>CM039675.1:508434610-509817476 GCA_022496015.1 Hordeum marinum
TACATATTCTACGAAGATCTTTATCGGTCGAACCTCTATGTCAAGGATTCAGTTCATCCCTTATATCGTTCCCTTTGTTCTTCGGTATGTTACTTGCCCGAGATTCGATCGTCGGTATCTCCATACCTAGTTCAACCTCGTTAGCGGCAAGTCTCTTTACTCGTTCCGTAATACAAGATCCCGCAACTAACAATTAGTCACATTGCTTGCAAGGCTTATTGTGATGTTGCATTACCGAGTGGGCCCCGAGATACCTCTCCGTTACACGGAGTAACAAATCCCAGTCTCGATCCATGCCAACTCAACAGACACCATCGGAGATACCTGTAGAGCACCTTTATAGTCACCCAGTTACGTTGCGACGTTTGATACACACAAGGCACTCCTCCGATATCCGTGAGTTGCACGATCTCATGGTCATAGGAACATATACTTGACATGCAGAAAACAATAGCAATAAACTGACACGATCATATGCTATGTTTGTAGTTTGGGTCTTATCCATCACATCATTCTCCTAATGATGTGATCCCGTTATCAAATGACATCTCATGTCCATGGCTAGGAAACCTTAACCATCCTTTGATCAACGAGCTAGTCCATTAGAGGCATACTAGGGACATGGTTTTGTCTATGTATCCACACATGCATTTAAGTCTCCGATCAATACAATTATAGCATGGATAATAAACTATTATCATGAACAAGGAAATATGATAATAACTAATTTATTATTGCCTCTAGGGCATATTTCCAACAGGACACAAGAATTTTCCCGCAGTTCCGATCGGTGGTGCTATCGTACATCCACGTTCATGGAGTCTTCAACCCACAGAGGGTAACGGCCGCGAGAGTCCGCGGAGGGCTCTACCCACGGAGGGTTCCACGAAGAAGCAACCTTGACTATACCATGACGGCCTACGTCCACGGATGACTAGACTAACTCGGGGTAAATCTTCACGAAGTAGGCGATCTCCTTGCCCTTACAAACTTCTTGGTTCACTCCACAACATGAAGTAGGAGGCTCCCAAGCGACACCTAGCCAATCTAGAAGGCACCACCCTTCAAAAGGTAATAGGCTCAATTGTGTCAATGAACTCCTTGCGCTTGTGCTTCAAGATGATAGACTCCTCAACACACAATCACTCTCTCACAGATTTGGCTGGGTAGAAGAGATTGATTGGGTGGAAAGAAACTTGGGGAGGATAGAGATCAAGATTCATATGGTAGGAATGGAATAGCATGATCTCAACACATGAGTAGGTGGCTCTCTCTCAGAAAATTAGTAGGTATGAGTGGGGAACTGTTCTGAGTGCTTCTCTTATGAGTGAGTGGCGGTGGAGGGGTATATATAGGCATCTCCAAAAAACCAACCGTTACACACAAAATGACCAACTCGGTGACACCGATGTGTTAATCTCGGTGGTACGAAAGTGACCAAAAGGTGGCAACTTTTGAATCTCGGTGAGACTGATATAGGAAACTCGGTTGAACCGATAAGGTGACCAACGGTCAGATTGCCCAATCTCGGTGACGCCGATCCAACAATATCGGAGGGACCGATATTGGTAATTTGTGTAATAGGAAGTTCCAAACCTAAACTCGGTGGCACCAAAATGGAATCGGTTGCACTGAAGTGGCTAGGGTTTGGCTGAATCTGTCTAGGTTTTGGAATCGGTGGCATCGTGTGGAAAATGTTGGTTGCACCGATTTTGAATATTTGGCTTTGGATAGACTTTTGTGGAAGAGCTTGTGGGTGTATCTGGTGACTATCACTTGTGCACGTATGAGCATTTTGTTCACCAACAAAACCTTACCCCCTTTTAATAGTATTGGCTTTCCTATGGACTCAAAGTGATTTTTACAAAAGATAAAATGTAGAGTCCTCTTCCTTGAAGCTTGGCCAATGCTATTGCTACTCCTTCTTCTTCATGGGGATACTCTCAACACTCCTTTTTTCCAACCCATCTCTCTATGGACTTTATCTGAAATGTACCAGATCAAAGTATTAGTCCAAGAGACAATGTATGTTGTCATGAATTATCAAAACCACCAAGGGAGCACATTGTGCTTTCAATCTCCCTCCTTTTGGTAATTAATTGATGACAACATACAATCAAAGCTTCAAATAAAGATATGCATGGATATACCGAAGACTTTGAAAGACACGTGACTTAGACTTGCTCCCCCTAAATGTGTGCAATCCCCTTAAAGGATAGTTGCTTTGGAATGCATGGACACACATGTAGTAGAAGGGATATGACAAGTCATGTGTATCTTGGCTATATGCATCAAGTATATGTGAATTAGTTGTATCATTGTTCAAGACTTCACTCTTGCAAACAATATGTGCAAGAAGCAAGAGATCATCTTGATCAAAGATATGATGCATATACTTACCTTGAGTTCTTGAGCATTCTAGTAATAGAGATACACTTGAGAAAACAATGTTAGTAAACACAAGAGTATTCTACCAATCAAAGGCAATAGAACTCAAAGATACCAAGATATGGAGAACATATAGAAGATAGTATTCCTTAATATTGATATGTCTCCAAGATCACTTAGAACTTTCTCCCCTAGATATGAAATAGTAGGACATCCTCTCCCCCTGAATCTTAGTATGTAGATATTGGGATTTGATAGGGTGAGAAAAAAAAATCTAAGGTGAGAAAATAAGCATATTTGCCTCCAAACATATATTTTCTCCCCTTACTTTGGTATTCTCAACTTGTAAATGTAAATTTGATGTTTTCCTCTCCCCCTGAATTATATCTTCCCCTTTGCTCCCTTTAGCATGAAGCTTTGTATATTTCTCCCCCTTTGGCATTAATTTCCAAAAAGGTCATACATAGGGTAGGATACAGGGATCATTGACTAAAGACAAATATTTCTCTCCCTTTGGATAAACTAAAAATTGGTAGAACTTCTCCTTATAGTTAGGGATCCTTGAATAAAGTTTCTCCCCCTAAGTTTAAAAATAATAAGGGATCATTGAAGTAATAGGGACACCACTAGTAAGATACCAATTGAAAAATCACTAAAGAAACCCAGACTAAAAATAAAATCAATGACTCCAAGACAAATCAATCGGTATAACCGAGATAAAGTTTTGCAGCTCATCTGCTAAATCGTTTGAACCGAGTTCTTTGAATCGGAGGCTCCGAGACATTCAACAGAAACTTGGCAAATGTGAAAATTTAATCCAAAGACAAAGTTGTAACTAAAAATCAAACAGGAAAGAGAATCAATCAATTTTACCAATTGCGAATAATTTATAGAGAGGTATCAACTAGAAAAGATTTGAATGGTTCCAAGAAATTTGCAAAAGAGAATGGACCAAACAAGATTCTTGTCTAGATGATGGGCGGTGACTAGGTCACCTATATTAGTGTATATTGACTTAGGAACCAAGCAAGAATACTTGATCATAGGTCATACTCATCATTAAGATGAAAATAGGGTTACCATTTTTTTACTAAGCATTTTAATGTCTTCATATCACTTGAGTTGCTTTAACTTATGACTTGGAGTAAAGCTATATCAAGGAAATGAGTACATACCTTTGAGTGATGTTGTTGACGAAGCTTGTAGGTGAACTTGATGAGGATGCTCGAGGTTGATGAAGATCATCTTGAGTTGGGAGCAACCCTAGTTGTTTTTGTTCACTTTTCACCTACATGGGTTAGTCACGCAAGGAAGAACATGATATATCCATGTGACAATATACCAATTGAGTTTATACCAATTGAGAAATATGTGTCAAGGATATGTTTTGTTGTCTTCTTCCTTCCATCATCAAAGCGAGGATGTGGATACTTGGTCATGACAAGATTGCTTAAGATATGAGTTGTTGGCAATCTTGTGGAGTGTTGTTCTTCCAAGTACCTACAAAGGGTTAGATGCAAGCCAAGGGAGCATAGAGTTATTCAAGGTAATAGCATGGAATAAACAATGAAGCTCATCCCCTTCGCATCCATCCGAGTGAGCTTAGCTCAAGTTTGAAGCATCAATGATGTTCAACTCACTCCTCAAATGACAAAACACTTTTCCATCAAGTGGCTTAGTAAAGATGTCGGCCAATTGCTTTTTAGTACGAACATGCTTAAGATTAATATATCTTTTGGCAACATGATCACGCATGAAATGATGTCGAACTTGAATATCCTTGGTTCAAGAATGTTGCACATGATTATGACCAATCTTAATAGCACTTTCATTATCAAAAATTAATGGCACATTTTTCACATATATTCCATAATCTTTAAGCATTTGTGTCATCCATAACAATTGCGCATAACACGATCCAGAAGCAATATATTCAGCTTCAGTGGTAGATAGAGATACCGAGTTTTGTTTCTTGGAGGACCAAGATGCAAGACATCTACCAAGAAATTGACATGTACTCGAGGTGGATTTTCTATCAACCTTGTCACCAGCATAGTCCGAGTTGGAGTAGCCTACAAGCTTAAAAGAAGATCCCTTGGGATACCAAATGCCAAAGTTTGGTGTATGAATCAAGTATATCACAATACATTTAAAATCCTTAAGATAACATTCTTTAGGTGCAGCTTGACATCTAGCACACATGCAAACACTAAGCATAATATCGGGAGGAGGGCACATAGATAAATCAATGAACCAATCATTAACCGATAAACCTTTTGATCAACCAGTTCACCCTGCTTAGTGAGATCATCATGTTCGCTAGTGGGCATGGGAGTTTTCATACCTTTGCACGCCTGCATGTTGAACTTCTTGATTAAGTCCTTGGTGTACTTAGTTTACGAGATGAAAGTTCCTTCTCTTGATTGTTTAACTTGCAAACCAAGAAATAATTTCAGCTCACACATCATAGACATCTCATACTTCTCTGACATCAACCTTCCAAACTTCTCACTAAATTGTGGGTTAGTAGATCCAAAGATAATATCATCCACATAAATTTCGCACACAAATAATTCACCGTTAACCCTCTTTGTGAATAAGGTTGCGTCAATTTTCCAATTTCAAATCCTTTTTCAATAAGAAACTTCGTTAGGCATTTATACCAAGCGCGAGGAGCTTGTGTAAGTCAATATAAAGCTTTGAGAAGTTTGTAAACATGGTCAGGTTTCTTAGGATTTACAAAACCAGGTGGTTGCTTAACATAGACCTCTTCTTTAATCTCACCGTTTAAGAAAGCACTTTTAATGTCCATTTGATAAAGCGTTAGCATAGGCAAGAAGAATTTGAATAGCTTCTAATCTAGCAATGGGGAATAGGTCTCACCTTAGTCCATACCTTTGACTAGCGTATATCCTTGGGCTACAAGGAGTGCCTTGTTGCGAACGACTTGACCGTCTTCATCTTGCTTGTTCCAAAACACCCATTTGGTTCCGATGATGTTTTGCTCGTGCTTAGGCTTCTCCACGAGTGTCCACACTTCATTCCTCTCGAAGTTGTGAAGCTCTTCATGCATATCGTTCACCCAATCCGCATCTTCAAGAGCTTGTTCTGCCTTCAAGGGTTCAATGCTAGAGATGAAAGAATAATGCTCACAAAAGTTAGCTAGACGAGTTTTAGAGCGAGTGATTCTCCCGGTTTGTATGTCACCAAATTTTTTGTTTAGGGGATGGTTCTTGGTCACTTGTGCTCGAACCCGGTCGGCTTTCGGTTGTTGGATGGTGGAGCTTCTTCTTCACCATCATCTCCTTCATATTTGTTGTTTTTGAAGGTGTCGTTCCCTTGAGGAGTTTGTGAAGGAGGTTGTGGTGGATCTTCATGATGCACTTCCTCCTCTTCATCATCTCGTCATATAACACTTGTGGATGCCTCCATGTCATGTTGTGGTTCACCTTGACATGAAGTGGGGGCTTCCACTTGAGGCTATGAAGTAATTTCCTTCACCTCCATGGGACAAATCTTGCCAATAGAAAAGTCTTGGATAGCTTCCGAAGGGTCCTTATCACCTACATCATTTGGCAATTGTTGGAGTTGTGAACCATTAGATTCATCAAACTTCACATCTACTGTCCCTTCAACTCTTCGAGTGAGGTTGTTGTAGACACGGTAAGTGTGAGAGTTAGATCCATAACCAAGTAGGAATCCTTCATGAGATTTAGGGGCAAATTTAGTACGACGATGCTTATCAAGAATGTAGCAATTTGACCTGAATACCCGAAAGTATCCAACTTGGGGCTTGTTACCTGTGAGAAGCTCGTATGCCGTTTTACCGAGAACCTTATGCAAGTAAAGTCGGTTTGTGGCATGGCATGCTGTTTCCACGGCTTCTGCCCAAAAGTGTTTTGGCGTCTTGTATTCGTCAAGCATCATTCTTGCCATCTCAATGAGCGTCCGGTTCTTCCTATCAACAACTCCATTTGTTTGAGGTGTGTACGTAGCCGAGAACTGATGCGAGACACCTTGTTCGTCAAGAAAGGTATCCAGATGGGTGTTCTTGAACTTCGATCCGTTATCGCTCCGAACCTTCTGATCTTCACTTGAAACTGATTTTGCGCTTTGCGAACGAAGTTCTTGAAGATCTTTTGTACCTGCGACTTATCATTAAGAAAAAATACCCACGTAAATCTGGAAAAATCATCAACTATAACTAGACCATAAGAGTTTCCACTGAGACTCTTGTAAGCATTGGGACCAAAAAGATCTATATGAAGTAACTCGAGTGGTCTCCTAGTAGTCATGATATTCTTGACCGGATGACTTCTACCTACTTGCTTTACTGCTTGACAAGTGCTACAAAGTCTATCTTTGTCAAAGATAACATCCTTAACACCTAGAATGTGATCGCCCTTGATAAGCTTATCTAGATTGCGCATGCCTACATGTCCAAGCCTTCTATGCCACAACCAACCTTTAGATGATTTTGCAATTAGAAAAGTATGAGTTTTGGCCTTTTTAGTGAAATCAACAATGTTAGGACGACCTCTACGAATACCGATAAAGAAAATTTTATGTTTATCAAATCGAAACACTTGGCAATCTACTTTAGTAAATAGCACATTGAAACCGAAGTCTGATAGTCTAGATACGAAAAGAAGATTGTAGCCAAGGGATTCACGATGCATCACATTTCGAATTGAGCTATCATGAGATATGGCCACCTTACCAAGGCCAAGTACCTTACCCTTAGAGTTGTCTCAAAAGGTTACGTACCTCCGAGGACCTTAATTAGGCGTGATCTCTTGAAACATGTCTTTATCACCAGTCATGTGATCCGTGCATCCACTGTCGAGAATCCACTCTTTTCTGCCAGACATGTAATCCTTGAAGTTTGCCATTAGACTTAGATTCCTCATGATCTTTTCATTCTCAATGTCGAACAACTCCTCTTCGTCATAGTAGCCATGTTCTTCATTGTCATCATTTGGTGGAATCTCCTCGTCATAGAAACCAATGACTCGTTAGAATTGTAACCATGACAATGTTCAAGTTTATGAATGTGAATGGCTTCAATAACAATGTTGTTGATAGTAGTGACATCTCCTTTAGCACGCATTAGAGCACGGAGCTCAAATAGGCATTTATCAAAGTTTGGATCACTAGGCTTCATTTTGTGAAAAGCAACAATTTTATGAAGAATTTCATCAATATTTCCTAATGAAAGATTTGGATATCGTTTCTCCAAATCAGTGCACAAAGTATAAGCACAGGCAAAGTTCTTCAATTGAGAAAGCACGAATCTTGGTAAACCTCTAACAATAAGATTGATGGTTGTTAGGTTACCAAGCATGTTAATTTCCTCTTCGTGTGTGGGATGCAATTCATCAATGGGGATCACATAGGGATTTTCAATATGTTTTCTCAAATGGAATTTGTCAAAAATATCAATCATGGCATTCTTCCATCGACTATAGTACTCACCATCAAGAATGGGCACTCTACAATACAAACTATCCACACTACACACATACATCTCCCTCCATGGTGTTGAAACCGAAGCAATGGAGACCAATGCTCTGATAGCAATTGCGGGATCACTAGAAGTGTATGTCTAGAGGGGGTGAATAGAATACTTGCAGGAATTTAAAACTACCTCAAGCACAAATCAAGTGTTGGCAGGTTTTAGCATACACAGCAAATCTAGAACACACTACACATGCAAGTCATCAAGTATAGCAGTGGAAAGTAAATACATTGCACATGGATGTAAGGAGTAGAGATAGAGAGATCAAAAGCATGAGGGACACAAGATTTTTGCCGTGGTTCCGATAGGTGGTGCTATTGTACGTCCACGTTCATGGAGTCTTCAATTCACGGAGAGTAACGGTCGCGAGAGTCCACGGAGGGCTCTACCCACGGAGGGTTCCACGAGGAAGCAACATTGAGTATACCATGACAGCCTACGTCCACGGAGGACTAGCCTAACTCGGGGTAGATCTTCATGAAGTAGGCGATCTCCTTGCCCTTATAAAGTTTTTGGTTCACTCCACAACACAAAGTAGGAGGCTCCCAAGCGACACCTAACCAATCTAGGAGACACCACCCTCCAAAAGGTAATAGGCTTGATTGTGTCGATGAAATCCTTGCTCTTGGGCTTCAAGATGATATACTCCTCAACACACAATCACTCTCTCACAGATTTGGCTGGGTAGAAGAGATTGATTGGGTGGAAAGCAACTTGGAGAGGCTAGAGATCAAGATTCATATGGTAGGAATGGAATAGCATGATCTCAACACATGAGTAGCTGGCTCTCTCTCAGAAAATCAGTAGGTATGAGTGGGGAACTGTTTTGAGTGCTTCTCTTACGAGTGAGTGGCGGTGGAGGGGTAGATATCGGCATCTCCAAAAATCCAACTGTTACACACAAAATGACCAACTCGGTGACACTGATGTGTTAATATCGGTGGTACCAAAGTGACCAAAAGGTGGCAACTTTCGAATCTCAGTGAGACTGATATAGAAAACTTGGTTGCACCGATAAGGTGATCAACTGTCAGATTACCCAATCTCGGTGACACCAATCCAAGAATCTCGGAGGCACCGATATTGTGAATTTGTGTAACAGAAAGTTGGCAACCTAAACTCGATGGCACTGAAATGGAATTGGTTGCACCGAAGTGGCTAGGGTTTGGCTGACTCTGTGTAGGTTTTGGAATCGATGGCATCGAGTGGAAAATGTTGGTTGCACCGATTTTTAATATTTGGCTTTGGACAGACTTTTGTGGAAGATCTTGTGGATGTATGTGGTGACTATCACTTGTGCACGTATGAGCATTTTGCTCACCAACAAAACCTTACCCACTTTTAATAGTATTGGCTTTCCTATGGACTCAAAGTCATTTCTCACAAAAGATAAAATGTAGAGTCCCAACTCCTTCTTATTCATGGGGATAATCTCCACACTCCTTTTTGCCAACCTATCTCTCTATGGACTTTATATGAAATGTACTAGATCAAAGTATTAGTTCAAGAGACAATGTATGTTGTCGTGAATTATCAAAACCACCAAGGGAGCACACTGTGCTTTCACCATGACTCTTGTATAAAGGTAAGTATTAGAAAGTAAAAGATAGGCCCTTCGCGGAGGGAAGCAGAGGTTGTCATGCGCTTTTTGTTTTTGGATGTGCAAACTCTTAATGCAAAGGAACGTCACGTTGTATTGCCCTTTTTGATAGCAACCTTTATTATGCAGTCCGTCGCTTTTGTTTCTTTACCAACACAAGTTTGTACAACACTTATTTTCCCTTACAATAAAATATCTTACATATTTAGGATCAATTTTTATTGCTTTTTTTTGCACCGATGACAACTTACTTGAAGGATCTTATTCAATCCATAGGTAGGTGTAGTGGACTCTCATGGCAAACCTGGTTTAAGGGTGTTTGGATGCACAAGTAGTATTTCTATTTGGTGCGGGAGTTTTGGCTAGTATGAGGTGGAAGCAAGCACCACATGTTAGAGGATCGAGAACAATATAACTTCTATACAAATATATCCAAGCATAACTCATTACGTTGTCTTCCTTGTCCAACTTCAACTATATTTCTCAAGTTTGAAAATAATTAATGGGGCTCACAATCATATAAGATGTCCAAGGTAGTATATTTATATGTGAACTCTCTCTTCCTTCAATATTCTTTCATGAATTGTTCAAGTGACTAGTGCGGTGTTTGCTAACTTCCAATAAATTTTACCACCTATACCTATTGTGTGTGAAGTCATTACTCCCCATGGGATAAAAGTATATGAAGCATTTTTAATTTCAGATTTATTATATTCAATTCATTCAACCATTTAATCATAGGATATAAGTGAAGCACGAGAGTAAATGACAAACTACTCCAAAACGATATAAGTGAAGATCAATGAGTAGCCAATAACTATGTGAGGACTCTCTCATCTAAGAATTTCAGATCCAATGATTTTATTCAAACATAAAAACAAAATAATAAATGCACTCCAAGAATAGCATGCATCATGTGAACGAATAAAAATTTAGGCTCAACATAGGCTAACCGGTAATTGTTGATGAAGAGAGGTGGGATGCGTAGCATCCCCAAGCTTAGATACTCGAGACTTGTTGAAATATTTACTTGGGGTGCCTTGGGAATCTCCAAGCTTGAGCTTTTGTACCTTCTTCAATCCTTTCATATCCCGGTTTCACCTATTCTCAAAAACTTCATCCAGACAAAACTCGAAAAGAACTCGTGACATAGGTTAGTACACATAAGAACAAATCAGCACTTCATGTACTGCCAAGACAAGTTGCACAATAATTTTCAAACATTAGTTACTATATACTATCACTTCCACAATTTATATCGACCAATATAGGCTATGGAAGCTATAGGATAAGTAGATAACAAAACTATGACAACAATATGTCTAAACAGAACAGTCTGTAGCAATTTATTAAACCAGCTTACCTCTGTATCTCTAAAAATTTCAGGACATCCTAAGAATTTATATTAAAACACTATTTAAAAATTTCAGAAACTTTCCACGTTCCAGTAGAATATGAAAATTCAAACACTACAGCAAAAGTTTCTGTTTTTTGCACTGCACACATCAAACATGCAATGCAAGCATCCTAAGGAAATTCATGGAACTTTTTATTGAAAAACAAGATTATAAATAACACCTAACAGGGAAAAACAAAATAAAATGACGATCCAAGCAAAACTCATATTATGTGACGAATATAAATATAGCTCCAAGTAAGATATACCGATAGTGTTGAAGACGAAAGAGGGGATGCCTTCCGGGGCATCCCCAAGCATAGACGTTTGAGTATTACCTGAATATTACCTTGGGGGTGCCTTGGCCATCCCCAATCTTGGGTTATTTTCACTCCTTATTCCCCTCATATCGGTATCTCACCCAAAACTTGAAAACTTCAATCACACAAAACTTAACAGAACTTCATGAGAAGGGTTAGTGTAATAAAGATAAATCATTCATGTAGGTACTGTCAAGACAAGATTCATAATTGTCCCCACATGATACCTACTTTATTACATCATTACCATAATTTATATTACTCAATATAAGCTATAGGAACACTTGAAACAAGCAAACTATGCATGCAAAACAGAATCTGTAAAAAACAGAACAGTCTGTAAAGATATGAATTATCACCAAACTACTTAACTATATAAATTCTGAAACATTATTAAATATCAAAGAATTTTCATAGAAATGTTGTGTAAAAATTTCAGAATTTTTTGACTCCCCAGTAAAATCAGATAATTCATACACTGGACGCAAAACTTTCTGTTTTTGCACAGAATCAAACAAGCAAGTATCCACACTATCCCAAAGGCTTTACTTTGAACTTTATTGAAATAAAAGGCACAAAACATGATTACTACAGTATGTTAATCATGTGAACACATCAAAAAATAAATTAAAAGTGTTGGGTTGTCTCCCAACAAGCGCTTTTCTTTAATGCCTCTTTAGCTAGGCATGACATTTTAATGATACTCTTCCAAGCCAAATTCCAATGATCATTTTATTCATACTCCAAAATATATAAGTGAAGTTCATAGAGAATTCTACAATTAATATATATTAAACAATATCCAAGCTCAATATATATAAGTGAAGCACACGAAGCATTCTATAAAGCCATACTCAAAAGATTTAAGTGAAGCACATAGAGTATTCCATAAAGCCATACTCAAAAGATATACGTGAAGCACAGAGAGCATTCTATAAATCAATGAAGGACTAAATCATACTAGAAGGGTGCATATAAGGAAAATAAAAACACTCGAGACACATATCATGTGAACAAAACAAAAACCTAGGTGTACCAAATTGTTGAAGAATAAAGATGGGATGCCTTCCGGGGCATCCCCAAGCTTAGATGCTTGAGTTTCCTCGAAATATTTACTTGGGGTGCGGAATCCCCAAGCTTTAACTCTTGTCTCTCCGTATTCTTCTTTTATCGATACCTCCTCGATCTTCGAACACTTCATTCCCACAAAACTTAACAAAACCCTCGTGAGATCCATTAGTATAATAAAGCAAAATACTACTTTAAGTACTGTTGTGAACTCATTCCAACTTCATATAGCATTATATGTACTGTATTCCAACTTCACCATGGTTCATACCCCCCGATACAACCCATATATTCATCAAAATAAGAGAACAATGCATAGAAAACAGAATCTGTCAAAAACAGGACAGTCTATACTAATCTGGAAACTTCGTATACTTCTGTAACTCAATTTTTTTTGAAACTTTAGGAAAATTTAAAAAAATTGTATATAAGTACAGTGTAAAAATTTCAGAAACTTTTTACGTTCCAGTAATAAAATGTAAATTCACGCACTACAGCCAAAGTTTCTGTTTTTGCACTGCACACACCAAACAAGAAATCTAATCATCCTAAAAGTAATCTTGGCACATTATGTTTATAATACAATAGATATATACAAGGGGATAATTTTAAGAATATTTATGAAAAATTCTACATTGTTTCCATGAGCATGAACACAAGTGTTCAAGGTCGGCCCTCACTTCTCCAATGCACAACCTTCCAATCACTTCTCTTTTTGAAAAACTTCTTAGGCATAAGGGGCAAGTAACTATTTTTATATTTTTCATTATTTAATTTTTTTTGTTTGTTTCAACCAGAACTAAATAAATCAAAAAGGTAAAACAAAATCTACGTAGTGAAGAAAGCAAACAAGCACACACGAGATTATCAACCCCACGCTATTGCTCCCCGACAACGACGCCAGAAAAGAGCTTGATAATACCCAAGTGCAAGGAATCATCATAGCAATTTACAAAGGTGGAAGTGATAAGTATGGAGTGCAGAACCCAAAAGTAACTAAATGTAAGATCAATATTCTCTCAAGTCCTATCTGCCACTGATACGACTCTACGTACACCGAACATTTGTTTCCATCTAGAAACAACAAATAAAACTACGTTGTGGGTATGAAGAGGATAACTTTGCATGAAAACAGAGAACTAAAATATAAAAATTGATGTTGTTATCGTAATATTACAATATATTACAAATAGCAAGTGTGGAATAATGATAGGTCGGTGTGCGGAATTATCCTAGGCAATTTTTAACAAGATCGAAAATCATTATTGCAATTTTATATGAGGGAGAGGCATAAGCTAACATACTTTCTCTACTTGGATCATATGCACTTATGATTGGAACTCTAGCAAGCATTCGCAACTCCTAAAGATCATTAAGGTAAAACCCAACCATAGCATTAAAGCATCAAGTCCCCTTTATCACATACGCAACAACCCCCTTACTCGGGTTTATGCTTCTGTCACTCAAGCAACCCACTATAAGTGAACCATGAACATATTGCAACACCCTACAGCGAGAACAGTGGCGGTGCCAGAAATCAAATCATGTGTTGTCAATTTAATGTTGTGTAGTCATATGTATGCATTCTTAAGAATTTTTGGCATGATTTCCACTTCATATAAGTTGTTCATGCAAAAAGTTGTGTAGTCAAATGACTACGCAAGTGAAGTGTGGCTTCGCCACTGAGCGGGAATCCTTCACGTGTGTGCGGTATGGAAGGCACCATAGGACAACACCAAAATAAACATACAACTCAAACCAATCTAGATCATCAATCAACCCAAAGTACAAAAGAAATCTACTCAAAACATCATAGGATGGCAACACATCATTGGATCATAATATGTGGCATAAAGCACCATGTTCAAGTAGGGGATTACAGCAGGGTGCGGGAGAGTGGACCACTAAAAGGAGATGAGGATGGTGATGAAGAAGGTGATGTTGATGAAGACGATCACCGCGGTGATGGTTCCCCCGATAGCACTCCGGCACCATCGGGAGAGAGGGGAAGAAGGTCTCCCCCTTGTGCTTCCTCTTCCATGGCCTCCCCCTCGGTGGGGAGAGGTTCTTCCTCTGGTCCTTGGCCTCCATGGTGTTGATGGCCCCTCCGGGATGATGAAGATGGCCTCCAGTGATGGTGACCCCCTCCGGCAGGGTGCTAGATAAGGCCAAGATTTGTTTTTCGTTGCTCTAGAGGTTTGTGGTGGCGGAACTCCCAATCTAGGTTTATTTTCGGAGGTTTCTATATTTATCGGAATTTTTGGCGTCGATATCACGTCAAGGGGGGCCATGAGGAAGTCAAAAGCCATCCAGGCGTGGCCACCCCTGGCTGCGCCTAGGTGTCTTGTCACCTCCTCGTGGATCTTCTGGCCCAGCTCCAATGCTTAGGGGGTCTCTTTTGGTCCATAAGAAAAATCATACTAAATTTTCTGCCCATTCTGGGAACTTTTATTTCTGCACAAAAGATGACACCATGGTAGTTCTACTAAAAACATCGTCAGTCCTGGTAAGTTCTTATAAAATCATATAGAATTATTATAAACATGGCATGAATACTTCATAAATTATAGATACGTTGGAGACGTATCATTGGTACACACTTCAGACGCTTTTGTGTGGAAGCATTTTGATGCATTACATAAGGATAAAGCGGCAGATCCGAGGCATCCTCGAGTCGCCATCGACATCGCTGTGTTCAATGTAATTGGTATGATGACAACCCAATATAGTTGTTGGCCTGTATTTGTCATTCCAGTCAATCTCCCACTGGACATATTATGCAAAGAAAGAACATTTTCCTGACGTTGATAATTCCAGGGCCCAACTATCTAGGGAAGAATATGAATGTGTACATGCAACCGCTTAAGGATGAATTGCAGGAAGCTTGGGATAATGGGATCAAGACATACAATGCCGCTAAAAAACAAAACTTCACGATGCATGTTGGTACATGTACTCGATGCATGACTTGCCAGCGTATTCTCTATTCGTTGGCTGGCGTGTGCATGGAAGGTTCTCATGCCCCCACATGCAAGGAAGCTCTTCAGTTTCATTGGCTGCAGGCGGGTTGCAAGATTTCATGCTTCGACTTGCATAGACAGTTCCTGGATCCTCGCCATAACTTCAGAAAAGACAAGAAGAATTTCATCAAAGGGAGAGTTGTCAAAAAATCTGCACCACCTGCGTTGACAGGCCAACAGACCCTAGATCAGTTAAATGCTCTCGAGCTTGATCCAGAGTGTCTAGGGTATTTCAAAGGGTATAATTCGCAACATGTCTGGACTCACAAGACATGCTTATGGTGTGTGCCTTACTTGAAAGACCTCCTTTTCCCACACAACATCGACGTCATGCACACTGAAAAGAATATCGCCGAGGCCCTTTTTGGTACATTGTTCAACATAGAGGGGAAGTCAAAGGATAATCCTAAGTCTAGAGTCGATCCGGAGGCTCTATGTGATAGACCGTTACAAAACATGCGACAACCTCAAGGAAAGCAAAACTAGACAGAGCCAAAGGCATGGTTTAATATTGGAAGGCCAGCTATGAGGGAAATGATCTTGTGGGTGAGAATGCAGTTAATGTTCCCCGATGGGTATGCAGCGAGTCTTTGACAAACTGAAAATATTTGGTCTCAAGAGTCATGATTGTCACATATGGCTTGAGCGGGTAATGCTGGTGATGCTGCGTGGCTTTATCCCTGAGGATGAAAGGCTAGTACTGGTAGAGCTAAGCTATTTCTTCCGTTCTCTTTGTGCAAAAGAACTATCGCCTGGTGTGTTAGATGAAATGGAAGAGTTGGCGCCGGAGTTGATCTGCAAGTTAGAGAAGATCTTTCCACCGGGCTTCTTTAATCCAATGCAGCATTTGATTTTGCATCTCCCGACGGTGGCAAGATTGGGAGGGGGCTGCAAAATCATTGGTGCTTCACAACTGAGAGGTTGCAGAAGACGTTTAGAGGAAAATGTAAAACTAAACGTAGAATTGAAGCATCGATGGCCGAGGCATTCATTACTGAGGAGGCAGAAAACTTCATGACATCATACTACAAAGCCATAAATCATCATTTTCATAATCCGAAGCCTTGGTGGAATGATGGCAACCCTGCAAAAGGTCGATCCAACCTCAGCCTACTCAAAGGGAAGCTCGCACAGCCGGTGCTTCGAAAGGAATAGCATTGGATGTCGAAGAATCGCGGACCATTTCGTTGTATATCTTCAACAACCTAACAGAAGTGCGGCCGTACATCGAGTAAGTTCTTGGTACATTGTTTTGCAACTTCTAATTCCTTTGAATTGCTCTTATTCGTGGATATTTGATACATCCGATACGTTGCCAAGTTATCACATGGAGCAGTGATCAAAAAGGATTCCATCAAAGAGTATGAGCTTCTAGCAAAGCATGGAGGCGGCTATCCCGGTTTCATCTCTTGGTTCAAACAAAAGGTAATTTCCATTAGACCATTTCATTTCTTTGTCTATTTTGTGCCTAATGCAACAATCCCTTTGTATTAAACTTGTAGGATAATTCAAAGTCTATGTACACCGAACTGAGACAAGTCGCTAATGGTTTTGACTATAAGGTCCGTTCATTTGACAAATACGGCTTCAACGGGTATCGCTTTCATACCTTTTGCAAAGAGCTATCTATGTCCGACCGAAAGTCTACAAATTGTTGTGTCTCTGCTATCGGCAAAGGAGGAACCGAGTATTATGGAAGAGTTGAAGCAATTTATGAACTTCTATTCTATGGTGAAAACCCACCGAACGTCGTAGTCTTCAAATGCTATTGGTTCTAGCCGAAGGAGACTAGAAGGACTCATGAACATATAGGTCTAGTCGAAATCAAACAAAGCACCCATTTTGATGTTCCTGATGTCTATAATATGTCTCAACAAGCGACCCAAGTTTTCTATCTACCATGGGCCTGCCAAACTGATCCAAATCTGAATGGTTGGGATGTCGTTTATGAAGTGCCGCCACATTTTAGACCACGTCCCCTACATGAAGAGGATTATGATCCTCATATTAAACCAGACACATATGAAGGAGAATTCTTCCAAGAAACACGTCTTTCCGAAAAAGATTTCAAGAATTGCTCTACTTCATCCCAGAACATTGAAGTAGACAATGACTGTGAATCTGACTTCACCCTTGAGGCTGAACAAGAAGAGCCAAAACAATAAGAGGTTACTGTCATGGATGACTTGTTAATGCTTAACCGATTACATAAAGGAGGCCTTCCACATGTTGTTCCTGATAGTGATGATGATGCATTTATTGATGATAGTGATGATGATGATGATGCATTTATTGACCCTAGAGGATATATAGACGATCAAGATTATTATTAGCCCATGTCAGGTATTCAATTTTTATTATATATATAATGATGATACACTTAAATTATATACATGTCGGTATTCAATTTTTGTTATTCATGTCGGTATTCAATTTTTTTAGGTTGTACTAATTTCTTCATCGGCGCATGGTGGGAGGGGTACTTCCATTCCACCCTAGCATCTCTGGAGAGAGTTGCTCAATTGTATGCAGACACAGGCGGGTGCTTCTTTGTCGGCGTCGTTGCCCATCGGGAGAGGAGGTCGGGGGAAGAAGAGAGGTACTAGAGGTACACTTGGCCATGGTGAGAGAGGTAGGCAGGCTGCTATGCCTTCCTCGTCACCTCCCCCAGCTGATTCACCCGAGCACAAGACTGCTAGGGTGGAACCGTCTGAGGAGGAGGCTACGTGGACTCCGGTCCACGAGCCTAGGGTCGACGAGCCTTCATCGCACGAGACTCTTGTCCCACAGGCTTCGTCCCACGAGACTCTGGGGCAGAGAAGGGATCAGGGTATGTCCCAGAAGACCCAATGGGATAGCTGCCAGGAGCCGAGTGGCCATGCTGATGGTGGCGGGGATGGGTTTTCTGATAGTGAGGACGAGGTGGTTGAGGTGGCCACCATCTACCGGCATGGTAGTACACGGCTCCTTCCAGTGCCGGCGACCCGCGAGCAAAGGTGGTCGATTAGGCCTAATGGGGAGAAGTAAGTGCATTTACTCTTTTTAACCTTTTTCCTGCAAGTTTCTTCAAATATCTAGTGTGTTGGGTTTGACAGACTGCAGGGGTTAGACACTTGCCAAGGATGCCCGCAGGCCCAACTCCGTCCTTGGTGTGATTTGCGAGTAAAACTTTCCGGGGTTTGTCTCGTTGCTTGGTGATGGCCAGGTTCGAGAGCTAGGATTGACCTGGGAGCACTACTTGGCAGCCCTGGCCCTGCCATAGGAGAGGATCGATGGTGTCTTGTGCCACATGAGGGCTGACATGGTGATCAAACAGGTTTGGGTAATTTCTCCTTTACACAATTAAAAATCAACAATAGATATTTATTGTACTAATCAGTGTTGTCTCGTTTGATTGTAGACCTTCTACAGGTGTGAGGAGGGATACGAGGAGGCTGCAGCAAAGGTTATCGATGCTGATTGCAGGTGCCTACTATAGAACTTATAGCACGAGGCTCGACCACAGGCTATTCGAGACTACTACGCCTCGCGGAAAGTTAAGAAGGAAAAGTCGACGTGCCGCGGAAAGTTTCTGGAGAAGGAGCAGTACATGAAGGTAATTACCTTTTCTTAAGGCCTTGTACTTAGTTTCCTTGATTTGATTCGTAGGCATAGTGCTAAAATATTTGTTTACTCACCTAGGTGCCCCCGAGATGGTGTGCGAATAAGATGGATTGTTGGGAGGCATTGGTGGATGAGTGGTGCTTAGAGAAATGTCTAGTCGTCAACAACAATGCCAAGGACTGGCGAGCCAAAATGGATGGTGTGCCACACCATCAAGGCAGCGTCAACTTACACCAGTTCAGGCAGAACTAGGTATGTGGTTTTCTTCATGATTCATGCAATTCATTCTTGATGCTAGATTGAGCCCTTTACTAATACTTTGTTCCTCTCTCTCTTTTAGCCGCATCACAATAACACGGAGGTGCCGGAGGTGTACGACCTCTATGCCATGGCCCACACTGCCTTGTACAAGAAGGGGAAGGCATTCTTTGAGTCTATCCTCGATCATCTCGAGAAATTCACAAACATCTCCTCCCACCACAAGATCGTGAGGTACAGAGATGTGGGGAAGGCGCTGAACAGGAAGGACTTTAACTCGAACCAACATCCTATAGATCCAGATATGGTGATGATAGCTGGCGGCAGGAGGCCCCATTGCTCGATAGACATTGTAGATGGACTTATACGTTGTCCTAGCATTCTTCAGGAGATCAAGGCGTGCCAAATGAGCTCTTGTCCAGAGATAAGGCCTCGTCCACGGCCAGTCAAGCTTGCCATCCAGGTTAGTATTCAGTCTCAGATATATTTCCTCCATTACATTTTGTGTGCGAACAAAGATGATTACAATGCTAACAAGGAGTTGTGTTGCCAGCTTCTATTCAGAAAGGGAGACAGGCAACCTAGGCTCTTCTGGAGGATAGGGACCGGCATGTGCTACTTCTCGAGCATGCGTTGGTTTCCGTGAAGAGGAATGGTTGATGCAGCAAAGTAGATAAGTATTTCCCTCAGTTGTTGAGAACCAAGGTATTAATCTAGTAGAATATACAAGAAAGTCCCCAATAGGTGTAACTGCACAAAGAATCAAACTCTTGCACCCAACGCTATAAAGGGGTTGTCAATCCCTTTAAGGTTATTTGCAAGGATGAGACCTGATAGAGATAGATTTCTTAAACGGAAAGTAAAACAATAGGTAAAAGTAATGAAGCAAAGTATTTTTGGTTTTAGATCTGAAAGTATAAGATGAAAAATAGACCCGGGGTCCATAGGTTTCACTAGAGGCTTCTCTCATGATAGCAAGTATTACGGTGGGTCAACAAATTACTGTTGAGCAATTGATAGAAAAGCGAATAATTATGAAGATATCCAAGCCAATGATTATGCATATGGGCATCACGTCCATGTCAAGTAGACCAAAATGATTCTGCATCTACTACTATTACTCCACACATCGACCGACTCCTGCCTGCATCTAGAGTATTAAGTTCATGAAGAACAGAGTAACACAATAGGTAAGATGACATGATGTAGAGGGATAAACTCAAGCAATATGATGAAAACCCCATCTTTTTATCCTTGATGGCAACAATGCAATACGTGCCTTGCTACCCCTACTTTGTCACTGGGTGAGGACACCGCAAGATCGAACCCAAAACTAAGCACTTCTCCCATTGCAAGAATTACCAATCTAGTTGGCCAAACCAAACCAATAACTCGAATAGACTTGCAAAGATATGAAATCATGCATATAAGAATTCGGAAAAGACTCAAATAATAATCATGGATAATCTGAACATAAACCCACAATTCATCGGATCTCGACAAACACACCGCAAAAGAGTATTACATCGGATAGATCTCCATGAAGATCATGAAGAACATGGTATTGAAGAGCAAAGAGAGAGAGAGAAGAACCCATCTAGCTACTAGCTATGGACCCGAAGGTCTGTGGAGAACTACTCACGCATCATCGGAGGGGCAATGGAGTTGATGTAGATGCCCTCCATGATCGAATCCCCCTCTGACAGATTACTGGAAAAGGCTCCAAGATTGGATCTCTTGGGAACAAAGGCTTATGGCGGCGGAAAAGTGTTTTCGTGGTTTGTTCTGATAATGATGGAATATTTCAGAATTTATAGGCCGAAGATTAGGGTTAGGGGAGCTGCCGTGGGCCCACAAGCCTACCCGGCACGCCCTACCCCCTAGGGCTTGTGGCCCCATGGTGGCTCCTCTGCCTTGGTTCTCAAGTCTCATATTTTCCTTTCGTTCCAAAAAAATTCCTTCCGAAAGTTTTATTCTGTTTGGACTCCGTTTAATATTCCTTATCTGCAAATCTCAAAAGCAAGGGAAAAACAGAAACTGGCACTAAGCTCTAGATTATTAGGTTAGTCCCAAAAATAATATAAAATAGCATATTAATGCATATAAAACATCCAAAACAGAGAATATAATAGCATGGAACAACAAAAAATTATAGATACGTTGGAGACGTATCAGCATCCCCAAGCTTAATTCCTGCTCGTCCTTGAGTAGGTAAATGATAAAAACAGAATTTTTGATGTGGAATGCTACCTAACATATTTATCCATGTAATATTTTTATTTAAGAATGAATATTCAGACCCGTAAGAATCAAAACTATAGTCTAATATTGACATAAAAACAGTAATACATCGAGCACACCAACAAGGTAGTCGTGTCCTTTCGAAATAACATGGCCTTAGAAAGTTATCCCTACAAAATCGTATGGTCTGGCTATGCTCCATCTTCCCCACACAAAGTATCTAAATCATGCACATCCCCGATGAACAAGTCAAGCAATTGTTTCACACTTTTGGTGTTCTCAAACCTTTTCAACTCTCACGCAATACATGAGCGTGAATCATGGATATAGCACTATAGGTGGAATAGAATATGGTGGAGGTGCAAGGAGAAAAAGGAGAAGATAGTCTCACATCAACTGGGCATATCAACGGGCTATGGAGATGCCCATCAATAGATATCAATCTGAGTGAGTAGGGATTGCCATGCAACAAATGCACTTAGATCTATAAGTGTATGAAAGCTCAAAAAAGAAACTAAGTGGTCATGCAAAATGAATATCCACTAGTTATATGAAAGTGACAAAATAGGAGACTCTCTATCATGAAGATCATGGTGCTACTTTGAAGCACAAGAGTGGAAAAGGGAGTAGCAATTGTCCCTTCTCTCTTTCTCTCAATTTTGTTTCTTTTATTTTGTTTTCCCCCTTTTTTTGGTGGGCTTCTTTGGCCTCTGTTATTTATTTTTGTTTCGGCTTCGCTGACCTCTTTTATTTTTTTGTAAAGTCAGGATACTCATCCCAACTTGTGAGGGAGTCATAGCCTCCATCATCCTTTTCTCTCACGGGACAATGCTCTATTAATGAAAAATCATCACACTTTTAATTACTTCTAACTCAAAAAAGAAAAATTACAACTCGATACCTATGACAAAATATGACTCTATATGCTATATGAAGTGATGATGCAAGTCATAAAAAAACTACATGGTGGAAGTTGCATGACAATATATCTCGGAATGGCTATGGAAATGCCATAACAGGTAGGTATGGTGGCTGTTTTTAGGAATATATGGTGGATATTTTGAGGAAGGAGGGTATTGTTGGGGAACGTTGCATGGGAAATAAAAAATTTCCTACACTTCACCAAGATCAATCTAGGAGATGAGCATCTACGTGAGGGGAGAGTGGATCTACATACCCTTGTAGATCGCTAAGCGGGAAGCGTTAAGAAACGCAGTTGATGTATCCGAACGTCTTTGCGATCAAAATCGCCGAGCATCCCACGATCCAATCACGATCCATCCTGATCTAGCACCGAACGGACGACACCTCCACGTTCAGCACACGTATGGCTTGATGACGATCTCCGCCTTGTTGATCCAGCAAGAGGGAGCGGAGAGGTAGACAAGTTCTCCGGCAGTGCAACGGTGTGGCGGCGATGGTGTTGGAGTAATTCCAGCAGGGCTTCGCCTATGCACTGCTGAAACCGATCTAGAGGAGAAACTACGGACTAGAGGAGAGGGTAGCACATGGCTAAAATTCTGTGTCAAAAACCCTGAAAACCTCTAGTATATTTAGGAGGAGGGGGGAGGATACTTGGCTCCCAAGGGAGCCAAATCCACTTCGGCCGAAGTGGAGGGAGGAGTCCTCCTCCTCCACTCCTAGCAGGATTAGGACTCCTTCCTTTTTTCCACTTTTGCCTTTCTTTGCACCTTGGGTTTCTTCCCCAGTTGCATGGGCTTCCTATGGGCCTTCGGCCAGCCCACCAAGGGCTGGTATTCCTTCTCCCACAGCCCATGTAGCCTCTTGGGTCGAAATACCCCTCCCGATGGTCCCCTGGTACCCTCCCGACACTCCCGGTACACTACCGATGAGCCCGGAGCTTTTCCGGTGACCAAAATAGGACTTCCTATATATCAATCTTTCCCTTCAGACCATTCTGGAGCTCCTCATGACATCCGGGGTCTCATTCAGGACTCCAAACAAACTTCGGTCACCACCATGAATAAGTCTATACTACCAAAACATCACCAAACCTTAAGCGTGCAGACCCAGCGGGTTCGAGAACTATGTAGTCATGACCGAGACGCCTCTACGGTCAATAAACAACAGCGAGACTTGGATGACCATATTTAATCCTACACATTCTACGAAGATCTTTATCAGTCGAACCTCTATGTCAAGGATTCAGTTAACCCGTATGATGTTCCCTTTGTTCTTCGGTATGTTACTTGCCCGGGATTCGATCGTCGGTATCTCCATACCTAGTTCAACCTCGTTACCGTCAAGTCTCTTTACTCGTTTTCGTAATACAAGATCCCATGACTAACACTTAGTCACATTGTTTGCAAGGCTTGTTGTGATGTTGTATTACCGAGTGGGCCTTGAGATACCACTCCGTCACATGGAGTAACAAATCCCAGTGTTGATCCATGCCAACCCAATAGACACCCTCGGAGATACCTGTAGAGCACCTTTATAGTCAGCCAGTGATGTTGCGATGTTTGATACACACAAGGTACTCCTCCGGTGTCCGTGAGTTGCGTGATCTCATGGTCATAGGAACATATACTTGACACGCAGAAAACTGTAGCAATAAATTGACACGATCATATGCTACGTTTATAGTTTGCGTCTTGTCCATCCCATCATTCTCCTAATGATGTGATCCCGTTATCAAATGACATCTCATGTAAATGGCTAGGAAACCTTGACCATGTTTGATCAATGAGCTAGTCTACTAGAGGCACACTAGGGACAAAGTGTTGTCTGTATATCCACACATGCAATGTGTTTCCAATCAATACAATTATAGCATGGATAATAAAAAATTTATCATGAACAAGGAAATATAATAATAAAAACTTTATTTATTGCCTCTAGGGCATATTTCCAATAGTCTCCCACTTGCACTAGAGTCAATAATCTAGTTCACATCACTATGTGATTATATTGTAATGAATCGAACACACATGCAGAGGTGTTGATCATGTTTAGCCCTTGGAAGAGTTTTAGTCAATGGGTCTGCAACATTTAGATCCGTGTGCACTTTGCAAATATTTATGTCCTTCTCCTCGATGTAATAATAGATGGAATTGAAGGGTTGCTTTATGTGTCTGGTCCTCTTGTGAAACCTTGGTTCCTTGGCCAGAGCAATGGCACCAGTGTTGTCACAAAACAGAGTCATTGGATTCAGTGCACTAGGCATTACTCCAAGATTTGTCATGAACTGCTTCATCCACACACCTTCCTTCGCTGCCTCCGAGGATGCGATGTACTCCGCTTCGGATGTAGAATCGGCTACCAAGCTTTGCTTAGAACTGCACCAGCTTACCGCTCCCCCATTGAGAATAAACGAGAAACATTTCCTTAGTCCTTTTAAGGCACTTAAGGATATTCTTGACCGCCGTCGAGTGCTCCATTCCAGGATCACTTTGAAACTTTCCGGCCATACTTATGGCAAGGCTGACATCGAGTCTTGTGCATAGTATTGCATACATGATAGAGCCTATGTCTGAAGCATAGGGGATGACACTCATCTTCTCTCTATCTTCTATAGTCACTGGGCATTGAGTCTTACAATGGTTCACACCTTGTAACCCAGGCAAGAACCCCTTCTTGGACTTATCCATTTTGAACTTCTTCAAAACTTTATCAAGGTATGTGCTTTGTGAAAGTGCTATCAAGCATCTCGATCTATCTCTATTGATTTTAATGCCTAATATGAAAACAGCTTCTCCTAGGTCCTTGATTGAAAAACTATTGTTCAAATATTCCTTCACACTTTCCAGCATTTCTATATTGTTTCCAATCAGCAATACGTCATCCACATATAATATTAGAAACACTATAGAGCTCCCACTCACTTTCTTGTAAATACAAGCTTCTCCATAAACTTGTATAAACCCAAACGCTTTGATCACCTCATCAAAGCGCTTATTCCAACTCCGAGATGCTTGCACTAGTCCATAAATGGATCGTTGGAGTTTGCAAACTTTATCAGCATACTCTGGATCGACAAAACCTTCTAGTTGCATCATATACAACTCTTCCTCAAGGAAACTGTTGAGGAACGCTGTTTTGACATCCATCTGCCAAATTTCATAGTCGAAATATGAAGCTATTGCTAACATCATTCTGACGGACTTAAGCATCGCTACGGGTGAGAAGGTCTCATCCTAGTCAACTCCTTGAACATGTGAAAACCCCTTTGCCACAAGTCAAGCTTTATAGACGGTGATATTACCATCCGCATCCGTCTTCTTCTTAAAGATCCATTTGTTCCGAATGGCTTTTCGCCCTTCAGGTAATACTTCCAAAGTCCATACTTCGCTTTCATACATGGATACCATCTTGGATTTCATGGCCTCTAACCATTTCTCGAAATCCGGGCCCATCATCACTCCTCCATAGCTCGTAGGTTCATTGTTGTCCAACAACATGACCTCCAAGACAGTGTTGCCATACCACTCAGGAGCAGTACATGCCCTTGTCGATCTATGAGGTTCAATAGTAACTTGATCCGAAGCTTCATGATCATCATCATTAACTTCCTCTTCAACTGTCGTAGGCTCCATAGAAACATCTTTCTGCGCTGCGCTACTCTCTGGTTGAAGTAAAGGTTCAATAACCTCATCAAGCTCTATTTCCCCCACTCAATTCTTTTGAGAGAAACTCTTTCTCAAGAAATGTTCTTTTTTTAGAGACAACCACTTTGCCTTCGGATATGAGATAGAAGGTATACCCAATTATCTATTTTGGGTATCCTATGAAGACGCATTTCTTCGCTTTGGGTTCCAACTTTTCAGGCTGAAGCTTTTTGACATAAGCATCACATCCCCAAACTTTAAGAAACGACAACTTTGGCTTCTTGCCAAACCACAATTCATATGGCGTCGTCTCAATGGATTTTGGTGGTGCCCTATTTAAAGTGAATGCAGCTGTCTCTAATGCATAACCCCAAAATAATAGTGGCAAATCGGTAAGAGACATCATAGAACGCACCATATCTAATAAGGTTCGATCACGACGTTCGGACACACCATTACGCTGTGGTGTTCCAGGCGGTGTCAATTGTGAAACAATTCCGCATTGTCATAAGTGACTACCAAACTCATAACTCAGATATTCACCTCCTCGATCAGATCTTAGGAATTTAATCTTATTGTTATGATGATTCTCAACTTCACTCTAAAATTGCTTGAACTTTTCAAACGTTTCAGACTTGTGTTTCATTAAGTAAATATACCCATATCTACTCAAGTCATCAGTGAAGGTGAGAAAATAACGATATTCACCGTGTGCTGCAACATTCATTGGACCGCACACATCAGTATGTATGATTTCCAACAAGTCACTTGTCCGTTCCATTGTTCCAGAGAACGGCATTTTAGTCATCTTGCCCATGAGGCCTGGTTCACATGTGTCAAGTGATTCAAAATCAAGTGACTCCAAAAGTCCATCAACATGGACCTTCTTCATGCGTTTTACACCAATATGACCTAAACGGTAATGCCACAAGAAAGTGGTACTATCACTATCAACTCTACATATTTTGGCATCAATGTTATGAACATGTGTATCATCACTATCAAGATTCAATATGAATAAACCCCTCACATTGGGTGCATGAACAAAAAATATATTACTCATATAAATGGAACAACCATTATTCTCTGATTTAAATGAGTAACCGTCTCACAATAAACAAGATCCAGATATAATGTTCATGCTTAATGCATGCACTAAATAACAATTATTTAGGTTCATCACTAATCCCGATGGTAATCGAAGAGAGATCGTGCCGACGGTGATCACATCAACCTTGGAACCATTTCCCACGCGCATATTGCCTATAAACAATTATCATGAACAAGGAAATATAATAATAAACACTTTATTTATTGCCTATAGGGCATATTTCCAACAGTCTCCCACTTGCACTAGAGTCAGTAATCTAGTTCACATCACTATGTGATTTAAATTATATTGAATCGTCCTAAGAAAAACACATATCTTCTGGTGAATAAAAATATAGCCTCAAGTAAATTTACCGATGGATTGTAGACGAAAGAGTGGATGCCTTCCGGGGCATCCCCAAGCTTAGGCTTTTTGTTATCCTTGAATATGACTTGGGGTGCCTTGGGCATCCCGAAGATTAGGCTCTTGCCACTCTTTATTCCATAGTCCATCAAATCTTCACCCAAAACTTGAAAACTTCACAACACAAAACTCAACAGAAAACTCATGAGATCCGTTAGTATAAGAAAAATAAATCACCATTTTAGGTACTGTTGTGAACACATTCTTTATTTATATTTTGTGTAATACCTACCGTATTCTAACTTCTCCATGACTCATACCCCCCGATACGATCCATATATACATCAAACTAAGCAAACAACACAAAGAAAACAGAATCTGTCAAAAACAGAACAGTCTGTAGCAATCTGTAAACTTCAAATAGTTCTGAAACTCTAACAATTCTGAAATATTAGGACAATCAGGGAAATCTTTATATAAATATTGTGCAAAAAGTTCAGATCAATTCGATGCTCTGAATTTTTTTGAAAATTCCTGGACTGAGCGCAAAAGTTTTTGTTTTTCAGCAAGATCAAATCAACAACTACCATAGATCACCCCAAAGGTTTTACTTTGCTCAAACACTAATTAAAACACAAAAACACAATTACTACAGAAGTAATAGTGTACAAAACACACCAATGTTGGAAATATGCCCTAGAGGCAATAATAAATTAGTTATTATCATATTTCCTTGTTCATGATAATCGTTTATTATCCATGCTATAATTGTATTGATCGGAGACTTAAATGCATGTGTGGATACATAGACAAAACCATGTCCCTAGTATGCCTCTAATGGACTAGCTCGTTGATCAAAGGATGGTTAAGGTTTCCTAGCCATGGACATGAGATGTCATTTGATAACGGGATCACATCATTAGGAGAATGATGTGATGGATAAGACCCAAACTACAAACATAGCATATGATCGTGTCAGTTTATTGCTACTGTTTTCTGCATGTCAAGTATATGTTCCTATGACCATGAGATCATGCAACTCACGGATATCGTAGGAGTGCCTTGTGTGTATCAAACGTCGCAACGTAACTGGGTGACTATAAAGGTGCTCTACAGGTATCTCCGATGGTGTCTGTTGAGTTGGCATGGATCGAGACTGAGATTTGTTACTCCGTGTGACGGAGAGGTATCTCAGGGCCCACTCGGTAATACAACATCACAACAAGCCTTGCAAGCAATGTGGCTAAGTGTTAGTCACGGGATCTTTTATTACGGAACGAGTAAAGAGACTTGCCAGTAACGAGGTTGAACTAGGTATGGAGATACCGACGATCGAATCTCGGGCAAGTAACATACCGAAGAACAAAGGGAACGTTATACGGGATTAACTGAATCCTTGACATAGAGGTTCGACCGATAAAGATCTTCGTAGAATATGTAGGAACCAATGTGGATGTCCAGGTCCCGCCATTGGTTATTGACCATAGAGGTGTCTCGGTCATGTCTACATAGTTCTTGAACCCGCAGGGTCTGCACACTTAAGGTTCGGTGACGTTTCGGTAGTGTAGAGTTATGTATGGTGGTGACCGAAGTTTGTTTGGAGTCCCGGATGAGATCCCGGACATCACGAGGAGCTCCGGAATGGTCTGGAGGTAAAGATTCATATATAGGAAGTCCCAGTTTGGTTTCCGGAAAAGTTTCGGGCTCATCGGTAGTGTACCGGGAGTGCCGGTAGTGTACCGGGAGGCCTCCGGGAGGGGTATTTCGACCCCAAGAGGTACATGGGCTGTGGGAGAATAATAACCAGCCCTTAGTGGGCTGGTAAAACAGCCACAAAGGCCCATGGCGCAGGAGAGAAAGTCCTAAAGCAAAAAGTGGAAAATCAGCCAATAGGAGGCAATCCTACTCCAACTAGGATTGGATGTGAAGTAGGATTGCTTCCCACCTCCTATTTCGGCCAACCCAAAGGCCTTGGATTCCTATCCTCTCCTATCCTCCTATATATACTAGTGGATTGGGTGGTTTTTGGACAGAATTTCCGGCCACGTGCTACCCGTTTCACCGATGCACAGTTTCTCCTCTAGATCGGTTTTCCGCAGCGCTTAGGCGAAGCCCTGCCGGAATCACTCCACCACCATCACCGAAGCGCCATCACGCTGCCAGTGAACTCTCTCTCCTCTCCACCTCCTCTTGCTGGATCAAGACAGTGGAGATCGTCATCAAGCTGCACGTGTGCTGAACGCGGAGGTGCCGTCCGTTCGGCGCTAGATCGGAAGGACCGTGATCGAGATCGCGAGACGGTTCGTGATGAGATCGCGGAACGGATCATGATGAGATCGCGGGACGGATCGTGACGAGTTCACGGGGACTGATCGTGATTGGATCGCGGGATGGATCGTGATGAGATCATGGGACGCTCGGCGATTTGGATCGCGAAGATGTTCGAATACACCAACCGCATTTCTTAACGCTTCCCGCTTAGAGATCTACAAGGGTATGTAGATCCACTCTCCCTCTCGTAGATGCTCATCACCATGGATAGGTTTGCGTGTGCGTAGGAAATTTTTTGTTGCCCATGCGACGTTCCCCAACAGTGGCATCATGAGCTAGGTTGATGGTTCGATGAGATCTCGAGTAGAACACAAAAGGTTTGTGGGCGTTGATGCTTAGATTGCTTCCTCCCTTGGTCAGATTTTGGTTCAGCGGGATTGTGAGATGAAGCAGCCCGGACCAACATTACTCGTACGCTTACGAGAGACCGGTTCCCTCGACGCAACTTGTTGCTTAGATGGCTTGCGGGTGACAGTTTCTCTCACTTTAGTTGGATCGGATCCGACAAAGGTGGTCCTTGAGAAGGTTGAAAAGCAATCTATGTATCACCGTTGTGGTTTATATATAGGTGAGAATCGTTCTTGCTAGATACCCGTAGCAGCCACGTAAAACATGCAACAACAATTAGAGGACGTCTAACTTTTTTTTGCAGGGTATGTTGTGATGTGATATGGCCAATTACATGATGAGATATATGTGATGTATGAGATGATCATGTGATGTATAGAATTTCACGACTTGCATGTCGTTGAGTATGGCAACCGGCAGGAGCCATAGGGTCGTCTTTAATTATTGTATGACCTGCGTGTCAATCATTAAGCGCTATGTAATGCTTTACTTTATCGCTAAGCGGTAGCAATAGAAGTAGAAGCAGGGCTGGCGCCACAACCCCAATGGCAACACATTGATGGAGATCAAGATGATGGAGATCATAGTGTTGTGCCGATGACGATGGAGATCATGCCGGTGTTTCGAAGAAGGAGATCTTAAACACAAGTTCATGGCCATATCATGTCACTTATGAATTGCATGAGATGTTAATCCTTTTATGCACCTTGTTTTGCTTAGTACGGCGGTAGCATTGTAAGGTGATCCCTCACTTGAATTTCAAGATGAAATGTGTTCTCCCCGAGTGTGCACCGTTGCGAAAGTTCGTCGTGTTGAGACACCACGTGATGATCGGGTGTGATAGACTCTACGTTCACATACAACGGGTGCAAGCTAGATTTGCACGCGCAGAACACTCGGGTTAAACTTGACGAGCCTAGCATGTACAGACATGGCCTCGGAACACAAGAGACCGAAAGGTCGAGCATGAGTCATATAGTGGATATGATCAACATAATGATGTTCACCATTGAAGCCACCTTAACTCACGTGATGATCGGACTTGAGTTGGTGAATTTGGATCATGTATCACTCGAATGACCCGAGGGATGTCAATTTGAGTGGGATTTCTTAAGTAATATGATTAATTGAACTCATTATCATGAACATAGTCAAAGTGTCTTTGCAAATTATGTTGTAGATTACTAGCTCGCGCTGTAGCTCCCTTGTATTTTTATATGTTCCTAGAGAAATAGAATTGAAAGATGTTGGTAGCAAAATTGCGGACTGGGTCCATGATCTGAGGATTGTCCTCATTGCTGCACAGAAGGCTTATATCCTTAATGCATCGCTCGGTGCGCCACCCCATCTAGCGTCATCTGTAGATGTTGTGAACATCTGACAGACACGTTTCGATGACTACTTGATAGTTTAGTGCGTCATGCATTACGGCTTAGAATTGAGGCTCCGAAACATTTTGAACGTCACGGAACATATGAGATGTTCTAAGAGCTGAGATTGTGATCTCAGGCTCATGCCCGAGTTGCGAGATATAGGATCTCCAACGAGATTCTTTGCCTGCAAGATGAAAGAGAATAGCTCAATCGTTGAGCATGTGCTCTGACTGTCTGGGTACTACAATCGCTTGAATCGAGTGGGAGTTGATCTTCCAGATAAGATAGTGATTTATGTAGTTCTCCAAGTCACTATCACTGAGCTACTAGAACTTGGTGATGAACTATAAAATGCCAGGGAAAGAAATGTTGATCCCTGAGCTGTTCACGATGTTTGACACCGCGAAGGTAGAAATCAAGAAGGAGCGTCAAGTGTTGATGGTTAATCAAACCACTAGTTTCGAGAAGGGCAAGAGCAAGGAGGGAAACTTCATGGATAGCAAGTCAGTTGCTGCTCCAGTGAAGCAACCCAAAGTTGAACTCAAACCCGAGACTAAGTGCTTCTGTTATGAGGTGAGCGGTCGCTGAAGCGGAACAACCCTAGATACTTGGTAGATAAGAAGGCTGGCAACATTGATAGAAGTATATTTGATATACGAGTTACTAATGTGTACCTTGCTAAGTACTCTTAGTAGCACCTGGGTATTGGATACCGGTTCGGTTGCTAAATATTAGTAACTCGAAATAAAAGCTGCGGAATAAATGGTGAACTAGCTAAGGGTGAAGTGACGATATGTGTTGGAAGTGTTTCCAAGGTTGATGTGATCAACATCGCACGCTCTCTCTACCTTCAGGATTAGTGACGAACCTAAATAAATGTTATTTGGTGTTTTGCGTTGAGCTTGAACATGATTAGATCATGTTTATTGCAAGACGGTTATTCATTTAAGTTAGAGAATAATGGTTATTTTGTTTACATGAATAATACCTTCAATGGTCATGCACCGAGTGAGAATGGTTTGTTGAAATCCTGATCGTAGTATTACACATGTTCATAACATTGATGTCAAAAGATACAAAGTTGATAATGATAGTACCACATACTTGTGGCACTGCCGCTAAATGTCATATTGGTATAAAGCGCATGTAGAAACTCCATGCTGATGGATATTTGGACTCATTCGATTTCGAATCGGTTGAGACATGCGAACCATGCCTCTTGGGCAAGATGACTAAAGGACCCCGTTGGATGGAGCGGGCAAGTGATTCATTGGAAATGATACATGTTGATGTATGCAATCTAGTGAGTCTTGTAGCATGCAGTGGATATCGTTATTTTCTTACCTTCACGGATGATTTGAGTAGATATAGTGTATATTTACTTAATGAAACACAAGTCTGAATCGTTTGGAAGGTTCAAGCAAATTCAGAGTGAAGTTTAAAGATCGTCGTGACAAGAAGATAAAAATGACTGCGATATGATCGTGGAGGTGAATATCTGAGTCACGAGTTTGGCATACAACTTAAGACAATGTGAAAGTTGTTTCACAACTAAACGCCACCTAGAACACCATAGTGTGATGGTGTGTCCGAACATCATAGTTATGCTCTATTGGACATGGTGCGTAATATGATGTCTCTTGTCGTTTTACTACTATAATTTTGGAGTTATGCATTAGAGACAACTACATTCACTTTAAATAGGGCACCATCTAAATCCGTTGAGATGACACCATGTGAATTATGGTTTGATAGAAACCTAAGCTGTCATTTCTTAATATTTTGGGATGTGACACTTGTGTGGAAAATGTTTTCACCTAATGAGGTCAAACCCAAGGCGGACAAATTGCATCTTCATAGAATACCCTAAGATCAGTTGGGTGAACCTTCAATCTCAGATCCCAGTGCAAAATGTTTGTTGCTTAAACGGATCCTTTCTCGAGCAAATGTTTCTCTCGAAAGAATTGAGTGGGAGGAAGATAGAACTTGATGAGGTTGTTAAACCTTTGTTCAACCAGAGAGTAGCGCAGCGCAGAAAGATGTTTCTGTGAAGCCTACGTTAGTTGAAAAGGAAGTTAATGATGATGATCATGAAGCTTTAGGATCAAGTTACTATCAAACTTCGTAGGTCGACAAGGATGTGTACTGCTCCTAAGCGGTACGACAACCCTATCTTGGAGGTCATGTTGTTGGACAACGATGAACCTACGAGCTATGGAGAAGCGATGATGGGCCCGGATTCTGACAAATGGTTAGAGGCCATGAAATCCGAGATAGGATCCATGTATGAAAACCAAGTGTAGACTTTGGTAGACTTGCTCGTTGGAAGGCAGGTCATTGAGTACAAATGGATCTTTAAAATGAAGACAGACACTAATGGTGAATGTCACTATTTGTAAAGCTCGACTTGTTGCAAAGATGTTTGTGACAAGTTCAAGGAGTTGACTACGATGAGACTTTCTCACTCATAGTGGTGCTAAAGTCTGTTGGAATTATGTTAGCAATTGCTATGTTTTCAATTATGAAATCTGGCAGATGGATGTCAAAACATCGTTTCCTTAACGGTTTACTTAAGGAAAGGTTGTATGTGATACAACCAGAAGGTTTTGTCAGGCCTAAGGATGCTAAAAGGTGTGCAAGCTTCGGTGATCCTTCCATGGACTGAAGCAAGCATCTCGGAGTTGGAATATACGCTTTGATGAGGTGATCAAAGTTTTGATGTGTATACAAAGTTTACGAGAAACTTGTATTTGCAATAAAGTGAGTGGGAGCACTATAGAATTTCTGATAAGTATATGTGGATGACATATTGTTGATCAAAAATAATGTAGAGTTTCTGGAAAGCATAAAACGGTCATTTGGAAAGTGATTTTCAAAGGAAGACCTGGATGAAGCTACCTAATTGTTGAGCATCAAAATCTATGGAGATAGATCAAGATGCTCGATGAGACTTTCAATGAGTGCATACCTTGACAAGATTTTGAAAGAGTTCAAAATGGATCAGTCAGAGAAAGATTTCTCGCCTGATTTGTAAGGTGTGAAAGTTGAGTGAGACTCAAAGCTCAACAACGGCAGAAGAAAGAGAAAGGACGAACGTCGTCCCCTATGCCTTAGCCATAGGCTCTATATTATGCGATGTTGTGTACCGCACCTGTGTGTGCCTTGCCATGAGTCCGTCAGGGGGTACAAGAGTGAACTAGGAGTGGATCACTGGACAGTGGTCAAGATTATCCTCAGTAACTAAGAGACTGAGGAGATGTTTCTCGATTATGGAGGTGATAAAGAGTTTGTCGTAAGGAGTTACGTCGATACAAGCTTTAACACTAATCCGGATGACTCGTAGTAGCAATCTGGATACGTATAGTGGAGCAGCCATTTTGAAATAGTACCAAGTGGAGTGTGGTAGCAGTGTTTACGGTTTGACATAGAGATTTGCAAAGTACACACGGATCTGAATATCGCAGACCCGTTGACTATAAGACCTCTCTCACATGCAAAGCATGATCGAGGCCCAGAACTCATTGGGTGTTAGATTCATAACAATGCGAATCACATGGCGATGTGAACTAGATTATTGACTCTAGTGCAAGTGGGAGACTATTGGAAATATGCCCTAGAGGCAATAATAAATTAGTTATTATCATATTTCCTTATTCATGCTAATCGTTTATTATCCATGCTATAATTGTATTGATCGGAAACTTAAATGCATGTGTGGATACATAGACAAAACCATGTCCCTAGTATGCCTCTAATGGACTAGCTCGTTGATCAAAGGATGGTTAAGGTTTCCTAGCCATGGACATGAGATGTCATTTGATAACGGGATCACATCATTAGGAGAATGATGTGATGGATAAGACCCAAACTACAAACATAGCATATGATCGTGTCAGTTTATTGCTACTATTTTCTGCATGTCAAGTATATGTTCCTATGACCATGAGATCATGCAACTCACGGATATCGTAGGAGTTCCTTGTGTGTATCAAACATCGCAACGTAATTGGGTGACTATAAAGGTGCTCTACAGGTATCTTCGATGGTGTCTGTTGAGTTGGCATGGATCGAGACTGGGATTTGTTACTCCGTGTGACGGAGAGGTATCTCATGGCCCACTCGGTAATACAACATCACAACAAGCCTTGCAAGCAATGTGGCTAAGTGTTAGTCACGGGATCTTGTATTACGGAACAAGTAAAGAGACTTGCCAGTAACGAGGTTGAACTAGGTATGGAGATATCGACGATCGAATCTCGGGCAAGTAACATACCAAAGAACAAAGGGAACGTTATACGGGATTAACTGAATCCTTGACATAGAGGTTCGACCGATAAAGATCTTCGTAGAATATGTAGGAACCAATGTGGACGTCCAGGTCCCGCCATTGGTTATTGACCATAGAGGTGTCTAGGTCATGTCTACATAGTTCTCGAACCCGCAGGGTCTGCACACTTAAGGTTCGGTGACATTTCGGTAGTGTAGAGTTATGTATGGTGGTGACCGAAGTTTGTTTGGAGTCCCGGATGAGATCCCGGACATCACTAGGAGCTCCGGAATGGTCCGGAGGTAAAGATTCATATATAGGAAGTCCCAGTATGGTTTCCGGAAAAGTTTCGGGCTCATCGGTAGTGTACCGGGAGTGCCGGTAGTGTACCAGGAGGACTCCGGGAGGGGTATTTCGACCCCAAGAGCTCCATGGGCTGTGGGAGAATAATAACCAGCCCTTAGTGGGATGGGAAAACAGCCAAAAAGTCCCATGGCGCAGGAGAGAAAGTCGTAAAGCAAAAAGTGGAAAATCAGCCAATAGGAGGCAATCCTACTCCAACTAGGATTGGAGGTGAAGTAGGATTGCTTCCCACCTCCTATTTCGGCCGACCCAAAGGCCTTGGCTGCCTCTCCTATCCTCTCCTCCTATATATACTAGTGGATTGGGTGGTTTTTAGACAGAATTTCCGGCCACGTGCTACCCGTTTCACCGGTGCACAGTTTCTCCTCTAGATCGGTTTTCCGCAGCGCTTAGGCGAAGCCCTGCCGGAATCACTCCACCACCATCACCGGAGCGCGGTCACGCTGACGGTGAACTGTCTCTCCTCTCCACCTACTCTTGCTGGATCAAGACGGTGGAGATCGTCATCAAGCTGCACGTGTGCTGAACGCAGAGGTGCCGTCCGTTCGGCGCTAGATCGGAAGGCCCGTGATCGAGATCGCGAGACGGTTCGTGATGAGATCGCGGAACGGATCGTGATGAGATCGCGGGACGGATCGTGATGAGTTCATGGGGACGGATCGTGATTGGATCGTGGGACGGATCGTGATGAGATCGCGGGACGCTCGGCGATTTGGATCGCGAAGATGTTCGACTACACCAACCGCGTTTCTTAACGCTTCCCGCTTAGCGATCTACAAGGGTATGTAGATCCACTCTCACTCTCGTAGATGCTCATCACCATGGATAGGTTTGCGTGTGCGTAGGAAATTTTTTGTTTCCCATGCGACGTTCCCCAACAACCAAAACATAATAAAAATATATAGAAAGCAAAATAAAATTGGGTTGCCTCCCAACAAGCGGTATTGTTTAACGCCCCTAGCTAGGCAGAACGCAATAGATCTAGGTATTATCCTCTTTGGTATGCAATCCATAAGTATCTCTCATGATAGATTCATAAGGTAATTTTATTTTCTTCGTACGAAAGTGTTCCATGCCTTTCCTTAATGTAAATTGGAATCTAATATTCTCTTCCTTCATATCAATAGTTGCACCAATCGTTCTAAGGAAAGCTCTACCAAGAATAATGACATGTAGGATTGCAATCTATATCAAGAAGAATGAAATCTACGAGCACATAATTCCTATTTGCAACAATAAGAACGTCATTAATTCTTCCCATAGGTTTCTTTATAGTGGAATCCGCAAGTTCTAAATTTAAGGAATCATCATCAAATTCACGGAAACCTAACACATCACATAAAGTTTACGGAATGGTGGAAACGCTAGCACCCAAATCACACAAAGCATGTCACTCATAATCTTTAGTCTTAATCTTAATAGCGGGTTCCCACTCATCATATAGCTTTCTAGGTATAGAAACTTCCAACTCAAGTTTTTCTTCAAAAGCTTTCATTATAGCATCAAGAATATGTTTAGTAAAAGCTTTGTTTTGGTTAAAAGCATGAGGAGAATTCAACATGGATTGCAACAAGGAAATACAATCAATTAAAGAGCAGCTATCATGATTAAAGTCCTTGAAATCCAAAAGAGTGGGTTCATTTCTATTTAAGGTTTTGACCTCTTCAATCCCACTTTTGTCAATCTTAGCATCGAGATCTATAAACTCCGAATCATTGGGACACCTTTTAACTTAAGTTGACTCATCTCCAGTCCCATCCTTATCAAGATTAACATTGGAAAACAAAGATCCAATAGGAGTCACATCAATTACTTTAAGATTTTCATCAATATTCAGAGATTCTCGCTTTGCGGCCATTTTATTGACTAAGGTAGCTTTCTTATCAGAATTTTGACCTACTAAGTTTTCAAGGTGAGTAAATTGAGATTTCAAACCATAGAATTCTTTAGACATATCATCAAGTTCCTTATTCCTATACTCCCACATAGTCTTTTGTTCTTTAAGTTCATTCTTGAAGAGGCTATTGTGATCATATTGAAGCGACATGAAACTTTTAATGTCATACTTAGTATCTTCCAACTTTCTAAGATAAGGATCAAAGCCGTTCGGTTGAGCCATAAAGACGACCAACCAATTTAACACACAAGCAAACAAAAAACAAACGAAAAAGGGCGAATAAAAAGGCAAATCTTTTTGGTATTTTCGGAAAATCGTTTTAGAAGTGGGGGAGAGGAAAACGAGAGGCAAATGGAAAATAATGTAAAAGCAAGAGATGAGTTAGTGATGGGTACTTGGTAGGCTTGATGTAGATTTCCCCGGCAACGTCGCCAGAAATCCTTCTTGCTACTTCTCGAGCATGCTTTGGTTTTCGTGAAGAGGAACGGTTGATGCAGCAAAGTAGATAAGTATTTCCCTCGGTTGTTGGGAACCAAGGTATCAATCCAGTAGGAGGTACAAGCAAGTACCCAATAGATGTACCTGCACAAAGAATCAAACTCTTGCACCCAACGCTATAAAGGGGTTGTCAATCCCTTTAAGGTTACTTGCAAGGATGAGATATGATAGAGATAGATTGCTTAAACCGAAAGTAAAACAATAGGTAAAAGTAATGCAACAAAGTATTTTTGGTATTTTTGGTTTTAGATCTGAAAGTATAAGATGGAAAATAGACCCGGGGTCCATAGGTTTCACTAGAGGCTTCTCTCATGATAGCAAGTATTACGGTGGGTGAACAAATTACTGTTGAGCAATTGATAGAAAAGTGAATAATTATGAAGATATCCAAGGCAATGACTATGCATATAAGCATCACGTCCGTGTCAAGTAGACCGAAATGATTCTGCACCTACTACTATTACTCCACACATCGACCAACTCCTACCTGCATCTAGAGTATTAAGTTCATGAAGAACAGAGTAACGCATTAGGTAAGATGACATGATGTAGAGGGATAAACTCAAGCAATATGATGAACACCCCATATTTTTATCCTTGATGGAAACAATACAATAGGTGCCTCGCTACCCCTACTTTGCCACTGGGTGAGGACACCACAAGATTGAACCCAAAACTAAGCACTTCTCCCATTGCAATAATTACCAATCTAGTTGGCCAAACCAAACCAATAACTCGAAGAGACTTGCAAAGATATGAAATCATGCATACAAGAATTCAGAAAAGACTCAAATAATATTCATGGAAAATCTAGACATAAACCCACAATTCATCGAATCTCGACAAACACACCGCAAAAGAGTATTACATCGGATAGATCTTCATGAAGATCATGAAGAACATGGTATTGAAAAGCAAAGAGAGAGAGAGAAGAAGCCATCTAGCTACTAGATATGGACCCAAAGGTCTATGGTGAACTACTCATGCATCATCGGAGGGGCAATGGAGTCGATGTATATGCCCTCCATGATCGATTCCCCCTCTGACAGATTACCGGAAAAGGCTCCAGGATTGGATCTCTCGTGAACGGAGACTTCTGGCGGAGGAAAAGTGCTTTTGTGGCTTGTTCTGATAATGATGGAATATTTGGGAATTTATAGGCCGAAGATTAGGGTTAGGGGAGCTGTCATGGCCCCACAAGCCTGCCCGGCGCGCCCTACCCCTTGGGCGCGGCCCTAGGGCTTGTGGCCTCACGGTGGCTTTTCTGCCTTGGTTCTCAAGTCTCGTAGTTTTCTTTTGTTCCAGAAAAATCCCTTCCGAAGGTTTTATTTCGTTTGGACCCTGTTTAATATTCCTTATCTACAAATCTCAAAAACAAGGAAAAACAGAAACTGGCAGTAGGCTCTAGATTAATAGGTTAGCCCCCAAAATAATATAAAATAGCATATTAATGCATATAAAACATCCAAAACAGATAATATAATAGAATGGAACAATAAAAAATGATAGATACGTCGGAGACATATCAGCAAGCGGTAGATAAGGAGAGGGAGTTGGAGGAGAGGACAACTAGGTTGTTGGAGGAGGAGAGGGCACAAAACGATGTGTTTCATCGGGCCATGTATGAGCTCAGCGTGGTAAGTTTGTTCTTCATATTAGCCAAATCATGCACTACAGGTTCGTTTCATTAATAACCAATATGATTGACTTGTCAAAACCGAATGTGTGAGAAGACCGGCCAGACCCCTCCGCCAATGCCAGTCATTACCACAACGGGAACAGTGAGTTTCATTTCAATGGTCATTAGTTACTAGTCTTAACATTTCGATGTCATCATGCTAATGAGACTTTGCAAATGATCTTTGGTCCAGCATAACTCCTGAGCCACATCGCACGACCCTTCTACAGGGCATCCTTTCCTAGGTGACATCGATCCGAGCAATCCCGGTGCTTCACCTCCGTGATGACGAGGATGGTAAGTTTTTCTAGTGTTTTTCTTAACAAATGCACAATGACCTATACTTAGCTTATTTAGTTCATTTATGACATAATTAGCTTACTTAGGTCAAAAATGGCATAATAACCTTGGTTAGCTCATAACTGTCATTTGCTTAGCTTATTTTCCTCCAAAGGGACATAATAATCTTACTTAGCTCCAAAATGACGTAGTTTACCTTGGTTAGCTCATAAATGACCTATACTTAGCTTATTTTCCTCCAAAGGGACATAATAATCTTACTTAGCTCTAAAATGACCTAGTTTACATTTGTTAGCTCATAAATGACCTATACTTAGCTTTGTTTCCTCCAAAATGGCAAAATAAGCTTATTTACCTCCAAAATGACCTATTTTACCGAAGTTAGCTCTAAAATGACCTATACTTAGCTTGTTTCCTCCAAAATGACATAGTAACCTTACTTAGCTTCGAAATGACCTATTTTACCTAAGTTAGCTCTAAAATGACCTATACCTAGCTTTTTCCCCCTACAAAATGAGATAATAAGATTACTTAGCTCTAGAATGACCTATTTTACGTAGGTTAGCTCTAAAATGACCTATACTTAGCTTTGTTTCCTCCACAATGACATAATAAGCTTAGTTGACTCAAAAATGGCATAATAGCCTCGGTAACCCTAAAAAATGCAATATACTTAGCTTATTTTCTTGCAAAATGTCACAGTAAGCTTAGTTAGGTCAAAAATGGCATAATTACCTAGGTTACCTCTAAAATGACACAAATAAGCTATAAGAAGAAGAAAAATAAGAGGATAAAGAGAAAGAGAAAGAGAAAGAGAAAAAGAAAGAGAAGAAAAACGCTTCTTCTTCTTCTTCTTCTAAATCTTCTTCTTGTTGTTGTTGTTGTTCTTCTTCTTCTAGTATTCTTCTTCTTGTTGGAAATATGCCCTAGAGGCAATAATAAATTAGTTATTATCATATTTCCTTGTTCATGATAATCGTTTATTATCCATGCTATAATTGTATTGATCGGAGACTTAAATGCATGTGTGGATACATAGACAAAACCATGTCCCTAGTATGACTCTAATGGACTAGCTCGTTGATCAAAGGATGGTTAAGGTTTCCTAGCCATGGACATGAGATGTCATTTGATAACGGGATCACATCATTAGGAGAATGATGTGATGGATAAGACCCAAACTACAAACATAGCATATGATCGTGTCAGTTTATTGCTACTGTTTTCTGCATGTCAAGTATAAGTTCCTATGACCATGAGATCATGCAACTCACGGATATCGGAGGAGTGCCTTATGTGTATCAAACGTCGCAACGTAACTGGGTGACTATAAAGGTGCTCTACAGGTATCTCCGATGGTGTCTGTTGAGTTGGCATGGATCGAGACTGGGATTTGTTACTCCGTGTAACGGAGAGGTATCTCGGGGCCCACTCGGTAATGCAACATCACAATAAGCCTTGCAAGCAATGTGACTAATTGTTAGTTGCGGGATCTTGTATTACGGAACGAGTAAAGAGACTTGCCGGTAACGAGGTTGAACTAGGTATGGAGATACCGACGATCGAATCTCGGGCAAGTAACATACCGAAGAACAAAGGGAACGATATACGAGATTAACTGAATCCTTGACATAGAGGTTCGACCGATAAAGATCTTCGTAGAATATGTAGGAACCAATGTGGACGTCCAGGTCCCGCCATTGGTTATTGACCGTAGAGGTGTCTCGGTCATGTCTACATAGTTCTCGAACCCACAGGGTCTGCACACTTAAGGTTCGGTGACGTTTCGGTAGTGTAGAGTTATGTATGGTGGTGACCGAAGGTTGTTCGGAGTCCCGGATGAGATCCCGGACGTCACGAGGAGCTCCGGAATGGTCCGAAGGTAAATATTCATATATAGGAAGTCCCAGTTTGGTTTCCGGAAAAGTTTCGGGCTCATCGGTAGTGTACCGGGAGTATCGGTATTGTACCGGGAGTGCCGGTAGTGTACCGGAGGACCTCCGGGAGGGGTATTTCGACCCCAAGAGGTCCATGGGCTGTGGGAGAATAATAACCAGCCCTTAGTGGTCTGGGAAAACAGCCACAAAGGCCCATGGCGCAGGAGAGAAAGTCCTAAAGCAAAAAGTGAAAAATCAGCCAATAGGAGGCAATCCTACTCCAACTAGGATTGGAGGTGAAGTAGGATTGATCCCACCTCCTATTTCGGCCGACCCAAAGGCCTTGGCTGCCTCTCCTCTCCTCTCCTCTTATATATACTAGTGGATTGGGTGGTTTTTGGACAGAATTTCCGGCCACGTGCTACCCGTTTCACCGGTGCACAGTTTCTCCTCTATATCGGTTTTCCGCAGCGCTTAGGCGAAGCCCTGCCGGAATCACTCCACCACCATCACCGGAGCGCCGTCATGCTGCCGGTGAACTCTCTCTCCTCTCCACCTCCTCTCGCTGGATCGAGACGGTGGAGATCGTCATCAAGCTGAACGTGTGCTGAACGCGGAGGTGCCGTCCGTTCGGCGCTAGATCGGAAGGACCGTGGTCGAGATCGCGAGACGGTTCGTGATGTGATCACGGAACGGATCGTGATGAGTTCGCGGGACAAATCATGATCAAGATCGTGAGACGGATCGTGATGAGATCGCGGGACGGATCGTGATGAGTTCACGGGACGGATCGTGATTGGATCGCGGGACAGATCGTGATGAGATCGCGGGACGCTCGGCGATTTGGATCGCGAAGATGTTCGACTACACCAACCGCGTTTCTTAATGCTTCCCTCTTAGCGATCTACAAGGGTATGTAGATCCACTCTCCCTGTCGTAGATGCTCATCACCATGGATAGGTTTGCGTGTGCGTAGGAAAATTTTTGTTTCCCATGCGACGTTCCCCAACACTTCTAACTTTCTTATTTCCCATTTTGCATATTTGATTCACTTCACATCAACCTGTTTTGATGGAGTGCTAGTGTTTACTTTCTATTTTCATTTTGTATCGATGAACTTATGTGAAACTTTCTACCTATGGATGAAACTATGTACGTATGGATGAAACTATTGCAATTTGGTGAAACTTGCACTTTTGATTTGATATGTTTGTTGGATGATCATATTCATATGGCATGGATATAGGTTTTGTGAAATATATATGTATATCATTCATTTTGCTTGTGAAAAATGCTTGGATATATCAAAAAATAAATTTAAAAGAGGCAATATAGCCAGTTTGCCGTCTACCACCGATGACCAAGGGGTCTTTGTCGTCTGCCACAGACGGCAAAGGGGCCACATGGAAGCAAGCTGTGCAACCTGGCAGCACCAGGTCTGTGCCATTTGGTCTCTTTGCCGCCTGCTGGCAAACGGCAAAGGAGCTCCTCCATTTGTCGTCTGTGAGTAGACGGCAAAGAACTACCATAGACTAGTTGGCAATGCCTGCTCCCTTTGCCATCCGCGGGCAGACGACAAAGCCTGTTGTTAGCCACCTAATAGTGCTAACCTAGTGCCTGTGCTGTCCACGTGCTTTGCCATCTTCATGGCCTACATGGCTGACGACAAACATCTTTGCCGTCTGCTGACCAAAAGCAGACGTCAAAGGGCCCTTTGCAGTAGCTTTCTGTGCCGGACGTGGGGCCGTCTACTGGCAGACGGCAAAGGAGTTTGCCGTCCGCATGCCTAACCTTTGTCGTCTTCCATGGCAGACGACAAAGTGCCTGATTCCTGTAGTGTATAGTGATAGGTGCAGGCAGGAGTCGGCCTATTTGCTTATGGATGTGATGCCAGAGGTGGCTTGAGCATTTGTTGGTATATCCCCAAATAGGAAGGGATTATGGAGCACGGAAACAGTAAGTATTTCCCTCCGTTATGAAACCAAGGTATCAATCCATAGAGGAAGATCAAGCACCTAAGTAAGCAACACATGCACACAAATAACAAATACTTACAACCTGACACGTAAGAGAGGTTGTCAAGCTCTCAACGGTAAGAAGATAGATTCAGTAATGATAGTTTTGGCAAATAGATCTCGCAAGAACACAAAATAAAATAACTAAACAAAAAGTACACCAAGGATTTTTTGGATTAATGGATCTGAAAACAAAAAGGCAAAATAGTATATCGAAAAGCAATATGTTGGAAAAGTAGACCCGGGGGCCATAGGATTCATAAGGGGCTTCTCTCATGGGTATAGCGCACGGTGGGTGAACAAATTACTGTTGGGCAATTGATAGAAGATCAAATAATCATGACGCTATCGAGGAAATGATCATTATATAGGCATCACGTCCAAGATAAGTAGACCGAAATGATTATGCATCTACTTCTATTACTCGACACACCCACCGCTATCGAGCATGCATCTAGTGTATTAAGTTCATGGGAAAACGGAGTAATACAATAACAACGGTGACATGATGTAGACAAGATCTATTCATGCAGGAATAGGCCCCATGTTGTTATCCATAATGACAACGATACATGCATGCCTTGCTGCCCCTTCTGTCACTGGGAAAGAACACCGCAAGATCAAAACCATCACAAAGCACCTCTTCCAATGGCAAGAAAAATTTGATCTAGTTGGCCTAACTAAACCAAAGATTCTAAGAAGAAATACAAGGCTATAAGTAACCATGAAAATAAGAGAACAAAGAAGACTCAAATCATATTCATGGATAGAAACTGATCACGAAGTCAAAATTCATCGGATCCCAACTAACACACCGCAAAAGTCATTACATCAAATAGATCTCCAAGAGACCATTGTATTGAGAATCTTGAGAGAGAGGAAGCCATATAGCTACTACGTACAGACCCTTAGGTTATGGTGGACTACTCACGCAGCACCGGAGAGGCACCTATGATGAAGATGAATCCCTCCGTGATTGTGTTAGATTGGATCTCGAGGTTCTAGAACTTGCGGCGGCTAGAATTGTGTTTTGTCGACTCTATTGGAAATATGCCCTAGAGGCAATAATAATTTTGTTATTATAATATTTCCTTGTTCATGATAATCATTTATTATCCATGCTAGAATTGTATTGATCGGAAACTCAGATACATGTGTGGATACATAGACAACACCATGTCCCTAGTATGCCTCTAATAGACTAGCTCGTTGATCAAAGATCGTCAAGGTTTCCTAGCGATGTACATGAGATGTCATTTGATAACAGGATCACATCATTCGGAGAATGATGTGATGGACATGACCCAAAGTATAAATGTAGCATATGATCGTGTCAGTTTATTGCTACAGTTTTCTGCATGTCAAGTATCTGTTCCTATGACCATGAGATCATGCAACTCACTGACACCGGAGGAGTACCATGTGTATATCAAACGTCGCAACGTAACTGGGTGACTATAAAGGTGCTCTATAGGTATCTCCGAGGGTGTCTGTTGGGTTGGCATGGATCAAGAATGGGATTTGCTACTCCGTGTGGCGGAGAGGTATCTCAAGGCCCACTCGGTAATACAACATCACAATAAGCCTTGCAAACAATGTGACTAAGTGTTAGCAACGATATCTTGTATTATGAAATGAGTAAAGAGACTTGCTAGTAATGAGATTTAACTAGGTATGGAGATGCCGACGATCAAATCTCGGGCAAGTAACATACCGAAGAACAAAGGGAACATCATACGTGATTAACTAAATCCTTGACATAGAGGTTCAAACGATAAAGATCTTTGTAGAATATGTAGGAACCAATATGGGCATCCAAGTCCCGCTATTAGTTATTGACCATAGAGGTGTCTCGGTCATGTCTACATAGTTCTCGAACACGCAGGGTCTACACACTGAAGGTTCGGTGACGTTTCGGTAGTATAGAGTTATGTATGGTGGTGATCAAAGGTTTTTTGGAGTCCCAGATGAGATCCCGGACATTACGAGGAGCTCCAAAATGGTCCAGAGGTAAAGATTGATATATAGGGAGTCCTGTTTTGGTCACCGAAAAAGTTTCGGGCTCATCGATAGTGTACTAGGAGTGTCGGGAGGGTACCGGGGGACCATCGGGAGGGGTGTCTCGACCCAAGAGGCTACATGGGTTGTGGGAGGAGGTAAACCAGCCCCTCGTGGGATGGCCGAAGCCTCCTCTAAGGGACCATGTGGCTGGAGTGGATTGGGAAGGAAAAACACAAGGTGGGAAGAGTTTCCAAGTGGGAAGGAGGAGTCCTAATCCTACTAGGATTGGAGGTGGACTCCTCCTCTCCTCCTTCCGCAAGGCCAAGGGCTGGCCCCTTGTTCGCCAAGCCTCCTCCCTCCGTCCTCCTATATATACTAGAGGTTTTGAGGGTTTTGAGACATAGAAAAATAGCCACGTGCTGCCCTCTTCTCTAGATCGTAGTTTCTCCTCTAGATTGGTTTCAGCGGTGCTTAGGCGAAGCCCTGCTAGAATAGCTCCACCACCATTGCCGTAACGCTATCGCGCTACCGGAGAACTCTTCTACCTCTCCGCTCCCTCTTGCTTGATCAAGAAGGCGGAGATCGACATCGAGCTGTACGTGTGCTGAACGCAGATGTGCCGTCCGTTTGGCGCTAGATCGGAAGGACCGTGATCAAGATCGTTAGATGATTCGTGATTGGATCGCGGGACAGATCGTGATGGGATCACGGGACGGATCGTGATCGGATCGCGAGATGGATCGTGATGGGATCGTGGGACGCTCGGCGATTTGGATCGCGAAGATGTTCGACTACATCAACCGCGTTTCTTAACGCTTCCCGCTTAGCGATCTACAAGGGTATGTAGATCCACTCTCCCCCTCGTAGATGCTCATCACAATGGATAGATCTTGCGTGTGCGTAGGAAATTTTTTGTTTCCCATGCAACGTTCTCCAACAGACTCCCCTAGGGGTTTCCGAATATTTGTGAATTTATAGGGTCGATAGTTGGTGGAGAGGGGCCCTGAGGTGGTCACCACCCACCAGGCCACGCTAGAGGCCTCTGGCACCCTGGTGGGTGTTCTCGACCTCGGGCCTCCTCTCTAGTAGTTGTTTGGCACATCTGGTGTCTTCTGGTCCAAAAAAATATCAAAAAAAATTACGACATTTGGCTTCGTTTGATACTGATTTTCTATGAAGTAAAAAAACAAGAAAAATACCAACCGACACTTTGGCACTATGTCAATAGGTTATCCCCAAAAATGATATAAAGCTGCTATAAAATGATAGTAAAACATCCAAGATTGATAATATAACAACATGGAACAAGAAAGAATTATCGATACTTTGGAGACGTATCAATGCCTATATACACATGATCATTGCCATGAAAATCGCATAACTATTCGCGTTTCTATCAATTGCCCAACAGTAATTTGTTTACCCACTGTATGCTTTCGTTATGAGAGACACCACTAGAGAACTCTACTCCATCATTACCTTGATGTTATTTTTTACCTTATATTTTATTTTGCAATTTACTATTATCTACAGTTCTGTACACAACTCACTTGCTTGCAAATAACAAGATCAAGGGGATTGACAACCCTCTTGCCGGCGTAGGGTGCAAGTTGTTTGTTCTTTTGTCTGCAGCCGCTGAAGACGGTTGAGGATTGCTATTCCTATTGGGTTGATAAACCTTGGTTTCATAATGGAGGAAAATACTTACCCACTTTGTGATACGATTACCTGTTCCTCCTCACGGAAAACCCAACGCAGATCACGAGTATCACTATGATAAAAGCTTATGATGAGAAACTTGAACTTGAAGTTTATATTCCTAGAAAATTGCATGATGAGTGGGAACCTACTATTAAAATAAAGGTAAATAAATATGAATGCATTGCTTTGTTTGACCTTGGTGCTAGTGTTTCAATCGTGCCTAAAACTTTATGTGATGTGCTTGGTCACACTAATATTGAAGAGTGCTCCCTAAACTTGCATCTTGCGGATTCTACCATTAACAAACCTTTGGGCAGAATTAATGATGAGCTTATTATTGAAAACAATAAATATGTGCCTGTAGATTTCATTGTGCTTGATATTCATTGCAATTCTTCTTGTCCCATAATACTTGGAAGGCCTTCCTTACGAACTATAGGTGCAATTATTAACATGAACGAGGGAAACATAAGGTTCCAATTCCCATTAAAGAAATGAATGGAACACTTACCTAGGAAGAGAATTAAACCACCCTATAAATCAATCATGAGTGCCACTTATGGGTGGAGTGTCAAAGATGACAACACTTGAAACTATACATTATGCCTAGCTAGGGCATAAAACAATAATGCTTCTTGGGAGGCAACCCAATATTTATCTTAAATTTTGTTTTTACCTTATGTTATTTTTTGATAACATGATTATTTCCTATATAATAATTTTATTTTTATGTTTTAATTAGTTTTTGTGCTAAGTAAAGCCTTTGGGATAACTCACAAGATGAGTAGAAACGATGCTGAAACAAAACAGAAACTTTTGACTCCAGTACATGAATTTTCGTTTTTTACTGAAGTGTGATAATGATCTGAAACTTTGACACCATATTGTTATAAAAATTATCCATGTTATGCTAATTTTCCCTAATTTTTAGTGTTACATAAGTATGAGATCTTTATAGATTGCTACAGACTGTTCTGTTTTAAATAGATTTTGTTTTGCTTGCATAGTTTGCTTGTTTTGATTATGCTATGGATTATATAGAGGGGTATAAGCCAGGGAGAAGTTAGAATAAAATACCTATTATGAAAAAATAAAATTCAAATATATTTATAACAGTACCTAAAGTATTGACTATGTTGCTTATACTAACGGATCTCACGAAGTTTTGTTGTGTTTTGTGTGATTGAAGTTTCCATGTTTTGGGTGTGATCACGATGGACCACGGAATAAGACATAGCAAGATCCTAAGCTTGGGTATTCCCAAGGAACCCCAAGTTAATATTCTAAGGAAGACTCAAGCGTCGAAGCTTGCGGATGCTCCGGAAGTCATCCCCTCTTTCGTCTTAATCCATAGGTATGTCACTTGGGGCTACATTTTTATTCATCACATGATATGTGTTTTTCTTGGAGCGCCATTTGATTTTTTCCTTTTACTTTCAGTTTTTCACAATCATCATTTGTTGGAAACACCTATTTGAGAGAGACACACCTTCATCATAATTTGTTAGAATACTCTGTTTGCTTCACTTATATTCTTTGAGCTTGGCAATTGTTCTAGTACCTCACTTTTATCTTTTTGAGAACGGTGGTGTGTAGATTTTATAGAACTAATATGCTCTTGTTATTCACTTATATTTGTTTGAGAGTTAATGAATAGTGTCTGTAATTTGCATGGGTTAGAAGACTAGTCCAAAAATATTAGGTAATCGATGTGTGATAATCAAAATCATCATGTAGCACGTGTAGAGAAATTTCGGGTTAATGAAATTAATGTTGTAATATGAAAAAGGTGTGAGTTCAAAAATATTGATTCCTAAAAGTATCGTTATTAAAAGGTGTTAACTTGGTATTCGTCTAAAAATTAAATAGGCATGGTGATGATGTGTGAGCATTTCTATTCCTCGTTGAAATCCTAGTGTTGTTTCGAGTCGGGGGCACGCTATGGATAACTCCTCCAACATCCTCCCTCGGGGCATGTGAGGAGTAATTTTATTTATGATAGAACTAATAAAACTTTGCAATAAGTATATGAGTTCTTTACGATTAATGTGAAACCATGGACATACACATCTTCACCTTATCATATTTGCTAGCCTCTTCGGTGCCGTGCATAGCCCATTCTCACCTCGAGGATTGGTGCAACTTTCGCCGGTACATCCAAACCCCGTGACATGATACACTCTGTTGCACATAAGCCTCATTATATTTTTCTCAAAACACACATCATACCTACCTAGCATGCAATTTCCGTAGCCATTCCGAGATATATTTCCATTCAAATTCCATCGTCACTTCACTCGACTAGTTCGTTCATCATCGTATTGCTTTGCATGATCATATAGACATGACATGGTATTTGTGGCAAAGCCAGCGTTTATCATATTTTTGATACATGTCACGCTAGATCTTGCACATCGTGGTATATTGCGAGCGGCATTCATATAGTCATATCTTTCTATCTCTTCTTCATCTTGAGTTGTAAGTAAATAAAAGTGTGATGATCGTTCTTATTAGAGTATTGTCCCAGTGAGAAAAGAATGGTGAAGACTATGATTCATCCACAAGTCAGGATGAGACTTCGAACAAAAAATAAAATAAAAAATGGGAGGCCAAATGAGCCACCATATTTATATAGGCAAAAAAAGAGAAAAGCCTATCATAAAAAATAAAATAAAAAATAAATGAGAGAAAAAGAGAGAAGGGACTTTGCTACTATCCTTTACCACGCATGTGCCTCAAAGTGGCACCATGTTCTTCATATAGAGAGTCTTCTGTTTTGTCACTTTCATATGCTAGTGGAAATTACCTTTTTATTTTAAACATGGCTTGTATATTTCGATGATGGGCTTCCTCAAATGTCCGAGGTCTTGATGAACAAGCAAGTTGGATGCACACCCACTTAGCTTCAGTTGAGCTTTCATACACTTATAGCTCTAGTGCATCATTTGCATGCTAATCCCTACTTCTTATATTAACATCTTGTTTGACGAGATTTTATCACTTGTTTACTTGCCCCACGTATCACACAAAAGATTTGATAGTAATACCAAACAATAATGTACATTGTGGACTACTATTCAAGGCGTCGTACATACATATATTTTGCTAATATATATATGTTAATCTCCTTGGCTTAATCAAGTGGACTTGATAGGATGCAGCCCATGCCTTGGTCGATGCATGTTTTATATGGCGGGAGGAATAATGAGTTATGTAACCAAACAAAGGGTCAGGAAACACGTGCATGCTCGTAGCACACAACCATGCATGGCCGGGTGGCTGGCTAGTAGTTAACACTCATACGTACCAAACCAAAGAATTAGGACGGTGGGTGAGCACTACGGATGCACGTATATGCTTCCTCCTTAATTAACTCTGTTGGATTAGCACTCACACCGCGCATTCAGTGGATCCGGCCGAGTACGCAGGAGCGGCACGGCAGAATCGCTCGCTCCTCAACTACTTGATGCGGCGCTGGCTTATCTCCTTATCTATTCCACCTAGATGCTTGACCTAGCGACGGACTATATAAAGAGCACATCTTCACATTCAGAGAGGGGAGAACAGACGCGCACACCCGGCCGTCAGGCCGCTTACGAAGAGAGGCACACGGGCTGGCCGCCATCAGACTGCTCACATACATGGAGCCATGAACATGCACGCATGGCGAGGCCCTGCTACCCCTACCCTGCAACTCCACCAAATTTCCATAGTATGCCTTGTCTCGCCGGCGGCCGCGTCGACACGGCCACGTGCTCTTATGGTAAGAAACGGTGAGACCTTATGTCTTCTTTCTCACAACTGGTTGCCTCAGATTAAAAAATCGGTTTACACCGAATCCTTTTGTTGTCTCGGATCAAATATAGTCATGACATGTAGTAAATGCTTGATAGGCTGATCAACCAGTGCATGGCTTGGATTCGGATCGCTCACATGGCAGATCGTTTCTGTATAAAAATATATGAGTATGCCCGTAAATGGTGCTTGACTTGGAATCGGATCACTGCTTTAGCTGATCGTTCCCATGCAGAAATATTTGAGGAGCCAATTAAGTTGGCAGCTTGAGTCGGATTCGGATCGTTCTTGTAGTCGATCGTTCCCGTGCAGAAAGAAGTAAATTGTTGGCGCTCATTGCAGGTTCGGATCACTGCTACGGTTGACCTTTTCCATGCATAATATGAGAGATGAAATACAAATGTTAAATTGGGATCGCTTACAGAGCCGATCGTTTCCTTGCAGAATTTCAGATTCGAGTGTTGTATATAACAGCTCAAGCCAAACAAAAAGGCTATATGCCTGAATTTTTTTGGATCAGGGTAGTCTCTCCGGTGAATCACATACAAACATCTCATCTTATTTGGTGCAACAGAAATCATACACATAACCTGTTTCTATCAGAGTTAATATGATGGGCTTACTAATTTAGCCCACACATCAGTCTGAATGCCTTTAGCTGATCAATGCAATGACATGCCTAGCTAGCACGTCAATATTGATGTTTCATTCACTGCCCTCACGGCCAGGTACTCTTCACAAAGTCTCATGATCTTCCTTCCATGACCGACAAGGTCGGAACCACCCATTAGTCTAGGCCGATGAGGCTAGACATTTTCTCCTCGACCGACGAGGTTGGAAGACCGCTACCTTACCCGGCCGACGAGGCCGGAAGTTACTCACACGTTCTTGCCGACGAGGCAGGATATCCTTTGTTCGCTACCGACTAGGCCGGACGTTTACCTTGAGACTTTGCTATGAACCTGGTGCCAACAAAGCCAGCTATCTTAGTGCAAAGACCGACAAGGCTTGCGCATGTCACTGCATGGCGACATCTATTTTGGAGAATATTTCAGGTTCAAGACGACGACCATCAATGCAGCTTAATCAGAGGTGTTTCACGGGCTGCCCCGTGGATGTAATTAACCGGATTGTGTTACAGGCTCTGGGAACCTGCAACTATGCTATTGCCGATTCAAGTCAGATTCCATTGAAGACGCAATATTTGTAATAAGTGGGAAACTCTACTTTGTATTCGATAAGGAATTAATAAAGCAATGTTTCCCTATGTTTGTCTCCTTTACTTTTTGTATACCATTGTATACTGGCACGCCCGCATTTTATTTATTTATAGTTACGCATTAGGAAATACCCCTACTCGGGAGGGGGGGACATTTTTTTTTCCGAAACACATCTATCGATGAGCATCTCGATAGCTCGTTGGTACGCCTAGTTGATGTGAGAATATCTTCTTCACTTTTTATCCCTTTGATATCTATCATCATATTCTGTTCCACCTACATGCTATGTCCAATGGTTCACGCTCATGTATTGCGTCAGGAATAAAAAGCTGATGCATACTTATAAAGTAGAATCCAATTGCCTGACTTGGACACAGTGATGCTTAACATTTGTATTGATGCGGTGAAGATGGAGTCATGCCTTGCAAATTTAATAAGATGAATGGGCTAAAGATTCTTTAAGGATCGTATACTTTAAAAAATCAATGATTTTGTTTCTTATACTTATAAATATTGCTATGTTGATGTTTGTTAATCCATCGTTTCTCAATGAGCATACATACAAAAGATTACATAATGGTTAACATGTCAAATCGAAAATTCTGTTTTTATCATTTACCTACTCGAGGACGAGCAGGAATTAAGATTGGGGATGCTGACACGTCTCCAACGTATCTATAATTTTTTATTGTTCCATGCTGATATAATACCATTCTAGGATACTTTTGGGGCATTTGTTTACCAATTTATAACATTTTTGAGCACTAACCTATTGACCCAGTGCCTAGTGCGAGTTGCTGATTTCTACTTGTTTTTTTACTTTTCAGGTTTACAATACCAAACGAAGTCCAATTGCCACAAAACTTTTTGATGATTTTTTCTACACTAAAAGATGACCTGGAAGCTTCGGGAGAAGGTTGGGAGGTGCACGACGTCCCCACCACACATCAGGGCACGCCGGGGGGCGGGCTGATATGTGGTGACTCCCTCGTGGCTCTTCTGACGTCTCTCTCTGGCCTATATATTCTCTAATATTCCAAAAAGCCTACAGGAGGTCCCGAAACACTTTTTACGCCGTGACAAGTCTTTGATTTGACGAGAGCCCAACTAGAGCTCCGTTCTGGCACCCTGCCAGAGGGGAGATCGATCACGGAGGGCCTCTTCATCAACCTTGCTAGCCTCATGATGATGTGTGAGTTGTTCACCATAGACCTATGGGTCTATACGTAGTACATAGATGGATCTCTCTCTCTTGATCTTCAATATAATATTCATCGCATCTTTGTCTTGATCTATCTAATGTAATCCCTTTGTATGGTGCGTTTGTTGGGATCCGATGAATTGTGAGTTTATGTTCAGATTTCTCATGAAAAGTATTAGAGTCAAACCTAAATACTATGATTCTTATTTGCATGATCATTATATCTTCGTAATGCTCTCTGATCTATTGAGATAGTTTGGCCAACTAGACTGATATTTCTTCGGTGGGAGTGGTGCGTTGTGGTAGGTTTAACCTGACGAGTTTCTATATTCTAGTGACAAAGTAGGGGACAAGATACATCTTTGTGTTGCTGCTACTAAGGATAAAACGATGGGGTTAATTCATATTGATTGAGTTTACTTTGTCTACATCATTTCATTGTTCTCCAAACATTACTCTATTTTACTTAATACTCTAGATACATGTTGGATAGTCGTCGATGAGTGGAGTAATAGTAATAGGTGTAGGCATGAGTCAGCCTATTTGTTTATAGACGTGATGCCTATATACACATGATCATTGCCGTGAAAATTGCATAACTATTCGCTTTTCTACCAATTGCCCAAAAGTAATTCGTTTACCCACCATATGCTATTTCTATGAGAGATGCCACTAGAGAACACTATGCCCCCGGGTCTATTCACTTACATATTTACAAATAACGAGACCAAGGGGATTGACAACCCTCTTGCCAGCGTTGGGTGCAATTTGTTTGCTCTTTTGTGTGCAGCCGCTGAAGACGGTTGAGGATTGGTATTCCTATTGATTTGATAAACCTTGGTTTCAAAACTGAGGGAAATACTTACTTACATCGTGCTGCGGTAACCCGTTCCTCTTCATAGAAAACCCAATGCAGATCACAAGTATATATCAGGGGGCGCGACACAGTTAGGCCCTGCGCATCTTGTTGCGGCTGGGTGGAGGCTTCCACGGTGCTACTTGTGAGTTGTGGTAGGATTTTCCTCGAAGAGGAGAGGAGATGCAGCATAGTAGATATAAGTATTTCCCTTTGAAAGTGCGTTATATCGACTAGAGGGGGGGTGAATAGGCTATTTTTACAAATTCATCACTTGAGGAATTTCAACTTTGAGGAATTTGAAATGTGATGAATAACTAGCAGCGGAATAAGTACTCAAGTGCATGAGGAACATAGTAACAACATAGTCTTCATGAGGAAATGAAACATGCACAAATAGAGAGTAGCGTGATACAGGATAAGCAGTGATGAACAAGGTAACTTGAAGAATTTGAGGTGAGGGATTTGTGAAAGTCTTCAGTCAAATTCTTCAAACAGTAACAATCAATTTCATCAACAGGTATATGAGGAATAGAGGGGTTGAGTAAATAGAACCAGATAGCTCGATGAAGACAATGGTTTGATGACCCAGTTCCAACTGCTGTGACAGTTGTACGTCTAGTTTGGAGCGGCCTGGTATTTAAACCAGAGGACACACAGTCCTAGGACACACAGTCCTTACCATATTCTCCTTGAGCTAAGGTCACATAGTCCTCGCCCAACACTCGTGGTAAGTCTTCATGGTAGACTTCCAAAACCCTCACAAACTGGTCACCCGGCGATCCACAATTTACTTCTAGATGCTCTAGACCAAGGTCACTTCGTGGTCCCCAATTGACTGCAGGAGCACTAGACCATGACGCCTAACCGTCTAGAGGATGCATAGTCCTCAAAGATAACAAGCGTCGGTTCCACACAGGAATTTCTTCAGTGATGCTCAATCACTATGGGTTTTGTGGTTTGGTTGTGGGTTTTTCCTCACTGGTGATTTTCTCTCAAAGTCCTCACAGGATGGGTTGCTCTCAAATGACAAGTGTCAGTTCTCTCTCAGAGCAGCCAACCAACTAGTGGTTGTGTGTGGGGGGTGGCTATTTATAGCCAGGATGCAACCTAACATGATAAGACATAAATGCCCTCAATGATATGACCGTTATGTGGATAAGAATGATTGGGGACAGCTGGCACTAAGCACAGCAACGGTCGGAATTTCGAACTATGAAAGTCCTCAGCTTATCATGTTCCTCACTTGTAGGCAATTCGCACTGGCGAAATCCTAACTCCTCAGTCAGATCAGTTTCCTCAGAGACTAGAAGAACTTCGTCTCTGTCACCGAAGAACTTGTCTGAACCGTAAGAGATTTCCAAAAGCTTCAATCGAAAGATTGTATGGGTTGAGGGTTTGGAGTTGAGCATTAGTTGGAAATTTTCCTTAGTAGTACCTCGGCCCCTTTTAACAGTATGGTGTTTCCTATGACTCAAATAAAGGAAATGAACTACGAAAACAAAAGTCTTCACGCTTCATATTCCTCGTTCATATCTTCAAGGTCACACCAACTTCTTCATTTTCAAAGTCTTCACAAAGTCTTCACCAAAGTCTTCAAAAAGTCTTCAGCAAATTCTTGACTTGAAGACATATATTTTTAGGTGTCGATAATCTCCGAATATATCAAACTCCTCATCGACTTATAGAGCCTGTGTACACTCACAAACAGATTAGTGCCTTAACCTATAAGTCTTCAATACACCAAATCACTAAGGGGCACTAGATGCACTAACACCCTTAGTGAGAACCAAGGTTATCGAAACAATAGGAGTTCCAAGCAAACTCCTCTCAACAACACCTACACACACAATACCAAACACGTGCCTCCCAATGCAGGCAAGAGGGTTGTGAAGCCCATTGAACTCGTTACTTTCAAGGATTAAATCTTCTCGCTGGTGCCGAAGGACATGGAGAATCCCTTGAGAACGGGCGCCAGGATGTTGATGCGGTAGGTGAAGGGCATCCTGGTGTCCACATCCAATTCCTGCAACGTTGAGGATCTGATGATGATGTTCAAGTGTTGGAAGTCGTGGTCCCCCTGAGCTTGAAGAAGCGCTGGTGCGGGCAGCGAAGGACGTGGTCCATGAGGTTGGCGCGGCATCTTGTGAGGGAGAGGCTCTCTAGCACCAGGAACCCCAACCAGCTGAAACACATGTTGGCGAAGACGAGATCTAGCCCTCAAAGCTCCACCGAGGCAACGCGGGACGCGTCCACCTCAATGTACATGCATTCCGACTTCTCCCCAACGATGAAGCGGAGGTCCAGTAGCGAGAGCATCGCGGCTGTGTGGAACAACGTAGAGGCGAGCCCTCCAAACTCTGATTCTTGGATGGAGATTTAGGGCACGTCGGAACACACATGTCGAGGAGGGTCACCGCAGGGCCAGCCACTGCTTGGATCCGGTCGAGGGCTGCCTGGAGTGAGTGGCTCTCAATGCCCCGGAGGACGATCTCTGGGAGGCCGATCCAGAGGCCGCGCCACCGGCGGGAGAGGACTCTAGTATGCACAGCTGCGCGAGCGCAGCGGAGGTGGACGAGGACCTGGAGAAGGTTGGGGCGGCGTGCTCCTTCCTCCTCCATCTGGACCATCAGCGATAGCGGAGGGGAGTGCCGGTGAGATTAATGAGTGGCCAAGCGGTGGCTCTTTGGCAGGCCTTGGGTTGCTGGGCCTTCATCATTTCGGCCAACAAATGAAGATTTTCTCTTTAACACTAATGAAGTTGTGGTGTTGGGCCTTCCACATTTCAGCCTAGTATAGTTGGGGTTTGTCGACTTAAGAGAGAGAGAGAGAAAATTATAGTTGGATTTTTCGGTGAACCGTCGCTAGAAACCAAACATACCAAAACAAATTCGTTTAGTCAGAGTGAATATCAAATTAGTAAGTGCCAACGATAACGAAATGAGACTTCGGGTTTTTGCATCAGTATTCCCAAGATCCATTTTTATGGCCATCTCCCGCGTTACATTTTTATTTAGTTCAGCTAATGAGTAAGAATAAGAGTAAAAAATTGGGTTGAGGGATTGCACAGAATGAAAAGTGTGGTTAGACTTATCCACTACTTTCTTGCACATGGTCTCAAATAGGTTTTGGGTTCTTCTACAAAATATAGTTTAGTGCACAGAATAAAATTGTGTTACCCTTATTCCTCTCTACCACTGAAACGAACAAGGCCATCAATTGCAAAGGTGGTTACTTCAATCCCACACGTCCTAACCGTCACAGACTTTCCGGTATGCCAATGGTTCCGTGTTTTGCTGGTGAGTGAGTCTCCTATTGTCAGGAAGTACGCCTCACGTAATCTTTGTCGGGCATCAACTCGCTGTTTAACCTCAACAACTTTTATTAGATGCAGTGCTATGACACTTGAATGCAGACTACATCTGGGGAAGATGACGTGATGCTACGTGTTCTTTTTGGATAATCTACATAAACAACCTTTGTTTTGTAGTAGAGTTATATGTTGGGGAACATTGCATAGGAAACAAAAAAATTCTACGCACACGTAAGATCTATCCATGAAGATGCATAGCTACAAAAAGGAAAGTGTATCTACATACCCTTATAGATTGCTAAGCTGAATCGTATATAACGCGGTTGATCTAGTCGTACTCTTCACGATCCAATCAAACTAGCGTCAAATGGACAACACCTCCGCGTTCAGCACACATGTGGCTCGATGATGTCTCTACCTCCTCGATCTAGCGAATGTGGACGGAGTAGTAGATGGGTTCTCAACCAGCAGGACAACATGGTGGAGATGGTGGTGAAGAAATCCCAACACGGCTTTGCCAAGCACCTCCGAAACTATGAATAAGAAAGAACGGGAGAGAGGGGAGGTCGTAGGTCATGGGAATTGTTGTGCCCAGCCCTTGCGCCTCCTCCCCATTATATATAGGGGTGTTGGAGGGCTAGGGGCGCAATCCCTAGCCCCTCCTCAAAGGAGTGGAGGCAGCCAAAGGGGGAGGAGTGCCCTCCAAGCAAAGTGCAGGGCCCTCCCCATAGGGTTTCCCTTTCCCTGGCCGTGTGGGCCTTAGGGGGGGCTGGTGTCCCTGGCCCAATAAGTCTAGGACGCCCCCTACAGCCCATGCACGCCCTAGGTGCTAGAGGGACCCTTCCGGACTCCTTTAGAACCCCCTGGAACCTTCCGGAACCTTTTGGAATGTTTTGGAAGCTTCACGGTGCAATACCGTCAAAACATGAAACTTTTTCTGTAGCCAAAATATGACTTCCAATATATATCTTTACCTCTGGACCATTCCAAAGCACGTCGTGACGTCCGAGATCTCATCCGGGACTCCGAATAACATTCAGTCACCAACCTACATATCCCAAAACTAATCTAGCGTCACCGAACGTTAAGCGTGCGGACCCTATGGGTTCGAGAATCATATAGACATGACCGAGACACCTCTTCGGTTAATAACCAATATCGTGATCTGGATGCCCATATTGGTTCCTACATATTACATGAAGATCATCATTGGTCGAATCATGATGCCAATGATTCAATCAACCCCGTATATGATTTCCTTTGTCCAACGGTATGTTACTTGTCAGAGATTCGATCATCGATATCTCCATACCTAGTTCAATCTCGTTAAACGGAGAGGGCCTAGGGATACCTTAGTCATATTTCTTAGTACAAGATCTCATGACTAACTCCTTAGTCATATTTCTTGCAAGTTTATTGTGATATTGTATTACCGAGAGGGCCTAGGGATACCTCTTTGTCATACGGAGTGACAATTCCCAGTCTCGATGCCATGCCAACCCAACAGACATCCTCGGAGATACCTGTAGAGTAGCTTTATTATCACCTAGTTATGAAGTGACGTTTGATACACAAGGCATTCCTACGGTGTCATGGAGTTGCATGATCTCATGGTCTTAGGAACAGATACTTGACATGAAGTAAGCAGTAGCGATAAACTAAGTGATACGATCAAATGCTATGCTTACAGTTGGGTCTTCTCCATCACACCAGTCTCCTAATAAGGTGATCCCATTATCAAATGATAACTCATGTCTATGGTTAGGAAACCTTAACCATCTTTGATCAACGAGCTAATCTAGTAAAGGCTCACTAGGGACACAGTGTTGTTTATATATCCACACATGTATTAAAGTTTCGAGTCAATACAATTCCAGCACGGATAATAAATGATTATCATGAATAAGGAAATATGATAATAACCGCTTTATTATTGCCTCTAGGGCATATTTCCAACATCATATTCCTTCCAGTTTTATGTATGAACTGGAATATTTGGCCTCCTCTATCTCCACAGAGAACCCCAAATCCCCAAAGCCTAGTGAGAGTGTGTGGGTGGTGACATAGGTGGCTAGGCCTGGCCAAACGGTCTGACATGGCACATGCCCACCGAGTCCCAAAACGGGGCATGCCATGCTAACACGCGTGCTGAGCCCTTAAGCCCGGCATGGTCCCAATCAGGTCGGCCCACTAGACATGGTTTGACTTAAATACCTTGAAAAAATTCAGAATTTTTTGGAAACAGAATATAAAATACAGAAAAAATATAAAATGAGGGAAAATGTCATTTGGGATAAATCTTGAGATTATTAGTGATTTCCTCATTAAAACCTTTCACCAGTGAGAACGAAAAAGAGTACAAGCCACCCTGTAGAATTACAAAATAAAAAATAAAAAAAGAGAAGAAAACTACAAAATAAAGAGAACACTGCAAAGACTAAACTTTATTTTTGATTCTTCTTTGTCCTGGGCAAGATTTTCAAACCTGGCTAGCCGTTACATGTTTTCTCTAATGTGTTGAGCTCTGCTTGATAGTTCCATATCTTTCATCATCAATAATGTTTTCACCATATCAGAGGTGAGACTAGTTCTATGTATCATGAATTATTCTTCCAGCTAGGCTGAAAGCATACTCTGATGATATAGTTGTGAAAGGTATTAATAACACATTTCATGCTAATATGGAAAGCACCGAATATGTAACGTTGTTTTCATGCCACCATTGCAGTATGTTGAAGTCCTCGTCACTCTCTTCATTGTACAAGACTTTTTCCCTGTGGAGGTACTTTGCTAACTCTCAGCCACATTGAAGCACATGAGGTGTCGTGGAAGAGATCGAGGCGCCAATAGAGGTGGAAAAACAAAATATCTTGCACCATGCTCTTTTTTTCAGCCGTTAATGTTGATGGAGGCCGTTGCATCCGAACTCCGGCATACTTGTGTCCATACATACCATAAATTTCAAAAGGCTTATCATAAACTTTAGTGAAAATAAGAAACAACCAGAATTTATGAAGTTAGCTAGTATTGTGAGTGCATTACCAAACCCATCAAGTTTAGTCCTAGTATCCAAGATAAATGCAAATGCATACAACAAGTAATTTCTTTCCAATATTTTAAATATTTAAGTTTCATTCCAGCAACAATATTAAGTAATAAATAATTGTTTCATATGTTTTCAGGTGATGACCAATGTCTACAATACTACACAACATTTAAGGCGATGTGCGATAATAAACACCACGCGGAGAAATTGTTGCATCATAAAATATCTCCAAAAGGTAGGCAATACTTCAACAAAAAATCAATTATCAGTAGTGATTAGAGTCAATTCGTAATTTTCATTAATAAAATCCGAGAACACATCTTTGTCTCGGATAAGTGCCTTACACATCATACATGAAGAGGTGCATCTAATAGACATGTTTGAATAGAAGTTACGAGGAATTACGCAGAGTAATGCAACATCTCCTGTAGTTTGCAAGTCGTTTATTAGAAGGAGAAATATAAGAAATTGTAGTGCGCACAATTTGAATATGTGTTTCACATTGATCCAAAGAAAAGTTAATTAACAATAAGATTAATTATATGGCAAGCGCAACATTGATGCATTAAGAAAGATGCGGCATATACTAATTTTTTTGGATTGCAAAATGCATTGTGGTAGTATTTGATGAATCAATCTCCAAAGTTACTGTGAAAATCTTCTTGGTGAGAACAAAAATCGTTCACAACATTAATTATAGCTTTAGCAATGTTTTGACCAGTATGTGCTACATCAATTAATTCGAATCCTATGACCCTTTTTTGTAGTTGCCATTTTTTATCATTAAAATGAGCGACCACACTGATGTAGTCTTTCTTTGCCTAGCTATCAAATATATTAGATACTCCCTCCGTTTCAGAATATAAGGTGTGTTGGTTTTCGTGCAAGTCAACCATTTAAATTTTTGACCAAGATTACAGAATAAACTAGCAACATCTATAATTTCAAAAAGATAAAATATGAAACTACTTGTCATGATGGTTCAAATGATACAAATTTTATATTGCGGATATTGATATATTTTTTTAAAAACTTGGTCAAACATGGCTTGGTTTGACTTTTTAAAAAACAAATACACCTTATATAAAGGAACGGAGGGAGTATTAAAGAGAATGAAAAAGGTGCATGTAGCAAAATCTTATTTTATGACGGCCAGTTTGTATAGCTTTTCATATCCCTGGTTCTAGCTTGTCAAGAAACTAGTATGAAATTAGGAGTATGAGAAATTTGAATATATTCAACAAAACCATAAGATTCATCACTGCCTAATGGTAAATCATTAGAATCAATAAAACGATAAAGAGTTTCTCTTTGACCATTAGCATCATAGGTGAAATTACAAAAGGAACCATTGGGGTTTAACCCGAGCTGAGTCTGCACCGGCGAGCTCGACGCAGACTCTGCATTCTTCTTGGCATGGGATGCTAGGTGCCTCTTGCGGTGATCGGTTCCTCCTTTAGCGCCCCCAGAATTTAAATCCCCGCACCTTTTGTACTTTCCCTTTACCACAAGGACACCACCCACCTTATTTATTTCTTCATCGAATTATTCCCAAGAGCTTGGAGGTTTTGCGACGACCTCTTTTTGCATCGGTGGTGGAGGTGGCGCTCTCACTAATAGAATGTGTATGTGTTTCTGTATCCTCAACATTGGGATCGGGAGATGGATAGGTGTTATTCTAGGCATTGGGTTTGGGAGGAGGGTAGGCGATATTCTTGAAATTGGAATTCGGAGGAGGATGTATGGCAACATTTAACCAAGTAACACACCTCTAGGAAAGAAGACACCAGCAGCGTGCACGTATCGTGCGCAACTAGTTTGCAAGTCATTAGCAGTGTGCGGCAATAAGCTGCTAGTACTCTGCTATGGTACTAGAGGCGTGCCTGATGCTGCTAGCAGACTATCTTGTACACTGCTAACAAAGGGTGGCCGCTGCTAGTGATGGTCTGACTTGAGGCATGTAGTTTGGACCCGAATTGCAATATAGCCGTGTCTTCTGGGGCCTTTTCTGCATATTATGCTATCCTTGTTGTATTCCCACTTTATATCGGCCCTTCCTATAATATGTACTAGCATGCTTATCTTATGATACTGTACTTCGAGACCCTTCTTATAAAATAACATGCAACTTCAACAAATTATTCCGTATTATATTTCTTGGTATAAATATTATACTCCCTCCGCAAAGAAATACTTGTCAGATAAATGGATGTATCTAGATATATTTTAGTTCTAGATACGTCCATTTTTATCCATTTTTGTGACAAGTATTTTTGGATGGAAGGAGTAATATATTTATAAGTAAAACAATAAGTATAATGTGAATGTACTTTCATATATCGCTTTCAATCATTCATCCAACTCTTGTTTAACGCTTCACGAAATAAGTTGTCAATTCATTATTAATTGGGTCAATTATGGTATTTTCTCCTTTCAGTTTTACTAAGCCTCACTCTTACCACGGGCTTGCCTAGATCTTAGAGGGCACTGAGCTAACTGGGATAAAAACTCTCACAAACTCAATCTTAGACGAACAAAAGTGAAATTTCCTATTCAAAAAATACATACAAACATGTGAGTATTGCTCATAATTAGAGACGATATAACATATTCCTTTGCATTATTGCCCATTTATATGGTGTACATGCTTGCATTAAGTCCGCATGATATGCCTATTTCTTCGGCCATATAGTTCGTTTCAACTGTTGTCACATTATTGGAAGATGACTACAATATGAGAGTGGAATTGAGGAGATCATAGGTAATCAGGCTACCAGTTTGTGCATTCTTTGCAACACTTGATCTTCATCAAGGATTCATGGACTTCAGTGGGCTTCTCCTCGTGTTGAGATGACTATGTGATACTGCACCATCTCCTTGATCGTTTGAGCACAATCTAGTCCCTCCGTCTGAAAAATACAACTAAATTCCTTTAAAGAATATAATTGCCTACTAATATTGACAATATTTTGAAATATGTGCACACAAAGGTTAATGCATATGTTTAATTCCCTATCGGTGTAGGTGTCATACCAAAGCAGATGATCATGTCACGTGCACATCCTCTCGTGTATGAGAGAACATTATAACTGTTGGGGTTATGATAGCCCATCCTTTCAGAAAATCGGGATATGAGAACTAGAGTGAAGCCGAGCACTATCGCAGGGGTTGAATTGCGAACATAACTAACAATGAGGACATCGCTACCTTGGGTACAACCACAACCGTATATATTTTCCCAACATTTGATGAAGAGACGATGGTCGAGCAATGGAATGTGATTTGGTGTTGTAAAAGAAGGTCTCCCACATCTCTTTGCTCCAAGGAAAGTTACACATAAAATTCCCTGCATAGTGGACTCTTATTCCGACTAATTAAAGACATCCTCATTTCGACTCCAAATTGGGTGGACTTGAATTTTTGACAAACTTGTGGGATTTAATTTCCAAGGCATAAAGCCAAGTCTCCATGAAGCATGCATGGCAAAGATATGGTTTTTCCATGCATGGGGATGTGCTTCCAGCCCTTGGTTGAAAGTTTCCTTTGAGTTGTATTTTTTCAAAATGTTAGCTGATGTGTCCAACTTAAACATGTATGGGTTGATGGCATTTTTTGCATGTCATGGCCATAGAAATGTCTAACCAATAATATGAACGCATGCTAGGAATATGGGGTTGGACGTGACTAACTTACAACATAGCGGGAATGTTTGATGATTCATTCTTGTAATCTGTAAGCTATGCCAATTGACCTGATATCGTTGCATGTAATACTGTCATATATAGCCAATTACTTAGGGGATACCAAATCATACAATGTACTGGGTCATTATAATGATTGCTTTCTTAGTTTTTGTGAAGCATGTTGTAAGGTGTGGTCAGTCGATGGGCTTTGTCCCTCTCTATAATGAGATAGATATCTCTTGGGCTTTCCCTTGGGTAATCACATCTAGAAGTTCATGGTACACCACTTAAAATTGAAGAGTTAACCTAGCATAGGATTCCGAGTCACCTGAGCGAGAAAGAGTGGTTCAGCCTGAGCCTGGCAAATATTTTAGGGGAAAGGATTTTTCATATATGTAACACTACGAAGGTTTGTCTGTATGATCTTTATGTGCATTTGGTAGTTAGCATCTCCTTCTAGGGGCATTTTCCAACTAGTGACGGAGAAGAAATAATCCAGTCATATCGAATCAGACAAGAGCCTATGGTCGCACACTTAGTGGCTGGAACCTAATTCGGGTCATGATCCAAGTTAGACCAAGCATTGAGTATTGATGGATCTCCAATGTAGAATCTTGAAACATCTATATAAGTATAAGAAGGGGGCAATTGTATTAGGGTTGAACAATTTGGAACTCCCATAACTGGACCTTCACTCCTATGCTCAAAGTAGCCCATCTAGTTCTAATAGTTCAGACGACAGACACTCGTCCCCAAAGATATGGATACCTTGGAGGCATTGTAGATATGAATGTTGGACAAACCTTTTGTGGGAACCATGAGGAGCAAGCGATAGTACGACTAAAATTGTACCAATGCTCTACATTGACTCTACTTTTCCAACAATCTACACAATAACCACATTGTATATAACTACATCACGAGGATTGTTTAGTCTGTGCTAGTTTAGTTTATCATGTTTGCTTCACCAAGAAAATCAAGAATCTCATTGTACGCCTTACGGATATAGTAGACTTCCCATGTGCCTTCATCATTTAGGTAGTGACGTCACCCCAAATAATTCTAAAGAAGCCAATGAAAGACATAGGAGCATTCATTTGGTTCGGGAAATCTAGAGAATGAGAGGAGAAATTAATTTGACTGAAATGGGGGTAAGTCATCGGTGTGGTTACCTCGACAAACATGTTGTGGACAATGTTGTCAGCCACGACGGTGACGCTTGATGTGATGACCTTGAGACAGAGCGATTCGAGCACCCCATACACCTTCGCCATTGCCTCATGTGCTTTTCTGTGCTTCACACTAATCACTGCCAGATCCTCCGCCACTTGTGTCACCTCCAGCTGCACAACTTGTAAAGTTATACATTTATTCAATGGTCATTCAGGTATGCGCTTTCAATAGTGTTGTTATATAAAGTTGCCCCACATCACTTCTATGTCCTAGAACTTCTCATTGTCTAAGACACGGTTCATGCACAACAGAAGACCTAGAAACAATTAATTAAGATAATATATATCTTTATGTACATCTCAATAGTTTTGTACAAGCCTCTTGACATTTTCAATAGAAACATTAGATTCAGTTTTAGTGTCTGTCTTACAAAACATGTGGACTTCTCCTACAAAACCCTCTTATTAGGAGTGTCTGTCTGATGAATTCACTTAATATGGTTGCATGTTAAAACACTACGGATTAGTAGTTGACATGGTTCAGTTTTAGTAATCCTCTGTTCCAAATTATTTCAATTGTTTTACAATTTCAAAACGTGATTCCAAATTATTTCACAGTTATATTTTTACTAAAGTTCAATTATAATATTTGTGAAGTTGCTTATTTCAGTTTCACACATGGAGTAGATTGACAAATATTATATTTCTGTTTCAGTTAAATATTTCTTGAATATCGCTTTCACACACTAAAATAAGCTGATTCAAAAACACTGAAATTTGTTTCATATATGTAACGATGATTTCAATTGTTTCACTATTTCAAAATGCGATTCCAAGTTATTTCGCAGTTAAAACTTTAACTGAAATTCAATTATAATATTTGTGAAGTTGCTTATTTCAGTTTCACACACGGAGTGGATTGACAAATATTATATTACCATTTCGGTTATATATTTCTCAAATATTTCTTTCACAAACTAAAATAGGCAGCTTCAGAAACACTGTAATTTGTTCCATATATGTAACGATGATTCCAATTGCTTCACTACTTCAAAATGTGATTCCAAATTATTGCACTGTTATTTGTTTTTTTACTGAAATTTGATTATATTATTTGTGAAGATGCTTATTTCAGTTTCACACTCCAAGAAATAAGTGGATTGACAAATATTATATTTCTGTTTCAGTTATATATATTTCTGAAACATCACTTTCACACACTACAATAAGCAGCTTCAGAAACACTGAAATTTGTTTCATATATGTAACGATGATTTCAATTGTTTCACTATTTTAAAATGTGATTCCAAATTATTCCACTGTTATTTTTGTACAGAAATTCAATTAATATATTTGCGAAGTTTCTTATTTCAGTTTCACACACGGAGTGGATTGACAAATATCATATTTCCTTTTCAGTTTGGAGCATTTCTCAAATATCGGTTTCACACACTAAAATAAGCAGCTTTAGAAACATTGAAATTTGTTGCATATATGTAACGGCGATTTCAATTGTCCCACTACACTATTTCAAATGTGATTCCGAATTATTTCACCGTTAATTTTTTTTACTGAAATTCAATTGTGATATTTGTGAAGTTGCTTATTGCTGTTTCACACACGTGGTGCATTGAAAAATATTATATTTCCGTTTCATTTATTTTTCTCAAAGACCACTTTCACACAAAAATAATAATTAAGCAGCTTCAGAAACACTGAAATATCACTCTTTGCTATCACCTATCTCTCTCACCTCATTCTAATTCCTAACTCCCTTTCAGCCCTTAGTGACAGATGAATGCATGCATAATTTACCTTGAGGATTTGGACCGGACGCGTGTCAGGGGAACAGATGGAGGAGGCGGAGGTAGTCCATGGCGGGGAGCCAACTGTGTCGTCGTCCACGGTGGATTCCGACTCGACCACGGCGGCGCAGCTGTCCGTTCCTAGGGCGGCGAGAATCTGGCGCTCCTGCTCCTGCAGCTCCTCGATGTAGGCGATGGCGTCCTGGATGATGGACGCCTTGTTCATCTAACACCCGTCGCACGAACAAGATCAAATTATTAAACCGCGCGCATGCAGCATAAACACGCACACAAGTAATTAATCTTCCTGTAGGAGTCTGTGAATGAGACCTTGGTGATGTTTGGAACGACGCCGCGAATGGCGTAGAGCTTTTCGTTGAGCCTCCTGCGCCGGTCCCTCTCGTTGAGCATGTTCCTGCCAGCCCACCTCCTCGTCAGCCCCGAGCTGGCGCCGTCCGGCGAGCTCGTCGAGCCGTCGTGCTCGTACAGACATGACAGAGAGTCCTCAGCTGGCAGGTGCATGCTGCAAGAATCCATCCAACTCCAACGGTTAGATTCAGATCTAATGGACTGCAGTGTTCATGCAGGCTCACCTATCTGCGTCGCAGAGCTCGAAGAAGCTAGGCGTCTCCCAAGAGAAATCCAAGCTCACCTCCATGTCGGATTCCATTGCTCTGCCCTGCTCTCTCTATATCTTTTCTCTGCTATTTATTCTCGTGATTGTTTCTGTTCTGCGTCGCTGGGTTGCGGGGGCCATGCAGGCATGGGCTGACATGGAGAGCGAGGCCACCTTATCCGGATGACACCTGGCGGCCTCTCAACCAGCAATTGGCTGGTTTTCTATTTTCTGATTGATTCCCCTTAAACTCCAGATCGAATCTGAAACCGTGCGTTCATATCACCGTTTAATTTGGGTCCAGGCACTTTGGCGCCTAGCGTGGCCAACTAACCACCGCTCCGTTCAAGCCTGCCTACGCTAGAAAAGTTTCAATACATTCAGACATTCAGCTGTCACTTTGAAAAGAAGATAACTGAAGATTTTTGTGCACGCATTCTGCAATAATAAATTCCCTAAAATGTAAGCCAAAACAGCACGAGCATAGCGGATTTAGACATTTCTTGGGTTACAGTCAAAGCAAAACTTCAGTGAACCAGACAAACATTATAGCATCTGATACGTGTAAACCGAAGTCAGTAGGATGGATGAATCGTAGATAAAAAGTAAGGGGGCATGTAATACCCTGGACCCCGACTGGGGTGTCGTTCGGTTGCTAACACTACAGGAAAATCTACACTTAAACCGAGTGTCAAAACATGGATACTCGGCTTACAACTACGTAAGCCGCGTAGAATATCAAAGACGCATCGCAAAGAAATGGTACTCGGTTTAATATTTGATAGGCCGAGCGATGATTTTTTTTTTATCTTGGCCTTTAGGAAATACTTGGCATAGAGATCCAAAAGCAGCTCTCGACTTACGTAAAGCCTTGGCAACTTTCCCTGCCACGTGGTGATCACAGAGCCGGTTGATAGCCCCGTCAGGGAGCATCCAATAACTCGAGTGTATATAGAAGGTCCTCGGCTTAAATTATGTGTATTCTTTTATTTTTTGTGTTATGCAAAATGTAAGACGAGTACCCAATAAAAGGCACTCGGCTTAGTCGTGGCCAATTTTGGAAAACATGTCTTTTACTGCAAAAGCTGATTTTTAATTGTTTGCATTGCATTTATATTTACTTGTTGTATTTTTTTATTTTCCTCTTTTCTCACCCCTAATTAAATACCACCATATTGCTCTCCCTAATTAAATACCATCGTATTTACACTATAAAGTTGCGGGGTATTGCCTTTTACTCTTCATATCCCTAGTGTATCCATATTAGGACCACATGCAAAAGGAGCTATCCGACCCTTAATAACGTGATTTGATGAATCCCTTGTTCGATAAGCCCGCAACCGTAACTAGACAAAGCAAGGCTTGAGTGAACTGGACAAACATTGTTGCATTTGATATGTGCAAACGGAAGTCAATAGGATGGACGAGTTGTCAATAAGAAAATAAGGGTTTAGTCCCCTGGACCCCATTAAGACATTGTTCCGTTGCTAAGATTTAACTCGCTACTGAACCACTTCGTTCAACTAACAAGTCTAGCATATCCCCTATCCTAAAAGTCCAAAATATATCCTTATGCTATTTTCTTGTAGAATTTAGTGTAATGCATGCCATCCTCTAAAACTAAATCCCTCTAAAGATCCAATATTTTTGCACACAAATTCATTTGAAACACATATTTAAACTACTTCATTTCATCATTAAACAACGACACTAGCTTAACATCAATTTATCACACTAGAACATCCCATTTACCTATTATATTACTACTAGATCAACATTGAATTAGCTAAGACGCCACTACATATAGATAAGATCTACTCCTCGTGGAAGGACATGTTGATCCCCCCCCCCCTACTCTGCCGTACGGACTGACCTCGTCGTCATTGGTGACCCTAAAGATTTGATCCCCGCTACCTCTATTTATCTTAAATGCACAATGGTCTCGTCAAAGGCCTATCACAGTATGCATGAGAAAAGGTTGACCATTATTAGTTGATCTCATGCACACATCAATCTCATCACACATGTCACCACACCAAAGATCCACTCAACAAGCATGAGAAAAGATTTCCAATATATTATGTCACTTAATTAAATTCAATAAATATTTAGGTTCAGTTCGTATTTATTAATTCAACTATTCATGTTTCATAAAATCAGAATCACTTGAAATATATTGCAATTGATTCCGGCGGCAACTCCGGGTATCCTCTAGTATCCAAAGTAGGCAGTGCCACAAATCGAATTTCCAAAAGGAAAAAGTAGCAATGACTTGATGGGTGAGGTCGTGTAGCTTTTTGTATTACTAGCTGTATGTGGCCTCTGTGAGCTGCGCTATTTTTTTCTGGTTGTGTTATCGGTGTTTTGTCTATATCGGTAGTTCACACACAAATATATGCAGCCAACAACAACTGTAAAGCTAGGATCCAAATGCCTCCCGGACCACACTAAAGATAGCTACGCTAGCTCACAAACTGAATTAATTGGATAGGCCAATGGTCTTTCCTTGGTGCAATTGTAGATCGATGTTACGTTGGTAGATAGCGTTGTTTGGTTGTGGCCTGTCTGCCGTCTGCGTACTGATTGATCTGAACGGCCTGCATGCATGTGCAAATCTGTCGGCCAGCCATGACGTCCCTGAGATTAGTCTCACGTTTGTGTCTGATATTATCTACTCATCTATCTATCCATCCGTGACATACGTGCCAGAGCTTCTTCCACAAGAAATTGATCTATTTTTCTCTTCTTCCTACCGCACCATGCAACGATAAGATATTTCATGCATGCGTGCATGTAATTGAAAAGTAAAAAAACAAATTCATATTGGTACAAATATTTATTTGACCACACATACTAAAATGGACAAGAGAACTACCCATTATTTGGATGAATAGGTAGTGGTTGAGCTTGTAATTAAGTCATCTCGTATAAAATCTCAGCCATGACGTCCTCGTACCAAACAATTGTTTGGTGGCTTCGTCAAACCGCAAGTCCAAATCTCGTATAAGCTTGCTAGGTAGACCTTGAGAAGCCTAATAATAATAAAGTTAAGTTGTCATTTCTGCTGTAAACTCTCTATTTTGAGAAAAGAAACAGAGCAATAAAGGGTTGCGTCGAGGAGACCCATTCGGGGCACTAGTAGAAAACAGAGCATTGGTTCGGGCCTCCTAATCCCATTAATCTCGGTTCGCTCACGAACCGGAACCAAAGGTGGCAACCATCCCGGTTCGTGAGCCCAGAAGGCCGGCCGGGCCACATGGGCCATTGGTCCCGGTTCGTCTGCCCCCTTTGGTCCCGGTTTCAGGCACGAACCGGGACCAATGCGCCTCGCTCCTGGCCCATGACCATTGGTCCCGCTTCGTAGCTGGAACCGGGACCAAAGGGAGACCTATTGTCCCGGTTTCAGCCACAAACCGGGACCAATGATCTGCCTATATAAACCCTCGCCCGTCGCTGGCAGAGCCGTGGAGTGCTCTGTTTTTTTAGGACGGCAGTGTTAGAGCGTTGTGGTGCTCTAGCTCACCTCTTATGCACATGAGGTGTTCGATGAAATGCTCGAGCCACACTTAAGCTTTCTCCTCTCGAACCTCCTTGTCCAAACTCCATTTTTCTCAAGATTTGTCTAGGTTTGGCGGTCCGTCCTGTCTCGTCCCCGTCCCGAAACCGCCGTCGATCGCCCGCGCGTGGTGAGCCTCTTGATCTTATCTTCTTTCTAAAAGAAAATATACTTACTCATATGATTTTCTTACTTTAATTATTGTTTTTTATTATATAGTGCCATGGTTTGGTTTTAATGTGATGATGAATTTCTATTAATTTGGTCACTTCTGTATTTCTGACGTTCTGTAATGCTTTTTGACACACTTAATTTTATGTAATGCACGCAGATGAATCGGCAATGGATGTACGGTAACAGACGCACCGACGAGTACATTAAGGGGGTGCATCAATTTCTCGAAGTGGCCGAGGCAAACAAGCAGAATGGTTTTATGTGTTGTCCATGCCCTACATGTGGGAATTTGAAGTCTTACTCTGACCAGAAAATCCTTCATATCCACCTATTTGTGAAGGGTTTCATCCCACACTATAATGTTTGGACCAAGCACGGAGAAATAGGGGTTATGATGGAAGACGGCGAATAAGAAGAGGATGATGACAACTATGTGCCCCCTGAATACGGTGGTGCTGCAACCGGGGAAGCTGAAGATCAAGAGGAACTAGACGATGTGCCCGATGATGATCTTCGCTGGGTCATTGTTGATGCAAAGAGACAGTGCGAAAGTGAAAAGGAGAAGCTGAAGTTCGATCGTATGTTTGAGGATCACAAAAAAGGGTTGTACCCCAATTGCGAAGATGGCAACACAAAGCTCGGTACCACACTGGAATTGCTGCAGTGGAAGGCAGAGAATGGTGTACCTGACAAAGGATTTGAGAAGCTACTGAAAATATTGAAGAAGAAGCTTCCAAAGGATAACGCATTGCCCGACAGTACGTATGCAGCAAAGAAGGTTGCATGCCCTCTAGGATTGGAGGTGCAAAAGATACATTCATGCCCTAATGCCTGCATCATGTATCGCGGTGAGTACGAGGAACTGAACGCATGCCCGGTATGCGGTGCATTGCGCTATAAGATCAGACGCGATGACCCTGGTGATGTTGAGGGCGAGCGCCCCAGGAAGAGGGTTGCTGCCAAGATGATGTGGTATGCTCCTATAATACCACGGTTGAAACCTCTGTTAAGAAACAAAGAGCATGCCAAGAATATGCGATGGCACAGAGAGGGCCGTAAGAAAGACGGGAAATTGAGAGCACTCGCTGACGGGTCGCGGTGGAGAAAAATCGAGAGAAAGTACTAGAAGGAGTTTGCAGGTGATGCAAGGAACATATGGTTTGGTTCAAGCGCGGATGGCATTAATCCTTTTGGGGAACAGAGCAGCAATCACAATACCTGGCCCGTGACTCTATGTATCTATAACCTTCCTCCTTGGCTGTGTGTGAAGCGGAAGTTCATTATGATGCAGTTCTCATCCAAGGCCCTAAGCAACCTGGCAACGACATTGATGTGTACCTAAGGCCATTAGTTGAAGAACTTTTATAGTTGTGGAATGGAAACGGTGTATGCATGTGGGATGAGCACAAACAGGAGGATTTTGACCTCCATGCGTTGCTATTTGTAACCATCAATGATTGGCCTGCTCTCAGTAACCTTTCAGGACAAACAAACAAGGGATACCACGCATGCACGCACTGTTTAGATGACACCAAAAGTATATACCTCGACAATTGCAGGAAGAATGTGTACCTGGGGCATCGTCAATTTCTTCCGACCAACCATCAATGTCGAAAGAAAGGCAATCATTTCAAAGGCGAGGCAGATCAGTGGAAGAAGCCCTCCATCCGTACCGGTGATCACATACTTGCTATGGACAATGATTTACAAGTAATCTTTGGAAAGGGTCCTGGCGGACTATCTGTTCCGAATGACATTGGGAGACGCGCACCCATGTGGAAGAAGAAATCTATATTTTGGGACCTACCCTACTGGAAAGACCTAGAGGTCCGCTCTGCAATTGACGTGATGCACGTGGCGAAGAATCTTTGCGTGAACCTGCTAGGATTCTTGGGCGTGTATGGGAAGACAAAAGATACACCGGAGGCACGGGAGGACCAGCAACGTGTTCACGAAAAAGACGACATGCCTCCAAAGCAGTATGAAGGTCCTGCCAGCTACGCTCTTACCAAAGAAGAGAAGGAAATCTTCTTCGAATGCCTGCTCAGTATGAAGGTCCCGTCTGGCTTCTTATCAAATATAAAGGGAATAATAAATATGGCAGAGAAAAAGTTTCAGAACCTAAAGTCTCATGACTGCCACGTGATTATGACGCAACTGCTTCCGGTTACATTGAGGGGGCTTCTACCGGAAAACGTTCGATTAGCCATTGTGAAGCTATGTGCATTCCTCAATGCAATCTCTCAGAAGGTGATCGATCTAGAAATCCTACCAAGGTTAAGAAGTGATGTGGCGCAATGTCTTGTTAGTTTAGAGGTGGTGTTCCCACCATCCTTCTTCAATATCATGACGCACGTCCTAGTTCATCCAGTGGACGAGATTGTTGTTCTGGGCCCTGTATTTATATACAATATGTTCCCCTTTGAGAGGTTCATGGGAGTCCTAAAGAAATATGTTCATAACCGTGCTAGGCCAGAAGGAAGCATCTCCATGGGCCATCAAACAGAGGATGTCATTGGGTTTTGTGTTGACTTCATTCCCGACCTTAAGAAGTTTGGTCTCCCTCAATCGCGGTATGAGGGGATACTGAATGGAAAAGGCACGCTAGGAGCGAAGTCAATAATATGTGGGGACGGGCATTCTTGGTCACAAGCACACTATACAGTTCTACAGAATTCTACATCCGTGACCCCGTATGTCGATGAACACAAGAACATTCTACGCTCCAAACACCCAGAGCAGTGTAACGACTGGATTACATGTGAACACATCAAGACTTTCGGCAGTTGGTCACAAACACGTCTCAGGTGTGACAACACTATTTCTGATGAGCTGTACTCATTGGCCAGGAGACCATCTTTGACTGTATTGTCTTACAAAGGGTACGAGAGAAATGGGAATACATTTTACACGATCGCCCAAGATCAAAGGAGCACCAAACAAAACAGCGGTGTCCGCTTTGATGCTGCAACGACCAATGGGAAGGTCGACACATATTATGGCTACCAAGAGGACATATGGGAACTTGACTATGGACATGATTTGAAGGTCCCTTTGTTTCGATGCAAATGGGTCAATCTGTTGGGGAACGTTGCATGGGAAACAAAACTTTCCTACGCACACGCAAGATTTATCCAGGGTGATAAGCATCTACAAGAGGGAGAGTGGATCTACATACCCTTGTAGATCGCTAAGCGGGAAGCGTTAAGAAATGCGGTTGGTGTAGTCGAACGTCTTCGCGATCCAAATCGCTGAGCATCCAGCGATCTCATCACGATCCGTCCCACGATCCAATCACGATCCATCCCACAAGCTGATCATGATCCGTCCCACGATCTCATCATGATCTGTCTCGCGAACTCATCACGATCCGTCCTGTGATCTCATCATGATCCGTCTTGCGATCTTGATCACGGTCCTCCCGATCTAGCGCCGAACAGACGGCACCTCCGCGTTCAGCACACGTACAACTCGATGACGATCTCCGCCTTCTTGATATAGCAAGAGGGGGAGGAGAATTAGATGAGTTCTCCGGCAGCACGAAGTTGTTGCGGCGATGGTGGTGGAGCTATTCCAGCAGGGCTTCGCCTAAGCACCGCTGAAAACCGATCTAGAGGAGAAACTGCGATCTAGAGGAGAGGTAGCACGTGGCTATTAGGGTTAGCTTATTCCTCTAAATCCTATAGTATATATAGTAGGGAGGGAGGGGAGGAGGCAGTCTCACACCCTCAAGGTTTGGTCGAAATTGGAGGTGGAGGAGTCCTACTCCAATCCTATTAGGAGTAGGATTCCTCCTTTCCACTTGGAAACTCTTTCCACCTCTCCACCTTTGGATTTTTTCCTTCTCAAACCACTCCAGCCGCATGGGCCCTTAGAGGAGGCTTTGTCCAGCCCACCAGAGGCTGGTTTACCTCCTCCCACAGCCCATGTAGCCTCTTGGGTCGAAATACCTCTCCCGATGGTCCCCCGATACACTATAGGCATTCCAGGTACACACCCGATGAGCCCAAAACTTTTTCGGAGACCAAAATAGGACTTCCTATATATCAATATTTACCTCCGGACCATTTTGGAGCTCCTCGTGACGTCCAGGATCTCATTTGGGACTCCGAACAACCTTTGGTCACCACCATACATAACTCTATACTACCGAAACGTCACTGAACCTTAAGTGTGCAGACCCTGCGGGTTCGAGAACTATGTAGACATGACCGAGACACCTCTACGGTCAATAACCAATAGCGGGACCTGGATGCCCATATTTGTTCCTACATATTCTACGAAGATCTTTATCGGTCGAACCTCTATGTCAAGGATTTAATTAATACTGTATGATGTTCCCTTTGTTCTTCGGTATGTTACTTGCCCGAGATTCGATCGTCGGTATCTCCATACCTAGTTCAACCTCGTTACCGGAAAGTCTCTTTTCTTGTTCCATAATACAAGATCCCGTGACTAACACTAAGTCACATTTCTTGCAAGGCTTATTGTGATGTTGTATTACCGAGTGGGCCCTGAGATACCTCTCCGTCACACGGAGTAACAAATCCCACTCTTGATCCATGCCAACCCAACAGACACCCTCGGAGATACCTGTAGAGCACCTTTATAGTCACCCAGTTACGTTGCGACGTTTGATATACACAAGGTACTCCTCCGGTGTCAGTGAGTTGCATGATCTCATGGTCATAGGAACAAATACTTGACATGCAGAAAACAGTAGCAATAAACTAACAAGATCATATGCTACGTTTGTAGTTTGGGTCTTGTCCATCACATCATTCTCCTAATGACCTGATCCCATTATCAAATGACATCTCATGTCCATGACTAGGAAACCATAGCCATCTTTGATCAACGAGCTAGTCTATTAGAGGCATACTAGGGACATGGTGTTGTCTATGTATCCACACATGTATCTGAGTTTCCGATCAACACAATTATAGCATGGATAATAAACGATTATCATGAACAAGGAAATATGATAATAACCAATTTATTATTGCCTCTAGGGCATATTTCCAACAGTCTCCCACTTGCACTAGAGTCAATAATCTAGTTCACATCACCATGTGATTCGCATTGTTATGAATCTAACACCCAATGAGTTCTAGGGCTCGATCATGCTTTGTATGTGAGAGAGGTCTTATAGTCAACGGGTCTGCGATATTTAGATCCGTGTGTACTTTGCAAATCTCTATGTCAAACTGTAAACACTGGTACCACACTCCACTTGAAGCTATTCCAAATGGCTGCTCTACTATACTTATTTGGATTGCTACTAAGAGTCATCCGGATTGGTGTCAAAGCTTGCATCGATGTAACTCTTTACGACGAACTCTTTCTTACCTCCATAATTGAGAAACATTTCCTTAGTCTTTTAGTTACTAAGGATGATCTTGACCGTTGTCCAGTGATCCACTCCTGGATCACTCTTGTACCCCTTGATGGACTCATGGCAAGTCACACACAGGTGCAGTACACAGCATGTCATACTATACACAGCCTATGGCTAAGGCATAGGGGACGACATTCGTCTTTTCTCTTTCTTCTGCCGTGGTCCAGCTTTGAGTCTCACTCAACTTCACACCTTACAAAGCAGGCGAGAACACTTCTCTCTGACTAATCCATTTTGAACTCTTTCGAAATCTTGTCAAGGTATGTACTCATTCAAAGTCTCGTCAAGCATCTTGATCTATCTCTATAGATCTGGATGCTCAACAATTAGGTAGCTTTATCCAAGTCTTCCTTTGAAAAACTCCTTTCAAACAACCCTTTATGCTTTCCAAAAATTCTACATTATTTCCGATCAACAATATGTCAATCACATATGCTTATCTGAAACTCTATAGTGCTCCCACTCACTTTATTGTAAATACAAGTTTCTCATAAACTTTGTATAGACTCAAAAACTTTGATCACCTCATCAAAGTGTATATACCAACTCCGAGATGCTTGCTTTAGTCCGTAGAAGGATCACTGAAGCTTGCTCACCTTTTAGCATCCTTAGGACTGACAAAACCTTCTGGTTGTATCACATACAACTTTTCCTCAAGTAAACTGTTAAGGAAACGATGTTTTGTCATCCATCTGCCAAATTTCATAATTGAAAATGCAGCAACTGCTAACATAATTCCTACAGACTTTAGCATCGCTACGAGTGAGAAAGTCTCATCGCAGTCAACTCTTTGAACTTGTCGGAAACTTCTTTGTGACAAGTCAAGGTTTATAAATGGTGACATTTACCATCAGCGTCTGTCTTCATCTCAAAGTTCCATTTGTACTCGACAGCCTGCCGTACAACGAGCAAGTCTACCAAAGTCTATACTTGGTTTTCATACATGGATCCTTTCTCGGATTTCATGGCCTCTAACCATTTGTCGGAATCCGGACTCATCATCGCTTCTCCATATCTCGTAGGTTCATCGCTGTCCAACAACATGACCTCCAAGACAGGGTTGGCGTACCACATCAGGAGCAGTACGCATCCTTGTTGACCTACGAGGTTCGATAGTAACTTGATCCGAAGCTTCATGATCATCATCATTTACTTCCTCTTCAACTGAACTAGGTTCCACAGAAACATCTTTCTGCGCTGCGCTACTCTCTGGTTGAAACAAAGGTTCAGCAACCTCATCAAGTTCTATCTTCCTCCCACTCAATTCTTTCGAGAGAAACTTTTTCTCAGGAAAGGACCCGTTTTAGCAACAAACACTTTATGCTTGGATCTGAGATAGAAGGTTCACCCAACTGTTCTTAGGGTAATCTATGAAGATGCATTTGTCCGCTTTGGGTTCGAGCTCATTAGGTGAAAACATTTTTCCACACAAGCGTCGCAGCCCCAAACATTAAGAAATGACAAGTTAGGTTTCTGTCAAACCATAGTTCACATGGTGTCATCTCAATGGATTTAGATGGTGCCCTATTTAAAGTGAATGTAGTTGTCTCTAATGCATGACCCCAAAACTATAGTAGCAAAACGATAAGAGACATCATAGCCCGCACCATATCCAATAGAGCACGACTATGACGTTCGGACACACCATCACACTATGGTGTTCCAGGTGGCATGAGTTGTGAAACGACCTTCACATTGCCTAAGTTGTATGCCAAACTCGTAACTCAGATATTCACCTGCACGATCATATCGCGGACATTTTTATCTTCTTGTCACAATGATCTTAAACTTCACTCTGAATTTGCTTGAACTTTTCAAATGATTCAAACTTGTGTTTCATTAAGTAAACATACACTATATCTACTCAAATCATCAGTGAAGGTAAGAAAATAACGATATCTGTCGCACGCTACAAGACACATTGATTGCATACATCAACATGTATCATTTCCAATATATCACTTGCCCGCTCCATCAATCTGGAAAACGGGGTCCTTAGTCATCTTGCCCAAGAGGCATGGTTCGCATGTCTCAACCGATTCAAAATCGAATGAGTCCAAAGATCCATTAACATGGAGTTTCTTCATACCCTTTATACCAATATGACATTTAGCGGCAGTGCCACAAGTATGTGGTACTATCATTATTAACTTTGTATCTTTTGGCATCAATGTTATGAACATGTGTATTACTATGATCAAGATTCAACAAACCATTCTCACTAGGTGCATGACCATTGAAGGTATTATTCATGTAAAAAGAATAACAATTATTCTCTAACTTAAATGAATAACCGTGTTGCAATAAATGCAATCTAATCACGTTCATGCTCAATGCAAAACACCAAATAACATTTATTTAGGTTAGTCACTAATACCGAAGGTAGCGAGAGCGTGTGATGTCGATCACATCAACCTTGGAAACATTCCCAACACACATCGTCACCTCACCCTTAGCTAGTCTCCATTTATTCCGTAGCTTTTACTTTGAGTTACTAACACTTAACAACTGAACCGGTATCCAATACCCAGGTGCTATTAGGAGTACTAGCAAGGTACACATCAATAACATGTATATCAAATACACTTGTGTCGACGTTGACAGCCTTCTTATCTACCAAGTATCTAGGGTTGTTCCACTTCAGTGACCGCTCACCTCATAATAGAACCACTTAGTCTCGGGTTTGGGTTCAACTTTGGGTTGCTTCACTGGAGCAGCAACTGACTTGCCATTCATGAAGTTTCCCTCCTTTCCCTTGCCCTTCTCGAAACTAGTGGTTTTTACTAACCATCAACACTTGATGCTCCTTCTTGATTTCTACCTTTGCGGTGTCAAACATCGAGAACAACTCAGGGATCATTATTTCTATCCCTAGAATTTTATAGTTCATCACCAAGTTCTAGTAGCTTAGTGACAGTGACTTGGAGAACTATATCAATCACTATCTTATCTGGAAGATCAACTCCGACTCGATTCAAGCAATTGTAGCACCCAGACAATCTGAGCACATGCTTAACGATTGAGCTATTCTCCTTCATCTTGTAGGCGAAGAATCTTGTTGGAGATCTCATATCTCGCGAAGAATCTTGTTGGAGATCTCATATCTCACTACATGGGCACAATCCTGAGATCCCAATTTCAGATCCTAGAACATCTCATATGTTCCGTGACGTTCAAAATGTTTTGGAGCCTCAATTCTAAGCTGTAATGCATGACGCACTAAACTATCAAGTAGTCATCGGAACGTGCCTGTCAGATGTTCACAACATCTACAGATGACGCTAGAGTGGTGGCGCACTGAGTGGTGCATTAAGGACATAAGCCTTCAGTGCAGAAATGAGGACAATCCTTAGATCACGGACCCAGTCTGCAATATTGCTACCATCATCTTTCAACTCTATTTCTCTAGGAACATATAGAAATTCAAGGGAGCTACAACGTGAGCTAGTAATCTACAACATAATTTTGCAAAGACACTACTGACTATGTTCATGATAATGAGTTCAATTAATCGTATTACTTAAGAACTCCCACTCAAATTGACATCCCTCCGGTCATTCGAGTGATACATGATTCAAATTCACCAACTCAAGTCCAATCATCACGTGAGTTGAGGTGGTTTCAATGGTGAACATCATCATGTTGATCATGTCTACTATATGACTCATGTTCGACCTTTCGGTCTCTTGTGTTCCAAGGCCATGTCTGTACATGCTAGGCTCATCAAGTTTAACCCGAGTGTTCTGCATGTGCAACACTGGCTTGCACCCGTTGTATGTGAACGTACAGTCTATCACACCCGATCATCACGTGGTGTCTCGACACGACGAACTTTCGCAACGGTACACACTCGGGGAGAACACAATTTATCTTCAAATTAAGTGAGGAATCACCTTATAATGCTACCGTCGTCCTAAGCAAAACAAGGTGCATAAAAGGATTAACATCACATGCAAATCATATGTGACATGATATGGCCATGAACTTGTGCTTTTGATCTCCATCTTGAAAGCATCGGCATGATCTCGATCATCACCAGCATGACACCATGATCTCCATCATCTTGATCTCCATCAATGTTTCAACATCGGGGTTGTCACGCCCACCATGCTTCTACTACTATTGCTACCGTTTAGCAATAAAGTAAAGCATTACATAGCGCTTAATTATTGACACGCAGGTCATACAATAATTAAGGACAACCCTATGGCTCCTGCCGGTTGCTGTACTCATCGACAAGCAAGTCATTATATTCTATACAACACATGATCATCTCATACATCACATATATCTCATCATGTAATTGGCCATATCACATCACAACATACCCTGCAAAAACAAGTTAGACGTCCTCTAATTGTTGTTGCATGTTTTACGTGGCTGCTACGGGTATCTAACAAGAACAATTCTCACCTACGCATAAACCACAACGGTGATACATAAGTTTCTCTTCAACCTTCTCAAGGACCGCCTTAGTCTAATCCGATCCAACTAAAGTAGGAGAAACACACACCCGCCAGTCATCTTTGTGCAACGAAGTTACACGTTAGTCGATGGAACCGGTCTCTCGTAAGCGTACGAGTAAGGTTGGTCCGGGCCGCTTCATCCCACAATACCGGTGAACCAAAACATGACCAAGGTAGGAAGCAATCTAAGCATCAACGCCCACAAACTCTTTGTATTCTACTCGAGATCTCATCTACACATAGACCTAGCTCATAATGCCACTATTGGGGAACGTTGCATGGGAAAAAAAATTCCTACGCACACGCAAGATCTATCCATGGTGATAAGCATCTACAAGAGGGAGAGTGTATCTACATACCCTTGTAGATCGATAAGCGGGAAGCATTAAGAAATGCGGTTGGTGTAGTCGAACGTCTTCGCGATCCTAATCGCCGAGCATCCAGCGATCTCATCACGATTCGTCCCGCGATCCAATCACGATCCGTCCCGCGATCTCATCACGAGCTGTCTCGCGAACTCATCATGATCCGTCCCGCGATCTCATCACGATCCGTCTCGCGATCTTGATCACGGTCCTTCCGATCTAGCGCCGAACGGACGACACCTCCGCGTTCAGCACACGTACAGCTCGATGATGATCTCCGCCTTCTTGATCCATCAAGAGGGGGAGGAGAGGTAGATGAGTTCTCCTGCAGCGCGAAGGCATTGCGGCGATGGTGGTGGAGCTATTCCAGCAGGGCTTCGCCTAAGCACCGCTGAAAACCGATCTAGAGGAGAAACTGCGATCTAGAGGAGAGGTAGCGCGTGCCTATTAGGTTTAGCTTATTCCTCTAAATCCTCTAGTATATATAGTAGTGAGGGAGGGGAGGAGGCAGCATCAAACCCTCAAGGTTTGGTCGAAATTGGAGGTGGAGGAGTCCTACTCCAATCCTATTAGGAGTAGGATTCCTCCTTTCCACTTGGAAACTCTTTCCACCTCTCCACCTTTGGATTTTTTTCCTACTCAAACCACTCCAGCCGTATGGGCCCTTAGATGAGGCTTCGTCCAGCCCACCAGGGGCTGGTTTACCTCATCCCACAGCCCATGTAGCCTCTTGGGTCGAAATACCTCTCCCGATGGTCCCCCGGTACACTATCGGCACTCCCGGTACACTACCGATGAGCCCGAAACTTTTCCAGCGACCAAAACAGGACTTCCTATATATCAATCTTTACCTCCGAACCATTCTGGAGCTCCTCGTGATGTCCGGCATCTCATCCAGGACTCCGAACAACCGTCAGTCACCACCATACATAACTCTATACTACCGAAATGTCACTGAACCTTAAGTGTGCAGACCCTGCGGGTTCGAGAACTATGTAGACATGACCGAGACACCTCTACGGTCAATAACCAATAGCGTGACCTAGATGCCCATATTGGTTCCTACATATTCTATGAAGATCTTTATCGGTCGAACCTCTATGTCAAGGATTCAGTTAATCCTGTATGATGTTCCCTTTGTCCTTCGGTATGTTACTTGCCCGAGATTCGATCGTCGGTATCTCCATACCTAGTTCAACCTCGTTACCAGAAAGTCTCTTTACTCGTTCCGTAATACAAGATCCCGTGACTAACACTAAGTCACATTGCTTGCAAGGCTTATTGTGATGTTGTATTACTGAGTGGGCCCTGAGATACCTCTCCATCAAACAGAGTAACAAATCCCACTCTTGATCCATGCCAACCCAACAGACACCCTCAGAGATACCTATAAAGAACCATTATAGTCACCCAGTTACATTGCGACATTTGATACATACAAGGTACTCCTCCGGTGTCAGTGAGTTGCATGATCCCATGGTCGTAGGAACAAATACTTGACATGCAGAAAACAGTAGCAATAAACTAACATGATCATATGCTACGTTTGTAGTTTGGGTCTTGTCCATCACATCATTCTCCTACCGACGTGATCCCATTATCAAATGACATCTCCTGTCCATGACTAGGAAACCATAGCCATCTTTGATCAACGAGCTAGTCTAGTAGAGGCATACTAGGGACATGGTGTTGTCTATTTATCCACACATGTATCTGAGTTTCCGATCAACACAATTATAGCATGGATAATAAACGACTATCATGAACAAGGAAATATGATAATAACCAATTTATTATTGCCTCTAGGGCATATTTCCAACACAATCTTACAAGAGGCGTGATTAAGGTAGACCCGCATTACGGAATGACAATAGTGGATCTCAACATCTTGGGTACATAGACGAACCATTCATCCTAGCCAATGATGTGGCACATGTTTTCTATGTTAAGGACATGTCTACCAAACCGAGAAAAATAAAATATAAGGAAGCAAATACATCATACGATGAGCCAAAGCGTCAAATAATTCTTACAGGCAAAAGAGACATCGTGGGTTTGGAGGGCAAGACAGACATGTCTGAAGATTATGAAAAGTTATAGGAAATTCCTCCCTTCAAAGTCAAGGCTGACCCAAGCACCCTGTTAAACAATGAAGATTATCCATGCTTACGGTGCAATAAGTAAAGGACACAAGCAAAGAAAAAGTGAAGACTTTCTCTCCACAACTATTATGATGATGCCTTTGATCTAGAATATGACTACAGTTACATGTGAAGAAATGAAATGCCTTTTGTAACAGATGAGTTTCCATCCAAAACCCAGATACTTCGAAAGAGACTGTCCGTTTTGTACATGAAGTGCATCCATCTTTTGCCATAACCCTCTCCACTTTTTAGCACATGCTTTGTGGGTGAAATGATGATACCATACCAACTTTCAACCTTTTCAGAGTTCATTTCTAGTGCTTTTCAATTTTAGTGTCATTTAGCTCAAAAAAATCAATAACTGCATGAAAAATAACAAATGAAGTCGGAAAGGGTTGAAAATTGATGATGTGGCTTTGAATGGTGCATTTTGAACACACAAAAAGTCTGGAGTTCAAATAAGTTCAAGAAAATGAAATGCCTTTTGTAACAGATGAGTTTCCGTCCGAAACCTTGATACTTCGAAAGAGACTGTCCGTTTTGTACACGAAGTGTATCCAGCTTTTGCCGTAACCCTCTCAACTTTTTAGCACATGCTATGTGGGTGTAATGTGTTGGAAATATGCCCTAGAGGCAATAATAAAATGGTTATTATTGTATTTTATAGTTCATGATAATTGTCTATTGTTCATGCTATAATTGTGTTAACCGGAAACCGTAATACATGTGTGAATACATAGACCACAACAAGTCCCTAGTGAGCCTCTAGTTGGCTAGCTCGCTGATCAATAGATGGTCACGGTTTCATGACCATGGACATTGGATGTCGTTGATAACGGGATCACATCATTAGGAGAATGATGTGATGGACAAGACCCAATCCTAAGCATAGCACAAGATCGTGTAGTTCATCTGCTAAAGCTTTTCAATGTTAAGTATCGTTTCCTTAGACCATGAGATTGTGCAACTCCCGGATACCGTAGGAATGCTTTGGGTGTGCCAAACGTCACAACGTAACTGGGTGGCTATAAAGGTGCACTACGGGTATCTCCGAAGGTGTCTGTTGGGTTGGCACGAATCGAGACTGGGATTTGTCACTCTGTGTGACGGAGAGGTATCTTTGGGCCCACTCGGTAAGACATCATCATAATGAGCTCAACGTGACTAAGGAGTTAGTCACGGGATGATGTATTACGGAACGAGTAAAGAGACTTGCCGGTGACGAGATTGAACAAGGTATAGAGATACCGACGATCGAATCTCGGGCAAGTATCATACCGATAGACAAAGGGAATTGTATACGGGATTGATTGAATCCCCGACATTGTGGTTCATCCGATGATCAGCGTGGAGCATGTGGCAGCCAACATGGGTATCCAGATCCCGCTGTTGGTTATTGACCGGAGAGGTGTCTCGGTCATGTCTACGTGTCTCCCGAACCCGTAGGGTCTACACACTTAAGGTTCGATGATGCTAGGGTTATACTGAAATGGTATATGTGATTACTGAAGGTTGTTCGGAGTCCCGGATGAGATCCCGGATGTCACGAGGAGCTCCGGAATGGTCCGGAGGTAAATATTGATATATAGGAAGTCCAGTTTTGGTCACCGGAAAGTTTTCGGGCTCATCGGTAGTGTACCGAGAGTGCCGGGAGGGTGCGGGAGGACCCCCGAGAGGGGTGTGACGACCATAGGACTTCGTGGGCCCTTATAGGAGGTGTGCCATCCCTTGTTGGGATGGCCAAGACCTTCTAGAAAGGCCCATGCGGCTGGAGATAAGGAGATAGGTTAAAGGAGTTTGAAAAATAGGAGATCCACCTCCCTTGTGGGAGGTGGACTCTTCCCCTAGGGTCGGCCGAACCTCTCCTCTTTGGAGGAGAGGACAAGGCATCCCTCCCTATCCCTCCTTCTATATATACTTGAGGTTTTGGCCTTTTGCGAACAAGACCGGACTTCTCTCTCTCACGGCGCAGCCCTACCCTTCCCCTTCCTCGTTCTCCGCAGCGCTTAGGCGAAGCCCTGCCGGAATACCTTGCTACTCCACCACCACCACGCCGTCATGCTGCTGTTGGAGCCCTTCCCCAACCTATCCTTCCTACTTTCTGGATCAAGGCATAGGTCACCGGGCTGTACGTGTGTTGAATGCGGAGGCGCCGTTGTTCGGCGCTAAGATCGGAATCCACCGCGATCTGAATCGCAGCGAGTACGACTCCACCAACCGCGTTCTTGTAACACTTGCGCTTAGCGATCTTCAAAGGTATAAAGATGCAATCTGTCCCCACTCATTGCTGGTTTATCCATAGATAGATCTTGGTGATACGTAGGAATTTTTTTGATTTACTACTATGTCTCCCAACAGTGGCATCATGAGCTAGGTCTATGCGTAGAATCTATGCACGAGTAGAACACAAAGCAGTTGTGGGCATCGATCTTGTTAAATTTTCTTACCACTACTAGTCTTATCTTGATTCGGCGGTATTGTGGGATGAAGCGGCCCGGACCGACTTTACACGTACGCTTACGTGAGACTGGTTCCACCGCCTGACATGCACTTGTTTCATAAGGTGGCTAGCGGGTGTCTGTCTCTCCCACCTTAGTCAGATTGAATTCGATGAAAAGGGTCCTTATGAAGGGTAAATAGCAATTGGCATATCACGTTGTGGTTTTGGCGTAGGTAAGAAACGTTCTTGATAGAAACCTATAGCAGCCACGTAAAAACTTGCAACTACAAATTAGAGGACGTCTAACTTGTTATTGCAGGATATGCCTTGTGATGTGCTATGGCCAAAGAATGTGATGTGATGCATTGTGATATATGAGATTGATCATGTTCTTGTAATAGGATTCACGACTTGCATGTCGATGAGTATGATAACCGGCAGGAGCCATAGGAGTTGTCTTATTTTATTGTATGACCTGCGTGTCAATCATAAACGCCATGTAATTACTTTACTATATTGCTAAATGTTTTGCCATAGTAGTAGAAGTAATAGTTGGCGAGACAACTTCATGAAGACACAATGATGGAGATCATGATGATGGAGATCATGGTGTCGTGCCGGTGATAGTGATGATCATGGTGCCCCGAAGATGGAGATCAAAGGAGCAAGATGATATTGGCCATATCATGTCACTATATTGATTGCATGTGATGTTTATCATGTTTACATCTTATTTGCTTAGAACGATGGTAGTAAATAAGATGGTCTCTCAATAAAATTTCAAGAGAAGTGTTCACCCTAACTGTGCACCGTTGCTAAGGATCGTCGTTCCGAAGCACCACGTGATGATTGGGTGTGATAGGTTCTAACGTTCGCATACAACGGGTGTACGCCAGATTTACACATGCGGAACACTAAGGTTGACTTGACGAGCCTAGCATGTACAGACATGGCCTCAGAACACGGAAGACCGAAAGGTCGAACGTGAGTCGTATAGAAGATACAATCAACATGGAGATGTTCACCATGGATGACTAGTCCGTCTCACGTGATGATCGGACACGGGCTAGTTGACATGGATCATGTGTCACTTGGATGACTAGAGAGATGTCTATCTAAGTGGGAGTTCATTGAATAATTTGATTATGTGAACTTAATTATCATGAACTTAGTCTAAAATTATCTTTACAATCTATATTGTAGATCCAATGGCCAACGCGAATGTCACCCTCAATTTCAACGCGTTCCTAGAGAAAACCAAGCTCGAAGATGATGGAAGCAACTATGCGGACTGGGTCCGTAGGTTGAGGATCATCCTCATAGCTTCCAAGAAATTGTATGTCCTTGATGCACCAATAGGTGACCCACCCCTTCTCCCAGCAGAGCAAGACGTTGTGAACGCTTGGTATTCTTGCTGCGATGATTACTCCCTTGTTTAGTGCGGCATGCTTTACAGTTTAGAACCGGGGCTCCAAAAGCATTTTGAGCAACACGGAGCATATGAGATGTTCCAAGAGCTGAAACTGGTTTTTCAAGCTCATGCCCGGGCCGAGAGATATGAAGTCTCCGACAAGTTCTTCAGCTGTAAGATGGAGGAGAATAGATCTGTCAGTGAGCACATCCTCAAGATGTCTGGGCTACACAACCTCTTGACTCAGCTGGGAGTTAATATCCCGGATGACTCGGTCATTGACAGAATCCTCCAGTCTCTTCCACCTAGCTACAAGAGCTTTGTGATGAACTACGACGTGCAAGGGATGCAGAAGTCCATTCCTGAGTTGTACTCGATGCTGAAATCAACAGAGGTCGAGATCAAAAAGAGCATCAAGTGTTGATGGTGAATAAGACCACTAGTTTCAAGAAAGGAAAGGGTAAGAAGAACTTCAAGAAGGACGGGAAAGATGTTGCCATGCCCGGTAAGCAAGTTGCCGGGAAGAAGAAGAACAAGCATGGACCCAAGCCTGAGACTGAGTGCTTTTAACGCAAGGGTACCGGTCACTGGAAGCGGAACTGCCCCAAGTACTTAGCGGATAAGAAGGACGACAACATTAAAGGTATATGTGATATACTTGTTATTGATGTGTACCTAACCAGTGTTCGTAGTAGCTCCTGGGTATTTGATACCGGTACAGTTGCTCACATTTGTAACTCCAAGCACGAGCTGTGGAATAAGCGGAGGCTGGCAAAGGACGAGGTGAAGATGCGTGTCGGGAATGGTTCCAAGGTCAATGTGATCGCCGTCGGCACGCTACCTCTACATCTACCTTCGGGATTAGTGTTAAACCTTCATAATTGTTATTTAGTACCAGCTTTGAGCATGAACATTGTGTCTGTATCTCGCTTGATGCGAGATGGCTACTCATTTAAATCTGAGAATAATGGTCGTTCTATTTATATGAGAGAAATGTTTTATGGTCATGCCCCTCTGGTCAATGCTTTATTTTTGATGAATCTCGAACATGATGTTACACATGTCCATAGTGTGAGTACCAAAAAGTGTAAGCTTGATAACGATAGTCCCACATACATGTGGCACTGCCGCCTTGGTCATATTGGTGTCAAACGCATGAAGAAGCTCCATACTGATGGACTTTTGGAGTCTCTTGATTTCGAATCATTTGACACGTGCGAACCATGCCTCATGGGCAAGATGACCAAGACTCCATTCTCCGGAACAATGGAGCGAGCAACTGACTTGTTGGAAATAATACATACCGATGTATGCAGTCCAATGGGTGTCGAGGCTCGTGGTGGCTACCGTTATGTTCTCACCCTCACTGATGACTTGAGTAGATATGGGTATGTCTACTTAATGAAACATAAGTCTGAAACTTTTGAAAGGTTCAAGGAATTTCAGAGTGAGGTAGAGAATCAACGTGACAGAAAAATAAAGTGCCTACGATCTGATCGAGGCGGAGAATATTGAAGTCACGAGTTTGGCACGCACCTAAGGAAATGTGGAATTGTTTCATAACTCACGCCGCCTGGCACACCTCAGCGAAATGGTGTGTCTGAACATCGAAATCGCACTCTATTAGATATGGTACGACCTATGATGCCTCTTACCGACTTACCGCTATCATTTTGGGGATATGCATTAGAGACTGCCGCATTCACTTTAAATAGGGCACCGTCAAAATCCGTTGAGATGATACCATATGAATTATGGTTTGGAAAGAAACCTAAGCTGTCATTTCTAAAAGTTTGGGGATGTGATGCTTATGTGAAGAAACTTCAACCTGAGAAGCTCGAACCCAAAGTGGAAAAGTGCGTCTTCATAGGATATCCCAAAGAGACTATTGGGTATACCTTCTACCTATGATCCAAGGGCAAAGTCTTTGTTGCCAAGAATGTATCCTTTCTCGAGAAAGAGTTTCTCTCGAAAGAAGTAAGTGGGAGGAAAATAGAGCTTGATGAGGTAACTGTACCTCCACTCGGACCGGAGAGTAGCGCAGCACAGGAAGTTGTTTCTGTGGAGCCTACACCGGCTGGAGAGGAAGTTAATGATGATGATCATGAAACTTCAGATCAAGTTACTATTGAACGTCGAAGGTCCACTAGGACACGTTCCGCACCAGAGTGGTATGGCAACCCTGTCTTGGGGATCATGTTGTTAGACAACGGTGAACCTTCGAACCATGAAGAAGCGATGACAGCCCTAGATTCCAACAAATGGCTTGAAGCCATGAAATCCGAGATAGGATCCATGTATGAGAACAAAGTGTGGACTTTGGTGGACTTGCCTGATGATAAGAGAGCCATTGAAAATAAATGGATCTTTAAGAAGAAGACTGACGCAGACAGTAATGTGACCGTCTATAAGGCTCGGCTTGTAGCTAAGGGTTATCGACACGTTCAAGGAGTTGACTACGATGAGACTTTCTCACCCGTAGCGATGCTGAAGTCTATCCGGATCATGTTAGCAATCGCCGCATTTTATGATTATGAGATCTGGCAAATGGTCGTCAAAACGGCATTCCTTAATGGTTTCCTTAAGGAAGAACTGTATATGATGCAGCCGGAAGGTTTCCGTCGATCCTAAAGATGCTAACAAAGTATGCAAGGTCCATCGCTCCATCTATGGGCTGGTGCAACCATCTCGGAGTTGGAACATTCGCTTTAATGAGGTGATTAAAGCGTTTGGGTTTATACAGGTTTATGGAGAACCATGTATTTACAAGAAAGTGAGTGGGAGCTCTATAGCATTTCTTATATTATATGTGGATGACATCCTGATAATGGGAAATGATATAGAACTCTTGGAAAGTATAAGGCCTACTTGAATAAGTGTTTTCCAATGAAGGACCTTGGAGAAGCTGCTTACATATTAGGTATTAAGATCTATAGAGATAGATCGAGACGCCTCATAGGTCTTTCACAAAGCACATGCCTTGAAAAGATATTGAAGAAGTTCAATATGGATCAGTCCAAGAAGGGGTTCTTGCCTGTGTTACAGGGTGTGAGATTGAGTATGACTCAATGCCCGACCACGGCGAAAGATAGAGAAGAGATGAGTGTCATCCCCTATGCTTCAGCCATAGGCTCTATTATGTATGCCATGCTGTGTACCAGACCTGATGTGAACCTTGCCATAAGTTTGGTAGGGAGGTACCATAGTGATCCCGGAGCGGAACACTGGACAGCGGTCAAGAATATCCTATAGTACCTGAAAAGGACAAAGGACATGTTTCTCGTATATGGAGGTGCCGAAGAGCTCGTCGTAAAGGGTTACGTCGTTGCTAGCTTCGACACAGATCCGGACAACTCCAAGTCCCAAACCGAATACGTGTGTATTTTGAACGGAGGGGCAGTCAGCTGGTGCAGCAACAAGCAAAGCGTCGTGGCGGCATCTACATGTGAAGCGGAGTACATAGCTGCTTCGGAAGCAGCAAAGGAAGGAGTCTGGATGAAGGAGTTCATCAGCGACCTAGGAGTAATTCCAAGTGCGTTGGGCCCGATGACTCTATTCTGTGACAACACTGGAGCTAGTGCCCTTGCGAAGGAGCCCAGGTTTCACAAGAAGACAAGACACATCAAGCGCCTCTTCAACTCCATCCGTGATTACATTCAGGAGGGAGATACAGATATTTGTAAGGTGCATACGGATCTGAATGTCGCAGATCCGTTGACTAAACCTCTCTGACGAGCAAAACATGATCAACACCAGAATGCTATGGGTGTTCGATTCATCACAATGTAACTAGATTATTGACTCTAGTGCAAGTGGGAGACTATTGGAAATATGCCCTAGAGGCAATAATAAAATGGTTATTATTGTATTTCCTAGTTCATGATAATTGTCTATTGTTCATGCTATAACTGTGTTAACCGGAAACCGTAATACATGTGTGAATACATAGACCACAACAAGTCCCTCGTGAGCCTCTAGTCGGCTAGCTCGTTGATCAATAGATGGTCACGGTTTCATGACCATGGACATTGGCTGTCGTTGATAACGGGATCACATCATTAGGAGAATGATGTGATGGACAAGACCCAATCCTAAGCATAGCACAAGATCGTGTAGTTCGTCTGCTAAAGCTTTTCAATGTCAAGTCTCGTTTCCTTAGACCATGAGATTGTGCAACTCCCGGATACCGTAGGAATGCTTTGGGTGTTCCAAACGTCACAACATAACTGGGTGGCTATAAAGGTGCACTACGGGTATCTCCGAAGGTGTCTGTGGGGTTGGCACGAATCGAGACTGGGATTTGTCACTCCGTTTGACGGAGAGGTATCTCTGGGCCCACTCGGTAAGACATCGTCATAATGAGCTCAATGTGACTAAGGATTTAGTCACGGGATGATGTATTACGGAACGAGTAAAGAGACTTGCCGGTGACGACATTGAACAAGGTATAGAGATACCGACGATCGAATCTCGGGCAAGTATCATACCGATAGACAAAGGGAATTGTATATGGGATTGATTGAATCCCCAACATCGTGGTTCATCCGATGAGATCATCATGGAGCATGGGGAGCCAACATGGGTATCCAGATCCCGCTATTGGTTATTGACCGGAGAGGTGTCTCGGTCATGTCTACGTGTCTCCCGAACCTATAGGGTCTACACACTTAAGGTTTGATGACGCTAGGGTTATAGGGAAATGGTATACGTGATTACCGAAGGTTGTTCGGAGTCCCAGATGAGATCCCGGATGTCACGAGGAGCTCCGGAATGGTTTGGAGGTAAAGATTGATATATAGGAAGTCCAGTTTTGGTCACCATAAAGTTTTTGGGCTCATCGGTAGTGTACCGGGAGTGCTAGGAGGGTGCCGGAGGACCCTCGGGAGGGGTGTGACGACCATAGGACTTCGTGGGCCCTTATATGACGTGTGCCAGCCCTTGTTGGGCTGGCCAAGACCTTCTAGAAAGGCCCATGCGGCTGGAGATAAGGAGATAGGGCAAAGGAGTTTGAAAAATAGGAGATCCACCTCCCTTATGGGAGGTGGTCTATTCCCCTAGGGTCGGCAGAACCTGTCCTCTTTGGAGGAGAGGACAAGGCAGCCCTCCCTCTCCCTCCTCGTATAAATACTTGAGGTTTTGTCCTGTTGGGAACAAGACACGACTTCTCTCTCTCACGACGCAGCCCTACCCTTCCTCTTCCTCATTCTCCACAGCGCTTAGGCGAAGCCCTACCGGAATACCTTGCTACTCCACCACCACCATGCCGTTGTGCTGTTGTTGGAGCCCTTCCCCAACCTCTCCTTCCTCCTTGCTGGATCAAGGCGTAGGAGACGTCACTGGTCTATACATGTGTTAAACGCGGAGGCACCGTTGTTCGGCGCTAAGATCGAAATCCACCGCAATCTGAATCGCTGCGAGTACGACTCCACCAACCGCGTTCTTGTAACGCTTCCGCTTAGCGATCTTCAAAGGTATGAACATGCAATCTCTCCCCACTCGTTGCTAGTTTCTCCATAGATAGATCTTTGTGATACGTAGGAAATTTTTTGATTTACTACTACGTCTCCCAACAATATGATGATACCGTGCCAACTTTCAACCTTTTCAGAGTTCATTTGTAGTGCTTTTCAATTTCAGGGTCATTTAGCTCAAAAAAATCAATAACTGCATGAAAAATATCAAATGAAGTCGGAAATGGTTAAAAATTGATGATGTGTCTTTGAATGGTGCATTTTGAACACACACAAAGTCTGGAGTTCAAATAAGTTCAAGAAAATGAAATGTCTTTTGTAACAGATGAGTTTCCGTCCGAAACCCCGATACTTCGAAAGAGACTGCCATTTTGTACACGAAGTGCATCCAGATTTTGCCGTAACCCTCTCAACTTTTTAGCACATGCTATGTGAGTGAAATGATGATACCATGCCAACTTTCAACCTTTTCAGAGTTCATTTGTAGTGCTTTTCAATTTCAGGGTCATTTAGCTCAAAAAATCTGTTTTTGATTTAAACAACTATTTAAAATAACCTAAAAATTACTAAATTTATTATAATGTTAAAACAAAGTAATATTAAATAGAAGGAAAAAAGAATCACTCAAAAATCTATTTTTATAGTAAAGTTATTCACAAACTAGTGATTCACACAAATTTCAAAGAATTCATATTTAAACTATTCAAATTTGAAAACTAATGGCACTAACAGAAAGTTTATAATTTTTGTGACCTAAAAGGAAAAAGAATCACTGAAAATCTATAAGTAGAAACAAAAGAAAATAAATAAAGCAAAAAACAAAACAAAAAACAGGATTTTTTTTTAAAAATGCCGCCTACTAGGCCAGCAGGGCCTGAATACGACTAGAAACGCAACAGCTAGTTGGGCCAGGATTCAGGCCCGCAGAAGGACCAGTAGGCCCACAGGCAAAGGAGAGTGCAATTAGGCCCGTAAGCCTGCAGTTGAGAGGAGCTCGAGAGGGTTGGCACAACAGCGCTTATAAACCACTCTCGAGCCCTCTCGGCTAGCGAGGTGGGACCAAACATTTGTCCCCGGGCAGCACCAACCTTTGGTCCCGGTTGGTGCCACCAACCGGGACCAAAGGTCCTTGTTTCCCGTCGGCTGACGAAAAGGGACCAATGCCTCCCTTTGTTCGCGGTTGGTGCCACTAACCGGGACCAAAGGTCCCTGTTCCCCGCCCTTTGGGCTGCTGAAAACAGGGCTTTGGTCCTGGTTGGTGGCACAAACTGGGACCAAAGGTGGGCATTGGTCCCGGTTAGTGCCACGAACCGGGACCAATGCTCCCTATATATAAGCAAACACTTAGCAGTTTTCGGCCCATTCTCTCCCCCGATGGCCAGATCCCCACCCACGCCGTCAGGCTGCCCAAATCACGCGCGCTCTCTGTCGCCGTCGCCACTACCGGCCGCCGTCCCCCGTCGCCCCCGTCTCCGCCCCCTTCGTCACCCCTCCCCCATCGCCTCCCCCGCCGCCCCCGTCGTCGTCGCCTCTCTGTCGCCGCCCCGCCCTCGTAGCCGCCCCGTCGCTGCCCCGTCGCTCCGCGTCGCCGCCCCATCGCCGCCCCTCCACCGCTGCCCCCGCTGTGACCCTTAGGAAAAATTAGTATGTGTGAGCCTTAGGGTTTATGTTTATATGATGAATGTTTATGTTTTAGTTTTTTTATGTTTTATCTAATTATTCGGAGTCTTAGAAAAAATTAGTATGTGTATGTTAGATTACAGATTTTTTTGGGTTTTATGAAAAATTAGTGATTAAACGATAAGAAAACATTGTCATAGGAATTTTTCGACGATACCTAGCCCGCATCCTCATTGTCGAGTAGTCCGCGAGAGCCTGCTTGATAGGCACCATGTTCGGGACTAGGCTCCGCCGGGCTGGCGCTGGGAGGTGCTATCTTCCTGGGCTCGGAGGTTGGTAAGCAATCCAGGTCTCGTCGTCGACCCGGACCTTCTGTGGTGGCGGTCACGCGGGCCACTTTCGGTGCAAAGGAAGCGGGCACCCGCGAAGGTGGAACGTCGCCATGTCAAGGAGGAGGACGAGCACGTCCGTCGCTACATGGTGGCGTTGGACACCCGGTTCGATAATACCTGGCAGATCCTTCAGGGATCTCACCCGAGTTATGATCCCGTGATGGTTCCTTACCTTTGGGTGTCCACCGCCGGCGACTCAGAGACCACTGTCCTCCACTTTGGATTCTAGGATATTCGATTTGTATTAGTGATCTTAATTATATGATAATATTCGAGATGTATTAGTTAATATTTGATGATGCATTAACTGGATTATTCAGGATGATGTATTAGTGATATTATATTCGAGTTCATTATAAATATTAATGTATTTGTGATATTTTATCGGTATAATGCGTGTGTGACTTTTGGTCTGTCGTTGCTCCTTGTGTGACTTTCATGTGTGTTCTCGATGGAGGAATCCCGACTGTTGTCGTGGGGGGCGCCTCCTCTTTCTTCTCTTCTTTGCGATATACTCGTCGATATATTGCGCAAGAAGAGAAGAGGGGGGCGTCCATCACCGGTGGTCGAACTATTACTATGAGAGACTGCCCACCAACATATATACACCACCATATCAGTGAGAGAGAGAGAGAGCACCAACACATCGTGAGATATGAGTGTTACTTAAGGAAAGCCTCGATGGACCGAAAGTCACACACGCATTAGGATCCAAAGCGTGCCGTAATTCTTGAACTCGATAATTCAGGATGATGTATTAGTGATATTATATTCGAGTTCATTATAAATGTATTCGTGATCTGCAAGTCATTCCGGTAAAACATAGGAATTTTTTTCTATGTCATTGCTCCATATATGAAACGGGTTGACTTTAGGTCTGTTTCGGCTCCTTGTGTGTCTTTCAGTGAGGCAGAGTGTGTTGGGGAACATTGCATGGGAAACAAAAAAATTCTACGCACACGCAAGATCTATCCATGGTGATGAGCATCTACGAGAGGGAGAGTGGATCTACATACCCTTGTAGATCGCTAAGCGGGAAGCGTTAAGAAACGCGGTTGGTGTAGTCCAACGTCTTTGCGATCCAAATCGCCGAGCGTCCCGCGATCTCATCACGATCCGTCTGCGATCCAATCACGATCTGTCCCACGAACTCATCACGATCCATCCCGCGATCTCATCATGATCCGTCCCGCGAACTCATCACGATATGTCTCGCAATCTTGATCACGGTCCTTCCGATCTAGCATCGAACGGACGGCACCTCCACGTTTAGCACACGTACAGCTTGATGATGATCTCCGGCTTCTTGATCCAGCAAGAGGGAGTGGAGAGGTAGAAGAGTTCTCCGGCAGCATGACGGCGCTACGGCGATGGTGGTGGAGCTATTCCAGCAGGGCTTCGCCTAAGCACTGTAGAAAACCGATCTAGAGGAGAAACTATGCACTAGAGGAACGGGTAGCACGTGGCTGAAAATTCTGTGCCAAAACCCTAAAATCCTTTAGTATATATAGGAGGAGAGGAGGAGGAGTCTTGGCTGCCAAAAATCCAGCCCTTGGGTCAACCAAAGTGGGGAGGAGAGGAGGACTCCTCCTCCAATCCTAGTAGGACTAGGATTCCTCCTTTTTTTTGGCCTTTTGCCACCTTTTTCCCTTTGGGCTTTTTCTCCCAGCCGCATGGGCCTTGTGTGGGACTTCCACCAGCCCACAAAAGGCTGGTATTTACTCTCCCACAGCCCATGAAGCCTCTTGGGTCGAAATACCCCTCCCGGTGGTCTCCCGGTACACTACCGGCACTCCCGGTACATTACCGATTAGCCCGAAACTTTTCCGGCGACCAAAATGGAACCTCCTATATATCAATATTTACCTACGGACCATTACGGAGCTCCTCGTGACGTCCGGGATCTCATCCGGGACTCCAAACAACCTTCGGTCACCACCATACATAACTCTATACTATCGAAACGTCACCAAACCTGAAGTGTGCAGACCCTGCAGGTTCGAGAACTATGTAGACATGACCGAGACACCTCTACGGTCAATAACCAATAGCGGGACCTGGATGCCCATATTGGTTCCTACATATTCTACGAAGATCTTTATAGGTCGAACCTCTATGTCAAGGATTCAGTTAATCCCGTATGATGTTCCCTTTGTTCTTCGGTATGTTACTTGCCCGAGATTCAATCGTCGGTATCTCCATACCTAGTTCAACCTCGTTACCAGAAAGTCTCTTTACTCGTTCTGTAATACAAGATCCCGCAACTAACACTTAGTTACATTTCTTGCAAGGCTTATTGTGATGTTGTGTTACCGAGTGGGCTCTGAGATACCTCTCCGTCACACGGAGTAACAAATCCCAGTCTTGATCCATGTCAACTCAACACACACCCTCGGAGATACCTGTAGAGCACCTTTATAGTCACCCAGTTACGTTTCGATGTTTGATACACACAAGGTACTCCTCCGGTGTCAGTGAGTTGCATGATCTCATGGTCATAGGAACATATACTTGACATGCAGAAAGCAGTAGCAATAAACTGACACGATCATATGCTACATTCGTAGTTTGGGTCTTGTCCATCACATCATTCTCCTAATTATGTGACCCTGCTATCAAATGACATCTCATGTCCATGACTAGGAAACCATAGCCATCTTTGATCAACGATCTAGTCTATTAGAGGCATACTAGGGACATGGTGTTGTCTATGTATCCACACATGTATCTGAGTTTCCGATTAATACAATTAATGCATGGATAATAAACGATTATCATGAACAAGGAAATATGATAATAACCAATTTATTATTGCCTCTAGGGCATATTTCCAACAGTCTCCCACTTGCACTAGAGTCAATAATGTAGTTCACATCACCATGTGATTTGCATTGTTATGAATCTAACACCCAATGAGTTCTGGGGCTCGATCATGCTTTGCATGTGAGAGAGGTCTTATATTCAATGGGTCTATGACATTCAGATACATGTGTACTTTGCAAATTTCTATGTCAAACCGTACACTGCTACCACACTCCACTTGGTACTATCCCGAATGGCTGCTCCACTATATGTATCCAGATTGCTACTACGAGTCATCCAGATTGGTGTTAAAGCTTGCATCGACATGACTCTTTACGACAAACTCTTTATCACCTCCATAATCGAGAAACATCTCCTTAGTCCTTTAGTTACTAAGGATAATCTTGACCGCTGTCCAGTGCTGCATTCCAGAATCACTTTGAAACCTTCCGGCCATAATTATGGCAAGGCTGACATCGGATCTTGTGCACAGCATTACATACATGATAGAGCCTATGGCTGAAGCATAGGGGATGACACTCATCTTTTCTCTATCTTCTATAGTCACTAGGCATTGAGTCTTACTCAACTTTATACATTACAAATCAGGCGAGATCTCTTTCTCTGACTGATCCATTTTGAACTCTTTCAAAATCTTGTCAAGGTATGTACTCATTGAAAGTCTCATCAAGTATCTTGATCTATCTCTATAGATCTTGATGCTCAACAATTAGGTAGGTTTATCCAGGTCTTCCTTTGAAAAACTCTTTTCAAACAACCCTTTATGCTTTCCAGAAATTCTATATCATTGCCGATCAACAATATGTCAACCACATATGCTTATCAGAAACTCTATAGTGCTCCCACTCACTTTATTGTAAATACAAGTTTCTCGTAAACTTTGTATAGACTCAAAAACTTTAATCACCTCATCAAAGTGTATATTCCAACTCCAAGATGCTTGCTTCAGTTCATAGAAGGATCACTGAAGCTTGCACACCTTTTAGCATCCTTAGGACTGACAAAACCTTCTGGTTGTATCAAATACAACCTTTCCTCAAGAAAGGAAACGATTTTTTGGCATCCATCTGCCAGATTTTATAATTGAAAAATGCAGCAACTGCTAACATAATTCTAACAGACTTTAGCATCGCTACGAGTGAGAAAGTCTCATCGCAGTCAACTCCTTGAACTTCCCGGAAACTTCTTTGCGGCAAGTCGAGCTTTATAAATGGTGACATTCACCATCAGCGTCTATCTTCATTTTAAAGATCCATTTGTACTCAACGACCTGCCGTCCAACGAGCAAGTCTACCAAAGTCTATACTTGGTTTTAATATATGGATCCTTTCTCGGATTTCATGGCCTCTAACCATTTGTCGGAATCCGGGCCCATCATCGCTTCCCCACAGATCGTAGGTTCATTGTTGTCCAACAACATGACCTCCGAGACAGGGTTGTCGTACCGCTCACGAGCAGTACACATCCTTGTCGACCTACGAGGTTTGATAGTAACTTGATCCGAAGCTTCATGATCATCATCATTTACTTCCTCAACTGACGTAGGTTCCACAGAAACATCTTTCTACGCTGCGCTACTCTCTGGTTGAAACAAAGGTTAAACAACCTCATCAAGTTCTATCTTCCTCCCACTCAACTCTTTCGAGAGAAACTTTTTCTCGGGAAAGGACCTGTTTTAGCAACAAACACTTTATGCTTGGATCTGAGATAGAAGGTTCACCCAACTGTTCTCAGGGTATTCTACGAAGATGAATTTATCCGCTTTGGGTTCGAGATCATTAGGTGAAAACATTTTCCACACAAGCGTCGTAGCCCCAAACATCAAGAAATGACAGCTTATGTTTCTATCAAACCATAATTCACACGGTGTCATCTCAACGGATTTAGATGGTGCCCTATTTAAAGTGAATGTAGTTGTCTCTAATACACAACCCCAAAATTATAGTAACAAAACGATAAGAGACATCATAGCATGCACCATATCCAATAGAGCATGACTATGACGTTCGGACACACCATCACACTATGGTGTTCCAGGTGACGTGAGTTGTGAAACAATTTTCACACTGTCTAAAGTTGTATGCCAAACTCGCAACTCAGATATTCATCTCGACGATCATATCGTAGACATTTTTATCTTCTTGCCACGAGGATCTGAAACTTCACTCTGAATTTGCTTGAACCTTTCAAACGATTCAGACTTGTGTTTCATTAAGCAAATATACACTATATCTACTCAAATCATCAGTGAAGGTAAGAAAATGACGATATCTACCGCACGCTATAAGACTCATTGGATTGCATACATCAACATGTATCATTTCCAATAAGTCACTTGCCCGCTCCATCAAACCAGAAAACGGGGTCCTTAGTCATCTTGACCAAGAGGCATGGTTCGCATGTCTCAACCGATTTGAAATCGAATGAGTCCAAAGATCCATCAGCATGGAGTTTCTTCATGCGTTTTATACCAATATGACATTTAGCGGTAGTGCCACAAGTATGTGGTACTATTATTATTAACTTTGTATCTTTTGGCATCAATGTTATGAACATGTGTATTACTACGATCAAGATTCAACAAACCATTCTCACTGGGTGCTTGACCATTGAAGGTATTATTCATGTAAACAGAATAACCATTATTCTCTAACTTAAATGAATAACCGTGTTGCAATAAACACAATCCAATCATGTTCATTCTCAACGCAAAACACCAAATAACATTTATTTAGGTTCGTCACTAATCCCGAAGGTAGAGAGAGCGTGCGATGTTGCTCACATCAACCTTGGAAACATTTCCAACACACATCGTCACCTCACCCTTAGCTAGTGCTCTGTGTATTCCGTAGCTTTTATTTCGAGTTACTAACATTTAGCAACCGAACCGGTATCCAATACCCAGGTGCTACTAGGAGTACTAGCAAGGTACACATAAATAACACGTATATCAAATATACTTTTGTCGACGTTGCCATCCTTCTTATCTACCAAGTATCTAGGGTTGTTCCGCTTCAGCGACTGCTCTCCTCATAATCGAAGCACTTAGTCTCGGGTTTGGGTTCAACTTTGGGTTGCTTCACTGGAGCAGCAACTGACTTGCTATCCATGAAGTTTTCCCTCCTTGCTCCTACCCTTCTCGAAACTAGTGTTTTGGACTAACCATCAACACTTGACGCTCCTTATTGATTTCTACCTTCACGGTGTCAAACATCGCGAACAGCTCAGGGATCATTATTTCTATCCCTAGCATTTTATAGTTCATCACCAAGTTCTAGTAGCTTAGTGAGAGTGACTTGGAGAACTATATCAATCACTATCTTATCTGGAAGATCAACTCCCACTCGATTCAAGTGATTGTAGCACCCAGACAATCTGAGCACATGCTCAACGATTGAGCTATTCTCCTTCATCTTGCAGGCAAAGAATCTTGTTGGAGATCTCATATCTCGCAACAAGGGCACGAGCCTGAGATCCTAATTTCAGCTCTAAGAACATCTCATATGTTCCGTGACGTTCAAAACGTTTCGGAGCCTCAATTCTAAGCCGTAATGCATGACGCACTAAACTATCAAGTAGTCATCAGAACGTGTCTGTCAGATGTTCACAACATCTACAAACGACATTAGAGGGATTGGCGCACCGAGCGGTGCATTAAGGACATAAGCCTTCTGTGCAGCAATTAGGAGAATCCTCAGATCACGGAGCCAGTCCGCAATATTGCTACCATCAACTTTCAACTCTATTTCTCTAGGAACATATAAAAATTCAAGGGAGCTACAACGTGAGCTAGTAATCTACAACATAATTTTGCAGAGTCACTACTGACTATGTTCATGATATTGAGTTCAGTGAATCATATTACTTAAGAACTCCCACTCAAATTGACATCCCTCCAGTCATTCGAGTGATACATGATCCAAATTCACCAACTCAAGTCCAATCATCACGTGATTTGAGGTGGTTACAATGGTGAACATCATCATGTTGATAATATCTACTATATGACTCATGTTCGACCTTTCGGTCTCTTGTGCTCCGAGGCCATGTTTGTACATGCTAGGCTCGTCAAGTTTAACCCGAGTGTTCTGCATGTGCAACACTGGCTTGCACCCGCTGTATGTGAACGTAGAGTCTATCACACCCGATCATCACGTGGTGTCTCGACACAAAGAACTTTCGCAACGGTGCACACTCGGGGAGAACACAATTTATCCTAAAATTAAGTGAGGGATCACCTTATAATGTTACCGTCGTCCTAAGCAAAACAAGTTGCATAATAGGATTAACATCACATGCAAATCATACGTGACATGATATGGCCATGAACTTGTGCTTTTGATCTCCATCATGAAAGCACCGACATGATCTCCATCGTCACCGTCATGACACCATGATCTCCATCATCTTGATCGCCATCAACGTGTCGCCATCGGGGTTGTCGCGCCCACCAAGCTTCTACTACTATTGCTACCGTTTAGCGATAAAGTAAAGCATTACATAGCGCTTAATGATTGACACGCAGGTCATACAATAATTAAAGACAACCCTATGGCTCCTGCCGGTTTCCGTACTCATCGACATGTAAGTCGTGATATTCTATACAACACATGATCATCCCATACATCACATATATCACATCATGTAATTGGCCATATCATATCACAACATACCCTGCAAAAACAAGTTAGACGTCCTCTAATTGTTGTTGGATGTTTTACGTGGCTGCTACGGGTATCTAGCAAGAATAATTCTCACCTACGCATAAATCACAATGGTGATACACTAGTTGCTTTTAAACCTTCTCAAGGACCGCCTTTGTCGAATCCGATCCAACTAAATTGAGAGAAACAGGCACCCGCAAGCCATGTATGCAACAAGTTGCGTTTGAGGGAACCGGTCTCTCGTAAGCATACGAGTAATGTTGGTCCGGGCTGCTTCATCTCACAATACTGCTGAACCAAAACACAACCAAGGGAGGAAGTAATCTAAGCATCAACGCCCACAAACTCTTTGTGTTCTACTCGAGATCTCATCTACACATAACCTAGCTCATGATGCCACTGTTGGGGAACATTGCATGGGAAATAAAAAATTTCCTACGCACACGCAAGATCTATCCATGGTGATGAGCATCTATGAGAGGGAGAGTGGATCTACATACCCTTGTAGATCGCTAAGCGGGAAGCGTTAAGAAACGCGGTTGGTGTAGTCCAACGTCTTTGCGATCCAAATCGCCGAGCGTCCCGCGATCTCATCACTCGAATAAAATTGTTGTCTTGGAAGAATTGTTGTCTTGGATAAGATTGATTTCAATACAAAAAAACTATGGAGGTAAAGATAGTTCACTTGAGGACCGAGCATGGTTTTACTTTTGCGGTAAAATTATACCATGCAGACACCTACTACTATTTTAAATGCAAAACTTGGAGAGCTCTATGCAAGGCTTTTGCATTTGAGCCTAATATGCTTATGACCTTTGATATTCATCCGGAAGATGAAATTGAAGGTAATATCGACATCTGGGTCGATGTGCAGACGCCTCCAGTTCTACCATTATGTGAGTTTCTCAACCATATTTATTAAGTAATTTATATTTTTTATTTAAAAATAGTTGACAACTTATTTGCATTGATAGCTTATTTTCATTCTTCAAAAAATGTACGGAAGATGAGAGACAGAACCTACTACTACAATGATGAAACAAAATTAACTTATAAGGAGAAAGATCATCTTACCGCATTTCTTAGTCATCTAGAGAATTACAATAGCTATTATCAAACTCCTCCACATTATGGTCAATACATGCCACTAGTTTAAACGTGGTGAACTACGGTAACATCCATGGAGATTGCATGGTAAGATTTTCTTCTATTACGACATCCATGCATCTTTTGCATAAATTCTTCTAAAACTAAACTACTTTGCTAACTACAAAGTTATTACTATGTTTTCAACAAAAAATCCCGAAGGATTGTGTGCCTCATCTGATGTTTCCGAGAGGTCGCGTTGTTGTTATGAGCTTAGGGCCACCACGACCAGGTCAGCGTATGCATCACTCCTGTCCATACCGGATTTCTAAAACCGATGAAGACATGACAATCAAAGATTGGAAGAAATGTATGGTTAATCGTAGAGAGCTACTTAGAAGCAACATTATGTGTAGGAAAAGAATGGGAGACATGATGATCTTCGTTCTCCATAATGGAGAGTCAGGGCCTATGTTATTTTATGATATTGTATCTAAGAGAGGGTAGAGTAGTAGGTCCTATGAGAGAGGACTAGGTCCTAGGTACAATGTGTTATTATGTGCTACAATGTGTTAGAGTTGATGATGATGATGAGAAGGAGTTGTGGTTATGACTAGTGACCAACACTTGTACAAAACAGGGCTTTTGTCACAGCTCGATCTACACATTAGTCCCGGTTGCCTTACAAACCGAGACTAATGTGAGCATTAGTCCTAGTTCGAGCGGCTAGGGCGCCGGTCAGGCTTTAGTCCTGGTTCGAGCGGGACCTTTAGTCCCGGTTGGAGACACCAACCGGGACTAAAGGGGCCGATACCCTTTACTCCCGGTTCGTGTCTCCAACCGGGACTAAAGGTGAAGCCTTTAGTCCTGGTTGGAGACACGAACCGAGACTAAAGGGGTTGGGGCTTTAGTCCCGGTTGGTATCTCCAACCGGGACTAAAGGCTAGACCTTTAGTCCCGGTTAGAGATACCAACCGGTACTAAAGGGTTTTGAAAGTTTTTTGTTTTTTCTATTTGTTTTTTGTTTTTAGTTTCTGTTTAAATTGCTTATATCTTTTAGGATATTTGATGTTTTTAAGTGATTCTTTTTTAATTGGATTCCAAATTTTGTCTAGTTTGTGCTTGTGCAATTAGTTTTCAAATTTGAATGGTTTAGATTTGAATTTGTTCAAATTTGCTTGAAACACTAGATTGTGAATAACTTGAGTTTAAAAATAGTTTTTAATTTAATTCTTTTTGCTCCTAGGCACATGTTAGATGGTGCATATTGAACGCACAAAAATTATGGAGTTGAAATAAGTTTAAAAAATGAAATGCCTTTGTAGCAGATGATTTTTCGTCCAAAACCCTGATACTTCGAAAGGGATTGTCCAGTTTGTACACGAAGTGCATCTAGTTTTTACCGTAACCCTCTCAACTTTTTAGCACATGCTATGTGGGTGAAATAATGATACCATACCCAGTTTCAACCTTTTCCGAGTTCATTTGTAGTGCTTTTCAATTTCAGGGTCATTTAGCTCGAAAAATTAATAAATGCATCAAAAATAGCGAATGAAGTGGGAAATGGTTGAAAATTGATGGCGTGTCTTTGAATGGTGCATGTTGAATGCAAAAAAACTCTGGAGTTTAAATAAGTTTAAAAAACGAAATTCATTTGTAACAGATGAGTTTTCGTCCAAAACCCTGATACTTCGAAAGGGATTGTCCAGTTTGTACACGAAGTGCATCTAGTTTTTATCGTAAGCCTCTCAACTTTTTAGCACATGCTATGTGGGTGAAATGATGATACCATGCCAAGTTTGAACCATTTGAGAGTTAATTTGTAGTCCTTTTGAATTGCAGGGTCATTTAGCTCAAAAAATTAATAAATGTATGAAAAATAGCGAATGAAGTGGGAAAGGTTTGAAAATTGATAATGTGCCTTTGGATGGTGCATGTTGAACGCACAAAAAGTCTGGAGTTGAAACAAGATTAAAAAGTGTTATGAAAAAATAAAACGGCTATAACTTTTGCATACGATGTCGAAAAAAAGTGTTTTGAAAAATATATTTTTAATAAATGATGTCATATTTGGATTCCTCGCGTTTTTCTGATAATAATAGATATATTATTTGTTGAATTTCGATTTACAGCTTTAAAGATATTAATTATGTCATATTAAATTAATAAATTGCAAAAAATGAATAAAATAGTATTATTACTTATTTTATTTTCATTGAAATTCAATATTATTCTTAATCATTTATTGTTGTTTATTTTAATAATTGTTTGGAATTTGAAAAAATTAAATCATGTTACATCAAGACCCAACGGTTAATAGGATTGATAGCTTACTATTGTCAAGAAAATAGGAAGTGCATACTTGGAAACTAGGGGTGATAGAACTCGAAAGTTAAGCGTGCTCGGGTTGGAGCAGTGAGAGGATGGGTGACCGGCCGGAAAGTTAGACGATTTGGAATGAGGGGTGATTAGAGATTAAATTATCAAATAAATCCAGAGCACTGAGGAGGGTGATTAGAGATTAAAATTTCAAATAATTCAAAGATTTGAAAATCAAAAATTTAAAGTAAAAAAATAAAAATAAAAATTATTTAAAAAATAACTGTAGTACCGGTTGGTAACACCAACCGGGACTAAAGGTCCCGCTCTAGAAAGCTGCCACGTGGAGCCCTTTAGTCCCGGTTCGTAGTCCAACCGGGACTAAAAGTGGAGGCCTTTAGTCCCAGTTCTAGGTCGGGACTAAAGGCCCTTATGAACCAGGACAAAAGGCCCGTTTTCTACTAGAGCAACTTGTTATATGATGTCTCATTGACGAAAATAATGATTAAATTGTGTTATATGTTCTTTCTATACGTATAGTACGCAGCGTCGCGACCAAGCACGGAGATAAGAGAGGTCACTTCTTTCTATTTGCTAGCTAACAAAATATGTGAAACCCCTAAATTAACCTCAAAACCCCCCTTTTTAAAAAAAACAGCTCCTCGACTGCTGACGTGTGGACGCTCCTGTCTGGGCTCGGTGGAGCGGCCACGTGTAGCCACATGTGTCCCGGTTCTTAAGCGAACCGGGACTAAAGGTCATGAGATTTAGTCTTGACCCTTTAGTCCCGGGTCCAGAACAAGGATAGACGGGCCTCTGAAACCGGGACAAATGGGCCTTTTTCCACTAGTGGGGCGATACTTCTAATATTGTTGTTGATGTGCAAGCTAGTGGTCCATGTTGAATGGTCCAAGACCATTGAATTATTTGCGGTGGTGATATCTTAGTCCATGCCGTTTTATGTACCCTTCAATATTACTGCGATTTGATTCTTGTTATCAAGCAAGCTTGATAAGGAAAAAAATAACTTATAGATGTCGTGAATGCTTGAGAAGGCTAATAATAACAATAAGACTTAGTTGACATGTCTACCGCAGATCCTCAAACAAAGAAAAAAATTTGCATCAAGGAGGCCCACTCTCCCTGGCACTTCTAAATAATGTTGTTGACATGCTAGCTAGCGTCCTTGTTGAATGGTCTAGGCCAGCGAATGATTTGCAGCGGTGGTACCTCATTTAGACGATGACGGTTTATCTACCCTTTGATATGCTTGTGATATGATTCTTGGTATGGAACACACAGGAGCTTGAACAATAGGTAACTACTTCCTCCGTCTGAGTTTATTTCACCCTTTCGTATTTGAGGTCAAACTTTGATCATCTATATAACTAACAACACGCGATTTACAAGCTAAAAAAGATATATCATTGAATTTGTATTTGAAAGCGGATTCCCACTATATAATTTTCATGAGATATAGTTTATATTCTATTAGTTAATTTTATAATCAAAATCTAACACTAAATACTAAGGAGCCTAATAAACCAGGAGCGAGGGTGTACTTAGCTAGCTTGATCGAAAAAATGCTTAGCTAGCGATGGTTGGTCAAAATAATTCCTAATGAATAAAATATGCTATGTATTCTGGATTGGACGAACTACCATTTTATTCCTAATTACCTATATCATGGTGACATCTGGCATAAAAAACTCGCACAAAATAAAACGTATCATGCGTTATCTCCTCAATGTACTATGTTTTCCTTGTTACATATCTCTGTTGTCCTTAAAACAAAATGATATAGGTAATTAGGCATAAAATGTACTACACTGTTTTCCTTATTACATATCTTTGTTGACCTTCAAACAAATGTATCATGCGTTATTTCCTCGTGACCGATCAAAGTTGCGCCTTAGAGGTTGTGTGACGGCCAGAGATACATTGAGGAACAAAAGTCTCCACTTGGTACATGGACTACTATTTCACTTTCTGCTTGTCTCCACCTGGAATATTTTGAGTGAACCACTGTGACTGGAAAACATATTTTCTGCCCGTGGTTGCCCACGTACTGTATTTTGTGGGTTGATTTTTCAAGCCATTTACTGCATCAATCTTTTGGGATGGGTTTCATGCAATTGTGGAAGTCATATGAGGAAGCGTAGAATCCTTTGTCTCGGGCCACAATATATATATATGGCCGAAGCCTTGACGTACAAGTTGAGGTGATCGTGATCCTCTCGAGAGGTTACAAAAGAATCTAGGGAGAAGAAGAGATAGATAGGAAAACAAGTTAAACTACTTTCCTATCCCTATACAACTCATATTCTAACACTCCCCCTCAATCTAAACCTTATGAACATCTGCCAAGGTTGAGATTCTACTTGAAGTCATCTAACCTCCTCAGTGTGAGAGGTTTTGTGAACCCATCAGCAAGTTGATCACCTGTTGGAATAAACCTTATATCAAGCAGGTTGTGTGTCACTCTTTCTCTAACAAAGTGAAAGTCAACTTCAATGTGTTTTGTTCGTGCATGAAAAACAGGATTAGCTGAGAGATAGGTTGCACCAATGTTGTCAGACCACAATCTCGCAGCTTGTGGAACTTTAATTCCAAATTCATGTAGTAATGTCTGAATCCACATTACTTCAGTTGTGGCATTAGCCAAAGCCTTATACTCAGCTTCAGTACTTGATCTTGAGACCGTTGCCTGTTTTCTTGCACTCCATGACACAAGATTTGTTCCTAAAAACACAACAAAGCCACATGTAGATCTTCTATCATCAGCACACCCTGCCCAATCTACATCAGAGTAGGCTGTCACAAGTAGAGACGAAGACTTGACAATCTGAAGACCAAGTCCCTCTGTAAATTTAAGATATCTCAAAATCCTCTTTACTGCTGTCCAATGAGTACTAGTAGGAGCATGCAAATATTGACATACTTTATTTACAGAATAAGAAATGTCAGGACGTGTGAGAGTCAAGTACTACAATGCACCTACAATGCTCCTATAACTACTTGCATCATCTGACCCAAGTGCCTCTCCACTTTCAATAGTCACTACTGGAATTAAGTTATTTGCCGTGTGCCAGGTCTTTGCCGTCTATCAAGCAGACGGCAAAGAGCTGGCCGATGGCAATGGTTCTGTTTGCCTTCTGTTGTTCCTTTGCCGTTTGCCAACAGACGGCAAAGACCCTAAAGGCAGACGGCAAAGAGGCTAGATAGGTCCCCTTAACTGCCTGGTCTTTGTCGTCTGCCGTGCTCGGCTTTGTCGTCCGCAAGCGGACGGCAAAGGGGATGCCCCTTAACGGCCGTTTTCCCTCCGGCCCAATTATTCCCGAGCTCTCCTCCCGCCCCCGGCCCCCCTCTCTCTCCACCCACACACACCGCGCGCGGCCCCCCTCCCCCGCGCCACCCCCCACCACCGCAGCACCCCCTCCCCCCTCGCCGCCCCCTCCCCCGTGCCACCCCCACCACCGCAGCTCCCCCTCCCCCTCGATGCCCCTCCCCCGCGCCGACCCCACCACCTCACCCCCCCCCCCCGCGGCGGCGCCCTCACCACCCCGCGACGGTGACCCCCTCCCTGCGGCGCCCTCACCATTGCAGCTCCCCCTCCCCCTGACCGCCCCTCTCCCGCGCTGCCCCCACCACCTCACCCCCCCCGGCGGTGACCCCCTCCCCATGGCGGCGAGCCCCTCCCCGCAAGCGGCCTGGACACCCCTCCCCCCTGGCGACGCCCTGACCACCACGTGGCGGCGACGCCCTCCCTGCGGCGGCGACCCCCTCCCAGCAAGCACCCCCGACACCCCCACCCCCATGCCGGCCTGCCTCCCCCGCGCCGGTCTGTCTCCACCACCGCGTCGGGCTCCTCTCTGTAAGTGACATTTTTTTTGTTTTTTCTATTTAGTTTGAGGTTTTACTTTTGTTTTGGTTTAGGTTTAGTTTTTAGTTTAGGTTTAGTTTTAGTTTAGTTTTAGTTTAGTTTAGGACATTATTATCTGTTTTTTGTTTTTCCTGTTTAGTTTTAGTTTTAGGTTTTGTTTTGGTTTAGGTTTAGTTTTAGTATAGTTTTAGTTTTAGTTTAGTTTAGGTTTAGTTTTAGTTTAGTTTAGGACATTTGTTTTTTTATTTCTGTTTAGTTTTATGTTTTAGTTTTGTTGTGCTTTAGGTTTAGTTTTAGTATAGGTTTAGTTTTAGTTTAGTTTAGGTTTTGTTTTAGTTTAGTTTAGTTTTAGTCTTAGGTTAGATTCATGTTTCGTAGAACAAAAGAATAAAAAGTAGTAGAAGAAGAATAAGTAGAACAAGGAAAAAGGAAAAGAAGAAGAAGAAGAGAAGAGGAGGAGAAGAAGAAGAATAAGAAGAAGGAAAAAAGGAAATGGCTCGACACTGACCCCACTGAACCCCGACGCTATGGACCCTCGACCCCCGACGCCACCGACCCCCGACACCACTAATCCCTACCCCCGACGCCATCGACCCCCGACCCCCGACCCCCCGACGTCACCGACCCCCGACCCCCGACGCCATCTACCCCCGACCACCGATGCCACTGACTCGCGACCACCGACACCACCGACCACCGACCCCCTAACCCCGACGACACTGACTCCCGACGCCACAGACCCCCGATGCCACTGACTCCCGATGCCACTGACCCCTGACCCCCGACACCTATTCTGCCTCCTGTTGACCGAAAAGCTGCTCTTCGGCCTTCCAGAGGCCGAGGAGGTCATACATTTGTAAATTATGAGTTAGGTCACATATTTTCTAATTTTGTTATAAAAAAACATAACATTTGTGTTGATCGGGTGAATTTTATTGTGCAGTTGTTCGACGACCTCCCCGTGCGTTGGACGAGCTCCCCTGCTGCGTTTGTGGGTGAGCACAATTGTCATCTCCTCCCCCGGCCCCCTTAATTTGCTCGGTTCCGGTCTTCGTGCCGATGAAACTTGCTAGCTATAGGTGTCTTCAATCATCAGTATGCGTGACCAGTATGCGTCTCCCATTCGAAAGGGCGGCATCTATAAATATGCATGTCTTTACATATTTATAACCGCCATCCTTTCGAATTGTCCAACATTATCCATGGACAGCCCGAGTATGTGTAGATTGGGTTCGTTTTCCCTTATGCTCTACTCTGGATCCGATGCGGAATTTAGTCACTGCCTCCCTGTTGTTCTCCGGGTACACATCCTCTCTACTTATTGCCGAGACGTGTATGAGGAGAACAGCGGGGAGGTGCTGCCGATATTCTGCGTCGGATCTGGAGCAGAGCATGGGAAAATGAACCCAATCTACACATACTCGCGTGGGATTAGGACCTATCTCTACCTATTAGCATGTAGGTTGCATGGACTCGTAATAAAACTAACAAAACTTGATTAACGGATGAATATAGTTGATGAATTATATATATATATTTCTTGTGTGTTTAGTAGGTAGGCAAGATGAGTGATCGTGCTTGATTAACGTACTTGACTCATTTTCTCAAACAAAGACAAACATAGCACTTAGACAAACTTAGCACAATTAGCTTATCGTCCATAATGACATAATTAGCTTATTTAGTCCATTTATGACATAATTAGCTTATTCGTTTCAAAAATGGCATAATAACCATGGTTACCTCATGAATGTCATATACTTAGCTTATAATTCTCCAAAATGACATAATTATCTAAGTTAGCTCTAAAATGACCTATACTTACATAATTTGGCTCAAAGATGGCATCATTACCTAGGTTAGCACAAAAATGACCTATACTTACCTAATTTTCCTAGGTTAGCACAAAAATGGCATACTTACATAGGTTAGCTCTAAAATGACACAAATAAGGAATAAGATGGAGAAAAACAAGGAAGAGGAGAAAAAAAAGGAATAGAAGAAAAAGAAGAAGACTAGAAGAAGAAAAAGAAGAAGACTAGAAGAAGAAGAAATTCTTCTTCTTCTAGTCTTCTTCTTTTTCTTCTTCTTCTTCTTCTTCTTCTAGTCTTCTTCTTCTTCTTCCTTCTTCTTGTTCTTCCAGTCTTCTTCTTCTTCTTCTTCTTCTTCTTCTTCTTCCAGTCTTCTTCTTCTTCTTCTTCTTCTTATTCTTCTAGTCTTCTTCTTCTTCTTCTTTTTCTTCTTATTCTTCTAGTCTTCTTCTTCTTCTTCTTCTTCTTTTTCTTCTTCTTTTTCTTCTTCTTCTAGTCTTCTTCTTCTTCTTAGGTTATTTTCCCCAAAAAGACATACTTATATAGCTAATTATCCTCCACAATGACATAATTAGCTTATTTAGTCCATTTATGACATAATTAGCTTATTCGTTTCAAAAATGGAATAATAACCATGGTTACCTCATAAATGTCATATACTTAGCTTATTATTCTCCAAAATGACAAAATTACCTAAGTTAGCTCTAAAATGACCTATACATACATAATTTGGCTCAAAGATGGCATCATTACCTAGGTTAGCACAATAATGACCTATAGTTACCTAATTTTTCTAGGTTAGCTCTAAAATGACACAAATAAGGAATAAGATGAAGAAAAACAAGGAAGAGGAGAAAAAAAGGAATAGAAGAATAAGAAGAAGAAGAAGAAGGAGAAGTTCTTCTTCTTCTCCTTCTTCTTCCTCTTCTTTTTCTTCTTCTTCTAGTCTTCTTCTTCTTCTTCTCTTCCTCTTCTAACTTTCTTATTTCCCATTTTGCAGATTTGATTCACTTCACAGAAGCTTGCGTTCATGGAGTCCTTGTCCTTCCTTTTTGTTTTGATGTTGTAGGATGAACAGTGTGCAACTATTGTAATATGGTGGAACTTGCATATGTTTTGATTTGGTATATGTGTTGGATGATCATATATGGTATATGTGTTGGATATAGTGTTGGATATATGTGTTGGATATGATTTGCAGATTTGATTTGGTATATGTGTTGGATATAGTTTATTATGTGTTGTATGAGACTATTGTTTGCCTTATTATGTGAAATATATATATTTGCTTTGAAATTGCTTTGATATAACAAAAAACAGAATAAAAAGAGGCAATACAGACCCTTTGCCATCTGCTATGGACGGCAAAGTTGCCACGTGGTGGCCACCTGTAAACCTGGGAAGCTTCTTTGTCGTTCGCGGCAGACGGCAAAGAGGGGCTGGAGGCAGAGGGCAAAGGCTGGGCCTGTTGCCAGGCTGGGCCCTTTTGCCTCTTTGTCGTCCATGGCAGACGACAAAGAGGGGCTGAAGGCAGACGACAAAGAGGGGCTGGCGGCAGACGGCAAAGAGGGGCTAGAGGCAGACGACAAAGGCCTCTTTGTCGTCCGCGGCAGACAGCAAAGAGGGGATGGAGGCAGACGGCAAAAGCTTTGGGTCCGTTAGCCGCCTAACGGTGGCGCCGTCGGCACTACACCATCCAGGTGCTTTGCCGTCTGCAAGCGGACGGCAAAGAATCTTTGTTGTCGGCTTGATCGAAGCAGACGACAAAGGACCCCTTTGCCGGAGTTCATTGGGCCCAAAATTGTGCCGTCTGCTAGCGGACGGCAAAGGTCTTTGCCGTCTGCTTTGTGCCCTTTGCCCTCTTCCATGGCAGACGGCAAATGTCCTGATTCCAGTAGTGAGTAAGTTTTTCCGAAGTAGAGATAGGTGTGCTGACTGGCTTACACTTTTCCATACCTACCCTTCTGAGGATATCAGTGGTATATTTTTTCTGTGTAAGAAGTATGCCATCTCTTATCTTTTTTACCTCAATTCCAAGAAAGTAATGAAGATCTCCCAAGTCCTTCAGAGCAAGCTCCAGTTTTAAATCCTTGAGCAAACTGGTTGTAGCATCTGGACTTGAACTAGCAACAATTATATCATCAACATAAACAAGAACAAATATAGTAATATTGCTCTTACTATAAAAGAATAATGACGTATCTGCCTTTCATGATGTAAACCCACGCTTCTGCAGTTGTGTACTTAACCTTGAGTACCAGGCTCTTGGCGCCTGTTTCAACCCATAGAGAGCTTTGTCCAACTTACAAACATAATGTGGTGTGTTTTTGTTTTCATATCCTGGTGGCTGCCACATGAACACTTCTTCCTCAAGAACACCATGAAGAAACGCGTTCTAAACGTCTAGTTGTCATAAACGCCATCCTCTCGAAATAGCAATAGACAGTACAAGTCGAATAGTGGCTTATTTAATGGCAGGACTAAATGTATCCTCATAATATATACCAAACCTTTGCTTAAAACCCTTTGCAACTAGTCTAGCCTTGTATCTGTCTATACTCCCATCAGCTCTTCTTTTGATTTTATATACCCATTTGCAATCAATCACGTTTGCACCCCTTTTTTGTGGTACTAAATGCCAAGTTCTATTTTTGATAAGTGCATCATATTCATTATCCATAGCGTGTTTCTAGTCTTTGTGAGCAAGAGCATCATGCAAATGTGTTGGCTCACCGGTGCTAGTAAGAAAAGCACGCTTGATTTTATCATACCTGATTGTACCATCAGTGTATTTCTTATCCATGACAATGCCTGATCGAGATCTTGTCTAGGGAGGAGAAATTTGTGCCGCTGCAGGTCTAACCACAGAAGATCCTGGAGAAGCTGATTCTGTAGTTAGAGCCTCGTTAGAGCCTCGTTAGAGCCTCATCCACAGAAGATCCAGTCGGACCCTCATCAGCCAGCACCGATTCCGACGCAGCACCGGGCGAATCAGACGTGGGCGCCTTGATGCGAGCTTCGTTGGGCCCAGCACCAAATGGGTTGGTGGGTACTGCATTTGGGGAGCGGTCGACCGCCCGGTCGGCTGTGGAGTGGGCTGCGAGGAGATCCTCCTGGGATCCCGCGCCCGTCGACGCTAACGAACTGCCGCGCAGAGCGGCCTCAGATCGTGCGCATGTAGCTCTGCCAGCCACATCCACCTGGGATCTCGCGCCTGTTTTGTCGGCATTTGTGAGCAAAAAATCACACCCTGTTTCTGCACAACCAACATCAGATTCAAAATTTTCCATGGAATTTTGCACATGATCAGTTCTAGTTAATTCTCCCCCATGATCAGAACATGACAGAGGATCTGAAAGAAGTGAAATTTCAGCACGTAACAGGGCGCCCGCATTGGGATGAATTTTGGCAAAAGGAAACAATGTTTCATCAAATAAATGTCGCGAGAAATATAGATACGGCCTGATGAGATTTCTAGACATTTGTATCCTTTATGAAGATTACTATAGCCAAGGAACACACATTGTGTGGACCAAAATTCGAGTTTGTGGTGATTGTAGGGACGTAAATTCGGATAGCAAGCACACCCAAATATTTTGAGAGAGTTGTAGTCAGGTTTTTGATGAAATAAACGTTCCAAAGGTGTAGTGCTGCCAATGACTCTACTAGGCAAACGATTGATAAGATAGGTAGCCATGATAAAAGCTTCATCCCAATACTTGAGCGGAATGGATGCATGAGCTAATAGAGATAAGCCAACTTCAACGATATGACGATGTTTTCGTTCAGCTGAACCGTTTTGTTGGTGTGCATGGGGGTAAGACACATGATGAGCAATGCCAATATTTCGAAAGAAAAAGTTGAGTTTCTCATACTCTCCTCCCCAATCACTTTGGACTGTAACAATTTTCTTATCAAATTGTATTTCAACAAGTTTTTGAAAATCTTGAAAAATAGAGTAGACTTCAGATTCGAACTTAAGCAAATATATCCATGTGAATTTACTATAATCATTGATAAAACTAACATAGTATTTCTTTCTACCAAACGAATCTCTTGCATGACCCCATACATCACTGAAAATAAGCTCTAAAGGAGCATGAGACACACTGTTCGACAAAGGATAGGAAAGTTGGTGACTCTTGGCACATTGACAAGCTTCACAAACTGACTCACTATTGGAACTATGATGCCACTGTTGGGAGACGTAGTAGTAAATCAAAAAATTTCCTACGCGTTCACCAAGATCCATCTATGGAGAAACCAGCAACGAGCAAGGGGAGAGTGGATCTTCATACCTTTGAAGATCGCTAAGCGGAAGCGTTACAAGAACGCGGTTGATGGAGTCGTACTCGCAGCGATTCAGATCGCGGTAGATCCGATCAAGTGCCGAACGGACGGCACCTCCGCGTTCAACACACGTGCAGCCCGGTGACGTCTCCAACACCTTGATCCAGCAAGGAGGAAGGAGAGGTTGGGGAAGGGCTCCAACAGCAGCACGACGGCGTGGTGGTGGTGGAGTAGCAAGGTATTCCGACAGGGCTTCGCCTAAGCGCTGCGGAGGAGGAAGAAGAGAGGTAGGGCTTCGCCGTGAGAGAGAGAGATCAAATCCTGTCTCAAAACATCCAAAACCTCAAGTATATATAGGAGGAGGGACGTGGAGGGCTGGCTTGGCCTCTACTCCAAAGAGGAGATGGCCGGCTGAATTAAAGGGAGAGTCCACCTCCCACAAGGGAGGTGGATCTCCTCCTTTTAAATCCTTTTTGCCTTATCTCCTTATCTCCAGCCGCATGGGCCTTTAGCAAAAGTCTTGCCCAGCCCAATAAGGGCTGACACACTTTATCTAACAGCCCATGTGGTCCTTTGGTCGTCACACCCCTCCCGGGGGTCCTCCGGCACCCTCCCGGCACTCCCGGTACACTACCGATGAGCCCGAAAACTTTCCGGTGACCAAAACTGGACTTCCTATATATCAATCTTTACCTCCGGACCATTCCGGAGCTCCTCGTGACGTCCGGGATCTCATCCGGGACTCCGAACAACCTTCGGTAATCACGTATACCTTTTCCCTATAACCCTAGCGTCATCGAACCTTAAGTGTGTAGACCCTACGGGTTCGGGAGACACGTAGACATGACCGAGACACCTCTCCGGCCAATAACCAACAGCGGGATCTGGATACCCATGTTGGCTCCCACGTACTCCACGATGATCTCATCGGATGAACCACGATGTCAGGGATTCAATCAATCCCGTATACAATTCCCTTTGTCTACCGGTATGGTACTTGCCCGAGATTCGATCGTCGGTATCGCCATACCTTGTTCAATCTCGTTACCGGCAAGTCTCTTTACTCGTTCCGTAACACATCATCCCGTGGCTAACCCCTTAGTCACATTGAGCTCATTATGATGATGTCTTACCGAGTGGGCCCAGAGATACCTCTCCGTCACACGGAGTGACAAATCCCAGTCTTGATTCGTGTCAACCCAACAGACACTTTCGGAGATACCCGTAGCGTACCTTTATAGCCACCCAGTTACGTTGTGAAGTTTGGCACACCCAAAGCATTCCTACGGTATCCGGAAGTTACACAATCTCATGGTCTAAGGAAATGATACTTGACATTGAAAAGCTTTAGCAAACGAACTACACGATCTTGTGCTATGCTTAGGATTGGGTCTTGTCCATCACATCATTCTCCTAATGATGTGATCCCGTTATCAACGACATCCAATGTCCATGGCCATGAAACCGTGACCATCTATTGATCAACGAGCTAGTCAACTAGAGGCTCACTAGGGACATGTTGTGGTCTATGTATTCACACATGTATTATGGTTTCCGGTTAATACAATTATAGCATGAACAATAGACAATTATCATGAACAAGGAAATACAATAATAACCATTTTATTATTGCCTCTAGGGCATATTTCCAACAGTCTCCCACTTGCACTAGAGTCAATAATCTAGTTCACATCACCATGTGATTAACACTTACATCACCATGTGATCATATCATCATGTGATTAACACCCAATAAGTTCCGGGGTTTGTTCATGTTCTGCTCGTGAAAGTGGTTTTTAGTCAATGGGTCTGCGACATTCAGATCCGTGTGTACCTTGCAAACTTTCCATGTCATATTTGTAGATACTGCTCCCACGCTCCACTTGGAGCTATTCCAAATGGCTGCTCCACTATACATAGCCAGATTTCTACTAAGAGTCATCCGGATTGGAGTTAAAGCTTGCATCATCGTAACCCTTTACGATGAACTCTTTATCACCTCCATAATCGAGAAATATTTCCTTAGTTCTCAAGTTACTAAGGATAACTTTGACCATTGTCCAGTGATCCACTCTTGGATTACTCTTGTACCCCTTGACAGACTCATGGCAAGGCACACACAGGTGCGGTACACAGCATGGCATACTATATAGAGCCTATGGCTAAAGCATAGGAGATGACACTCATCTTTTCTTTATCTTCTGCCGTGGTCAGGTATTGAGTCTTACTCAATTTCACACCTTACAATACAGTCAAGAACTCCTTCTTTGACCCATCTATTTTGAACTCCTTCAAAAATTTGTCAAGGTATGTCTTCGTCGAAAAAACTTATCAAGCGAATTGATCTATCCCTATAGATCTTGATGCTCAATAAAATAGTAGCTTTATCTGGGTCTTCCTTTGAAAAAACTCTTTTCAAACAACCCTTCATGCTCTTCCAGAAATTCTACATCATTTCCGATCAATAATATGTCAACTACATATTCTTATAAGAAATTCTATAGTGCTCCCACTCACTTTCTTGCAAATACAAGTTTCTCATAAACTTTGTATAAACTTAAACACTTTGATCACCTCATCAAAGCATATATTCCAACTCCGAGATTCTTGCTCCAGTCCATAGAAGGATCGCTGGAGTTTGCATATTATTAGCATCCTTAGGATTGACAAAACCTTCTGGTTGTATCACATACAACTCTTCCTCACAGAAACCATTACGGAAACCTTGTTTTGTCATCCATCTGCCAGATTTCATAATCGAAAAATGCAGCAACTGCTAACAAAATTTTAATAGACTTTTAGCATCGCTACAGATGAGACAATCTCATCGCAGTCAACTCCTTGAACTTGGCGGAAACTTCTTTGCGACAAGTCGAGCTTTATAAACGGTGACATTTCACCATTAGCGTCTATGTTTATTTCAAAGGTCCATTTGTACTCAATGACCCGCCATTCAACAGGCAAGTCTACCAAAGTCCATACTTGGTTTTCATACATGGATCCTTTCTCGGATTTCATGGCTCCTAGCCATTTGTTGGAATCCGGGCCCACCATCGCTTCTCCATAGTTCGTAGGTTCATCGTTGTCCAACAACATGATTTCCAAGACAGGGTTGTCGTACTACTCAGGAGCAGTACGCGTCCTTGTCGACCTACGAGGTTCGATAGTGACTTGATCCGAAGCTTCATGATCATCATCATTAACTTCCTTTTCAACTGAGTAGGCTCTACAGAAACATCTTTCTGTGTTGCGCTATTCTCTGGTTGAAACAAAGGTTCAACAACCTCATCAAGTTCTATCTTCCTCCCACTCAATTCTTTTGAGAGAAACTCTTTCTCAAGAAAGGACCCGTTCTTAGCAACAAACACCTTTTGCGCTTGGATCTGAGATAGAAGGTATACCCAATGTCTCATTAGGGTATTCTATGAAGATGCATTTGTCTGCTTTGGGTTCGAGCTCGCTAGGTGAAAAACCCATTTTCACATAAGCGTCGCAGCCCCAAACATTAAGAAATGACAGCTTAGGCTTCTGTTAAACCACAATTCTCACGGTGTCATCTCAACAGACTTAGATGGTGCCCTGTTTAAAGTGAATGGATTTGTCTTTAATGCATAACCCCATAACGATAGTGGTAAAACGATAAGAGACATCATAGTACTCACTATATCCAATAGAGCACGACTACGACGTTCGAACACACCATCACACTATGGTGTTCCAGGAGGCGTGAGCTGTGAAACAATTTCCACATTGTCTAAAATTGCATACCAAACTCGTAACTTAGATATTCACCTCCATGATCGTATCATAGACATTTATCTTCTTGTCACGATGATCTTTAACTTCACTCTGAAACTCCTTGAACCTTTCAAACATTTCAGATTCGTGTTTCATTAAGTAAATATCCCCATATTTACTCAAATCATCAGTGAAGGTAAAGAAAAACAACGATATCCACTGTGTGTTTCAACACTCATTGGACCACATACATCATCATGTATTAATTCCAATAAGCCACTTGCCCGCTCCATCATATTGGATGACGGGGTCTCAGTCATCTTGCCCAAGAGGCATGGCTCGCATGTCTCAACCGATTCGAAATCGAGTGAGTCAAAAAAAATCCATCATCATGGAGTTTCTTCATGCGATTTATACCAATATGACATTACGTGGAAGTGCCACAAGCATGTGGTACTATCATTATTAACTTTGTATCTTTTGGTACCAATGTTATGAATATGTGTACTACTACGATCATGATTCGATAAACCATTTCGAGTGGGTGCATGACCATTGAAGGCATTATCCATGTAAACAGAATAACCATTATTCTCTAACTTATATGAATAACCGTATCACACTAATCATGATCTAATCACGTTCATGCTCAACGCAAACACCAAATAACATTTATTTAGGTTTATCACAAATCCTGAAGGTAGAGAGAGCGTGCGATGGTGATCACATCAATCTTGGAAATACTTCCAACACACATCGTCACCTTTCACCTAGCTAGTCTCCATTTACTCCGTAGCTTTTATTTCGAGTTGCTAACACTTAGCAACCGAACCGGTATCCAATACCCAGGTGCTACTAGGAGTACCAGCAAGGTACACATCACTAACACGTATATCAAATATACTTCCATTGACATTACCAGCCTTCTTATCTACCAAGCATCTAGGGGTTTTCCGCTTCAGCGAACATTCTCCTCATAACAGAAGCACTTAGTCTCGGGTTCGGGCTCAACCTTGGGTTTCTTCACTAGAGCAACAACTGGCTTGTCATTCCTGAAGTTTTCCGTTCTTGCCCTTGCCCCTTTTGAAACTAGTGGTTTCACTTAACCATCAACACTTGATGCTCCTTCTTGATTTCTACCTTCGTGGTGTCAAACATCACGAACAACTCAGGGATCATCTTATCCATCCCTGGCATGTTATAGTTCATCACGAAGCTCTAGTAGCTTGGTGGCAGTGACTTGGAGAACTGCATTAATCACTATCTCATCTGGAAGATTAACTCCCACTTGATTCAAGTGATTGTAGCACCCAGACAATCTGAGCACACGCTCAGCGATTGAGCTATTCTCCTTTATCTTGCAGACAAAGAATCTTGTTGGAGGTCTCATACCTCTCAACATAGGCACGAGCCTGAGATCACAATCTCAGCTCCTAGAACATCTCATATGTTCCGTGACGTTCAAAACGTTTTGGAGCCTCAATTCTAAGCCGTAATGCATGACGCATTGAACTATCAAGTAGTCACCAAAAAGTGCCTGTCATATGTTCACAACATCTACAGACAACGCTTGAGGGAGTGATGCAGTTAGCGGTACATCAAAAACATAAGCTTTCTGTGCAGCAATGAGGACAATCCTCAGATCACGGACCCAGTCCGCATTATTGCTACCATCAACTTTCAACTTACTTTTCTCTAGGATTGTATCAATAAAACTGGGGAGCTACAGCGCGAGCTATCTACGACATAATTTGCAAGGACATTTTTAGACTAAGTTCTTGATAATTAAGTTCATTTAATCAAATTATTAATGAACTCCCACTTAGATAGACATCTCTCTAGTCTTCCAAGTGATACATGATCCATGTCAACTAGCCCGTGTCCGATCATCACGTGAGACGGACTAGTCATCCATGGTGAACATCTTCATGTTGATCGTATCTTCTATACGACTCATGTTTGACCTTTCGGTCTTCCGTGTTCCGAGGCCATGTCTGTACATGCTAGGCTCGTCAAGTCAACCTAAGTGTTTCGCGTGTGTAAATCTGGCTTACACCCGTTGTATGCGAACGTTAGAACCTATCACACCCGATCATCACGTGGTGCTTCGGAACAACGATCCTTAGCAACGGTGCACAGTTAGGGTGAACACTTCTCTTGAAATTTTATTGAGAGATCATCTTATTTACTACCGTCGTTCTAAGCAAATAAGATGTAAACATGATAAACATCACATGCAATCAATATAGTGACATGATATGGCCAATATCATTTTGCTCCTATGATCTCCATCTTCGGGGCACCATGATCATCACTGTCACCGGCACGACACCATGATCTCCATCATCATGATCTCCATCATTGTGTCTTCATGAAGTTGTCTCGCCAACTATTACTTCTACTACTATGGCTAACGCTTAGCAATAAAGTAAAGTAATTACATGGCGTTTATGATTGACACGCAGGTCATACAATAAATAAGACAACTCCTATGGCTCCTGCCGGTTGTCATAATCATCGACATGCAAGTCGTGAATCCTATTACAAGAACATGATCAATTCATACATCACAATGCATCACATCACATCCTTTGGCCATATCACATCACAAGGCACATGCTGCAAAAACAAGTTAGACGTCCTCTAATTTGTAGTTGCAAGTTTTTACGTGGCTGCTATAGGTTACTAGCAAGAACGTTTCTTACCTACGTCAACACCACAACGTGATTTGCCAATTGCTACTTACCCTTCATAAGGACCCTTTTCATCGAATCCGATCCGACTAAGGTAGGAGAGACAGACACCCGCTAGCCACCTTATGCATCTAGTGCATGTCAGGCGGTGGAACCGGTCTCACGTAAGCGTACGTGTAAAGTTGGTCCGGGCCGCTTCATCCCACAATACCGCCGAATCAAGATAAGACTAGTAGCGGCAAGCAAATTAACAAACTCGACGCCCACAACTGCTTTGTGTTCTACTCGTGCATAGATTCTACGCATAGACCTAGCTCATGATGCCACTGTTGGGAGACGTAGTAGTAAATCAAAAAATTTCCTACGCGTTCACCAAGATCCATCTATGGAGAAACCAGCAACGAGCAAGGGGAGAGTGGATCTTCATACCTTTGAAGATCGCTAAGCGGAAGCGTTACAAGAACGCGGTTGATGGAGTCGTACTCGCAGCGATTCAGATCGCGGTAGATCCGATCAAGTGCCGAACGGACGGCACCTCCGCGTTCAACACACGTGCAGCCCGGTGACGTCTCCAACACCTTGATCCAGCAAGGAGGAAGGAGAGGTTGGGGAAGGGCTCCAACAGCAGCACGACGGCGTGGTGGTGGTGGAGTAGCAAGGTATTCCGACAGGGCTTCGCCTAAGCGCTGCGGAGGAGGAAGAAGAGAGGTAGGGCTTCGCCGTGAGAGAGAGAGATCAAATCCTGTCTCAAAACATCCAAAACCTCAAGTATATATAGGAGGAGGGACGTGGAGGGCTGGCTTGGCCTCTACTCCAAAGAGGAGATGGCCGGCTGAATTAAAGGGAGAGTCCACCTCCCACAAGGGAGGTGGATCTCCTCCTTTTAAATCCTTTTTGCCTTATCTCCTTATCTCCAGCCGCATGGGCCTTTAGCAAAAGTCTTGCCCAGCCCAATAAGGGCTGACACACTTTATCTAACAGCCCATGTGGTCCTTTGGTCGTCACACCCCTCCCGGGGGTCCTCCGGCACCCTCCCGGCACTCCCGGTACACTACCGATGAGCCCGAAAACTTTCCGGTGACCAAAACTGGACTTCCTATATATCAATCTTTACCTCCGGACCATTCCGGAGCTCCTCGTGACGTCCGGGATCTCATCCGGGACTCCGAACAACCTTCGGTAATCACGTATACCTTTTCCCTATAACCCTAGCGTCATCGAACCTTAAGTGTGTAGACCCTACGGGTTCGGGAGACACGTAGACATGACCGAGACACCTCTCCGGCCAATAACCAACAGCGGGATCTGGATACCCATGTTGGCTCCCACGTACTCCACGATGATCTCATCGGATGAACCACGATGTCAGGGATTCAATCAATCCCGTATACAATTCCCTTTGTCTACCGGTATGGTACTTGCCCGAGATTCGATCGTCGGTATCGCCATACCTTGTTCAATCTCGTTACCGGCAAGTCTCTTTACTCGTTCCGTAACACATCATCCCGTGGCTAACCCCTTAGTCACATTGAGCTCATTATGATGATGTCTTACCGAGTGGGCCCAGAGATACCTCTCCGTCACACGGAGTGACAAATCCCAGTCTTGATTCGTGTCAACCCAACAGACACTTTCGGAGATACCCGTAGCGTACCTTTATAGCCACCCAGTTACGTTGTGACGTTTGGCACACCCAAAGCATTCCTACGGTATCCGGGAGTTACACAATCTCATGGTCTAAGGAAATGATACTTGACATTGAAAAGCTTTAGCAAACGAACTACACGATCTTGTGCTATGCTTAGGATTGGGTCTTGTCCATCACATCATTCTCCTAATGATGTGATCCCGTTATCAACGACATCCAATGTCCATGGCCATGAAACCGTGACCATCTATTGATCAACGAGCTAGTCAACTAGAGGCTCACTAGGGACATGTTGTGGTCTATGTATTCACACATGTATTATGGTTTCCGGTTAATACAATTATAGCATGAACAATAGACAATTATCATGAACAAGGAAATACAATAATAACCATTTTATTATTGCCTCTAGGGCATATTTCCAACAGTCTCCCACTTGCACTAGAGTCAATAATCTAGTTCACATCACCATGTGATTAACACTTACATCACCATGTGATCATATCATCATGTGATTAACACCCAATAAGTTCCGGGGTTTGTTCATGTTCTGCTCGTGAAAGAGGTTTTTAGTCAATGGGTCTGCGACATTCAGATCCGTGTGTACCTTGCAAACTTTCCATGTCATATTTGTAGATACTGCTCCCACGCTCCACTTGGAGCTATTCCAAATGGCTGCTCCACTATACATAGCCAGATTTCTACTAAGAGTCATCCGGATTGGAGTTAAAGCTTGCATCATCGTAACCCTTTACGATGAACTCTTTATCACCTCCATAATCGAGAAATATTTCCTTAGTTCTCAAGTTACTAAGGATAACTTTGACCATTGTCCAGTGATCCACTCTTGGATTACTCTTGTACCCCTTGACAGACTCATGGCAAGGCACACACAGGTGCGGTACACAGCATGGCATACTATATAGAGCCTATGGCTAAAGCATAGGAGATGACACTCATCTTTTCTTTATCTTCTGCCGTGGTCAGGTATTGAGTCTTACTCAATTTCACACCTTACAATACAGTCAAGAACTCCTTCTTTGACCCATCTATTTTGAACTCCTTCAAAAATTTGTCAAGGTATGTCTTCGTCGAAAAAACTTATCAAGCGAATTGATCTATCCCTATAGATCTTGATGCTCAATAAAATAGTAGCTTTATCTGGGTCTTCCTTTGAAAAAACTCTTTTCAAACAACCCTTCATGCTCTTCCAGAAATTCTACATCATTTCCGATCAATAATATGTCAACTACATATTCTTATAAGAAATTCTATAGTGCTCCCACTCACTTTCTTGCAAATACAAGTTTCTCATAAACTTTGTATAAACTTAAACACTTTGATCACCTCATCAAAGCATATATTCCAACTCCGAGATTCTTGCTCCAGTCCATAGAAGGATCGCTGGAGTTTGCATATTATTAGCATCCTTAGGATTGACAAAACCTTCTGGTTGTATCACATACAACTCTTCCTCACAGAAACCATTACGGAAACCTTGTTTTGTCATCCATCTGCCAGATTTCATAATCGAAAAATGCAGCAACTGCTAACAAAATTTTAATAGACTTTTAGCATCGCTACAGATGAGACAATCTCATCGCAGTCAACTCCTTGAACTTGGCGGAAACTTCTTTGCGACAAGTCGAGCTTTATAAACGGTGACATTTCACCATTAGCGTCTATGTTTATTTCAAAGGTCCATTTGTACTCAATGACCCGCCATTCAACAGGCAAGTCTACCAAAGTCCATACTTGGTTTTCATACATGGATCCTTTCTCGGATTTCATGGCTCCTAGCCATTTGTTGGAATCCGGGCCCACCATCGCTTCTCCATAGTTCGTAGGTTCATCGTTGTCCAACAACATGATTTCCAAGACAGGGTTGTCGTACTACTCAGGAGCAGTACGCGTCCTTGTCGACCTACGAGGTTCGATAGTGACTTGATCCGAAGCTTCATGATCATCATCATTAACTTCCTTTTCAACTGAGTAGGCTCTACAGAAACATCTTTCTGTGTTGCGCTATTCTCTGGTTGAAACAAAGGTTCAACAACCTCATCAAGTTCTATCTTCCTCCCACTCAATTCTTTTGAGAGAAACTCTTTCTCAAGAAAGGACCCGTTCTTAGCAACAAACACCTTTTGCGCTTGGATCTGAGATAGAAGGTATACCCAATGTCTCATTAGGGTATTCTATGAAGATGCATTTGTCTGCTTTGGGTTCGAGCTCGCTAGGTGAAAAACCCATTTTCACATAAGCGTCGCAGCCCCAAACATTAAGAAATGACAGCTTAGGCTTCTGTTAAACCACAATTCTCACGGTGTCATCTCAACAGACTTAGATGGTGCCCTGTTTAAAGTGAATGGATTTGTCTTTAATGCATAACCCCATAACGATAGTGGTAAAACGATAAGAGACATCATAGTACTCACTATATCCAATAGAGCACGACTACGACGTTCGAACACACCATCACACTATGGTGTTCCAGGAGGCGTGAGCTGTGAAACAATTTCCACATTGTCTAAAATTGCATACCAAACTCGTAACTTAGATATTCACCTCCATGATCGTATCATAGACATTTATCTTCTTGTCACGATGATCTTTAACTTCACTCTGAAACTCCTTGAACCTTTCAAACATTTCAGATTCGTGTTTCATTAAGTAAATATCCCCATATTTACTCAAATCATCAGTGAAGGTAAAGAAAAACAACGATATCCACTGTGTGTTTCAACACTCATTGGACCACATACATCATCATGTATTAATTCCAATAAGCCACTTGCCCGCTCCATCATATTGGATGACGGGGTCTCAGTCATCTTGCCCAAGAGGCATGGCTCGCATGTCTCAACCGATTCGAAATCGAGTGAGTCAAAAAAAATCCATCATCATGGAGTTTCTTCATGCGATTTATACCAATATGACATTACGTGGAAGTGCCACAAGCATGTGGTACTATCATTATTAACTTTGTATCTTTTGGTACCAATGTTATGAATATGTGTACTACTACGATCATGATTCGATAAACCATTTCGAGTGGGTGCATGACCATTGAAGGCATTATCCATGTAAACAGAATAACCATTATTCTCTAACTTATATGAATAACCGTATCACACTAATCATGATCTAATCACGTTCATGCTCAACGCAAACACCAAATAACATTTATTTAGGTTTATCACAAATCCTGAAGGTAGAGAGAGCGTGCGATGGTGATCACATCAATCTTGGAAATACTTCCAACACACATCGTCACCTTTCACCTAGCTAGTCTCCATTTACTCCGTAGCTTTTATTTCGAGTTGCTAACACTTAGCAACCGAACCGGTATCCAATACCCAGGTGCTACTAGGAGTACCAGCAAGGTACACATCACTAACACGTATATCAAATATACTTCCATTGACATTACCAGCCTTCTTATCTACCAAGCATCTAGGGGTTTTCCGCTTCAGCGAACATTCTCCTCATAACAGAAGCACTTAGTCTCGGGTTCGGGCTCAACCTTGGGTTTCTTCACTAGAGCAACAACTGGCTTGTCATTCCTGAAGTTTTCCGTTCTTGCCCTTGCCCCTTTTGAAACTAGTGGTTTCACTTAACCATCAACACTTGATGCTCCTTCTTGATTTCTACCTTCGTGGTGTCAAACATCACGAACAACTCAGGGATCATCTTATCCATCCCTGGCATGTTATAGTTCATCACGAAGCTCTAGTAGCTTGGTGGCAGTGACTTGGAGAACTGCATTAATCACTATCTCATCTGGAAGATTAACTCCCACTTGATTCAAGTGATTGTAGCACCCAGACAATCTGAGCACACGCTCAGCGATTGAGCTATTCTCCTTTATCTTGCAGACAAAGAATCTTGTTGGAGGTCTCATACCTCTCAACATAGGCACGAGCCTGAGATCACAATCTCAGCTCCTAGAACATCTCATATGTTCCGTGACGTTCAAAACGTTTTGGAGCCTCAATTCTAAGCCGTAATGCATGACGCATTGAACTATCAAGTAGTCACCAAAAAGTGCCTGTCATATGTTCACAACATCTACAGACAACGCTTGAGGGAGTGATGCAGTTAGCGGTACATCAAAAACATAAGCTTTCTGTGCAGCAATGAGGACAATCCTCAGATCACGGACCCAGTCCGCATTATTGCTACCATCAACTTTCAACTTACTTTTCTCTAGGATTGTATCAATAAAACTGGGGAGCTACAGCGCGAGCTATCTACGACATAATTTGCAAGGACATTTTTAGACTAAGTTCTTGATAATTAAGTTCATTTAATCAAATTATTAATGAACTCCCACTTAGATAGACATCTCTCTAGTCTTCCAAGTGATACATGATCCATGTCAACTAGCCCGTGTCCGATCATCACGTGAGACGGACTAGTCATCCATGGTGAACATCTTCATGTTGATCGTATCTTCTATACGACTCATGTTTGACCTTTCGGTCTTCCGTGTTCCGAGGCCATGTCTGTACATGCTAGGCTCGTCAAGTCAACCTAAGTGTTTCGCGTGTGTAAATCTGGCTTACACCCGTTGTATGCGAACGTTAGAACCTATCACACCCGATCATCACGTGGTGCTTCGGAACAACGATCCTTAGCAACGGTGCACAGTTAGGGTGAACACTTCTCTTGAAATTTTATTGAGAGATCATCTTATTTACTACCGTCGTTCTAAGCAAATAAGATGTAAACATGATAAACATCACATGCAATCAATATAGTGACATGATATGGCCAATATCATTTTGCTCCTATGATCTCCATCTTCGGGGCACCATGATCATCACTGTCACCGGCACGACACCATGATCTCCATCATCATGATCTCCATCATTGTGTCTTCATGAAGTTGTCTCGCCAACTATTACTTCTACTACTATGGCTAACGCTTAGCAATAAAGTAAAGTAATTACATGGCGTTTATGATTGACACGCAGGTCATACAATAAATAAGACAACTCCTATGGCTCCTGCCGGTTGTCATAATCATCGACATGCAAGTCGTGAATCCTATTACAAGAACATGATCAATTCATACATCACAATGCATCACATCACATCCTTTGGCCATATCACATCACAAGGCACATGCTGCAAAAACAAGTTAGACGTCCTCTAATTTGTAGTTGCAAGTTTTTACGTGGCTGCTATAGGTTACTAGCAAGAACGTTTCTTACCTACGTCAACACCACAACGTGATTTGCCAATTGCTACTTACCCTTCATAAGGACCCTTTTCATCGAATCCGATCCGACTAAGGTAGGAGAGACAGACACCCGCTAGCCACCTTATGCATCTAGTGCATGTCAGGCGGTGGAACCGGTCTCACGTAAGCGTACGTGTAAAGTTGGTCCGGGCCGCTTCATCCCACAATACCGCCGAATCAAGATAAGACTAGTAGCGGCAAGCAAATTAACAAACTCGACGCCCACAACTGCTTTGTGTTCTACTCGTGCATAGATTCTACGCATAGACCTAGCTCATGATGCCACTGTTGGGGGACGTAGTAGTAAATCAAAAAATTTCCTACGCGTTCACCAAGATCCATCTATGGAGAAACCAGCAACGAGCAAGGGGAGAGTGGATCTTCATACCTTTGAAGATCGCTAAGCGAAAGCGTTACAAGAACGCGGTTGATGGAGTCGTACTCGCAGCGATTCAGATCGCGGTAGATCCGATCAAGTGCCGAACGGACGGCACCTCCGCGTTCAACACACGTGCAGCCCGGTGACGTCTCCAACACCTTGATCCAGCAAGGAGGAAGGAGAGGTTGGGGAAGGGCTCCAACAGCAGCACGACGGCGTGGTGGTGGTGGAGTAGCAAGGTATTCCGACAGGGCTTCGCCTAAGCGCTGCGGAGGAGGAAGAAGAGAGGTAGGGCTTCGCCGTGAGAGAGAGAGATCAAATCCTGTCTCAAAACATCCAAAACCTCAAGTATATATAGGAGGAGGGACGTGGAGGGCTGGCTTGGCCTCTACTCCAAAGAGGAGATGGCCGGCTGAATTAAAGGGAGAGTCCACCTCCCACAAGGGAGGTGGATCTCCTCCTTTTAAATCCTTTTTGCCTTATCTCCTTATCTCCAGCCGCATGGGCCTTTAGCAAAAGTCTTGCCCAGCCCAATAAGGGCTGACACACTTTATCTAACAGCCCATGTGGTCCTTTGGTCGTCACACCCCTCCCGGGGGTCCTCCGGCACCCTCCCGGCACTCCCGGTACACTACCGATGAGCCCGAGAACTTTCCGGTGACCAAAACTGGACTTCCTATATATCAATCTTTACCTCCGGACCATTCCGGAGCTCCTCGTGACGTCCGGGATCTCATCCGGGACTCCGAACAACCTTCGGTAATCACGTATACCTTTTCCCTATAACCCTAGCGTCATCGAACCTTAAGTGTGTAGACCCTACGGGTTCGGGAGACACGTAGACATGACCGAGACACCTCTCCGGCCAATAACCAACAGCGGGATCTGGATACCCATGTTGGCTCCCACGTACTCCACGATGATCTCATCGGATGAACCACGATGTCAGGGATTCAATCAATCCCGTATACAATTCCCTTTGTCTACCGGTATGGTACTTGCCCGAGATTCGATCGTCGGTATCGCCATACCTTGTTCAATCTCGTTACCGGCAAGTCTCTTTACTCGTTCCGTAACACATCATCCCGTGGCTAACCCCTTAGTCACATTGAGCTCATTATGATGATGTCTTACCGAGTGGGCCCAGAGATACCTCTCCGTCACACGGAGTGACAAATCCCAGTCTTGATTCGTGTCAACCCAACAGACACTTTCGGAGATACCCGTAGCGTACCTTTATAGCCACCCAGTTACGTTGTGACGTTTGGCACACCCAAAGCATTCCTACGGTATCCGGGAGTTACACAATCTCATGGTCTAAGGAAATGATACTTGACATTGAAAAGCTTTAGCAAACGAACTACACGATCTTGTGCTATGCTTAGGATTGGGTCTTGTCCATCACATCATTCTCCTAATGATGTGATCCCGTTATCAACGACATCCAATGTCCATGGCCATGAAACCGTGACCATCTATTGATCAACGAGCTAGTCAACTAGAGGCTCACTAGGGACATGTTGTGGTCTATGTATTCACACATGTATTATGGTTTCCGGTTAATACAATTATAGCATGAACAATAGACAATTATCATGAACAAGGAAATACAATAATAACCATTTTATTATTGCCTCTAGGGCATATTTCCAACAACAACAAGAGGTTGCCTTTATTGACTATTTGCTTGACAATAATTGAAGAAGGATGTCCTAATCTTTGGTGCCACCTGGCTAAGGAGGGCATGATGGTAGAATGAACTTGACGACGACGCTTTCGATTAAAGACTCGTGATGTGATGGGGTAAAGTCCTCCAATGCATCTACCGTGATGAAGGAGCTCCCTCGTTGCCCGATCCTTTATGAAAAAAAAGGTGGGATGAGTCTCAAAGAAACCATTATTGTCGGAAGTCAAGCGAGACATGGATGCTAGATTTTTATCGGCTTCTAGAACATGAAGGACATCTTTGAGAACAAGATCACGTTTAAGGCTAGGGGAATTAATAGAAGCTTGACCAATATGAAGAATGTCCATACCTCCACCGTTCGCGGTGTGAATCTGATCATTGTTGTGCTACCTCTCTCGGAGAGCAAGCTTCTCTAGCTCGTTCGTGACGTGGTCAGTGGCACCAGAATCGGCATACCAGACCGTGTCACGATCAGCTCCTCTTTGCTCCCGCATGGCTGCTGCTGCATGCCTTGCATCAGGCACGTAGTCCTCCTCATACCGGTGCCAGCAGTCAATGACTTCATGGCCCAATTTCTTGCACAGTTGGCATCTGGGTCGACGAGTGTTGGAGGAGTTGTTGTAGCCGTCGTTGTTGTTGTAGCCTCCATTGTAGCCGCCGCCATGATCACCGCCGCCACGATCACCGCTGCCACGGTCACCACCACCAGAGCGAGCTTGGCCCTAGTTGGTACTGCGTCCGCCGCCGCCGCTGTTCCCGCGGCCACGTCCCTGCTGTCCACGCCCATGGCCACGCCCACGAGAAGCGGCGTTGACAGAGGACTGGCGCAGGTTCCCTCCTTGAAGAATACTGAGGCGGGCGTCGAAGCTCAGGAGCTGACTGTACAGCTCCTGAACCGTAACAGGTTCAACCCACGTGGCCAGCGCCGAGATGACCGGATTGTAGTCGATGTCAAGACCGGCAATGATGTGGGAGATGATCTCGGCATCTCCGAGTGGTGCACCGACGCATGCAACTTCATCTGTAAGAGATTTAATCTTTCCAAGATATTCTGCCATGGTTAGTTTACCTTTTTGCAGATTGGTGAGTGCCATCCTTGTATTGATCTTCTGAGCTTGAGTATGCGCAGCAAACATGGCATGGATGGAACTCCATACCTCGGCCGGCGTCTGAAGCATCGCAACCTGAGCAAGGACCTCTCGGGACAGAGACCCCATGAGGTATCCTTGAACCTGTTGCTGCTGCGCATACCAGATCGACAGGGCGTAGTTGAAGACCTGCTCTTCCTTCCCATTGTTGGTGATGGTGATGGTGGCAGGAGGCGCCGGGCTTGCGGCGTCGAGGAAGTGCTCCATCTGTGCTCCCTTGATTTGGGGTAGCACGACTGCCTTCCAGAGGAGAAAATTCATCCTCGTGAGCTTCTCTAATGGAGGTGGACCGAGAGAGGGCGCACTGCTAGGGGTGGAAGATGATGCAAAGGTGGAGGGAGCAGTCAAGGTGGATAGGGCGCTCATGGTGGATGCGGGTGTCGTGGATGCAGCGGTGGCCAGCATAGTGCCTAACATAGTTCTCTCTCTCAATCAACTAGATCGTTTCTTAGTTCTCTCTTTCTCTCTCGATCAACTAGATCGATTCTTTCGCGAGGGCTAGACGTACGAGAGGAAGGGCTCTGATGACCATATGATGAAGCGTATAACCCTTTGTCTCGGGCCGCAGTATATATATATGGCCGAAGCCTTGACGTACAAGTTGAGGTGATCGTGATCCTCTCGAGAGGTTACAAAAGAATCTAGGAAGAAGAAGAGATAGATAGGAATACAAGTTAAACTACTTTCCTATCCCTATACAACTCATATTCTAACAAGTCACACTCCCAACTTGCATTCAATCATGATTCTTTCTCGCCCCTTGTACTTTTAGACGACCGAGAATTATATTAGACCAAATATTCAGAGCCTAGGTACATCGAAAGTCACATTCGAAAAATTGAAACAAAATGCATTTGTATGTTTTGAAAACGAAATCTGAAACAGACCATGGATGTCGGTGTTGGTGAGAAGAATGTGTATGTCATTTTCATAAAATAAGATGATCATTTGTGAGCTGTGTGCGAATAAGAAACTGAGAGTGCTATGGTTTAATATTATGGCAACCAGTACGTTTTTATATCAAAACCTCCTCTTAATGATTGATAATTACAGTGAAGCGGGTCCGTGTCACGGCCCAATCTACCTCCGCCCTGATCATTGAGGTACTCTTGTTCGTACCTCGTGTGATTATAAGACGCATGCATGCTGCATACTTCCTCCGTTCCTAAATATAAGTCTTTTAAAAGATTTCATAAGAAGACTACATATGTAGCAAAATCTAAGTTATGTCTATATATATCCGTACGTAGTTCCCTAGTGAAAACTCTTAAAAAACTTATATTTAGAAACGGGAGGGAGTACATGTGACATAAAGTTTCAGTAACCAAGCGGCCAGTTTAGTAGAATATACCAACACAAAATTGCAACCAGTGACATACAGTTCAGTAGAATATGTGACATAAAATAGTTTGCAAACTAGTTATAAGGATACCAGGTGTTCCATGTATTCCGCATATAAATGACGAAACTGTAATAGAAGTCGACCTTTGTAAAACTTGACGAAATTATAAAAACAAGTATCCATATTTACAATACTAAATGTAAAAGTTAGGAAAGTATTTTTTTTGAAAAGGAGGATGACACCCGGCCTCTGGACGATGCATACAACCATTTTATTAATTATTCATAAAGACCTTATAAAGTAATACATCAGTAAGCATGTAGCCACCGTCTTAACAACATTTGTCGCTACTCCTATGAAGTGGTGCGATAGTTCCAGCCGAATACCGAATATACCTTACACCAAAGCCTAACATCTAAAGCCGGAGACCCAAACCAAGCCGCGTTGCCGGGTTGGGGCACACACTAGTCCGATGCACTCTAAGAGGCCGCCGCCGCTTTCTTCCACCGAACCATCTTCAGAGCAGGTACTGACGCATCCACCTTGTTAGGCCAGTTGTCAACTCACCCACAGCGCCAAACGACGCCACCTCCCTATGCGCGCCCATCATCACACATCTGTCGCCGAGACCCTACTGCGTCATGCCGCCAAGACTCCGCATCATCGATGTGTCACCTGAAATGCCCAAATTTGTCGGCTGGCTGCAAAAGAGAGGAGACAAATTTGTCGCAAGCAGACCAAGCCCAAATGAGTATCACTGGGTACATAGATATGCCCCAATATCAGTTAAAACGTGTGACTCCTACCTACACTTGGTGCATGCGTCACCAACGCTACGCATATGCTGCTGTGGGCTGGCGCTATCAGGAGCAGGCTAATCATCAAACCCATCCACGGTAGTTGCATTACCCTGTCCACGAGCTAGCTTCACCGGAAGATAAACGAAAAGGAAAAATCGTTGACTTGTCCCCTAGGCCCTTCACACCGCCACCACCGATCGAAAAACAGATGACACGCTGCCGCATCACTGGCCGCTGCCCCCGACCGCAAGCATTGTTGTCGTCCGAACTTATGAATTGGATCTCATCCGGATGCTTTGTTGGGTCGTTGTTGTTTTATCTATAAAGCGAACGAAAGCCTATTTCGTGAATAATATGAGACCAGAGATTCAGAACCTAGCTAAATCGGAAGTCACTTTCTAAAACTTATTTCAAAATGCATTTGTATGTTTTGAAAACGAAATATGAAACATACCATGGATATTGGTATTTGTTAGAAGAATGTGTGTGTAATTTTCATAAAATAACATGATCATTTTGATGCATGCGCGCCGGGGGGGGGGGGGGGAGGGGACGAAGTGAAAGAGGATAGGTACTCCTAGCTTTTCACAGGATCGATGGAGAGGCAGGGGAAAAAACAAAAGATATATACTGAATGACGATGTTCCTTGTGCGGCTGGTTGCAAAAGAGAGGTGACAAATTTGTCGCAAGCAGACCAAGCCCAAATTAGTATCACTGGGTACATAGATATAGCCCAAAAGCAGTTAAAATGTGTGACTCCTACACTCGGTGCATGCGTCACTCGTGCTTGCGTCACCAACGCTACGCATATGCTGGCGTTATCAGGAGCAGGTTATGCATCAAGCCCATCCAAGGCAGTAGCATTACTCTGTCCACGAATTAGCTTCACCGGAAGAAAAAATAAAAGGAAAATCAAATCCTCATGGTGGATCTTGACAAGCTTAGATAATAAGTTAGGACGACGTTTCTATTACGAACAAACAAAAAATGGGTTGCATCGAGGAGACCCACTCTCGCTGATACTTCCAGATACAATAACTGACGTGCTAGCTAGCTAGTGGTCCTTATCGAAATGGTCCAAGCCCAACACACAATTTGCTGCGGTGGTACCTCATCTGGTCGATACTCAGTTTATCTATCCTTATCATACGATGGTCACTACGATTCTTCTTATGAAACACAACACGGCCTTGTGAAAAGGAGAAAAAAACTACCTAATGTTCATGCCTAGCTAACTAGGTTTATCTACGACATCGTATATAACCCCGCTAAAAAAATACGACATCATATGTATTCCCTTCGTAAACTAATATCAGACCTTCTAGATCATTATTTTAGTAATCTAAACACTTTTATATTAGTTTATAGAGGAAGTAGGTTCTTTCAGCAAATACTCCCTGGATGCATTATTTATAAACATTATCCTTTGGCACTAACCCCGTAGAACCAGCATCACTTTCTTGTGTAATTTTTTGTCATCCAGCTAACTGCTTAGCTAGCTAGATCTTTCCACACACGGCCAGAGTTATTGTATTAATTAGGATGGTGTCAATTAGTAATTAACACTGACGATTCCCTCTATCCCAAAAAAACATCATGTACGGCCCAACTTGCTATTAATATATAACCACAGAGATATATGGAAGCATATCATATCATGATTTTCCTCCATATTATTGAGGTCTGGCGCAATTGTTGTTGAAAATTATATCTTGATGAATTTAAAATGCCATTAGGAATATAGGGAGTACCTTTTGTGCCAAATTAATAGCAAAAATGATAATATGCAACACTCTTTTCCCTTGCTATATATCTCGCCCTGTTAGCTCATGGCGTCGAAAGTATTTGCCCATCCTCGCAACTACTTGATGTAAAAATAAAATGTATCATGTATTCCTTTTCTAAAAAATGTATTCCTTTCTGGCGACCGGTCGAAACTCAGTTTACATTTAGAGAGATTTTAGGGTGCATCATACTCCTGTAAATAGTGGATAGTATATAATTGATCCAATGGTCATTAGTCATCCATGTTTTTTTCTCTTGAGGACATTTTGGTAATTGGCTGTAAGGGTAGATTAGTCCTTTCTTAATGATAATGATATTGATTAATAATATGGGTAATTGCAACGTAAGTAATCACACCTATCTTAGTTCGCGTGTTTTCTTCTCATTCGTTTGTCATTTTTGTGCCGCTGCCTATCTGCCTATCTGCCCGGCAGCCGCTCCTTCTCCCAGCCACGATAGCCGTCGCCTGAGTCGCACAGGGGTTGCCGCTCCGTCTCCCGCCCTGCGGGCGCCGTCGCCTGAGTCGTAGAGGGGCTGCCGCTCCATCTCCCGTCCTGCGGTCGCCGCCGCAAGATCTTGGACGGGCCCCAAGATCTTCAATGGCGCAACCGGCCCGCGCCGCCTGGCGGCCCTCTCTCCGTCGCAGGATCTTTGAACGGTTCCTCCGCGCGTTGTGGTTGAGATCCCTCGCATAGGTACGTTGCCTCTGGTGCTCCCCAAACGCCATAGTTGTGCACGCAATAGGAATCCGAAAAGGGCTGCTGGATCTGTGTACGTATGGATGCTGACTATGCATGCAATAGGAATTGGAAAAGGGGTGCGGGTTTTGTAATCATCTAAATCATATCGTTCAAGTTCTCTTTTCTCTGCTATAGCAGTTGTGGTAGATCTGAAAGTAATCATCATATTTTTGGTATGGTTAAAGGTTAAAGCTATCTGTAATCTGCCTCAGTATTCACAACTGCTATTTATGTAATTGATAATCAGAAAACGAAGAGCTGCAGGATTTGTGTGCATGTGGATGCTGGATTAGTAGTGTGTGTGAGGTTTCTAGATCTTCTCATTTTTCCTACCAACGAATAGTAGTGTGTGTGACAACAGACAGTAAATTATGATGGCATCCAAGGGTTTGTGCTGTGACTAAAATGCTTTGCCATCACCTGAGATTATGATGGCATCCAAGGATGTCAGAGTTTGTTGGTTCAGTTACAGATGATAATCGTTGACAATTTATAATTAATATGTTTTAGTTCGAGTGTATTTTCTTTCATGTAAAAATGTAACAGGTTTTGCTGTTTCTTATGGCAGGATAACGGCATGGCTGGTGAAGGCATCACGATAGATGAATTTATGGAGTATGACTTGATGGTCAGGCAGACATTTAAAAGTGAGAACGAAGCGTACAAGTTCTACTTAGGGTATGTGAAGAACAAAGGGTTTGGTGTTAGAAAGGGCGATCTGAAATATAAGGGAAACAAGGAAAATGCATACCGGAGGACGTTTGTGTGCTGCAAACAAGGATATCGTGACGTAAAGCATTTTGATGAAACCGAGAAGAAAAGAATGCCAAGGGCACTCTCTTGGTGTGGTTGTCCTGCTCTTTTGCATGTTGAGCTTCAAGCAAGCACTAGGTTGTGGTTTGTAAAGAATTTTGTGGACCAACATAGCCATCCATTCATAAATCCTGAGTTGTCACCTTTCTTGTGGTCTCATCGTGGCATGACCGATCCACAGAAGGCGGATGTCATTGAGTACTCAATTGGTGGACTTCGCACACATAAGATAATGGATGTGATGGAGAAGCAGGTTGGTGGTTTTGGCAAGGTTGGATTTATATTTCGCGGTATAACCATGTCGCGTTGGAGAAGAAGAAAAAGATAGAAGGTAGTGATGCTCAATTTATGTTGAACTACATGACAGCACAAGAGATGAAAGACCCAGATTTTTGTTTACAGATATACCACAGACAGTGATGGGCATCTTCAGAACATATTCTGGGCAGACGCCCAATCTCGCTTGGACTATGTTGCATTTGGTGCTGTGGTGGTGTTTGACAGCACATACCGGTCAAACAAATATAGGTTGCCGTTTGTTCCATTTGTGGGGCTGAACCATCACCGCAGCACAGTCGTGTTTGGGGTTGGTCTTGTATCCGACGAGACGGCTGACTCATACGAGTGGCTGCTTCAGGTATTTTTAGAGGCAATGCACCAGAAGCATCCCATTTCAGCGATCACAGACGGCGGCGCTTCAATGGCCAAAGCCATATCATCAGTCTGGCCCAACACATATCATCGTCTGTGCAGCTGGCATATCGAGCAGAATATGTTGCTTCACCTCCGAAAGGAAAAGCTTAAGGAATTTAGGAAATTTATTTACTATGTCATGGAGGTTCATGAGTTTAAGAGACGCTCGGTGGCTTATAAGAAGAGATTCAGAATCACAAGGAAAAAAAAGATGCATGGATTCACAGGATGTACGAGCCGAGAGAGAAGTGGTCTGTAGCATATAACATGGGAAGGTATTTCCTAGGGATGTTGAGCAATCAGAGGAGTGAGTCTCTAAACTCGAGGCTTCATGTGCACCTGAACAGGAGAATGAAACTTGTTGATCTCATGCAACACGTTGAACATTGTGTGTTAGTTTTGCGTAGGAATGAAGCAGCATTGGACATTGTAGCTTCGCACGCAATCCCCTTCACTAAATTGACTGCCGACCCACTTGATATAAGTGCCTCGTCTATTTATACCCCTGTTATGTTCACTAAGGTAAAGGCCGAGATTGTCAACTTATCAAGATGGGATGTTCTTGAGGTGGAAGAGGACACTGGTCTGGTTAGCTATGGAGTTGCTCGCAAAGAGTCGGTGCACGTTAGGTTCCATGTGACGTGTATTTTTGATGGATCTAAGATGGAAAGTGCATATTGTGGATGTAGGAAGATGGAAAGCGAGGATTTTCCATGTGCTCATATATTCTGCATTCTGAAGTACAATGGGATATGCACCATCCCCACATGTTGTGTGAAGGCTAGATGGACAATGCAAGCCAAGCCTGCTTTCGGTTCTGTGAGGAGTACCAATACACATGTATGGTCAGAACAGATGGATAAGTACCACGAACTGCGCAATATGGCTAGTCAGGCTTTCTTCACCGCCTCAGCTAGCGACATGCAGTCAGAAAAGGTGATGGAGTACCTGAGGAGCATATTGGACGAGGGCAACAAAAATGATGGGAATAGTGGCACGTCATCATTTGTTCCTATGCCGGCATATTTTTCCGGGGCGCGACAATGCTTTACAGATCAAGTCCAAGGCCCAATACCAATAATAAATCCCAAAGGCAGACCAGGCAAAGAATCGAATAAGAGGTTGAAGCCATTCCTGGAGAATTTGAAAGCAAAAAAGAAAACATTGAAGTAAGTGTTTGGTCATTTTCATGGGTACTGTATATGTTCATTTCTTGGTTGTAGCCTGCCAATATGGTTTATTTTTTACAGGAAAGTTCATGGTCAGTTGACTAGGGGTAGGAAGAAAAAAGTGAACAAGACTGTAGAAGAAGAAGAAGAAGAAGAAGAAGAAGAAGAAAAGAAGTAGAAGAAGAAGAAGAAGAAGAAGAGGCGGAAGAAGAAGAAGAAGAAGAGGAAGAAGAGGCGGAAGAAGAAGAGCGTGCTAAGAAGAGGAAACCGGTGAAGTAAGGTTTTTCAGTTTTCATGTATCTTGTGTACTGTAATTGTACAAGTCGAACTGTTCTTGAAGCAAGTTAATATGTGCAATTTGATCAATGTTTTGCACTACAGGAAAGCTCCAACAGAGTTGACTAAAGTTAGTATGATGACTCGGGGAGAAAGAGAAAAGAGAACAATGACGAAGTTTGTGCTAACAACAAAAGACCTTTGAAGTAAGTTTATGCATTTTCAGAAGTACATGTTGAACCCTGTTTCGATACCATGTTAACTTATTTTACTTTGTACAGGAAAACACCTGGAAAGTCAAGTAGACAGATCAAGATGACAAGGGGAACAAAAGAAAAATAACAATTTAGCTCCTTTCTGTGTGCGATTATTCTCTCAAATTGTTGGTCAAGTGTTATACATTCAGATTTTTACTATGGATTTTATCATCAGAGTCATATTTCTGGTTTGAATGAGATGTAGATGCACGCTACTGTTTCCCTTTTATGAGATTATAATTGAGAAGATGCATCAGTGTTGACTCTTGTTGTTAGCGTACTAGCCTAGTCTATAGTGCATGAGTACGTGCCCATCTTCTCTTTTTGTTTGTAACAGTCGTCAGGTGAATGAACATACTTGCGGTGTCTCTCCTGCAAATCCTTCTCACAGCGGCATGCATGCCTATGTCAGACCTACGTTACATGAATGTTGAAATGCTTTCTGTTGGACCATAAGCGCATTATGAATCAGTTAGAGAAAGAAATCACGAGATATGCACGGTTGATTAGTTAACAATTCAGGAGATATGCACAGTTGGTTAACAAATCACGAGATATGTAATAATCCCATGAAATTAGGAGATGCTCCATCGCTGCTTATCCAATACATTTATCCTTTTGAAACAAGAAGAATTCAATCAGTACATTTCTCTCCCTAATATTAAAAAGAGAATTGTTTCTCCATCTTTTTTCGTTAAACTAATCTTTTTGTACGTCCTTCACCAATTATGGTCCGTTCAAGCCAAAAAAAACACAAGTAGTGGGCAGGATTCGAACCTTCGTCAATGAGTTAGACCTGCGCAACACAAACCAATTGATCTAGGACAACTTTGTGGAAAACAAGAAACGTCTCCCTTGAAAAAAAATCACTTTCAGACATGACCTTCCGCCCTAACCGAAGCAGCACCTTCACATCTAATGTTTCTTTTGTCGTGCATGAAATGACATAAAATTTTGGCAGCAGGTGGCATGCCCATGGGAGGCGTCCATGCAAAAACTAAACGAATTCGGACAACAAACACAAGTTGCGTCACAACCGGCCAGTATTTGAGGGTTTTTTCACCGAAAAATCATAAAAATGGCACAAAATGTTAGAAATCAACGAAACTTGGCATGTGTGCTTTCCATATTGTTTTGTGTGTGTGGAAAAAATTGGGTCCGTTTCGTGGACTTGAAACAAAATCACTTTGAGACTTGGCCATCCGCCCTAACCGAAGCAGGACCTTCACAGGTGATGTTTCTCTTGCCGTGCATGAAATGACACAAAATTTTGGCAGCAGGTGGGCATGCCCATGGGAGGCGTCCATGCAAAAACTGAACGAATTCAGACAACAAACACAAGTTGCGTCACAACCGGCCAGTATTTGAGGGTTTTTTCACCGAAAAGTCATAGAAATGACATAAAATGTTAGAAATCAACGAAACTTGGCATGTGTGCTTGCCATATTGTTTTGTGTGTGTGGAAAAAAATTGGGTCCGTTTCGTGGACTTGAAAAAAAATCACTTTGAGACTTGGCCTTCCGCCCTAACCGAAGCAGCACCTTCACAGGTGATGTTTCTCTTGCCGTGCATGAAATAACACAAAATTTTGGCAGCAGGTGGGCATGCCCATGGGAGGCGTCCATGCAAAAGCTAGACGAATTGGGACAACAAACACAAGTTGCCTCACAACCGGCCAGTATTTGAGGGTTTTTTCACCGGAAAATCATAGAAATGGCATAAAATGTTAGAAATTAATGAAACTTGGCATGTGTGCTTGCCATATTGTTTTGTGTGTGTGGAAAAAAATTGGGTCCGTTTTGTGGACTTGAAAAAAAATCACTTTGAGACTTGGCCTTCCGCCCTAACTAAAGCAGCACCTTCACAGGTGATGTTTCTCTTGCCGTGCATGAAATGACACAAAATTTTGGCAGCAGGTGGGCATGCCCATGGGAGGCGTCCATGCAAAAACTGAACGAATTTAGACAACAAACACAAGTTGCGTCACGACCAGCCAGTATTTGAGGGGTTTTTCACTGGAAAATTATAGAAATGGCATAAAATGTTAGAAATCAACGAAACTTGGCATGTGTGCTTGTCATATTGTTTATGTGTGTGGAAACAAATTGGGTCCATTTCGTGGACTAACCGAAGCAGCACCTTCACAGGTGATGTTTCTCTTGCCGTGCATGAAATGACACAACATTTTGGCAGCAGGTGGGCATGCCCATGGGAGGCGTCCATGCAAAAACTGAACGAATTCGGACAACAAACACAAGTTGTGTCACGACCGGCCAGTATTTGAGGGTTTTTTCAACCAGAAAATCATAGAAATGGCATAAAATGTGAGAAATCAACGAAACTTTGCATGTGTGCCTGCCATATTGTTTTGTGTTGTGGAAAAAAATTGGGTCCATTTCGTGGACTTGAACAAAAAACACTTTGAGACTTGGCCTTCCGCCCTAACTGAAGCAGCACCTTCACAGGTGATGTTTCTCTTGCCGTGCATGAAATGACACAAAATTTTGGCAGCAGGTGGGCATGCCCATGGGAGGCGTCCATGCAAAAACTGAACGAATTCGGACAACAAACACAAGTTGCATCACGACCGGCCAGTATTTGAGGGTTTTTTCACTGGAAAATTATAGAAATGGCATAAAATGTTAGAAATCAATGAAACTTGGCATGTGTGCTTGCCATATTGTTTTGTGTGTGTGGAAACAAATTGGGTCCATTTCGTGGACTTGAAAAAAAAACACTTTCAGACTTGACCTTCTGCCCTAACCGAAGCAGCACCTTCACAGGTGATGTTTCTCTTGCCGTGCATGAAATGACATAAAATTTTGGCAGCAGGTGGGCATGCCCATGGGAGGCGTCCATGCAAAAACTGAACGAATTCGGACAACAAACAAAAGTTGCGTCACGACCGGCTAGTATTTGAGGGTTTTTTCACCGGAAAATCATAGAAATGGCATAAAATGTTAGAAATCAACGAAACTTGGCATGTGTGCTTGCCATATTGTTTTGTGTGTGTGGAAAAAAATTGGGTCCGTTTCGTGGACTTGAAAAAAAAACACTTTGAGACTTGGCCTTCCACCCTAACCGAAGCAGCACCTTCACAGGTGATGTTTCTCTTGCCGTGCATGAAATGACACAAAATTTTGGCAGCAGGTGGGCATGCCCATGGGAGGCGTCCATGCAAAAACTGAACGAATTCGGACAACAAACACAAGTTGCGTCACGACCGGCCAGTATTTGAGGGTTTTTTCACCGGAAAATCATAGAAATGGCATAAAATGTTAGAAATCAACGAAACTTGGCATGTGTGCTTGCCATATTGTTTTGTGTGTGTGGAAAAAAATTGGGTCCGTTTCGTGGACCTGGAAAAAAAATCACTTTGAGACTTAGCAATTTGAACAAAAAATCACTTTGAAAATTGGGTCCGTTTGGTGGATTTGTAAAAAAAACTGTGAAAAAAATGGGTGCCTTCGTGGGGAGATAAATGATACATACGTGGTCTAACAGAAATAGATAACCGATCGGCAATTTGTTTTTCTTTCCAGAAAAGTAGCTATCGTTCGCGCTGCTTGTAACGGAAGGAGAGAAGACATGCACGCCGTACATTGTGGGATTGCATGCAAAAGATTAGACGCACAAGATTATGGTGACTCCCAAAAAAAAAAGAGGAAGATTGATTCTAGAAAGTTTATCTCTTCGGCCAATCCCATCAACAAGAAACAAAACACTGGTTTATCTCTTCGGCAAGAAATAAATTACTTGATTGTAACCTACACGAAAGCGTACCCAGCCTTCATATATGCTATATACGCATCGACCTAAACCTCAGCACAACCCAGCCGTCGTCCTTGAATCCCATCGTTGAACCTTTAGCAGAATCAACCAATCTCACCATCGTCATGTCTTCCTATCATCCTGCTCCGTCCGCTAGGCCGGCGCAGTCGACCACGAAGCAGTCGAAGTCAGGTGCACCGAAGCCCCCACCTTCATCGACAAAGTCAGGTGCACCGAAGCCGCCACCTTCATCGACAAAGTCAGGTGCATCGAAGCCCCCACCTTCGTCGACAAAGAAGGTATACAAATCTGATTGATTCAACCCGTATATCAACTCCTGTAGATCAGCATGACACGTCAACCTACAAAGTCTACTTTTGAGGGACGTCCTATGTAACTTGTACAATGATACTAGTCGTTTCTTAGGCTGAAACTATTTGTATGTACAAATATTTTATGAAACAATCAGTTCTAATTTATCTTAACTTGTAGGTTGATGGGACACTAGGCCGCGTACTCGCCCAGGTAGGAGAAATAAAAGCAATAATGTCTCAGCAATATTCGGAGATTTCATCCCAACTGGACGGAGTAGAAAGGCGCCAGAAGCAAAACAACATGCGCTTGGAGGACTTAATTTGTGTATTCAATGTATGCATTTTTTTTCTGTAATTCATCCTTCTAGAGAAGTGCATGACTAACATTTTTTCATTAATAGGATCATCGATTTGGCGTACGACACAAGGACTTTAATGAGGGACAAAGAGTTGACAAAAATATCAAGGTATGTCACAAAATTTCTAACTGTAAACATATCAGAAAATGTATGCTAACCATTTATTATTTTAACGTGCAAACTACAAAACCTCAAAGAATATTGCTGCTAGGACAAATGAAGTGCCAACATGTGTCTACAGCAACCCCAGCAAGAACCTTGTTGGGGAATTTGAGGTATGAGTTCCATATGGGTACAATGTTTTTTTTCAACCATACTGCTAACTTGTCCATCTGTGCAGAAGGTAAAGAAAACACCTGTGGACCCCACAAAGTAAAAACAGAAAGAGACGACGTTGTGGACTCATTTGGGAAGCGTTTTAGGAGTGACAACAAGAACTTACCGTCCGAATCTGAGGTTAGCATCACGTGTCTGAACCAAATTGCTAACAAACATTTTTCTGAACCATATTCCTAACCTTAAGTCAAATTCGCAGAAGGTCAAGCATACATCCATAGATGCCATGGACTCCATAGGGAGGCATGTCAGACATGACGGCCGAAAGAAAAAGTAGTCTTCACTCCTTCAGAGCGAGGAATACGAATTTTACACGCCAAGGATCAGAAGGAAAAGAACTCTATCTCAACAGACACATGACAGTAACAAAGTTTTGTACCCGCAGAATAAGAAGATGAATCCCGGGAAAAGCAGCGCCCAGGAGCTCAAACAGCTCAAGGAGGACTTGATCAATTTTCAGGCAGAAACAGATCGAGTTACACAGAATATAGTAGCTGACTATGTCAACAGTACTCCCGAGACCGCCAAGTTAGTAAAGATTAAGGACATACTTCTAACGTAGAAGTATATTAAATGCCTCATAACACCAGATCCTTCCTCCTTTGCAGCATGGGTGGATGACGAGGTAAGTGCCAAAGCAAAATGGTATCTTTGATTATTTATACGATTTTGCAATTAAACTAATATCTTGTTTCTTAAGTACTAGATGCCGCAATTGAGCTTCTACGCCTGGACGGACTGGAAGGTGTACGAGATAATGGCAGCGTGTATGTCAAAAGATCGACAATTGTCAATATCCTGAAGAGAGATGGCACAGTCCCGAGCTGTACCTTGGATGTTTTACACGGCAAATCAGGCACTAAATTGGGAGACAAGTACCTCAAGCACGACATGGTAACAACATCCACCCTTGAGTAATAATAATAAGAAAATTTATTTTTAGGCACTTCAAACCACTAACAAATTTTCCATGCAGATTTACCTACCTTCAAATATTCCCAAGCTCCACTGGTTCCTGGCTGTTGTCAACTCCCAAAAGAGGGAGATTCAAATTCTGGACTCACTCTAATCACGCAACAACCGCAAAGAAGTAATTGCTGCGGTGAGCCTCTAACAACATTTTATATAACTTACAGTTTATACGAATATTGTACTAAATTTAGTGCTCATGTTACTTACTCGCAGCTTCTTGGGATGGAAACACATCTGGATATAGCAGTGATGGAAAATGGGATGCAAGGAAGTAGATGGCCGGACACTGCAGTGAGTTCGTGGCCCATCATTGATTATGAAGTGCCATAGCAAACAGATGGCTGTTCCTGTGCTCTCTGGGTGTTGAAGTACATCCAGCATTGGACTGGAGTAAGATTGTCTGCGATATTCGACCAGGTACCTACATCTTCCCCATCTGACTTAACTTTCACATATACAAGTATACAACTACAAAAGGGTCATAACGTCTACCTCCTACTACGCAGCATGACATAAGACAGTTCAGAAAATGGCTTGCTGCTGCCCTGATCAACTCACCTCACAACGAGTTGAAAGTGCGGAAGGCCATAGCAGCCGACGATTTAGAAGATGATTTAGAAGACCTCGACCTCGGAGGAGACGACGGACACAACGACGGCGCAGACGGCTCAGGAGACGATTCCGCACTATAGTTGTGTGGTGCTAGACTTGGTGTAGAGTTAATAGGATTGGGCATGGTGTGGTTTTTGCCCCGTAGACGGTTTTCATACTGTTTTCAGTTCTATTAAAGCGTCCCCAAGTTATATCAAACAATTTTTTTGGTTGTGCTACTTTATCTGTACGGTAAATTGCCATACATTTACTACTTTTATTCGCATTGCATATCTACGTTAATTTTTAATTAAAGTCTTCGAGGGACAAAATCTTGTTGTCCTTCCTTGATTTCTTTGTTTACTGATGCAAGGGTTGCTTTGCACTTTTCTTCTTTCATTTATGCTCTCTCTGCTTTCGAAAGAAGTGTATTTCTGTACCAATTTTCCTTTGGTTTAATAGGATGTGCTTCATAAATATAATTTCTAAGTGGCTTTACACTTTGGGTCGCAATTACCTTGTTCTCCAACTTAGGTCCTCAGAAGTAATACATTCTTTTTTAACCCCGGGTTTCATTTGTGGGTATTATATGCCAATGAATGGTTAATGCTGTCATGTTTGCTTAGCCCGTTACAAAATGTCAACTTGTGCATCCTACCATTTTATTGATGATCAGGATTTTCTAATGAATGTTCAACAGGTGTACTAATTAACTAGACTGAACTGGAATGTCTGTAGATATGACTATGACTGAATCTGAAACTGAAACATGCTCTCTGTGGAATCTGAAACTACACATGCTCTCCACTAATATCACATACAAAAAAATCATTGTTTAAATGAGTTGCTGCACCTTCAGACTTGCTGCTACGAGCTAGTGTTGATTTCTGAATTTGAACAATGACACAAGATGAGCAGAGAAGGAGAGGATGGACCTGAACTGCTACTGATGTGATGGAGCTCGTCCTCCTCCTACGCGAGGACGTTGGCTGCAATTGCTCAGCTTGTTCCCTCCAAATCGCTTGGCACTGCTAGACATGAAGGATACACATACACGTTTGACATCATTGTTTATCTCCACACGGCTCTATTTGAGCGAGAAACAAAAACATAGGATTTGTGATGCACATCATAATGACTCATGAACTAAGCTGAATAAGCCTCGGTCCAATTTCAGAATGAGCGATTCATTCCAGCTTTTCCATTGCAGATTAAAAAATTTCTCGGAGCTAAAATGCATAAATTTCACAGCTAAAATGCTATGGAATCACCATATCATTGGTCTGAGAATTAATGCTAGCCACGTGACACGGTCTGTATACCTGTCTGTTAATCTATATACTCCACATATATATATACCTGTCTGTAATGAGCAACACTCTCAGGCAAATTCAGACAAAAGCATGGCTGGCTAGTCTCACTTTACACATTACATACTACACAGCTAGCCTTACTTTACACACTACACAGCTAGCAAGTGGCGGTGCCTGGGCCAGAGACGAGGGATATCGAGGAAAGAAATGAGGGGCAATGGATCGATGGGTCGGATGCGAGTACCTGCAGCGGCCGCGACAGATATGTACGTCACTGGTCGGCGGCGCCGGCGCGTAGGGCCTTGACGGCGACGGGGCATGCCGGAGACGTCTCGCCTTAGGCCTCCCCCTCGGCGACCCGCTCCACATCCCGCAGGTTAGGAGAGGAACACGGACGACGGGGTCATCTAGCCGCCGCCGACTGCCGGCTAGGACACCCAGGGACGGGATGGGGTGTGGGGTGGGGCGAGGAGGACGACGCCCGCGGTGTCGTCTCGTCCGGGTACGGCAGAGCGCCAAAGCAGACGGCCCTCACGGCGACCGGGGTTCGCAGGCAACGGTCGGCCTTATCCTTCCATTCGAGGGATTCAGTTTGTGTCCTGGACCTGAGGACGGTGATGGCTATTGGAGAAAAAACATTGAATATGTTAAATTCCAATAATGTCCTTCGCATGTTTTTTTAAGAAACAGTGAACTACCGAAACTACCCCTGATCGAAAAATATACTCCCGAAAATCTGTAGTAGTATTTCCAAATCTGGTCCGTCTAAACAGAAAAATGAACGGTCAATAATCATCTGATGTATCGTAAAAGGTCTCTACATTTAGTGTGACAGTAAAAGTATATTCTGAGAAAAAACTACCGACGCTTCGGATATGGATTGTTATTTCTCTTTCTCATTGTCTCCTTTGAAAAAAAATTATAAGCAAATGTGGCAGTCAGAAATATTTCCTATTCTCCACATGTGGGTATGTAGAGTATGTAGCAAGTGCATTCTTTGGGGTCGGTTTATATTTGACTTACTCCATTGTTTTTTGAGAAAATACTTAATGCATTTTTATGGGAGGGGGGCACCAGCACTCAATAATGTTTCATGTATGGCCCATGACCCATAACTATGCGCTCGTCCTTCACCCATGAATCCGTATATACGCTGCTGTCACTTGTCACCACATTCAATGCAGTGTCGCAGTCCATTCAGCACGTATATATAATTTGTATTGGTAGTATAACAGCAACCGTTGATATTCCTGGAGTAGCATGTGTACCTTACTGCATTGCACTTCTGTGGCCACATATACCTCATTTATACACGGTTTAATTAAAATAGCTACGTACGCAGTAGTAGATTTCCCATACTCACATGGCTCGTCCTTATCCGTACACAGCCATTATCGTAAAAGGCTTTCACCTCCCCTTTATATAGAGAGCAATGATCCACAACAAGCCACGCACTCATTTAAACCATGCCACGCACCCACTGCTTCTTCTTCCTTCATCTCATGCTTCTCCAAGTCCATGAAGCTAGCAGCAGACTGCGGTCTACCTTGTGAGGAACATGGAGGTGAAGGCGAAGCGGCGAGGGGCAGGAAGAGGAGCAGAGAGACTGCAACGGCGGCAGTACTTCTGGCGAAGAAGGACTCGGAGAAGGAGAGGAGGCGGCGCATGAAGGCTCTCTGCGAGAAGCTGTCGTCCCTCATCCCAAAAGAACTCTACCCCAACCATGTAAGAAATAAGAATGTGCACGCTTCTTCTCATTACGGACGGAGTATAACTCACCGGTGTGATATCTACTTAGCGAACATATTTTGAATATTTAAGTGGCGAATGGTAATTAACAGAGTTAATTTGTTGGTGTTCGATGGGCATATATTTTCACTGATAACTGAAAATGGCCATTGGCATAGACGCATAGTCCTCCATCACTTGAAATATCATAATCAACGGGCCACCAGCATCTGGTTTTCTTGGAACATATTGCTCTCCTCGATTATAATCGTTCTTCTGCCAGTGCCATATTATGAATGTCGACAAATATCTAAGTGTCACTAGGGCAATGACATAGGTTGAGTTCAGTGTACTAATCTTTGCAATTTCCAATCAATAGGGGACAGTGCCATATATAAAGCCCATAGCAACCATGCAAGCAATTACACAAGAGGGCACCACCTCAACCATGTAGCTCCAGTTGGAGAATAACGGAAAGTAGCTAGTATGGATTGAAGCCATGAAGCAAGATCTTGAAATCAGGAAGGATTTCATTGCGTGGGAGAGGACGATCTTGTTGATGAAAACCTAGAACCCACAAATGTCTGCATGAGAATCATGTCAATGCAGACCTTTGGCTGCTACATATTGACCCTGCATACATATGGGGTCAAACGCAACCAGTTCAGTCCAAAGTTTTTAATATCCAGCTATAGCCACTCTATAGAGGATTGAGCAGGACACCGCCAAAATGGTATTAAAGTATAATTGACCGGCGAAACTACAAAATAGCAGGCTATGACTCCGCTATAGCTGCACTATAGCCTGCTATATATTCCCTCCGTAAACTAATATAAGAGCGTTTAGAACACTATTGTAGTAATCTAAACGCTCTTATATTAATTTACAGAGGGAGTAGGTCACAAGCACAAGGCTAAAGGACGAGTTTAACTTCTAAATGGTAAAATGATAAAATAGTTTTTGCATCCATAATTATGCTAACGATGCATCGGACATGCTTACCAGATCAAATTGCACTTCACCAAAGGATACGCCTTGAAGATGTTGTTTACTTTTGTGTACCACTCGACACTTGGGATGAAACCATCTGATAGCCTCAAGAGTGACTCTTCTAAGCATTGGAGCACATGTAAATATCACTTCCAGAAAATCAAACTCATGATCCTCCGCGTCGACACCTTCAATTTCCACGGTTTCAAGATCAACCAAGGAGATAGTTTCTGTTCTCCAGTCCTTGGGCTCATCACAGAGACAATTTACTGGACATGCTTCTTTCACCTAAAACAAATGTGAATTACAGCAATAACATAGTATAGATGTTCAACTATTGATGCCTTTGCTCAAGAAATGTACCTACATTTTTTGTTGTCGAACATGTACTACACATATATTATAGATGTGCTACTACCAAGCCATGAGCTAAAGAATGTATCACATATATTGCCAATGTATAAGCAGGGCGATAAATTACCTCTGATCTTAGTAGATAGATCCTAAGGTTCCACATAGCTCTACGAATCCAATGCATCCCTATGAGACGCAACCAATGTTTTGGTAACCATATGTTTATCAATCTCTGCCGCGAAAGTGTGCTCGGCATTTATAAATTTGAATGAACCCTGCAAAACAAATTGAGCAAGGCATCGTGAGTAAGTTGCAAATTTACCCAGGAGCAATTCGGGTAAATTGAGCGAGCAAGCAAGCAAGGCAGGACCGCAGGATTAGTTGCATATATACTTGGGCAGCCATGTGCAGGGACATGACATAGCCGTTGGGGAGCTCCAAGCATCCGGCTTTCCCGGAGTCAATAGCGCTTAAGACGACCTCCAGGAGGCCCGAGACACCAAGCCTGTACATGGGCTTACTGTAGGTGCACCGCCAAGAGAACTTCTCCACCATTGGTCCCAAAACGGAGATCCTGAGGTCGCCGCGGGCATGGAAAGATAGGTTCAATTGCTCAAGCACCGGCGCCTTGACGTCGACACAGCTTGTCCAAAGAGCATATCCACGGGCGAGAGCGCCGCGTCAGCGCGGAGCAGCGAGCCAATGCTGGCGGCCAGGAGCGCGTCGGCTTGCCAGGGGACGCGGATGTCGAGGTGGTAGCGCCACACCCCCGGACGGGGGGCGCGGGCCAGCGTGGCCTGGAGCGAGCTGAACGGGACGTCATGGAGGGCGACGGTGAGGCTGGGGAGGCGGGTCCAGAGGCCGCGCCAGCGACGGGAGAGGAGGCTGGTGCGCGCGGCGTCGCGGGCGCAGCGGAGGCGCTCGAGGACTTGGAGGAGTAGATCTTCGGGAGGTCGCTGATGAGGGTATCATCATTTCATCCACATAGCATGTGCTAAAAATTTGAGAGGATTACGACAAAAGCTGGATACACTTTGTGTATAAACTGGACAATCTCTTTCGAAGTATCAAGGTTTCGGTCGAAAACTCATCTGTTACAAAGGCATTTTATTTTTTAACTTATTTTAACTCCAGACTTTTTGTGTGTTCAACATGCAACATCTAACATGTGCGTACGAGCAGAAAAAAATAAATTAAAACAATTTTAAACTCAAGTTATTCACAATCTAAGGTTTAAAGGAAATTTAAATAAATTCAAATTTAAACCATTCAAATTCTAAAACTAATTGCACAAACACAAACTATACAAAAATTTGGATCTAATGCAAAAAGAATCACTCAAAAACATCAAATATCCTAAAAGAAATAAGCAATTGAAAACAGAAAACACAAAATTATACCTATGCCGACGGTTACACCGTCGGCGTAGGTGAAATAAAAAAATTGCGTCTATGCCAACGATTACACCGTCGGCATAGCTATAATAAATAAAAAATTGTGCCTACGCCGAGGTATGCCGACGGCATAACCTTCGGCGTAGCTACGCCCCCAAATCCGCACCTCCTCGGATCGATGACGTGGCACCTACCGCGGATCAATGACGTGGCACGTCATAGCTATGCCCACGGTTTTCGTCAGGGCCGTCGGCATATCTTTGACGGCGTCAAACGGGAGTTACTCATCGAGCGGCCGGGCCCGCTAATACGTCGAAGGGGTGTCTACGCCGACGGTCACCGTAGGCATAGGTGAATCTACGCCGACGGCCTTTATACGCCGATGGGGGTCGTCGGCATAGATTCATCTACGCCGACGGTTTTTTGTACGCCGTGAGGCACTAGTGGTCGGCATAGGGTGACATACGCCGACGGGGGCCGTCGGCAATGACCCTGATTCTGATAGTGAGTAGATATCGTCTTGGACACACCACCGGCGGACGTGCACAACGTCACTGAGGATCAAAGAAAGACCAAGACAAACATCGAAGGAGAGCAACGAGAATCTAGCCTTGTCTCGAAATGTTAGAGATACGACATGCAATCGATACGATGAAGAACGGAATTAAGCAAAGGGACGCAAGATTTTAACGTGGAAAACCCCTCCAACACGAAGGGAAAAAATCCACGGGCGCTAGCCAGCCAAACTTCACTATGATCGGGAGAGGTTACAAACGCCGGGGATTTACAACTGATCGACTTATCCCGTGCGGCGACTTAGAAGAGGTATATATAACAAAAGTGTTCTAGGTCAATCCTGATCCGTACCTCGCTCTTCGGCCCAAGCCTACCGGCGACGAGCCTCACTTCGCTCAGAAGTTGGCCTTCCTCTTTATATTAGAATTTGGAGCATAATATAACACAACGGCGTGGAGAACGTCGCCATTGTGCCGATCCAAACGTTAAATCGAGGATTTTGCCCGGGGACATCCAACAACTACAGGAGCGCGAAAGACATGACGAACACACTCGGCGATTCCTCCAAGGAGGGGAATGAGATCCACTAGTGCCATCATCGCCGGTCCGGTAAAAGCCGCGCAAGATTTTCATCTGCGTGTCGCCCATCGCCCCGCCTCCAAGGAATTGGTCGCACTGGCGAAGACACCTCACACCGCCGCCACCGCAGCACTCGCCGATGTAATTGTAAAACCAAGGACCGAGGACTGATCGCTTGGCTAGTGAACCGCAATCGCACCATCCACTCCCAGCCTGCTTGAGGAACCGCAACAAACCAGAAATGGCCGTCACCCTTTCCAAGGGACGGCCTTCCATCGATCGAACATGCCTCTCCACGGAAACAACACTGACCAGCACCACCAGGATAGCACCGCCGCTTGCCATGCTGTGCAGAGATGACCGACCACACACTGCTCGCAATACACCATCTTGGCTGAGCCATCGCAACGCCGCCATCAACCTGCCCGTGGGAACACGCTGCTACCTCTAGCCGGCACCGCCGCCACCAGAACGCACCATGTCTCCGCTGCCAGACACCGCCAGTCTTGCCGCACCATCGACCCACCTGCCAAGCGTCGGTCCCCAGCCCTCACCTCCGGACAACACGAGCTGGACTGACCGAAGCCCGGCCGCAACGAGGAGTACCAAAGATGCCACCGGCCTGCGCGCTCCGCTACGACACACCACCACCAGCCGTCTGCGCCGCCCCTCTCCATCTCCAAACAGCGTGCGTCGCCGAGCCTCGACGCGCCACCACCGAGGGGCCACGCCAGCCTCGTAGGATAGTGGCCAGCCCCGACGCGAACAACAGGGAGGTCCCCACACGCTCGCCTCGCCTCCACACTACACGTCAAATCCGTGTTGGGCAGCCCCGGATCCACTCCCAGACGCCGCAGACGAGCCATGTTGCGCCAGATCTCGCTGCGCCGCCGCAAGGATTCCTTCGCCGGAACGCGAGCGCCGAGGCAAAGAGCCCCGTCGCCGCCATCCCTCGGGCGCGCACAGCTTCGTCGGCGTACTCTCTGACGGCGGCGAAGAGGAGGTGGGTAGGAGAAGTGGACCGGCATTGATGCTACTATGGTTGCCCCCGAGTCGCCAAAGGAGGCGACACGGGGTGGGGTGGGGGTGAGGGGAGGGGAGCTGTAAATCTTGTGAAAAGGTGGGACCGGATTCAACAATAATATAAATCTTGAAGAGGAATATAAAAATGGTGTAGGATTTAAATAGACAACACATTGTAATCTTATTTTTTTTAATCATTTGAATCGGACAGACCTTTTTGTAGTCGTGTCCCCTTGTTTTCCAAACATGAAAATCGCCCTTGGTCACAAAAAGGGACCGCAAGCACATAGAGTTTAGTCAGCTTCTTTGTAGTTGTGGACCGCAGTCCGCAGTTTCTCGGCCGTGGACCTCACGCGTAAATCTTAGCTAATGTAGGATTAAATAGACATGACATTTTGTAATTTTGTATTTGCTCCCTTCTCTAAAATCTTGTATATCAAAGAGACCCTCAATTTTTTTAATCGAGGCTGGCAATATTTACATCTTTTTATCACATGAGGATGGCGTTTTTTTATCTAGAGAATAGCAATTTTAGTTTAGTGAAAAAAAATCTAGATCACTCAACCTTTTTAAAGTAATAACGTGGCATTTTTAAACAAAAAAACACTTATATCGAAAAAGAAGATGGGGATCGAACGGCGATATTGACAGTATTAAGAATATCAATGGCAATGGCTATATTGAGGATTACAACTGCCTGCTAATACGGTGAGTTCGCAACGCCACAGCAACAGTGAAAAAAAAACTAATATATAATAAGAAACTAATAGCAGCACTTCGAGCCTGTAGCTCCATTATAGTTGCAGAATAACAGAAGGTAGTATGGGTTGAAACCATGAAGCAAGATCCTGAAATCACACAGGGGTTGGTCGACGTGGGAGAGGACGATCTTATTACTGAGCACCCTGAATCCACAATCGTTACCATGAGAATCATGTCAATGCAGATCTTTGGCTGCTACATATTGACCCTGCATGCAAAGGAGGTAAACCAAAACAAATTCAGTCATGTGGAAATATTAAGTCGGCCAACTAAGTTTCAAGGAAGCTTGTATTAGACTAAATAAAAGGTCACACAGAAAAGCTGAGGATGTATGTACAAATTCAGAACTAATATTTTATGAAAGAGAAGTCAGCAGAAAATATAGCATATTCAGCCAATTATTGGGGTGCATGCACAATCATCTGGCATGTACATTATGGTATGATTCAATGAGAAATAGAATAATAGAGGGTCTTAGACCCCTCGGCCACCACCAATGGGAAACTGAACCTACGGAAGAACATCACTGTAACATGTGGACCATCAGTGTAGTTTGTTTCAACAAACAAATTAAAGAGGACAGAGTCATGCTAAAACTAAGTCAGCCTTGAACAAATAATTGATAACATGTCATCTGACACATTCCAAAAGCCTGAGGAATTTGCAAACTATGATATAGAAGAACTGCATAAGTTTCAGATCACAATACAGGCACAAGGCTAAAGGATGACTTCAGACTTCTAAATGGTAAAACCATAAAATAGTTCTCGCATCCATGATTATGCGAACCATACATCAAACCTGCTTACCAGATCAACTTTGCACTCCATTGAAAGGTACGCCTTGAAGGTGTTGTTTACTTTTGCGCACCAATCGACACATGGGGTGACACCATCTGCCAGCCTCAGTGTCACTCTTTTAAGCATTCGAGCAGATGTAAACATGATTTTCAAGAAATCAAACTCATGATCCTCCCCGTGGAGGCCTTCAATTTGCACAGTTTCAAGACCAGCCAACGAGATAGTTTGCGTTCTCCAGTCCTTAGGCTCACCACACAAACAATTTACCCGGCATGTTTCTTCCATCTAATGCAAATAATAATGTCAATTACAGTAAGTTGTTATATATGTTCAACTATATATTGAGACCTTAATTAGCTCAAGAATAATAATGTACCTACAAATTTTTGTTGTTGAACATGTACAACGCGCATATATACTCCAAATTAATGTATAAGCAAAGCGATAAATTACCTGTGATCTTTGAATGATGATCCTAAGGTTCCGAATGGCTCTACGAATACGATGCATCCCAAAGAGACTCAACACAAACGGTCCAAACGCATGCCCTGTGGTTGTGAGATGTAGGTCCAAAGCAGAGAATTTGGAAACCATATGTTTATGAATCTCTGCCGCAAAGGTGTGCTCAGCATTTACATATCTATATGAAGTCTGCAGCAAAATGAATTCAGGATAGCATGATGAGTAAGTTGAGCAAATCCGGTGAATGTGTAGGGAGAGGATATTAGGAGACATATATATACTTGGGCAACTATGTGTAGGGAGAGGACATGCTGCACGCTTGGGAGCCCGGAGTGGATGGTGTTCAAGCTGACCTCCAGTAGGCACCAGATACCAAGCCTGTACATGGGCTTACTGTAGGAGCACCTCCACGAGACCTTCTCCGCCATCGGCGCGGAGACGGAGACCGTGAGAGCGCCGCGGGCATGGGAATACAGGTTCAATTGCTTAAGCATGGGTGCCTCGACGTCGATGCGGGGTGTCCATCCGTGGATCCTCTGCACAGCGAGTTCCTGCAGCGACGCCGAGTGGATGGTGATGCCGTCCATGGCCACCACACCATCGTAGTTCACCCAGAGCATGCGGATGCGCAGGCAGCGAGGGATCAAGGCGGCGAGGTCGACTTCGCAGCCGGTGAGCCACAGTCTCTCCAGCAAAGGGAAGCCAGAGGATGGCGGGACCAAGCGGAGGTGGCGCGCGCGCAGATCGATGGTGGTGGAACGGTCGAAGCGGGGCAGGTTCACCCACGGGAGCTCGTAGATCAGAGCCGTGGGAATCAGGTGGTTCACGTCTAGAAGACCTGGTACCTGGCACTACCGGAATAAAGCTCGACATCGACAGCCTAATCTATGCCGACGGGGGTTGTCGGCGTATCTACAGCTATCCCGATGGCCTTGGACGAACTGTAGGCGTAGAAAAGACATCAGCGTCCCTTCGCCTATCCCGACGATGGCCATAGGCACCATAAGGCCGTCGGCGTATCCACAGCTATCCCGACAGGCCATGTCGGCATAAACGGGCCGTCGGCATAGAAATGCCCTAGACAACCTGCAACCGAACGGGGCGCTGACGACGTTAGAGCTACGCCGACGGCTTTGACGGAGGCCGTCGGCGTAGCGACGCCAACGGTTTAACCGCGAGGTCTTGCCCTGGGCCCTCTTACACGTCCCGAAATGTGGTGGCGGGTGTAAGCACCCGGCACGCTGCTCCGTAGCATGACCCCCATCACGGACGTCGCTGCCGCCGTCACATGAAGGATGGGAATGGCCACGTCGGGCAGCAACGGAGGGAATCTTGCGGTGGGTTGGGCCCGGACCTTGATCCGAAGTGTATCTATGGGCTGGCCTATCACAACCAGGTGAAAATGTCCATCGGTTATACCTCGTCCGATGAAAGTCAAAGGGGTAGACCCGTCCGGTCAATAATGCTAGGGCTAGACGGGACGGTGTAATTGGGGGGGGGGGGTAGCTATGCCGCCAGGTCTTGTGCTGGGCCCTCCTACACGTCTTGAAGTGTGGTGGCAGCTGCAAGCTCCCGGCACGCGGCTCCGGGGTGTGACCCCCCTCACGGACGTCGCTGCCGCCACCGCACGGAGGGTGGAAACAGTCACGCCAGGTCGACGCGGATGGAATCTTGCAGTGGATTAGGCCTGAACCTTGATCCGAAGGGAATCTTGTGGTGGGTTAGGCCCGAACCTTGATCCGAAGTGTACCTAGGGTCTGGGCTATCACACCCAGGTGAAAATGTCCAGCGGTCAAACCCCGTCCGACGAAAGTCAAAGGCATAGACCGCCCGGTCAACTCTCGCAGGGTTAGACGGGACGGGTGTACTTTGAGGGGTAGCTATGCCGCCAGGTCTTTCGCAGGGCCCTCCTACATGTCCGCAAGTGCGGTGGCGGGTGCAAGCACCCGGCACGGGGCTCCGTGGTGTCACCCCCCTCACCGACATCGCCGCCGGCGTCCCACGGAGGGGGGAACGACCACGTCCAGCAGTAACGGAGGGAATCTTGCGGTGGGTTGGGTCCGGACCTTGATCCAAAGTGTATCTATGGGCTGGCCTATCAAAGCCAGGTGAAAATGTCCATCGGTCATACCTCGTCCGGTGAAAATCAAAGGGGTAGACCCGTCCGGTCAACAATGCTAGGGTTAGACGGGACGGTGTAATTGGGGGTGTAGCTATGCCGCCAGGTCTTGCGCTGGGCCCTCCTACACGTCTGGAAGTGTGGTAGCAGGTGCAAGCTCCCGACACGCGGCTCCAGGGTGTGACCCCCATAACGGACGTCGTTGCCGCCGCCGCACGGAGGGTGGAAACGGTCACGTCAGGTCGACGCGGAGGGAATCTGTCGGTGGGTTAGGCCTGGACCTTGATCCGAAGGGAATCTTGTGCTGGGTTGCGCCCGAACCTTGATCCAAAGTGTACCTAGGGGCTGGGCTATCACACCCAGGTGAAAATGTCCATCGGTCAAACCCCGTCCGGCGAAAGTCAAAGGCGTAGACCGCCCGGTCAACTCTCGCAGGGTTAGAAGGAACGGGTGTACTTTGGGGGGGTAGCTATGCCGCCATGTTGGGCCCTCCTACACGTCCGGAAGTGCGGTGGCGGGTGCAAGCACCCGGCACGGGGCTCCTTTGTGTCACCCCCTCACCGACATCGCCGCTAGCGTCGCACGGAGGGGGGAACGACCACGTCGAGCAGTAACGGAGGGAATCTTGCGGTGCGTTGGGCCCGGACCTTGATCCGAAGTGTATCTATGGGCTGGCCTATCACAGCCTGGTGAAAATGTCCATCGGTCATACCTCGTCCGGTGAAAGTCAAAGGCGTAGACCCGTCCGGTCAACAATGCTAGGGTTAGACGGGACGGTGTAATTGGGGGGGGGGGGTAGTTATGCCGCCAGTTCTTGCACTGGGCCCTCCTACACGTTTGGAAGTGTGGTGGCAGGTGCAAGCTCCCGGCATGAGGCTCCGGGGTGTGACCCCCCACACGGATGTTGCTGCCGCCGCCACATGAAGGGTGGGAACGGTCACGTCAAGTCGATGCGGAGGGAGTCTTGCGGTGGGTTAGGCCCGGACCTTGATCCGAAGGGAATCTTGTGGTGGGTTGGGCCCGAACATTGATTCGAAGTGTACCTAGGGGCTGAGCTATCACACCCAGGTGAAAATGTCCATCGGTTAAAACCCGTCCGGCGAAAGTGAAAGGTGTAGACCGCCCGGTCAACTCTCGCAGGGTTAGACGGGACGGGTGTAATTTGGGGGGGTAGCTATGCCGCCAGGTCTTTCGCTGGGCCCTCCTACACATCCGGAAGTGCGGTGGCGGGTGCAAGCACCCGGCACGAGGCTCCGTGGTGTCACCCCCTCACCGACATCGCCACCAACGTCGCACGGAGGGGGGAATGGCCACTTCGGGTAGTAACGGAGGGAATCTTGCGGTTGGTTGGGCCTGGACCTTGATCCGAAGTGTATCTATGGGCTGGCCTATCACAGCCAGGTGAAAATGTCCATCGATCATACCTCGTCCGGTGAAAGTCAAAGGGGTAGTCCCGTCCGGTCAACAATGCTAGGGTTAGACGGGACGATGTAATTGGGGGGTAGCTATGCCGCCAGGTCTTGCGCTGAGCCCTCCTACACGTTTGGAAGTGTGGTGGCAGGTGCAAGCTCCCGACACGCGGCTCAGAGGTGTGACCCCCCTCACGGACGTCGATGCGTGTTCAGAAGTATATAGCTTGACGGAGGGGGACAACGGCAAACTCAGCCCAAGAGACACGTGTGGTGTCTCTATGTGTGTTTATGTTTAGATAAGGCACAATTTAATTAATTAAATATTTATTTTTAATTATGTTTTAAAAAATTGAATAAAAAATAAAAAAATCGAAAATAGCTATGGCCGTCGGCATAGACCTGCCCACGCCACGTCACCGATCCGCAATAGGTGGGGCTGGAGCTATGTCGTCGGCTAAGCCGTCGGCATAGGCCGCTCCCTTATCCGTTTGGCGCCATCCCTCCTCCACTCGTTCTCTCCCCGGCCTCTCCCTCGATCCCACGCCCCCCTCCCTCGATCCCGCGCCGCCGCCACCAGCCGTCGTCACCACCAGCCGTCGCCGCCGCTGCCCCTTGTCCCTCCGCCGTTGCCTGTCGGGCCCTAGCCCTCCCTGCCCGCCTTCCGCGCAACGCCGCCCCGCCCTTGTCCGCAGCGCCGCCACCGGACGCACCACCGCCACACCGCCGCGTCGCCCCGTCCTCCCCCGTCCACCGTTGGCCACGGGCTCCTCCCCGCCCCGTCCTCCCTCGACTCCTCCCCGGCCTCCCTCGGCCCTGCCCCGGTCCCTTGACCCCGGTCGTGACCGTGGCTCCGGCGGCCCCAGCCTCCCTCTGCCCCCACGGCTGGCCCCCTCGCCGGCCTCCCTCTGCCCCACGGTCGGCCCTGCTCGGCTGCCGCTCCCGCTCCACTGCCCCGGCCCCTTGACCGCGGTTGTGACCGCGGCTCCGGTTGCCCGAAGGTAATTTTTTAGTTAGTTTTACAAATTTTTTCATGTAGTATTTTGTACAAATATATAAATAGATAGATGAATAGACTGATGGATGTTTGCTAAATGAATAGATAGATAAAAATGTGAAAAAAATATGAGGTGGACAAATTTTGTATGTTTCGTGTAATTTTATTAGGTTTTAGATACATACTCACATGATAGATTGATGTTTTGTGGAGTACATTGATAGATAGATAGATGAAATGGCAGAGAACATTTTTTTGGCTTTTTTGATAGATAGACGAATGTTAAAATTTGGATATGATGAGGGGTTATTTGATCAAGATGATCTTGCTTGAAGTGTCAATGTTGTGTGTGATGTGATGACCTAAGTTTTTTTCACTCGACGGAATTTACAGAATTTTTGGTGTTGCATCTTCGTGGAGTGATCGTCGACGTCGGAGTTGTTGGTTCCTGATCGTCCCTCCACTGTTCGACTACTTCCTCTACAGCCCAGGGTGAGCTAAAAATCCACCACCTCCTCATCTGCTCTTTTTATGTAACTAGATTTAATTATCACGTCAAGTCGCGTAACCTAGGCGTCTCCCATTCGAAAGGGTTGCATCGATAAAGATGCATTCAATTGCATATTTATCACAGTAACTCTTTCGGATTGTCCAACGTTTTCCACAGACAACCCGAGGGTGTGTAGATTGGTTACGTTCTCCATGCCCTACCCCATTCCGAGACAGGATTTCGGTGGCGCCTCCCCGTTGTTCTCCGGAGCACATTCTCTCGGATTTTTGCCGAGACGTGTATCTGGAGAATAGCGGGGAGGTGCTGCCAAAATTTTGTCTCAGAACGGGGTAGAGCATGGAGAACGTACTCAATCTACACATCCTCCGGTGGGATTAAGACCTATCTTTACCTATTAGAGATGTAGGTGGATTCAGTGCCGTTTCTCGTCAACCCGGTAGAAAATAAAAATTGTATGTGATTAATTTTAATGAATCCATAATTTTGTTGTGTGGCTCGTGATAAAGCAGAGGATGGCAGACTCTCAGTGGATGTACAATGGTTTTATCCGTCGGAATCAAGTGACAACAGAGTGGGTCGACAAAACCGATGTGTTCTTAAAGGAGATATTCCGTCCTCCAATGATAATTAACCCAGAATGCCCCTGTGCAAAATGTGATAGACGTCACCGTAGAGCTCAGGGAGAAATGACTTTGCACCTTCGCACGTTTGGATATATGCAAGACTTTAACGTGCCCATAAACTTTGCCGAGCGAGACCGTGGTAGAGAGGAGTTGATGCGACAACGCATTGGTGGTTATGAGGACGATGGGGTTAGAAACATGCTAGATGATGTCTTTGCTGCCGAGACGACACATAGAACACCTTCAGAGAATGAACCGGAGGAGCCGGCGGCAATCGCAAAGGCCTTCTTGGAGGTCTTGGCCTCGTCAAAGAAACCTCTTTATGCGGGTGCCAAAATTTCTGAGTTGGATGTCATCTCGCAACTGATGGCAGTCAAGGCTGAGTACCACTGCACCCAAGCTTGCTTCGAAGCATTTCTGGGAGTGTGGGCTAACAGCCTTCCTGAGGGTCATGAACTGCCGAAAAGCATGTACGCTACGAAGAAAATCATGAAGGCACTATCTATAAAATATGAGAAAATAGATGTTTGCCCGAAGAATTGCCTTTTGTTTAGGCACGAGTATGCCAGTGACAAGTACTGTAGGGAGTGCGGTTCCTCTCGGTACCTTGAGGTGGTCGATGAGCATGGTGAGAAGAAGCAACTAGACATCCCCGTAAAGATTCTTCGGTATCTCCATTTCATAGAAAGACTGCAGTGCCTTTTCATCACGGAGGAGTCTGCCAAAATGATGAAGTGGCACAAGGAAGGAAAATTGTACGATAAAAAAATCGTGCATCCATCGCAAGCTGAAGCATGGAAGTCATTCGATATAGAGTACCCCGCGGAAGCAGCCGAGGCAGGGAACGTCAGGATTGCGATAACAGGTGACGGGTTGAATCCATATGGTATGTCGTCCAATCCATACAGCTGCTGGCCCGTGTTTGTTATTCCGCTCAACCTCCCTCCCGGTGTCGTAATGCAACGCAAGACCATGATCTTGTCACTGATCACAAACCACAACGTCTTATACAACTATTAAACATAAAAGAAAAGCAGGAGGGGATGAGATCGATCTAAAGTGCCTAACCTATATCAAGCTGAACTAAGAACAACTAACGAACCAACATGGCTTTAGCGCTGTAGCAGCAAGAGGCACCCAGGACGATGGAAGCAATGTTTGAGACATCACGCGCTACTACAAAGATTACCACAACCTAACTACCAGAAAGGAAGGAGTGGGGAATATAAATTGATACAAGTAAGATATTACAAGTGCAATATAGAGAAGACATAACAGAAAAACAATAATGACCAAAAGTAGAATCTTCAACAATCATCTTCCACTTCCAAGGATCTTCATTGTAATACGAGCACACCAAAACTCCATGAAACACTTCACATGTCACTGCTAAAAAATTATTACTACACACTTCATTTTCCTATTTTCTCTGTAACATAATCCAATCATTAAGCCACCTAGCAAGCATATTTCTAGGGACACAATGGTCAATAATTTTAGCATTAACAAAAATGGTGTTAATTCTTATTTTAAAAATAATCCAAAAGACCTTTGCAAGTCCAATAAACACCAGATGCATGTCATCAGCTCTAAACTTATTAACCAAGTATCGAACAAGCCATGATGTTATCGGGAATGTCAATTAAATTGAAGGCATATTTTAAGATATCCCACATCATCTAGCTAAGGAGCATTTAGGAACAACTGTTCAACGGATTAATCGAGCTCAAAAGAGGCAAACCCTACCACCAATCCATCACCTTCTAATTAAGTTGCCCTTGTTTAAAATAGTGTTTCTAAGAACAAGTCACATAAGGATCTTGGCTCTCAGTGGAGTTACTATCCACATGAATTTTTGTGGAAAGTTAATTTAATTTTCAATAAGTTTCCTATAATATGATTCCATAGAGTAAGCACCATTTTTTTTGTCAAAGTCCACTTAATAGTGTATTTCTTATTGGTCAGAGCAATGCCATCACACATATATATATTTGATGTGATTACACAGTTCTAGCGACTCTCCCATTAAAGTCTTCCTGAATTGAATTTTCTCAAGCTCTTCTCTAAAAACCTCATCTTCTCAAGCATTTTTTTATCAAAGCAGATATTATAGAGTCTAGTAAAATTATGTTGGAGAGTTTTATCATCTAACCACCAGTTTTCCCAAAACCTGATATTTTGTTCATTAGCAATAGTAAACTTGCAAACGGAGAAGAAATGGTTTTTAAATTACATCAAATCATTCCAAAGTTTAGAATCGCCTTCTTTCGTTTTATGCCAACTACGCTTTGATTTATCTGATATATTTTTGGTTAGAATTTCTCACCAAGAACCCCTGAGTTATAAATTTTCCACCACTATTTGCAGAGTATAGTCAAGTTCATAAAAGCAAGGTTTTGAATTCCTAAGGTCAACAAGTTGTTAGTCCTGCTCAGTTCAGACCATTTGACAAGGTGGTATATCTTTTCCCCGCGAGAGTAACTTATCTAGTCCCACAGGTAATCCATAAAAGACATCATAAAATTAGGGATCCCATTAAGTGAGGATTGAATTAGAGTAACCCTACTACCACTAGGCAAGAGCCTCCCCTGCCAAGTATTGCATTTCTTCTCCATTTTGTCCTCAGAAGGTTTCCAACATTTATTTCTAATCTTCTTCTCACCTACACGCATACCAAGATATTTTAAGGGAACGGATCCGACAAGCCAAGTGAATATGTCGGTAAAAAATATAATTCCTTGTCCTTTGCATATCCATATATAAATATCACTAGTGAAGATTTACTGATTTTTAAATTGTGAGAACTCTCAAAATCATACTGGAATAGAAATAGTGTATCATCGGCATGTTGTGACATGTTAATACCATTTTCAGTACATTAACTGGGACCCCTTTAACTAATCCATTTACCTCCACTTGGTCCTCCTCCGCCTCGGGTATATAAGGCAGTTTAGGGGCAAAATGGAGACACAATTGACCAACACCTGGTCCCCCACTCTTGTAGGTAAGCTGATTCGTCAACACACTTGACCAATTGAGACATAGGGGTCCTCACGTAACACTTCATCTCCCACCTTTGTCGGGACCGGTATGACAGTATCACCTTGTAAACAAGATGCCTTGCCAAGATCTCACCGATCTCTGACCGCCACACAATGCAATACATCTCAGGACAGGAGCAAGAGTAGTGTGTTACCTCCTCCAAGAAGGCCCGACACTAGGTCGATTATCCTTGTCTCTTGAGTAGCCAATCTGATATTTCACTCGCTCACCCCCTTCGAACAAATAAGCTATCTCCTGAAGCACCATCTGACTGTTTTCGTGCCAACTGACTATGATGGCGTTTACAAACTGAGTGATTAGTAATCTGATTTTTGAGCGAATAAGTTTTACACCAACATTACCAAGTTTTGCAAATCAACAACCCGACGCCTCACATGAAGAAAAAATAACTCAACTCACCAAGAAAGGTCGAACTTATTACACAAACTGCAAAATTCTTATACAAACACGTGCACGCATTCCAACGGATCCACCATCTAGTTCGTCGGATCGAATATTCTTCTAAGCCTTGAGTGGCTTGCAGACGATGGTGGCGTGGTTGCGGATCTGGTTGCTGAACTGTCCGGGCTTCTCCGTGGTGTCGATCTTGTCCTGCCCCGGCGGCGGCAGAAGCTGGAAGTTCTGCACCAGGCGGCCGAGCGTGATGCCGATGATGGGCAGCGCGAGGATGATCCCCGGGCAGCTCCTCCGGCCGACGCCGAAGGGCACAAACCGGAAGTCATTGCCGTTGGCCTCGACTTCCCTCTCCTCCTCGAGAAACCGCTCCGGCCGGAACTCGTCGGCGCGCTCCCAACGCTTGGGGTCGTTGGCGAGGAACCAGGCGTTGACGAGGATCTTGGACTCGGCGGGGATGTCGTAGCCGACGAGCTTGGCGTCCTTGAGGTTCATGTGTGGCACGAGGAGCGGGATGGCCATGCGGAGGCGGAGGGTCTCCTTCACGACGGACTGCAGGTAAGGGAGGCGCTCTAGGTCTGGCTCTGTCACCGCTGCATTGGGGCCTAGCACGGCGGCGATCTCCTGGCGGAGCTTTGACTGGATGTCCGGGTGGTTCACCAGCTCCGCAACTCCCCACTCGATCGACCACAAGGTCGTCTCAATTGCTGGATGCAAGCAAAAAGAATTAATTCAATGTCATCCCCTTGTTAACACTTATGCTAAATTAATTAGTACCCTCTCCATTCAAAATGTAAGACTAGTCGGAGTAACATAGATAATAACATGCATGTCACATAAAAAAAATGATGTAACAAGTAACTAAAAATAAAAAAGACAAATAGAGTAACATAATATGTTACCATCACATAGTGCTTTTCAATAAGAATAATTCTACAAAATAATGAAGTTATTTATATTATGACGCCCATGACACTACACATTATAGAAATAATAATTTAAACTAGTAACATATGTATGTTACTACCTCCGTCTAGATGCATAGGGCATGCGTGTAGTACTAACCTAAGTTACTCCCCACTTTGCCTGGCCTAAAGTGTATTGTTTTTCCTAAAATCAAACTTGTCCGGGGACAAACATATTATTGTCTACCAACCAAATCTGTATCAATAGATCTTCTTTTTTCTTTTTGCAAGGGAAGTATCAATAGATTCATCATAAATTAAACAGACAATTGTTGCACCGGCAAGTACTTGGGCTTTTGATCCGCACGCTCAAGGAATAATATGGGCTCTTCGCCAGCTAACCATCGCTGTCTCGCGTTGTATTGTCTCGAGATAAAAATTGCAATCATGTGTGCCACTTTTAATTAACAAAGAAATGGCCTGCATTTCTTTTAATAATAGGTTAGGTAGGGAATTGTCTTTTTCTCAAAAGTCAAAACTAGGTTGGACAGAAAGATGAATACACATTTAATTGATGAATTTTTACCTGCAACGTTGATTACATGGAACATGTCGTACTGTATTAAGATATAAATTGCAATCGTGCGTGCTATTTTTTATTAACAAAAGAAATGGTCTACAATTGTTCTTAATAAAAATGTTAAGTGGAGCATGTTCTTCTTCTCAAAGGTCAAAAGTAGGTTGGACACAAAGATGTATACACATTAATTATATTTGCTTCTTGATGAGTTTTACCTGCGACATTGATGTTCTCGACGATGTATAGGACGTTGTCGTGGTTGATCTCGCCCTTCCTTTCGGCCTCAAGGATGTGGTCCATGGCGCATCTGATCTCACCGTTCTTCTCCAACGCCTTCCTGCAATTGTGATGTAACGCGGTAGATGCATATTAATTTCCCGGTTGCATAACTGGTGATCTCAGTTATTTCTGATAGTGGAACCCGGTCTAAATTTGGATCTGTTGGTGTACTTCCATCAACCTATATACTAGTATGTACTTCTACTGTCGGTGTATGTATTGTATATTGTCAACTCGTGAAACCGAACCTATCTAGTCTCTCTCACGTGCTCACTGATGCACTGCGGCCGGTCAACTAGCAACAACACGTACCAATGCATCCACGCAACCGATGCAGGATGAGCACCCCTCAAGAAATCCAAGCTAATGCAAACGGAACTAATATATGTCCCACTTGGCGTCTACTTGCTTGCTTAGTTGATGCAACATCGATTAACATTAAAATGTCCTAGCAAGAAGCATCGATCGAATTATTATATAAGTACTCCATCCATTCCTAAATATAAAACCTTTTAGAAATTTCACTATGAATTACATACGGATGTATGTTGTCATATTTTAGGATATAGATTCTCACATTTTGCTCGGTATCTAGTCTATAGTGAAATTGCTAAAAAGTCTTATATTTAGGAATGAAGGGAGTATATAATTGCACTACTACATGGTGCTTACTTGCGCACTTGGACGAAGTCTTCCTCGAAGACCTTCATCCTCTTGGCCTTGAGGTTGGTGCAGCGGTTGAGGTAGCCACGGAGGAAGGGGCGGAGGATGGGGATGAAGTCGCCATAGTTGTAGTCAAAGCTTTGGGAGAGAATGCTGCGCTCGGCGTTGAGCGCCCTGAGCTTGTTGAAGAGCGGGTCGGCGAGGCTCTCGAACCGGCGGTCGAACATGATGCGGAACATGTCATTGTACATCATGAGCTGCAGCCTGCGGCGGATCACCACGCCCGTTGCCGACGCCGGGTCAGCCTTGAGGTCCTCCACCACCAGCCGGGCCTCCTCCTCCCACCCGACACGGTTTTGCGCCACCACCTTGTTCGTGAAGAAGGGCACGGTCATGATCCGACGCATCTTTCGCCAGTGGTCGCCATACACGGTGAACACCATGTCCTGCATACGTGCAAGCATTTTTGTGTTAGTAATATGGTTTTGAATTCCAGTTTTCAGAAATATTTCAGTCATTGTCAAAATTACTGAATTTTCTCGATATTTACCGATTTCGCTTTTTTATTTCGTCCAAAGGATCGAATTCCTATTTGAACTTGGTTCTATTTTACTTTTTGAATTTGTGTGTACTACTGAAATTGCTGAATTTTGGACCTAAAGATAATTATTTCAATGTGTAGAGAAATTAATGAAAAATCAAAAAATCATTGAAATTATACAACTAAAAACCAGCCATTAGTATCTCTCAAGAACTAGTATGTATATTTCATAGCAAGAATTTGCGGATTGCTTATCCCACCTGCCGCGAACTAGTATTCATATGCAAGAGCTGTGAATTCAACGAACTGACTTATTACCTGGCCTTTCCCGGTAAAGATGTCGAAGACGACGTTGCGGGTGCGGGAGCCGAACTCGACACCCTGGGTATGGAGGACCTCCTTGGCAAGCTCGGGGCTCGAGACGACAACCAGGTTGCGGACACCCATCCGGAGCAGGAACACCTCGCCGAAACGCTTGGCCATGCCCATGAGGTTGCGGTGGTTGAGGTCATCGCCCACCTGGAGCCAGTTGCCCACGATCGGGGCACCGGAGGGGCCCGGGGGGAGGCGGAGGCGCTTGCCAGTGAGCTTGGCGACGGCGATGGCGAGCAGCGCCGCCGCGAAGAGGCCCAGGAGGGCCTTCTCCAGGAGGTTGACGTCCATCTTCGTGTACTTGTGTGTGTGTGTGTGTTGCTTCAGCGGGGTGGATGGATGGATTAACGGGAGCAGAGGAAACTTATAGATATGGAAGGCTGGTGCGGAGCCACTACGGCTACAAAACCATTTCCATGGAGGTTTGACATTGCTGCTATTGGGGAGCTGGTCAAAACTCGGAAGCCAAATCCCACATGGAAGAGTTACATGTCCACCGGTGGGCTGAGGTAGGTGGGGCTGGGGACGTCGGCAAGCAGCGGCAAGGTTGCCCCTACGACGACGTCAAGGGGCTGGATGCTCTGTCATAGTAGTACTACTAGTACCACAGGGTTTTGATTTTTTGAATAATGCCATAGACTCTGTCTGTCCTATACTCCCTCCGTTCCTAAATATATATTTTTTAAATTTTTCCTATTAGAATACAGACAGATGTATATAGACATATATTTTAGTGTGTAGATTCATTCATTTTGCTTCGTATGTAGTTGCTTATTAAAATGTCTAAAAAGACTTATATTTAGGAACGGAGAGAGTAGTTGGCAGCTTTGACTTTGTTGTAACTAGGTCACACCGGTTGCTAAGACTAAGAGCATTTACAATCGAAATATGCAAATTCGGTCCCTCAAACGCCCACGAACGTAAGGGTTGAATGCTCTGCAATAGTAATACAACTAGTACAATAGGGTTTTGAATACTGTCATGGACTCTGTCTCTCATATATAGCTGGCACCTCTGACTTTGTTGTCACTAGGCGACACCGGTTGCTAACGGCTCGACATGTACAGGAGTAACATGGAGCCACGATAGAGTACGTTCGCCAGCTAAATGAACGCCTGTCAACCTAATCTACTTGCAGACTGTTGACATGCAAAAGATAAAGATAAAGACCGAGGTGCAAAGCATCTCAAGTCTTCTTTTGTTGCCAGAGTAGTCTCCGTCTCCCTCTCATGGAATGAGGCAAACTTTTTTCATCTCCGTTTCAGAAAATGTACTCCATATAACTTCCCCACTACTAGAAGTTCAGCATGAGAAGAATATAAATCAAATTCTTGTAACCATGATTATTCCGCGAGACTAAATGATGAGTCAGGGTGGACACCGTACACCTCGATCAAGCAAAATTAAATGGGGAAAGGAACAAGTGTTGACGCCACATTTCGGTGTCACCCAAGGTGTACATGCACATATAGGGATGAAGCTCGAGCTAATGTAACCCCGATGCATTACTTTAACATGATGTAAAAATTTGAAGCAACGGTATTTGTTGAATATATCAATATAGCTTTTGATTAATTTAATTCAAAAATAAATCATGATGATACAGCTACCAATATTATTCTCATACCGATAGCTAATCATGTAAGCACATGCCAGCTATGTCTTGGAGCCCCAAAAACGGCAACTCACATTCGCAAGGACTGCCTTTTTGTCGTCGAAGTTTGGTCTCACGTCCAGGTCTTGCCCAGGAGGTCCCTGGGGACATGCCAACATTGCCCCCTCCCATGGGGATCTCTAGCCGGTGGGACTTGCTCACCGTCACTTTGTCCAAGGACGACAAAAGAAGGCATAGCGGTCACTTCCTCTACACCTTCTGCAATATTTGGAAGCAGCGTAACCGGCGTCTCTTCAATGAAACTCGCCTCACCCACCTTGAGGTCACGACTATCGTCTTCAATGACATCGAGTAGAGGACCCTAGGTTTTGGCCGGACATATCTGGCGGTTGGTATTGGTTGATTCGGGTTACCTTGCGAGTCGGTTAGTTTTTTTGTCAGATTTCCCACCAAAAAAACATGTTATATCTGTACATAAATCCCTCTTTACCGTGTAATATAAAAAGGCAGTGCTCCACTGGTTCCGCGAGAAAATATTATTAAGCATGGAATAGGTAAATCTATGATAATGCCAAGTAGGACTAAGATATGAACTGGTAAATAGGGGGTCTACAAATCATACCGTCTAATGAGAAAGGACAAAGCCGCGTCGGTGGTGTTGCTGGGAAATCCTGGAAGTAGTCAAAGTTGCGAACAATGATGAGTGATATTCTTACGCTCAGCACATCGCTGTTTAAACCTGATGATCTTGGAAACCTCAAGAAAATCACTCCAATATTTCCACTAATAACTAATGAATGCAGGAGATTGTGAAATTCTTTGTTTAATTTGTTTCCACTCGGAAAGAGGCGAAACATGGATCAAAATCACCACCTAGAAGGAAACAAGGCTTGTGGATGCAACAAGTCCACCAGAGTGCAAGATGGCGTTGGGTACGGGCACACGCTATCACACTAGTGCTCGTACCAAATGCCAGCGACTCCGTGAGAGCCAACCTTCAACTAATTATCCCCCGCGTCCATGAACCTTGTGCTTACGGGCCGCAAGGTTACTCCATCTTGTAGCCTCTAGTAAGGTCAAGCTCTGAACGACGAAGCACTGCCGGATCGATCATATCATATGCGTGCACCCTATAGAGAGATTCTGCTTTTGACATTTGTTCGAGCGACTATTCGTGGGATGGTTCGGGGGACTTGAAGAACGATTTGCATCAACTCTTCTTCCGCTGCAACTCCGAGTTGGTAACGACCTGATATAACTGCTATGCATCTTTGCAGCGACCCTGGGAACTTGATTCGAACATAAGAGAATCCCTTATAGGTCAGGCAAACATGGCACCACCCTGATCACCTGGGAGGCAGGAACTCCGACTCATGTAGTGTTCCCTCATTAGCAAATAGGATAAACACCAAAAAAGGCCCAAGTAATTGTGCAAGGAAAAGCCTACCCGACAAGCCTCACTGAGGAGTTGATAGCTTGTTAGTCAATTCGCAATGGACCAGGACTTGTTCTCCCCTCAACTCCGTGGCTTCTCCACTTCCCGTAGAACAACGACACCCCTGCCATGCTTCTTTAATTCCAAGGTCGTGGTCGGACATTAATGGATACCTACGGCACAAATTCATTCCCCCAATCTGTTCTCCTTCCTTCGTTAACATTCTTATCATTCTCCATCAACTAGATGGTGGAGAGACTAAGATGGTACATGTTCTTCTTTCTCGTAATCTCATTCCTCAGTTGAAAGATTCACTGATAAATACCTCTGTCCTCCGGCACTAACAATTCCTCATGGAACATCGACCACATCCTCATGGGTCTTCTCATGCTCTTAGTTGGATCTAGGTGTGAGAGAGTCCGCATGCAGGAGATTAGGAAAAGAGGTGAGATTTATTCACTCCTGACGTTGTTTTGTTGTTCATGCTTACTGTTGTAGCCTATTGATCAAGCCACCTACATCCACACCAATATGTTTTGAGATGCTTTTGTTCCATGTATTAACAATTTTAATGCATCTTGTCTAGTGACATGTCTTCAAGAAAGTATTTGTCTTGTACTGAGGTGTCTTCGAGCTCTGATCATCATACTCAGTTTGTTTAATGTGCCCATTCTAACCATTAGGAAATCGGCCTTTTATGGGTCTATATTGTTGAATTACTATCATGGTACGGTTCTCTTGATCAATAAATAGGTGTACTGTCGGTTTTAGAGTCGACAAATCATCAATCTTTGTTATGTATGGGATACTTAGTTTGCTTTTCAATTTGTATGTAAGAAGGATCCCTTATTCTTCATGCCCCCGGGCCTCGTATATCTTTGTGTCAGCCCTACTTATATGTTGGTCTCAATTCTCCTTCATAAGGGATGGTACCAAACTCCATCATGTCATGAAAGACCACATGGTCCTCTGAGATTTATCAAGGAATTATTTTGTATATTGGACTAATCCCCCCCCCCCCTAGATCCCGTACATTATGTTGACAATTGTTTTAATCATTATTTTGATATACCAATGTTTTAGTGGAGACCGATAATTGCTTAACATTGTTTAATATTAGGTATGTGTCAATATAGAGATATCAACCTCTCAGGTCATGATCGTCTCCTTTGTCATTGCCTTGCCTACTTCTCCCTATCTCTTGGGCTTTAGGCCCGCCTCACAATCTCAAGTAGAAGTGAAAAATAGATATTTGGGTTACTATTATACACTACGTCAGTACCTAACTCAAAAAATCAACAGTGCAGAGTTGTCAATTGGATCATAGATTATCCCGTTTTTTCTACACTATGTATCCAAGTTGTGTCAAATATCCTATCCATTTCCACTCTTGGTCCCAGTCAATGGAGGGGAGCAATTGTTTGTGTGCACTTGGCATGGTAAAACAGGGCAAATGTAAGGTCGTCGAAATATATTTTAAAGCCAGCAACATGTAATACTTTACAAAAGTGTCTGCATGATTTAAAAGAGCAAGTAAGGTACATAGTCTGCATAAACTGGATAGTTTAAATATATTTTTAATCTCCCATCCCCCCCCCCCCCCCCCATTCAGCTATCATTTTGAAACAAAAAGAAAATCTAAGAACCCATATGCACAAATTTGACATATTGACCCAGCAAAATTAACACTAATGTAGCATATTCAACCAATTATTGAGATATGGGTACAACCACATTAACTTTGGTGCTCCAGACAAACAGTGTGGCATCTGATATCTGCAAACTTAAACAGTAGAGATGCCAGTAAACTATAGATGGATATGTAGGGTTTGTCATGGGCACATTAAATGTGGTCAAAATTTGAACTTCTCTAGGTTAAATTTACTTATTTTTACTAAAATGGCAAACTATAGAAAAACAATAAACTCTAGCAAAATTTCACCTGGACTCCAAAATTGTTGATACTGTAAATGCTAAATTGTTGGAATTGTCAAGAAAAAAGTGAACAACCGGTCATTAAAAAAACAAAGAATCGAGAAAAAAACTCCACTATTTAGATATAAAACATTTACAAAAATGTAAGGGCTGGAAACTTAATTTTTTTGTAGAAATAGCAGATCAAAAATAAATGTTGGTGAGAAGGCGGCTATGTGGTAGTCATGTGGTGGGCATGTGCCATATACCTCTACCAAAAGCACCTGCGGAAAAACCGATAAATCAATTATTCCAGTTCTTCATGGTTTTAAAGTTCACAAGTCGATTGGAGATATATGACAAATAAACATGTTACATTGGCTTTGCCAAGCTCACAAGTTCATATACACTAATTTACATCTCAAGTGTCATAATAAATAAAAGTTATAGCGAGTTCAAACAAGGGTTATACACCATGCAATTATCGACAAATGAACAGAACAATAACCTATAAATTAGATATACAGTGACGGACCCAGGATTAGGCCAGGCCCTAGGCAAACTGGGCCAGACCTCAGGCAACCTTCGGTCACTGCAGCGGTCAAGCAACAGTAACGCTACAGTGTACACAGGAGATGGGACTCACGCCTCAGGCCGCCGCCCGGGCTGCCTGGGGCCTGAATCCGCCCATGGATATACTAGTTACTCATTGACACTAAAGGCTTGTGCTCCCTGGGCAACCTTGATGAAGACATCTTCCAAGGTAGTGTCAGCGAGGCCCCAAGCATGTATGCTAAAACTGCATTTTGCAGTCTCGACCTCATGGAAAACACTTGCAATCTTCACGTCCTGCTTTGGCAGCTCAAATTTCTGTGTTCCAGATATGTGATATATCCTGTTTGCATTTTGCGACAAACGGCGAACCAGCTGTTCAACCTCCTGCTCATGTTCCGGAGATGTTGTGATTGTTAACACATAGGTACCTCCATATCTCGCTTTCAGCTGATAACATTGCAGCAGAAAATATGGTAAGTGTTCAATAAAGTAGGACACTACAAAAAATGTACTTATGTGTGTTAGTACTAGTGAATAAATAATCTACCTCTTTTGGATTTCCAATGCATTGAAAACCACCATCAACAAAAATACCAAGTCTGTCACATAGTACCTCCGCCTCTTCCATTGAATGTGCTGTAAAAAACATGATAATTCACATTGTATCTATGGAAGCAATCAAGACAAGATTAGGAAAGATGAATACTTGTAAGAATAATGGCACGGTTTTTCTTCGCTTCCTTCACAACACTCCATAGGCTATTTCTTGATGCTGGATCTAGTCCGGTGCTTGGCTCATCCATGAAAACAACCTAAAATTATGTATGCAAATTTCAGTTGCGAGTTCCATAATATTTTCTGCACCTGAAAACATAACAGGAATCAGGTTAGTACCTTCGGGTCTCCAATTAAGGAGATTGCGACACTAAGCCTCCGTTTCATGCCCCCACTGTACTTTCCCACTTGCTTATCACCGACACCGCCGTGGAATAGTTTAACACTCTTCAGAGAATCATCAGTTGCCTGATAGCACAACAGTTTTTGACATTTCAAATATTGATGCATTCATGCATATTATGATATGAACTGTTGCTGCATGGCAGAACCAATGAGCATATAGCACCATGTTTCACAATGAAGTAAATGATAGTAATAGATACTGGTCCAGACATACAAAAATGCAGAACTATACCTTCAACAGTTCAGCGCCTTTAAGATTTTTTAGTCTTCCATAAAACAACAGATGCTCTTTTCCCGTCAATGTTTCCCAAAGTAAGCTATATTTTAAAAAGCATTAGCATTCTGGCAACATAGAGTGAACGGCGAGCCATACAAAAAAAACGTCAGATTAATTTAAGATCAAGACCATACTCATGTTGTGGGCAGACACCCATATTTGTGTATATTTCATTCATATCAGTCCTAATATCCATTCCATGGACATAAGCAGTACCAGACGTAGGTGGAACGAGCCCAATCATCTGCGGATGAAAAATGGAAAATATATCCGCAATGAGTGAATTTGTTGGTCAACTTTGTGAAAAAATGAAACAGGCTACATGTCTTGCCATCATACCATACTGATGAAGGATGTTTTCCCCGCCCCATTCGGGCCAAGCATTCCAAAACATTGTCCTTTCGGGAGGGCAAGAGACAACCCACGGACTGCAAGCTTGTCAGGATTTCCATCCCTTCCGCGGTAAACCTTCTTTAGGTTATCACATATAATAGCATAGTTTGCATTGGGTTCCAGCAGAAGCTGCTCAACGGCCTCTCTCTGAACATAATAACAAATAGATTATCAATAAGCACATATTGCTGTCAGGGTCTTCTCCTGTAAGCAATGAATAGGTATCTTTCAGAAATATGCCAGGGGGTAACCTACTTCCTGAGTTGCGTCGGGGTTCTCCATTTCAACTATTACTTTAGATCCTATCCGACCGAAGCTATACATCCGGAATGATGCAGCTCGCTTCTTAAAGCATTTCAACAAGATTAACAACCTTTTTCGGAGTCCACCACCCAGTGATGAGACTTGATCCAAATAAAATGCCAATGGGAGAAGTATTGCCCATTCAACAACCATGATAATCAATACAGTACGCATTCCATTGACGGGGTCACTCAAATTGGTCCACGTCATACCATCGGATCCCATTGCAGTTCCAATGAATGCATATTGACCAAATTCGTATAAACCTCGGTAAAGTGAAAACCCAGGGATAATCTCCATGACCACTATCCAACCCTCTTTAATTATGTGGAACAATAAAACTTGTCAAGCATTTGATCTAAAATGAGTTAGTTGTAAAACAGACATAAATGAGAAAGTAACTTACTCGGGAAACTATTATCCTGGATAAAGAAACGCAGAAGAAATGCCCCTAGTAAACCAGAACCAAATACATACATGTAACCAACCACTGCAGCACCGTAATTTCAGATCAGTTACATATATATATATTATAAGCACAACTTTCTCGTTTTCGGCATAACAAATTTTAGTGACGGACCTGTGGCTATTTTGACAGAAGAAAAGAAAGACGCCGCGAAAAATGCGAGTGCAATCTGCAGATTTATGTAGATGAAGTAGAAAATAATCTGAATGATGTAGTCATTTCTTGTAAAGAAACCCAGACCTGTACAGAATAAAACCATTTCAAGGAGACTCTTTTATGTAAATACATGCAACTTCTTGATGATTTCCAATATATTTACCTATCAAGGAGCCAAAAGAGACAAATAGCATCATATATAGAGCTGATAGAGCAAAGAAGTAAGTATAAGTTATCATCCAATAAGGGCCGGCCTTCAAACCATGCATCTTCATCATAATTTTCAGCTTTTGTTGCTTCTCATACACGAGATATGTTAGTATAACCTGTAAAAAGTATCGTACCAACTCATCAGCTCATCCATTTTTCTGAACTTGCTTACAAAAGGTTGTGCCTCATACTCACTGGAAAGAGTAGCTCAACGATCCATGTGAAGAATAGCGGACCCAGAAGAGAAGACAGGTCAAGTTTAAGTTCTGTTCCTACTTTAGGCATATCTTTAACATATTCAAGCAGCATTCCCGCTCCACTTCCTCTGAGAAATTTGATGTATGTGTTCGATGCCTATATGAAAGACAGTACACCTCGTAACAATAGTCCTTGAACTTGAAATGCAAATGAAATTCACTTAACATGAAGTTGTGCAGCAGTTAAGACTTAACAGCACATACCATGTTAACCAAGCGTGGTACTCGTAATAACGCCATTTCAAAAAATCCAGCATTGTTATTATACGTAGAGTTGAACCAAATACTAATGTCAAGACTATCTGTATTTGTACTCAAGAAGTCATAACCTGTGAACAAGAACATGTTATACACCGAAAAAAAAAATCAATACTAACACTTCACTGAACTAGATCGTGGATACCTCCAGCAAATTCATTCGCCTTCCCTCCTCCACTTTCTCGTTTTTGCCTATAACCCTTAAATATTTCGTAGTTGATAACTGATGCGCTTTCACGCCATAACGACAAACCTTGAATGCAGTCTACATCTGGACATCGCAAAGAGCATTCGGAGTGGAAACATTAGTAGGTAATTAGGTATAGAAAACATATGAAAAAACAGCCTCCTGTATGTTGCATATTCTTGGAAAACAAAAGCACAAAAATGAAAACTCTGATAGCTAAATATGAGAGTGTCAAAGATTTCAGTAACAAAAGGAAAATTTCCTGCTAACATATATTAATGTACATCCTTTTGTTTCAAAGAAATAGTTCAAACTCCAGTCCCATCTAATTATTTGATGAGACCTGCTCAGCTTATCTGATCCTTCTTTTGAGGAAAGCAGACAAGCTGCAAAGCTGAAGATGAAACACACACTAACATTATCAGTTTAGAAGGTCCAATATTATAAATGTGGTCAAGCACTCAAGCATGCTATTTTTTGAGGAACTAAAAATTTATTTGAGGAACGTCAAGCATGTTGTTGTCAAGACAATTAAAGCTTACAAACATTAAGTAGTAATCATTTTCTCTTCTTCTAAATGCAATGCCAGAGCTCCTGTCCTCTGACGAGTTTCCGTAAAGGAAAATGAAGTGGTAATCCTTTTCCATGTTGAGATCACGAAGTAGTAATTCTCCTCAAACACTCATGGTTTTCTCCTTGCTTCCTCTTAACCAACACGCAACGCAATACATCGTCAATGAAATGAGGAATTCAACAAAGGAGGAATGCTACTTACTGAGTTTAAGGGGTTTCGGCCCGGCATTGACTGAAACTGTTTGCGAGAAATTGGACCTACACCGAGGTTGAACAATGTACAGAGTATTCCCTGGAGTAAACGCTGGCTCTAAAAACTGTCTAAACGACGCTGGCGCGTCAGAGCCCTGAGACAAACAGATCCAACAAAGACAAAACTCTGCACATTAATAACTATATAATCTAGCTACGTGCGCAAATAGGTTTGTAAGAAACTCACAGGAACAATCTTGGAGAGTGTATGCAGATAATCAGTGAAATTCAATGGTGAAGACAGAGCAGGGAAGAGTTGACCGGAAAGACCTGCATTTCGAAAGCACAAACATTCAGATGCAGAAACATGCCATCTCCTATAGCTAGCTAATGTACCATGGTAGAGATCATACATACTTTGGGCGAGCGAGCGGTTGCCGCCGGTGACGAGGAGAGCGGCAGGGCAAGAGCGAGTGTCCCGGCAAGCCGGGCCAGGCAAACCGTCGAACGGCTGGGAGGCGGTCCTGACGTTGACGGCCCTGGACTCGGGCGGGGGCAGCTGGAGCACGGCCGGCCACCGCGGCGGGCTGGGGATCGGGCAGGTGGCGACCTGGTCCTGCGTGGAGTACTGCACGCCGCACTCGGTCCTCCGGCAGGTCCCGTCGGCGGCCCTGACCGCGTCGACGCAGGCGCAACCGCAGCGGTACTTGGGCTTGCCAATCTCGCGGTTGATGACGCCCTGCATCACCACGAGCAGCACGCAGAGGAGGATCGGGAAGACGGTGATGCAGACGTTCGTCTTCACGTTCCTCTTCTGCAGCACAGGCACAGCAGCAAACAAGACGGCGGATCAAATGTCGCTCTTGTTCTTGCCATGGGAAGGGAGCGCATTGCCATTCATGGAATGGATGCACAACCGCATGGACGACGGCAAGCAGAGCACGAAACAGAGCAAGAAGAAGATAGAGAGCGGAGGGAACATCGTGGACCGACGGACGGACCTGGAAGCAGAGGTTCTTGCGGAGGAGGGCGTTGGCCTGCGTGGCGAAGCTGGCGGGGCCCCGCGAGCCCTCCATTGCTGGAGTCGGAGGAGACGACGGAGCTCGGCGGGCAAGTTGGAACTGCTCTTTGGTCGTCTTCTTCGACCTTGGGTTCCGCCTCCCGCCAACTCTGCTTCACGAATCACGATGTGTGATTGTAGGAGCTAAAGTCGTCGGGTATTCTTTGACTTGCCAAGTTGCTCACAACCCACGTGGGCGTCATGTACTTATAGCGAGTGTTATAAAAAAAAAGGCTTTCGTTATGCTTTATGGATAAAACAACCATCATAGTTATAACGTATTATAAAAGTCACACGCACACAGAGTCACACAACACAATGTATAATAAGTTTTTTGCTGAGAGCACAGCTGAACAAGTATTGAAGAAAATTTGAAGGAGGGACCAACGGGGGCCTAAAGACGCGTGAAGCGAAGCGTCTAGTCCGGCTCGAGGGGTGGTGGAGGGAGCGGCAGCGCCAAGGGAAGAGTCATCGTCCTGAGATCGGCAGTAAGGGTGTTGATAGCGTCCTAGTCCTGTTGGCGGCTAAGCGGCCGCCAAAGCTACAGAAAACCACACATTTTAAAAACGGCGTCAGTCGCACGTCGGAGAGGCATACATTGGATCACCAGCTTATTGCGAACAGTCCATAGCGTCCAGGCAAGGACCCTAGTGACGAGCCACCTAATGTTGCGCCGCGGCTGGGGAGAGGACTGGACCTCAGCGAATAAGTCTAGGAAGTTGGTGTTACACCAATGGCCACCCAAAATCTCCTGGAGGCAGCTCCAGAGAAACTGGACGGATACACACGAGAAGAAGATGTGATTGGAGTCCTCAGCGGTACCGCAAAGAGGGCATAAGCCATCACCCAGTCCGTTCCTCTTAAGCACCTTCACACCGGAAGGGACGCGGCCGCAGATCCACTGCCACAAGAAGATCTGAATCTTCAGGAGGAGCCTGGTCGTCCAGATCAACTCGAGCGACGTGGGAGCAGGAGAGGAAGCAATGGCCCGATAGAGAGATTTCGTCGAGAAACATATTGAGGGCTCGAGACGCCACGAGATGCGGTCGACACCCTGGTCTAAGGCTGATTCGTGAAGAGCGACAACCTCTAGTAGCTCGAGCCAGGCTAACTGTCCCTCGAGAATGTCCGTCGGAACGCAAGACACCCAAGATCACTGAGGGCGGTCTCAACCGATATCCAGGCATCCATCGCGATGGAGAATAGGGACGGGAATCGCGCTGCGAAGGGCTCCAGCATGGCCTATAGGTCAAACCAGAACAAGGTGGAAGAGTCGAAGCCGACCTCAATAGAGGTCCCGATGCGAAGGACCGGGATCAACTGGATGATTGACTGACAGAACTGGGAGCCTCCAGATCGTTGGCAGAAAGCGAGTGGCTGGCCCCGTAGGTGTTTATTCCGAATGATCTGGAGCCAAAGGCCACCAGTTTCGTTAGCAATCCGTCAGAGCCACTGCGTCAGGAGGGCAATGTTCATGCGCATAGAGGACATGATTCCCAGGCTGCCCTGGTCTCTAGGCCGACAAATATCAGGCCACCGAACCATATGATTTTGCTTGTCCCTCGCTGGCCCAGAAGAACCTCGCCTGGATGGTGCCGATCTCATGATGGAGAGTCTCGGGCAAGCTATAGAAGCTCATAATGTACAGGAGCAGGCTGGACAAAGAGGAATTGTGGAGGACCGTCCTAGCCACCTTGGATAGCCATCGGCCCTGCCAGGGCTCAATCTGGTGCTGGAGCTTGAGCACCGTCGGCCGCAAGTCCGCAACGGACAAACGCGAGTCGCGGATGGGGATCCCCAAGTAGGATGTGGGGAATACGCCCAACTGGCAATTAAACCTGTCAGCGATACTCTGGCTCACCTCGGGTGAGTAGCCCATCACCATCACCTTGCTCTTGCCGAAGTTCATCTTGAGCCCCCACATCTGCTGGAATCAGAACAGGAAGAACTTCAGGTTCGCGATATCATCGGCAGAGCCCTAGACCATGATGATGGTGTCGTCAGCATACTGAAGCAGAGAGACACCCTGGCCATCGACTAGGTGGGGGACAACTCCCTGGATGTGCCCGTGGCCTTATCCTTATCAAGGATGTACGCCAAGGAGTCAACCACCAATAACGAGTGTTTAGGGCATCCCTTACGCTATGGGGACCAACACTGACGCCGGAGCCGGTCATTCAATTGTAGCCGCAAATGTTTAGAAACAATTCAAACAAAAAAAGTTGATGCAAATTTAAACAAGTCGGACTAATTTTATTCAAATTTAAATAGTTTTTACATAGAACTGGATGTTTTTCATCTAAATTGGAGCACATGCATTACATTTTTGACATATTTAAACTAAACCAATTGTGAACGAGTAGTGGGATTTTGTGGGACCCATGTGTCGGTGGCTTCCCATGTTCTACTCTTCCTCGCTACCGGCGTCACCCGCGGGCGTGTTGGCTTCATCGTTGTGGCGGCAGGGTGTGGCCACCGTGGAGCTGGCGATGTCGTCGTTGTCCTCCTTCGCTGCCCCATCGATCTTCGGTATAGGGCTTCCTTCTCCGCCTGCAGAATGTGGAGCGCCATTGCTCGCGGCGGATGCCACGGGCGGAACGGTAGGACAGGAGCAACACCTACCTCTCATCTACGTTCACTTTCGCCAGGATGCATGTGGCCCCAAGTTGCTCCTCTGCACGACAGTGCTCATCGAGGAGGCAGAGGTTGTACCTTTGGTCGACATGCGCCTGCTCGAACGCAACCTCCCACTCTTCTGACACCAAATCGTTAAGTGCGCCCGCACCTCACCTATGGTGATGCCGGCGTGGGCCAGTGAGGATGGTAGTGTCGGCTTGTCGTCGGCCACCTCTTCCATTGGCTTGTCCGCACAGTGGCCTCCGGAGATCTCGCTCGTCTATAGGTCTGTCGGCCGGTAGCAATGTTAGTGATCTCCTTCTTCTGTTCACCGAGATGCTCTCCCATGGGGCTTTGGAACGCATGGGCATGGCACGTGGCGCTGAGAGCAGATAGGGAGCGGAGGAGGTTGGATGTAGCTTTTTTCATGCCTGGCATTTAAATAGCGGACAGATACCATAACAAGCGGTGAGGTGGCTAACGCTAGCCGGCAGACGGACAGACGCGTGGTCATGTACTTTTACCGAGTGTTTAGGGCATCTCCTACGTTTGATCCCAAACACGACAACATATTATTCCACGGACCGTGCGGGGACAAGTCCGCGAACACTAATGCGGGAGCCGGTCATTCAACTGTAGCCGCAAATGTTCGAAGACATTTGGAATAATTTAACAAAATTAAAAGGTTATGATGTAAATTTAAACAAACATGATGAATTCCATTCAAACTTGGATAATGTTTAAATAAAAATGGATGATTCTCACCTGAAGAGCACATGCATTACATTTTTGAAATATTGCAACTAAACCCTTTGTGAAAAAGTAGTGGCCTTCATGGAACCCATGTGTCGGTGTCCTTCCATGTTCTACTCTTCCTCTGTATCGGCAACGCCGGAAGACATGTAGGCTTTTTTGTCGTGGCGGCAGGCCGCAATCGCCGTGGAGCTCACGACGTTGTCCTTTCCATCGTAAAATTCCCACATCATCTCGTAGATCTCCGCGTAAAGGGCTTCTTTCTCCTTCTACAAGAAACGTTGCCGCAATCGATGTTGTCGAGCCTGCCATTTAAATAGAGGGCGGGTGCGAGGCCAAGCGGCAAGGTGGTTAATGGTGGTCGATAGACAAAAAATATGGGTGGCATTCGCATGCGGGCGCCAGAGTAGATTCATTAGCAACCGCATATGTTTAGTGGAGGGAGGTGGACGAACGGGTGTTGTTTAAATTGGGAGAGAAGCCGCGTGCACCGGCAAGCGGTGCGGACGACGCTCTCAGCCAACGTGCTGCTTCAATGCGGCTCCAGTAGAGGTCGCGTCCGCTCTGCACCGGCATTAATACGATGTTAACCGTTTCGAGCGAGAAAGGACGGGGGAGGGCTTTCAATGGGGGTTGTCGGACTTGCACGTTACAGCTATCCGAACATTGCAAAGCCTCCTAGTTTGCTTTCGGTTTAACCGGAAAAGGACATCCAGACCGGCCAACAGACAGATGTAGGACCATATTGGATAATAAAAAACGTTGGGACCGTGCGGTTAAAATGCCCCTAGAGTGCAAAGCAGCTGACTCAAACCTAGGAGCTAAAAAATGTATTGTGTTACTCTATGTAAGGCGTTTTAGAGCGAAAGTGCCCTTCTGCTCCAAAGATCAAATGAGCTCGGTGAATAGTAAAATAAAAAAAATGAATTTTTTTATGACCACCATTGACAAAGTTTTAAGCACGTGTAAAAAATCGGCATGAAATCACATTCCTATAAGGCATGAAAAAAATTGATACTCTAAAAAGTTTCATGCCGAATTTGTACACGTACTTAAAACTTTTGTTAATGTTGACCATAAAAAATCAGAATTTTTAATTTTATTTTGTTTTTTTTCATTTTATTGTTCACCAAGCTCAAATGAGCTCGGGAGCAGAAATTCTACGTCTGTTCTAGAGACTTGTGCACTAACTTCCAAGTCTTTTTCTCAATTGGCAAACAAGAGAGAGGGAAAGCTGATGCATTGGCGCGACGAGAGACCGTGGAAAGGTTGGTACTCATGTCTTTTCTACTCTTCATTTTAAAAATCCGTGCTTTTGTAACTCTCTCTACATCAATGAAATAAGCTACTAGCTGTTTTTTGTCCAAGAAAACAATTAAAATTTGCTTCAGACGATGGCAATTAGCTAGGATAGATCTTCCTTGAACTAAGAGTTGAGGGATTTTGATCGTTCATGTGGAAGTTGCTTGGCTAGCGTTGAGTTGACCTAAGAAGTAGCTGACCGACGGCCATATAGTAATTTCAGTCAATCCATGATGGGTTCACACAAATCGCAGGTCGTGCATGCAGGCGGTTCAGAGAGTCAGCACCATGATACGCGCATCAAGGAAGATCATGTGCACGTGCATACGCGGCTTAAATTCAATTTGGGGCTGGCTCAAAGAGCATAGTTTAAGTTTGTGATGGAAGGAGAGAGTAAGATTCACTATTTGAAGAATTGTCCCACACTAGTTTGAGATACTAACTGAACGCTGAAAAATAAATCGGCGAGCTATCACGAGTAAGTTTGGTATTGTGGTTGTGTCATTAATGAGGTCTCCTTTGGTTCAATCACTAGGAAAATCATAGTACTAGAAAAGTTTTCTCTCGAAACAGGCTTTCGCCCGTTTTATATATAAAGCAACAACCGAACAAAGTATACGGACGAACGATACAAGGTGAAGAGGTAGCCCTCTTACAAAGCATATCCCGAGATAGTCAGATCACGCAGAACGCACACAACTACGATACCGAAGGAGAACATGGGGAAGACCAGGTACAACGCCACGCTATGCCCTCGCACACCTAAGCTTCACGACAACGCCCTCAGGAGGGAAGACGGCACGAAGTGTCGTCGCCGCCGAATCCAAAGTGAACATGAGCTTTCGCTCGAAACCTTGGAACGGGGAGGAGAGCCACAACAACGTCTTCAAGAAGAGAACGGTGCCCGCGAGCGTCGCCGCCATCGGCGCCAAAGCGCGGAGCTTTCGCTTGGCGGCTCAACCGTGCCAAACAAGGTCACGAGGACAAACACAACGATCCCAGACTCCCAGATCTGGATCTGAGCATCGCCCCTGTGATAGAGGATGAGCCCGAGCCACCTGACGCTACCCCCTCATCTCCCACACGACCAAGAGGAGAGCCACCACTGCCGCCATAGAGCCCGCCGGAGAGCCAACCATGCAGCCCACCATCAGAGGCCGCCACATACCAATTCCGAAACACCGCCATCCGAGCACCTCACAACACACTCACCAGTCACCACGGTAGGAAGAGCGAACGGCTCCGTCCACTCATAGACTGCCATCAACCCTCAATTCTGGATTAGCTCCTTCAGAGTACGAAGTGCCCACACATGCATCCCCAGCTAGCCCCGGTGGACTACGACGGACACGAATCGAGGACTACCGACGGTCGTTGTAGAGCAAGCCTACACCCTAGCCCTCTTGCCTTGGCCCAAGCGAGCACTCACAACGCCATGTCCATGGCTTTCGGTGCCGATCCGATGGTATGAGCAGCGATGCACGACCACCACCAACTCCTACAACACCCACGAGAGGAAGACGCCGCTCGCGATCACACCTCGGGCCAAGCCCAACCTCCCCTACCCAAAGCAGCAACTTCGATCCGCCTTGGGCACAGATATGGCCCACCCGAGCATGAACCCTAGCTCCAAGCCTATCCTGTTTGCGCATGCGGCCACCACAACCGGTATCCGCGCAGCCCCGCGTACCATCGGATTGAACCCAAGAGAAGGAGAGCCGCCGCCACCACCCTGCGCCGCCTGTTGAGGCTCCACAGACGGATCCGCGTCGCCGTCACCACAAATTCGCACGACTGAATCCCTGACATAGAGATTCAACCGATAAAGATCTTCATAGAATATGTAGGAACCAATATGGGCATCTAGGTCCCGCTATTGGTTATTAACCGTAGAGGTGTCTCGGTCATGTCTACATATTTCTCGAACCCGCAGGGTCTGCACACTTAAGGTTCGGTGATGTTTCGGTAGTATAGAGTTATGTATGGTGGTGACCGAAGGTTGTTCGGAGTCCCAGATGAGATCTCGGAAGTCACGAGGAGCTCCGGAATGGTCCGGAGGTTATTGATATATAGGAAGTCCCGTTTTGGTCACCGAAAAAGTTTCGGGTACTTCGGTAGTGTATCGGGAGTGTGGGAAGTGTATCGGGGGACCGTCGGGAGGGGCCTCTTGCCCCAAAGGGCCTCATGGGCTGTGGGAGGAGGCAAACCAGCCCCTAGTGGGCTGGCCTAAGCCCCCACTAAGGCCCATGCGGCTGGGGAGGGAAAAACCCAAAGGTGGAAAGGGTTTCCAAGTGGAGAGGAGGAATCCTACTCCTAGTAGGATTGGAGTAGGACTCCTCCACCTCTCCCACTTCGGCCGCACCAAAGGGGAAGCCATAGGGTGCAGGCCTCCCTCCCCTCCCTCCTATATGTACAATAGGGAGAGAGGGCAAAAGCACTTCAACCCAAAAAGGCCATAGTGCAGCCCTCTCTCCCGATAGATTAGTTCCTCTAGTTTTTGAATGGTGCTTAGGCAAAGCCCTGCTGAAATAGTTCCACTGCCACCACCGCCGCGCTGTCGCACTGCTGGAGAACTCATCTACCTCTCCGCTCCCTCTTGCTGGATCAAGATGGCGGAGATCGTCATTGAGTTGTACGTGTGCTGAACGCGGAGGTGCCATCTGTTCGGCGCTAGATCGGGACGGATCATGATTGGATCGCGGGACACTCGGCAATTTGGACCGCGAGAACGTTCGACTACATCAACTGCGTTTCTTAACTCTTCCCGCTTATCGGTTTATAAGGGTATATAGATCCACTCTCCCTCTCGTAGATGCTCATCACCATGGATATGTGCGTAGGAAATTTTTTGTTTCCCATGCAACGTTCCCCAACAAATAATATGAATGCCAAATTTGTACGTCTGAGCAACATCACGTAGGGATTATTATGAAAATAAATAACATAAATGCCGCAGTCAGACGTCTGAGCGACATCAAATAAAAGGCTTAGAAGGAAAATAAATACTACGAATGCCACAATCGGACGTCTGAGCGACATCTCATAAAGAGCTTATAATTCAACATTCAAATATGAGCATCTAGGAGGTAGTACCATCCCAAGGAAGGCTCGGCACATCACAACAATAATCGGGTTAGTCCATTCATAGAAATAATATTCAGCCAAGATTACTTCTGTCATATAACATATTAGTTCTCCAGAGACTAAAACTGAGACCAACACTTGACCTGTCAACCAATATCCTTGTCCATGGACACGGCTACTCGAATAGTTTGACTCTGCAGAGGGTGTACTCTTTACCCACAGCAAAGGGATTCCGGTAGTCACAACTGACTAGTTCCGTTTACGGTTATTTAGAGGAAAACACACATAACCAGTACACACCCATTTCACATCACGTTGCCCGGAATCACCCAAAGTAACGTTCAAGAAAAACTATAAGACAGGGGGCCGACACCTCGAATAGCATGGTATCAAATTTATACTGTGCACTACTAATGGGCGCCCCCTCTTGGCCTCAGCCGGAAACACCCATGCCCCCTGACCGGATGACGGGCATTATTCCAGGGCAATGGAACCCTCACCATGGCCCCTCTATTTGGTGTGTACATGGAAAGAGGTTTGCAACTTACAAAACCATATTCCTGTGGGAGAACATGTGGCAACATGAAACTAAGGTGAACGGGGACAAGACTCGGTCTATGTCAACACTAGGGTTAAAAAATTTCTTTAATAATACTAGCATGATCCAGCACACAACCTATCATGACACTACATGACTAGGTTGTCCATTCATTCATGATCACATCAAGTTTTTAGCTCACTTGCAACGTATCGTGCATGAAATATAGCATTCATCATGTGCTTCATATTAACATGCCATGACAATTACAATGTTGGAAATATGCCCTAGAGGCAATAATAAATTGGTTATTATCATATTTCCTTGTTCATGATAATCGTTTATTATCCATGCTATAATTGTGTTGATCGGAAACTCAGATACATGTGTGGATACATAGACAACACCATGTACCTAGTATGCCTCTAATAGACTAGCTCGTTGATCAAAGATGGCTATGGTTTCCTAGTCATGGACATGAGATGTCATTTGGTAACGGGATCACATTATTAGGAGAATGATGTGATGGACAAGACCCAAACTACAAACGTAGCATATGATCGTGTGAGTTTATTGCTACTGTTTTCTGCATGTTAAGTATATGTTGTTGGAAATATGCCCTAGAGGCAATAATAAAATGGTTATTATTGTATTTCCTAGTTCATGATAATTGTCTATTGTTCATGCTATAATTGTGTTAACCGGAAACCGTAATACATGTGTGAATAGATAGACCACAACATGTCCCTAGTGAGCCTCTAGTTGACTAGCTCGTTGATCAATAGATGGTCACGGTTTCATGACCATGGACATTGGATGTCGTTGATAACAGGATCACATCATTAGGAGAATGATGTGATGGACAAGACCCAATCCTAAGCATAGCACAAGATCGTGTAGTTCATTTGCTAAAGCTTTTCAATGTCAAGTATCGTGTCCTTAGACCATTAGATTGTGCAACTCCCGGATACCGTAGGAATGCTTTGGGTGTGCCAAACGTCACAACATAACTGGGTGGCTATAAAGGTGCACTACGGGTATCTCTGAAAGTGTCTGTTGGGTTGGCACGAATTGAGACTGGGATTTGTCACTCCGTGTGACGGAGAGGTATCTCTGGGCCCACTCGGTAAGACATCATCATAATGAGCTCAATCTGACTAAGGAGTTAGTCACGGGATGACGTATTACGTAAAAAGTAAAGAGAATTGCCGGTAACGAGATTGAACAAGGTATAGAGATACCGACGATCGAATCTCGGGCAAGTATCATACCGATAGACAAAGGGAATTGTATACGGGATTGATTGAATCCCCGACATCGTGGTTCATCCGATGAGATCATCGTGGAGCATGTGGGAGCCAACATGGGTATCCAGATCCCGCTGTTGGTTATTGATCGGAGAGGTGTCTCGGTCATGTCTACATGTCTCCCGAACCCGTAGGGTCTACACACTTAAGGTTCGATGACGCTAGGGTTATAGGGAAATGTTGTACGTGGTTACCGAAGGTTGTTCGGAGTCCCGGATGAGATCCTGGACGTCACGACGAGCTCCGGAATGGTCCGGAGGTAAAGATTGATATATAGGAAGTCCAGTTTTGGTCACCGGAAAGTTTTCGGGCTCATCGGTAGTGTACCGGGAGTGCCGGGAGGGTGCCGGAGGACCCCCGGGAGGGGTGTGACGACCACAGGACTTCGTGGGCCCTTAGAGGAGGTGTGCCAGCCCTTTTTGGTCTGGCCAAGACCTTCTAGAAAGGCCCATGCAGCTGGAGATAAGGAGATAGGGCAAAGGAGTTTGAAAAGGAGGAGATCCACCTCCCTTGTGGGAGGTGGACTCTTCCCCTAGGGTCGGCCGAACCTCTCCTCATTGGAGGAGGGGCCAAGGCAGCCCTCCCTCTCCCTCCTCCTATATATATGCAAGGGTTTGGGCTGATTTGAGACACGACTTCTCTCCCTCGGCGCAGCCCTACCCTTCCTCTTCCTCGTTCTCCGAAGCGCTTGGCGAAGCCCTGTTGGAGTCGACGTAGCTCCACCGTCACCATGCCGTCGTGCTGCCGGAGCTCTCCCTCAACCTCTCCTTCCTCCTTACTGGATCAAGGCATAGGAGACATCATCGGGCTGCACGTGTGTTGAACGCGGAGGCGCCGTTGTTCGGCGCTGAGATCAGAATCCACCGCGATCTGAATCGCTGCGAGTACGACTCCACCAACCATGTTCTTTTAACGCTTCCGCTTAGCGATCTTCAATGGTATGAAGATGCAATCTCTCCCCACTCGTTGCTGGTTTCTCCATGGATAGATCTTGGTGATCGTAGGAATTTTTTTGATTTTCTACTACGTCTCCCAACAGTGGTATCAGAGCTAGGTCTATGCGTAGAATCTTTGCACGAGTAGAACACAAGTTGTTGTGGGCGTCGATTTTGTTAATATGCTTACCACTACTAGTCTTATCTTGATTCGGCGGTATTGTGGGATGAAGCGTCCCGGACCGACTTTACACGTATGCTTACGTGAGACTGGTTCCACCGCGTGACATGCACTTGTTACATAAGGTGGCTAGCGGGTGTGTGTCTCTCCCACCTTTGTCGGATTGGATTCGATGAAAAGGGTCCTTATGAAGGGTAAATAGCAATTGGCATATCACGTTGTGGTTTTGGCGTAGGTAAGAAACGTTCTTGCTATAAACCTATAGCAACCATGTAAAAACTTGTAACTACAAATTAGAGGACGTCTAACTTGTTTTTGCAGCATATGCCTTGAGATGTGATATGGCCAAAGAATGTGATGTGATGCATTGTGATGTATGAGATTGATCATGTTCTTGTAATAGGTTTCACGACTTGCATGTCGATGAGTATGACAACCGGCAGGAGCCATAGGGGTTGTCTTATTTTATTGTATGACCTGCATGTCAATCATAAACGCCATGTAATTACTTTACTTTATTGCTAAACGTTAGCCATAGTAGTAGAAGTAATAGTTGGCGATACAACTTCATGAAGACACAATGATGGAGATCATGATGATGGAGATCATGGTGTTGTGCCGGTGACAGTGATGATCATGGTGCCCCGAAGATGGAGATCAAAGGAGCAAGATTATATTGGCCATATCATGTCACTATATTGATTGCATGTGATGTTTATCATGTTCACATCTTATTTGCTTAGAACGACAGTAGTAAATAAGATGATCTCTCAATAAAATTTCAAGAGAAGTGTTCACCCTAACTGTGCACCGTTGCTAAGGATCATCGTTCCGAAGCACCACGTGATGATTGGGTGTGATAGGTTCTAACATTCGCATACAACGGGTATAAGCTAGATTTACACACACGGAACACTTAGATTGACTTGACAAGCCTAGCATGTACAGACATGGCCTCGGAACACGACAGACCGAAATGTCAAACATGAGTCGTATAGAAGATACGATCAAAATAGAGATGTTCACCATGGATGACTAGTCCGTCTCACGTGATGATCGGACACGGGCTAGTTGACATGGATCATGTGTCACTTAGATGACTAGAGAGATGTCTATCTAAGTGGGAGTTCATTAAATAATTTGATTATGTGAACTTAATTATCATGAACTTAGTCTAAAATTATCTTTACAATGTATATTCTAGATCCAATGGCCAACGCGAATGTCACCCTCAATTTCAACGCATTCCTAGAGAAAACCAAGCTGAAAGATGATGGAAGCAACTATGCGGACTGGGTCCATGGCTTGAGGATCATCCTCATAGCTTCCAAGAAATTGTATGTCCTTGATGCACCACTACGTGACCCACCCCTTCTCCTAGTAGAGCAAGACGTTGCGAACGCTTGGCATTCTCGCTGCGATGATTACTCCCTTGTTCAGTGTGGCATGCTTTATAGTTTAGAATCGGGGCTTCAAAAGCGTTTTGAGCAACACGAAGCATATGAGATGTTCCAAGAGCTGAAACTGGTTTTCCAAGCTCATGCCCGGGTCGAGTGATATGACGTCTCCGACAAGTTCTTCAGCTGTAAGATGGACGAGAATAGTTCTGTCAGTGAGCACATCCTCAAGATGTTTGGGCTACACAAGCGCTTGACTCAGCTGGGAGTTAATCTCCCGGATGACTCGGTCATTGACAGAATCCTCTAGTCGCTTCCACCTAGCTACAAGAGCTTTGTGATGAACTACAACATGCAAGATATGGAGAAGTCCATTCCTGAGTTGTACTCGATGCTGAAATCAGCAGAGGTCGAGATCAAAAAGGAGCATCAAGTGTTGATGGTGAATAAGATCACTAGTTTAAATAAAGGCAAGGGTAAGAAGAACTTCAAGAAGGGTGGCAAAGCTGTTGCCGCGCCCAGTAAGCAAGTTGCCGGGAAGAAGAAGAACAAGCATGGACCCAAGCCTGAGCCTGAGTGTTTTTATTGCAAGGGTACCGGTCACTGGAAGTGGAACTGCCCAAGTACTTAGCGGATAAGAAGGACGACAACGTTAAAGGTATATGTGATATACTTGTTATTGATGTGTACCTAACCAGCGCTTGTAGTAGCTCCTGGGTATTTGATACCGGTGCAGTTGTTCACATTTGTAACTCCAAGAAGGAGCTGCAGAATAAGAGGAGGCTGGCAAAGGACGAGGTGACGATGCGCGTCGGGAATGGTTACAAGGTCGATGTGATCGCCGTCGGCACGCTACCTCTACATCTACCTTCGGGATTAGTGTTAAACCTTAATAATTGTTATTTATTACCAGCTTTGAGCATGAACATTGTATCTGGATCTTGCTTGATGCGAGGTGGTTACTCATTTAAATCTGAGAATAATGGTTGTTCTATTTATATGAGAGAAATGTTTTATGGTCATGCTCCGCTGGTCAATGGTTTATTTTTGATGAATCTTGAACGTGATGTTACATATGTCCATAGTGTGAGTACCAAAAAGTGTAAGGTTGATAACAATTGTCCCACTTACATGTGGCACTGCCGCCTTGGTCATATTGGTGTCAAACGCATGAAGAAGCTCCATACTGATGGACTTTTGGAGTCTCTTGATTTCGAATCATTTGACACGTGCGAACCATGCCTCATGGGCGAGATGACCAAGACTCCGTTCTCCGGAACAATGGAGCGAGCAACTGACTTGTTAGAAATAATACATACCGATGTATGCGGTCCAATGAGTGTCGAGGCTCGTGGTGGCTACCGTTATGTTCTCACCCTCACTAATGACTTGAGTAGATATGGGTATGTCTACTTAATGAAACATAAGTATGAAACTTTTGAAAGGTTCAAGGAATTTCAGAGTGAGGTAGAGAATCAACATGACAGGAAAATAAAGTGCCTACGATCTGATCGTGGCGGAGAATATTTAAGTCACGAGTTTGGCACACACCTAAGGAAATGTGGAATTGTTTCACAACTCACGCCTCCTGGCACACCTCAGCGAAATGGTGTGTCTGAACGTCGTAATCGCACTCTATTAGATATGGTACGATCTATGATGTCTCTTTCCGACTTAGCACTATCATTTTGGGGATATGCATTAGAGACTGCCGCATTCACTTTAAATAGGGCACCGTCAAAATCCGTTGAGACGACACCGTATGAATTATGGTTTGGAAAGAAACCTAAGCTGTTGTTTCTAAACGTTTGGGGATGCGATGCTTATGTGAAGAAACTTCAACCTGAGAAGCTCGAACCCAAAGCGGAAAAGTGCGTCTTCATAGGATATCCCAAAGAGACTATTGGGTAGACCTTCTACCTACGATCCGAGGGCAAAGTCTTTGTTGCCAAGAATGGATCCTTTCTTGAGAAAGAGTTTCTCTAGAAAGAAGTAAGTGGGAGGAAAATAGAACTTGATGAGGTAATTGTACCTCCGCTCGAACTGGAGAGTAGCGTAGCACAGGAAGTTGTTTCTGTGGAGCCTACACCGGCTAGAGAGGAAGTTAATGATGATGATCATGAAACTTCAGATCAAGTTACTATTGAACATCGAAGGTCCACTAGGACACGTTCTGCACCAGAGTGGTACGACAACCCTGTCCTGGAGATCATGTTGTTGGACACCGGTGAACCTTCGAACTATGAAGAAGCAATGGCGGGCCCGGATTCCAAAAAATGGCTTGAGGCCATGAAATCCGAGATAGGATCCATGTATGAGAACAAAGTATGGACTTTGGTGGACTTGCCTGATAATAAGCGAGCCATTGAAAATAAATGGATCTTGAAGAAGAAGACTGACGCGGATGGTAATGTAACCGTCTATAAGGCTCGACTTATTGCTAAGGGTTATCTACAAGTTCAAGGAATTGACTACGATGAGACTTTCTCACCCGTAGCGATGCTGAAGTCTGTCCGAATCATGTTAGCAATTGCCACATTTTATGATTATGAGATCTGGCAAATGGACGTCAAAACGGCATTCCTTAATGGTTTCCTTAAGGAAGAACTGTATATGATGCAGCCGGAAGGTTTTGTCGATCCTAAAGATGCTAACAAAGTATGCAAGCTCCAACGCTCCATCTATGGGCTGGTGCAAGCATCTCGGAGCTGGAACATTCGCTTTAATGAGGTGATTAAAGCGTTTGGGTTTATATAGGTTTATGGAGAACCCTGTATTTACAAGAAAGTGAGTGGGAGCTCTATAGCATTTCTCATATTATATGTGGATGAGATACTGATAATGGGAAATGATATAGAACTCTTGGAAAGTGTAAAGGCCTACTTGAATAAGTGTTTTTCAATGCAGGACCTTGGAGAAGCTGCTTACATATTAGGTATTAAGATCTATAGAGAAAGATCGAGATGCCTCATAGGCCTTTCACAAAGCACATACCTTGAAAAGATATTGAAGAAGTTCAATATGGATCAGTCCAGGAAGGGGTTCTTGCCTGTGTTACAAGGTGTGAGATTGAGTACGACTCAATGCCCGACCACAACAAAGGATAGAGAAGAGATGAGTGTCATCCCCTATGCTTCAGCCATAGGCTCTATTATGTATGCCATGTTGTGTACCAGACCTGATGTGAACCTTGCCATAAGTTTGGTGGGGAGGTACCAAAGTGATCCCGGAGCGGAACACTGGACAGCGGTCAAGAATATCCTGAAGTACCTGAAAAGGACAAAGGACATGTTTCTCATATATGGAGGTGCCGAAGAGCTCGTCTTAAAGGGTTACGTCGATGCTAGCTTCGACACAGATCCGGACGACTCCAAGTCGCAAACCGGATACGTGTATATTTTGAACGGAGGGCAGTTAGCTGGTGCAGCAGCAAGCAAAGCGTCGTGGCGGCATCTACATGTGAAGCAGAGTACATAGCTGCTCCGGAAGCAGCAAAGGAAGGAGTTTGGATGAAGGAGTTCATCACCGACCTAGGAGTAATTCCAAGTGCATCGGGCCCGATGACTCTATTCTGTGACAATAGTGGAGCTATTGCCCTTGCGAAGGAGCCCAGGTTTCACAAGAAGACAAGACACATCAAGTGTCGCTTCAACTCCATCCATGATTACATTCAGGAGGGAGATATAGATATTTGTAAAGTGCATACGGATCTGAATGTTGCAGATCCGTTGACTAAACCTCTCTCACGAGCAAAACATGATCAACACCAGAATGCTATGGGTGTACGATTCATCACAATGTAACTAGATTATTGACTCTAGTGAAAGTGGGAGACTGTTGGAAATATACCCTAGAGGCAATAATAAAATGGTTATTATTGTATTTCCTAGTTCATGATAATTGTCTATTGTTCATGCTATAATTGTGTTAACCGGAAACCGTAATACATGTGTGAATACATAGACCACAACATGTCCCTAGTGAGCCTCTAGTTGACTAGCTCGTTGATCAATAGATGGTCACGGTTTCATGACCATGGACATTGGATGTCGTTGGTAACAGGATCACATCATTAGGAGAATGATGTGATGGACAAGACCCAATCCTAAGCATAGCACACGATCGTGTAGTTCATTTGCTAAAGCTTTTCAATGTCAAGTATCGTGTCCTTAGACCATGAGATTGTGCAACTCCCGGATACCGTAGGAATGCTTTGGGTGTGCCAAACGTCACAACGTAACTGGGTGGCTATAAAGGTGCACTACGGGTATCTCCGAAAGTGTCTGTTGGGTTGGCACGAATCGAGACTGGGATTTGTCACTCCGTGTGACGGAGAGGTATCTCTGGGCCTACTCGGTAAGACATCATCATAATGAGCTCAATGTGACTAAGGAGTTAGTCATGGGATGATGTATTATGGAACGAGTAAAGAGACTTGCCGGTAACGAGATTGAACAAGGTATAGAGATACCGACGATCGAATCTCGGGCAAGTATCATACCGATAGACAAAGGGAATTGTATACGGGATTGATTGAATCCCCGACATCGTGGTTCATCCGATGAGTTCATCGTGGAGCATGTGGGAGCCAACATGGGTATCTAGATCCCGCTGTTGGTTTTTACCGGAGAGGTGTCTCGGTCATGTCTATATGTCTCCCGAACCCGTAGGGTCTACACACTTAAGGTTCGATGACGCTAGGGTTATAGGGAAATGTTGTACGTGGTTACCGAAGGTGTTTCGGAGTACCGGATGAGATCCCGGACGTCACGAGGAGCTTCGGAATGGTCTGTAGGTAAAGATTGATATATTGGAAGTCCAGTTTTGGTCACCGAAAAGTCTTCGGGCTCATCGGTAGTGTACCGGGAGTGCTGGGAGGGTGCCGGAGGACTCCCGGGAGGGGTGTGACGACCATAGGACTTCGTGGGCCCTCAGAGGAGGTGTGCCAGATCTTTTTGGGCTGGCCAAGACCTTCTAGAAAGGCCCATGCGGCTGGAGATAAGGAGATAGGTCAAAGGAGTTTGAAAAGGAGGAGATCCACCTCCCTTGTGGGAGGTGGACTCTTCCCCTAGGGTCGGCCGAACCTCTCCTCCTTGGAGGAGGGGCCAAGGAAGCCCTCCCTCTCCCTCCTCCTATATATATGCAAGGGTTTGGGCTGATTTGAGACACGACTTCTCTCTCTCTCGGCGCAGCCCTACCCTTCCTCTTCCTCGTTCTTCGTAGCGCTTGGCGAAGCCCTGTCGGAGTCCACGTAGCTACGCCGTCACCATGCCGTCGTGCTGCCGGAGCTCTCCCTCAACCTCTCCTTCCTCCTTTCTGGATCAAGGCGTAGGAGACGTCATCGGGCTGCACGTGTGTTGAACGCGAAGGCGCCGTTGTTCGGCGCTGAGATCGGAATCCACCGCGATCTGAATCGCTGCGAGTACGACTCCACCAACCGCGTTCTTGTAACGCTTCCACTTAGCGATCTTCAAAGGTATGAAGATGCAATCTTGTTGGGGAACGTCGCATGGGAAACAAAAAATTTCCTACGCACACGCAAACCTATCCATGGTGATGAGCATCTACGAGAGAGAGAGTGGATCTACATACCCTTGTAGATCGCTAAGTGGGAAGCGTTAAGAAACGCGGTTGGTGTAGTCGAACATCTTCGCGATCCAAATCGCCGAGCGTCCCGCGACCTCATCACGATCCGTCCCGCGATCCAATCACGATCCGTCCCGTGAACTCATCACGATCCGTCCCGCGATCTCATCACAATCCGTCTCACAATCTTGATCATGATCTATCCCACGAACTCATCACGATCCGTTCGGCGATCTCATCACGAACTGTCTCGCGATCTCGATCACGGTCCTTCCGATCTAGCGCCGAACGGACGGCACCTCCGCGTTCAGCACACGTGCAGCTTGATGACGATCTCCACCGTCTCGATCCAGCGAGAGGAGGTGGAGAGGAGAGAGAGTTCACCGGCAGCGTGATGGCGCTCCGGTGATGGTGGTGGAGTGATTCCGGCAGGGCTTCGCCTAAGCGCTGCGGAAAACCGATCTAGAGGAGAAACTGTGCACCGGTGAAACGGGTAGCACGTGGCCGGAAATTCTGTCCAAAAACCACCCAATCCACTAGTATATATAGGATGAGAGGAGAGGATAGGCAGCCAAGGCTTTTGGGTCGGCCGAAATAGGAGGTGGGAGCAATCCTACTTCACCTCCAATCCTAGTTGGAGTAGGATTGCCTCCTATTGGCTGATTTTCCACTTTTTGCTTTAGGACTTTCTCTCCTGCGCCATGGGACTTTGTGGCTGTTTTCCCAGCCCACTAAGGGCTGGTTATTATTCTCCCACAGCCCATGGACCTCTTGGGGTCGAAATACCCCTCCCAGAGGTCCTCCGGTACACTACCGGCACTCCCGTACAATACCGATACTCCCGGTACACTACCGATGAGCCCAAAACTTTTCCGGAAACCAAACTGGGACTTCCTATATATGAATCTTTACCTCCGGACCATTCCGGAGCTCCTCGTGACGTCCGGGATCTCATCCGGGACTCCGAACAACCTTCGGTCACCACCATACATAACTCTACACTACCGAAACGTCACCGAACCTTAAGTGTGCAGACCCTGCGGGTTCGAGAACTATGTAGACATGACCGAGACACCTCTACGGTCAATAACCAATGGCGGGACCTGGACGTCCACATTGGTTCCTACATATTCTACGAAGATCTTTATCGGTTGAACCTCTATGTCAAGGATTCAGTTAATCCCGTATATCGTTCCCTTTGTTCTTCGGTATGTTACTTGCCCGAGATTCGATCGTCGGTATCTCCATACCTAGTTCAACCTCGTTACCGGCAAGTCTCTTTACTCGTTCCGTAATACAAGATCCCGCAACTAACAATTAGTCACATTGCTTGCAAGGCTTATTGTGATGTTGCATTACCGAGTGGGCACCGAGATACCTCTCCGTTACACGGAGTAACAAATCCCAGTCTCGATCCATGCCAACTCAACAGACACCATCGGAGATACCTGTAGAGCACCTTTATAGTCACCCAGTTACGTTGCGACATTTGATACACACAAGGCACTCCTCTGATATCCGTGAGTTGCATGATCTCATGGTCATAGGAACATATACTTGACATGCAGAAAACAGTAGCAATAAACTGACACGATCATATGCTATGTTTGTAGTTTGGGTCTTATCCATCACATCATTCTCCTAATGATGTGATCCCGTTATCAAATGACATCTCATGTCCATGGCTAGGAAACCTTAACCATCTGTTGATCAACGAGCTAGTCCATTAGAGGCATACTAGGGACATGGTTTTGTCTATGTATCCACACATGCATTTAAGTCTCCGATCAATACAATTATAGCATGGATAATAAATGATTATCATGAACAAGGAAATATGATAATAACTAATTTATTATTGCCTCTAGGGCATATTTCCAACAAATCTCTCCTCACTCGTTGCTGGTTTCTCCATGGATAGATCTTGGTGATCGTAGGAAATTTTTTGATTTACTACTATGTCTCCCAACATATGTTCCTATGACCATGAGATCATGCAACTCACTGACAACGAAAGAGTACCTTGTGTGTATGAAATGTTGCAACTTATCTGGGTGACCATAAAGGTGCTCTACAGGTATCTCCGAGGGTGTCTGTTGGGTTGGCATGGATCAAGACTGGGATTTGTTACTCCGTGTGACGGAGAGGTATCTTAGGGCCTACTCGGTAATACAACATCACAATAAGCCTTGCAAGCAATGTGACTAAGTGTTAGTCACGGGATCTTGTATTACGGAACGAGTAAAGGGACTTGCCGGTAATGAAGTTGAACTAGGTATGGAGATACCGATGATCGAATCTCGGGCAAGTAACATACCGAAGAACAAAGGGAACATCATACGGGATTAATTGAATCCTTGAGATAGAGGTTCGACCGATAAAGATCGTCGTAGAATATGTAGGAACCAATATGGGCATCTAGGTCCCGCTATTGGTTATTGACCGTAGAGGTGTTTCGGTCATGTCTACATAGTTCTCGAACCCGCAGGGTCTGCACACTTAAGGTTCGGTGACGTTTTGGTAGTATAGAGTTATGTATGGTGGTGATGGAAGGTTATTCAGAGTCCCGGATGAGATCCCAAATGTCACGAGGGGCTCCGAAAGGGTCCGGAGGTAAAGATTGATATGTAGGAAGTCCTGTTTTGGTCGCCGAAAAAGTTTTGGGCTCATCGGTAGTGTACCGGAGTGCCGGTAGTGTACCGGGGGACCATCGGGAGGGGTATTTCGACCCAAGAGGCTACATGGGCTGTGGGAGGATGAATACGAGCCCTTAGTGGGCTGGTGGAAGTCCCACAAAGTTCCCATGCGTCTAGGAAGAAAAGCCCAAAGAGAAAAAGGTGGAAAAAGGCAAAAAGGCTAAATAAGGAAGGAGTTCTAGTCCTACTAGGATTGGAGGAGGATTCCTCCTCTCCTCCTTGCGCAAGAGGCCAAAGGGCTGGCCCTTGTGCGCCAGCCTCCTCCCTCTCTCCTCCTATATATATTAGAGATTTTGAGGGTTTTGAGACACAAAAAAACAGCCACGTGCTGCCTCTCCTCTAGATCGGTTTTCAGCGGTGCTTAGGCGAAGCCCTGCTAGAATAGCTCCACCACCATCGCCGCAATGCAGCCGTGCTACCGAAGAACTCATCTACCTCTCCGCTCCCTCTTGCTAGATCAAGAAGGCAGAGATCGTCATCGATCTGTATGTGTGCTGAACCCGGAGGTGCCGTCCGTTCGGCGCTAGATCGGAAGGACCGTGATCAAGATCGCGAGCCAGATCATGATGAGATCGCGGGACGGATCATGATGAGTTCGCGGGATGGATCGTGATTGGATCGTGGGACGGATCATGATGAGATCACAGGACGCTCGGCGATTTGGATCACGAAGACGTTCGAATACACCAACCGCGTTTCTTAACGCTTCCCGCTTAGCGATCTACAAGGGTATGTATATCCAATCTCCCTCTCGTAGATGCTCATCACCATGGATACATATTGCGTGTGCGTAGGAATTTTTTTGTTTTCCCATGCAACGTTCCCCAACAAACAATTGAAGCAAACATGAAAATACTCATCATATCAAAGGTTCAAACATGCTTGCCTGGATCAACGTAGTCGGAGTCTAGCTCGGCGAAGTTGACGGCTGTGGCTCCTCCTTTGGTATCTACGTCATACAAATATTCGAATATACGTAAATGCCATGCATGCATAAAAATTACCTCAGAATAATTCTGAGTAAATATGATAAAAAACTAGATAGAAAAATAAAGATGTCACAAAAAGAATCAACTCAAAAATTTTGTCTGTTTAAAAGTTATAAAGAGAATAAGTCTAGGGACCTATCTTTGATAACCAAAAATTTGTTCAGGGGGTAGACAGAGAAAACAGGAAACACTTTGAAGGAAATACGCGAGCTAGAAGGGGGAAACGCACTTGGCAGAAGTGTGCCTTCAGAAAACGGTTCAGAAAGAAAAGAACCCTAACGAGGGGGTCCCGGTCGTCAGGTTTCAAATGCCCGCCGACGGCAGAGGCTTTCGGTGGTCGCCAACGACGATCCATGATAGGGAAAGGGCAACCAAGGGCATAGACGCACTCACCAGACTCTTCCACGTCGGTGGGTGGTGGAAACGGTCGTCGACGAGCACCACGTCGATGACAACTTCTTCTCCAACGAACGACGGTGTCGATCTTACCGGGGGGAGTATCTAATATCAAATTGGAGCGGGGTTCAAAGAAATGGGTGCACTAGGTGTTGGGAAACGTCGCATGGGAAACAAAATTTTCCTACGCACACGCAAACCTATCCATGGTGATGAGCATCTACGAGAGGGAGAGTGGATCTACGTACCCTTGTAGATCGCTAAGCGGGAAGCGTTAAGAAACGCGGTTGGTGTAGTCGAACTTCTTCGCGATCCAAATCGCCGAGCGTCCCGCGATCCAATCACGAACCGTCCCGCGAACACATCATGATCCGTCCCGTGAACTCATCACGATCCGTCTCACGATCTTGATCACGATCTGTCCCGCGAACTCATCACGATCCGTTCCGTGATCACATCACGAACCGTCTCGCGATCTCGATCACGGTCCTTCCGATCTAGCGCCGAACGGACGGCACCTCCGCGTTCAGCACACGTGCAGCTTGATGACGATCTCCACCATCTTGATCCAGCAAGAGGAGGTGGAGAGGAGAGAGAGTTCACCGGCAGCGTGACGGCGCTCCGGTGATGGTGGTGGTGGAGCAATTCCGGCAGGGCTTCGCCTAAGCGCTGCAGAAATCCGATCTAGAGGAGAAACTGTGCACCGGTGAAACGGGTAGCACGTGGCCGGAAAATCTGTCCAAAAACCACCCAATCCACTAGTATATATAGGAGGAGAGGAGAGGAGAGGCAGCCAAGGCCTTTGGGTCGGCCGAAATAGGAGGTGGGAGCAATCCTACTTCACCTCCAATCCTAGTTGGAGTAGGATTGCCTCCTATTGGCTGATTTTCCACTTTTTGCTTTAGGACTTTCTCTCCTGCGCCATGGGCCTTTGTGGCTGTTTTCCCAGCCCAATAAGGGCTGGTTATTATTCTCCCACAGCCCATGGACCTCTTGGGGTCGAAGTACCCCTCCCGAAGGTCTCCCGGTACACTACCGGCACTCCTGGTACACTACCGGCACTCCCGGTACACTACCGATGAGCCCGAAACTTTTCCGGAAACCAAACTGGGACTTCCTATATATGAATCTTTACCTCCGGACCATTCCGGAGCTCCTTGTGACGTCCGGGATCTCATCCGGGACTCCGAACAACCTTCGGTCACCACCATACATAACTCTACACTACCGAAACGTCACCGAACCTTAAGTGTGCAGACCCTGCGGGTTCGAGAACTATGTAGACATGACCGAGACACCTCTACGGTCAATAACCAATGGCGGGACCTGGACGTCCACATTGGTTCCTACATATTCTACGAAGATCTTTATCGGTCGAACCTCTATGTCAAGGATTCAGTTAATCCCGTATAACGTCCCCTTTGTTCTTCGGTATGTTACTTGCCCGAGATTCGATCGTCGGTATCTCCATACCTAGTTCAACCTCGTTACTGGCAAGTCTCTTTACTCGTTCCGTAATACAAGATCCCGTGACTAACACTTAGCCACATTGCTTGCAAGGCTTGTTGTGATGTTGTATTACCGAGTGGGCCCTGAGATACCTCTCCGTCACACGGAGTAACAAATCCCAGTCTCGATCCATGCCAACTCAACAAACACCATCGGAGATACCTGTAGAGCACCTTTATAGTCACCCAGTTACGTTGCGACGTTTGATACACACAAGGCACTCCTCCGATATCCGTGAGTTGCATGATCTCATGGTCATAGGAACATATACTTGACATGCAGAAAACAGTAGCAATAAAATGACACGATCATATGCTATGTTTGTAGTTTGGGTCTTATCCATCACATCATTCTCCTAATGATGTGATCCCGTTATCAAATGACATCTCATGTCCATGGCTAGGAAACCTTAACCATCCTTTGATCAACGAGCTAGTCCATTAGAGGCATACTAGGGACATGGTTTTGTCTATGTATCCACACATGCATTTAAGTCTCCGATCAATACAGTTATAGCATGGATAATAAACGATTATCATGAACAAGGAAATATGATAATAACTAATTTATTATTGCCTCTAGGGCATATTTCCAACAGTCTCCCACTTGCACTAGAGTCAATAATCTAGTTCACATCACCATGTGATTCGCATTGTTATGAATCTAACACCCAATGAGTTTTGGGGCTCGATCATGCTTTGCATGTGAGAGAGGTCTTATAGTCAACGGGTCTGCGATATTCAGATCCGTGTGTACTTTGCAAATCTCTATGTCAAACCGTAATCACTGCTACCACACTCCACTTGGTACTATTTCCAAATGGCTGCTCCACTATACGTATCCAGATTGCTACTACTAGTCATCCGGATAGGTGTTAAAGCTTGCATCGACGTAACTCTTTACGACGAACTCTTTATCACCTCCATAATCAAGAAACATTTCCTTAGTCCTCTGGTTACTAAGGATAATTCCGACCGCTGTCCAGTGATCCACTCCTGGACCACTCTTGTACCCCTTGACAGACTCGTGGCAAGGCACACATAGGTGCGGTACACAGCATGGCATAATATAGAGCCTATGGCTAAGGCATAGGGGACGACATTCATCCTTTCTCTTTCTTCTGCCGTTGTCGAGCTTTGAGTCTCACTCAACTTCACACCTTACAAATCAGACGAGAACTATTTCTCTGGCTGATCCATTTTGAACTCTTTCAAAATCTTGTCAAGGTATGCACTCATTGAAAGTCTCATCAAGCATCTTGATCTATCTCTATAGATTTTGATGCTCAACAATTAGGTAGCTTTATCCAGGTCTTCCTTAGAAAAACACTTTTCAAACAACCTTTTATGCCTTCCAGAAATTCTACATTATTTCCGATCAACAATATGTCAACCACATATACTTATCAGAAACTCTATAGTGCTCCCACTCACTTTATTGCAAATACAAGTTTCTCGTAAACTTTGTATAAACATCAAAAACTTTGATCACCTCATCAAAGTGTATATTCCAACTCCGAGATGCTTGCTTCAGTCCATGGAAGGATCACCAAAGCTTGCACACCTTTTAGCATCCTTAGGGCTGACAAAACCTTCTGGTTGTATCACATACAACCTTTCCTCAAGTAAACCGTTAAGGAAATGATGTTTTGACATCCATCTGTCAGATTTCATAATTGAAAACGCAGCAACTGCTAACATAATTCCAACAGACTTTAGCACCACTACGAGTGAGAAAATCTCATCGTAGTCAACTCCTTGAACTTGTCACAAACAACTTTGCAACAAGTCGAGCTTTACAAATGGTGATATTTACCATCAGCGTCTGTCTTCATTTTTAAAGATCCATTTGTACTCAACGACCTGCCGTCCAACGAGCAAGTCTACCAAAGTCTATACTTGGTTTTCATACATGGATCCTATCTCGGATTTCATGGTCTCATCCATTTGTCGGAATCCGGGCCCATCATCGCTTCTCCATAGCTCGTAGGTTCATCGCTGTCCAACAACATGACCTTTAAGACAGGGTTGTTGTACCACTCAAGAGCAGTACACGTCCTTGTCGACCTACGAGGTTCGATAGTAACTTGATCCGAAGCTTCATGATCATCATCATTAACTTCTTTCTTCAACTAACATAGGCTTCACAGAAACAACTTTCTGCGCTGCGCTACTCTGATTGAAACAAGGTTCAATAACCTCATCAAGTTCTATCTTCCTCCCACTCAATTCTTTCGAGGGAAACCTTTTCTCAGGAAAGGATCCATTCCAGCAACAAACACTTTGCACTCGGATCTGAGATAGAAGGTATACCCAACTGTTCTTGGCGTATTCTATGAAGATGCATTTGTCCGCTTTGGGTTTGAGCTCATTAGGTGAAAACATTTTCCACACAAGCTTCGCAGCCCCAAACATCAAGAAATGACAGCTTTAGGTTTCTATCAAACCATAATTCACACGGTGTCATCTCAACGGATTTAGATGGTGCCCTATTTTAAAGTGAATGCGGTTGTCTCTAATGCATAACCCTAAAACGATAGTATTAAAACGATAAGAGACATCATAGTATGTGCTATATCAAATAAGGCATGACTACGACGTTCGGACACACCATCACACTATGGTGTTCCAGGTGGCGTGAGTTGTGAAACAACTTTCACATTGTCTAAATTTGTATGCCAAACTCGTAACCCAGATATTCACCTCCACGATCATATCGCAGAAATTTTTATCTTCTTGTCACGATGATCTTTAAACTTCACTCTGAACTTTGCTTTGAACCTTTCAAACAATTCAGACTTGTGTTTCATTAAGTAAATATACACTATATCTACTCAAATCATCAGTGAAGGTAAGAAAACAATGATATTCACTGCAAGCTATAAACACTCATTGGATCGTATACATCAACATGCATTGTTTCCAATAAGTCACTTGCCCGTTTCATCAAGCCAGAAAACGGGGTTTAGTCATCTTACCAAAAGGCATGGTCCGCATGTCTCAACCGATTCAAAATCGAATGAGTCCAAAGATCCATCAACATGGAGTTTCTTCATGCGCTTTATACCAATATGACATTTAGCGGCAGTGCCACAAGTATGTGGTACTATCATTATTAACTTTGCATCTTTTGGCATCATTGTTATGAACATGTGTATTACTATGATCAAGATTCAATGAACCACACTTACTAGGTGCATGACCATTGAAGGTATTTATTCATGTAAGCAGAATAACCATTATTCTCTAACTTGAATGAATAACCGTGTTGCAATAAACATGATCTAATCACGTTCATGCTTCAATGCAAAACACCAAATAAAATTTAGGTTCGTCACTAATCCCGAAGGTAGAGAGAGCGTGCGATGTTTGATCATATCAACCTTGGAAACATTTCCAACACACATCGTCACCTCACACTTAGCTAGTTCTCCATTTATTCCGTAGCTTTTATTTCGAGCAACCGAACCGGTATCCAATACCCAGGTGCTACTAGGAGTACTAGCAAGGTACACATCAATAACATGCATATCAAATATACTTTTGTCGACTTAGCCAGCCTTCTTATCTACCATGTATCCAGGCTTGTTCCGCTTCAGTGACCGTTCTCCTCATAATGGAAGCACTCAGTCTCGGGTTTAGGTTCAACTTTGGGCTGCTTCACTGGAGCAGCAACTGACTTGCCATCCATGAAGTTTCCCTACTTGCCCTTGCCCTTCTCGAAACTAGTGGTTTTTACTAACCATCAACACTTTGATGCTCCTTTTTGACTTCTACCTTCGCGGTGTCAAAACATCGCGAGAAGCTCAGGAATCATTTCTATCCCTGGCAATTTATAGTTCATCACCAAGTTCTAGTAGCTTAGTGATAGTGACTTGGAGAACTATATCAATCACTATCTTATCTGGAAGATCAACTCCCACTCGATTCAAGCGATTGTGGCACCTAGACAATCTAAGCACATGCTCAACTATTGAGCTATTCTCTTTCGTCTTGCAAGCAAAGAATCTTTGTTTGAGATCTCATATCTCATAACACGGGCACGAGCCTGAGATCACAATCTCAGCTCTTAGAACATCTCGTATGTTCCGTGACGTTCAAAACGTCTTGGAGCCTCAATTCTAAGTCGTAATGCATGACGCACTAAACTATCAAGTAGTCATCAGAACGTGCCTGTCAGATGTTCACAACATCTACAGACGACGCTAGAGGGGGTGGCGTACCGAACGGTGCATTAAGGACATAAGCCTTCTGTGCAGCAATGAGGACAATCCTCATATCACGGACCCAGTCCGCAATATTGCTACCATCATCTTTCAACTCTATTTCTCTAGGAACATATAAAAACACACGGGAGCTACAGTGCGAGCTAGTAATCTACAACATAATTTGCAAAGACACTACTGACTATGTTCATGATAATGAGTTCAATTAATCATATTACTTAAGAACTCCCACTCAATTGACATCCCTCAGGTCATCTGAGTGTCACATGATCCAAATTCACCAACTCGAGTCCGATCATCACGTGAGTTGAGGTGGCTTCAATGGTGAACATCATTATGTTGATCATATCTACTATATGACTCATGTTCGACCTTTCGGTCTCTCGTGTTCCGAGGCCATGTCTGTACATGCTAGGCTCGTCAAGTTTAACCCGAGTGTTCTGCGCGTGCAAATCTGGCTTGCACCCGTTGTATGTGAACGTAGAGTCTATCACACCCGATCATCACGTGGTGTCTCAACACGACGAACTTTCGCAACGGTGCACACTCGGGGAGAACACAGTTCATCTTGAAATTCAAGTGAGGGATCACCTTATAATGCTACCGCCGTACTAAGCAAAACAAGGTGCATAAAAGGATTAACATCTCATGCAATTCATAAGTGACATGATATGGCCATGAACTTGTGTTTAAGATCTCCATCTTCGAAACACCGACATGATCTCCATCGTCACCGGCACAACACCATGATCTCCATCATCTTGATCTCCATCAATGTGTTGCCATTGGGGTTGTCACGCCCTGCATGCTTCTACTACTATTGCTACCGTAGCGATAAAGTAAAGCATTACATAGCGCTTAATGATTGACACGCAGGTCATACAATAATTAAAGACAACCCTATGGCTCCTGCCGGTTGCCGTACTCATCGACATGCAAGTCGTGATAATCTACACATCACATGATCATCTCATACATCACATATATCTCATCATGTAATTGGCCATATCACATCACAACATACCCTGCAAAAACAAGTTAGACGTCCTCTAATTGTTGTTGCATATTTTACGTGGCTGCTATGGGTATCTAGCAAGAACGATTCTCACCTACGCATAAACCACAACGGTGATACACTAGTTTGCTTTTCAACCTTCTCAAGGACCGCCTTTGTCGAATCCGATCCAACTAAAGTGAGAGAAACTGTCACCCGCAAGCCATCTAGGCAACAAGTTGCGTCGAGGGAACCGGTCTCTCGTAAGCGTACGAGTAATGTTGGTCCGGGCCGCTTCATCTCACAATCCCGCTGAACCAAAATACGACCAAGGGAGGAAGCAATCTAAGCATCAACGCCCACAAACCTTTTGTGTTCTACTCGAGATCTCATCGAACCATCAACCTAGCTCTGATACCACTGTTGGGAAACGTCGCATGGGAAACAAAATTTTCCTACGCACACGCAAACCTATCCATGGTGATGAGCATCTACGAGAGGGAGAGTGGATCTACGTACCCTTGTAGATCGCTAAGCGGGAAGCGTTAAGAAACGCGGTTGGTGTAGTCGAACTTCTTCGCGATCCAAATCGCCGAGCGTCCCGCGATCCAATCACGAACCGTCCCGCGAACACATCATGATCCGTCCCGTGAACTCATCACGATCCGTCTCACGATCTTGATCACGATCTGTCCCGCGAACTCATCACGATCCGTTCCGTGATCACATCACGAACCGTCTCGCGATCTCGATCACGGTCCTTCCGATCTAGCGCCGAACGGACGGCACCTCCGCGTTCAGCACACGTGCAGCTTGATGACGATCTCCACCATCTTGATCCAGCAAGAGGAGGTGGAGAGGAGAGAGAGTTCACCGGCAGTGTGACGGCGCTCCGGTGATGGTGGTGGTGGAGCAATTCCGGCAGGGCTTCGCCTAAGCGCTGCAGAAATCCGATCTAGAGGAGAAACTGTGCACCGGTGAAACGGGTAGCACGTGGCCGGAAAATCTGTCCAAAAACCACCCAATCCACTAGTATATATAGGAGGAGAGGAGAGGAGAGGCAGCCAAGGCCTTTGGGTCGGCCGAAATAGGAGGTGGGAGCAATCCTACTTCACCTCCAATCCTAGTTGGAGTAGGATTGCCTCCTATTGGCTGATTTTCCACTTTTTGCTTTAGGACTTTCTCTCCTGCGCCATGGGCCTTTGTGGCTGTTTTCCCAGCCCAATAAGGGCTGGTTATTATTCTCCCACAGCCCATGGACCTCTTGGGGTCGAAGTACCCCTCCCGAAGGTCTCCCGGTACACTACCGGCACTCCTGGTACACTACCGGCACTCCCGGTACACTACCGATGAGCCCGAAACTTTTCCGGAAACCAAACTGGGACTTCCTATATATGAATCTTTACCTCCGGACCATTCCGGAGCTCCTTGTGACGTCCGGGATCTCATCCGGGACTCCGAACAACCTTCGGTCACCACCATACATAACTCTACACTACCGAAACGTCACCGAACCTTAAGTGTGCAGACCCTGCGGGTTCGAGAACTATGTAGACATGACCGAGACACCTCTACGGTCAATAACCAATGGCGGGACCTGGACGTCCACATTGGTTCCTACATATTCTACGAAGATCTTTATCGGTCGAACCTCTATGTCAAGGATTCAGTTAATCCCGTATAACGTCCCCTTTGTTCTTCGGTATGTTACTTGCCCGAGATTCGATCGTCGGTATCTCCATACCTAGTTCAACCTCGTTACTGGCAAGTCTCTTTACTCGTTCCGTAATACAAGATCCCGTGACTAACACTTAGCCACATTGCTTGCAAGGCTTGTTGTGATGTTGTATTACCGAGTGGGCCCTGAGATACCTCTCCGTCACACGGAGTAACAAATCCCAGTCTCGATCCATGCCAACTCAACAAACACCATCGGAGATACCTGTAGAGCACCTTTATAGTCACCCAGTTACGTTGCGACGTTTGATACACACAAGGCACTCCTCCGATATCCGTGAGTTGCATGATCTCATGGTCATAGGAACATATACTTGACATGCAGAAAACAGTAGCAATAAACTGACACGATCATATGCTATGTTTGTAGTTTGGGTCTTATCCATCACATCATTCTCCTAATGATGTGATCCCGTTATCAAATGACATCTCATGTCCATGGCTAGGAAACCTTAACCATCCTTTGATCAACGAGCTAGTCCATTAGAGGCATACTAGGGACATGGTTTTGTCTATGTATCCACACATGCATTTAAGTCTCCGATCAATACAGTTATAGCATGGATAATAAACGATTATCATGAACAAGGAAATATGATAATAACTAATTTATTATTGCCTCTAGGGCATATTTCCAACACTAGGGGTCTACTGGCTAGGTTTGAGTTGGAGGCGCTCACTCACCAGCGTCAATTTTGCTAGAGCGCGAAGAGGATCGGGGCGGCCGGAGTCGGGGAGGAAGACCTCCCCAGGGTCCTTTGATGAACGTTGTTGGGGATATGACCCCATGATATGACCCGCCCCGGAGGCTCCGGGTCATGTTGTTGGCTCGTGAGCCGGCCCAAAGGTGAGCCGTAAGACTGGTGGCCTAGGAAGATAGGCGGCTCAAGGCATGGGCCATACAAACGGCCCGGACGGAGAAGACCCAGGCGTGCAAACCGATTCATAGACGGCTTGGACAGGAAGATAGAGAGAGACTCGGTTGGCAATTGTGACGACCCGGTGGTCCTGACCTCTCATATAAAGGCAGACCCGGGGCGACTTAGAGGTAGGTGATCGAGAACTAGGTCAAGCTTCTAGCTCCTTGTAATCGATATACAAGCAATACAAGCACAAGTAGGACCTAGGCTATTACCTCGACTCGAGGGGCCGAACCTGGGTAAATCCGTGTCTTTCGTCCCGACTAACCCCTTTGAGTCCACCCCATTAGCGATGGCCTCGAACCTAAGTACGTTCACTCGGACATCTGCCGTGATAAACTCACGACAAATGTGGTGTGTCTAGGAGGAGTGTGGAGTGGTGCTGGACTACTAGGTGGCTCGGGGGCTCCTATTTGAAGGCAATCCGAGGCGGTTGCCATGACGTAGTGATATCCGGTGCGGATTATGGCGAAAGGCAGGCTAGTCAGGTGATTACGGTGGCTGGGCAGGTTACTTCATCTCCCTCGGTTCCATTTTTGAGCTAACCTTGGTTGTTTACAAATGGCTGCTGCATCTCGACGGAACGGCCGCCCAGCGTGATGGTGGATGCAGGGAGCGTGCCCTGTACTGTCGAGGACACACCGACGATGCTGCGGTGAGCGTAGGGTGAGGAACGGCCACACATAGGCTCCTGGAGATTTGGGCAACATTGGTCGGTGCCGTTCTATGGTGGTGTCTTCTTGCGACCACAACGGGTGTTGATATGTATCCACGTATCTATAATTTTTGATTGTTCCATGCTATTATAATATCTATTTTGGATGTTTTATATGCATTAATATGCTATTTTATATTATTTTTGGGACTAACCTGTTAACCTAGAGCCTAGTGCCAGTTTCTGCTTTTCCCTTGTTTTTGAGTATTGTAGATAAGGAATATTAAAAGGAGTCCAAACAGAATAAAATCTTCGTGATGATTTTTCTTGGACCAGAAGACATCTACCATACTTGGACAGGAAGGCAGGAGACCTGCCTGGAGGTCACAAGCCACCCTGGCATGACCAGGGGGCATGCTCCCCATGCTTGTGGCCCCCCCAGCAAGTCCTCTAACCCTAATCTTTGGCCTATAAATTCCCAAATATTTCCCCAATCCCAAAAAGAGCAACAATAATACTTTTCTGCCACCGGAAGCCTATGTTCCCGAGAGATCCAATCTTGGAGCCTTTTCTGGTAATCTTCCAGAGGGGGATTCGATCACGGAGGGCATCTACATCAACTCCATTGCCCCTCCGATGACGTGTGAGTAGTACACCATAGACCTATGGGTCCATAGCTAGTAGCTAGATGGCTTATTCTCTCGCTTTGTGCTTCAATACCATGTTCTCCATGATCTACATGGGGATCTATACGATGTAATACTGTTTTGCGGTGTGTTTGTCGATATCCGATGAATTGTGGGTTTATGATTAGCTTATCTATGAATATTATTTGGTTATTCTCTGAATTCTTAGATGCAATATTTCATATCTTTGCAACTCTCTTCAAGTTATTGGTTTGGTTTGTCCAACTTGATTGGTAATTCTTGCAATGGGAGAAGTGCTTAGTTTTGGGTTCAATCTTGTGGTGTCATCACCCAGTGACAAAGTAGGGGAAGCGAGGCACGTTGTATTGTTGCCATCAAGGGTAAAAAGATGGGGTTTTCATCGTATTGTTTGAGTTTATCCCTCTACATCATGTCATCTTACTTAATGCGTTACTTTGTTCTTCATGAACTTAATACTCTAGATGCAGGTAGGAGTCGGTCGATGTGTGGAGTAATAGTAGTAGATGCAGAATCGTTTTGGTCTACTTGACACGAACGTCATGCCTATATGCATAATCATTGCCTTGGATATCATCATAACTATGCACTTTTCTACCAATTGCTCGACAGTAATTTGTTCACCCACCGTGTTATTTTCCTTCAAGAGAGAAGCCTCTAGTGAAACCTATGGCCCACGGGTCTATTTTCCATATTATATTTTCAGATCTATATACCAAAAATACCTTGCTGCAATTTATTTACCTTTTTACTTTCCGCAATCTTTCCCATCTATCTGTATCAGATCTAGTCCTTGCAAGTAATCATGAAGGGATTGACAACCCCTTTATAGCATTGGGTGCAAGTGTTTGATTGTTCGTGTAGGTCTATTGGTGACTTGCTTGTTCCTCCTACTGGATTGATACCTTGGTTCTCAACAACTAAGGTAAATACTTATCTACTTTGATGCATCAGTCTTTCCTCTTCAAGGGAAAACCAACACAAGCCCAAGAAGTAGCAAGAAGGATTTCTGGCACCGTTGCCGGGGAGCATACACATCAAGCCTACCAAGTACCCATCACAAACTGATCTCTTACATTTACATTATTTGCCATTTTCCTCTCCCCCACTTCTAAAACGATTTTCAGAATAAAAAACAAAAAGATTTTCCTTTTTATTCGCCCTCCTTCTCGTTCGCCTTTTTCTCGCCGGATCTCTTTTTGTTTGCTTGTGTTTCCATGTGCCTTCTATTTTCTTGCATATTCGCTTGCTAAAAATCTATTGATATGGATCCTCATCCACTTGCTAATCTTTTCAAAAGTCCAAATTATGATGAACCAGTTACTAGTGAGTTGTGTGCACTTGATTATCTCTATGAAGTGTTGTTTGAAAATCATGAATCTGAATTTTTTATGAAGTGTTGGAAGAAGAAAATTGTAAGGTGATTCACGATAGATCCTTGATTGAAAAGCACGATTGCAATGTTTCTAGTATTAATTCTCTAAATATCCATGATGCTAATGATATGAAAATCCATATGCTTGGGGATGCTATGTTTCATGAAGATGGTATTTTTGTTCCGCAAGTTTTGATGGGCAAATTCATTATGATGATTGCATGCTTGTGCATCATGGAAAGAATTATTTATGTGATATTTATATTGTTGAATTCCTTCATGATGGTACTGAAATTTATTATGAGGGAGGAACATATGCTTGTAGTAACAATAATATCAAGTTTCCTCTCTATGTGTTCAAAGTTTTGAAGTTATACTTGTTTTTCCTTCCTATGCTAAGTGATTCTTGTTCCCATAAATTGTTTGCTCACAGAATCCCTATGCATAAGAAGTGGGTTAGATTTCAATGTGCTTGTCATGAGATTCATGATGCTTTCTTGCATATTTCAATTACTACTTTTTATGTGAGCATCATTGAAATCATTATGCCTAGCTAGGGGCGTTAAACAATAGCGCTTGTTGGGAGGCAACCCAATTTTATTTTTATGTTTTGTCTTTTGCTTCTGTTTTTGAGTGTTTCACACATTATTACCTCTGTAGTAATTGTGTTTTGGTGTTTTAATTAGTTTTTGAGCCAAATAAGACCTTTGGTCTGGTCTATGGTAATTGGTTATTTGATCTTGCTGAAAAACAGAAACTTTTGCGCCCAGTCCAGGAATTTTATAAATTTATAAGAGAGTCGAATGAGTCTGAAATTTTCACACAAGATTTATATACAAATTTCCCAGGTTTTACTAATTTTTCCGAATTTGTGGAGTTACATAAGTATTCAAAGTTTACATATTGCTACAGATTGTTCTATTTTTGATAGATTCTTTTTTCTTTGTGTTGTTTCCTTATTTTGATGTATCTATGGGTCGTATCGGGGGGTATGAACCATGGAGAAGTTAGAATACAGTATATATTACACCAATATAAATAAATAATGAGTTCACAATAGTACCTAAGGTGGTGATTTATTTTCTTATACTAACGGATCTCACCAGTTTTCTGTTAAGTTTTGTGTTGTGAAGTTTTCAAGTTTTGGGTAAAGATTTGATGGACTATGGAATAAGGAGTGGCAAGAGCCTAATCTTGGGGATGACCAAGGCACCCCAAGGAATCAAGGATGCCAAAAATCCTAAGCTTGGGGATGCCCCGGAAGGCATCCCCTCTTTCGTCTTCAATCCATCGATAAATTTACTTGAGGCTATATTTTTATTCACCACATGATATGTGTTTTGCTTGGAGAGTCTTGTATGATATGAGTCTTTGCTTTTTAGTTTACCACAATCATCCCTTCTGAACACATATTTTGAGAGAGACACGCATGAATCATGAATTTATTAGAATACTCTATGTGCTTCACTTATATGTTTTGAGCTAGGCAATTTTGATCTAGTGCTTCACTTATATCTTTTTAGAGCACGGCGGTGTTTTGTTTTATAGAAATAATTGAACTCTCATATCTCACTTATATTATTGTGAGAGTCTTTAAACAGCATGGTAATTGGTTTAGGTTATGAATTTAGTCCTAATGTAATGGGCATCCAAGAGGAATATAATAAAAACTTTCATATAAAGTGCACTGAATATTATGAGAAGTTTGATTCCTTGCATAAAGTTTTGAGATATAAAGATGGTGATATTAGAGTCATGTTAGGAAGTAATTGTGGATTGGTAGAAATACTTGTGTAAAGGTTTGTGATTCCCGTAGCATGCACGTATGGTGAACCGTTATGTAAGGAAGTCGAAGCATGATTTGTTTATTAATTGTCAACCTTTGTGTGAGGGTCGGGAGCGCGCGATGGTTTACTCCTACCAACCTCTACCCTAGGAACATGCATATAATACCTTGATTCAATGACTATAGACTTTTGCAATAAGTATGTGAGTTCTTTATGACTAATGTGAGTCCATGGATTATACGCACTCTCACCCTTCCACCTTTGCTAGCCTCTCTAGTACCGCGCAACTTTCGCCGGTGCATTAAACCCACCATATATCCTTCCTCAAAACAGCCACCATACCTACCTATGATAGAATTTCCATAGCCGTTCCGAGATATATTGCCATGCAACTTCCACCGTTCCATTTATTATGACATGCACCATCATTTTCATATTGCTTTGCATGATCGTAAGATAGCTAGCATGATGTTTTCATGGCTTGTCTGTTTCTTGATGTCATTTGCTATGCTAGATCATTGCACATCCCAGTACACCGCCCGAGGCATTCATATAGAGTCATATTTTGTTCTAGATATCAAGTTGTAATTCTTGAGATGTAAGTAAATAAAAGTGTGATGACCATCATTATTAGAGCATTGTCCCATGTGAGGAAAGGATGATGGAAGCTATGATTCCCTCACAAGTTGGGATGAGACTCCGGACTTTATGAAAAATAAAAGGGGCAAGCGAAGACCAAATAAAAAAAGAGGCCATTGATGCCCACCAAAATAAAAAATGAGAGAAAAGAGACAAGGGAAAATGCTACTATATTTTTTCCACACTTGTGCTTCAAAGTAGCACCATGATCTTTATGATAGAGAGTCTCCTATTTTTTCACTTTCATATACTGGTGGAATTTTTCATTATATAACTTGTCTTGTATATGCCAATGATGGCTTCCTCAAATTGCCCTAGGTCTTCATGAGCTACCAAGTTGGATGCACACCCACTTAGTTTCTTTTTGAGCTTTCATAAACTTATAGCTCTAGTGCATCCATTGCATGGCAATCCCTACTCACTCATATTGATATATATTAATGGGCATCTCCATAGCCTGTTGATACACCTAGTTGATGTGAGACTATCTTCTCCTTTTTCTTCACAACCTCCACCATATTCTATTCCACCTATAGTGCTATATCCATGGCTCACGCTCATGTATTGCGTGAGAGTTGAAAAAGTTTGAGAACATAAAAGGTGTGAAACAATTGCTTGACTTTTCATTGGGGTTGTGCATTATATAAATACTTTGTGTGGGGAAGATGGAGCATAGCCAGACTATATGATTTTTAGGGATAACTTTCTTTTGCCATTATATTTTGAAGAGACACAATTGCTTTGTTATTATGCTTGAAATATTATTGTTTTTATGTCAACATTAAGCTTTTGTTTTAAGTCTTATGGATCTGAACATTCATGCCACAATAAAGGATATTACATGGATATATATGGTGGTTTTTTTACATCTTTGCCCCTGGTTCCTTACCTCTACTCATTTATCCCCGCGCTCTTAAATTTTGCTCAATTTTCCCCACTCCCTTGCCAGAAAGTCTCAGAACTGGTCACAACGGCCGTTGTCGTTGGGTCAAAGGCTTGATCGTTAACTCTGACGAGTGGGGCCACGCTGGACTGTGTCGTCTGTTGGACCTGACAAGTGGGGCCGCGTTGGGTGGTGTCGGTGTTCGACCGTTGGGCTGTGGTTTTGTTGGGCCGTCCCTTGCATTAAATGCCTGCCCGCGCTGTGAGGACAGAAGCCTGCTATGCATGCACCCAGCAAAGCCTGCCTGTATGCGTCGATCGAGCCTGCATGCGCCGATGCCACGATGCCACGATGCGCCGACCGAGCCTGCATGCGCCGATGCGTCCGCCACGATGCACTGAGAGAGCAGCTTTCTTGCACGCCAGTCGCCATGGATCTAGCGACGGTCACTGCCGCTGGTTCCTCTCTTCTAGCTAGGTGGCTACATATTTGTGGTTTTTATAAAAAAGGTGTTCATTGTGGCTGCATGCACTAGGTGGTTACTAACAATGGAACCCAACTAACAAAGCAAGCTCTCTAAGAAAACAATCAACAAATATGTAGTCTCAATATGTAGATAGGGCCAACAAGCCCATAGCACAATCACATAGTTCAAACTAGGAAGAACTTAATAATAGAATAGATAGAAAACTTAATAATAGAACTTAAGAAAAGGGCTAACAAGCCCATAACAACTCCAACATAGTTCAATTACAACTTAACATAACATAGACTAAAAAAAGATAGAGGGTTTAGAACCCTAGCCGCCGCCGTCTCCACCTCGCTGCTCCTCCGAGCGCCCTTTTCACTGCTCCTCTGGGGCGTTGTCGATTGGTTACGAAAGAGTGTGCATGCACGCCATGGTGGGGAAGATGTTGGTGTAATCCATGAACCTCTTGTGGGTGGTGAAAGTGATGAACTCGCAACCACACCAAAACACCAGGCCGAGGAGGTAGAACGCGTCGATTGTGTTGGTGAAGTGGGCAAGGAGAGCAACCACCACCCCATTTTGGATGACCTCCTCGATGCGGAACATCGTTAGAGATCCCCGTGGGAGGTGTCTGTAGCCGGCCCCAAGGAAGAACTCGGTGAAATTCCTTGCGGTCCTCCACCTTGATATCGCCCACACACGTAGTGTGCGCTCAACGTATACGCCGGTAGGGTAGAGCCTCTCCGGCACGGTGGGTGGGAAGCGGTAGGTTGGTCCAGTGTACTGCATGGCTGAGGGATGTGCAGAAGAAGGAGAAGGGGGCGAAGAGCAAGAAGGGCAGATGGCAAAGGATGGGAGATGGATGAGGGATGGCAGAGGCAGAGGGTGGCTTAAATATAACAGTAGTGCTATGTGTTATTTGGCCATGGCAATAACGGGGTCAAATGTGAAGTAGCCCATTTTCAAACCCGCCATGGCATCAAGAGTGCACATGCATGGGAAACGGTGGTTTGAAAAGAAGAAGAAAAAGAAGCTAATTGCACGCGTGGGAATCCGTGGTCATATATATTATATGAACAAATACGTCAAAAAATCCCAAAAAATGTACTATATGAACAAAATGAGACAATTTTTTGAATAGTTTGTGGCCATTTTGCATGATAAAAATAAATTTGGCCCTTATAAATTTGGTCATTTTGCAGTTATATAGAACAAAACGAACTTAATTTTCTATGCAATGTCAATTGTTGTGTAATGTCAAACGATGCAACCAAGAAACAGAGCTAGCACATTCACAAAAAACAGAGCAAACGATGCAAAAAAATGACACAATTCCACGACCCAACTAGAGCTTGGTTTCCTTTTGGGCCCAATAACAATTCGACAGACAGGATCCATTTTTTTCGCGGAGTCAGTGGTGGGCGAGTAGCTGAGCACAACCAATAGGATCGCCTCTCGTGGATTGCCCCACGATCCAACGATGTGGAGCCGTCCTTGTGATCCAACTACGCGGAGCCTGCACGCAACCTGCCCACTGAATTCCTTCTAGAAGACCACATCTGAGGGCTGTCGCTTGGCGCTAGGGTATGATCGGACGACTGACGTTCAGAGCTAGGGTTAGGCGAAACCCCGTGGGGTTTAGAGTGGTTTTGAGCTGGTCAACCGGGTTTCGAAGGCTTTGACTAAGCATAACTAATTTAAAAAAATCGAAAAAATATGAAACCTTTGTCGTTTGTCGTTTTATAAGACACACTAACGAGGAAAAATACTAAACTTGGTCTATGGTCATTTTCATGACAAAAACCTAGCTAACACGATTGAGGTCAAATGAGCACCATTAATTTAAAAAAAATCAAAAATATATAAAACCTGCACACAATGTTGTCTTACGTGACATGTTACCAAGCAAAAATCTTAAACTTCATCTACGGTCATTTTAATGAGAAAACCTTCACACATATGAGCTATGACATACAGATTTCATAGAGTTTAAGGAGAGGAGGTAGGGTTACCTATAGGGTCTAAATTTTAAAAAAAATCAAAAAAATCACCAAAGCTTTATTTCAAAGTGAATAAGAAGGATCTGAACTTAGTTTTCCAGTTTTATATTTTAAACGTGTTTTAATAGTTTTTATATTAAAGCATATTTTTTCAAAAGAAAATGTAAAAATATAAAGATTAATTCAAAAAATAGTGAGACTTCAAATCTACACTATATAGATTGAATAGGTGTTAATAAAAAACATTTTGCTCATTTAGAGTAGGTCCAAAAAAACTTGATTACAAATGGCCTGTTGACCCTAGCATGTGAGCTCATTTGGTACACATTTCTCAAAATCAAATTTCTTTGACCTCCTCTAAATCACCTCAAATTTTACACACATGATCTCCTACACAAACATAGATAGTTTGCCAAGGTTTTTTTTTGCATTTTCTTGAATTTATACTGTCCTGTCGAATGTTAGTTCAAAACATCAGATAATGAGCCATGTTGGTGGGAAATCAATACATCTTCATTCAAATGTTGTTTTTTTGCTATGTTATTGGAATATTTGATAAATGATGGACTATTTGCTCTTTTTTCTTATTCTTTGCAGCATGTCTGATCAGTGAAGCAACATTGAAACAACATGTGTGATCATTGCAGCACCTAAACTTTGAAAATAAACATTGAAACAACTCATAGCAGACAAATTTAAAACACACAAATAAGCGATATAGATAGCCACATGCATATATAGAAGACCACATAGTACCATCCATCCATAGAAGACATCCAGTTCACAAACAAAGTTCCCAAACAACCAAACACATCCACATGCATATATAGAAGACCACATAGTACCATACCATCCATATCATCCATAGAACACATCCAAACCACATAGTACCATACCACACCATGCTCTGTTAGTTGGGAATGGGAGTCAGGACTTTTGCGAGGGCAGCATGCTGGCCCCTGATCTTGTAGTCCTCGTCGTGGATGGCTACATCTTCTGCAAGAGCTAGAAGGTGAACGAAGCGGACGGACTTTGGCTTTGCCTTGGTGGTGCAGTAGGGGCAGCGCCAAATATTGTTCCTGCTCTTGTAGTTGTAATCATCTCCCTTGGCCCTGATCTTCTCCTCTTCCTTCGCTTTGAAGAACGCAAATTTGCCCTCGTCCATATCCACATCTTCTCCAGAGATGTACTACACACATGAATGAATTTAGATATATACATTATAGTTTCATATACACCATGTCAAAGGAACTAGGGTAAATGAACAATCTAAATTTCAAGCAGGCTTACCTCACACTGTTCGTCGATCCAATACCCTGGATCATACGGGTCCTTGAAGTCAGTAAGGTCCAACTTCCTCTTTTTCCCCAACCATCATCCTCCTGAATATATAATTATATCCCAATGAAAATTTAAATATGCATTTTACATTGATCATAGGGCTAATATACTATGATCCTATTTGCATCTTCCATTGTCATGCACACACATTGAACAACAGAGCTAACATAAGTACATATTGTGGACAAATTTATATACTAATGAATCAAATAACTTCTTAATAAATGGATTCCATTTGGGCATATGACATTCAAAACCCCAATCTGAGTAGAATTCAAAAACAAATCTAATAGAGACCCAATCTAATAAGCATACATGTCTGTAGCATTAAAAAAACCAATCTATGAGCATTAAAAACAAAATCTAATAAGCATACATATGTGTAGCATTGAAGCACAGAGATCCCTATCTCTCATACAGATCTATCTAGTATTTTTGCAATGAATTTATCCAACAAACCCTAGTACAAAACCCCCCATCCCCCCAATACCGAAACTCCCGACCCATCTATCAAACCAACTACTCTAACCATCTGAACTACCGTATGAATCACAATCTAACCAAGTGCAATTAACTCTACAAGAGAATATCCTAAAGCAAGTGCAAATACCTCCTGCTCCTCGCCACGCTGCGCATCGGGGGTATCGGGATGGACTGCGCCGCTCTATGCTGTCACCTTCTGCAGCGCTGAGGCGGAGCCCACCACCTCCTTCTCCACATCTGCAGAGGTTGCGAGTTTCCCTGCACCGCCGTGGACGCCACCAACGTCCATCACTTCATCCGCGGTCACCACGCCCTGCAGCTCCACTACATCTCCGGCCGCTATGCCAGCGTCGCCACGAGCTTCCGCCACCGGACAGGTGGAGGCGATGAAGGTGAGGAAGAGGATGCGGTGGGGGAGAGCGAGACAGTGCGGTGGAGGCAGTGGAGGCGAGCAAGACGACACCGGTGTGGGAGAGGTAGACGATGCGACAGGGGGGAAATGAGGGGCGATGGAGATGGTTGCCCCTCTTTATATGATGTGATGTTTCGGGCAATGTCCCATGGACACGTGCTACCCCACGACCCCGGTCATTTGCATGTGCCCATGTATACGAATACCATTGTACAGTCAGCATACGAAACCACTATAGGGGTAAACGGTCAAAGGTGGACTCGGCCCTACACGACCCCACTCGTCAGAGTTAACGGTCAAAGGCATTGACCCGGCGGCAACGTCCGTTGTAACTTGTATTGAGGGTTTCGGGCAAGGTAGTGGGGAAAAGTGAGCAAAAGTTAAGATCATGGGGATGAATGGGTACAACTAACGAACCAGGGGCGCAAAAATAAAAATCCCATATATGATAGGTAGCATTCCACATCAAAAATTCTGTTTTTATCATTTACCTACTCGAGGACGAGGAGGAATTAAGCTTGGGGATGCTAATACATCTCCAACATATGTATAATTTTTTATTGTTCCATGCTATTATATTATTTGTTTTGGATGTTTTATATGCATTAATATGCTATTTTGTATTATTTTTGGGACTAACCTATTAACCTGGAGCCTAGTGTCAGTTTCTGTTTTTTCCTTGTTTTGAGTATTGTAGATAAGGAATATTAAATAGAGTCCAAACAGAATAAAATATTCGCGATGATTTTTCTTGGACCAGACGACATCTACCAGACTTGGAGAGGAAGGCAGGAGACCTGCCAGGAGGTCACAAGCCACCATGGCCTGGCCAGGGGGGTGGACCCCCGTGGATTGTGGCCCCCTAACAGGTCCTCTAACCCTAATCTTCGGCCTATAAATTCCCTAATATTCCCCCAATACCAAAAAGAGCAACGATAATACTTTTCTGCCGCCGGAAGCCTCCATTAACAAGAGATCCAATCTTGGAGCCTTTTTCGATAATCTGCCGGAGGGGGATTCAATCACGGAGGGCATCTACATAAACTCCATTGCCCCTCCGATGATGCGTGGGTAGTCCACCAAAGATCTACGGGTCCATATCTAGTAGCTATATTGCTTCTTCTCTCTCTTTGTGCTGCAATACCATGTTCTCTAAGATCTTCATGGGGATGTATCCGATGTAATACTCCTTTGCGGTGTCTTTGTGAAGATCCGATGAATTGTGGGTTTATGATTAGCTTATCTATGATATTATTTGGTTCTTCTCTTAATTCTTATATGCATGATTTCACATCCTTGCAAGTCTCTTTGAGTTATTGGTTTGGTTTGGCCAACTAGATTGGTAATTCTTGCAATGGGAGAAGTGCTTAGTTTTGGGTTCAATCTTGCGATGTCCTCACCCCGTGACAAAGTAGGGGTAGCGAGGCACGTATTGTATTGTTGCAATCAAGGGTAAAAAGATGGGGTTTTCATCATATTGCTTGAGTTTATCCCTCTACATCATGTCATCTCACTTAATGTGTTACTCTGTTCTTCATGAACTATACTCTAGATGCAGGCAGGAGTCGGTCGATGTGTGGAGTAATAGTAGTAGATGTAGAATTGTTTTGGTCTACTTGACATGAACGTGATGCTTATATTGATAATAATTTCCTTGGATATTATCATAACTATGCACTTTTCTATCAATTGCTCGACAGTAATTTGTTCACCCACCATGTTATTTTCCTTCAACAGAGAAGCCTCTAGTGAAACCTATGGCCCCGGGGTCTATTTTCTATATTATATTTTCAGATTGATGTACCAAAAATACATTGCTACAATTTATTTACCTTTTTAATTTCTGCAATATTTCCCATCTATCTCTATCAGATCTAATCTTTGCAAGTAATCGTTAAGGGATTGACAACCCCTTTATAGCGTTCGGTGCAAGTATTTGATTGTTTGTGTAGGTGCATCTATTGGTGACTTGCTTGTTCCTCCTACTGGATTGATACCTTGGTTCTCAACAACTAAGGGAAATACTTATCTACTTTTCTGTATCACCCTTTCCTCTTCAAGGGAAAACCAACACAATCTCAAGAATTAGCAAGAAGGATTTCTAGCGTCGTTCCCGAGGAGGATACACATCAAACCTACCAAGTACCCATCAGAAACTCATCTCTTGCATTTACATTATTTGTCATTTGCCTCTCATTTTCCTCTCCCCCACTTCTAAAATGATTTTATGAAAAAAAAATATTTGCCTTTTTATTCGCCCTCTTTCTCCTTCGCCTTTTTCTCGCCGGATCTCTTTTTGTTTGCTTGTGTTGCCATGTTCCTTATATTTGCTTGGATCTTCTCTTGCTAAACATCTATTGATATGGATCCTCATCCACTTGCTAATATTTTCAAAAGTCCAAATTATGATGAACCAATTGCTAGTGAGTTGAGTGCACTTGATTATCTCTATGAAGTGTTGTTTGAAAATCATGAATCTAAATTTTTTCATGAAGTGTTGAAATAAGAAAATTATAAGATGATTCATGATAGATCCTTGATTGAAAAGCATGATTGCAATGTTGCTACTATGAATTCTCTAAATATCCATGATGCTAATGATATGCAAAGCCATAAGCTTGGGGATGCTATGTTTCATGAAGATGATATTTTTTGTTCCCCATGTTTTGATAGGCAGAATTCATTATGATGATTGCATGCTTCTGTATCATGAAAATAGTTATTTATGTGATAGTTATATTGTTGAATTCCTTCATGATGCTACAAAATCCCTATGCATAGGAAGTGGGTTATACTTAAATGTGTTTTTCATGCTATTCATGATGCTTTCTTGCATAATTCAATTACTACTTTTTATGTGAGCATCATTGAACTCATTATGCCTAGCTAGGGGCATTAAACAGTATCGCTTGTTGGGGCGCAACCCAATTTTATTTTTATGTTCTATTTTTTGCTTCTGTTTTGAGTGTTTCACACGTTATTACCTCTGTAGTAATTGTGTTTTGGTGTTTTAATTTGTGTTTGAGCCAAGTATGACCTTTGGGATGGTCTATGGTGATTGTTGATTTGATCTTGCTGAAAAACAGAAACTTTTGCGCCCAGTCCAGGAATTTTATAGAGCCTATGGCTAAGGCATAGGGGCGAGCTTCGTCCTTTATCTTTCTTATGCCGTGGTCGAGTTTTGAGTCTTACTAAACTTCACACCTTGCAAATCAGGCAAGAACTCCTTCTTTGACTGATTCATTTTGGACTCTCTCAAAATATTGTCAAGGTATGTACTCATTCAAAGTCTTATCAAGTGTCTTGGTCTATCTCTATAGATTTTGATGCCCAATATTTAAGTAGCTTTATCCGGGTCTTCCTTTGAAAAATATTTTTCAAACAACCCTTTATGCTTTCCACAAATTCTACATTATTTCCGATCAACAATAGGTCAACCACATATACATATTAGAATTTCTATAGTGCTCCCACTGACTTTCTTGTAAATACAAGTTTCTCATAAACTTTGTATAAACCCAAAAGCTATGATCACCTCATCGAAGCACATAAACTGTTCTAGTCCATAGAAGGAACGAAAAAATATTATGGTTGTATCACATACAACCTTTCCTCACGAAAACTGTTAAGGAAACTCTGTTTTCACATCCATCTACCAGATGTCATAATCGAAAAATGCAGCAACTACTAACATAATTCCAACAGACTTTTGAATCGCTACGGGTGAGACTGTCTCATTGTAGTCAACTCCTTTAACTTCTCGTAAAGCTCTCTCCGACAAGTCAAGCTTTATCAATGGTGACATTTACCATCATTGTCTGTCTTCCTCTTAAATATCCATTTGTACTTAACGACCTGCCATTCAACGGGCAAGTCTACCAAAGTCCATAATTGGTTTTCATACATTGGTCGGATTTCATGGCTACTAGACATTTGTTGGAATCCGGTCCCACAATCGCTTCTTCATAGTTCGTAGGCTCATTGTTGTCTAACAACATGATTTCCAAGACAAGATCACCGCACTTCTCAGGGGAAGTATGTATCATTGTCATCCTACGAGGTTCGGTAGTAACTTGATCCGAAGTTTCATGATCATCATCATTAGCTTCCTCTTCATTTGGCATAGGCACCGCAGAAACATCTTTCTGCGTTGTGCTACCATCCAACTGAAGTGATGGTTCAATAACCTCATCAAGTTCTACTTTCCTCCCACTTACTTATTTCGAGAGAAATTCTTTCTCGGGAAAGCACCCGTTTTTAGCAACAAACACTTTGTTCTTGGATTTGAGATAGAAGGTATACCCAATTGTTTACTTAGGGCATTCCATGAAGATGCATTTGTCCGCTTTGGGTTCGAGCTTATCATGTTGAAATATTTTCACATAAGCATCACAGTCCCAAACTCTAAGAAATGACAGCTTAGGTTTCTGCCAAACGGTGTCATCTTAACGAATTTAGATGGTGCCATATTTAAAGTGAATGTGATTGTCTCTAATGCATAACCCCAAAACAATACTGGCAAATTGGTAAGAAACATCATAGTACGCACCATATCCAATAGAGCACGACTATGACGTACAGACACACATCAAACTATGGTGGTCTAGGTGGCGTGAGTTGTGAAACAACTTCCACATTTGTCTTAAGTTGCATACCAAAGTCATAACTCAGATATTTACATCCACGACCATATCGTAGACATTTTATCTTCTTGGCACGATGATTTTTAACTTCACTCTGAAATTGCTTGAACTTTTTAAACATTTCAGACTTGTGTTTCATTAAGCAAATATATCCATATCCACTCAAATCATCAGTGAAGGTAAGAAAATAATGATATCCACCGCATGCTTCAACACTCATTGGACCGCATACATCAACATGTATCATTTCCAATAAGTCACCTGCCCGCTCCATTATATCGGAAAACGGGGTCTTAGACATCTTGCCCATGAGGCATGGTCCGCATGTCTCAACCGTTTCAAAATCGAGTGAGTCAAAAGATCCATCAGCATGGAGTTTCTTCATGTGCTTTACACCAATATGACCTTGGCGGCAGTGCCACAAGTATGTGGTACTATCATTATTAACTTTGCAACTCTTGGCATCAATATTATAAACATGTGTATCACTACGATTGAGATTCAATAAACCATTCACATTGGGTGCATGACCATTGAAGATATTATTCATGTAAATAGAATAACTATTATTCTCTAACTTGAATGAATGATCGTATTGCAATAAACACGATCTAATCATGTTCATGCTCAATGCAAACACCACATAACATTTATTTAGCTTCATCACTAATCCCAAAGGTAGAGAGAACATGTGATGGTGACCACATCAACCTTGGAAACACTTCCAACACACATCTTCACCTTCCCATAGCTAGTCTCCTTTTATTCCGTAACTTTTAATTCAAGTTACCAACATCTGGCAACTGAACCGGTATCTAATACCGAAGTGCTACTAGGAGTACTAGTAAGGTACACATCAATAACACGTATATCAGATACACTTCCGTTGACGTTGCCAGCCTTCTTATTTACCAAGCATCTAGGGCATTCCGCTCCAGTGATAGTTCTCCTCATAATAGAAGCACTTAGTCTCGGGTTTGATTTCAGCCTTGGGTTTCTTCACTCGAGCAACAACTGGCTTGCCATTCATGAAGTTTCCCTTCTTACCCTTGCCCTTCTCAAAACTAGTGGTTTTACTAACCATCAACATTTGATGCTCCTTCTTGATTTCTACCTTCGTGGTGTCAAACATCATGACTAGCTCATGGGATCATCCATACCTGGCATGTTATAGTTCATCACGAAGGTCTAGTAGCTTGGTGGCAGTGACTTGGAGAACTATGTTAATCACTATATTATCTGGAAGATCAACTCACACTCGATTCAAGAAATTTGCAACACCTAGACAGTACATGCTCAGTGATTGAGATACTCTCCTTCATCTTGCAGGCAAAGAATCTTGTTGGAGGTCTCATACCTCTCAACACGGGCACGAGCCTGAAATCTCAATTCTGGCTCTTGGAACATCTCATATGCTCTGTGACGTTCAACCCGTCTTTGGAGCCTCAATTCTAAGTCGTAATGCATGATGCACTGACCTATCAAGTAGTCATCACAATGTGCCTGGTAGATGTTCACAACATCCACATACGACGCTAGAGGGGTGACGCAACGAGCGGTGCATCAAGCACATAAGCCTTCTGTGCAACAATGAGGACAATCCTCAGTTTACAGACCTAGTCGGCATAATTTCTACCATCATCTTTCAACTTACTTTTTCTCTAGGAACGTATCAAAATTCAGGGGAGCTACAACGTGAGCTATTGATCTACAACATAATTTGCAAAGACACATTGACTATGTTCATGATAATGAGTTCAATTAATGATATTACTTAATAACTCCCACTCAAATCAACATCCCTCGGGTTGTCTAAGTGTAACAAGATCCAAATCCACCAACCCAAGTCCGATCATCACGCGACATGGGGTTGTTTCAATGGTGAACATCTCCATGTTGATCATATCTACTATGTGACTCATGTTCGACCTTTGGGTCTCATGTGTTCAGAGGCCATGTATGTACATGCTAGAATCGTCAAGTTTAACCGAAGTGCTCCGCATGTGCAACACTGGCTTGCACCCGTTGTATGTGAACGTAGAGTCTATCACACTCGATCATCACGTGGTGCTTCGAAATGATGAACTTTTGCAACGGTGTACACTCGGGGCAAACACCGTTTTATCTTGAAATTTTAGTGAGGGATCACCTTATGATGCTACCGTTGTCCTAAGAAAAACAAGGTGCATAAAAGGATTAACATCACATGCAAATCATAAGTGACATGATATAGCTATGAACTTGTGCTTTTGATATCCATCTCCAAAGCACTGGCATGATCTCCATTGTTACCGGCATACCACCACGATCACCATCATTGTGTCTCCATCGTGGTTGTCAAACCAACCATGCTTATACTATATTGCTACCGTTTAGCGATAAAGTAAAGCATTACATAGCGCTTAATGATTGACACGCAGGTCACACAATAATTAAATACAACCATATGGCTCCTGTCGGTTGCCGTACTCAACGACATGCAAGTCGGGATAATCTATACAAAACATGATCATCTCATACTTCACATATATCTCATCATCTCTTTGGCCATATCATATCATAACATACCCTACAAAAGCAAGTTAGACGTCCTCTAATTGTTGTTGCATGTTTTACGTGGCTGCTATGTGTGTCTAGCAAGAATGATTCTTACCTACGCAAAACCACAATGGTGATACATAAATTTCTATTCCATCTTCTACATGGACCGCCTTAGTCTAATCCGATCCAACTAGAATGGGAGAGACATACACCCGCCAGCCATCTCTACGCAACAAAGTCACATGTCAGTCGATGAAACCGGTCTCTCGTACGTGGACGAGTAAGGTTGGTTTGAGCGGCTTCATCCCACAATATCGCTGACTCAAGAAAAGACTAAGGGAGGAAGCAATATGAATATCAACACCCACAAACTACTTTGTGTTCTACTCGTGCATATCATCTACGCATAGGCCTATCTCGTGATGCCACTGTTGGGGAACGTAGCATGGGAAACAAAAAATTTCCTACGCAGACGCAAGATCTATACATGGAGATGCATAGCTACAAGAGGGGGAGTGTATCTACATACCCTTGTAGATCGCTAAGCGGAAGCGTTATAAATGTGGTTTATGTAGTCAAACGTCTTCACGATCCAATCATGATCCGTCCCATGATACAATCACGATTCGTCCCGATCTAGTGTCGAACGGACGACACCTCCGCGTTCAACACACGCACAACTCGATGATGTTTCCGCCTTCTCGATCCAGCAAGGGAGAGCAGAGAAGTAGATGAGTTTTCCGGAAACATGAGGCATGGTGGCGGTGGTGGTGGTGCTATCCTGGTAGGGCTACGCCTAGCGCTACCGAAACCGCGAATGTAGGAGGAAACGATCTACGGAGAGAGAGAGGGGCACCAAGGGCTTTGTGTATCCTCTTGGGGCGCCCCTCCCCTCTATTTATAGGAGGAGGGGCATGTGGAACAACCCCTCCAAGCCCTAGGGTGCAGCCAAGGGGGGAGGAGGTGGAGTCCTAGTCCCCCTCCTTCCCTTCGATACAAAAGTGGACTTTCCACCTTTCCCAACTGCATGGGCCTTGAGGGACTTCTGCGCTAGGCTCAATAAGGCCACGGTGTCTCCCCTTGGACCATGCAAACCCTTGGGACGTGGTGGAACCCTTTCTGGACTTCCAGACTCCTCCGGAAGTTTCTGGAACCTTCTAGGAGCTTCCCCTTACAATAACGGAAAAACCTTAACTTTTCTGGTAGCCAAAATATGTCTTCCCATATATAAATCTTTACCTCCAGACCATTTTGGAGGTCCTCGTGATGTTCGGGTTCTCATCCAGAACTCTGAACAACTTTCGGTCACCAACATATATAACTCATCAACACTATATCGTCACCAAACATTAAGTGTTCACACCCTGCGGGTTCGAGAACTATGCAGACATAACCGAGACACCTCTACGGTCAATAACTAATAGTGGGACCTGGATGCCCATATTGGCTCCTACGTAGTCTACGAAAATCTTTATCGGTCGAACCACGATGTCAAGGATTCAATCAATCCCGTATGCAGTTCCCTTTGTCCATCGGTATTTTACTTGCCCGAGATTTGATCATTAGTATGTCCATACCTAGTTCAATCTCGTAACCGGCAAGTCTGTTTACTTGTTTCATCATACAAGATCACGTGACTAACTGCTTAGTCACATTGCTTGCAAGCTTCTTATGATGCTTTATTACCGAGTGGGCCCAGAGATACCTCTCCGTCATACGGAGTGACAAATCCCAAACTTGATCCATGCGAACCCAATAAACGCCCTCGGAGATACCTGTAGAGAACCTTTATAGTCATCCAATTATGGTATGACGTTTGATACACACAAGGCATTCCTCCGGTGTCATAGAGTTGTGTGATCTCATGTTCGTAGGAACGGATACTTGACATGGATAAAGCAGTAGCAATAAACTGACACGGTCATATGCTATGCTTACGGTTGGGTCTTGTCCATCACATCATTCTCCTAATGATGTGACCCCATTATCAAATCACAAGTCATGTCTATGGTCAGGGAACCTTGACCATATTTGATCAACGAGCTAGTCTAGTACACGCTTACTAGGGACACTTTATTGTCTATGTATCCACACATGTATTTGTGTTTCCAATCAATACAATTATAGCATGGATAATAAATGATTAGCATGAACAAGGAAATATGATAATAACTAACTTATTATTGCCTCTAGGGCATATTTGCAAAAAATAAATCCTGAATATCTTTGTACATCTTGGTCCCTCCTGGGTGGATGGACTATGGTGTGTTATGAGCTTCGGTCAAAATCTGTTGTTCGAGGTTCTCTTTATTTGGTACGCATAGTCTGTCTCCGTACCATAATATTCCCTTGTCGTCAATGACAAATTCTGAGGCCTTGCCCATATTTACTTTCTTCTTTATCCTTTTGCTGCTAGGGTGACTTTGTTGAGCTTCTTTGATTGGTTCCTACAAGGTTTTTGGTGTTTCCAAATTTGCAACTGTGCCTTCCGTGACTAAAATCATGTTGAGCTTAGCGAACTCCTACAGGAATTCATGTTGTAAATACTGTAGACTGCCGCTGTCTGGACTGGGGTTCCGACTAAGGGCGTCTGCTATGACGTTTGCCTTGCCTGGATGGTAGTGAATTCCCACATCATAGTCCTTTACTAATTCCAACCAGCGTCATTGTCGCAAGTTGAGTTCTGGCTGTGTGAAAATATACTTGAGACTTTTATGGTCCGTGTATAATTCACAATGATTTCCAAGGAGAAAGTGCCACCATTCTTTGAGAGCGTGAATTACTGCTGCTAATTCCAAGTCATGTGTAGGATAATTTTCTTCCCATCGTCGCAATTGCCTTGAAGCATAAGCGACCACCTTACCCTCTTGCATCAGTACACATCCAAGACCTCTCCTGGATGCGTTGCAATAAACTTCAAAAAAATTGTGTATATCTGGCACAATTAATACTGGTGTTGTGGTTAACCTTTTCTTCAATTCTTGGAAACATTTCTCGCAGGCTTCAGTCCACGCAAGTTTCTTATCTTTCTTGAGCAACTGTGTCATGGGTTTGGATATGGTGGAAAAGCCTTCAATAAATCTTCTGTAATATCTAGACATTCCCAGAAAACTTTGGATGTCCGCTACGTTACTGGTTGCTTCCATGTGACTACAGCCTTGACTTTATTTGGGTCCACGACAAGACCTTATTGAGTTAATACGTGGCCTAGAAAGCCAACTTCCTTCAACCAAAATTCACATTTGCTGAATTTGGCATACAATTGATGCTTCCTATATTAATTCTCCTAGCACGATTCTGAGATCCTGAGCATGTTCTTTTGGTGTCTTGGAATAAACCAATATATCATCAATGAACACTACAACAAACTTGTCCATGTATTTCATAAAGACCTTGTTCATGAGATGCACGAAATATGCTGGAGCACTGGTAAGTCCGAACGGCATTACTGTAAACTCATATAACCCATATCTGGAGGTAAATGTTGTCTTGGGTATGTCTTCTGACCGTATTTTAAATTGATGGTACCCTGACCTTAAATCAATTTTTGAGAAGACCTTGGCTTGCGCGAGCTGGTCAAACAAATCATTTATCCGTTGCAATGGATATTTATTTTTTATAGTAGCCATGTTGAAAGCTCGACAATCTACACATAGTCTTAAAGTTTCATCTCTCTTCTTGGCGAACAACACTGGTGATCCCCATGGTGAGTAGTTGGGTCTGATATAACCTTTTTCCAGTAGTTCCTTGATTTGCTTCTTTAATTCTAGCAACTCAGTCGGTGACATCCGATAAATGGGAGTAGTGTCGGGTGCTAGCTCAATTATAAACTCTATCTCCCGATCTGGTGGTATACCTGGTAGTTCTTCTAGAAATACATCCGGAAATTCACAGACCACTCGAACTTCACTAAATTCTGAAATGTCTACTTTGTTCAGTCTTGTTCGAGGTGGAGCTGATCTTTCTGTGGCTGCAACTCTTATTTTTTTCCTTAATGATGTGTGAGAGTTACAACTCGGTTGAAGCAGTCAATAAAAACTTTGTTGGTGGTTAACCAGTCCATTCCCAGAATAATATCCAATCCATTATTTTCCAACACGATGAGATTTTCCCAAAACTTTAATCCTTCAATCTCAATTTTCACACCTTGACAGTAGCTTTGGGTAGTCTGCTTGACTCCCAGGGACTTGATGGTCATCAACTTTTCCAAGGGAAGAATCAAAAAATTATTTTGCAAAGCAAAACTTTTCGAGATGAATGAGTGAGAGGGTCTAGAATCAAACAAAACCGTGGCAAGAATTGTGTTGACAGGAAACGTGTCGAGTACGATGTCTCGTGCATTCTATGCTTCTCCCTTGGCCACATGGTTCACGTGGCCCTTCCTGTGATTGTTATTGGGGTTGAAATTGTTGCGCTTAGGAGCTGAGTTATTCCCATTGTCATTCGGCTTTGGAGCAGTGTTCCCTTGTCCTTTCTGTGGGCACTGCCTGGCATAGTGTCCTTCTTCTCCACAGGCGAAACATGTAATGTCTGGGCGATATGTAAATTCCTTATTTCTGGCATGGTAATTATTGTTTAGGCGAGGCATTTCATTTGGTTCCTTAGGTGCTACATTTTTCTGGAAATCATTCTTGGACTTATTGTTGCGTAAATGTGCAGAGTTGTCCCTCTTGCGCTTGAGAATGTCATCCAGGCTACGGCGCTCATTTTCCAGCACAATAGCCTTGTCCAAAAGGGTCTTGTAATCTGGAAATGTGTACGACTAGCTGGCATTTAAGTGCTGGCGCGAGCCCATCGAGGAATTTTTCCATCTTCTTTTCTTTAGTCATATATTCATCATTCGCATATCGGGGTAGCTGGGTAAAGTGACTGAGGTAGTCTTTTATAGTCATGTTGCACTGCTTGAGATATTCCAATTCCATTTTCTTGAGTTTCATCACACTTTTGGGAATGTGCACCCCATGAAAGCTTCCCTTGAATTCTTCCCAGGTAATGTTGTCCTCATTGGTGTACATGCGTAGGGAATTCTCCCACCATGATGCAACTGCTCCAGTAAAATAGTGCGGTGCATACAATACCTTCTCACGATATGAACACTGAGCAATAATCAACTTTCTCACGATGTGAAGCCAATAGTCTGCTTCCAGGGGCTAATCAGTGTGAGAGAAAACTGTCGGCCATGCCTTTTGCAGCTTAGATAATTTTCAATGTTGTTGGTATAGTTCACAATGATTTCCCATATTAATTAGGTGATTCGTCATTTCCTGGTGCTGCTGTTGGCTTTGTTCATAAAGGTGACATACTTGTGAAAATGTTGTGTCACTATCCTGTTGGCTCGATTCTCCCTGAGTATAGTTGTTGCCTGTTTGAGTAAAGTGATTTTCTTTCGGCAGACTGGGCATTGAGCAAGTCCAGGGACGATGCATTTTTCACTCTGGGTGTGGTTGCAACAATCCAGATAAGTATAAATCCAGGCAGCAATTTTTTTATTTTTTTGAAGAGAATAAATTAAAAGAAAACACTCAAAGATTTTCCCCTAAAATTTGATTGCGTACGGAGAAGGACCGCATGATACATATCTTACAAGCAAGCCATAATTATACAATACATCACTCAGGATGCGCATACACGTTCCTGACATGTTATTTAAGCTAGTGCACTTCTCCGAACTCCTACATGATGTGCACACAGACTACTTCACTCCAAGCCTATATACACACATATACATATCATACACGCGTCAACCTCAAATATCAGCTTGGAGTGAAGTAGTAAGAACGTCGTTCGGCCTGCCGAGGGTAAGTCCTAGACAAGGTGCTGGGGACTCAACCTCCTCCAGAATAGGCTCTAGGCGAGGAACAGGAGGCGACACAGTTGGGAGGGTGGTGCAGCTCTAATTCAGGTAGGAGCAATAACTCGGTTAAAACCCTCACTTGTAGGCAGACTACGTGTGATGGACATGATGGCAGGAGAATATGAGGCTGCGGACGAGATGTACGACTATGGTAGTGTTGTATGGAGGAGCTCCTTCCTATTAACACATATCTGAACTGAGTCCATACGAGCAGCCACAAAGTCGTCCACGAGGTTATCAAAATCTGCCTCAAGAGCCTTAAGATACTCGACAAGCATCTCAATGGCTTCATCTCTTTCTCCCCTGGCGCAAGCAAAAGCATAATGACAAGTGTAGGGAACGTGCTGTTGGGAAATGTTGCATGAGAAACAAAATTATTCCTATGCACACGTGATAACCCACAAGTATAGGGGATCAGTTGTAGACTCTTTTGATAAGTAAGAGTGTCGAACCCAACAAGGAGCTACAGGTAGAACAAATATTCCCTCAAGTTCTATCGACCTCCGATACAACTCTACGCACGCTTAACGTTCGCTTTACCTAGAACAAGTATGAAACTAGAAGTACTTTGTAGATGTGATAGGATAGGTTTGCAAGATAATAAAGAACACGTAAATAAAAACTAAGGGCTGCTAAGATAAAGAAACAACTAAGTTAGTTTAACGAGTGTGGAAAATTGGTGGTAGGAGTTACGGAATTATCCCTAGGCAATTGATAACTAGATTGGTAATCATTATTGCAATTTTATATGAGGGAGAGGCATAAGCTAACATACTTTCTATACTTGGATAATATGCACTTATGATTAGAACTCTAGCAAGCATCCACAACTACTAAATATCATTAAGGTAAAACCCAACCATAGCATTATAAGGTATTAAGTCCTCTTTACTCCCATACGCAAACAACCTACTTACTCGGGTCTGTGTTTCTATCACTCACGCCACCCACCATAAGCGAATCATAAGCATGTTGCAAACCCTACAGTGGGGATCCCTCACGCTTGCGCGACACGGAGAGCACCATAGGACAGCACCAATAATAAAAGATGCAACTCAAACCAATCATGATCATCAATCAACCAATAGGACAAAATAGATCTACTAACATATCATAGGATGGCAACACATCATTGGATAATAATATGAAGCATAAAGCATCATGTTCAAGTAGAGGGTACAGTGGGTTGCGGGAGAGGGGACTGCTGTAGACATATGGGAGAAGGTGATGGAGGTGTTGGTGAAGATGATGGAGTTGTTGGAGTAGATCGCCGTCACGATGATGGCCCTGGCGGCGTTTCGGTGCCACCGGGAGAGAGGGGGAGAAAAACCCCTCCTTCTTATTATTCCTTAACCTTCCCCCTAGATGGGAGAAGGGTTTACCCTCTGTTTCATGGCCTCCATGGCGGTGGAGGGGCGAGAGCCCCTTCGAGATTGGATCTCTCTCTGTTTACTTCTGTTTCTCCGCTACCAGATTCTAGCCTTTCACCGTTTCTTAAATATCTGGAGATCCGTAACTCCGATCGGGATGAAATTTTGAGGGTATTTTCCTTATAAAAATATATTTCTTTCGGCCGAAGGAAAGCTCCAACCGACCTAAGGGGTAGCCACAAGCCCTCAGGTCACGGCCAGGGGGTGGGCCACGCCTAGCAGGCTTGTGACCTCCTCGGGCATCGTCTCACGTTGATTCTTTTTCCCAAAAACAAATATATTCCAAAAAAATCTCCGTAAGTTTTTATCGCGTTTGGACTTTGTTTGATATGGATTTGCCGCGAAACAAAAAACATGCAACAAACAGGAACTGGCACTGGGCACTGGATCAATATGTTAGTCCCAAAAAATAGTATAAAAATTGCCAAAAGTATATGAAAGTTATAGAATATTGGCATGAAACAATTAAAAATTATAGATACGATGGATACGTATCAGCATCCCCAAGCTTAATTCCTGCTCGTTCTCGAGTAGGTAAATAATAAAAAAGATAATTTTTGATGTGGAATGCTACCTAGCATAATCTTGATCATATAATCTAATCATGGCATGAATATTAAGATACGAGTGATTCAAAGCAATAGTCTATATATACATAAAAACAGTAATACTTCAAGCACACCAACAAGGCAATCGTGTCCTTTTGAAATAACATGGCCTTAGAAAGTTATCCCTATAAAATCATATGGTCTGGCTATGCTCCATTTTCCCCACACAAATTATCTAAATCATGCACAACCACGATGACAAGTCAAGCAATTGTTTCACACTTTTATGTTCTCGAACCTTTTCAACTCTCACGCAATACATGAGCGTGAGCCATGGATATAACATTATAGGTGGAATAGAATATGGTGGAGGTGATGAGGAAAAAGGAGAAGATAGTCTCACATCAACTAGGCGTATCAATGGGCTATGGAGATGCCCATCAATAGATATCAATGTGAGTGAGTAGGGATTTCCATGCAACGAATGCACTTAGAGATATAAGTGTATGAAATCTCAAAAAGAAAACTAAGTGTTCATGCAAAAAATTCCACTAGTTATATGAAAGTGACAAAATAGGATACTCTCTATCATGAAGATCATGGTGCTACTTTGAAGCACAAGTGTGGAAAAAGATAGTGGCAATTGTCCCTTCTCTCTTTCTCTTTTTTTTTCTTTTTTTCTTTTTTTCTTTTTTATTTTGGTGGGCATCTTTGTCCTCTTGTTTTATTTATTTGGGCTTCGTTGGCCTCTTTTATTTTTTTGTAAATTCCAGAGACTCCTCCCAACTTGTGAGGGATTCATAGCTTCCATCATCCTTTTCTCACACGGGACAATGCTCTAATAATCAAAATCATCACACTTTTATTTACTTACAACTTGATACCTAGAACAAAAATATGACTCTATATGAATGCTTCCGGTAGGATACTGGGATGTGCAACAAACTAGCCTCGCAAATGACATCAAAAAACGGACAAGCCATGAAAACATCATGCAAGCTGTCTTACGATCATGCAAAGCAATATGAAAATTATGGTGCATGTCATACTAAACGAAATGGTGGAACTTGCATGGGAATATATCTTGGAATGGCTATGGAAATGCCAAAATAGGTAGGTATGGTGTCTTTTTTGAGGAAGGTGGGTTTGATGCACCGGCGAAAGTTGCGCGGTACTATAGAATCTAGCAAATGTGGAAGGGTGAGAGTGTGTATAATACATGGACTCAACATTAGTCATAAATAACTCACATACTTATTGCACAAGTCTATTAGTTATCAAACAAAGCATTAGACGCATGCTCCTAGGGGAGAGGTTGGTAGGAGTTAACCATCGCGCGCTCCCGACCCTCACACAAAGGTTGACAATCATTAAACAAATCATGCTCCGACTTTGTTACATAACTGTTCACCATACGTGCTTGCTTCGGGAATCAAAAACTTCAACATATGTATTTATCCAATTCAATAGCATGACTCTCATATTACCATCTTCATATCACAAAACTATTGCAAGGAATCAAACATATCATATTCAGTGATCTACAAGTTTTATGTAGGATTTTATGACTAACCATGTGAATGACCAACTCTTGTTAATTCTATAAATAGATATAAGTGAAGCATGAGAGTTTAATTCTTTCTACAAAAGTTATGCCCACGCTCTAAAAAATATAAGTGAAGCAAAAGAGCATTCTACAAATGACGGTTTTCTTATGTGTAGAGAAACAGGCAGTCCAAACTTCAAATGATATAAGTGAAGCACATGAAGCATTCTATAAATCGACCAAGAACTATCTCATACCAGCATGGTGCAATATTAAAATAAAAATAAAAAGCACACGACGCTCCAAGATTTACGCATATGATGTGACGAATAAAAATATAGCTCCAATTAAAATTACCAATGGTTGTTAAAAGAAAGAGGGGATGCCTTCCGGGGCATACCCAAGCTTAGTTTCTTGGGAGTCCTTTAATATTACCTTGGGGGTGCCCCGGGCATGCCCAAGCTTAGTCTCTTTCCACTCCTTATTCCTTCATCCATCGTGATGTCACCCAAAACATGAAAACTTCAATCACACAAAACTTAACAAAACGCTCGTGAGATCCTTCAGGATAATAAAGCAAATCACAACTTTAAGTACTATTGCAAACCAATTCATATTTTGTTTTTGCATTGTATATACTGTATTATAATTTTCCCATGGCTTATACCATCGATACAATCGATAGTTTCATCAAAACGAGCAAAACATTGCATCAAAAACAGAATCTGTCTTAAACAGGATAGTCTGTAGTAATCTGGACATTCACCATACTTCTCTAACTCTAAAAATTCTGAAAAATAGGAACAAAAAAATTGCATAGAATTACTGTGTAAAAATTTGATAAACTTTTGACATTCTAGTAAAAATGTAAATTCACGCATTACAGCCAAAGTTACTATTTTTGCACTTCACACACCAAACAAGCAATCTAATCATCCTAAAGGCAAATCCTGGCACATTATTCTTATAATACAATGGATTTATACAAGGGGATAATTATTTTTGTTGAAAATTTCTGTAATCAAGATTTGCGAAGTTTCCATGGGCATGAACAAAGTTCAAGGCTAGCTCCCACTTTCACAATGCTCGTCTCTCTCACTTTCACTTTTCTTTTTGAAAAAAATTTAGGTTCCCCTCTTTAGTTTTTTTTTGTTTTTAAACTTTATAAAAGCACACAACAGAATAAAATGACTCTCTAAGACTTCGGGGTTATCTCCCTGGCAGCGCTTTCTTTAAAGCCATTAAGCTAGGCGTAAAGTGCTCAAGTAATTGATCCACCCGGATCCCAAGATATATCAAAGCCAATTTTAATTAACAATGATTTGTAATTTAGTAGTGAGTACAATGTAACATATATCATGCAACAACGAAGTCTAACTCTCTTCCTATGCATCAACATGTCATAAAAGAACAATTCATGCACACAAAGTAAGGGCCAATACATAGCATAAGCAGTTTCTTGCAATTTTATCATATTGGAAACATAGAGAGGTGGAGATGTAGTTCCTCTCTCATAATAATTGCAAGTAGGAGCAGCAAGCACATCATATTATATCTACCAAAATCATCATGTGTAATAGTAAAAGGCAACCCATCTATATAATCCTTAATAAGTGCAAACTTCTCCGATATAGTTTAGTTGGGAGAATTCAAAAAGATAGTAGGACTATCATCCGTGGGTGCAATAGCAACAATTTTAATCTTAACATAAGTAACTATATAAAGTTCATCTCCATAAGCATCTTTCATATATTGGCATCATGGCCACAAGCATAGCAAGCATTTCATCAAAAAGGGATATTTCAAATGAATCCAAGGGATCATAGCAATTCTCATAGCATTCATCCTTCAATAAGAATGAAGGGAAATTAAAGAATGTATGAGTTGAATAGTTACTCTCATTAGAAGGTGGGCACGGGTAGCTAATCCGCTCTTCCTCCTTTTGTTCTTCGCTCTCCTCCTCATCTTTTTCATCTAATGAGCTCACAGTTTCAACAATTTCTTCTTCCATAGATTCCTGCAAAATATTAGTCTCTTCCAAAGCAGCGGTTATTCTTTCAATAAACACTTTGACATAAGCACTAGAACTATAGTTTTCATAGCAATATTTAAGTATGGAAAAAACTTCAGATTCATAAAGAGTAGCATCATACTTTTCAATGAAAGAAGCAATTTCATAGGCACCCTTAAAAGCAACAAATTCTTCAATTTGTTCAACATCATTATAGCAATAGGCCTCCTTGGCATAAGAGGATAATATTTCATTATCATTAAACACACATTGGTAGGGAAGGTGTTTTTTACTTCTTTAGAACAACAAGTAAAATCATAAATTTCACATAGATTCCAAGCATAGCAACACAAAGTATTAATTTTATGCCACAAGAGTTTCCCTTTTTGAGATATGTGGTGTCGCACATAATGAGCATGCTCATTTAATGATTTTCCCTCAACTAAGCTAGTTGAGTTTTCAGCACGAGCACCAGTGGATCAAAGATGACCCAAGTAATATTCTACGGTGGTAGGGAACACTAGTGGTTCCTCAACTTTTGGAGCAGCAAGTACAACTAATTTTTTTTTGGTATTTTGCGTTTCCTACCCATATCTAAAGATAGAAAAAAAGTTAAACAGGAAATAAAACTTACTTAGTGATAAAGCAAAAAACACACACGAGAATATTCACCCCACGCTATTGCTCCCCGGTAACGGCGCTAGAAAAAGGTCTTGATAACCCACAAGTATAGGGGATCAATCGTAGCCTCTTTTGATAAGTAAGAGTGTCAAACCCAACGAGGAGCTAAATGTAGAACAAATATTCCCTCAAGTTCTATCGACCACCGATACAACTCTACGCACGCTTAACGTTCGCTTTACCTAGAATAAGTATGAAACTAGAAGTACTTTGCAGGTGTGATAGGATAGGTTTGCAAGATAATAAAGAACACGTAAATAAAAACTAGGGGCTGCTAATATAAATAAACAACTAAGTTAGTTTAATGAGTGTGGAAAAGTGGTGGTAGGAGTTGCGGAATTGTCCCTAGGCAGTTGATAGCTAGACCGGTAATCATTATTGCAATTTTATATGAGGGAGAGGCATAAGCTAACATACTTTCTCTAGTTGGATCATATGCACTTATGATTGGAACTCTAGCAAGTATCCACAACTACTAAAGATCATTAAGGTAAAACCCAACCATAGCATTATAAGGTATCAAGTCCTCTTTAATCCCATATGCAAACAACCTACTTACTCGGGTATGTGTTTCTATCCCTTAGGTCACCCACCATAAGCGAATCATAAGCATATTGCAAACCCTACAGAGGGGATCCCTCATGCTTGCGCGACATGGAGAGCACCAATAATAAAACATGGAACTCAAACCAATCATGATCATCAATCAACCAATAGGACAAAATAGATCTACTTGGACATCATAGGATGGCAACACATCATTGTATAATAATATGAAGCATAAAGCACCATGTTCAAGTAGAGGGTACAACAGGTCGCGGGAGAGTGGACCGCTATAGATATATGGGGGAAGGTGATGGAGGTGTTGGTGAAGATGACGGAGTTGTTGGAGTACATCGTTGTCATGATGATGGCCCCGGCGGCGTTCCGGTGCCACCGGGACAGAGGGGGAGAGATCCCCCTCCTTATTATTCTTCCTTAACCTTACCCCTAGATGGGAGAAGGGTTTACCCTCTGGTCCATGTCCTCCATGGCGGTGGAGGGGCGAGAGTCCCTCTGAGATTGGATCTCTCTCTGTTTCCTTCTGTTTTGGCGCTCCTAGATTCTGGCCTTTCACCGTTCTTAAATATCTGCAGATCCGTAACTCCGATCGGGCTGATATTTTGAGAGGATTTTCCTTATAAAAATATCTTATTTGTGGCCGAAGAACAGCTCCGACTGACCTAACGGGTAGCCACAAGCCCTCAGGGCGCGGCTAGGGGGTGGGCCGCGCCTAGTAGGCTTGTGACCTCCTCGGGCATTATCTCCGTAAGTTTTTAACGCGTTTGCACTTCGTTTGATATGGATTTTCTACAAAACAAAAAACATGCAACAAACAGGAACTGGCACTCGGCACTGGATCAATATCTTAGTCCCAAAAAATAGTATAAAAAGTTGCCAAAAGTATATGAAAGTTGTAGAATATTGGCATGAAACAATCAAAAATTATAGATACGATGGAGATGTATCAACATGCAAGATCTTTCCATGGTGATGAGGATCTATGAGGGGGAGGGTGGATCTACATACCCTTGTAGATCGCTAAGCGGAAAGCGTTAAGAAACACGGTTGATGTAGTCGAACGTCTTCACGATTCAAATCTCCGAGACTCCCACGATCCCGTCACGATCCTTCTCGCAATCCAATCATGATCCATCCCGCGATCCCATCATGATCCGTCCCGCGATCAAATCACGAATCGTCTCGTGGTCCTTCCGATCTAGCGCCAAACGGACGGTGCCTCCGCATTCAGCACACGTACGTACAACTCGATGATGATCTCCGCCTTGTTGATCCAGAAAGAGGGAGCGGAGCGGTAGATGAGTTCTCTGGCATCGCGATGGCAAGGCGGCGATGGTGGTGGAACTATTCCGCTGGCTTCTCCTAAGCACCGCCAAAATTAGACTAGAGGAGAAAACAATCTAGAGGAAGTAGAGGGAGCACGTGGCAATTAGGGTTAGCTATCCCCTCTAAATACTCTAGTATATATAGGAGGGATGGAGGGGAGGAGGCAGCCTCAAACCCTCAAGGTTTGACCGAAATTGGAGGTGGAAGAGTCCTACTCCAATCCTACTAGGAGTAGGATTCCTTCTTTCACTTTGGAAACCCTTGCCACCTCTTCCACCTTTGGGTTTCTCCACCCTAGCTACATGGGCCTTTAGTGGAGGCTTAGCCCAGCCCACCAGGGGCTGGTTTGCCTCCTCCCACAGCCCATGTGGCCCCTTGGGCCGAGAAACATCTTACGATGGTCCCCCGGTACCCTCCCGACACTCCCGGTACACTACCGACGAGCCCGAAACTTTTCCGATGACCAAAATAGGACTTCCTATATATCAATCTTTACCTCCGGAGCTCCTCGTGATGTCCAGGATCTCATCAAGGACTCCGAACAACCTTCGGTCACCACCATACATAACTCTACTATACCAAAACGTCACCGAACCTTAAGTGTGCAAACCCCGAGAACTATGTAGACATGATCGAGACACCTCTACGGTCAGTAACCAATAGTGGGACCTGGATGCCCATATTGGCTCCTACATATTCTACAAAGATCTTTATCGGTTGAACCTCATGTCAAGGATTCGGTTAATCCCATATGTTGTTCCCTTTGTTCTTCGGTATGTTACTTGCCCGAGATTCGATCGTTGGTATCTCCATACCTAGTTCAATCTCGTTACGAGCAAGTTTCTTTACTCGTTCTGTAATACAAGATCATGTGGCTAACACTTAGTCACATTGCTTGCAAGGCTTATTGTGATATTGTATTACCGAGTGGGCCCTGAGATGCCTCTCCGCCACACGGAGTAACAAATCACAGTCTTGATACATGCCAACCCAACAGACACCCTCGGAGATACCTGTATAGCACCTTTATAGTCACCCAGTTACGTTGCAACATTTGATACACACAAGGTACTCCTCTGGTGTCAGTGACTTGCATGATCTCATGGTCATAGGAATGGATACTTGACATGCAAAAAACTATAGGAATAAACTGACACGATCATATGCTATGTTTATAGTTTGGGTCTCATCCATCACATCATTCTCCTAATGATGTGATCCTGTTATCAAATGACATCTCATGTCCATGGTTAGGAAACCTTAAACATCTTTGATCAATGAGCTAGTCTATTAGAGGCATACTAGGGGCATGGTGTTGTCTATGCATCCACACATGTATCTGAGTTTTCGATCGATGCATTTCTAGCATGCATAATAAACGATTATCATGAACAAGGAAATATGATAATAACTAGTTTATTATTGCCACTGGGGCATATTTCCAACAATATCCCACTTGCACTAGAGTTAATAATCTAGCTCACATCGCTATGTGATCTGTTATGAATCTCACACCCAATGAGTTCTGGGGTTCGATCATGTTTTGCATGTGAAAGTGGATTTAGTTAACAGGTCTACGACATTCAGATCTGTGTGCACTTTCCAAATCTCTATGTCATACTGTAGACACTGCTACCACGCTCCACCTAGAATTATTCCAAATGGCTACTGCACTATACGTATCGGGATTGCTACTAAGAGTCACCCGGATTGGTGTTAAAGCTTTCATCGACGTAACCCTTTATGGCGAACTCTTTATCACCTCCATAATCGAGAACTATTTCCTTAGTCCTCTAGTTACTAAGGATAATTTTGACCGTTGTCCAGTGATCCACTCCTGGATCACTCTTGTACCCCTTGACAGACTCATGACAAGGCACACACAGGTACGGTACACAACATGGCATACTATATAGAGCCTATTTACAAAGCATAGGGGACGACCTTTGTCCTTTCTCTTTCTTTTGTCATGGTCGAGCTTTGATTCTCACTCAACTCCACACTTTACAAATTAGGCAAAAACTCCTTCTTTGACTGATCCATTTTGAACTCTTTCAAAACCTTGTCTAGGTATGTACTCATTGAAAGTCTCATCAAGCATCTTGATCTATCTCTATAGATCTTGATGCCCAACAATTAGGTAGCTTTTATCCAGGTCTTCCTTTGTAAAAATCTTTTCAAACAACCGTTTATGCTTTCCAGAAAGTCTACATCATTTCTCATCAATAATATCTCAATCACGTATGCTTATCAGAAATTCTATAGTGCTTCCACTCACTTTCTTGTAAATACAAGTTTCTCATAAACTTTGTATAAACCCGAAAACTTTGATCACCTCATCAAAGCGTATATTCCAACTCCGAGATGCTTGCTCCAGCCCATAGAAGGATCGTTGGAGCTCGCATAACTTTTAGCATCCTTAGGACTGACAAAACCTTCTAGTTGTTTCATATACAAGCTTTCCTCAAGGGAACCATTAAGGAAACGATGTTTTGACATCCATCTACCATATTTCATAATTGAGAAATGCAGCAACTGCTAACATAATTCCAACAGACTTTAGCATCGCTATGGGTGAGAAAGTCTCATCATAGTCAATTCCTTGAACTTGGCAAAAACTTGTTTGCAACAAGTCGAAATTTATTAATGGTGGCATTCACCATTAGTGTCTGTATTCATCTTAAAGGTCCATTTGTACTCAATGACCTGCCGTTCCACGGGCAAGTCTACCAAAGGCCATACTTGGTTTTCATACATGGACCCTTTCTCGGATTTCATGGCCTCTAACCATTTATTGGAATCTAGGCCCATCATCGCTTCTCCATAGTTCGTAGGTTCATCGTTGTCCAACAACATGACCTCTAAGACAGGGTTGTCGTACCACTCAGGATAAGTACACGTCATTATCGACCTATGAGGTTCGATAGTAACTTGATCCGAAGCTTCATGATCATTATCATTGACTTCCTCTTCAATTGATGTAGGCTCCACAGAAACATCTTTCTGTGATGCGCTACTATCTTGTTGAAACAAAGGTTCAACAACCTCATCAAGTTCTATCTTCCTCCCACTCAATTCTTTCGAGATAAACTCTTTCTCGAGAAAGGACCCGGTTTTAGCAACAAACATTTTATGCTTGGATCTAAGATAGAAGGTTCACCCAACTGTTCTTAGGGTATTCTATGAAGATGCATTTGTCTCTAACGCATAACCCCAAAATGATAGTGGTAAAATGATTATAGACATCATAGTATGTACCATATCCAATAGTGCACGACTACGACATTCGGACACACCATCACACTATGGTGTTCCAGGTGGCGTGAGTTGTGAAACAACTTCCACATTGTCTTAAGTTGTATACCAAACTCGTAACTCAGATATTCACCTCCACGATCATATCGTGGACATTTTATCTTCTTGTCACGATGATCTCAAACTTCACTCTGAAATTGCTTGAACTTTTCAAACGTTTTGGACTTCATTAAGTAAATATACCTATATCTACTCAAATTATTAGTGAAGGTAAGAAAATAATGATATCCATTCCACGCTACAACACTCACTGGATCGCATACATCAACATGTATCATTTCCAATAAGTTACTTGCCCTCTCCATCATATTGAAAATGGGGCCTTTAGTCATCTTGCCCACGAGGCATGGTCTGCATGTCTCAACCGATTCGAAATGGAATTAGTCCAAAGATCCATCAGCATGGAGTTTCTTCATGCGCTTTACACCAATATGACATTTAGCGGCAGTGCCACAATTATGTGGTATTATCATTATTAACTTTGTATCTTTTGGCATCAATGTTACGAACATGTGTATCACTACGATCAAGATCCAATAAACCATTCTCATTGGGTGCATGACCATTAAAGGTATTATTCATGTGAATAGAATAACCCTAACTTAAATGAATAACCGTATTGCAATAAACATGATCTAATCACGTTCATGCTCAACGCGAACACCAAATAACATTTATTCAGGTTCATCACTAATCCCGAAGGTAGAGAGAGCGTGCGATCGTCATCACATCAACCTTGGAAACACTTCCAACACTCATCGTCACCTCACCCTTATCTAGCCTTCGTTTATTCTGTAGCTTTTATTTCGAGTTACTAACATTTAGCAACCGAACTGGTATCTAATACCAAGGTGCTACTAGGAGTGATAGCAAGGTACAAATCAATAACTCGTATATCAAATATACTTCTGTTGACGTTGCCTGCCTTATTATCTACCAAATATCTAGGGTTGTTCCACTTCAAAGACCGTTCTCCTCATAATAGAACCACTTAGTCTTGGGTTTGGGTTCAACCTTGGGTTTCTTCACTAGAGCGGCAACTTCCTTGCCAATCCTGAAGTTTTTCCCTTCTTGAAACTAGTGGTTTTGCTAACTGTCGTGGATTTGTCATGGCAGATGTCCGGATAAACGGACTTTAGGTTTGGGGAAGAAGCGCAACTATGTGGCGGCTTGAAGGGGTTGGTCGGAATCGAGAGACGCGAGGTTACCCAGGTTCGGCCCCTCCGATGGAGGTAAAAGCCTACATCCTGCTTGTCTGGTATTGATGATGAAGAAGATCTCTCGGTTACAAGAGTGTTGTTTTGCTACCTCTAATCACGAGAGTCTCTAATCTCTTGTCTATCTAAGACCTGTCTATTGAGACATCTAAAAACTTGTCCCTCTCAGGGTGATCCGCCCCTCCTTATATAAGTTGAAGGGGAGGCTTACATCTAGAGTCTAAGTCAGATTGAGACTTAACTTATTATGAATTCCTATTGTGGGATTCTTCTTCATGGACTTCTGAGTCACAGGCTTCTTATCTCAGACAGGCGGCTTACACCGAGCGGCTTACAACCGGGCAACTTAGAACCGGGCATCTTAATTAGAACCGGGCAGCTTAGATTCGGGCAGCTTAGAACCGGGCGTCTTAGAACCAGGCAGCTTAGAACCAGGCAGCTTAGAACCGAGCGGCTTACAACCAGGGCTTATCTTCAAGACTCATCTTCAGGGACTCATCTTGAGGGACTCGTCTCCGGGACTTTAACTTTCAGCATGGTCATAACTATCACCGGGTTATAACTCTCTCCCGGGTCATACCGCGGGGTATATCCCCGACATTAGTCCACAGCTTAGCTTGAATTTATTCATGGTAACCTCCTGAAATAAGAATAGTAAATATGTTAAGTGGCTAGCTTGCTCCTTTGGCCGGATTATGAAGTGGCTCCTCGGGGGGTTTTCTGCATATGAATGAGTCGTCTTGAAAAACGTCTTGCTTGTTAGTATCCTTGGAAAAATATTGGAAACAGAATACCCATATGCCTTTGAGTCGGCTTCCAATACTTTGGCTTAATGAAAATCTTTGAAAATAAGAAATCCTCATGACGTAGATCCGAACTTCCATTGTTGGGAAGCAGGGCGGCTTATATAAACTCTGGTGGCTTATGATCTTTTGATAACACCGGTTCATGAATGTTGGTGACGCCAGATCTAACAACTGAACTCCATAATTAACATCTTGAAAATTCTCCTCAAAGTTTTTGATATATCCATATTACCTGTAGCCCCCAAGCTCCGAGATTATCCATGATAACTTGGCGCTTTGCAATAATATCTGTGATTGTGTAGCCCCCAAGTACCGGGTTGTCTGCCTGTAGCAACCTGGAACTTATAACTGTCTTATACCTTATGAAACTTCAGCAGCTATAGCCCCCAAGGGCCGGCTCATCAATATGTGATGGGCTGGGTCTTCAATTTAAACCTCATAATCTGTTTGAACAACTGAATACTATAGCCCCCAAGTGCTGGATTGCACGCGACTTGGGACTTTTAGAAAATTCGATCTGAGCGGTGTAGCCCCCCAAGTTCCGGGTCAGTAAGAATTACTAGGATGGTACTTAGAAAAATATAGGAAGGCCGGCTCATCTCCTTGAGATAATAGGGTCTTGTCGATAATGTAATGATTTGAAAACCGGCTTGCATTAGCCCCCAAGTGTCGTGGTGCGTGCTTGCAGCGACATGGGACTTACATACTTGATATAAACTGTACTTGAATAATGTAGCCCCCAAGTGTCGGGTCGTCTGCCTACGGCGACTCAGGACTATGTGAGAATAATATGACTTGACATAATTTGTTGAACGAATCCTTGATCGTGGTTGTAATATAACCCGAAATGAATATCCTGGAATAATTTCTTTGTCTTTGACATGAAATCCCTGCTCACGGTTGCGGTGCAACCCGACAAATATATATTTGATAAATCCATGGGTGTTGTAGATTACTACAGAGCACAATTGAAGAAATCCGAGAACCGGTCAATTAGATGACACGGCATTATATCTGATAGGGTGGCTCTTCAAGAATAATCAACTTTCCAATCTAATGGTGGCTCATCTTAATAGACAAGACCTGCAAAAACAAGACATGATATGTTATGTATTGTTGTAAGGGTGACTTGAAAAAGCACAACCCGGAGATGTTTAAATCTTTATTAACCTTGCTCCTTCTTTCATAATCTTGCTCTGACCCGGCTTGATAAGCCGGCATGACATGTGAATATGATGCAATGTGTGATGCAATGTATGATGCAATGCAATGTATGATGCAATATGTGATGTAATGCATGATGATCTTGCTTTTTCTATAACTCATGTGCCGGTTCTTCTGGGTGGACTCGCTACTTAAAACTCCTTATCAGTACAGGATCTCTATTGAGATTGGCCGTCAGTTTCTTAGAGTGGCTTAGGGTCTCTAAGCGAGATTAACTGACAGGAAGTGTAACGTCCCAGAAAGAGACACGGCAGGGCATGAGTACCCTGGTAGCCCATAAATTACCTCTCACATGACATAAATCCGTCATTTTAACCTTAAACAGTGCAGGGTCTTTAAAAGATTAACTGTCTAAGAGTACGAACGGGCCACATAGCAGAGAGTCGGTAGTAGATGAGAGAGTTTATCCTCGCTTTCCTTAAGTCGGCCCTCACGTGACAAGAACCGCCCGTTTAACCTTAGCCAGTACAGGGTCTCTATCGAGATTGGCCGTCAACTTATTTGAACCAGCTCAGGGTCTCTAGGTGAGATTAACTGCTAAGAGTTCGACGGGTCACATAGCGGAGCAGCATCAGCTTATAGGCAGGGTTAACCCTGGTGGCTTAAGAGCCGATCAAGAGGGTATGTAAGCTAAACCTAGTGGGTTGGAAGCCCCCAAATTAACTTGTTGACGGAGTCATCTGTTTGGCTTGAAATCCGATTAATAAGGTATGATAAGCTAAACCCAGCGGGTTGGAAGCCCCCTAGATGACATGTTGACGAAGTCAACTTTTTTTGGCTTAAGAAACGATCAATATGGCCTAATAAGCTAAACCCGGTGGGTTGGAAGCCCCCTAGATGACCTGATGGCGGAGTTAACTTTTTTGGCTTAAGAGCCGATCAATAGGGTCTGATAAGCTAAACCCAGTGGGTTGGAAGCCCCCTAGATGACCTGTTGACGGAGTCAATTTTTTTGCACCATCTTGTAAGTCACCATCTTGTAAGCCGCCATCTTATATGAAGAAACGACAGAAGTCTCCAAGTGACTTTATGATGATCCAATGAATCCGGGCACAAGTGTTTGAACGGTGTATCTTGGCGGTTCGTCCTCTTGGGCAATTTTTTAATTCTTCCGCCAATAATGTGGTAGCCTCTAGGATCGGGTTTTCTCTTGCAAAGACCTAGGGTTCTCGTTGAAAACGACCAAATGTGTCTCGTCATGTCTGTAGCCCCCGAGTCTTAAGTTGACTTGAAAAGGCAGCTTCAGAATCTCCACTAAAAGTGGAGGTTGGCCGTGGCGGGTTGTAGATGATCCCGTATGATTTGTTTCAATAATCCGGTCGATGGTTTGTCCCGGCTAGTAGTTGAAGTGAACCAAACTGTAATGGCAGCGACTTGTGCACCTGTCCGTTGGACGGCTCGTATCGACGAACACCACACTAATATGTTGATGTAAATTAGACTGTGGGCGGCGTCTTGCGCGCGTCCTTTGGGCGGCTCATATAGACGAGCACTGCACCGATATGTTAATGTAGATCAAACTGTAGGCGGCGGCGATTCATAAACGTCCGTTGGGTGGCTCGTACTGGTGTATGCGGCTCCTGACGTGTTGATGTAGACGCAAAAGTCAGCCATAATGTTGTAAGCCAGTTTGTCCGTGAGAAACAGCCACAGCGTTGTAAACTAGGCGGACGGTGAATCGCCCGTGGCATTGTAACCCGGTTCGGCCGGTGAGTCGTCGTGGCATTGTAAGCCGATGCTATCGCGAGAGACGACCGCGGCATTGTAAGCCAGCGAGAACGACGAGTCGGCCATGGCGTTTGTTGGTGAAGACCATATCGCGAATGCGGCGACTTGCCACATCCATTGGGCGGTTTGAGCGAACAGGCGTGGTACGGATGCTATCGCAAGGTGACACCGATGCGAGCCGTAATATGACCGTCACTTTTGTAATAGGTCCTGCGTAAAAACATTGTAAAACAGAGTAATTCTTTTCAAATGAATTACTAAATAAAAAAGAAATAGATAGGATAAATATCACCTGATATATTTAAACTTTGCAGATCATCGTGACCATAAGGCGGCGGAAGGTGCACGCGTTCACTCATCGTAAGCATGCTGGATCAAGACGTCCTCCTTGTTTCCGTAGACGAGCTGGCCTTCCGCAGGCGCAGAAACCTCGGCGGCGTTCGGTCCTACCTTTTAAATTGAAGTGCACACGTTTCTAGCACCAAATTACGCACATGCACTACCACTTTTTCTGTTGGCGATCTGTGCACCCACGTGCTTGAAGCCAACAAGCAGAAAACAGCTCTGCCGTTGTTCACGTTCATAGCAGATGGTGATCTTGAAGGATGGAAGTCAGGGCGAGGCGGAAACTGGCGGCTCTGGCGCGTAGCGGGGCAGGGGCTCGTCGGGCCAGAGGTGGGCGAGGCAGAGCAGGAGCTCGGCGGCTTGGCGCAGGAGGCGCGGCCGGCTTGAAGCGAGGCGAAGCCATGGCGGTGGCAGGCGCAATGGAGCGAAGCAGGAGGCAAGGCCGCGACTGGGTGAACCACAGCGGGTCGTGGCCGGCGGCCCGCGTTGGCGCGCAGTGGCTGGCGGGGCGGAGCCGAGACGGGGCGGCGATGCTGCACGGGGGCGGAGGACAGCGCGATGGGAGGGGCGAGCCCAAGTCGGCCGGGGGGCGACGTCGAAGTGAGGCGAAGCCGGCTGGATAGCGTGCGAGGCGAGGTGAGCCGGCATGGTGTGGCGGTAACAGAGCCATAGTGGTAGGGCGCGACAAGGGGTGACGGGCGGCTCGGAGTAGGCGGTACTGGGAGAACTCAAGCACGCAAGCAGGAGCACTCACACAGGAGATCCATCTACATCCATCACACGTATACGCAGGGAGGCAAGAGGAGGAGACGGATGGGTACGCTCGTCTCACGGCCGTACTTGCGTGCGTGAAGGGAAACTTGGCAGGCGGATTAACGCTGCGCCGGCTAAGGCGCGGAGGCGACGAGGCGAGGCCACAGCGACGAGGCACGTCAGCAATGTGGTCCATGTCCTGCGAGCGGGCGAGGTGAAGCCGGTGCGAGGCGGCATTGGAGGCGAACGGAGGCGCAGGTATGCAGTGGCTCGCGGCTCATGGGTACTGAGCGAGCGTGTGCGAAACTAAGCAGGCGGTTCGCGGGCGTGGCGAAGTCGGCCAGAGGCGAGGCGGGGCCCTCACGAACGGGCAGAGCCGTGTAGGCCGAGTCCGCGTCTATCCAAGAATGAAAGGCTATCCCAGATTCCTATTGGATAAACATGCCCTCCCTCAAATCGCTCAAATCTTGGTCTCATGTCAGCAATTTCCGTGAGAACTTGAACCTTGCATACCATGGCCTGGGTTATTCCTTATTTATTTATTTTTTGGACACAGCCCTGGAGCGTATGCATGTGGCTTGGGCCTTGTCCTTCGATAAGTTGGCCACGAGCACGTAATAAAATTCCTGAGCTAAAAACCGGAGTTGAGAGCGGCTCGAAAGTTGACTCGATATGTTGTATATAGACGGAAAGGCGCAGCAGCAGTCGGACATATCTGCCGCGCGGATCGAATATGTGGTGGGTTTCCTTGACAACCTCGACGGATATTGCCGCAAGTTGGCCGCCGTGGAGAATCTTTGACCTATGAACTCTGCGGCTAAATCCTTCTTCTCTCAAAATTAATATAATAGGTCATCCATAATTGATGTATGGGGCTGCTGAACAAATGTCATGTTGGTTCTTCTTCATCCGGCAAATCATGAGTTTCTTGATCCCTAAAGAATTCCCTCCAAAAACACAACATCATCGTGCATGCCCCACGGCGGGCGCCAACTGTCGTAGATTTGTCACGGCAGATGTCCGGATGAACGGACTTTAGGTTCGGGGCAGAAACGCAACTATGTGCCGGCTTGAAGGGGTTGGTCGGAATCGAGAGACGCGAGGTTACCCAGGTTTGGCCCCTCCGATGGAGGTAAAAGCCTACGTCCTCCTTGTCTGGTATTAATGATGAAGAAGATCTCTCGGTTACAAGAGTGTTGTTTTGCAACCTCTAATCACGAGAGTCTATAATCTCTAGTCTATCTAAGACCTGTCTATTGAAATGTCTAAAAACTTGTCCCTCTCAGGGTGACCCTTCCCTCCTTATCTAAGTTGAAGGGACGGCTTACGTGTAGAGTCTAAGTCAGATTGAGACTTAACTTATTATGACTTTCTATTGTGGGCTTTTTCTTCATGGGCTTCTGAGTCCCGGGCTTCTTTGTTGGGAACGTCGCATGGGAAACAAAAAATTTCATACGCACACGCAAACCTATCCATAGTGATTAGCATCTACGAGAGGGAGAATGGATCTACGTACCCTTGTAGATCGCTAAGCGGGAAGCGTTAAGAAACGCGGTTGGTGTGGTCGAACATCTTCGCGATCCAAATCGCCGAGCGTCCCGCGATCTCATCACGATCCGTCCCGCGATCTCATCACGGTCCGTCTCACGATCTTGATCACGATCTGTCCCGCGAACTCATCACGATCCGTCCCGCGATCTCATCACGAACCGTCTCGCGATCTCGATCACGGTTCTTCCGATCTAGCGCCGAACGGACGGCACCTCCGCGTTTAGCACACGTGCAGCTTGATGACGATCTCCACCGTCTTGATCCAGCAAGAGAAGGTGGAGAGGAGAGAGAGTTCACTGGCAGCGTGACGGCGCTCCGGTGATGGTGGTGGAGCAATTCCGGCAGGGCTTCGCCTAAGCACTGCGGAACTACGATCTAGAGGAGAAACTATGCACCGGTGGAACGGGTAGCACGTGGCCGGAAATTCTGTCCAAAAACCACCCAATCCACTAGTATATATAGGAGGAGAGGAGAGGAGAGGCAGCCAAGGCCTTTGGGTCGGCCGAAATAGGAGGTGGGAAGCAATCCTACTTCACCTCCAATCCTAGTTGGAGCAGGATTGCCTCCTATTGGCTGATTTTCCACTTTTTGCTTTAGGACTTTCTCTCCTGCGCCATGGGCCTTTGTGGCTGTTTTCCCAGCCCACTAAGGGCTGGTTATTATTCTCCCACAGCCCATGGACCTCTTGGGGTCGAAATACCCCTCCCGGAGGCCTCCCGGTACACTACCGGCACTCCCGGTACACTACCGATGAGCTCGAAACTTTTCCAGAAACCAAACTGGGACTTCCTATATATGAATCTTTACCTCCGGACCATTCCGGAGCTCCTCATGACGTCCGGGATCTCATCCGGGACTCCGAACAAACTTCGGTCACCACCATACATAACTCTATACTACCGAAACGTCATCGAACCTTAAGTGTGCAGACCCTACGGGTTCGAGAACTATGTAGACATGACCGAGACACCTCTACGGTCAATAACCAATGGCGGGACCTGGACGTCCACATTGGTTCCTACATATTCTACGAAGATCTTTATCGGTCGAACCTCTATGTCAAGGATTCAGTTAATCCCGTACGATGTTCCCTTTGTTCTTCGGTATGTTACTTGCCCGAGATTCGATCGTCGGTATCTCCATACCTAGTTCAACCTCGTTACTGGCAAGTCTCTTTACTCGTTCCGTAATACAAGATCCCGCAACTAACAATTAGTCACATTGTTTGGAAGGCTCATTGTGATGTTGTATTACCGAGTGGGCCCTGAGATACCTCTCCATCACACGGAGTAACAAATCCCAGTCTCGATCCATGCCAACTCAACAGACACCCTCGGAGATACCTGTAGAGCACCTTTATAGTCACCCAGTTACGTTGCGACGTTTGATACACACAAGGCACTCCTCCGATATCCGTGAGTTGCATGATCTCATGGTCATAGGAACATATACTTGACATGCAGAAAACAGTAGCAATAAACTGACACGATCATATGCTATGTTTGTAGTTTGGGTCTTGTCCACCACATCATTCTCCTAATGATGTGATCCCGTTATCAAATGACATCTCATGTCCATGGCTAGGAAACCTTAACCATCTTTTGATCAACGAGCTAGTCTACTAGAGGCATACTAGGGACATGTTTTTGTCTATGTATCCACACATGCATTTAAGTCTCCGATCAAAACAATTATAGCATGGATAATAAACGATTATCATAAACAAGGACATATGATAATAAGTAATTTATTATTGCCTCTAGGGCATATTTCCAACAGTCTCCCACTTGCACTAGAGTCAATAATCTAGTTCACATCACCATGTGATTCGCATTGTTATGAATCTAACACCCAATGAGTTCTGGGGCTCGATAATGCTTTGCATGTGAGAGAGGTCTTATAGTCAACGGGTCTGCGATATTCAGATCCGTGTGTACTTTGCAAATTTCTATGTCAAACCGAAAACACTGCTACCACACTCCACTTGGTACTATTCCAAATGGCTGCTCCACTATACGTATCCAGATTGCTACTACGAGTCATCCGGATTGGTGTTAAAGCTTGCATCGACGTAACTCTTTACGACGAACTCTTTATCACCTCCATAATCGAGAAACATCTCCTTAGTCTTTTAGTCACTAAGGACAATCTTGACCGTTGTCCAGTGCTCCATTCCAGGATCACTTTGAAACCTTCCAGCCATACTTATGGCAAGGCTGACATCGGGTCTTGTGCACAGCATTGCATACATGATAGAGCCTATGGCTGAAGCATAGGTGATGACACTCATCCTTTTTCTATCTTCTGCAGTCACTGGGCATTGAGTCATACTCAATTTTATACCTTACAAATCAGGCGAGAACTCTTTCTCTGACTGATCCATTTTGAACTCTTTCAAAATCTTGTCAAGGTACGTGCTCATTGAAAGTCTCATCAAGTATCTTGATCTATCTCTATAGATCTTGATGCTCAACAATTAGGTAGCTTTATCCAGGTCTTCCTTTGAAAAAATCACTTTTCAAACAACCATTTATGCTTCCCCGAAATCCTACATTATTTCCGATCAACAATATGTCATCCACATATACTTATCAGAAATTCTATAGTGCTCCCACTGACTTTATTGTAAATACAAGTTTCTCGTAAACCTTGTATAAACATTAAAACTTTGATCACCTCATCAAAGCGTATATTCCAACTCCGAGATGCTTGCTTCAGTCCATAGAAGGATCACTAAAGCTTGCACACCTTTTAGCATCCTTAGGACTAACAAAACCATCCGGTTGTATCACATACAACCTTTCCTCAAGTAAACAGTTAAGGAAACGATGTTTTGACATCCATCTGCCAGATTTCATAATTGAAAACACAGCAACTGCTAACATAATTCCAACAGACTTTAGCACCACTACGAGTGAGAAAGTCTCATCGTAGTCAACTCCTTGAACTTGTCACAAACATCTTTGCAACAAGTCGAGCTTTACAAATAGTGACATTCACCATCAGTGTCTGTCTTCATTTTAAAGATCTATTTGTACTCAACGACCTGCCGTCCAACGAGCAAGTCTACCAAAGTCTACACTTGGTTTTCATACATGGATCCTATCTCGGATTTCATGGCCTCCAACCATTTCTCAGAATCCGGGCCCATCATCGCTTCTCAATAGCTCGTAGGTTCATCGTTGTCCAACAACATGATCTCCAAGACAGAGTTGTCGTACGACTTAGGAGCAGTACACATCCTTGTCGACCTACGAAGTTCGATAGTAACTTGATCCTGAAGCTTCATGATCGTCATCATTAACTTCCTCTTCAACTAACGTAGGCTTCACAGAAACATCTTTCTGCGCTGCGCTACTCTCTGGTTGAACAAAGGTTTAACAACCTCATCAAGTTCTATCTTCCTCCCACTCAATTCTTTCGCGAGAAACATTTCCTCGAGAAAGGATCCGTTTAAACAACAAACACTTTGCACTAGGATCTGAGATTGAAGGTTCACCCAACTGATCTTAGGGTATTCTATGAAGATGCATTTGTCCGCCTTGGGTTCGACCTCATTAGGTGAAAACATTTTCCACACAAGTGTCACGGCCCCAAATATTAAGAAATGACAGCTTAGGTTTCTATCAAACCATAATTCACACGGTGTCATCTCAACGGATTTAGATGATGCCCTATTTAAAGTGAATGTAGTTGTCTCTAATGCATAACCCCAAAAATTATAGTAGTAAAACGATAAGAGACATCACAGTATGCACTATATCAATAGAGCATGACTATGATGTTCGGACACACCATCACACTATGGTGTTCCAGGTGGCATTAGTTGTGAAACAAATTTCACATTGTCTTAAGTTGTATGCCAAACTCGTAACTCAGATATTCACCTCCACGATCATATCGCAGTTATTTTTATCTTCTTGTCACGATGATCTTAAACTTCACTCCGAATTTGCTTGAACCTTTCAAACGATTCAGACTTGTGTTTCATTTATTAAATATACACTATATTTACTCAAATCATCAGTGAAGGTAAGAAAATAACGATATCCACTGCACGCTACAAGACTCATTGGATTGCATACATCAACATGTATCATTTCCAATGAATCACTTGCCCGCTCCATCCAACGGGGTCCTTTAGTCATCTTGCCCAAGAGGCATGGTTCGCATGTCTCAACCGATTCGAAATCGAATGAGTCTAAAGATCCATCAGCATGGAGTTTCTTCATGCGCTTTATACCAATATGACATTCTGCGGCAGTGCCACAAATATGCGGTACTATCATTATTAACTTTGTATCTTTTGACATCAATGTTATGAACATGTGTATCACTACAATCAAGATTTCAACAAACCATTCTCACTGGGTGCATGACCATTGAAGGTATTATTCATGCAAACAGAATAACCATTATTCTCTAATTCAAATGAATAACCGTATTGCAACAAACATGATCTATTCATGTCCATGCTCAACGCAAAACACCAAATAACATTTATTCAGGTTCGTCACTAATCCTGAAGGTAGAGAGAGCGTGCGATGTTGATCACATCAACCTTGGAAACACTTCCAACACATATCGTCACCTCACTCTTAGCTAGTTCTCCGTTTATTCTATAGCTTTTATTTCGAGTTACTAACATTTAGCAACCGAACCGGTATCCAATACCCAGGTGCTACTAGGAGTACTAGAAAGGTACACATCAATAACTCGTATATCAAATAAACTTCTGTCGATGTTGCCAGCCTTCTTATCTACCAAGTATCTAGGGTTGTTCCGCTTCAGCGACCGTTCACCTCATAACAGAAGCACTTAGTCTCGGGTTTGAGTTCAACTTTGGGTTGCTTCACTTGAGCAGCAACTGACTTGCTATCCATGAAGCTTCCCTCCTTGCTCTTGACCTTCTCGAAACTAGTGGTTTGGTTAACCATCAACACTTGACGCTCCTTCTTGATTTCTACCTTCGCGGTGTCAAAACATCGCGAACAGCTCAGGAATCATTATTTCTATCCCTGGCAATTTATAGTTCATCACTAAGTTCTAGTAGCTTAGTGACAGTGACTTGGAGAACTATGTCAATCACTATCATATCTAGAAGATCAACTCCCACTTGATTCAAGCGATTGTAGCACCCAGACAATCTGAGTACATGCTCAACGATTGAGCTCTTCTCTTTCATCTTGCAGGCAAAGAATCTTGTTGGAGATCTCATATCTCGCAACACGGGCACGAGCCTGAGATCCTAATTTCAGCTCTTAGGAACATCTCATATGTTCCGTGACATTCAAAACGTTTTTGGAGCCTCAATTCTAAGCCGTAACCCATGACGCACTAAACTATCAAGTAGTCATCAGAATGTGCCTGTCAGATGTTCACAACATCTACAGACGACGCTAGAGGGGTTGGCGCACCGAGCGGTGCATTGAGGACATAAGCCTTCTGTACAGCAATGAGGACAATCCTCAGATCACGGACGCAGTCCGCAATATTACTACCATCATCTTTCAATTCTATTTCTCTATGAACATATAAAAAATACAAGGGAGCTACAGCGTGAGCTAGTAATCTACAACATAATTTGCAAAGACACTTTGACCATGTTCATGATAATGAGTTCAATTAATCATATTACTTAAGAACTCCCACTCAAGTTGACATCCCTCCGATCATTCGAGTGATACATGATCCAAATTCACCAACTCAAGTCCGATCATCACGTGAGTTGAGGTGGCTACAATGGTGAACATCATCATGTTGATCATATCTACTATATGACTCATGTTCGACCTTTCGGTCTCTTGTGTTCCGAGGCCATGTCTGTACATGCTAGGCTCGTCAAGTTTAACCCGAGTGTTCTGCACGTGAAAATCTGGCTTGCACCCATTGTATGTGAACGTAGAGTCTATCACACCCGATCATCACGTGGTGTCTCAACACGATGAACTTTTGCAATGGTGCACACTCGGGGAGAACACAATTTATCTTGAAATTAAGTGAGGGATCACCTTATAATGCTACCGTCGTCCTAAGGAAAACAAGGTGCATAAAAAGGATTAACATCACATGCAAATCATAAGTGACATGATATGGCCATGAACTTGTGCTTTTGATCTCCATCTAGAAAGCACCGGCATGATCTCCATCGTCATCGGCATGACACCATGATCTCCATCATCTTGATCTCCATCAACGTGTCGCCATCGGGGTTGTCACGCCCTGCATGCTTCTACTACTATTGCTACCGTAGCGATAAAGTAAAGCATTACATAGTGCTTAATGATTGACACGCAGGTCATACAATAATTAAAGACAACCCTATGGCTCCTGCCGGTTTCCGTACTCATCGACATGCAAGTCGTGATAATCTATACATCACATGATCAGCTCATACATCGCATATATCACATCATGTAATTGGCCATATCATATCACAACATACCCTGCAAAAACAAGTTAGACGTCCTCTAATTGTTGTTGCAAGTTTTACGTGGCTGCTATGGGTATCTAGCAAGAACGATTCTCACCTACGCATAAACCACAACGGTGATACATAGATTGCTTTTCAACCTTCTCAAGGATCGCCTTTGTCGGATCCGATCCAACTAAAGTAAGAGAAACTGTCACCCGCAAGCCATCTAAGCAACAAGTTGCGTCGAGGGAACCGGTCTCTCGTAAGCGTACGAGTAATGTTGGTCCGGGTCGCTTCATCTTACAATCCCGCTGAACCAAAATCCGACCAAGGGAGGAAGCAATCTAAGCATCAACGCCCACAAACCTTTTGTGTTCTACTCGAGATCTCATCGAACCATCAACCTAGCTCATGATGCCACTGTTGGGGAACGTCGCATGGGAAACAAAAAATTTCCTACGCACACGCAAACCTATCCATGCTGATGAGCATCTACGAGAGGGAGAGTGGATCTAGGTACCCTACTAGATCGCTAAGCGGGAAGCGTTAAGAAACGCAGTTGGTGTAGTCGAACATCTTCCCGATCCAAATTGCCGAGCGTCCCGCGATCTCATCACGATCCGTCCCGCGATCTCATCACGGTCCGTCTCATGATCTTGATCACGATCTGTCCCACGAACTCATCACGATCCGTCCCGCGATCTCATCACGAACCGTCTCGCGATCTCGATCACGGTTCTTTCGATCTAGCGCCGAACGGACGGCACCTCCGCGTTCAGCACACGTGCAGCTTGATGACGATCTCCACCGTCTTGATCCAGCAAGAGGAGGTGGAGAGGAGAGAGAGTTCACCGGCAGCATGACGGCGCTCCGGTGATGGTGGTGGAGCAATTCCGGCAGGGCTTCGCCTAAGCACTGCGGAACTACGATCTAGAGGAGAAACTATGCACCGGTGGAACGGGTAGCACGTGGCCGGAAATTCTGTCCAAAAACCACCCAATCCACTAGTATATATAGGAGGAGAGGAGAGGATAGGCAGCCAAGGCCTTTGGTCGGCCAAAATAGGAGGTGGGAAGCAATCCTACTTCACCTCCAATCCTAGTTGGAGCAGGATTGCCTCCTATTGGCTGATTTTCCACTTTTTGCTTTAGGACTTTCTCTCCTGCTCCATGGGCCTTTGTGGCTGTTTTCCCAGCCCACTAAGGGCTGGTTATTATTCTCCCACAGCCCATGGACCTCTTGGGGTCGAAATACCCCTCCCGGATGCCTCCCGGTACACTACTGATGAGCCCGAAACTTTTCCGGAAACCAAACTGGGACTTCCTATATATGAGTCTTTACCTCTGGACCATTCCGGAGCTCCTCGTGACGTCCGGGATCTCATCCGGGACTCCGAACAAACTTCGGTCACCACCATACATAACTCTACACTACCAAAACGTCACCAAACCTTAAGTGTGCAGACCGTGCGGGTTCGAGAACTATGTAGACATGAACGAGACACCTCTACGGTCAATAACCAATGGCGGGACCTGGACGTCCACATTGGTTCCTAGATATTCTACGAAGATCTTTATCGGTCGAACCTCTACGTCAAGGATTCAGTTAATCTCGTACGATGTTCCCTTTGTTCTTCGGTATGTTACTTGCCTGAGATTCGATCGTCGGTATCTCCATACCTAGTTCAACCTCGTTACTGGCAAGTCTCTTTACTAGTTCCATAATACAAGATCCCGCAACTAACAATTAGTCACATTGCTTGCAAGTCTCATTGTGATGTTGTATTACCGAGTGGGCCCTGAGATACCTCTCCGTCACACGGAGTAACAAATCCCAGTCTCGATCCATGCCAACTCAACAGACACCCTCGGAGATACCTATAGAGCACCTTTATAGTCACCCAGTTACGTTGCGACGTTTGATACACACAAGGCACTCCTCCGATATCCGTGAGTTGCATGATCTCATGGTCATAGGAACATATACTTGACATGCAGAAAACAGTAGCAATAAACTGACACGATCATATGCTATGTTTGTAGTTTGGGTCTTGTCCACCACATCATTCTCCTAATGATGTGATCCCGTTATCAAATGACATCTCATGTCCATTGTTAGGAAACCTTAACCATCTTTTGATCAACGAGCTAGTCTACTAGAGGCATACTAGGGACATGTTTTTGTCTATGTATCCACACATGCATTTAAGTCTCCGATCAATACAATTATAGCATGGATAATAAACGATTATCATGAACAAGGAAATATGATAATAACTAATTTATTATTGCCTCTAGGGCATATTTCCAACATTCTAATCTCAGACGGGTGGTTACAATGGTGAACATCATCATGTTGATCATATCTACTATATGACTCATGTTCGACCTTTCAGTCTCTTGTGTTCCGAGGCCATGTGTGTACACGCTAGGCTCGTCAAGTTTAACCCGAGTGTTCTGCACGTGCAAATCTGGCTTGCACCCGTTGTATGTGAATGTAGAGTCTATCACACCCGATCATCATGTGGTGTCTCGACACGACGATCTTTCACAACGGTGCACACTCGGGGAGAACACAATTTATATTGAAATTTAAGGGAGGGATCACCTTATAATGCTACCTTCGTCCTAAGAAAATGCATAAAAGGATTAAAATCACATGCAAATCATAACTGACATGATATGGCCATGAACTTGTGCTTTTGATCTCCACCTCCAAAGCATCGGCATGATTTCCACTGTCGCAGATATGACACCATGATCTCCATCATCTTGATCTCCATCAACATGCCACCATCGGGGTTGTCGCGTCCACCATGCTTCTACTACTATTGCTACCACTTAGCAATAAAGTAAAGCATTACATAGCGCTTAATGACTGACACGCATGTCATACAATACTTAAAGACAGTCCTATGGCTCCTGCCGGTTGCCGTACTCATCGACATGCAAGTCGTGATATTCTAAACAAAATATGATCATCTCATACATCACATATATCTCATCATGTAATTGGCCATATCATATCACAACATACCCTACAAAAATAAGTTAGATGTCCTCTAATTGTTGTTGCAAGTTTTACGTCGCTGCTACGGGTATCTATCAAGAAAATTCCCACCTATTCATAAACCAAAACGGTGATACACAAATGGCTATTCAACCTTCTCAATGACCGCCTTTGTCGAATCTGATTCAACTAGGGTAGGAGAGACAGACACCCGCCAGCCATCTTTGTGCAACAAAGTTACCCATCAGTCGATGGAACCGGTCTATCATAAGCATATGAGTAAGGTTGGTCCGGGACACTTCATCCCACAATACCGCTGAATCAATACGCGACCAAGGGAGGAAGCAATCTAAGCATCAACGTCCACAAACTCCTTTGTGTTCTACTCATGATCTAGTCTACACATAGACCTAGCTCTGATACCACCGTTGGGAAATGTTGCATGGGAAAAAAATTCCTATGCACACGCAAGATCTATCCATCGTGATGAGCATCTACAAGGGGGGGAGTGGATCTACATACCCTTGTAGATCGCTAAGCGAAAAGCGTTAAGAAATCACAAGCGTCCCGCGATCCCATCATGATCCTTCTAGCAATGCAATTATGATCCGTCCCGTGATCCCATCATGATCCGTCCCACGATCAAATCATGAATCGTCTTGCGATCCTGTTCACGGTCCTTCCGATCTAGCGACGAACGGACGGTGCCTCAGCGTTCTGCACACGTGCAGCTCGATGATGATCTCCGCCTTCTTGATCCAGCAAGAGGGAGCGGAGAGGTAGATGAGTTCTCCAGCATCGCGACGGTGTGGCGGCCATGGTGGTGGAGCTATTCCGGTAGGGTTTCTCCTTAGCACCGCCGAAATTAGACTAGAGTGGAACACGTTCTAGAGGAAGTAGAGGGAGCACGTGGCAATTAGGGTTAGCTATCCCCTCTACATCCTCTAGTATATATAGGAGGGAGGGAGGGGAGGAGTCAGCATCAAACCCTCAAGATTTGGCCTAAATTGGAGGTGGAGGAGTCCTACTCCAATCCTACTAGGAGTAGGATTCCTTCTCCCACTTTGGAAACCCTTTCCACCTCTTCCACCTTTGGGTTTCTCTGCCCCAGACGCATGGACCTTTAGTGGGGGCTTAGGCCAGCCCACCAGGGGCTGGTTTGCCTCCTCCCACAGCACATGTGACCCCTTGGGTCAAGATACCTCTTCTGATGGTCCCCCGGTACCCTCCCGGCACTGACAATACACTACCGATGAGCCCAAAACTTTTCCGGTGACCAAAACAGGACTTCCTATATATCAATCTTTACGGGTTCGAGAACTATGTAGACATGACCGTGACACCTCTATGGTCAATAACCAATAGCGGGACCTGGATGCCCATATTGGTTCCTACATATTCTACGAAGATCTTTATTGGTTGAACATCTATGTCAAGGATTTAGTTAATCCCGTATGCTATTCCCTTTGTTCTTTGGTATGTTACTTTCCTGAGATTCGATCGTTGGTATCTCCATACCTAGTTCAATCTCGTTACCAGCACGTTTCTTTACTCGTTCCGTAATACAAGATCCCGTGGCTAACACTTAGTCACATTGCTTTCAAGGCTTATTGTGTTGTTGTATTACCGAGTGGGACCTAAGATACCTCTCCATCACACGGAGTAACAAATCCCAGTCTTGATCCATGCCAACCCAACAGACACCCTCGGAGATACCTGTAGAGCACCTTTATAGTCACCCAGTTACGTTGCGACGTTTGATACAGACAAGGTAATCCTCCGGTGTCAGTGAGTTGCATGATCTCATGGTCATAGGAACATATACTTGACATGCAGAAAACTACAGCAATAAACTGACATGATCATATGCTATGTTTATAGTTTGTGTGTTGTCCATCACATCATTCTCCTAATGATGTGATCCTGTTATCAAATGACATCTCATGTCCATGGTTAGGCAACCTTAACCATCTTTGATCAACGAGCTAGTCTATTAGAGGCATACTAGGGACATGGTGTTGTCTATGCATCCACACATGTATCTTAGTTTCTGATCGATACAATTCTAGAATGGATAATAAACGACTATTATGAACAAGGAAATATGATAATAACTAATTTATTATTGCCTCTAGGGCATATTTCCAACACGTGTCATGGTAGGTAGCGATAGCGACGAGTCTTCATCGAAGGAAGAGCGTCCCAGAGACGAGCAATTGCCTCATGGGAAGCCATCTGCACAGCATGCCTCTCGGTACGCATGGCTCTCGCAAAAAAACGGAAGTGGCACGATTCAGCACACCCTCCCTTGAACTGCACCGAGAGCTGGTGCATAGCTTGTGCTGGTAGAGTGTGAACTCGACACGAGTCGATGGCCCAATCGCAATCTTGGCTAGGGAGACGAGGAGCCTGGAAAACCCCTCACGTTCATGTTGGGAGACGTAGTAGTAAATCAAAAAAATTCCTACGATCACCAAGATCTATCTATGGAGAAACCAGCAACGAGTGGGGAGAGATTGCATCTTCATACCTTTGAAGATCGCTAAGCGGAAGCATTACAAGAACGCGGTTGGTGGAGTCATACTCGTAGGGATTCAGATCGCGGTGGACTCCGATCTTAGCACCGAACAACGACGCCTCCGCGTGCAACACACGTACAGCCCAGTGACGTCTCCCGCTCCTTGATCCAGCAAGGAGGAGGGAGAGGTTGGGGAAGAGCTCCAAAAGCAGCACTATGGCGTGGTGGTGGTGGAGCAGCAAGGTATTCCGGCAGGGCTTTGCCTAAGCATTGCGGAGCAGGAAGAAGAGAGGTAGGGCTGCGCCGTGGGAGAGAGAGATCAAATCTTGTCTCAAAAATGCCAAAACCTCAAGTATATATAGGAGGAGGGAGAGGGAGGTCTTCCTTGGCCCCTCCTCCAAGGAGGAGAGGTTCGGCCGAGCTAGAGGATGAGTCCACCTCCCACAAGGGAGGTGGATCTCCTCCTTTCAAACTCCTTTCTGCCTTATCTCTTTATCCCTATGCGCATGGGCCTTTAGCAAAGGTCTTTCCCAGTCCAATAAGGTCTGGGACACTTTATATAACAGCCCATAAGGTCCTTTGGTCGTCACACCCCTCCCGGGGGTCCTCCGGTACCCTCCCGGCGCTCCCGGTACACTACCGATGAGCCCGAAAACATTCTGGTGACCAAAACAGGACTTCCTATATATCAATCTTTACCTACAGACCATTCCGTAGGTCCTCGTGACATCCGGGATCTCATACGGGACTCCGAACAACCTTCGGTAATAACGTATACCATTTCCCTATAACCCTAGCGTCATCGAACCTTAAGTGTGTAGACCCTACGGGTTCGGGAGACACATAGACATGACCGAGACACCTCTCCGGTCAATAACCAACAGCGGGTTCTGGATACCCATGTTGGTTCCCACATGCTCCACGATGATCTCATCGGATGAACCATGATGTCGGGGATTCAATCAATCCCGTATACAATTCCCTTTGTCTACCGGTATGATACTTGCCCGAGATTCGATCGTCGGTATCCCTATACCTTGTTCAATCTCGTTACCGGCAAGTCTCTTTACTTGTTCCGTAACACATCATCCCGTGGCTAACTCCTTAGTCACATTGTGCTCATTATGATGATTTCTTACCGAGTGAGCCAAGAGATACCTCTCCGTCATACGGAGTGACAAATCCCAGTCTTGATTCGTGCCAAGCCAACAGACACTTTCGGAGATACCCGTAGTGCACCTTTATAGCCACCCATTTACGTTGTGACGTTTGGCACACCCGAAGCATTCCTACGGTATCCGGGAGTTGCATAATCTCATGGTCTAAGGAAATAATACTAGACATTTGAAAAGCTTTAGCAGACGAACTACACGATCTTGTGTTACGCTTAGGATTGGCTCTTGTCAATCACATCATTCTCCTAATGATGTGATCCTGTTATCAACGACATCCAATTTCCATGGTCATGAAACCGTGACCATCTATTGATCAACGAACTAGTCAACTAGAGGCTCACTAGGGACACATTGTGGTCTATGTATTCACACATGCATTATGGTTTCCGATTAATACAATTATAGCATGAACAATAGACAATTATCATGAACAAGGAAATACAATAATAACCATTTTATTATTGCCTCTAGGGAATATTTCCATCAGTCTCCCACTTGCACAAGTGTCAATAATCTAGTTACATTGTGATGAGTCGAACACCCATAGCATTCTGGTGTTGATCATGTTTTGCTCGTGAGAGAGGTTTAGTCAACGGATCTGCGATATTCAGACCCGTATGTACTTTACAAATATCTATATCTTCCTCCTGAATGTAATCACAGATGGAGTTGAAGCGGCGCTTGATGTGTCTTGTCTTCTTGTGAAACCTAGGCTCCTTCGCAAGGGCAATAGCTCCAGTGTTGTCACAGAATAGAGTCATCGGGCCCGACGCACTGGGAATCACTCCTAGGTCGGCGATGAACTCCTTCATCCAGACTCCTTCCTTTGCTGCTTCCGAAGCAGCTATGTACTCCGCTTCACATGTAGATGCCACCACGACGCTTTGCTTGCTGCTAGACCAGCTGACTGCCCCTCCGTTCAAAATATACACGTATCCGGTTTGTGATTTGGAGTCGTCCGGATCTGTGTCAAAGCTAGCATCGACGTAACCCTTTACGACGAGCTCTTCGGCACCTCCATATATGAGAAACATCTCCTTGGTCCTTTTCACGTACTTCAGGATATTCTTGACCGCTGTCTAGTGTTCTGCTCCGGGATCACTTTGGTACCTCCCAACCATACTTATGACAAGGTTCACATCAGGTCTGGTACACAATATGGCATACATAATAGAGCCTATGGCTGGAGCATAGGGGATGACACTCATCTCTTCTCTATCCTTTTCCATGGTCGGGCATTGAGTCGTACTCAATCTCACACCCTGTAACACAGGCAAGAACCCCTTCTTGGACTGATCCATATTGCACTTCTTCAATATCTTGTCAAGGTATGTGCTTTGTGAAAGACCTATGAGGCGTCTCGATCTATCTTTATAGATCTTGATGCCTAATATGTAAGCAGCTTATCCAAGGTCCTTCATTGAAAAACATTTATTCAAGTAGGCCTTTACACTTTTGAAAAGTTCTATATCATTTCCCATTATCAGTATGTCATCCACATATAATATGAGAAATGCTACAGAGCTCCACTCACTTTCTTGTAAAGACAGGGTTCTCCATAAACCTGTACAAACCCAAATGCTTTAATCACCTCATTAAAGCGAATGTTCCAACTCCAAGATGCTTGCACCAGCCCATAGATGGAGCGCTGGAGCTTGCATACTTTGTTAGCTTCTTTAGGATCGACAAAACCTTCCGGCTGCATCATATACAATTCTTCCTTAAGGAAGCCATTAAGGAATGTCGTTTTGACGTCCATTTGCTAGATCTGATAATCATAAAATGCGGCAATTGCTAACATGATTCGGACAGACTTCAGCATCGCTATGGGTGAGAAAGTCTCATCGTAGTCAACTCTTTGAACTTGTCGATAACCCTAAGCGACAAGCCGAGCCTTATAGACGGTCACATTACCATCTGCGTCGGTCTTCTTCTTAAAGATCCATTTATTTTCAATGGATCGCTTATGATCAGGTAAGGCCACCAAAGTCCATACTTTGTTCTCATACATGGATCCTATGTCGGATTTCATGGCCTCAAGACATTTGTTGGAATCCGGGACCGCCATCGCTTCTTCATACTTTGAAGGTTCACCGTTGTCCAACAACATGATCTCCAGGACAGGGTTGCCGTACCACTCTGGTGCGAAACGTGTCCTAGTGGACCTTCGACGTTCAGTAGTAACTTGATCTGAAATTTCATGATCATCATCATTAACTTGCTCTCTAGCCAGTGTAGGCTCCACGGAAACAACTTCCCGTGTTGTGCTACTATCCGGTTCGAGTGGAGGTGCGATTACCTCATCAAGTTCTATTTTCCTCCCACATACTTCTTTCGAGAGAAACTCTTTCTCGAGAAAGGATCCATTCTTGGCAACAAAGACTTTGCCTTCGGATCTGAGGTAGAAGGTATACCCAATAGTCTCTTTGGGATATCCTATGATGACGCACTTTTCCGCTTTGGGTTCGAGCTTCTCAGGTTGAAGTTTCTTCACATAAGCATCGTATCCCCAAACTTTTAGAAACGACAAATTAGGTTTTTTCCAAACCATAATTCATACGTGTCGTCTCAACGGACTTTGATGGTTCCCTATTTAAAGTGAATGCGACAGTCTCTAATGCATATCCCCAAAATGATAGCGGTAAGTCGGTAAGAGACATCATAGATCGCACCATATCCAATAGAGTGCGATTACGACGTTCAGATACACCATTTCTCTGAGGTGTGCCAGGCGGCGTGAGTTGTGAAACAATTCCACATTTCCTTAGGTGTGTGCCAAATTCATGACTCAAATATTCTCCGCCATGATCAGATCGCAGGCACTTTATTTTCCTATCATGTTGATTCTCCACCTCACTCTGAAATTCCTTGAACCTTTCAAAGGTTTCAGTCTTGTGTTTCATTAAGTAGACATACCCATATCTGCTCAAGTCATCTGTGAGGGTGAGAACATAAAGATAGCCACTTCGAGCTTCGACGCTCATTGGACCGCACACATCGGTATGTATTATCTCCAATAAGTCAGTTTCTCGCTCCATTGTTCTGGAGAATGGAGTCTTGGTCATCTTGCCCATGAGGCAGGGTTCGCACGTGTCAAATGATTCGAAATCAAGAGACTCCAAAAGTCCATCAGCATGGATCTTCTTTATGCGTTTGACACCAATATGACCAAGGCGGTAGTGCCACATGTAAGTGGGACTATCGTTATCAACCTTACACTTTTTGGTACTCACACTATAGACATGTATAACAACACGTTCGAGATTCATCAAAAATAAACCATTGACCAGTGGGGCATGACCAAGAACTATTTGTCTCATATAAATAGAACAACCATTATTCTCAAATTTAAATGAGTAGGCATCTCGCATCAAACAAGATCCAGATACAATGTTCATGCTCAAAGCTGGTACTAAATAACAATTATTGAGGTTTAAAACTAATCCAGAAGGTAGATGTAGAGGTAGCGTGCCGACGGCGATCACATCGACCTTGGAACTATTCCCGACGCGCATCGTCACCTCGTCCTTTGCCAGTCTCCGCTTATTCCGCAGCTCCTGCTTGGAGTTACAAATGCGAGAAACTGCACCGGTATCAAATACCCAGGAGCCACTACGAGCACTGGTTAGATACACATCAATAACAAGTATATCACATATACCTTTAAACGTTGCCGGCCTTCTTATCCGCTAAGTACTTGGGGCAGTTCCGCTTCCAGCGACCGGTACCCTTGCAATAAAAGCACTTAGTCTGAGGCTAGGATCCATTCTTGTTCTTCTTCCCGGCAACTTGCTTACCGGGCGCGGCAATATCTTTGTCGTCCTTCTTGAAGTTCTTCTTACCCTTGCCTTTCTTGAAACTAGTGGTCTTATTCACCATCAACACTTGATGCTCCATTTTGATCTCGACCTCCGCTGATTTCAGCATCGAGTACAACTCAGGAATGGACTTCTTCATACCCTGCATGTTGTAGTTCATCACAAAGCTCTTGTAGCTAGGTGGAAGCGACTGGAGCATTCTGTCAATGACCGAGTCATCCGGGAGATTAACTTCTAGCTAAGTCAAGCGGTTGTGCAACCCAGACATTTCGAGTATGTGCTCACTGACAGAACTTTTTCCTCCATCTTACAACTGAAGAACTTGTCGGAAACATCATATCTCTCGACCCGGGCATGAGCTTGGAAAACCAGTTTCAGCTCTCGGAACATCGCATATGCTCCGTGTTGCTCAAAACGCTTTTGTAGCCCCGGTTCTAAACTTTAAAGCATGCCGCACTGAACAATGGAGTAATCATCGCAGCATGACTGCCAAGCGTTCATAATGTCTTGATCTGCTGGGAAAATGGGTGCGTCACCTAGCGGTGCATCAAGCACATACAATCTTTGGGAAGCTATGAGGATGATTCTCAAGCCACGGACCCAGTCCGCATAGTTGCTTCCATCATCCTACAGCTTGGTTTTCTCTAGGAACGCGTTGAAGTTGAGGGTGACATTAGCGTTGGCCATTGGATCTACAATATAGATTGTAAAGACAATTTTAGACTAAGTTCATGATAATTAAGTTCACATAATCAAATTATTTAATGAACTCCCACTTAGATAGACATCTCTCTAGTCATCCAAGCCCGTGTCCGATCATCACGTGAGACGGACTAGTCATCCATGGTGAACATCTCCATGTTGATCGTATCTTCTATATGACTCATTATCGACCTTTCGATCTTCCATGTTCCGAGGCCATGTCTGTACATGCTAGGCTCGTCAAGTCAACCTAAGTGTTTCGCGTGTATAAATCTGGCTTACACCCGTTGTATGTGAACGTTAGAACCTATGACACCCGATCATCACGTGATGCTTTGGAACAATGATCCTTAGCAATGGTGCATAGTTAGGGTGAACACCTTTCTTGAAATTTTATAGAGAGATCATCTTATTCACTACCGTCGTTCTAAGCAAATAATATGTAAACATGATAAACATCACATGCAATCAATATAGTGACATGATATGGCCAATCTCAAGTATATATAGGAGGAGGGAGAGGGAGGGCTGCCTTTGCCCCTCCTCCAAGGTGGTGAGGTTCGGCCGAGCTAGGGGAGGAGTCCACCTCCCACAAGGGAGGTGGATCTCCTCCTTTCAAACTCCTTTTTGCCTTATCTCTTTATCCCTATGTGCATGGGCCTTTAGCAAAGGTCTTGACCTGCCCAATAAGGGCTGTCACACTTTATCTAACAGCCCATAAGGTCCTATGGTCGTGACACCCCTCCCGGGGGTCCTCCGGCACCCTCCCGGCACTCCCGGTACAGTACCGATGAGCCCGAAAACTTTCCAGTGACCAAAACAGGACTTCCTATATATCAATCTATACCTATGGACCATTCCGGAGCTCCTCGTGATGTCCGGGATCTCATTCGGGACTCCAAACAACCTTCGGTAATCACTTATAAAATTACCCTATAACCCTAGCGTCATCGAACCTTAAGTGTGTAAACCCTACGGGTTCGGGAGACACATAGACATGACCGAGACACCTCTCCGGTCAATAACCAACAGCGGATCTGGACACCCATGTTGGTTCCCACATGCTCCACGATGATCTCATCGCATGAACCACGATGTCGGGGATTCAATCAATCTCGTATACAACTCCCTTTGTCTACCGGTATGATACTTGCCCGAGATTCGATCGTCGGTATCCCTATACCTTGTTCAATCTCATTACCGGCAAGTCTTTTTACTCGTTCTGTAACACATCATCCCGTGGCTAACTCCTTAGTCACATTGAGCTCATTATGATGATGTCTTACCGAGTGGGCCCAGAGATACCTCTCCGTCATACGGAGTGACAAATCCCAGTCTCGATTCGTGCCAACCCAACAGACACTTTCGGAGATACCCGTAGTGAACCTTTATAGCCACCCAGTTACGTTGTGACGTTTGGCACACCCAAAGCATTCCTACGGTATTCGGGAGTTGCACAATCTCATGGTCTAAGGAAATGATACTTGACATTGGAAAAGCTTTAGCAAACGAACTACACGATCTTGTGCTATGCTTAGGATTGGTCTTGTCCATCACATCATTCTCCTAATGATGGGATCCCGTTATCAACGACATCCAATGTCCATGGTCATGAAACCGTGACCATCTATTGATCAACGAGCAAGTCAACTAGAGGCTCACTAGGGACACGTTGTGGTCTATGTATTCACACATGCATTCTGGTTTCTGCTTAATACAATTATAGCATGAACAATAGACAATTATCATGAACAAGGAAATACAATAATAACCATTTTATTATTGCCTCTAGGGCATATTTCCAACAGTTCATTAGCGAACACCTGAGATTCACAGTCCCCGCCAACCATCTACAAATGTAGACAAAACTTCCAAATAGTCATATCATAAATTTATGATGACTAATGGAAAAAATTCTACAATGTGCAAGATGCTAAAACAAATTAATTAGAATAATTAATTATTTGCAATCACACCTAGTGGGTTCCTACAGTCAGTCCGGCTCTGATACCAAGGTGGTCAGGACCGGTTTTTCAATAAAATTATTATTGAAAAATCACCCTTATTGTCAGACCTGGACAGAAATTAATTCATATTGGTAGACAATCCTTGATATAGAAATCCAGTAGTACTTGATATTTTTCAAGGTTGAGATGACGTTGCTCAACAATTTATTACAAGCACGCCAACATTTAGCATAAAGGCGGATATGTCACAATGAAAATGGTGGTAGTACTACTGACTCGCAATATATAGTGGTGGTGGATATATCACAGTGGAGTGGGTGATATGACTCTAATATCTTACAACTCGTCAAGCGTCAGAGTGAGTCTCGATGATTTTATTCGGGTAGCGGAAGCGTGTATAATACAAGTGGTAGACTCCAGGATCGCAAGAGACTAACTGGGACTCCTCTAGGCATCGGACTCGCTATCGTACTCTTTATGATCGCTTTCAACAACATTTGGCCAAATCAACAAGCCAGGTGATTATTTCGAATGTACTTGCAAGAAAGTTTGGACATAAGATATAACAAATGTAAACATGATGCACATATTCTAGTTCAATTAAAATGCACACAAAAATATTAACTTGCATGGCAAGGTAAATAAAAAAGGAAAGTCGGGCAGTAGTCCTCCCGAAATTCCAAAAAAAAGAAGGTCGGTCGGGTGTATGAAGCGACGCCTCGAAAGGTAAAAATAAACAAACATGCCTTAGTCGGGTAGTGGGGAGACACCACAAAAAGGACTTATACTGAAAATAAATAACATTCGTGCCACAGTCCGACATATGAGCAACATCACATAAAGGGCTTATATTGAAGATAAATAATATGAATGTCGCAGTCGTACGTGTGAGAGACATCGCGTAAAGGGACTATTATGGAAATAAATAACATAAATGCCGTAGTCGGACGTTTGAGGGACATCACATATAGGGCTTAGAAAAAATAAATACCACGAATGCCACGGTCATATGTTTGAGCGACATCTCATAAAGGGCTTATAATCCAACATTCAAATACGAGCATCCTGGAGGTAGTACCATCCCAAGGGAGGCTCGACACATCACAACAATAACCTGGTTAGTCCATTCATAGAAATAATATTCAGCCAAGATTACTTCTCACTAGTAGAAAAAAACCATTTGTCCCGGTTTGTAAGGCCCATTTGTCCCGGTTCCGAACCGGTACTAAAGTGTTGGGACTAAAGCCCAAAACCTTTAGCCCCGGTTCTCTTACAAACCAGGACAGAAGGGGCTCCATGTGGCCTCTGCGGGGAGCCTAGGAAGGAGGACCTTTAGTCCCGGTTGGTAACACTAACTGGGACCAACAGGCATCCACGCGTCAGCATCTGGCAGTTGCTTGTTTTTTTGATAGGGAGAGGGATTTAGGGGGGTTTAGAGAGTTAATTTAGGGTTTTTATATTGTTATATCTAGCTAATTGATAGATAGAAGTGTCCTCTCTTTCTCCGTGCTTGGTCGACTCTAGCTACTATAGAGAGAACTCGACACGCTAGCTAGTAAGCAAATAAAGGAACCATTAAGTACAGAAGATCGTCATGAACATATAGAGATAGAAGTGATCGACCTCTCTTTCTCCGAGAGATTGGTTGTATAACAAGTTTTCGTATATATATCTGATGCTACTAGCTACATATATAAAATATAAGATCTCTTACAATCCCTAACATCTAATGTCCAATTGCGGATGGTATTCTCCAGCTTTATTGATGACGTGGTCAAGAAAGAATCCCGCCAATTCTTCTTGAATTGCTCGTATGCAGTCATGTGGTAGGAGTTCATCTCGCATCTTCCACATCTAATTTGAAGAAGGGGGTCAATATATATATGTGGTAATAAAATAAAAGTGTGAATATTATTGCTTACGCACTTGAAATTGTTTTTCAGAGTAGCCCCGCTTAGGGGTCGTCACATTGTAGATGAACTCGCAAACGTAGTATCCACATAAATTAGTACCGTCTTCCTGCCACAAGCACTTTACGAGAAATAGATTTCAATTCAACTGATAATCAAGCATGATAAATGGTATTGATGAAACTAGAATCAATGGGAGATGAGCGGAACTAGCTAGTAGTACTTACTTTCGGGTGTGTAAATCGCAGCTCCCTCGGCAGTGCCGGAACAATTGTTGTGAACTCTTTCCAAACCCTGCCAGACAAAGAAAATAATTACTTGATATCAGGAAATGAACAAATTAAAATTGCCGATATGATGCGACAATGATCGATTGAACTTACTTCTGGAGAATTTTAGTCATGTCCGCATAATTCTGGGGATCTTTTTGTTTCGAGTCTAAGATGATTACTAGTCCCCGCTCAACCTGAATCTCTAGCAGAATAAAGTGGAAACTGCGCACGCATGCATAACTCATCAATTACATTACTATAAACCTGAAGTAATAAGGGAAACCGAATATGCACAAGACAGTAACACTCAATTGAAGTTGTAAGGAAAGAGTATTGTCCCTTTGTTTTGATTTTTAAGCAACGATTCTAGCAAGTTCTCCTCGGTTTGTGTGGGATAATATTTCAAAGTATGCTCATGTATGACATCTGGGTTAATGAACCCAATGTCATACATTTGTGTTTTTCTGCATTCGACGATCTTCAATCTACATAATATAGTAGTGAGGAGAATTATATATACATACAATGAAAGAGCTGAGCTATATACATAGAGAGACTTAATTACAGAAGTAGTACTTACATACAGTAGCAATTCACGATTGTTTTGTCGATGGCCTTCTGATTTTATAACTGCCATATCTCCTCAAATTCAATATTCAACATTTCAGTTCCAACGAGGTCATGCTGATCTTTAACTGACAGTACCAAAGAATCCTTCTCAGACTCGCGACAGCTTTGCATGTACCATTCATGCAATCTTTGCATCATCGTTGTTAGAGGAGGATGATCGAGTTTGACGAGAGGATGCCCGTACCGGTATTTGAATTTGTCCACCTCCAACTGCTCAAACAGTACATCATCGCTCAGGTAATCACCAGGCTTGGTACCGGGGACCATCCCTGGATGATTAGCAACGATATCGCTAGAAACCTTAAGCGGGGGGCACGATTGGTTTGCCTGTTCGCCGAGCTGGGGAATTTTTTCCCACTTCTTCGTTCTGCTAACTTTGCATCACTGGAAGTACTTCCCGACCGCCCGCATCTTGATATGTTTGTTTGAGAGTGTGAACATAGTTGGAATCCAGCGGAGGCGGTGGTGGTCGCTTCAGGGCATTGACAGTGCGCATCGCTTTCACCGGATCTATCTTCTCCTTCGGAGCTGGAGTTTTCTTTTCAAAATGGTACCTCACTTCAGCCTGACTTATCTCCTTGTTTTCAGACTCGGTCCTCTCATATGGTAACTTTTCCAGAGGCTTGAGAGATAGACCGTATCTGTATCCCCTGCTGCCTATGCTTGTACTGCTAGCTGCTGGCGCGGTGGTGGCTCCCTTCCGTCGTTGCTTAATTGGCGTCAGAGGAGCCACAGCAGCAGCGTCTGTCTTCTGCCGTTGCCGACGAGGCTGAGGAGGAGGCGTACTACTCCGATGTGCCGGAGTAGGCGAAGGAGGAGGCGGAGTGCCCCCACGTGTCGGAGGAGCCGGAGAAGGAGGCGGTGTGCCCTGATCACTTGCCGGAGGAGGAGGAGGAGGAGGCAGAGTGCCCTGATTCGCCTGAGGAGAAGGAGGAGGCGGAGGCGTCTAGTTTGGAAGCTTGATGTACTCCTTCTGCCATAGACATGTACTCCTCAGGGCACGAACCAGCTTATTCTCTCCTTCACCTGTACAGTGGTCAAGCTCGAGCTCCTCAAATTTCGGCATTACTTCATCCACCATCACAACAGCATAGCCATGTGGAATTGGATGGCAGTGAAAAGTTCCATTGGGTTGAGGAGGTGCAACAGAGCCGACAGCCGCCTTGAAAGTGAGGTTCCGGCATTTCGTCATAAGCTCGCAATGTTGAGCCTCCGTGATAGTATCCACGGGGTAGCTAGGAGATGTGAAGTCGGGCTGAACGGGCTCCGTGGAAGCGACGCTGCTTCTTCGCTGAGATGGCAGGGTAGTAGCTTCTAGGGTAGCTTCATGTCGCTCAGATGGTTGGCCGGCAGCTCGCTGGCGCTCAGCTTCCTCTAGCTTTTGTAGTCTTGCATTGAGCTTCTGAATTTTGCTCAGCTCCGCTTTCCTCTTTCTCTCCCGGCTTCTGTAACCACCTACGTCGGGAAACCCAACCTTCCACGGAACGAAGCCTGGTGTGCCTCGTGTTCGTCCAGGGTGCTCAGCATTCCCTAGGGCCTCAGTCAACTCGTCCTTCTCTCTGTCGGGAATGAACATCCCTTCCTGCGTTGCGGTGATATAGTTCTGAAGGTTGTTCATGGGTATTGCAAGTTGTTTGTCCGTCCAACAACACTTCCTTATTTCAAGGTTCAAAGTTCCCCCAACCCCGAAGAACCAAGTCCTTGAATGGTCTGGCTAGTTATATGTCTGTGGTTGGACCCCTTTAGCAAGCAGGTCATTCTCAGCTTTGTCCCATGATGGCTGGGCTTTAAGGTAGCCACCTGACCCCGTGTGATGGTGAAACTGCTTCTTTGCAGCATTGTTCTTGTTTGTCTTTGACATTTTCTTACTCTTCTCCGATGTCTTGTAGGCCACAAATGCGGGCCAGTAATCTCCTATCTTCTCATATCGGCCGACGAATGCTGGAGTCTTCCCTTTGTTGACAAACTTTTATTTCAATTCATTATTCCACCTCCTGAATAGATCTGCCATTTTCTTAACAGCACACGCCTTGACCCGTGGCTCTATAACTGGCTTATTCGGATCCTCCTCTGGCGATAGGGTGAAATTTGCCTTCAGCGCGGTCCAAAGATCTTCTTTCTGTCTATCGGTGACATAATCACCATCAAGGGCGCTGTCCTTAGGCTTATTCCATTGCTTGATGCTAATTGGGATGTTGTCCCTAACAATAGCTCCGCACTGAGCAGAAAATGCGTTCTTGGTCCGCTTGGGTTCAATCGGATGGCCATCGTCCGCGAGTGCTGTGATCGTGAACTTTTCATCCTTGCGCAACCTCTTCTTCGGGCCTCGTCTCGTTACCGAAGTTTGGCTCAATCCGTAGGGCTATAATAGAAGAACGAAGAGTTAATTAATATATGTACATACCAAAACAATTAATGCATAAATTAGCTAGAGTCAGCACAGGCTTAATTAATATATATACCACGCCGGACTTTGCAACAGCTCCCTCCTCCGATCGGCCACCGGAGCCGTCATCATGGTCTCCTTCTTCCTCCGACATTCGGTCACCGGACCCATCATGCTCATGTCCTTCCTCCTCCATTGTCCGATCACCGGAGCCGTCATAATCCACTCCTTCCAGACCATCGGTGAAGTTGAGATACGACAAGATTGTTGGGAGACGTAGTAGTAAATCAAAATTTTCCTACGTTCACCAAGATCTATCTATGGAGAAACCAGCAACAAGAGGGGAGAGATTGCATCTTCATACCTTTGAAGATCGCTAAGCGGAAGCGTTACAAGAACGCGGTTGATGGAGTCGTACTCGCAGCGATTCAGATCGCGGTAGATCCGATCAAGTGCCGAACGGACGGCACCTCCGCATTCAACACACGTGCAGCCCGGTGACGTCTCCAACACCTTGATCCAGCAAGGAGGAAGGAGAGGTTGGGGAAGGGATCCAACAGCAGCACGACGGCGTGGTGGTGGTGGAGTAGCAAGGTATTCCGACAGGGCTTCGCCTAAGCGCTGCGGAGAAGGAAGAAGAGAGGTAGGGCTTCGTCGTGAGAGAGAGAGATCAAATCCTGTTCTCAAAGGGCCAAAACCTCAAGTATATATAGTAGGAGGGAGAGGGAGGGCTGGCTTGGCCCCTCCTCCAAGGAGGAGAGGTTCGGCCGAAGTGGGGGAGGAGTCCACCTCCCACAAGGGAGGTGGATCTCCTCCTTTCAAACCCCTTTTGCCCTTATCTCTAGATCCCAGCCGCATGGGCCCTTCTAGGAGGTCTTGGCTGGCCCAATATGGGCTGGCACACCTCCTCTAAAGGCCCACTAAGTCCTCTGGTCGTCACACCCCTCCCGGGGGTCCTCCGGCACCCTCCCGGCACTCCCGGTACAATACCGATGAGCCCAAAAACTTTCCGGTGACCAAAACTGGACTTCCTATATATCAATCTTTACCTCCGGACCATTCCGGAGCTCCTCGTGACATCCGGGATCTCATCCGGGACTCCGAACAACCTTCGGTAATCACGTATACCTTTTCCCTATAACCCTAGCGTCATCGAACATTAAGTGTGTAGACCCTACGGGTTCGGGAGACACGTAGACATGACCGAGACACCTCTCCGGCCAATAACCAATAGCGGGATCTGGATACCCATGTTGGCTCCCACGTACTCCACGATGATCTCATTGGATGAACCATGATGTCAGGGATTCAATCAATCTCATATACAATTCCCTTTGTCTATCGGTATGGTACTTGCCCGAGATTCGATCGTCGGTATCCCCATACCTTGTTCAATATCGTTACCGGCAAGTCTCTTTACTCGTTCCGTAATACATCATCCCGTGACTAACTCCTTAGTCACATTGAGCTCATAATGATGATGTCTTACCGAGTGGGCCCAGAGATACCTCTCCGTCACACGGAGTGACAAATCCCAGTCTCGATTCGTGTCAACCCAACAGACACTTTCGGAGATACCCGTAGCATACCTTTATAGCCACCCAGTTACATTGTGACGTTTGGCACACCCAAAGTATTCCTACAGTATCCGGGAGTTACACAATCTCATGGTCTAAGGAAATGACACTTGACATTGAAAAGCTTTAGCAAACGAACTACACGATCTTTGTGCTATGCTTAGGATTGGGTCTTGTCCATCACATCATTCTCCTAATGATGTGATCCCATTATCAACGACATCCAATGTCCATGGTCATGAAACCGAGACCATCTATTGATCAACGAGCTAGCCAACTAGAGGCTCACTAGGGACACGTTGTGGTCTATGTATTCACACATGTATTACGGTTTCTGGTTAACACAATTATAGCATGAACAATAGACAATTATCATGAACCAGGAAATACAATAATAACCAATTTATTATTGCCTCTAGGGCATATTTCCAACAGTCTCCCACTTGCACTAGAGTCAATAATCTAGTTACATTGTGATGAATCGAACACCCATAGCATTCTGGTGCTGATCATGTTTTGCTCGTGAGAGAGGTTTAGTCAATGGATCTGCGACATTCAGATCCGTATGCACTTTACAAATATCTATGTCTCCCTCCTGAATGTAATCACGGATGGAGTTGAAGCGGCGCTTGATGTGTCTTGTCTTCTTGTGAAACCTGGGCTCCTTCGCAAGGGCAATAGCTCCAGTGTTGTCACAGAGTAGAGTCATCGGGCCCGACGCATTCGGAATCACTCCTAGGTCGGTGATGAACTCCTTCATCCAGACTCCCTCCTTTGCTGCTTCCGAAGCAGCTATGTACTCCGCTTCACATGTAGATGCTGCCACGACGCTTTGCTTGCTGCTGCTCCAGCTTACTGCCCCTCCATTCAAAGTATACACGTATCCGGTTCGCGACTTGGAGTCGTCCGGATCTGTGTCGAAGCTAGCATCGACGTAACCCTTTACGACGAGCTCTTCGGCACCTCCATAAACGAGAAACATGTCCTTTGTCCTTTTCAGGTACTTTAGGATATTCTTGACCGCTGTCCAGTGTTCCGCTCCGGGATCACTTTGGTACCTCCCTACCAAACTTATGGCAAGGTTCACATTAGGTCTGGTACACAGCATGGCATACATGATAGAGCCTATGGCTGAAGCATAGGGGATGGCACTCATGTCTTCTCTATCCTTTGCCGTGGTCGGGCATTGAGTCGTACTCAATCTCACACCTTGCAACACGGGCAAGAACCCCTTCTTGAACTGATCCATATTGAACTTCTTCAATATCTTTTCAAGGTATGTGCTTTGTGAAAGACCAATGAGGCGTTTTGATCTATCTCTATAGATCTTAATACCTAATATGTAAGCAGCTTCTCCAAGGTCCTTCATTGAAAAACACTTATTCAAGTAGGCCTTGATACTTTCCAAGAGTTCTATATTATTTCCCATTATCAGCATGTCATCCACATACAGTATAAGAAATGCTATAGAGCTCCCACTCACTTTCTTGTAAATACAGGGTTCTCCATAAACCTGTACAAACCCAAACGCTTTAATTACCTCATTAAAGCGAATGTTCCAACTCCGAGATGCTTGCACCAGCCCATAGATGGAGCGCTGGAGCTTGCATACCTTGTTAGCATCTTTAGGATCGACAAAACCTTTCGGCTGCATCATATACAGTTCTTCCTTGAGGAAGCCATTAAGGAATGCCGTTTTGACGTCCATTTGCCAGATCTCATAATCATAAAATGCGGCAACTGCTAACATGATTCGGACAGACTTTAGCATCGCTACGGGTGAGAATGTCTCATCGTAGTCAACTCCTTGAACTTGTCGATAACCCTTAGCGACAAGCCGAGCTTTATAGGCGGTCACATTACCGTCTGCGTCAGTCTTCTTCTTAAAGATCCATTTATTTTCAATGGCTCGCTTATCATCAGGCAAGTCCACCAAAGTCCATACTTTGTTCTCATACATGGATCCTATCTCGGATTTCATGGCCTCAAGCCATTTGTCGGAATCCGGGCCCGCCATCGCTTCTTCATAGTTCGAAGGTTCACCGTTGTCCAACAACATGATCTCTAGGACAGGATTGCCGTACCACTCTGGTGCGGAACGTGTCCTAGTGGACCTTCGAATAGCAACTTGATCTGAAGTTTCATGATCATCATTATTAACTTCCTCTCTAGCCGGTGTAGGCTCCACAGAAACAACTTCCTGTGCTGCGCTACTCTCCGGTTCGAGTGGAGGTACAATTACCTCATCAAGTTCTATTTTCCTCCCACTTACTTCTTTCGAGAGAAACTCTTTCTCGAGAAAGGATCCATTCTTGGCAACAAAGACTTTGCCTTCGGATCGTAGGTAGAAGGTATACCCAATAGTCTCTTTGGGATATCCTATGAAGACGCACTTTTCCGCTTTGGGTTCGAGCTTCTCAGGTTGAAGTTTCTTCACATAAGCATCACAACCCCAAACTTTTAGAAACGACAGCTTAGGTTTCTTTCCAAACCATAATTCATACGGTGTCGTCTCAACGGATTTAGACGGTGCCCTATTTAGAATGAACGCGGCAGTCTCTAATGCATATCCCCAAAATGATAGCGGTAAGTCGGTAAGAGACATCATAGATCGCACCATATCCAATAGAGTGCGATTACAACGTTCAGACACACCATTTCGCTGAGGTGTGCCTGGCGGCGTGAGCTGTGAAACAATTCCACATTTCCTAAGGTGCGTGTCAAACTCGTGACTTAAATATTCTCCGCCACGATCAGATCGTAGGCATTTTATTTTCCTGTCACGTTGATTCTCGACCTCACTCTAAAATTCTTTGAACCTTTCAAAGGTTTCAGACTTGTGTTTCATTAAGTAGACATACCCATATCTGCTCAAGTCATCAGTGAGGGTGAGAACATAACGGTAGCCACCGCGAGCCTCGACACTCATTGGACCGCATACATCGGTATGTATTATCTCCAACAAGTCAGTTGCTCGCTCCATTGTTCCGGAGAACGGAGTTTTGGTCATCTTGCCCATGAGGCATGGTTCGCATCTGTAAAATGATTCGAAATCAAGTGACTCCAAAAGTCCATCAGCATGGAGCTTCTTCATGCGTTTGACACCAATATGGCCAAGACGGCAGTGCCACATGTAAGTGGGACTATCGTTATCAACTTTACACTTTTTGGTACTCACACTATGGACATGTGTAACATCACGTTCGAGATTCATCAAAAATAAACCATTGACCAGCCGGGCATGAGCATAGAACATTTCTCTCATATAAATAGAACAACCATTATTCTCGGATTTAAAAGAGTAGCCATCTCTTATCAAGCGAGATCCAGATACAATGTTCATGCTCAAAGCTGGTACTAAATAACAATTATTAAGGTTTAAAACTAATCCCGAAGGTAGATGTAGAGGTAGCGTGCCGACGGCGATCACATCGACCTTGGAACCATTCCCGACGCGCATCGTCACCTCGTCCTTTGCCAACCTTCCCTTATTCCGCAGCTCCTGCTTGGAGTTACAAATGTGAGCAACTGCACCAGTATCAAATACCCAGGAGCTACTACGAGCGCTGGTTAGGTACACATCAATAACAAGTATATCACATATACCTTTAACGTTGCCGACCTTCTTATCCGCTAAGTACTTGGGGCAGTTCCGCTTCCAGTGACCGATACCCTTACAATAGAAACACTCAGTCTCAGGCTTGGGTCCATTCTTGTTCTTCTTCTTCCCGGCAACTTGCTTACCGGGCGCGGCAACAGCTTTGCCGTCCTTCTTAAAGTTCTTCTTACCCTTGCCTTTCTTGAAACTAGTGGTCTTGTTCAACACTTGATGCTCCTTTCTGATCTCGACCTCTGCTGATTTCAGCATCGAGTACAACTCAGGAATGGACTTCTCCATCCCCTGCATGTTGTAGTTGTTGGAAATATGCCCTAGAGGCAATAATAAAATGGTTATTATTGTATTTCCTAGTTCATGATAATTGTCTATTGTTCATGCTACAATTGTGTTAACCAGAAACCGTAATACATGTGTGAATACATAGACCATCACATGTCCCTAGTGAGCCTCTAGTTGGCTAGCTCGTTGATCAATAGATGGTCACGGTTTCATGACCATGGACATTGGATGTCGTTGATAACGGGATCACATCATTAGGAGAATGATGTGATGGACAAGACCCAATCCTAAGCATAGCACAAGATCGTGTAGTTCGTTTGCTAAAGCTTTTCAATGTCAAGTATCATTTCCTTAGACCATGAGATTGTGTAACTTTCGGATACCGTAGGAATGCTTTGGGTGTGCCAAACGTCACAACGTAACTGGGTGGCTATAAAGGTACGCTACGGGTATCTCCGAAAGTGTCTGTTGGGTTGACACGAATCAAGACTGGGATTTGTCACTCCGTGTGACGGAGAGGTATCTCTGGGCCCACTCGGTAAGACATCATCATAATGAGCTCAATGTGACTAAGGAGTTAGCCACGGGATGATGTGTTACGGAACGAGTAAAGAGACTTGCCGGTAACGAGATTGAACAAGGTATGGCGATACCGACGATCGAATCTCGGGCAAGTACCATACCGATAGACAAAGGGAATTGTATACGGGATTGATTGAATCCCTGACATCGTGGTTCATCCGATGAGATCATCGTGGAGTACGTGGGAGCCAACATGGGTATCCAGATCCCGCTGTTGGTTATTGGCCGGAGAGGTGTCTCGGTCATGTCTACGTGTCTCCCGAACCCGTAGGGTCTACACACTTAAGGTTCGATGACGCTAGGGTTATAGGGAAAAGGTATACGTGATTACCGAAGGTTGTTCGGAGTCCCGGATGAGATCCCGGACGTCACGAGGAGCTCCGGAATGGTCCGGAGGTAAAGATTGATATATAGGAAGTCCAGTTTTGGTCACCGGAAAGTTTTCGGGCTCATCGGTAGTGTACCGGGAGTGCCGGGAGGGTGCCGGAGGACCCCCGGGAGGGGTGTGACGACCAAAGGACCACATGGGCTGTTAGATAAAGTGTGCCAGCCCTTATTGGGCTGGGCAAGACTTTTGCTAAAGGCCCATGCGGCTGGAGATAAGGAGATAAGGCAAAAAGGATTTAAAAGGAGGAGATCCACCTCCCTTGTGGGAGGTGGACTCTCCCTTTAATTCAGCCGGCCATCTCCTCTTTGGAGTAGAGGCCAAGCCAGCCCTCCACGTCCCTCCTCCTATATATACTTGAGGTTTTGGATGTTTTGAGACAGGATTTGATCTCTCTCTCTCACGGCGAAGCCCTACCTCTCTTCTTCCTCCTCCGCAGCGCTTAGGCTAAGCCCTGTCGGAATACCTTGCTACTCCACCACCACCACGCCGTCGTGCTGCTGTTGGAGCCCTTCCCCAACCTCTCCTTCCTCCTTGCTGGATCAAGGTGTTGGAGACGTCACCGGGCTGCACGTGTGTTGAACGCGGAGGTGCCGTCCGTTCGGCACTTGATCGGATCTACCGCGATCTGAATCGCTGCGAGTACGACTCCATCAACCGCGTTCTTATAACGCTTCCGCTTAGCGATCTTCAAAGGTATGAAGATGCAATCTCTCCCCTCTCGTTGCTGGTTTCTCCATAGATAGATCTTGGTGAACGTAGGAAAATTTTGATTTACTACTACGTCTCCCAACAGTGGCATCATGAGCTAGGTCTATGCGTAGAATCTATGCACGAGTAGAACACAAAGCAGTTGTGGGCGTCGAGTTTGTTAATTTGCTTGCCGCTACTAGTCTTATCTTGATTCGGCGGTATTGTGGGATGAAGCGGCCCGGACCAACTTTACACGTACGCTTACGTGAGACCGGTTCCACCGCCTGACATGCACTAGATGCATAAGGTGGATAGCGGGTGTCTGTCTCTCCTACCTTAGTCGGATCGGATTCGATGAAAAGGGTCCTTATGAAGGGTAAATAGCAATTGGCAAATCACGTTGTGGTGTTGACGTAGGTAAGAAACGTTCTTGCTAGTAACCTATAGCAGCCACGTAAAAAACTTGCAACTACAAATTAGAGGACGTCTAACTTGTTTTTGCAGCATGTGCCTTGTGATGTGATATGGCCAAAGGATGTGATGTGTTGCATTGTGATGTATGAATTGATCATGTTCTTGTAATAGGATTCACGACTTGCATGTCGATGATTATGACAACCGGCAGGAGCCATAGGAGTTGTCTTATTTATTGTATGACCTGCGTGTCAATCATAAACACCATGTAATTACTTTACTTTATTGCTAAGCGTTAGCCATAGTAGTAGCAGTAATAGTTGGCGAGACAACTTCATGAAGACACAATGATGGAGATCATGATGATGGAGATCATGGTGTCGTGCCGGTGACAGTGATGATCATGGTGCCCCGAAGATGGAGATCATAGGAGCAAAATGATATTGGCCATATCATGTCACTATATTGATTGCATGTGATGTTTATCATGTTTACATCTTATTTGCTTAGAACGACGGTAGTAAATAAGATGATCTCTCAATAAAATTTCAAGAGAAGTGTTCACCCTAACTGTGCACCGTTGCTAAGGATCGTTGTTCCGAAGCACCACGTGATGATCGGGTGTGATAGGTTCTAACGTTCGCATACAACGGGTGTAAGCCAGATTTACACACGCGAAACACTTAGGTTGACTTGACGAGCCTAGCATGTACAGACATGGCCTCGGAACACGGAAGACCGAAAGGTCGAACATGAGTCGTATAGAAGATACGATCAACATGAAGATGTTCACCATCGATGACTAGTCCGTCTCACGTGATGATCGGACACGGGCTAGTTGACATGGATCATGTATCACTTGGAAGACTAGAGAGATGTCTGTCTAAGTGGGAGTTCATTAATTTGATTAAGTGAACTTAATTATCATGAACTTAGTCTAAAATTGTCTTTACAATCTATGATGTAGATCCAATGGCCAACGCGAATGTCACCCTCAATTTCAACGCGTTCCTAGAGAAAACCAAGCTGAAAGATGATGGAAGCAACTATGCGGACTGGGTCCGTAGCTTGAGGATCATCCTCATAGCTTCCAAGAGATTGTATGTCCTAGATGCACCGCTAGGTGACGCACCCGTTCTCCCAGCGGAACAAGATGTTATGAACACTTGGCAATCACGCTGCGATGATTACTCCCTTGTTCAATGCGGCATGCTTTACAGTCTAGAACCGGGGCTCCAAAAGCGTTTTGAGCAACACGGAGCATATGAGATGTTCCAGGAGCTGAAACTGGTTTTTCAAGCTCATGCCCGGGTCGAGAGATATGATGTCTCCGACAAGTTCTTCAGCTGTAAGATGGAGGAGCATAGTTCTGTCAGTGAGCACATCCTCAAGATGTCTGGGCTACACAGCCGCTTGACTCAGCTGGGGGTTAATATCCCGGATGACTCGGTCATTGACAGAATCCTCCAGTCGCTTCCACCTAGCTTCAAGAGCTTTGTGATGAACTACAACATGCAAGGTATGGAGAAGTCCATTCCTGAGTTGTACTCGATGCTGAAATCAGCGGAGGTCGAGATCAAAAAGGAGCATCAAGTGTTGATGGTGAATAAGACCACTAGTTTCAAGAAAGGCAAGGGTAAGAAGAACTTCAAGAAGGACGGCAAAGCTGTTGCCGCGCCCGGTAAGCAAGTTGCCGGGAAGAAGAAGAAAAATGGACCCAAGCCTGAGACTGAGTGCTTTTATTGCAAGGGTACCGGTCACTGGAAGCGGAACTGCCCCAAGTATTTAGCGGATAAGAAGGACGGCAACATTAAAGGTATATGTGATATACTTGTTATTGATGTGTACTTGACCAGCGCTCGTAGTAGCTCCTGGGTATTTGATACCGGTGCAGTTGCTCACATTTGTAACTCCAAGCAGGAGCTGCGGAATAAGCGGAGGCTGGCCAAGGATGAGGTGACGATGCGTGTCGGGAATGGTTCCAAGGTCGATGTGATCGCCGTCGGCACGTTACCTCTACATCTACCTTCGGGATTAGTTTTAAACCTTAATAATTGTTATTTAGTACCAGCTTTGAGCATGAACATTGTATCTGGATCTCGCTTGATGCGAGATGGCTACTCATTTAAATCCGAGAATAATGGTTGTTCTATTTATATGAGAGAAATGTTTTATGCTCATGCCCCGCTGGTCAATGGTTTATTTTTGATGAATCTCGAACGTGATGTTACACATGTCCATAGTGTGAGTACCAAAAAGTGTAAAGTTGATAACGATAGTCCCACTTACATGTGGCACTGCCGTCTTGGCCATATTGGTGTCAAACGCATGAAGAAGCTCCATGCTGATGGAATTTTGGAGTCACTTGATTTCGAATCATTTGACACATGCGAACCATGCCTCATGGGCAAGATGACCAAGACTCCGTTCTCCGGAACAATGGAGCGAGCAACTGACTTGTTGGAAATAATACATACCGATGTATGCGGTCCAATGAGCGTCGAGGCTCGCGGTGGCTACCGTTATGTTCTCACCCTCACTGATGACTTGAGTAGATATGGTTATGTCTACTTAATGAAACACAAGTCTGAAACTTTTGAAAGGTTCAAGGAATTTCAGAGTGAGGTCGAGAATCAACGTGACAGGAAAATAAAATGCCTACGATCTGATCGTGGCGGAGAATATTTAAGTCACGAGTTTGGCACGCACCTTAGGAAATGTGGAATTGTTTCACAACTCACGCCGCCCGGCACACCCCAGCGAAATGGTGTGTCTGAACGTCGTAATCGCACTCTATTGGATATGGTGCGATCTATGATGTCTCTTACCGACTTACCGCTATCATTTTGGGGATATGCATTAGAGACTGCCGCATTCACTTTAAATAGGGCACCGTCTAAATCCGTTGAGACGACACCGTATGAATTGTGGTTTGGAAAGAAACCTAAGCTGTCGTTTCTAAAAGTTTGGGGATGCGATGCTTATGTGAAGAAACTTCAACCTGAGAAGCTCGAACCCAAAGCGGAAAAGTGCGTCTTCATAGGATATCCCAAGGAGACTATTGGGTATACCTTCTACCTACGATCCGAAGGCAAAGTCTTTGTTGCCAAGAATGGATCCTTTCTCGAGAAAGAGTTTCTCTCGAAAGAAGTAAGTGGGAGGAAAATAGAACTTGATGAGGAAATTGTACCTCCACTCGAACCGGAGAGTAGCGCAGCACAGGAAGTTGTTTCTGTGGAGCCTACACCGGCTAGAGAGGAAGTTAATGATGATGATCATGAAACTTCAGATCAAGTTGCTATTCGAAGGTCCACCAGGACACGTTCCGCACCAGAGTGGTACGGCAATCCTGTCCTAGAGATCATGTTGTTGGACAACGGTGAACCTTCGAACTATGAAGAAGCGATGACGGGCCCGGATTCCAACAAATGGCTTGAGGCCATGAAATCCGAGATAGGATCCATGTATGAGAACAAAGTATGGACTTTGGTGGACTTGCCTAATGATAAGCGAGCCATTGAAAACAAATGGATCTTTAAGAAGAAGACTGACGCGGACGGTAATGTCACCACCTATAAAGCTCGGCTTGTCGCTAAGGGTTATCGACAAGTTCAAGGAGTTGACTACGATGAGACTTTCTCACCCGTAGCGATGCTAAAGTCAGTCCGAATCATGTTAGCAGTTGCCGCATTTTATGATTATGAGATCTGGCAAATGGACGTCAAAACGGCATTCCTTAATGGCTTCCTCAAGGAAGAACTGTATATGATGCAGCCGGAAGGTTTTGTCGATCCTAAAGATGCTAACAAGGTATGCAAGCTCCAGCGCTCCATCTATGGGCTGGTGCAAGCATCTCGGAGTTGGAACATTCGCTTTAATGAGGTGATTAAAGCGTTTGGGTTTGTACAGGTTTATGGAGAACCTTGTATTTACAAGAAAGTGAGTGGGAGCTCTATAGCATTTCTTATATTGTATGTTGATGACATGCTGATAATGGGAAATAATATAGAACTCTTGGAAAGTATCAAGGCCTACTTGAATAAGTGTTTTTCAATGAAGGACCTTGGAGAAGCTGCTTACATATTAGGTATTAAGATCTATAGAGATAGATCGAAACGCCTCATTGGTCTTTCACAAAGCACATACCTTGAAAAGATATTGAAGAAGTTCAATATGCATCAGTCCAAGAAGGGGTTCTTGCCTGTGTTGCAAGGTGTGAGATTGAGTACGACTCAATGCCCGACCACGGCAAAGGATAGAGAAGAGATGAGTGTCATCCCCTATGCTTCAGCCATAGGCTCTATCATGTATGCCATGCTGTGTACCAGACCTGATGTGAACCTTGCCATAAGTTTGGTAGGGAGGTACCAAAGTGATCCCGGAGCGGAACACTGGACAGCGGTCAAGAATATCCTGAAGTACCTGAAAAGGACAAAGGACATGTTTCTCATATATGGAGGTGCCGAAGAGCTCGTCGTAAAGGGATACGTCGACGCTAGCTTCGACACAGATCCGGACGACTCTAAGTCGCAAACCGGATACGTGTATATTTTGAATGGAGGGGCAGTCAGCTGGAGTAGCAGCAAGCAAAGCGTCGTGGCAGCATCTACATGAGAAGCGGAGTACATAGCTGCTTCGGAAGCAGCAAAGGAGGGAGTCTGGATGAAGGAGTTCATCACCGACCTAGGAGTGATTCCAAATGCGTCGGGCCCGATGACTCTACTCTGTGACAACACTGGAGCTATTGCCCTTGCGAAGGAGCCCAGGTTTCACAAGAAGACAAGACACATCAAGCGCCGCTTCAACTCCATCCGTGATTACATTCAGGAGGGAGACATAGATATTTGTAAAGTGCATACGGATCTGAATGTCGCAGATCCGTTGACTAAACCTCTCTCACGAGCAAAACATGATCAACACCAGAACGCTATGGGTGTTCGATTCATCACAATGTAACTAGATTATTGACTCTAGTGCAAGTGGGAGACTGTTGGAAATATGCCCTAGAGGCAATAATAAAATGGTTATTATTGTATTTCCTAGTTCATGATAATTGTCTATTGTTCATGCTACAATTGTGTTAACCAGAAACCGTAATACATGTGTGAATACATAGACCATCACATGTCCCTAGTGAGCCTCTAGTTGGCTAGCTCGTTGATCAATAGATGGTCACGGTTTCATGACCATGGACATTGGATGTCGTTGATAACGGGATCACATCATTAGGAGAATGATGTGATGGACAAGACCCAATCCTAAGCATAGCACAAGATCGTGTAGTTCGTTTGCTAAAGCTTTTCAATGTCAAGTATCATTTCCTTAGACCATGAGATTGTGTAACTTCCGGATACCGTAGGAATGCTTTGGGTGTGCCAAACGTCACAACGTAACTGGGTGGCTATAAAGGTACGCTACGGGTATCTCCGAAAGTGTCTGTTGGGTTGACACGAATCAAGACTGGGATTTGTCACTCCATGTGACGGAGAGGTATCTCTGGGCCCACTCGGTAAGACATCATCATAATGAGCTCAATGTGACTAAGGAGTTAGCCACGGGATGATGTGTTACGGAACGAGTAAAGAGACTTGCCGGTAACGAGATTGAACAAGGTATGGCGATACCGACGATCGAATCTCGGGCAAGTACCATACCGATAGACAAAGGGAATTGTATACGGGATTGATTGAATCCCTGACATCGTGGTTCATCCGATGAGATCATCGTGGAGTACGTGGGAGCCAACATGGGTATCCAGATCCCGCTGTTGGTTATTGGCCGGAGAGGTGTCTCGGTCATGTCTACGTGTCTCCCGAACCCGTAGGGTCTACACACTTAAGGTTCGATGACGCTAGGGTTATAGGGAAAAGGTATACGTGATTACCGAAGGTTGTTCGGAGTCCCGGATGAGATCCCGGACGTCACGAGGAGCTCCGGAATGGTCCGGAGGTAAAGATTGATATATAGGAAGTCCAGTTTTGGTCACCGGAAAGTTTTCGGGCTCATCGGTAGTGTACCGGGAGTGCCGGGAGGGTGCCAGAGGACCCCCGGGAGGGGTGTGACGACCAAAGGACCACATGGGCTGTTAGATAAAGTGTGCCAGCCCTTATTGGGCTGGGCAAGACTTTTGCTAAAGGCCCATGCGGCTGGAGATAAGGAGATAAGGCAAAAAGGATTTAAAAGGAGGAGATCCACCTCCCTTGTGGGAGGTGGACTCTCCCTTTAATTCAGCCGGCCATCTCCTCTTTGGAGTAGAGGCCAAGCCAGCCCTCCACGTCCCTCCTCCTATATATACTTGAGGTTTTGGATGTTTTGAGACAGGATTTGATCTCTCTCTCTCACGGCGAAGCCCTACCTCTCTTCTTCCTCCTCCGCAGCGCTTAGGCGAAGCCCTGTCGGAATACCTTGCTACTCCACCACCACCACGCCGTCGTGCTGCTGTTGGAGCCCTTCCCCAACCTCTCCTTCCTCCTTGCTGGATCAAGGTGTTGGAGACGTCACCGGTCTGCACGTGTGTTGAACGCGGAGGTGCCGTCCGTTCGGCACTTGATCGGATCTACCGCGATCTGAATCGTTGCGAGTACGACTCCATCAACCGCGTTCTTATAACGCTTCCGCTTAGCGATCTTCAAAGGTATGAAGATGCAATCTCTCCCCTCTCGTTGCTGGTTTCTCCATAGATAGATCTTGGTGAACGTAGGAAAATTTTGATTTACTACTACGTCTCCCAACAGTAGTTCATCACAAAGCTTTTGTAGCTAGGTGGAAGCGACTGGAGGATTCTGTCAATGACTGAGTCATCCGGGAGATTAACTCCCAGCTGAGTCAAGCGGTTGTGAAGACCAGACATCTTGAGGATGTGCTCACTAACAGAACTGTTCTCCTCCATCTTACAGCTGAAGAACTTGTCAGAGATGTCATATCTCTCGACTCGGGCATCAGCTTGGAAAACCAGTTTCAACTCTTGGAACATCTCATATGCTCCGTGTTGCTCAAAACGCTTTTGGATCCCCGATTCTAAACTGTAAAGCATGCCACACTGAACAAGGGAGTAATCATCGCAGCGCGACTGCCAAGCGTTCGTAACGTCTTGGTCCGCTGGGAGAATGGGTGGGTCACCTAGCGGTGCATCAAGGACATACAATCTCTTGGAAGCTATGAGGATGATCCTGCCACGGACCCAGTCCGTATAGTTACTTCCATCATCTTTCAGCTTGGTTTTCTCTAGGAACGCGTTGAAATTGAGGTTGACATTTGCGTTGGCCATTGGATCTACAATATAGATACTAAAGGCAATTTTAGACTAAGTTCATGATAATCGAGTTCACATAATCAAATTATTCAATGAACTCCCACTCAGATAGACATCTCTCTAGTCATCTAAGTGACACATGATCCATGTCAACTAGCCCGTGTCCGATCATCACGTGAGACGGACTAGTCATCCATGGTGAACATCTCCATGTTGATCGTATCTTCTATACGACTCATGTTCGACCTTTCGGTCTTCCGTGTTCCGAGGCCATGTCTGTACATGCTAGGCTCGTCAAGTCAACCTAAGTGTTTCGCGTGTGTAAATCTGGCTTACACCCGTTGTATGCGAACGTTAGAACCTATCACACCCGATCATCACGTGGTGCTTCGGAACAACGATCCTTAGCAACGGTGCACAGTTAGGGTGAACACTTCTCTTGAAATTTTATTGAGAGATCATCTTATTTACTACCGTCGTTTTAAGCAAATAAGATGTAAACATGATAAACATCACATGCAATCAATATAGTGACATGATATGGCCAATATCATCTTGCTCCTATGATCTCCATCTTCGGGGCACCATGATCATCATTGTCACCGGCACGACACCATGATCTCCATCATCATGATCTCCATCATTGTGTCTTCATGAGGTTGTCTCGCCAACTATTACTTCTACTGTTATGGCTAACGCTTAGCAATAAAGTAAAGTAATTACATGGCGTTTGTGATTGACTCGCAGGTCATACAATAAATAAGACAATTCCTATGGCTCCTGCCGGTTGTCATAGTCATCGACATGCAAGTCGTGAACCCTATTACAAGAACATGATCAATCTCATACATCACAATGCATCACATCACATCCTTCTGGCCATATCACATCACAAGGCATATGCTGCAAAAACAAGTTAGACGTCCTCTAATTTGTAGTTGCAAGTTTTTACGTGGTTGCTATAGGTTTCTAGCAAGAACGTTTCTTACCTACGCCAAAACCACAACGTGATATGCCAATTTCTATTTACCCTTCATAAGGACCCTTTTCATCGAATCCAATCCGACTAAGGTGGGAGAGACAGACACCCGCTAGCCACCTTATGCAACTGGTGCATGTCAGGCGGTGGAACCGGTCTCACGTAAGCGTACGTGTAAGGTTGGTCCGGGCCGCTTCATCCCACAATACCGTCGAATCAAGATAAGACTAGTAACGGCAAGCATATTAACAAAATCGACGCCCACAACTGCTTTGTGTTCTACTCGTGCATAGATTCTACGCATAGACCTAGCTCATGATGCCACTGTTGGGAGACGTAGTAGTAAATCAAAATTTTCCTACGTTCACCAAGATCTATCTATGGAGAAACCAGCAACGAGAGGGGAGAGATTTCATCTTCATACCTTTGAAGATCGCTAAGCGGAAGCGTTACAAGAACGCGGTTGATGGAGTCGTACTCGCAGCGATTCAGATCGCGGTAGATCCGATCAAGTGCCGAACGGACGACACCTCCGCGTTCAACACACGTGCAGCCCGGTGACGTCTCCAACACCTTGATCCAGCAAGGAGGAAGGAGAGGTTGGGGAAGGGCTCCAACAGCAGCACGACGGCGTGGTGGTGGTGGAGTAGCAAGGTATTCCGACAGGGCTTCGCCTAAGCGCTGCGGAGGAGGAAGAAGAGAGGTAGGGCTTCGTCGTGAGAGAGAGAGATCAAATCCTGTTCTCAAAGGGCCAAAACCTCAAGTATATATAGTAGGAGGGAGAGGGAGGGCTGGCTTGGCCCCTCCTCCAAGGAGGAGAGGTTCGTCCGAAGTGGGGGAGGAGTCCACCTCCCACAAGGGAGGTGGATCTCCTCCTTTCAAACCCCTTTTGCCCTTATCTCTAGATCCCAGCCGCATGGGCCCTTCTAGGAGGTCTTGGCTGGCCCAATATGGGCTGGCACACCTCCTCTAAAGGCCCACTAAGTCCTCTGGTCGTCACACCCCTCCCGGGGGTCCTCCGGTACCCTCCCGGCACTCCCGGTACAATACCGATGAGCCCGAAAACTTTCCGGTGACCAATACCGATGATGTCTTACCGAGTGGGCCCAGAGATACCTCTCCGTCACACGGAGTGACAAATCCTAGTCTCGATTCGTGTCAACCCAACAGACACTTTCGAAGATACCCGTAGCATACCTTTATAGCCACCCAGTTACGTTGTGACGTTTGGCACACCCAAAGTATTCCTACGGTATCCGGGAGTTACACAATCTCATGGTCTAAGGAAATGACACTTGACATTGAAAAGCTTTAGCAAACGAACTACACGATCTTTGTGCTATGCTTAGGATTGGGTCTTGTCCATCACATCATTCTCCTAATGATGTGATCCCGTTATCAACAACATCCAATGTCCATGGTCATGAAACCGAGACCATCTATTGATCAACGAGCTAGCCAACTAGAGGCTCACTAGGGACACGTTGTGGTCTATGTATTCACACATGTATTACGGTTTCCGGTTAACACAATTATAGCATGAACAATAGACAATTATCATGAACCAGGAAATACAATAATAACCAATTTATTATTGCCTCTAGGGCATATTTCCAACAAAGATATCACGTCCGCCGTGGATTATGTCCCCCAACAACTGTTCTTGTTCTTCGTCTCTTGGATCCATAGTTTCTGCAAATAATACAACATGGCAATTAATATACAAACATGAATGTCTGACGTCCGTACAGCCTCTCTCATGAATGACCGACAACTCTTCTAGGGTTTGGGGTGGCCTCGACAATGCTCTTTTAGCTCATTTAACTTGCTAAATTTGGTTGGCCTCGACAATGCTTCTAGGGTTTGGGGTGGCCTCGACAACACTTCTATGGTTTGCGGACTCCTCCCCCCTCATTTTCCCGAGAGAGTTAGGGGATACTCCTCCCCCCTCATTTCCCCCTATTTACGCTCTTTCTTAATATGAACAAAAAAATCATGAACGTTTAGTGAAGTTGCCCCTCCCCAATTTAGGGAAAGTAAAACCCCTTCGTGAAGGAACTTCTTTTTAGCCAACTTATTTTCTGCCAACAAAATACATATATCATATATACAAAAACATGGGATACCTTAATTAGTTAAATTTTTTGCCTTGAAAAATCACTAAACCTTTTGACAAAAACCTCCCATAAACTGTTTCATAATTTTCTTTAGCATACATCCATGAAAAAAACAGGAAGCTACGATATTTTGTTATATCATATGATAATTTTCTATATGTATACATCCATCCATCAATCCATCCATATACACACACATATATACATGGACCAAAAATGCTATAAAAATTATATGAACAAAAAAAGCATACATCATCTATCATCAACATCATCAGCTATCATCAACCTCATCATCTAACTATCATATATCATATATCATCTATATATCATCAAATTCAATCAGCAAAATCGGACAAGGAGGAAAGGGGGCCGGCCGGACCGAACGGGGAGGAGGGGCGGCGTCGTCGGGGTAGGGTTGTGGCGTGGGTGGCGGCGGGGCAGAGGCGCGCGTCGGGGCAGGGGCGGCACGTCGGGGCAAGGCGGCGCGTCGGGGCATAGGGCGGCGCGTCGGGGCAAGGCGGCGCGTCGGGGCACGGCGGCGCGTCGGGGCAGGGAGCATCAGGGCAGAGGGCATCTACGGCGAGCTCGGGCAGCCTGGCGGCGTTGATGTGCTCGGCGTCATCGGGGGCAAGTGCTAGATGAAATCTAAAAAAATCGAAATTGTCGCTTATATACATAAAGCATTGGTCCTGGTTGGTGGCACCAATCGGGACCAATGCCCCCTTTAGTCCCGGTTAGTGGCACCAACCAGGACCAGAGGTCTCTTTTTGGCAGCCCAAAGGGCGGGACGCAGAGACCATTGGTCCCGGTTGGTGGCACCAACCGGGACTAAAGGTGGGCATTGGTCCCGGTTGGTGCCACCAACCGGGACTAAAGGTGGGTATTGGTCCCGGTTGGTGCCACCAACCGGGACCAAAAGGTGGTGCTGCCCGGGGACAAATGTTTAGTCCCACCTCGCTAGCCGAGAGGCCTCAAGAGTAGTTTATAAGCGCTGCTGCGCCAACCCTCTCGAGCTCCTCTCAACTATAGGCTTATGGGCCTAATTGCACTCTCCTCTCCTGTGGGCCTACTGTTCCTTCTACGGGCCTGAATCGTGGCCCAACTAGCTGTTGGGTGTCTAGTCGTATTCACGCCGTGGTGGCCCAGTAGGCGGCATTTTAAAAACAAATGTTTTTTGTTTTGTTTTTTGCTTTATTTATTCTTTTAATTTTTTTCAGTATTTTTCTTTTGTTATTTTAGTTCATTCTTTTTAACAATCTATTTTAATTCCCAGTAGGCGACAATCTATTTCGAAGTATCACGGTTTCGAACGAAAACTCATCTGTTACAAAGGGATTTCATTTTTTTGAACTCATTTGAACTCCAGACTTTTTGTGTGTTCAAAATGCACCATTCAAAGCCATATCATCAATTTTCAACCCTTTCTGACTTCATTTGGTATTTTTCATGCACTTACTGATTTTTTGAGCTAAATGACCCTGAAATTGAAAAGCACTTCAAATGAACTCTGAAAAGGTTGAAAGTTGGCATGGTATCATCATTTCACCCACATAGCATGTGATAATAAGTTGAGTGGGCTACAACAAAAACTAGATGCACTTCATGTACAAAATGGACAATCTATTTCGAAGTATCACAGTTTCGACGAAAACTCATCTGTTACGAAGGGATTTCATTTTTTTGAACTCATTTGAACTCTAGAATTTTTGTGTGTTCAAAATGCACCATTCAAAGCCACATCATCAATTTTCAACCCTTTCTGACTTCATTTGGGTTTTTTCATGCACTTACTGATTTTTTTGAGCTAAATAACCCTGAAATTGAAAAGCACTTCAAATGAACTCTGAAAAGGTTGAAAGTTGGCATGGTATCATCATTTCACCCACATAGCATGTCATAAAATGTTGAGAGGGTTACGGCAAAAACTGGATGCACTTCGTGTACAAAACGAAGAATCTCTTTCGAAGTATTAGGGTTTCGGACGAAAACTCATGTGTTACAAAAGGCATTTCATTTCTTCACATGTCACTGCAATGATATAGTTATGGAAAGAAAGTCTTCACTTCTTCTTTGCGTGTGTCCTTTGCTTATTGCACCGTAACCATGGATAATTTTCATTGTTTAACAGGGTGCTTGGGTCAACCTTGCCTTTGAAGGGAGGAATTTCATTGAACTTTTCATAATCCTCAGACATGTCTGTCTTGCCCTCCAATCCCACGATGTCTCTTTTTCCTGAGAGAACTATGTGGCATTTTGGCTCATCGTATGATGCATTCGCTTCCTTATCTTTTCTTTTTCTCGATATGGTAGACATGTCCTTCACATAGAAAATTTGTGCCACATCATTGGCTAGGACGAATGGTTTGTCTGTGTACCCAAGATTGTTCAGATCCATTGTTGTCATTCCATACTGTGGGTCTTCCTCTACCCTGCCTCTTGACAGATTGACCCATTTGCACTGAAACAAAGGGACCTTAAAATCATGTCCATAGTCAAGTTCCCATATGTCCACTATGTAACCATAATATGTGTCCTTTCCCCTCTTGGTTGCTGCATCAAAGCAGACACCGCTGTTTTGGTTCATGCTCTTTTCATCTTGGGCGATCGTGTAAAATGTATTCCCATTTATCTCATACCCTTTGTAAGTCAATACAGTCGAAGATGGTCCCCTGGCCAACGAGTACAGCTCATCAGAAACAGTGTTGTCACCCATGAGACGTGTTTGCAACCAACTGCCGAAAGTCCTGATCTGTTCATATGTAATCCAGTCGTCACACTGCTCCGGGTGTTTGGAGCGCAGAATATTCTTGTGTTCATCGACATACGGGGTCACCAAGGTGGAATTTTGTAGAACTGTGTAGTGTGCTTGAGACCAAGAATGCCCGTCCCTACATATTATTGAGTCCGCTCCTAGCGTGCCTTTTCCAGTCAGTCTCCCCTCATACCGCGATTGAGGGAGACCAATCTTCTTAAGGTCAGGAATGAAGTCAACACAAAACACAAAGACATCCTCTGTTTGATGGCCCATGGAGATGCTTGCTTCTGGCCTAGCGCGGTTACAAATATATTTCTTTAAGACTCCCATGAACCTCTCAAAGGGGAACATATTGTGTAGAAATACAGGGCCCAGAACGGCAATCTCGTCGACTAGATGAACTAGGATGTGCGTCATGATATTGAAGAAGGACGGTGGGAACACCAGCTCGAAACTAACAAGACATTGCACCAAATCACTGCTTAACCTTGGCAGGATTTCTGGATTGATCACCTTCTGAGAGATTGCATTGAGGAATGCACATAGCTTCACAATGGCTAATCGAACGTTTTCCGGTAGAAGCCCCCTCAATGCAACCGGCAGCAGTTGCGTCATAATCACGTGGCAGTCATGAGACTTTAGGTTTTGGAACTTTTTCTCTGCCATATTTATTATTCCCTTTATATTCGACGAGAAAGCAGATGGGACCTTCATACTGAGGAGGCATTCGAAGAAGATTTCCTTCTCTTCTTTGGTAAGAGCATAGCTGGCAGAACCTTCATACTGCTTTGGATGCATGCTGCCTTTTTCATGCACACGTTGTTGTTCCTCCCGTGCCTCTAGTGTATCTTTTGTCTTCCCATACACTCCCAAGAAGCCTAGCAGGTTCACGCAAAGGTTCTTCGTCACGTGCACCACGTCGATTGCAGAGCGGACCTCTAGGTCTTTCCAATAGGGTAGGTCCCAAAATATAGATTTCTTCTTCCACATAGGTGCGCGTTTGTCAACGTCATTTGGAAAAGATAGTCCACCAGGACCCTTTCCAAATATTACTTGTAAATCATTGACCATATCAAGTATGTGATCACCCGTACGGAGAGCGGGCTTCTTCCGGTGATCTGCCTCACCTTTGAAATGCTTTCCTTTCTTTCGACAATGATGGTTGGTCGGAAGAAATCGACGATGCCCCAGGTACACATTCTTCCTGCATTTGTCCAAATATATACTATCGGTGTCATCTAAATACTTGGTATTATAGGAGCATTCCACATAAGCTTGGCAGGAACCCTCTTCCCGGTGCGCTGGCCCTCAACATCGCCAGGGTCATCTCTTCTGATCTTATACCGCAATGCACCGCATACCGGGCATGCGTTCCGTTCCTCGTACTCACCGCGGTAGAGGATGCAGTCATTAGGGCATGCATGTATCTTCTGCACCTCCAATCCTAGAGGGCATAGAACCTTCTTTGTTGCGTACGTACTGTCGGGCAATTCGTTATCCTTTGGAAGCTTCTTCTTCATTATTTTCAGTAGCGAAATAAATCCCTTGGCAGATACACCATTGTCTGCCTTCTATTGCAGCAATTCCAGTGTGGTACCGAGCTTTTTGTTGTCATCTTCGCAATTTGGGTACAACCCTTTTTTGTGATCCTCTAACATGCGATCGAACTTCAACTTCTCCCGTTCACTTTCGCATTCTCTCTGTGCATCAACAATGAACCGGCGAAGATCATCATCAGGTACATCGTCTAGTTCCTCTTGATCTTCAACTTCCCCCATTGCAGCATCACCGTATTCAGGGGGAGGGTAGTTGTCGTCATCCTCTTCTTCTTCGTTGTCTTCCATCGTAACCCCTCTTTCTCCGTGCTTGGTCCAAACATTATAGTGTGGCATAAAACCCTTCTGAAGCAGGTGGAAGTGAAGGGTTTTAGAGTTGGAGAAAGACTTCATATTCTCACAGACATTACATGGACAAGGCATAACATCATTCTGCTTGTTTGCCTCAGCCGCTTCGAGAAAATTATGCAGGCCCTTAATATACTCGGAGGTGCTTCGGTCACCGTACATCCATTGCCGGTTCATCTACGTGCGTTATATAATAAAGTGTATTAAAAAACCATTACAACATATCATCAATACAGAAGTGACCAAATTATTAGAAATCCATCATCACATTAAAGCCAAAGTACAATAATGACCAAAATAAATACATACAGTTCATACATAGCTGTCATTATTGAACAACATATAGGTCTCTAGAGCATCTAATTAAAACATACACCGAAACTATGTAAAAAAATTAAATGTAACAACAAATGCAATCATAACCGCTACTACGGTACCAATTGATCTAAAGGCATAATGATACCAAGCCGCAGTATGAATGGCATATTTTCTAATCTTTCTAAGATTCAAGCGCATTGCATCCATCTTGGTCTTGTGACCGTCGACGATATCGGCAACATGCAACTCCAAATCCATCTTGTCATCTTAAGTTCTTTTCAATTTTTCTTTCAAATGATCGATTTCTTTTTCAGCTTTAGTTAACTTGTCGAGCAGAATTGCATAGTCAGTTGGAATTTCTGGTTCAACTACTTCCTATAGGTAAAAACATCTATGTCAAGTTGGTGGCATAATTAATTGTCATAGACATTAGATGTGTGAAATAGTTATATAAGAGATAATATACCACATCTGAATCATAGACTGGACGAGGGCCAACATGGGCGGATACCATAACCATTGCACTATATAATAACAAACAATAATAAAAGTAAGAAAATCATACGAGTAAGTATATTTTCTTTTAGCAAGAAGATAAGATCAAGAGGTTCACCACGCTCGGGCGATCGACGGCGGTTTCAGGACGGGGACGGGACAGGACGGACCGCCAAACCTAGACAAATCTTGACGAAAATGGAGTTTGGACAAGGAGCTTCAAGAGAAGAAAGCTTAAGTTTGGCTTGGGCATTTCATCAAACACCTCATGTGCATAGGAGGTGAGCTAGAGCACCACAAAGGTCTTCCCTCGTCGACAAAAAATAGAGCAGTGTGTGGAGTGCTCTGCTCGCCAGCGAGGGGGTATATATAGGCATCTCATTGGTCTCGGTTCATGGCTGGAACTGGGACTAAAGGGCCACCTTTGGTACTGGTTCCAGACACGAACCGGGTCCAATGGGTGTGGGCCAGGAGCGAGGCACATTGGTACCGGTTCATGACTGGAACCGGGACCAAAGGGGCCAGACGAACTGGGACCAATGCCCCACGTGGCCCGCCCGGCCCCCTGGCCTCGCGAACTGGGACTGTTGCACCCATCGGTCTCGGTTCGTGACTGAACCGGGACTAATGGGCTGGCCCAGCCCAAACCGATGCCCTATTTTCTACTAGTGTCTATATGATTTAACATATTAGTTCTCCAGAGAGTGACACTGAGACCGACACTTGACCTGTCAACCAATATCCTTGACCGTGGACATGGCTACTCAAATAGTTTGACTCTACAGAGGGTGTACTCTTTACCGACAGTCAATGGATTCCGGTAGTCACAATTGACTAGTTTCATTTACGGTTTTAAAGGAAAACACACATAACCAGTACACACCCATTTCACATCATGTTGCCCGGAATCACCCAAAGCAACGTTCGAGCAAAACTATAAGACGGGGAGGTCGACACCTCGAATAGCATGGGATCAAATTTATACCGCGCTCTACTAAGGGGTGTCCCCCTCTCGGCCTCAGCCGGAAACACCCATGCCCCCTGACCGGATGACGGGTGTTATTGCTGGGTCATGGGACCCTCATCACGGCCCCTCTATTTGGTGTGTACATGGAAAGAGGTTTGCATCTTACTAAATTGTATTCCCTGTGGGAAAACATGTGGCAGCACGAAAGTAATGTGAACAGGGACAAGACTCGATCTATGTGAACACTGGAGTTAAACAATTTCTTTAATAATACTGGCATGCTCCAACATTACCAGCACACAACCTTTCATGTCACCACATGACTAGGTTGGCCATTCATTCATGATCACATCAAGTTTTTAGCTCACTTGCAACGTATCGTGCATGAAATATAACATTCATCATATACTTCATATTAACATGTCATGATAACAACAATTCAAACAAACATGAAAACACTCATCATATCAAAGGGTCAAACATGCTTGCCTGGATCAACGTAGTCGGAGTCTAGCTTGGTGACATTTCAACCGTGGTATTATAGGAGCATTCCACATAAGCTTGGCAGGAACCCTCTTCCCGGTGCGCTGGCCCTCAACATCGCCAGGGTCATCTCTTCTGATCTTATACCGCAATGCACTTCATACCGGGCATGCGTTCCGTTCCTCGTACTCACCGCGGTAGAGGATGCAGTCATTAGGGCATGCATGTATCTTTTGCACCTCCAATCCTAGAGGGCATAGAACCTTCTTTGTTGCGTATGTACTGTCGGGCAATTCGTTATCCTTTGGAATCTTCTTCTTCATTATTTTCAGTAGCGAACTAAATCCCTTGGCAGATACACCATTGTCTGCCTTCTATTGCAGCAATTCCAGTGTGGTACCGAGTTTTTTGTTGTCATCTTCGCAATTTGCGTACAACCCTTTTTTGTGATCCTCTAACATGTGATCGAACTTCAACTTCTCCCTTTCACTTTCGCATTCTCTCTGTGCATCAACAATGACCCGCCCAAGATCATCATCGGGCACATCGTCTGGTTCATCTTGATCTTCAGCTTCCCCCATTGCAGCATCTGTTGGAAATATGCCCTAGAGGCAATAACAAAATGGTTATTATTGTATTTCCTTGTTCATGATAATTGTCTATTGTTCATGCTATAATTGTGCTAACCGGAAACCGTAATACATGTGTGAATACATAGACCATAACATGTCCCTTGTGAGCCTCTAGTTCACTAGCTCGTTGATCAATAGATGGTCACGGTTTCATGACCATGGACATTGGATGTCGTTGATAACGGGATCACATCATTAGGAGAATGATGTGATGGACAAGACCCAATCCTAAGCATAGCACTAGATCGTGTAGTTCGTTTGCTAAAGCTTTTCAATGTCAAGTATCGTTTCCTTAGACCATGAGATTGTGCAACTCCCGGATACCGTAGGAATGCTTTGGGTGTGCCAAACATCACAACGTAACTGAGTGGCTATAAAGGTACACTACGGGTATCTCTGAAAGTGTCTATTGGGTTGGCACGAATCGAGACTGGGATTTGTCACTCCGTGTGACGAAGAGGTATCTCTGGGCCCACTCGGTAAGACATCATCATAATGAGCTCAATGTGACTAAGGAGTTAGCCACGGGATGATGTGTTACAGAACGAGTAAGGAGACTTGCCAGTAACGAGATTGAACAAGGTATAGAGATACTGACGATCAAATCTCGAGCAATTATCATACCGATAGATAAAGGGAATTGTATACGGGATTGATTGAATCCCCGACATCGTGGTTCATCCGATGAGATCATCGTGGAGCATGTGGGAGCCAACATGGGTATCTAGATCCCTCTGTTAGTTATTGGCCGGAGAAGTGTCTCGGTCATGTCCACGTGTCTCCCGAACCCGTAGGGTCTACACCCTTAAGGTTGGATCACGCTAGGGTTATAGGGAAATGGTATACGTGATTACTGAAAGTTGTTCAGAGTCCCGGATGAGATCCGGGACGTCATGAGGAGCTCCAGAATGGTCCGGAGGTAAAGATTGATATATAGGAAGTCCAGTTTTGGTCACCGGAAAGTTTTTGGGCTCATCGGTATTGTACCGGGAGTGCTGGGAGGGTGCCGGAGGACCCCCCAGGAGGGGTGTGGAGATCATAGGACTTTGTGGGCCCTTAGAGGAGGTGTGCCAGCCCATATTGGGCTGGCCAAGACCTTCTAGAAAGGCCCATGCGGCTGGAGGAGTAGAGATCAGGGCAAAGGAGTTTGAAAAGGAGGAGATCCACCTCCCTTGTGGGAGGTGGACTCTCCCTTTGACTCGGCCGAAGCTCTCCTCCATGGAGGAGAGTCCAAGCCAGACCTCCCTATCCCTCCTCCTATATATACTTGAGGTTTTGGCCTTTTGAGAACAGTTCTGAACTCTCTCTCTCTCTCTCACGGCAAAGCCCTACCTCTCTTCTTCCTCCTCCGCAGCGCTTAGGCGAAGCCCTGCCAGAATACCTTGATACTCCACCACCACCATGCCATCATGCTGCTGTTGGAGCCCTTCCCCAACCTCTCCTCCTCCTTGCTGGATCAAGGCGTAGGAGACGTCACCGGGCTACACGTGTGTTGAACGCCGAGGTGTCGTTGTTCGGCGCTTAGATCGGAATCCACCGCGATGTGAATCGCTGCGAGTATGACTCCATCAACCGCGTTCTTGTAACGCTTCCGCTTAGCAATCTTCAAAGGTATGAAGATGCAATCTCTCCCCACTCGTTGCTGGTTTCTCCATAGATAGATCTTGGTGACACGTAGGAAAATTTTGATTTACTACTACGTCTCCCATCAGCATCACCGTATTCAGGGGGAGGGTAGTTGTCATCATCCTCTTCTTCTTTGTTGTCTTCCATCATAACCCCTCTTTCTCCTTGCTTGGTCCAAACATTATAGTGTGGCATAAAACCCTTCTGAAGCAGGTGGAAGTGAAGGGTTTTAGAGTTGGAGAAAGACTTCGTATTCTCACAGACAGTACATGGACAAGGCATAAAATCATTCTGCTTGTTTGCCTCAGCCACTTCGAGAAAATTATGCATGCCCTTAATATACTCGGAGGTGCTTCGGTCACCGTACATCCATTGTCGGTTCATCTGCGTGCGTTATATAATAAAGTGTATTAAAAAACCATTACAACATATCATGAATACAGAAGTGACCAAATTATTAGAAATCCATCATCACATTAAAGCCAAAGTACAATAATAACCAAAATCAATACGTACAGTTCATACATAGTTGTCATTATTGAACAACATATAGGTCACTAGAGCATCTAATTAAAACATACACCGAAACTATGTAAAAAAATTAAATGTAACAACAAATGCAATCATAACCGCTACTAGGGTACCAATTGATCTAACGGCATAATGATACCAACCGCAGTATGAATGGCATATTTTCTAATCTTTCTAAGCTTCAGCGCATTGCATCCATCTTGGTCTTGTGATCGTCGACGATATCGGCAACATGCAACTCCAATTCCACCTTGTCATCTTCAGTTCTTTTCAATTTTTCTTTCAAATGATCGATTTCTTTTTCAGCTTTAGTTAACTTGTCGAGCAGAATTGTATAGTCGGTTGGAATTTCTGGTTCAACTACTTCTTATAGATAAAAACATCTATGTCAAGTTGGTGGCATAATTAATTGTCATATACATTAGATGTGTGAAATAGTTATATAAGAGATAATATACCACATCTGAATCATAGACTGGACGAGGGCCGACGTGGGCGGATACCATAACCATGGCACTATATAATAACAAACATAATAAAAGTAAGAAAATCATACGAGTAAGTATATTTTCTTTTAGCAAGAAGATAAGATCAAGAGGCTCACCATGCGCGGGCGATCGATGACAGTTTGAGGACTGGGACGGGACAGGACAGACTGCTAAACCTAGACAAATCTTGACGAAAATGGAGTTTGGACAAGGAGCTTCGAGAGGAGAAAGCTTAAGTTTGGCTTGGGCATTTCATTAAACACCTCATGTGCATACGAGGTGAGCTAGAGCACCATAAAGGTCTTCCCTCGCCGACAAAAAAACAGAGCATTGTGTGGAGTGCTCTGCTCGCCGGCGAGGGGGTATATATAGGCATCTCATTGGTCTCGGTTTGTGGCTGGAACCGGCACTAAAGGAGCACCTTTGGTATCAGTTCCAGACACGAACCGGGACCAATCGGTGTGGGCCAGGAGCGAGGCACATTGGTCCCGGTTCGTGACTGGAACCGGGACCAAAGGGGCCAGACGGACCGGGACCAATGCCCCACATGGCCCGCCCGGCCCCCTGGCCTCACGAATCGGGACTGTTGCACCCATCGGTCCCGGTTCGTGACTGAACCGGGACTAATGGGCTGGCCCGGCCCGAACCGATGCCTTGTTTTCTACTAGTGTCTATATCATTTAACATATTAGTTCTCCAGAGAGTGACACTGAGACCAACACTTGACCTGTGGACCAATATCCTTGACCGTGGACATGGCTACTCAAATAGTTTGACTCTGCAGAGGGTGTACTCTTTACCGGCAGTCAACGGATTCCGGTAGTCACAATTGACTAGTTTCATTTACGGTTCTTTACAGGAAAACACACATAACCAGTACACACCCATTTCACATCACGTTGCTCGGAATCACCCAAAGCAACATTCAAGCAAAACTATAAGACGGGGAGGTCGACACCTCGAATAGCATGGGATCAAATTTATACCGCGCGCTACTAAGGGGTGCCCCCCTCTCGGCCTCAGCCGGAAACACCCATGCCCCCTGACCGGATGACGGGCATTATTCCTGGGTCATGGAACCCTCATCACGGCCCCTCTATTTGGTGTGTACATGGAAAGAGGTTTGCAACTTACTAAATTTTATTCCCTGTGGGAAAACATGTGTCAGCACGAAAGTAAGGTGAACAGGGACAAGACTCGATCTATGTCAACACTGGAGTTAAACAATTTCTTTAATAATACTGGCATGCTCCAACATTACCAGCACACAACCTTTCATGTCACCACATGACTAGGTTGGCCATTCATTCATGATCACATCAAGTTTTTAGCTCACTTGCAACGTATCGTGCATGAAATATAACATTCATCATATGCTTCATATTAACATGCCATGATAACAACAATTCAAGCAAACATGAAAACACTTATCATATCAAAGGTTCAAACATGCTTGCCTGGATCAACGTAGTCGGAGTCTAGCTTGGTGAAGTTTGACGGACGCGTCTCCTCCTTCGGTATCTACGTCATACAAATATTCGAATACTACGTAAATATCGTGCATGCATAAAAGTTAACTCAAAATATTTTTGAATAAATATCATAAAAAACTAGCCACAAAAATTAAGATGTCAGAAAAAGAATCAACTCAAAACAATTTTCTTTTTAAAAGTTATAAAGAGAATAATTCCAGGGACCTATCTGTGATAACCAGAAAGTTATTCAGGGGGTAGATAGAGGAAACAGAAAATGCTTTGACGGAAATACGTGAGCCAGAAGGGGGAAACGTAATTGCGAGAAGTGCGCCTTCAGAAAACGATTCAAAAAGAAAAGAACCCTGACGAGGAGGTCCCACTCGTCAGGTTTAAAATGTTCACTGGCGACAGAGGCTTTCGGTGGTCGTCGGCGACGATCCACTGCGGGGCAAGGGCAACCAAGGGCATAGACGCACTTCTGCCCGAGGTGTCATGATGAATGGGGCGTGGCTAGGAGGAGTGGTGGAGTGGTGCTGGACTGTGAGGTGGCTCGGGGGCTCCTCTTTATAGGCGATCTGAGGCGGTTGCCGTGACGGAGTGATGTCCGGTGCGGATCACGGCGAATGGCGGGCGTGTCAGGTGATTACGGTGTCTGGGCAGGTTACTGCATCTCCCTCGGTTCAATTTTTGAGCTAACCTTGGTTGTTTACACAAGGCTGCTGCAGCTCGACGGGACGGCGGCTGCACGGAGCGCGCCCTGTGCTGTCCAGGACACACCGACGATGTTGCGGTGAGCGTAGGGTGGGGGACGGCCACGCGTAGGCTCCTGGAGATTTGGGCGGCGCTGGTCGGTACCGTTCTACGGTGGTGTCTTCTCGCGACCGCAATGGGCGTCCCTGCTGCCGCTGGAGGGGTCGGGGCCGGCGTGCCAGCTCACCACCGATGTCCACAAGTGGCCAAGCGACCGCGCGGCACCCTGGATAGGGTCGAGCCACGGTGCACAAGGTGCCACTGCTGCTACTGCTGAGAGTGACACCGAATCTCTGAAACGTCTGAATTTAATTGCAACAGTGCACGCCAGGTGTTCGACCGATTGCCAGAGAGCTAAAAAGTATTTTTACTTGGGCTGAAACTTGGAGGGCTTATCCACTGAGGCTTCTAGGAGTCCTACGAATTTTCTCGGAATTTTTGAAGCAGGGGAAGAGGGGTGTCCAGCAAGAAAGTGGTTTCTGGTCCAAATTTCTTTTGAATGTGGTTTAGAAAAATTGATCTATGGGCCAGAAAGTTTTTGCATAATTGGGTTGTGGGTACTAAGATGTAATATGGCTTTTTATCTGAGGTCAAACTCAAAAGGAATATGATACTTCCTTTGTAAATCTTGAGACCCCAAAATAAAAGGCAGAAACAGTTTTTGCATTATTTTGTGAAGAATTTTTTTTCCTGGTTGGGTCCTTTGAGAAAAGTTGGGTTGTAACCCTTGGGTTAGAGGGGGAGATATTAGAGAGGGGATTTTGAAATATAGATCAAGTCAAGGGTGAATATGATCACCAAAGTAAGATTTTTAGAAATAAAACTCCAAAGATATTGTCACCAAAAATTTGAGAATAAGACAAAGTAAATTTTTGTAGGATAGAGACTCCAACAGAAATCTTTGGACGTTAGAACCAAAATTGGTCAAAAAGTTTTATAAGAATTTTTTCATCCTTTGAGTTAAAATAGGAACTCAAATCAATTTTTTTAAATCATCTCAAAGGAATAAAATATTTGTCAAATAAAAAATAAAAAATTTGGGGTGTTACACGCGCTCCGCCATGTCGCCTGACCCAAGTAGCTTCCTGCATTTCCATTCGTTTTTTGTTCACTACTGAAATTTTCACCTTAATTCAAGAGTCAAAATACGGGCACTCGGTAAAGCATGTAAGTCGAGAAACTTACTCCACAATAGATGTGGCACGGCAAACTCAGGCGTTTACCGAGATAATGTGTAAAACATACTCAGCAAGAAGAACAAACTCGGCAAACGCTCTGTATACCAAAAGCTTACAGTGAGCTCATGGCAGAGGTACCACATGGCAAGTCCAGCAGTGGTTAACGGCTTGGTGACACTAGATATGCTTTGCCGAAAGCCCGTGTTTTGGCACTCAGCAAAGCGTTGTTGTGAGTACACAATTAACATTCAAGTGAACCTTTGGTTATCATGTGATATTCACTTTGCTTCGCGATATTTTATAAAACCCAAGATGAGATATATCAATATCCTCTTGGGCCATACACATGCTCCCTATACTGGTCTCCTAGTGGCTGGTTTTCTTCTTATTCCTCGTTGATGTGTTCCCGCATCCCCGTGACATTGTCACATGTGTCTGGTCAGACGATGATGAACGTCGTCATATTGAGAGGGCCCTAAGAACATGTCTTCATCGTCGGAGGAGCAAATCCCACTCTCGAGCTATTGAGTCCCTTGTCAAACTTTCTGATGAACCCGTAAGGTGCCATTATGATCATCTTGTTACAGATGAGATATGAGCAACCACAAAGCTCACCGTACGGTAGAAAGTGACTATGAAACTCTCATGGTCTAAGAAACTAAAATAGAAACAAGTTTTGGTTCGATTCAATATGATAGTTCTTCCAAGGACATACTCTCAATGTTGTTTTAGGACTATCATTACAATTAGCGATATCTTAAGATCCGGAAAATGTGATCACCAACAACACTTGAGCCCGTCTAGAGGCGAGACTAGGAATCTTATTTTACCGTTTATCATCTCACACGTGCATATGAGTTTTTCACCGGATCGCATATTCCAGGATTTTAATAGTTATAGCATGAAATATAAACTCTTAATTATGAACACGAAAATATAATAATACAATAGTATTTCTTCTAGGAATACATCCAACAGAGTGTGCCTCTAAACGATCAAATGGTCGGCATTCATATAATGAAAAATAGGATTCGAACAACATTTACGGGAGGACGAAACCTATTTGGTTTCACGGGATTTTTCATGATCACATTAGTGCTTTCATATTTTTGTGCCAAGAATTAGTGGAGCCGTCCGCACTAAAGACGGCACAAAACACAAGGCAGCAACGCCGCTGCTGAATGTGACGCGGAAGTCTTCGTGTCTAAATTTCTGCCCTAAATTCAATAGTGGTGGGGATTCATATGCCAACGTCGGTAAGGACACCTCCAATAGTTTGGATGTACTCCCTCCGTCCAGGTGCATAGGGCACCTAAGAGAACTCAGATTTTCCAAAAATATTAGTCGCCTTTCCTTAACTAGCACTAATTTCTCAACTGACTTTCTCACATAGAAAGTGATTTTAGTTTTTGTTTCTTCATATGAGCCAACCAACGACCTCCAAAACTTAATTATGTTTGCATGCATGCGTGAGGAATAGGAAAGCGAGAAGGAAGTGGGTAACAATTCAACTCTGGCAATTAATACCTTAATTTATGTGATATGTTCATTGGCTATTTGGCACGGTCAATTGTTTACCTCGCCCACTCCTTGTGCACTTTGGTTACGCTGCTCCTTCTTAGGTGCGTAATGCATCTGGACCGAGGGAGTAGTCTTGTTTGTAAAATTGTTCATGTCATCAATCAATAAAGAATTATATAACTACTTCAATGGTTACATCTATATTATCCAATAGGAGAAGAGAGAAAAAATGTAATTGCTCTCTCTTTTATCCTTAAGCTTGTGCAAGAGTTGTTGGTTAATCTACATATAGCTTTCCTATCTCTCTTTATTTATTACGTGTCATGTCATCAAAACTGTCTATGTTGTAACTTACCAACGATGATCATACAACTATCGTAGATGCCCTGAAGAAGCTTGCACTACTGGCAGTTGGTAGGTAGGCGACGCCCGCTGTCATTTTGGTGGGCCAGGGTCAGAGAGCTTGTGTTGTTGGCAGTGCGGCTCAACGCCACTATTTTTATTATGTTAACAGCGTTGGTGTGCTCCAACACCAGTACTACTATTTATGTCCGCTAGGGTCCATGGACTACTGAAGTTTGTTAAGTCGCACTCCTATAGTGCGCTCATATCAGCGACACATCATGTATTTCCCATGCCGGTGCTATTTTGCTAGGATAGCGTCGGCGTCTGGAAATGGTGTCGCGTCACCAACGTACCATTCTTATAAAGATTTTTCTAATAGTGACAGGTGCCACAACAAACTTGTGCGCCGGGTATTTAAACATCACACCATCCTTTCTTACATATATTTGGGCCACATGAAGGTGATGGTGGTCTTTGGATCCTCCCTCCCATGGTTTTCGACAACGTGGCCATCCATGGACCCGCGTGGTCTATCCCTTTATCCGGAAGCTAGAGGGATGTGACCAAGGTGAGTTCTTTCTAGTCTGTGTTGCGATAGTTCATGCTGACATGTTAGACCACATTTTGTTGATCTTGCTACCAGATGGACACTGAATTGGGAGACACCATGTTCATCATCAAAGGACCCCTAGCTGAGCATGAGGAAGCAGATATGAAATGAGTATTAAGAGGTACTACAATGCAGTACTAATGTATAAACTTTATTACATAAGAAAACAACTATATCTATACCTTCAAACTTTGGAATACCTTACAACTTTACAGTGCCCAAATACTGCAAAATTAGTGCATCAAAAGGGCGATGAAAACTAACGTATGTGGAATGACTGAAAAACTAGGGGGATGAGGGAGTCCTGGATTAGGGGGTCCTCGAATAGCCGACCTATTGTTTATGGGCCGGACTGTGTGGGCCGCAAATGAAGCATCGGACGATTAAAGACCACCTACTGAAAAACTTGGGGGTGAGGGAGTCCTGGATTAGGGGGTCCTCGAATAGCCGACCTGTTGTTTATGGGCCGGACTGTGTGGGACGCAAATGGAGCATCGGGCGATCAAATACCACCTACGCCAGATGGAAGTTTCGAGAAGCCCTGACGTATTCTCCAAGTTATTAGTTGTAGTCAGGCATGTTTATCTCTTCGGCATGTAACCGACATGTATGAACCCAGAGCACCCTCGGCGTCTATATAAGCCGGAGGGTTTAGGGGTATAGAAGGACAAGTCATCTAGGGTTAGCTATTCGATCTCGAGGTAGATCAACTCTGTAACCCCTCATCATCAATACAACAAAGCATGACATAGGGTATTACCTTCATAGGAGGGCCCGAACCTAGGTAAATTTGTGTCCCCTTCGTCTCCTGTTACCATCGATTCTAGTCTCGCAGTTCGGGACCCCCTACCCGGGATTCATCGGTTTTGATACCGATATTGGTGCTTTCATTGAGAGTTCCTCCGTGAGTGCCGAAGGAATCGATGGATCACCTCGTCACAAGTAGCGAGATCTGCATCGAGAGGACTTTCGCCCCCGATCAGACTCTCACCAGCAACAAGGTCTTGTCGCATGCCTACCCGATCAGCCGTCATGGCCAGACCGGAAGTTTTTCCCCCAATAAGAGTATCAAGTTCGGAACCTTAGAGTTCGTGGCTGATTCACGGGGAACACTTGTTCTAATGGAACCCTCAACCTTTGAAGAGTTCGGACGTTTTGATGCCCAAGACATCAGGCCCCATGGTGGGCAGAACATAGATCCGCTTCGGCATAGCTCTGGAACCGTCACGCCGCTCGATGAATCCACTCATATCAGCGACATGCACCCTGCCATCGCCTCGTTCTTCAACAAGTTGTTCGATCGGATCAAAACTATGCGTATATCGGATGACCAGGTTCCGATCTATGATCGGCTCGGGATCAAAGCCGATGACAGGGAGATTCATGTCCCTCTGGTCACCCACCTTGTCTCTAAGATCGAGTGTCCGGCTGCGGATTCTGCCCGATAGCCGGAATTGAAAATCGTCTATACTTCAGTCCTTGATCACCAAGACTCTGTCGGTGAACCAGAAGCGAGGAATCACTCTAAAGACGGACTGTCATCGGTCTGGAATCCTTCGCACAATTTGGAAACTGTAGTTCCGAATACTCGTTGCGACATGGAATCGAATTTTTTCCCACCCACCGCCCAAGACGACCATCCAAGTATCGCACCAAAGCCCGTGTCTTCGCACTTTTGGGATATCAAGCAACTACAAGCAGAATCAGTCCACCACTTTTGGGCCAGACTCTTACTCACTAGGAGCAGAGTAAAAGGTCTTAGTGACCAAGATATAACGGCAATTTTCATTGGCATTTGCCATGATGAAGGGATTCTTAATGCCCTGGCCTGCCGATGCATAAGTGACTTTTCGGAGTTATCCGAATTGGTACAAAAGTATTGTGCCACGGAGAGCGTCTGGCATTCCGAACAGTTGTTCTCGGAACCAATTTTCCTCAAACACCCTAAAGGAGCTCAGAAAAAGAGGATACCTCCAAAGCGGCTAGCTAGGTACGAACCCGTCGAAAAAAGAAACAAGCCCTTTTCAAGGACCGGCACTGTCCTCGATGGACTATTGGATAAACCTTGCCCCATACATTCTGTGTTGTTAAACACAAACCCAACTCATAGCTTTAGAGCTTGCTGGGTCATCAGACAAGTCGCAAAAAGCAGAGAGGCCATCCTCGAAACACCTCCGTCAAGTAGGCGATCTCCTTCGCCGCCTGGATTCAATGCCGAAGTCCTGACGGTCTATGAGACCTTCCCCTCGAGGAACAGGCGTAAAAGAGCTCTTAGAAAGCTCGAGCAAGTCTACCATGTGGCAGCCACTAGCCCATGGGCAGACATACCGATTACTTTTGGGGACACTGACCAGCCACCAATTCTTCCCGGTCACTCACCGGGCGCACTAGTCTTGAACTCCATCATTGATGGATACAGGCTACATAAAGTGCTAATGGACGGCGGCAGTGGTCTTAACCCTATATACGAGGCCACCTTGGAAAAAATACAGTTCGACCGATCTCGCATCGAACATAGCAACACAACCTTCCGGGGAATTATCTCAGGGAAAGAGGCAGGTTGTTCCGGATGTATCATCCTAGATGTGGTGTTCGGCACGCCCGAAAATTATCGATCCAAAGAACTTCTCTTCCACATCGTCCCTTTACCAAGTGGATATCATGCCCTATTGGGACGTGACGCCTTTACAAAGTTCCAGGCTATACCCCATTACGGGTACATGAAACTCAAAATGCCAGGACCAAACGGAGTGATCACGATCACCAGTGATCCGAACATAGCCCTTCGGGCCGAAAACAAAACAGCAGCGCTCGCCCTCGACGCATTAGCAGAAACTTTCTCTGCCAAAGAGTTGACCGCCTTACGGTCAACAGTTAATAAGGACGATGTGATCCTTAGCAAAAGGCCCAAGTCCACTTCCTTTAAACCTACAGAGGAAATCGTTAAATTTCAGGTACATCCAACGGACCCCAATAAGACAGCGTCCATCGGAGCCCAGCTTGATCCCCTCGTGGATGAAGCACTACGGAATTTCCTCCGTGAGAATTGGGACATTTTTGCCTGGCATCCTTCTGATATGCCTGGAATCCCGTGTCGGCTCCCCGAACACACCTTAAACATTATCCCAGGCTTTAAGCCCGTGAAACAGACTCTGTGTCGCTTCTCCGAGCCCAAATGGCAAGCCATGGGTGAAGAATTAGCTAAACTGCTCGAGGCCGGATTTATTCGGGATATTAAACACCCTGAGTGGCTAGCAAACCTGGTTATGGTACCTAAGAAAGACAAGTCTTGGCGGCTGTGTGTCGACTTCAAAGACCTCAACAAAGCCTGCCCCAAGGACCCTTTCCCCTTACCACGCATAGACCAGATCATTGACGCCACAGCCGGACACGATTTGTTTTGTTTCCTCGACACTTACTACGGATACCATCAAATTAAAATGAAGGAATCCGATCAAACGGCCACTGCATTCATCACCCCCTACGGGCCATTCTGCTTCAACATGATGCCTTTCAGGCTAAAAAACGCTGGGGCCACATACCAGCGCATGATCCAAACATGTCTCGCGACAGAGGTCGGTAAGACTATCGAGACATACGTGGATGATGTGGTAATCAAAACCAAACACATCGGCTAGTTGATCGACGACTTACGGCAAACCTTCGCTAGCCTATGCAAATATGATATACGGCTCAATCCGGAAAAATGTGTATTCGGAGTTCCCTCTCGTAAGTTGCTTGGATTCATCGTCTCCTATAGAGGAAAAGAGGCAAATCCAGCTAAAACCCGTGCTCTATCAGAACTTACAATTCCCACAGAGCTGAAGCATGTCCAGAGGCTAGCCAGGTGCGTAACAACGTTAAGCCACTTTATCTCCCGCCTCAGAGAAAAGGCTTTGCCGCTCTATAAGCTGCTGAAGCGGACAAACAAGTTCGAATGGACCGATGAGGTTGCGGTTGCGTTAGAAAAAATTAAAACACTACTGGCAACTAATCCCATACTCAAGATACCAGGCACCGGTGAGCCCATATTATTATACATATCGCCCATCAACAAAGTCGTCAGTGCGGTGCTCGTCGTTGAACGAGATGAGGAGGGACATAAATTCCGGACTCAGAAACCGGTATATTATGTGTCAGAAGTGCTAACTCAGTGCAAGTCCAGATTCCCACGTTACCAAAAAATAGCCTATACAGTATTCATGGCGTCGAGGAAACTCAGACACTACTTCCAGGAGTGCGCGGTAAAAGTGGCATCTGAGGTCCCCCTGAATGATATAATCAACAACAGGGACGCCACCGGCCGCATAGACAAATGGGCCATTGAGCTCCTTCCCTTTGAAATAACCTACAAGCCACGTTGTGCCATTAAATCTCAGGTACTAGCGGACTTCCTGGCTGAATGGACAGAGGCCGAGCTCCCCAAGGAATACAGTGCATACTCCCATTGGACAATGTACTTTGATGGATCCAAGACCTTGACCGGACTGGGGGCTGGAGTTATCCTCACATCCCTCACAGGCGACAACGTGCGATACGTGTTGCAAATCATGTATGCTGACTCCAATAATGCAGCAAAATATGAAGCTATCCTTCATGGTCTTCGGATGGCGGTATCAATGGGAATACGACGGCTAGAGGTATGGGGAGACTCAAACTTGGTCATATCCCAAATTAGCGGCAAGTTTGACGCCAAAAATCTAAAGATGGCGGCATATAGAAACGCCGTCCTCAAGATATTTGCTCGGTTCGAGGGGTTGGAATTCCACCATGTTGCTCGCGACAACAACCAAGCCGCCGACATACTAGCCCGTATGGGATCCAAGCGCGACCCCGTCCCGAGAAACACCTTCTTGGAGCAGCTCTTTAAGCCCTCCGTAGTGTGGCAGGACGACGACAATGGCGCCGGTCCGAATACGGCAGACGAAGTTGTTCCCCCCATAAACGAGCCAGATGATGTCATTATCGGTGGATCCGCGATGAATGAAACGCCCTCGGCTCATGAGGTAATGACAGTAATAGCGCCATGGACAGAGCCCTTCCTCGCTTACCTTCTTCACAAGGAACTCCCCGATGATCAAACCAAGGCACCGCGCATAGTTCGGTGATCCAAGGCCAACAAAGTACACGAGAGTGATTTATACAAGAAAAGCACAACCAGAATATTACAGCAGTGTATATCCGAGGAAGAAGGACAGGAGCTCCTCGCCGAAATCCACACAGGCATGGGCGGGCATCACACCGCGGAAAGATTCCTTGTCAGCAAGGCCTTCCGAGCTGGTTTCTTTTGGCCCACGGCTCGGACGGACACTCAGTCACTTGTTTAACATTGCGTAGGGTGTCAACTCTTCGGAAATCAAAGTCACATGCCCCCAACAGCTGTTCGAACTATTTTGATCACCTGGCCTTTCACGGTCTAGGGGCTGGACATGGTCGGACCCCTTAAAGGGGGAACCAAGAAAAATATATACCTACTAGTCAAAGTTGACAAGTTCACCAAATGGATAGAAGCAAAGCCCGTCAAGTCGGCTAAATCCGGACCAGTGATCGACTTTATATCTAGCGTAGTACACCGTTACGTCCTGCATAGTTTAATAATGGATAATGGTTCCAACTTCACGGCCCAAGAGGTCAAGGACTGGTGCGCAAAAATGGACATAAAGCTTGATTATGCGTCGGTCTATCATCCGCAGACCAATGGATAGGTCGAGCGAGCAAACGGTCTTATTATGAGCGGCATCAAGCCACGTTTGGTCCGATCTCTTCACGAGTCCGACTGTCATTGGGTGGAGGAACTCGACTCTGTTTCTATGGGGCTTGCGTACCATCCTGAACAGATCAACGGGTTACACAGTGTTCTTTATGGTCTATGGGGCAGAGGCAGTCCTCCGTTGCGATATTATCCACGACACACCAAGAGTGCGCATGTATGAGGAAAAGGAGGTCGAGTTGGATTGGCATGACGAACTAGATGCCTTGGAGGGAGAGCATGACATAGCTCTGACTCGTTTCACTCTTTACCAACAGCAAGCTCGATGTTACCAAAGTAGGGAGGTCAGGGCAAAAGCATACAACATAGGTGAACTCGTCCTACGGCTCTCGGAGAAACAGAAGCATAAACTCAACCCCAAATGGGAGGGTCCTTTCATCATCAACGAAGTAATCATGGGAGGTGCCTATCGTCTGCGGAGTCCATCCGATAACCGCCTTGAACCAAACTCATGGAATGCAGCTCGTCTTCGACGCTTCTACGGATAAACCGGTGTCGTCTAAACTCCCCCACATTTTTTCCTTTTTCCCCTTGTTATTTTTCCTTTTTTCTTCTTCCCTTCCCATTTTGTTGTTTGACAGGGCCAATTTCTTTTCTTACCCTATGTTCGACTGAACCAATCTTGTACTAAAGATTATCGGCATACACCATAAAGTGTTAAATCCGAACACATCACGTGAGGGCTTCTTCTAGTAGCCAAACTTTTTTATTACAAGTATTTTCTCACACTTACCGAACGCACATGTTTATTTTGTCATGTTCTAGCCATCATATGCATCAATTTGAATTAAGACTTTGCCAAGCTGGGTTGCCTCGCTCCTGTGATTAATCTCTACGTTTCCAATTGTTCGCCTAGAGAGTAAAGGTAGCACCTCTGCGATTGTTATGACTGGGTCATCCAGACACGTACCTTAGACGGGTGAAGCCGAAAGGTAGCTATCTTACATAGAAAATTGTTCAGATATGATGGAAGCACCTTATACGGCTCTGGTCATTATCACCGTTGTTTGGGTCTTTTCTTGCCAAAGAACAATTAGCCGCATACTGAAAGTATTCGGACTTCTATCTACGATCTTCGTAGAGCCCCGACGAAAGGTATTGATAGAGGTACTATTTTCCTCGAAAGATGTTTCTTGCGCTAAATAGTAATATAACATATCTTTGTGTGTGCTTTCTGTCTGTTCGCACCGCATGGCCGGATTGCCTGGTTTCCCGAATACAGTTCGCTCTTTTGGAGGGACAAATAAGGAGGAACACTCCCGAGCTCTTCCCACGGGGGGGGGGGGGGGGGGGGGAGGGAAGCCGATGGCTGGTTAAGACAAAGTTTACAATACAGATTGTTTATACACACGTACATATAAATTACATGTGCGACTGCTGATCGAGATTATCGATTATGGTGTTAAGGGGGCAGTCCGCTTGCGAAAGACGGGCGGTAGACATCACCTGGTCATACAACAGGTGGAGTGGCACTTCTTTTCCATCCGATCCCACGGGACCAACCCACGCCATATGCTCGGATTTAAGTCCGGTGAAACGGGTCTTGATTATTTCTCATGCTTCCCGTGCTCCCTCGCGGCAAGCTGAAGTCTTCCACGGTTCGAACCTATTTCGAGCCCCCTTGAATCGGTCCACAAGTGCAGCTAGCCCTTAAGGTGGTTGTTCGGCAGGCCATAGTGCCTTCACCATTCCTTTCATTGCTTTCCGCACGCGCCCATGGAGAGAGGTCAGCTCCTTTAGCAGGCCCCCTGGCCTGATTCGATCTCCTCTTCAGGATGCCCGGACAGGAGGCCTGTTCATAAGGAAACAGCGTGCTTACCATTATTCCCTACATCAAAAATATTTATTGATAATAGCATTGTACTTACCGAACACGCCCCTATGAAGCTTTCGGTTTTCTTCTTGAGCTTGGGCCAATTGAATCTTCAAACTCTTAATTTCTTCGGCCTGCTTTTGCACAACAAGGTGGCTTGCTTGGTGCTGGGACTCGGCATACCTCTGAGAGTCTCGGGCTTCTTTCAACTGCCTTTCCATGTGCCCTATTAATCCGGCTGCTACACGGAGTCCATGTGTCAGGCACTATGATATATTAATATTAGCAATAAATGTACACTCACCATGGGCCTCGCACGTGAAGCTCTTACTTGTGCCAGTTCGGCCTTCACGGATTGTACTTCCGTGCGGCTCTCCTCGAGCTCATTGGCCAATTGCTCAAACTGTTGCTTTGAGGCCTGCGTCAGCAGTCAAACAATGCGGAGATCCTTAATTCGTTCGTTTCAAACCAAATTAAGGCTCGGGGGCTAATGGGCTTACACAAATGTTCGGATTCTATAAAAAATGGTCACTTACCTGTATGCTGGATGTTAACAACTTCATAGCATCGCCGAACCCAGCTCGGGCGGCACCAAGGTGCGCATCCGCTGAGCGTAGGGCGCCGAACTCCTGTTCGAGGAAAATTGGGTGCCGCATGGATTCCCATCGTTGCCGATGATGCATGGCACTCTCCACCTCCAATTTGGTGAGCATACACCATCACCAGAATCGGTGGGCGCTGGATTGGACATGGGGGCTTCTGTAGCAGAAGCCGCATGGGCCGTGGCTCAGGAACTTCGGGCGTCTCCAGACACCCGGGTAACCCCTTCAGTAGGAGAGGATTGGGCGTTTCGCCTAAGTATTTCAATGAAACAAACTGTTCTAAGACTCTATTGATCGCAACAATAAGCGGATAACTGAAAAATGTACCTTCGGGATGAGCGGGCAGGTGGATTCGTCCCCATAATCGTCTCCTTCGTAGGATCCCTGTTGGCCTCCGACTTGGCCACGGCTTCGGCTACCGGTGTATGGCGCACGGATCGGCGGCGTTTGGGAGTCGGGACCGGCACGTCCGGGGCGCTCTTGGTAGCTGGCCTCTTGCGGGAGGAGCTTTTCTTCTTGCCCGCAGCAGGGATGGAGAATGACCCGGGGTAATCAACTATGATAGCCACCAGGGTTTGGACGATGTTGCCCTGCAAATAGACTCCATTTTCAAAGTCAATAAGAAGATTCAGGTCCTCGTTGAAACCCGGATCGTTGTCGCGTGAATGGTTCTCGGGCTGAGGAGCCGGACAGTTGACTGTCTCGATGAAAATCCTCCATTCATGTTCACGCCAGGCTTCGGTCAAATAAAGTGCGAAACGGAAACCCCGAACTATTTTCATGTTTGAAAGAGAATGGCTTACCCATTCGATGGGATTGTGGGCCGAATATCCTTCCTTGGTTGCCCGCCGAACAAATCTTCTTGCTCTCCTTTGTACATGTCGGTAAGTGTGGTGGCCAATGCCGTCGGATTGGCAGGCCCTTGCTTTCGGGAGCGCGTGGTGTCGCTTGTCCCGTTGTATTGTCATAAGGGATGTACCCTCTGTTGGAGGGGCTGCACACACCGAGAGATAGCAGCGGTCATGACGTCGATCATGGTCAGTTGGTGCTGGACGAGCATCCGCACCTGCGTGGCTAGGCGCCACGCTTCGACACTTTCCTCCTAGGACGAGCTCCTTGGCGTCAGTTGTACCTCTTCTTTAGGAGGACGTTAGAGTATTCGGGAAGACCTGTCCGAGTTGACTCGAACAGGGGTACATCTTCAATATAAAACCATTCTGAGCTCCATTCTTCGGTGTGCCTGGCGGATACCCCGTCCCCGCTATGCGGCACACTTCGGCTCCGCCGACTTCCAAAATTGTCTTGTCTCAAGTCCGGGGGACGAGACAGAAGTATTTCCTCTACAAATCAAAATGTGCTTCGCACCCCAAGAACATATAGTAGAGAGCCCAAAATTGTCTTTAGATGAGGAGGAAGAGAATGTGGTGTGAGCCACGATTTTGTTTGATTAAATGGGTTGGTGCCCCTGTTACGGAGGGGTGAGATTGTAAAAATTACTGACCACTCGCCTCCCCACGACGCGCGAAAATCGAGGAACACGCGCAGTTATTATAACGAACATGCGCCCGCAAGGCCTGAGATCTTACCGAAAACTGGTCGGTTGCCGGACAAGGAGGGATGAAGGACTCGCCTCGTGAGGTCGGCTTCTCGAAACTCCTAGTCCGGGGGCTACTGAGGGAGTCCTGGATTAGGGGGTCCTCGAATAGCCGACATGTTTTTTATGGGCCGGATTGTGTGGGCTGCAAAGAAAGCATCGGACGATCAAAGACCACCTATGCCAGATGGAAGTTTCGAGAAGCCCTGACGTATTCTCCAAGTTATTAGCTGTAGTTAGGCATGTTTATCTCTTCGACATGTAACCGACCATGTGTAAACCCAGAGCACCCTCGGCGTCTATATAAGCCGGAGGGTTTAGGGGTATAGAAGGACAACTCATCTAGGGTTAGCTATTCGATCTCGAGTAGATCAACTTTGTAACCCCTCATCATCAATACAACCAAGAAGGACGTAAGGACCTACATAGGAGGGCCCAAACATGGGTAAATATGTGTCTCCTTTGGTCTCCTGTTACCATCGATTCTAGTCTCATGGTTCGGAACCCTCTACCCGAGATTCGTCGGTTTTGACACCAACAAAGGGAGGATAAAAGCAATTAGTACATATAAAAGCAATGTGTAAGATAAAAATTATTATTTACAAAATAAGTATGGAAAAACAGTGCACTTGTAAGCCGAGTGTCATTTATCGAGTATTCGGCTTGTACACAGCACCGTACGGAGGCGTTTGCAGCCGCCGTGATGGCCACGTAGCAGCAGCCTTTGCCGAGCACTGGCTGTAAGCCGAATGCCTTTCAGTCTATATGCCAAGTATCTCACGTACGCCGAGAGTGCACTGTGCGCACTCGGCTTACGTGTCTGGAAGCGGAGTATCCTTCTGTGCCCTGTATATCACTACTTGGCTTAGATGGATATATCAGCCGAATACCCGTGTTTTGCCACTCGACGTACAAGGTAATACTCGCATCGTGTGATTTTCCTCTAGTGACGCTAGATAGTTTCACTAAATTTTTATTCACCATTCAGCTGCCATTTTGAAAGTGGAAATTTCTTGGGACGTGTATGCACAAATTCGCGTGTAGTATTCGAACAAAGAAGAAATTAGAACAAACAAAGCAAATTCAGCCACTAATGGCATATGGGCACAACCGAATTTGATACAATGGACAAATAGTATGGCATCTTATATGTGCAAACTTGAGTAATCGAAGCTCTCAGTGAATTATATTATAGATAGATAAAAATGAGGCCTGCAAAGAAAAGATAAAATGAGGGTTTTGACCACTAGGCCCAAATAAATGGAAATATAAGTCCCAAGAAAAAGACTATACAAACAACAACCATGACATCATCGAAAGCCTAAAAATATGGAGCATGGCCATTTCTCCAGCCAACTAAGGTGGCAAAAGCAAGCAAAAAACTAAGGAACGGTTCTTTTGGAGCTTTTTACAGCTTATTATCAAAATAAGACAGAAGATGAAAAAAACTCGTTTTAAAAAAGCTAGCTTAGCTTATTTCCATTTTCTCCTCATGTGTAATGGAAAAAAGCTGGGTCAAACCGGCTTTCCGCAGCTTCCCCCAAGTGAAACGAAAGGGTATAACGAAATGTTCTATTTTTTATGTAAATTACGTCAAAATTGCCACCGAGGGCGCTGCCCCCGCACTCGACCGTCGCGAGCGGGCGAACGCACTCGACCGGCCTGATGCTCCCGCTCCCTCTCGTCTCACTCCTCCAGGGTTTGCCCCGCCGCCACCCCGCCCCGCCGCCCCTCCTTCGGCCCGGTCCCCTCCCTCCCTGTGAGCGACCCAGTCTGCCAACGCCCCTTCCCTCCCTGCGAGCTCGTGGCCCGGTCCGGCCCCTTCGGCGACCCACTCCGCCGGCGCCCCAACCCCGTTCCCCCTCCCCTCGTCCTGGGCAGCAAGGTGAGCAGCTCCTGTTAAGTTTTTGTATGGGATTTGCTCCGGCAGCTCCTCTGATTTGGTACTGTGTTGATATGGAAGAACTAATTTTGATATAGATGTGTTGATATGGTGTGTTGGTATGGAACAAATAATATTGATATAGATGTGTGGATATGGTGTATTGTGTGGAAGATTTTTGCTCCTGTGAGCAGCTCATATAGATTTTTGCTCCTGTGAGCAGCTCATATACATATTGTTTGTACTACATATTAATTATTACAATTCTTTTGTATTTCCATGATGAAAATAGATGAAAGCGTCACACGGTACAAACCTGCTACGCAAACGATGATCATTATTGCATGTGATGGTGTTTGAAAGTCGAATTTATGACATGTGGTGGTGTTTGAAAGTCGAATTTATGTTCATATGGGCAACGAAATAATAAATAATAGCGCAATATCATTTAGTCCGAACAAACAATATAATCAAAGGGCAATACAAACTTTTAACTGATCGTACACACATAAGCTGAGAAAACAGGCACTGAAAAGAACTGGCTAGCCTATTATCTGGAGCTTATTTTCACAGCAGCTTATCTTGAGCTTATTTTCACAGGAGCTTATTTCCATAGCAGCGGTCAAAAGAACTGGCCAAGCCAATCTGGAAAGAGTAATTGGCATGTCACAACACATTCCAGCCACCTTAGGATTTGATGATATGAATGACATTGAAATGCATATATTAGAATATAGTCACAAGGCTAATGATGATCGAAATGAGTTGTGGCTTCGACAAATCCATACAAAGATAAAAATTAATTGTCCATCTAGGAACATGTTATTGGAGAACGCTCGACGGAGATCTTTAACTCACTTATCATGCATGCATAACCTGCTTAACTACCAGGAATTAGGTCAATGTTGCCTTCCACAAAAGGATACGCCATGAAGATATTGTGTAGTTGTGTGCACCAATCATCATTTGTTGTGACCATATCCGGCACTTTCACAGTCACCCTTTTAAGCATTGGTGCGCGTCTAAACACCACTTTCAAGAAATCAAACTCATCATCATTTCCTTCAAAGCCTTCGACTTCCAGCTTTTCAAGATTTGTCAAGGAAACATTTTGGGTTCTCCAGTTCTTGGGCTCATCAAAGGACAATTTATTGGGCACGTCGCTTTCACCTAAACCAAATTGTGATTTATATCAATTGTAGTATATATATAGATAGATAGTTAGAATGATAGATAGATAGATGCTGCACTAATCAAATGCTTAGAACCTTTTTGTTTTCCGTATATATGACATTTTTGTTCCACGAGTAATAACATATATATTGTATATATAAGCACACCAATAAGTTACCTGTGATCTCAGTAGGACGATCTTGAGGCTTCGTGTAGCTTGGCCAATGCGATCCATCCAAAGAAGACGCAACACAAATGCTCCAAACGCATGCCCCCTTGTTTCCAGGTGTAGCTCCAAACCAGAGAAATTGGTGACCATATGCTTCGATATCTCTGCCGCAAATGTGATCTCTCCACTTGAAAAACTAAATGAATCCTGCAAAAACAATTTGACGAGATATCATAAATAAGTTCAAAGAAATTAAAAAGCTTAGCATAAAATCAATGACATAAAATTTAGATGCGCAATACTTAAAGCACATCTCTGGATGTGCTTTAGCAAAACTAAAGAAATTAACATTGAAATTGAATAAGTTTAATTTAGTCAATGAATCCAACGTAAACCCAGTACGTAGGAGTGTAGGACACGAGGCATACGTTAGCACACATGCGGAGAGATAGGACATTGACCAGAGGGAGCTGCGGGCACGTCGTCATCTTCCCCGGCGTCAGTGAGCGCCCACCGTCGGTATCTATCTGCCGTCTCTAAGCTCACCTCCAAGAGATCCCAGAGACCAAGCCTCTGAACCACCCGGGCATAGGAGCACCGCCACGAGATCTTCCCCAGCAGTGGCGCCGAGATGGAAACGCTGAGCTCGCTGCTGGCATGAAAGGAGACCGTCAATCGCTTGAGCTCGGGGGCCTTGACGTCGATACGGTGTGTGCTACTGCCGCACTCCCTCACCACGGCGAGCCCCTGCAGCGAGAACGAGTGGACGTTGATGCTGGCCGCCCCGGGCGCGGCGGTGCTGCTGGCCACGGTGAGCGCGCGGAGGCGCGGGCAGCGGAGCACGATCAGGTCGGCGAGGTCGTCGAGGTGGCAGCCGTTGAGGGACAGCCTCTCGAGCAAGGGGAACCCGGTGCTGGCCGGCGAGTGGGCTAAGCGGAGGTCCAGCCCTTGCAGCTCGATCGCGGTGGCGCGGTGGAACCGGGGAAGCTCCACGACGACGGAAGGGTCCCGCACGTCACGCACGCCCTGCGGGAGGGTGAAACGGAGTCGCGCCGGCGAGAGCCTCGCGGCGGCGCGGAGCACCGAGGAGACGACGTTGGCCGCGGGGGGGCTGTCCTCTACGGGGACGCGGATGTCGAGGAGGCGCAGCAGCCCGGGGCAAGCCGCGCGGCGGAGCGCGTCCTCGAGCGAGCCGAGCGGGACGTCGCGGAGGGTGACGTCGACCTCGGGGAAGATGGCGCTGAGGCCGCGCCACCGGCGGGACAGGATGGTGGTGCGCGCGGCGGCGCGGGCGCAGGGGAGGTGCACGAGGATCCGGAGGAGGAGGCGGTCCGGGAGGGAGCTGATGCGGTCGACTCCTCGCTGGGGCTTGGGACGGGAGGCGCCATGGCTTGTTTCTCTGCTTCCATCCATGGCTCGAAACCCAAACCCTATCGAGGAGCTTTTGAGTTTCCATCCGATCTACTTTTAACATTAAGTTAGTATAAATTTTGTATTAGAGAAACGACACTTATTTTGGGACGGTGAGAGTACAGTAATAAGCAATACAAACCCTGCTAGAAGTTTTGATGTTACCGATTACGGTACGTATGTGTACGTGTCATACATGAGCAAACTTTTTTTTACTTATTCCGTATATTTTTCAGTAGGCATCGAAATATCCGATTTTTGAATAGATCCAAAAGTTCTGGGACTTTTTTTTACCGGAGTTGGTTCAAACAAAATTATGAATTTCAAAATAAAAACCGACTGAAATTCTGAAAAATATCCAAAATCTCCGGGAAAGCTACGAAAAGATGTGATCTGCTACGGAAAATGACAGAAAACAAATAAAATGAATTACAACAAAAAATACAACATATTCTAGGGTCTTAGTTAAGCTTTTAAGAAATAAAAGCCATATACATATAAGTTACTATACTAAAGTGGCAAGGCTTTGCTTTTTCTGTTTTTTTAAGTTTTTTTAAACCTCTACTATTCATTTACATCAACATCAATGAACAGTCCTAGGAATAACAACGTGTGAACAACGAACTTTTTACATCAAAGGTTTGTAAACACATGAACAGTACCAACAGCAAACAGTACCCCGTTGAACAGTGCTTCCAAATAATTTAATCTTTCTTATTTTTTCTGAGGTTTCACGGGAGAAAAAATACGCATGTTGTTAATAAAACCAGGACCTTTCACATATTTAGGGTTAAGTTTCAGGATTTTTAACACATCATTTTTCTCCACCGGCGTACCGACGCAAAGCTGTCTTAATCGTCTCCTGATCCCGGTGATGGAGCTGCCGAATCACAAAACAGTAGGCCAAAACAATATATTTGCATGATCAGTAATTCGTGATGAAAATAAATTCTTGACCGATTACTACCCAATTTTACAACACGACATTAGCAAACAGTTCACTAACAATTACCAGAACAAAAACCAGAACTTATATGGAACGATATTAATAGCCGGGCTGGTTTGCTTAATTTGTTAAATCATTTAGTGTTCGTTACGTGCCTACATAGATCACGGATAAAGACAAAATTTGTATTCTCCTTCAAGTTACTACACTAAAGTGGCAAGGCTATGCTTTTTCCGGGTTTTTCTAGTTTTTTAAACCTCTACTATTCATTTACATCAACATCAATGAACAGTACTAAGAATAACCACATGTGAACATAAAACTTTTTTACATCAAAGGTTTGTAAACGCATGAACAGTACCAACAGAAAACAGTACCCCGTTGCTTCCATATAATTTAATAATTTCTTGTTTTTTCTGAGGTTTCACGGGAGAAAAAAATACGCATGTTGTTAATAAAACTAGGACCTTTTACATATTTAGGGTTAAGTTTCAGGATTCTTTTGCACATCATTTTTCTCCATCGGCTTAATCGTCTCCTGATCCTTTCCAGTGATGATGTTGTCGAGTCACAAAACAGTAGGCCAAAACAATATATTTGCATGATCAGTAATTCGTGATGAAAGTAAATTCTTGATCGATTACTGTCCAATTTTACACCATGACATCGGCAAACAGTTCACTAACAATTACCTAAACAAAACCAGTACTTATATGAAAAGATATTAATAGCCTCGCCGGTTTGCTTAATTTGTTAAATCGTTTAGTGTTCGTTACGTGTCAACATAGATCACGGATAAAGATAGAATTTATGTTCTCCTTTATATTTTATTTTATTACATAATCTTGTTTATTTTGATAAAATACAGACGGAAACAGCGATGGGCGCTGCGTGTGCGCCGCGTTTCTCTAGCGCTAATTGTTCGTATTGGTTATCCAACAACAGATGTGACCAGCTGCCACATCACTATAGGCACCGGCGGCCCCTTCCATGCACTACCACGTCTACCCGTGAATCTCAACCATCTTGTTGTTAGGGTTTGCGTTGTGGAAACCTTGAAGGGGAAATGTGTGTATGACTCCGTCGTCTTGTTTCTCATGCATACTTATCCATAAATCATAGAACAACCACCACACTCAAGGTGGCTATATTCCCTATGGGGATGGGTACCCGCGGGGATTTATTCATCATGAAGCGGGGATGGGGGATAAATTCATCCATGGGTATTGTCTGGTGGATACACGGTAGTTTCACGATCCCCGCCCCGTTGCCACCTGGAGTGCACACTGCATCTATATCTCCATTGATGACCATTTCACTTTTTATATTATCCAAAACAGCGACTCGTACATCTGAAACTCATATTTAAAATGCAAATGCAAAGTAGATTCCGTGATTTCTGGAGCCCGATTACAAAATCCAAAAAAAATACTTTATATATCCATCTTAAATTAATGGGCTACAAAAAATACAAACATGAATAAAATTACTTCGATTATTTGCTATTATTGATCTACAAATTAGATACATGTCCATAAATTTTACATCGAGTATAACAATTGTTCATGGGTACGGCGCGTGTCTCCTGATCACACAGGTTAGCCCCTCTGCGATAAAGTCTATGCTAGCAACTCAAGATACTTACTGTTAGAATATAACTTGTAATAGGATTGAAGAGTCCTACTCGGTTTGTAATAGGGCTAGGTCGGTGTGGCTAGCTCCTCATACATACCTCTTGTAACCGGCACAATATCATTATCAATTATTGTTCAATATAACTTTACATGGTATCAGTTTTTAGGTCCTAGGGCATGGCTCGGCCGCCCACCCTGCCGCCGCCCGGCTACTTTGAGCGGTGGGCCGCCATTGTCGCCGCCAAAATCACCGCGGCCGCGGCCTCCTCCGCCTCAACCTCTACTATAGCTCTCCCTACACCAATACCCCATTCCATCTCTTTCACCGACACCATCTCCGATATTAGCCCTTACATCCCCGTAACCCTAGACCTCGCTGCTCACAACTACTACCATTGGCGTCATCTTTTCGACGTCCATCTTGGACGATGCAACCTCCGATCTCACGTCACCGACGCCCCTCTTCCTCAACCTCATGATCCGCAATGGGTCAAGGATGATCTCGCCATTATTCAAAGGATCTACATGCGACTCTCCACAGAGATCTTCAATCTTGTCCACCGTGACGGTGCCTCCGCCGCTGATCTTTGGACGGCCCTTCACCAGCTCTTCCAGGACAACATCGACGCTCGCGCTAATAGTCTCCACATCGAGCTTCGAAACACGGTGCAAGGTGATGCACCCATCAGCGCCTACTGCCAGCGCCTCAAGACGATCGTGGATGAACTCCGCGAACTCGGTGATCCGATCGATGGTCGCCAGCTCATCAACCCCCTCCTCGTCGGCCTCAGCGAGCGGTTCGAAAACTAGGCCTCCTTCATCCCTATGATGTGTCCGCGTCCCTCCTTCGCCGAGGTTCGCTCGATGCTCCAGTGGGCCGACCATGCCCTCGCTACAAAGGAGTCCCTTCCTCAGGTCTTCACTACGTGTCCTCGCCCGCCTACGCCAACGCCGGCACTGCCTCCTCCAACAACACCTCCTCAACTATCCGGCTGGCGTCCAAGTCCCAACTACAGGGGTAAAACCCCTCGGCCGCCGCTGTTGCGCATGGTGCCCGCCCCGGCTCCACCAACTGCACCACCACCGCCCCCGTCTTCACCAACTGCACCATCGCCGCCGCCCGGATGACACCCATCTCCTGATCCGTGGACAGACCTCGTCCAGGCATGGCCTATGCCCTGGTCCGCTCCTACGGCATATGGTGCTCCGCCTGCCTATACCAGTGGCTGGCAACCCGGTGCCCGCCCTCACACGGGTGCGCCCATCCTCGCGCCCTGACAGCCGACGGCCGCGTACCATGCTGCTCCCTCCTTCGCGTCACCGATCTACAACGTCAGCCCTTATGCATCCTATAGCGCTCCATCGCCCCCCTACATGCAGTAGTACAATGATGGTGGCTCTCTTTACGCCGATGCCGGCCCTACTGCCAACACCACCACACCCTCAAGCTCCCATGACTACACCGGCCTCTACTTCGACTCCGAGCTGGGACCAAGCTGCTTTCCTAAAGCCATGAACAACTTTGCTGCACAAGGGACCTCAGGTACGAATTGGATTTTCGACTCTGGTGCTTCTAGTCATATGTCTGCATCAAGTAACTTACTTTCCTCTTGCACACCCTCGTCCTTTTCCTCCATTACTCTCGTTGATGGTTCTTCTATTCCTATTTACTGTGTCGGACAGGCTCAAATCCCATCCCCATTTAAACCCTTGCTTCTTCGTGATGTTCTTGTAGCTCTTGCTCTTATTAAAAATATGATTTTTGTTCGCCAATTCACCACTGATAATTATGTTTCTGTCGAGTTTGACCCCTTTGGTTTGTCTGTGAAGGACTACCTGACCAAGGCCGAGATCGCTCGCTTCAATAGCTCCGGTGATTTATACTCTCTCCATAGTGTTCCGGCCGCTGCTCCTCCAACATCCATGATGGCCTCTGTTGATCTATGGTACCAACGTCTCGGACATCCCAATAAAAATGTGTTATCCACCCTTCTTAGTGAACTTTCAATACCTTGTAATAGAGATTCTTACAATTCTTCTATGTGTTAGTCATGTCAATTGGGCAAACATGTTCGTCTTCCCTTTAGCTCCTCTCAATCCTCTAGTACTTTTCCTTTTGAATTACTTCATTGTGATCTCTGGACATCACCAATAGAAAGTGTATCTGGTTTTAAGTATTATCTCGTGATTCTTGATGATTTCACTCATTATGTTTCGACTTTTCCTTTACGCAACAAATCCGACGTTTACAATATCTTCCTCAACTTTCAGCGATATGTCTCCGTTCAGTTTTTCCTCCCTATAAGATTCGTACAATGTGATAATGGTCGTGAATTTGACAACTTTCAAAATCGAAATTTCTTTCTTCAATTTGGAATTCTTTTGCGTTTCTCATGTCTTATACCTCCCCTCAAAACGGCAAAGCCGAGCGTTCTCTTCGTACTCTTAATGACATCACTCGCACTCTCCTTGTTCAATCTTCTATGCCTCCAAAGTTCAGTGCTGAAGCCCTCCACACGGCCACATACTTACTCAATATTCGTCCATCTAAAGTTAACCCCAAAACTACATCTTTCTTCTCATTATTTCTCTCTCATCCCAATTACATGGCCTTAAAAGTTTGATTTGAGAAATTGTAAAGCAAATCTAAAATTGAATGAAAGAGCTACTAGATTAGAGAAAATAGTGGATTAAAAGAATTGAAGGAAGAGCTCCTTGAGAAATTGTTGATCCGGTCAAAATCGAGTTATCAATTCGAAATTGAGGACCTTAATTAATTGCATGGCCTTAAAAGTCAGAAAACATAGTGTATGCTATAAAGAAATTGAATGATAGAGATTTGAGAAATTGTTAGCTCAGTCAAAATCGAATGATTCAGTTTCAATTGAATACTTCAATTAAATATGTCAACTCTTTAAAACTAGGGAGCATGATGTTATAGAAGATACATCTGCATCGAAAATCACACCGTCATACGAAAATAATCTTGAACGACAATGTCGTATGCTGCAGGAAATTATTCATACGAGTATACTGATAATTAAGCAACTAGCCAAGCAGATATAGCACATCCGATCCGAACACTACACATACATATTCTAAGTAGGACTAGTTTCATTAACCTGATTTATGAATAACTTGCGCAATGTTATTAATAGATTTATTAGTATTTCCTTTGTTTTTAAATATAAGACATTTTAAAGATTTCACTATAAACTACATACGAATGTATATCAACATATTTTAAAATGTAGATTCATTCATTTCAATGCATATATAGTCCATAACGTAATCTCTAGAACGACTTATACGCCTTCCGTCCCAAAATAAGTGACTTAAAAATAACTCAACTTTATACTAAAATTAATGTAAAGTTAAATTATTTTTGAGGCACTTATTTTGAGACGGAGGAAGTATTTAAGAAACCTGCTAAAGCGACGGCCAGCGGTAGTTGCAGCATCCCCAAGATTCCTCTGAGCTGACTGCAATTTGATCGATCTCGACGGCGTGCCGAACGCCCAACGAAATATGCCGGCCTGGAGGGCCATGGGCCCATGTGGATATATTTTAGGACGAGAGAACTGGATACTGGGCCAACCGAACCGGAACACGCGATCCGCTCTGATTCTGAACAGGAGTCCCCCTACATTACGCTCGACGCGTCAAACACGCGGGGTGACCCACATGAGACGCTTCGTGGCCCGGCAGCTATATTATTTTTGGTTTTTTCGCTCAGGTTTTTTATTTCGGATTTACTTTTTTTATAATAATGAAAGAAATATATTTCGAAAATGTGAATAACTTTTACTCGCATGAATATTCTATTCGAAAGCGTGCTTACAATTTCTAAATTATATAAACATTCTAATGCCCAATTGTTTTCTATAAATTGCATGAACGGATTTTGATATGCATGAACATTTTCAACAATTGCATTAACATTTTTTTATTGAATACGTCCATCATCTATTGAATAAATTGTTTTTTGAGGGATTATTGGATAAATTTCCACCCTGTATTTTAAATATGTGCACCGGGTATCTAAAGAAAAACATGTATAAAACGCTGGTCACCAAGCATTCAGGAGAACATTCTTTTTTAATTCCATGAGAAATTTTCTAAAAGTAGGTAAACATATTTTTACCAATGTTCACATTGTTGAAAACTGTTCATCATGTATTCAAAAAAATCATTGTGTGTTAACTTTTTTTATGAATTTTAAAAATAATATGAAAACGCTATTGTATTTTCAAAACATCTCAAATTTCAGATAATGTTCATGAAATATTCACAAATTTAGAAAAATCATGTTTTTTCTAAGGTATTTCTATTTTTGTGCCCCTAGTTCCTTTGTACTACTCAGTTTTGCCCACGTGGCCTCACTTTTTCCCTCCTCCCTTTGCCCCAGCCTCACAAAAGCCCAAACAGAGTGTTTCCGTCAGGTCAAACTCATTGACTGTTACATGGTTAAGTGTCTGGCATGTGGGGCCGCTTAAAATGTGTCGTCTTCAACCTCCCCTAGCGGCATGAACATGTCTAGCCAGAGCACGCCCATGGCCACTGTCCGCTGTATGCGTGACCACTGACCTCCCCTACCCACATGAGCATGCCCATGAGGTCCCGCTCCTATACCTCTACCTCCCCACCAACGGATTCAATGTGACCTACCCTGTGCCGAGCGAATCAATGTCGTCTCCCTCTGTTGCATCGTCTACTTCCGAAGCCCGATTCATCATTGTTCAAACTCCACTACCATCAACATCTAGTCCATTCGAACCGCGATGACCTCTGCTTCCTTTAACCCTTAATTTCTATATGGAGCGGGACCTCCAGCTAGCTCCCTCGCCATGCTCGTGGACTCATCGCTGCTTTCGCTAGGATGTTGTTACTAGAGCTCGTGCTCGTTGGTGCCAAGCAGGTGGATGTGCTTATGGGCTCTCTAGCACTACAAGAAATATGTTAACTTGCGACCATAATATTGGTTACCGAATGGTCATTGTTTTTCATTTACGACCTTTTTATGACCAAAAATAGTTGGTCAAAAGCTGACCGTCAAGAATGGAAATTAAGGACCTTTCTTCTGGATTGGTCGTAGACGTTTACGACCAAAAAAAGGGCGTAGGTTCTACGACCGATCATTTTGGTCGTTAGAAGTTTACCCACACCACGTCGGATCCAACGTGGCAAGCTGACCTGGCAAAATTATGACCAAATAAAAAGGTCATTGATAAGAATCGGCCCGGTCTAGTTCGGTGTTTTACATGGGCCAAGCCCAAAAATTCAAACTTTATATTATTAATTTTCATGTGAATTCTGTTGGGTTACATGGGCCAAGCCCAACATTTCGGCCTTATTACTTTTGGGCTTTAGCCTTTTACAATCTATTGGTTTTCTAGTTGTTGGATATTATACTTTGGAGCTGGTCCTACTAGTTTTGTTCATCTCATAGATTGATACCACACATCAAAAAGTTCCAAATTTTTCATATTATTTCATAAGTGGGTCACACGAGTCAGGTTCCGATTTCACACTATCAAATCACATTCATAATAAAATATTTCACACTCATAATCAAATATTTCAAACAGAACAGAGAACGAATGAAATTCATGAAATAAAACTAAATTAGTCTATTACAATATTTACAGTTTATTACACCCAGACATGCTAGACATTACAATATTACAATTTTTACCATCTATTACAGTCAAATAGAACAGACAACTCTTTGCTGGATAGGGCTTCACGACTTTGCACTTTTGTTCACATTTTCACACTTTCCAACCATCTTAGGCGTGGAGCTCCTTTAAAAGAGGAATCAAGTAAAAAAGTTACATGCAACAATATTTTCTATAGATTAGCTTTCAACTCGATATTTATGTACACCATACAGAGATTGTTTTCATTTAGTACAGAGTCATTTAATACTCATATCCTTTATTTGTGTCCATGGACCAAAGGCAGAAAACAAAAACATTTGGCACACAATCATTAACTTGCCTACAAAACTGTATTCAAGCAACTCATCAGGAGGATATATATATATAGAAAAGATCATATATATACACAAATTTAACATCTAAAGGGCATCGGGCTTCAAAATTAACATGGTTGCTAGTAATTTGCCTAGGGAAAAATTAGCATGGTTGCCACTCTTGCTCTTGCATAACACAACAACGTAATAATAATCCATCAGCTCGGAGTTACTAGTTGGATCTAGCAGTTACTGGTTGGAACTAGTGAACAAAGGTTGTGAATGGTTTTTATATGAGTATATGTACAGTCATGGTTCTGGACATGAAAATATATATGTACAGTCATGGTTCTGGACATGACAATATTTGACAGTTAAAAACCTTTGTTCACCTAGTACACATGCATAATGATGATGAAAAAATCAGTAGCAAAAACCTGAATGTTCCATCATCACACGCTCACAACACATCATATAACTAGTGTGGACACATATATGATTACCATGTCACTCATGACACGAGCTAAGAGACATTCAGTTTGGAGCATTTTCCACGCAACACTTGGCATCACTAAACTACAAATCTAGCTGCCAGTAGTAGTGGGTCTGATCCTACATGGAGGAGCTCAAAATACATGGCACCACAGATAATCCATTCATCATGAACACTAGAAATCAACAAGTATGGCAAGCACATGGTTTAGCAGCCATGCCGGCAAACTATACCAGGCATGCTCAACAAGTATGGCAGATCATGGGCGTGAGAGAGCAGATCAAAGGCATGGACTGGAAGACAATCTAACTGTTAGTACTATCTATTTCCAGTTCAAATTAAGAAGATTTCTATGATAGGTCAATCTAACTGCAACACATTAATTGTAAGTCTAATATACAAATGCAGTACTATGCCATATCATCAGATACAGTTTTGTGGTTGAGGATGTCACTGCAACTAAGCACTACCCTCAGATGAAATAGTTTGAACTGATTTGTCTATATGTCTGCGTAGATCTCATGCATCATTACGAAATACAGTAGTTTCAAAACAAATTTCAGATCAGAATACTACTTTCTAGTGCGGTACAAAATTAGCTACTTACTCTGCTGGCGAGTATATTTTGTGAAGACACAAGACATGTAACTTGCCTGTTACGTCGTAGACGATGACCGCGACAGAAAAGTCTCTGGTGTAGCTCGGAATCAAGCTCCGGAACCTCTCCCGCCCAGCCGTGTCCTTGCACAATTTCAGAGTTATAACAACATCTTATTTGGTGTGGTCCTGAGACATAGCAAGTGTGGGAAAAACGCAGGTAAACTGATCCCATACCATTAGAAACAGATTGAGGAGCTAATAGCTACACAATGCTACATCAAGAGTTATTACTACCCTGTAACACATCAGGGTGCATATGCAGAACCAAATCATGCATGTCAATCATCAATCAATCAATCAGAAACAGAAAGAAAAAATATGGAGTGATGCATGCATGTGTACCCATGAAGGAGCATACTACTACTAACTTAGCTAGGATGGCATGCATGGTGTGCCCTCCTTGTGCAGCTAGGGCGATGATCTAGGATTCATATGTGCAGATGTAGCAAGCAATGCTGAACAATGCTCCCAGGTAAATGATATTCATGCTATTATAAAAGTTCGCAGGTGATTAAGCCCACAAACAAACAAGGTGGTGATCCTTTACTCCTATCTAACTACATACAAGCACCAAACACGCAAGCCATCATCAGAAAACAGACGATGATGTGCAAATAACAACAAATAGGTCACAGTTGTTCTAGAGCTAGGATTCATATCTGCAGATGTAAGCAATGCTGAACAATACTTGCAAGTAAAGGCCATCCTTGCTGTTGAAGTTTGCAGGTGATTAACCCCAAACAGACAAGTCTGTCACCCTTTACACCTATCTAACTACAGACAAGCACCGAGCATGCATATCATCAGAAAATAAATGATGGTGTAGTGATAACAACAAATAGAGCACAGATGTCCTATAGATAGAACATTATATGTGCAGATGTAAGCAATTGAAGTAATTGTTGGGGAACGTTGCATGGGAAACAAAAGTTTTCCTACGCACACGCAAGATCTATCCATGGTGATGAGCATCTACGAGAGGGAGAGTGGATCTACATACCCTTGTAGACCGCTAAGCGGGAAGCGTTAAGAAACGCGGTCGGTGTAGTCGAACGTCTTCGCGATCCAAATCGCCGAGCGTCCCGCGATCTCATCATGATCCGTCCCGTGATCCAATCACGATCCATCCCGCGAACTCATCACGATCCATCCCGCGATCTCATCATGATCCATCCCGCAAACTCATCATGATCCGTCCCGCGATCTCATCACGATCCATCCCGCGATCTCGTCACGGTCCTTCCGATCTAGCGCCGAACGGACGGCACCTCCGCGTTCAACACACGTACAGCTTGATGACGATCTCCGCCTTCTTGATCCAGCAAGAGGGAGCGGATGTTGGAAATATGCCCTAGAGGCAATAATAAAATGGTTATTATTGTATTTCCTTGTTCATGATAATTGTCTATTGTTCATGCTATAATTGTGTTAACCGGAAACCATAATACATGTGTGAATACATAGACCACAACATGTCCCTAGTGAGCCTCTAGTTGACTAGCTCGTTGATCAATAGATGGTCACGGTTTCATGGCCATGGACATTGGATGTCGTTGATAACGGGATCACATCATTAGGAGAATGATGTGATGGACAAGACCCAATCCTAAGCATAGCACAAGATCGTGTAGTTCGTTTGCTAAAGCTTTTCAATGTCAAGTATCGTTTCCTTAGACCATGAGATTGTGCAACTCCCGGATACCGTAGGAATGCTTTGGGTGTGCCAAACGTCACAACGTAACTGGGTGGCTATAAAGGTACGCTACGGGTATCTCCGAAAGTATCTGTTGGGTTGGCACGAATCGAGACTGGGATTTGTCACTCCGTGTGACGGAGAGGTATCTCTGGGCCCACTCGGTAAGACATCATCATAATGAGCTCAATGTGACTAAGGAGTTAGCCACGGGATGATGTATTACGGAACGAGTAAAGAGACTTGCCAGTAACGAGATTGAACAAGGTATGGGGATACCGACGATCGAATCTCGGGCAAGTATCATACCGATAGACAAAGGGAATTGTATACGGGATTGATTGAATCCTTGACATCGTGGTTCATCCGATGAGATCATCGTGGAGTACGTGGGAGCCAACATGGGTATCCAGATCCCGCTGTTGGTTATTGACCGGAGAGGTGTCTCGGTCATGTCTACGTGTCTCCCGAACCCGTAGGGTCTACACACTTAAGGTTCGATGACGCTAGGGTTATAGGGAAAAGGTATACGTGATTACCGAAGGTTGTTCGGAGTCCCGGATGAGATCCCGGACGTCACGAGGAGCTCCGGAATGGTCCGGAGGTAAAGATTGATATATAGGAAGTCCAGTTTCGGTCACCGGAAAGTTTTCGGGCTCATCGGTATTGTACCGGGAGTGCCGGGAGGGTGCCGGAGGACCCCCGGGAGGGGTGTGACGACCAGAGGACTTCATGCGCTGTTAGATAAAGTGTTTCAGCCCTTATTGGGCTGGGAAATACTTTTGCTAAAGGCCCATGTGGCTGGAGATAAGGAGATAAGGCAAAAAGGATTTAAAAGGAGGAGATCCACCTCCCTTGTGGGAGGTGGACTCTCCCTTTAATTCGGCCGACCCTCTCCTCCTTGGAGGAGGGGCCAAGCCAGCCCTTCCACGTCCCTCCTTCTATATATACTTGAGGTTTTGGATGTTTTGAGTTAGGATTTGATCTCTCTCTCTCTCACGGCGAAGCCCTACCTCTCTTCTTCCTCCTCCGCAGCGCTTAGGCGAAGCCCTGTCGGAATACCTTGCTACTCCACCACCACCACGCCGTCGTGCTGCTGTTGGAGCCCTTCCCCAACCTCTCCTTCCTCCTTGCTGGATCAAGGTGTTGGAGACGTCACCGGGCTGCACGTGTGTTGAACGCGGAGGTGCCGTCCGTTCGGCACTTGATCGGATCTACCGCGATCTGAATCGCTGCGAGTACGACTCCATCAACCGCGTTCTTGTAACGCTTCCGCTTAGCGATCTTCAAAGGTATGAAGATGCAATCTCTCCCGTCTCGTTGCTGGTTTCTCCATAGATAGATCTTGGTAACACGTAGGAAAATTTTGATTTACTACTACGTCTCCCAACAGTGGCATCATGAGCTAGGTCTATGCGTAGAATCTATGCACGAGTAGAACACAAAGCAGTTGTGGGCGTCGATTTTGTTAATATGCTTGCCGTTACTAGTCTTATCTTGATTCGACGGTATTGTGGGATGAAGCGGCCCGGACCAACCTTACACGTACGCTTACGTGAGACCGGTTCCACCGCCTGACATGCACTAGTTGCATAAGGTGGCTAGCGGGTGTCTGTCTCTCCCACCTTAGTCGGATTGGATTTGATGAAAAGGGTCCTTATGAAGGGTAAATAGCAATTGGCATATCACGTTGTGGTTTTGACGTAGGTAAGAAACGTTCTTGCTAGAAACCTATAGCAACCACGTAAAAACTTGCAACTACAAATTAGAGGACGTCTAACTTGTTTTTGCAGCATATGCCGTGTGATGTGATATGGCCAAAAGGATGTGATGTGATGCATTGTGATGTATGAGATTGATCATGTTCTTGTAATAGGGTTCACGACTTGCATGTCGATGACTATGACAACCGGCAGGAGCCATAGGAGTTGTCTTATATCATTGTATGACCTGCGTGTCAATCATAAACGCCATGTAATTACTTTACTTTATTGCTAAACGTTAGCTGTAGTAGTAGAAGTAATATTTGGCGAGACAACTTCATGAAGACACAATGATGGAGATCATGATGATGGAGATCATGGTGTCGTGCCGGTGACAGTGATGATCATGGTGCCCCGAAGATGGAGATCAAAGGAGCAAGATGATATTGGCCATATCATGTCACTATATTGATTGCATGTGATGTTTATCATGTTTACATCTTATTTGCATAGAACGACGGTAGTAAATAAGATGATCTCTCAATAAAATTTCAAGAAAGGTGTTCACCCTAACTGTGCACCGTTGCTAAGGATCGTCGTTCCGAAGCACCACGTGATGATCGGGTGTGATAGGTTCTAACGTTCGCATACAACGGGTGTAAGCCAGATTTACACATGCGAAACACTTAGGTTGACTTGACGAGCCTAGCATGTACAGACATGGCCTCGGAACACGGAAGACCGAAAGGTCGAACATGAGTCGTATAGAAGATACGATCAACATAGAGATGTTCACCATGGATGACTAGTCCGTCTCACGTGATGATCGGACACGGGCTAGTTGACATGGATCATGTATCACTTGGAAGACTAGAGAGATGTCTATCTAAGTGGGAGTTCATTAATAATTTGATTAAATGAACTTAATTATCATGAACTTAGTCTAAAAATGTCCTTGCAAATTATGTCGTAGATAGCTCACGCTGTAGCTCCCCAGTTTTATTGATACAATCCTAGAGAAAAGTAAGTTGAAAGTTGATGGTAGCAATAATGCGGACTGGGTCCGTGATCTGAGGATTTTCCTCATTGTTACACAGAAAGCTTATGTTTTTTATGTACCGCTAACTGCATCACTCCCTCAAGCGTTGTCTGTAGATGTTGTGAACATATGACAGGCACTTTTTGGTGACTACGTGATAGTTCAATGCGTCAAGCATTACGGCTTAGAATTGAGGCTCCAAAACGTTTTGAACGTCACGGAACATATGAGATGTTCTAGGAGCTGAGATTGTGATCTCAGGCTCGTGCCTATGTAGAGAGGTATGAGACCTCCAACAAGATTCTTTGTCTGCAAGATAAAGGAGAATAGCTCAATCGTTGAGCGTGTGCTCAGATTGTCTGGGTGCTACAATCACTTGAATCAAGTGGGAGTTAATCTTCCAGATGAGATAGTGATTAATGCAGTTCTCCAAGTCACTGCCACCAAGCTACTAGAGCTTCGTGATGAACTATAACATGCCAGGGATGGATAAGATGATCCCTGAGTTGTTCGTGATGTTTGACACCACGAAGGTAGAAATCAAGAAGGAGCATCAAGTGTTGATGGTTAAGTGAAACCACTAGTTTCAAAAGGGGCAAGGGCAAGAACGGAAAACTTCAGGAATGGCAAGCCAGTTGTTGCTCTAGTGAAGAAACCCAAGGTTGAGCCCGAACCCGAGACTAAGTGCTTCTGTTATGAGGAGAATGTTCGCTGAAGCGGAAAACCCCTAGATGCTTGGTAGATAAGAAGGCTGGTAATGTCAATGGAAGTATATTTGATATACGTGTTAGTGATGTGTACCTTGCTGGTACTCCTAGTAGCACCTGGGTATTGGATACCGGTTCGGTTGCTAAGTGTTAGCAACTCGAAATAAAAGCTACGGAGTAAATGGAGACTAGCTAGGTGAAAGGTGACGATGTGTGTTGGAAGTATTTCCAAGATTGATGTGATCACCATCGCACGCTCTCTCTACCTTCAGGATTTGTGATAAACATAAATAAATGTTATTTGGTGTTTGCGTTGAGCATGAACGTGATTAGATCATGATTATGCGATACGGTTATTCATATAAGTTAGAGAATAATGGTTATTCTGTTTACATGGATAATGCCTTCAATGGTCATGCACCCACTCGAAATGGTTTATCGAATCATGATCGTAGTAGTACACATATTCATAACATTGGTACCAAAAGATACAAAGTTAATAATGATAGTACCACATGCTTGTGGCACTGCCACGTAATGTCATATTGGTATAAATCGCATGAAGAAACTCCATGATGATGGATTTTTTTTGACTCACTCGATTTCAAATCGGTTGAGACATGCGAGCCATGCCTCTTGGGCAAGATGACTGAGACCCCGTCATCCAATATGATGGAGCGGGCAAGTGGCTTATTGGAATTAATACATGTTGATGTATGTGGTCCAATGAGTGTTGAAACACACAGTGGATATCGTTGTTTTTCTTTACCTTCACTGATGATTTGAGTAAATATGGGGATATTTACTTAATGAAACACGAATCTGAAATGTTTGAAAGGTTCAAGGAGTTTCAGAGTGAAGTTAAAGATCATCGTGACAAGAAGATAAATGTCTATGATATGATCATGGAGGTGAATATCTAAGTTACGAGTTTGGTATGCAATTTTAGACAATGTGGAAATTGTTTCACAGCTCACGCCTCCTGGAACACCATAGTGTGATGGTGTGTTCGAACGTCGTAGTCGTGCTCTATTGGATATAGTGAGTACTATGATGTCTCTTATCGTTTTACCACTATCGTTATGGGGTTATGCATTAAAGACAAATCCATTCACTTTAACAGGGCACCATCTAAGTCTGTTGAGATGACACCGTGAGAATTATGGTTTGACAGAAGCCTAAGCTGTCATTTCTTAATGTTTGGGGCTCCGACGCTTATGTGAAAATGGGTTTTTCACCTAGCGAGCTCGAACCCAAAGCAGACAAATGCATCTTCATAGAATACCCTAATGAGACATTGGGTATACCTTCTATCTCAGATCCAAGCGCAAAAGGTATTTGTAGCTAAGAACGGGTCCTTTCTTGAGAAAGAGTTTCTCTCGAAAGAATTGAGTGGGAGGAAGATAGAACTTGATGAGGTTGTTGAACCTTTGTTTCAACCAGAGAATAGCGCAACACAGAAAGATGTTTCTGTAGAGCCTACTTAGTTGAAAAGTAAGTTAATGATGATGATCATGAAGCTTCGGATCAAGTCACTATCGAACCTCGTAGGTCGACAAGGACGCGTACTGCTCCTGAGTAGTACGACAACCCTGTCTTGGAAATCATGTTGTCGGACAACGATGAACCTACGAACTATGGAGAAGCGATGGTGGGCCCGGATTCCAACAAATGGCTAGGAGCCATGAAATCCGAGAAAGGATCCATGTATGAAAACCAAGTATGGACTTTCGTAGCCTTGCCTGCTGAATGGCGGGTCATTGAGTACAAATGGACCTTTGAGATAAACATAGACGCTAATGGTGAATTGTCACCGTTTATAAAGCTCGACTTGTCGCAAAGAAGTTTCCGCCAAGTTCAAGGAGTTGACTGCGATGAGATTGTCTCATCTGTAGCGATGCTAAAAGTCTATTAAAATTTTGTTAGCAGTTGCTGCATTTTTCGATTAGGAAATCTGGCAGATGGATGACAAAACAAGGTTTCCGTAATGGTTTCTGTGAGGAAGAGTTGTATGTGATACAACCAGAAGGTTTTGTCAATCCTAAGGATGCTAATAATATGCAAACTCCAGCGATCCTTCTATGGACTGGAGCAAGAATCTCGGAGTTGGAATATATGCTTTGATGAGGTGATCAAAGTGTTTAAGTTTATACAAAGTTTATGAGAAACTTGTATTTGCAAGAAAGTGAGTGGGAGCACTATAGAATTTCTTATAAGAATATGTAGTTGACATATTATTGATCGGAAATGATGTAGAATTTCTGGAAGAGCATGAAGGGTTGTTTGAAAAGAGTTTTTTCAAAGGAAGACCCAGATAAAGCTACTATTTTATTGAGCATCAAGATCTATAGGGATAGATCAATTCGCTTGATAAGTTTTTTCGACGAAGACATACCTTGACAAGTTTTTGAAGGAGTTCAAAATAGATGGGTCAAAGAAGGAGTTCTTGACTGTATTGTAAGGTGTGAAATTGAGTAAGACTCAATACCCGACCACGGCAGAAGATAAAGAAAAGATGAGTGTCATCTCCTATGCTTTAGCCATAGGCTCTATATAGTATGCCATGCTCTGTACCGCACCTGTGTGTGCCTTGCCATGAGTTTGTCAAGGGTACAAGAGTAATCCAAGGGTGGATCACTGGACAGCGGTCAAAGTTAGCCTTAGTAACTTGAGAACTAAGGAAATATTTCTCGATTATGGAGGTGATAAAGAGTTCATCGTAAAGTGTTACGATGATGCAAGCTTTAAAACCAATCCGGATGACTCTTAGTAGAAATCCAGCTACGTATAGTGGAGCAGCCATTTGGAATAGCTCCAAGTGGAGCATGGGAGTAGTATCTACAAATATGACATGGAAAGTTTGCAAGGTACACACGGATCTAAATGTCGCAGACCCGTTCACTAAAAACCTCTTTCATGAGCAGAACATGAACAAACCCCAGAACTTATTGGGTGTTAATCACATGATGATATGATCATATGGTGATGTAAGTGTTAATCACATGGTGATGTGAACTAGATTATTGACTCTAGTGCAAGTGGGAGACTGTTGGAAATATGCCCTAGAGGCAATAATAAAATGGTTATTATTGTATTTCCTTGTTCATGATAATTGTCTATTGTTCATGCTATAATTGTGTTAACCGGAAACCATAATACATGTGTGAATACATAGACCACAACATGTCCCTAGTGAGCCTCTAGTTGACTAGCTCGTTGATCAATAGATGGTCACGGTTTCATGGCCATGGACATTGGATGTCGTTGATAACGGGATCACATCATTAGGAGAATGATGTGATGGACAAGACCCAATCCTAAGCATAGCACAAGATCGTGTAGTTCGTTTGCTAAAGCTTTTCAATGTCAAGTATCGTTTCCTTAGACCATGAGATTGTGCAACTCCCGGATACCGTAGGAATGCTTTGGGTGTGCCAAACGTCACAACGTAACTGGGTGGCTATAAAGGTACGCTACGGGTATCTCCGAAAGTATCTGTTGGGTTGGCACGAATCGAGACTGGGATTTGTCACTCCGTGTGACGGAGAGGTATCTCTGGGCCCACTCGGTAAGACATCATCATAATGAGCTCAATGTGACTAAGGAGTTAGCCACGGGATGATGTATTACGGAATGAGTAAAGAGACTTGCCAGTAACGAGATTGAACAAGGTATGGGGATACCGACGATCGAATCTCGGGCAAGTATCATACCGATAGACAAAGGGAATTGTATATGGGATTGATTGAATCCTTGACATCGTGGTTCATCCGATGAGATCATCGTGGAGTACGTGGGAGCCAACATGGGTATCCAGATCCCGCTGTTGGTTATTGACCGGAGAGGTGTCTCGGTCATGTCTACGTGTCTCCCGAACCCGTAGGGTCTACACACTTAAGGTTCGATGACGCTAGGGTTATAGGGAAAAGGTATACGTGATTACCGAAGGTTGTTCGGAGTCCCGGATGAGATCCCGGACGTCACGAGGAGCTCCGGAATGGTCCGGAGGTAAAGATTGATATATAGGAAGTCCAGTTTCGGTCACCGGAAAGTTTTCGGGCTCATCGGTATTGTACCGGGAGTGCCGGGAGGGTGCCGGAGGACCCCCGGGAGGGGTGTGACAACCAGAGGACTTCATGGGCTGTTAGATAAAGTGTGTCAGCCCTTATTGGGCTGGGAAATACTTTTGCTAAAGGCCCATGTGGCTGGAGATAAGGAGATAAGGCAAAAAGGATTTAAAAGGAGGAGATCCACCTCCCTTGTGGGAGGTGGACTCTCCCTTTAATTCGGCCGACCCTCTCCTCCTTGGAGGAGGGGCCAAGCCAGCCCTTCCACGTCCCTCCTCCTATATATACTTGAGGTTTTGGATGTTTTGAGTTAGGATTTGATCTCTCTCTCTCACGGCGAAGCCCTACCTCTCTTCTTCCTCCTCCGCAGCGCTTAGGCGAAGCCCTGTCGGAATACCTTGCTACTCCACCACCACCACGCCGTCGTGCTGCTGTTGGAGCCCTTCCCCAACCTCTCCTTCCTCCTTGCTGGATCAAGGTGTTGGAGACGTCACCGGGCTGCACGTGTGTTGAACGCGGAGGTGCCGTCCGTTCGGCACTTGATCGGATCTACCGCGATCTGAATCGCTGCAAGTACGACTCCATCAACCGCGTTCTTGTAACGCTTCCGCTTAGCGATCTTCAAAGGTATGAAGATGCAATCTCTCCCGTCTCGTTGCTGGTTTCTCCATAGATAGATCTTGGTAACACGTAGGAAAATTTTGATTTACTACTACATCTCCCAACAGCGGAGAGGTAGAAGAGTTCTCCGGCAGCATGACGGCGCTGCGGCGATGGTGATGGAGCTATTCCGGCAAGGCTTCGCCTAAGCACTGCAGAAAACCGATCTAGAGGAGAAACTTTGCACTAGAGGAACGGGTAGCACGTGGCTGAAAATTCGGTGCCAAAACCCTAAAATCCTCTAGTATATATAGGAGGAGAGGAGGAGGAGGATTGGATGCCAAAAAGCCAGCCCTTGGGTCGGCCAAAGTGGGGAGGAGAGGAGGACTCCCCCTCCAATCCTAGTAGGACTAGGATTCCTCCTTTTTTTGGCCTTTTTCCACCTTTTTCCCTTTGGGCTCTTTCTCCTAGCCGCATGGGCCTTGTGTGGGACTTACACCAGCCCACAAAAGGATGGTATTTACTCTCCCACAGCCCATGAAGCCTCTTGGGTCGAAATACCTCTCCCGATGGTCCCCGGTACACTACCGGCACTCCCGATACACTACCGATGAGCCCAAAACTTTTTCGGCGACCAAAACAGGACTTCCTATATATGAATCTTTACCTCCGAACCATTTCAGAGCTCCTTGTGACATCCGGGATCTCATCCGAGACTCCAAACAACCTTCGGTCACCACCATACATAACTCTATACTATCGAAACGTCACCAAACCTTAAGTGTGCAGACCCTGCGGGTTCGAGAACTATGTAGACATGACCGAGACACCTCTATGGTCAATAACCAATAGCGGGCCCTGGATGACCATATTGGTCCCTACATATTCTATGAAGATCTTTATCGGTCGAACCTCTATGTCAAGGATTCAGTCAATCCCCTATAACGTTCCCTTTGTTCTTCGGTATGTTACTTGCCTGAGATTCGATCGTCGGTATCTCCATACCTAGTTCAACCTCGTTACCGGCAAGTCTCTTTACTTGTTCCGTAATATAAGATCCCGTGGCTAACACTTAGTCACATTTCTTGCAAGGCTTTGTTGTGATGTTGTATTACCGAGTGGGCCCTGAGATACCTCTCTGTCACACGGAGTAACAAATCCCAGTCTTGATCCATGCCAACTCAACAGACACCCTCGGAGATACCTGTAGAGCACCTTTATAGTCACCCAGTTACGTTGCAACGTTTTATACACACAAGGTAATCCTCCAGTGTCAGTGAGTTGCATGATCTCATGGTCATAGGAACATATACTTGACATGCAGAAAACAGTAGCAATAAACTGACACGATCATATGCTACGTTCGTAGTTTGGGTCTTGTCCATCACACCATTCTCCTAATGATGTGACCCCATTTATCAAATGACATCTCATGTCCATGGCTAGGAAACCTTAACCATCTTTGATCAACGAACTACTCTATTAGAGGCATACTAGGGACATGGTTTTGTCTATGTATCCACACATGCATCTAAGTCTCCGATCAATACAATTATAGCATGGATAATAAACGATTATCATGAACAAGGAAATATGATAATAACCAATTTATATTGCCTCTAGGGCATATTTCCAACAGTCTCCCACTTGCACTAGAGTCAATAATCTAGTTCACATCACCATGTGATTCGCATTGTTATAAATCTAACACCCAATGAGTTCTGGGGCATGATCATGCTTTGCATGTGAGAGAGGTCTTTATAGTTAACGGGTCTGCGACATTCAGATCCGTGTGTACTTTGCAAATTCTATGTCAAATCGTAAACACTGCTACCATACTCCACCTGGTACTATTCCAAATGGCTGCTCCACTATACGTATCCAGATTGCTACTACGAGTCATCTGGATTGGTGTTAAAGCTTGCATCGATGTAACTCTTTATGGGAAACTCTTTATCGCCTCCATAATCGAGAAACATCTCCTTAGTCTTTTAGTTACTAAGGATAATCTTGACCGCTGTCCAATGCTCCACTCCTGGATCACTCTTGTACCCCTTGACGGACTCATGGCAAGGCACACACACGTGCGGTAAACAACATGGCATACTATACAGAGCCTATGGCTAAGGCATAGGGGACGACATTCGTCCTTTCTCCTTCTTCTGCCATTGTCAATCTTTGAGTCTCACTCAACTTCACACCTTACGAAGCAGGCAAGAACACTTCTCTCTGACTAATCCATTTTGAACTCTTTCAAAATCTTGTCAAGGTATGTACTCATTGAAAGTCTTATCAAACATCTTGATCTATCTTTATAGATCTTGATGCTCAACAATTAGGTAGCTTTATCCAACTCTTCCTTTAAAAAACTCTTTTCAAAGAACCGTTTATGCTCTCCAGAAATTCTACATCATTTCCGAATAGCAATATGGAATCCACATATACTTATCAGAAACTCTATAGTGCTCCCACTCACTTTATTGCAAATACAAGTTTCTCGTAAACTTTGTATAGACTCAACAACTTTGATCACCTCATAAAAGTGTATATTCCATCTCCGAGATGCTTGCTTCAGTTCATAGAAGAATCACTGAAGCTTGCACACCTTTTAGCATCCTTAGGACTGACAAAACCTTCTGGTTGTATCACATACAACCTTTCCTCAAGTAAACCGTTAAGGAAACAATGTTTTGACATCCATCTGCCATATTTCATAATTGAAAAATGTAGCAATTGCTAACATAATTCCAACAGACTTTAGCATTGCTACGAGTGAGAAAGTCTCATCGCAGTCAACTCCTTGAATTTGTCACAAACATTTTGCAACAAGTCGAGCTTTACAAATGGTGACATTTACCATCAACGTCTGTCTTCATTTTAAAGATCTATTTGTACTCAACGACCTGCCGTCCAACGAGCAAGTCTACCATAGTCTACACTTGGTTTTCATACATGGATCCTTTCTCGGATTTCATGGCCTCCAACCATTTGTCGGAATCCGGGCCATCATCACTTCTCCATAGCTCGTAGGTTCATCGCTGTCCAACAACATGACCTCCAAGACACGGTTGTCGTACTGCTCAGGAGCAGTACACGTCCTTGTCGACCTACGAGGTTTGATAGTAACTTGATCCGAAGCTTCATGATCATCATCATTTAACTTCCTCTTCAACTAACGTAGGCTTTCACAGAAACGTTTTCCTGTGATGCGCTACTCTCTGGTTGAATCAAAGGTTCAACAACCTCATCAAGTTTTATCTTCCTCCCACTCAATTCTTTCAAGAGAAACTCTTTCTCGAGAAACGACCTATTTTTAGCAACAAACACTTTATGCTTGGATCTGAGATAGAAGGTTCACCCAACTGTTCTTAGGGTAATCTATGAAGATGCAGTTGTCCGCTTTGGGTTCAAGATCATTAGGTGAAAACATTTTTCACACAAGCGTCGCAGACCCAAACATTAAGAAATGACAGCTTAGGTTTCTATCAAATCATAATTCACACGGTGTCATCTCAATGGATTTAGATGGTGCCCTATTTAAAGTGAATGTAGTTGTCTCTAACGCATAACCCCAAAATTATAGTAACAAAACGATAAGAGACATCATAGCATGCACCATATCCAATAGAGCATCACTATGACGTTCGGACACACCATCACACTATGGTGTTCCAGGTGGCGTGAGTTGTGAAACAACTTTCACATTGTCTAAAATTGTATGCCAAACTCGTAACTCAGATATTTCATCTCTACGATCATATCGCAAACATTTTTATCTTGTTGTCACGATGATCTTAAACTTCACTCTGAATTTGCTTAAACCTTTCAAACGATTCAGACTTGTGTTTCATTAAGTAAATATACACTATATCTACTCAAATCATCAGTGAAGGTAAGAAAATAACGATATCCACCGCACGCTACAAGACTCATTGGATTGCATACATCAACATGTATCATTTCTAATAAATCACTTGCCCGCTTCATCAAAACAGAAAACGGGGTCCTTAGTCATCTTGACCAAGAGGCATGGTTCGCATGTCTCAACCGATTCGAAATCGAATGAGTCCAAAGATCCATCAGCATGGAATTTCTTCATGCGTTTTATACCAATATGACATTTAGCGGCAGTGCCACAAGTATGTGGTACTATTATTATTAACTTTGTATCTTTTTGGCATCAATGTTATGAACATGTGTATTACTACGATCAAGTTCTAACAAACCATTCTTACTGGGTGCATGACCGTTGAAGGTATTATTCATGTAAATAGAATAACCATTAATCTCTAACTTAAATGAATAACCGTTTTGCAATGAACATGATCTAATCACGTTCATGCTCAATGCAAAAACACCAAATAACATTTATTTAGGTTCGTCACTAATCTCGAAGGTAGAGAGAGCGTGTGATGTTGATCATCTCAACCTTGGAAACATTTCCAACACACATCGTCACCTCACACTTAGCTAGTATCCGTTTATTCTGTAGCTTTTACTTCGAGTTACTAACATTTAGCAACCGAACCGGTATCCAATACCCTGGTGCTACTAGGAGTACTAGCAAGGTACACATCAATAACACGTATATCAAATATACTTATGTCGACTTCGCCAGCCTTCTTATCTACCAAGTATCTAGGGTTGTTCCGCTTCAGTGACCATTCTCCTCATAATCAAAGCACTTAGTCTCGGGTTTGGGTTAGACTTTCCTTTGCTTCACTGGAGCTGCAACTGACTTGCTATCCATGAAGTTTCCCTCCTTGCTCTTGCCCTTTCGAAACTAGTGGTTTTGACTAACCATCAACACTTTGATGCTCCTTCTCGATTTCTACCTTCACGGTGTCAAACATCGCGAATAGCTCAGGGATCATTATTTCTATCCCTGGCGTTTTATAGTTCATCACCAAGTTCTAGTAGCTTTAGTGACAGTGACTTGGAGAACTATATCAATCACTATCTTATTTGGAAGATCAACTCCCACTCGATTCAAGCGATTGTAGCACCGAGACAATCTGAGCACATGCTCAACGATTGAGCTATTCTCTTTCATATTACAGGCAAAGAATCTTGTTGAAGATCTCATATCTCGCAATATGGGCATGAGCCTGAGATCCTAATTTCATCTTAGAACATCTCACATGTTCTGTGACATTCAAAACGTTTCGGAGCCTCAATTCTAAGCTCTAATGCATGACACACTAAACTATCAAGTAGTCATCAGAACGTGCCTGTCAGGTGTTCACAACATCTACAGGCGTCGCTAGTGGGGTTGGCGCACCGAGTGGTGCATTAAGGACATAAGCCTTCTGTGTAGCAACAAGGACAATCCTCAGATCACGGAGCCAGTCCGCAATATTGCTACCATTATCTTTCAGCTCTATTTCTCTAGGAACATATAAAAAATACAAGGGAGCTACAGCATGAGATAGAAATCTACAACACAGTTTGCAAAGACACTACTGACTATGTTCATGATAATGAGTTCAATTAATCATATTACTTAAGAACTCCCACTCAAATTGACATCCCTCCGGTCATCCGAGTGATACATGATCCAAATGCACGAACTCAAGTCAGATCATCACGTGAGTTGAGGTGGTTACAATGGTGAACATCATCATGTTGATCATATCTACTATATGACTCATGTTCGACCTTTCAGTCTCTTGTGTTCCGAGGCCATGTCTGTACATGCTAGGCTCGTCAAGTTTAACCCGAGTGTTCTGCATGTGCAACACTGGCTTGCACCCGTTGTATGTGAACGTAGAGTCTATCACACCCGATCATCACGTGGTGTCTCAACACGATGAACTTTCGCAATGGTGCACACTCGGGGAGAACACAATTCATCTTGAAATTTAGTGAGGGTTCACCTTATAATGCTACCGTCCTCCTAAGCAAAACAAGGTGCATAATAGGATTAACATCACATGCAAATCATAAGTGACATGATATGGCCATGAACTTGTGATTTTGATTTCCATCATGAAAGCACCGGCATGATCTCCATCGTCATCGGCATGACACCATGATCTCCATCATCTTGATCTCCATCAACGTGTCGCCATTGAGGTTGTCGCGCCCACCATGCTTCTACTACTATTGCTACCGTTTAGCGATAAAGTAAAGCATTACATAGCGCTTAATGATTGACACACGGGTCATACAATAACTAAAGACAACCCTATGGCTCCTGCCGGTTGCCGTACTCATCGACATGCAAGTCATGATAATCTATACATCACATGATCATCTCATACATCACATATATCACATCATGTAATTGGCCATATCACATCACAACATACCCTGCAAAAACAACTTAGATGTCCTCTAATTGTTGTTCCTTTTTTTTCGTGGCTGCTACGGGTATCTAGCAAGAACAATTCTCATCTATGCAAAAACCACAACGGTGATACACTAGTTGCTTTTCAACCTTCTCAAGGACCGCCTTTGTCGAATTTGATCCAACTAAAGTTGAGGGAACCGGTCTCTCGTAAGCGTATGAGTAATGTTGGTCCGGGTCACTTTATCTCACAATACCGCTGAACCAAAATCCGACCAAGGGAGGAAGCAATCTAAGCATCAACGCCCACAAACCTTTTGTGTTCTACTCGAGATCTCATCTACACAAAGACCTAGCTCTGATACCACTGTTGGGGAATGTTGCATGGGAAACAAAAGTTTTCCTATGCACACGCAAGATCTATCCATGGTGATGAGCATCTACGAGAGGGAGAGTGGATCTACATACCCTTGTAGACTGCTAAGCGGGAAGCGTTAAGAAATGCGGTTGGTGTAGTCGAATGTCTTCGCGATCCAAATCGCCGAGCGGCCCGCGATCTCATCATGATCCGTCCCGCGATCCAATCACGATCGTCCCGCGAACTCATCACGATCTGTCCCGTGATCTCATCACGATCCGTCCCGCGAACTCATCACGATCCGTCCCGCGATCTCATCATGATCTGTCCCGCGATCTCGTCACGGTCCTTCTGATCTAGCGCTGAACGGACGGCACCTCCGCGTTCAGCACACGTACAGATGATGACGATCTCCGCCTTCTTGATCCAGCAAGAGGGAGTGGAGAGGTAGAAGAGTTCTTCGGCAGCATTACGGTGCTGCGGCGATGGTGGCGGAGCTATTCCGGCAAGGCTTCGCCTAAGCACTGCAGAAAACCGATCTAGAGGAGAAACTATGCACTAGAGGAACGGGTAGCACGTGGCTGAAAATTCTGTGCCAAAACCCTAAAATCCTCTAGTATATATAGGAGGAGAGGAGGAGGAGGCTTGGCTGGCAAAAAGCCAGCCCTTGGGTCGGCCAAAGTGGGGAGGAGAGGAGGACTCCTCCTCCAATCCTAGTAGGACTAGGATTCCTCCTTTTTTGGCCTTTTTCCACCTTTTTCCCTTTGGGCTCTTTCTCCCAGTCGCATGGGCCTTGTGTGGGACTTCCACCAGCCCACAAAAGGATGGTATTTAATCTCCCACAGCCCATGAAGCCTCTTGGGTCTAAATACCTCTCCCGATGGTCCCCGGTACACTACCGGCACTCCCGGTACACTATCGATGAGCCCGAAACTTTTCCGACGACCAAAACAGGACTTCCTATATGTGAATCTTTACCTCCGGACCATTTCGGAGCTCCTAATGACGTCTGGATCTCATCCGGGACTCCGAACAACCTTCGGTCACCACCATACATAACTCTATACTACCAAAACGTCACCAAACCTTAAGTGTGCAGACCCTGCGGGTTCGAGAACTATGTAGACATGACCAAGACACCTCTATGGTCAATAACCAATAGCGGGCCCTGGATGACCAAATTGGTCCCTACATATTGTACGAAGATCTTTATCGTTCGAACCTCTATGTCAAGGATTCAGTCAATCCCGTATAACGTTCCCTTTGTTCTTTGGTATATTACTTGCCCGAGATTCGATCGTCGGTATCTCCATACCTAGTTCAACCTCGTTACCGGCAAGTCTCTTTACTCATTCCGTAATACAAGATCGTGTGGCTAACACTTAGTCACATTGCTTGCAAGGCTTTGTTGTGATGTTGTATTACCGAGTGGGCCCTAAGATACCTCTCTGTCACACGGAGTAACAAATCCCGGTCTTGATCCATGCCAACTCAACAAACACCCTCGGAGATACCTGTAGAGCACCTTTATAGTCACCCAGTTACGTTGCGACGTTTGATACACACAAGGTACTCCTCCGGTGTCAGTGAGTTGCATGATCTCATGGTCATAGGAACATATACTTGACATGCAGAAAACAGTAGCAATAAACTGACACGATCATATGCTACATTCGTAGTTTGGGTCTTGTCCATCACACCATTCTCCTAATGATGTGATCCCGTTTATCAAATGACATCTCATGTCCATGGCTAGGAAACCTTAACCATCTTTGATCAACAAGCTACTCTATTAGAAGCATACTAGGGACATGCTTTTGTCTATGTATCCACACATGCATCTAAGTCTCCGATCAATACAATTATAGCATGGATAATGAACGATTATCATGAACAAGGAAATATGATAATAACCAATTTATTATTGCCTCTAGGGCATATTTCCAACAGTAATGACCCAAACGAAGATAGATCATTACAAGCAGGCGCATCTAATTATCTCACAACAGCCGAGGCTATGATACTTTGCTCCTATCTGACTACAGACAAGCATGCCATCCAAAACAAACACTGATGTGGAATTTACACAAGACCTACAAACAACAACAAAAAACATAGAGGTAACTGAGCGTCTTTGAAGCGCATCTGAACAAACTGAAACCAATTGATGTTAGAGCATGATGAGTGATGATTATGCCCGGATAAATGGAAGCAGTGACCGAGGATGATGATGGATCATTACTACCTCCGCAGGGCGTATCTAGTGATGTAGGATTCAACCATTATGACAAGCACGCACAAACAAGATCACGTTTTGCATCGGGCGATGGGAGATCCGTGCTCCCCAAATTGAGTAAATAATTGCGAGATAGTAGTACCGACAGGAGAGGGAGAGAAGGTGAGTGGAGGGCACCGCGGTGCATGGCTCGGGAGAGCGGCGTCAGAGGGCACCGACCGCACGGTCGTGTCGTCGTCGTCATTGACCGGACGGCAACGGAAGAAGCAGAGGGAGCCGTGGTACACCTGAATGCATGCATTGGGAGGGGAGGGAGGAAACCGCATCAGCAAAATCGAAACCAAGCAACACAGAGAGAGGAAACCCTAACCTTGCATGGCGGTAGTGGATCTGACGCTTGGAGCAGAGGAAGGGTGGATCTGGGCATGCCATGGCTGTCGGCTCACCTGTCGGCTCGCCACGGCAGCCCTCTTCCCCCAAAGGGGATCGGGAGGTGGTTCAGTGAGAGAGAGAGAGGGGATCCAAGGCCGTCCATCTCGGCCTTCTTGGGAGAGCCAGTGAAAGGGGAGCCAGAGGAGGTGGGGATCCGGCTCGGGGACGGCGGTGTTGGGCGGAATCAATGGGGGCGGCGGCACATGAAGGAGGGCACGGCTAGGGTTTGGGCGAGGGGTGAGAGGGATATGCGCTGATCTGGGAGGGGATTCGGGGATGAGAGGGATGAGGGATGAGAGGGGGGAAGAGGGCTACCATCGGATCCGGGACTATCCAACGGTGTTTGATGCATGATCCGCGTGAGGTGCTCATGGACCAATCAGAACGCAATAAAGGCCTTGATGACGTTATGACCATATAAATAGGCCGTAATCGATTAAAAATAAGTTTTTTCATGAGAAAAGCATTTTTCATTTTTGGAGTACAAAAACTAGTTTTGTTGTGAAGAACCAACCAGGTCTATGTATTAGACCAAATTTTATGTATAATTGACCAAATGGTTTCATGTAAAATGTTTTTGATCCACATCTCGTCAAATTGACAAATTACCGCCGTTTTGACCGCATTTTGTATTTTCCTTTTGTTTCTTTTATATTTTTAACTCTTTTATTCCAGGTAAACATTCAACATATATTTTGCACATGTGTTTATCTTGGAATGGCAAACAATGTTGCCAAAGGGACTTTACATTTTCTTTGCACAAAAAAATCATTTTCCTTTTCTCGAGTGCCCAAAATGAGTTTTTTTGTGAAGGAACTACCAAATATTTGTTACAAAATTGGACAGAATCATTTTTATAAAATATTAGGCCATATTTAATGCACAGTTGACAAAATATTTGGGTGCCAAAAGCTTTCGATCCACCTCTAGTGAAACAGACAAAACTCTGCCGATTCAGTTGGAAGCGGGTCAAATTTGAACTAGAGGTGCCTCATAGTTTGCTCTTTATTTTTTCCAAAAATCATTTCTAGGTAAAGAAATATCTATTTAATCATAGATACAACAAAATTATGGCAAGATTCAACCCCTAGCTATGAACAGTCATGCCCGTCGTTTCGACCGCATTTTGGAACGGGCATAAATAATTCAAAAAAAATCAAAAAAATGAAAAACCTTAATGTTGCGACATCATATGTGACCAAGTTACCAGTAAAAATAACAAACTTGTAATACGGTAATTATTTTAAAAAAGTGTTCTCAGAAATGAGCTATCATGTGTGAAGATTCATGGCTTTCAAGCCAAATGATCAATCTTATGGCCACATTCATGGAATAGTTTGCTCAAATGATCTCATATTGTGCACAAGGGTGCATGTTGAAATGGCAAACAATGTTGCCAAAGGGACTTTACATTTTCTTTGCACAAAAAAATCATTTTCCTTTTTTTGGGTGCCCAAAATGAGTTTTTTTGTGAAGGGCCTACCAAATATTTGTTACCAAATTGGAAAAAACATTTTTATAAAATATTAGGACATATTTAATGCACAGTTGACAAAATATTTGGGTGTCAAAAGCTTTCGATCCACCTCTAGTGAAAAAGATAAAACTTTGTCGATTCACTTGGAAGCGGGTCAAATTTGAACTAGAGGTGCCTCATAGTTTGCTCTTTATTTTTTCCAAAAATAATTTCTAGGTAAAGAAGTATCTATTTAATCATAGATACAACAAAATTATAGCAAGATTCAACACCTAGCTATGAACGACATTGCCAGCCGTTTCGACCACATTTTGAAATGGGCATAAATAATTCAAAAAAAATCAAAAAAATACAAAACCTTCGCGTTGTATCATCATATGTGACCAAGTTACCAGGAAAAATAACAAACTTGTAATATGGTAATTATTTTAAAAAAGTGTTCTCAAAAATGAGCTATCATGTGTGAAGATTCATGGCTTTTCAAGCCAAATGATCAATCTTATGTCCACATTCATGAAATAGTTTGCTCAAATTATCTCATATTGTGCACAAGGGTGCATGTTGAAATGGCAAACAATGTTGCAAAAGGGATTTTTAATTTTCTTTGCACAAAAAATCATTTTCCTTTTTTCGAGTGCCCAAAATGAGTTTTTTGTGAAGGACCTACCAAATATTTGTTACAAAATTGGAAAAAATCATTTTTAGAAAATATTAGGCCATATTTAATGCACAATTGACCAAATATTTGGGTGTCAAAAGCTTTCAATCCACCTCTAGTGAAAAAGACAAAACTTTGTCGATTCAACACGAACCGAGACAAATTTGAACTGCAGCTGCCTTAATGTTTACTCTTTATTTTTTCAAAAAAATATCTCTAGTTACGTAAGTATCTATTTAATCAGAAATACATGGTTTGGTGGCAATACTTCGAGTTTTGGACAGTGGACGAGTGCCCCAACTTTAGAGCGTCTAAACTCGCATGCCCGTCGCGTGGTCACCGTGTGACCGCGGCGTTGCCATGCATTCTGAGAGACCTAGGCATGTATAGTGTGTTGGGAACTCCCCAGGTAGGTGCTAGGAACAAAATGACAACGGAAGATTCTCGTGAGGAGACCGAACTATGCTCAAACATGAATTAGCAGCCAAGTGTTTGATAAGCGGTACGAGAAATGCACATGGACAATGGGAGTGAGTTTTGGATGAGGAAGATCATCTACTAAGAATACTGTCTTCACAAATTTTCAGCTCAAATGGAGGAGCCTAGGTGGTACTTGCTTTGCAAAGTACCACACTAAACAAAAATATGAATGTTGAAGCTGGGCTCAAAATAATGAATGGATTGAGCTGAAAATTGGTGGAGGATGGTTATTTGGGCATAGGAAAGCACTATAGAAAATTGATAACATTTGGACATGCAAAAGTGGTACTTCCTTCACAATGCTCTTCTCTGGACAGAAACTTGGGAAAATTAGTGAGAGAAACTTCTAAATGAAATGAGCTCAAATTTGGTGTAGGTAAGTTACGTAGGTATGGTCATGCCCTGGTAAATTTTCAGAACTAATGAAGTAATACATAATATAGTTGCTTCACAAAGCTTCTCTCTGGATAGAAATTTGGAAATTTTTTGAGGAAAATTTACTAGGAAAATTGAGCTGAGTATTATCATGTGGCAATGATTTGGCTATGCAAGAGTGCCCAAAAAGTTTAAGGGTAATAGGAGGGGTCTAGATAGCACTTGCTTTGCAATCTGCAAATCTGGCCATAAAATAGAAATTGAACCTGGGCTCACATAGTTGATTTGATTGAGTTGCAATTTGTAGGAGGGTGATAATTTGGGCATATGAAGTCACTTTATAAATTTCATGCCATTTGGATATATAAAAATGGTACTTCCTTCACAATGCTCTCCACTGAATAAAAAATAGGGGAAAATATTGAGGGAAAGTGGTTAAATTAAATGAGCTAAAATTTGGTGGAGGGAGGTTCTATGGGCAGGGTAATGTCCTGGTAAATTTGCAGAAATTATAAAGCAATATACAATATAGTTGCTTCACAAACTGAAATACTACCAGAAACAAAGATTGGATGGTGAGCTCTCATGGATTGTTAGATGGGGCTAAATTTTTTTTGGAGAGCTATGATATGGGCACATAGAAGATGTGGAAAAAATTCAACTCATTAGGATATGCATAGCTAGTACTTCCTTTACAAAGCTTCTAGCTGAACAAAAACTTTGGAAATTTGCCGAGGAAGATTTACACGGCAAATGGAGATGAATTTTGCCATGAGGAAATGATTTGGATACGAAAGAGTGCCCAAATTTTTTTAGGGCAATCAAGAATATATAAATATCACTTCCTTCACAAAGTGTTGTTCTGAACAAAATAGGAAAATGAATATTGTTGAATTATTTTTGAACTAATCAAGGAAGGTTTTTGATATATTTTATGAAGATATAATCCAAATAATTTATGAGAATTGTTTGGGAATTTTGGGAATAACGGAAATATAGGTTGCTTCACAACCTAGGGCAAAAATTGACACATGGACATGACACATAGGCAAAACTGATGAGGTGGCGCCTAGTCATCACAACTCACCACAATTTACAAGGTTATGACCATCTGTATTGGTTGTGATCATCTAGAAATAAGGCAGCGGACCAGTGCTGTCTGCTTTACGACCATTTCATGTAAGGAAATTACGACCTTTCTGACCAAAATGGTCGTTATAGTTGAGGGTTTGGAGACCTCCGAACAGCTTACGACCAATTGGTCTCAAATGGTCATAGATTTACGACCATTTCTTCTAGGGTCACTGACAGAAGGTCACAAGTTGACATATTTCTTGTAGTGTAGGAGACCAGAGAGCCATTTAACTTGATCGTGGCGACTCCACACACTTGGTTTGGTCAATCCCGTGCCTCGGCCGGAGTAAGACCCGCTACCTCTTGAGCATGTGTTAGTTTTCCCTTCGAGAGGAACGGGTGATGCAGCGAAGTAGATAAGTTTTCCCCTCAGTTTTTGAGAACCAAGGTATCAATCCAGTAGGAGGAACAAGCAAGTCACCAATGGTTGCACCTACAAAAACAATCAAACTCTTGCACCCAACGCTATAAAGGGGTTGTTAATCCCTTCATGGTTATTTGCAAGGATTAGATCCGATAGAGATAGATGTAACGAGTGCGGAAAGTAAAGGTAAACAAATTGCACCAATGTATAGATCTGAAAATATATGATGAAAAATAGACCTAGGGGCCATAGGTTTCACTAGAGGCTTCTCTCTTGAAGGCAAATATCATGGTGGGTAAACAAATTAGTGTCAAGCAATTGTTAGAAAAGCGAATAATTATGTAGTTATCCAAGGCAATGATCATGCATATAGGCATCACGTCTATGACAAGTAGACCGAAATGATTCTACATCTACTACCATTACTCCATACATCGACCGACTCCTGCCTGCATCTAGAGTACTAAGTTCATGAAGAACAAAGTAACGCATTAAGAAAGATGAAATGATGTAGAGGAATAAACTAAAGCAATATGATGAAAACCCAATCTTGTTACCCTTGATTGCAACAATACAATACGTGCCTTGCTACCCCTACTATGTCACTGGGTGAGGACACCGCAAGATTGAACCCAAAACCAAGCACTTCTCCCACTGCAAGAATAACCAATCTAGTTGTCCAAACCAAGCCAATAACTTGAAGAGACTTGCAAGGATATGAAATCATGCATATAATAAATCGGAGGAGATTCAAATAAGATTCATAGATAATCTGAACATAAACTCAAAATTCATCGGCTCTTGACAAACACATCACAAAAGAGGATTACATCGGATAGATCTCCATGAAGATCATGAAGAATATGGTATTGAAGATCAAAGAGAGAGAAGAAGCCATCTAGCTACTATCTATGGACCCATAGGTCTGTGGTGGACTACTCACGCATCATCGGAGGGGAATTGCAGTTGATGTAGATGGCCTCCGTGATCGAAACCCCCTCCGGCAGATTACCGAGAAAGGCTCCAAGATTGGATCTATCGAGAACAGAGGCTTACAGTGGCGTAAAAGTATTTGCGTGGCTCTTTTTGATGTTTGGTGAATATTTGGGTATTTATAGACCAAGAATTAGGGTTAGGAGACCTGCCAGGAGGCGACAAGCCTCCTAGGCGTGGACAGGAGGGCCCGCGCCTAGCAGGCTTGTGGCGCCCTGGCTCCTCCCCTGATGTGCACTCCAAGCTTGGATGACTTGTTTCCTTCAAGAAAAATTCCTTCCGCAGGTTTTATTCCGTTTGGACTCCGTTTAATATTCCATATTCCTTCCATCATCCTTTCCTCACATGGGACATGCTCTAATAATGATAATCATCACACTTTTATTTACTTACAACTCAAAAGAAAATTACAACTCTAAACCTAGAACAAAATATGACTCTATATGCAATATGAAAGTGGTGGTGCATGTCATGATAAAAGGAAACGGTGGAGGTTGAATGGCAATATATCTTGGAATGGCTATTGAAATGCCATAATAGGTAGGTATGGTGGCTATATTGAGGAAAGATATATGGTGTCTGTTTTGAGGAAGGTGTTTGTTGTACCGGCGAAAGTTGTGCGGTACTAGAGAGGCTAGCAAAGGTGGAAGGGTGAGAGTGCGTATAATCCATGGACTCAACATTAGTCATAAAGAACTCACATACTTATTGCAAAAGTCTATTAGTCATTGAAGCAAATTATTAAATGCATGCTCCTAGGGGAGAGGTTGGTAGGAGTTAACCATCGCGCGCTTCCGACCCTCACACAAAGGTCGACAATCTATAAACAAGTCATGCTCCGACTTCCTTACATAACGGTTCACCATACGTGCATGCTACGGGAATCTCAAACCTTTACACAAGTATTTTACCAAATCATAATTACTTCCTAACATGACTTAACATTACCACCTTTATATCTCAAAACTTTATGAAAGGAATCAAACTTCTCATAAATACTCAATGCACTTAATATGGAAGTTTTTATTATATCCCTCTTGGATGCATATCATATTAGGACTAAATTCATAACCTAGACCAAATACCATGCTGTTTTTAGAAACTCTCAAAATAATATAAGTGAGGTATGAGAGTTCAAGTATTTCTATAAGACGCAAACACCACCGTGCTCTAAAACATATAAGTGAAGCACATAGAGCAAAATTTCCCAACTCGAAAGATATAAGTGAAGTACATAGAGTATTCTAATAAATTCACGATTCAGCGTGTGTCTCTCAAAATATGTGTGCATAAAGAATGATTGTGGCAAACTAACAAGCAAAGACTCATATCATACAAGACGCTCCAAGCAAAACACATATCATGTGGTGAATAAAAATATAGCCTCAAGTAAATTTACCGATGGATTGAAGACGAAGGAGGGGATGCCTTCTGGGGCATCCCCAAGCTTAGGCTCTTTGGCATCCTTGAATATGACTTGGGGTGCCTTGGGCATCCCAAAGCTTAGTCTCTTGCCACTCCTTATTCCATAGTCTATCAAATCTTTACCCAACACTTGAAAACTTCACAACACAAAACTTAACAGAAAACTCGTGAGATTCATTAGTATCAGAAAATAAATCACCAATTTAGGTACTGTTGTGAAATCATTCTTCATTTATATTGGTGTTATAAATATTTTAATCTAACTTCTCCATGGCTAATACCACATGATACAACCCATAGATTCATCAAAATAGGCAAACAACTTAAAGAAAATAGAACCTGTCAAAAACAGAACAGTCTGTAGAAATCTGGAAACTTCGTATACTTCTGTAACTCAAAAAAATCTGAAAAAATAGTAAAACCTACCCAATTTTTATAAAAATCTTGTGTAAAAATTTCAGATCAATTAGACGCTCTTATAATATTTTAAAATTCCTGGACTGAGCGCAAAAGTTTTGGTTTTTCAGCAAGATCAAATCAACAACTACCATAGATCAACCCAAAGGTTTTACTTGGCTCAAACACTAATTAAAAAACCAAAACACAATTACTAAAGAAGTAATAATGTGAGAAACATTCAAAAACAGAACACAAACATAAAATTGGGTTGCCTCCCAACAAGCGCTATTGTTTAACGCCCCTAGCTAGGCAAAACACAATAGATCTAGGTATTATCATCTTTGGTATGAAACTCCTCAATTGCACACTTATAAGCCCTAGGAGGCCCGTTATTTTTATCAATTATCATACTCCTAGGTAAAAAATCAAGAGATTCAATTGTGGCAATTGGTTCCTTAATAATATTGAGAAAGTCGGGGTGAATACTTATCGTCTTAAGATCTTCATCTTTACTAGAAGATTCACCCTTATTTTTAGGAACATAAACAAACTTGTCCACTTTAGGAGGCGAAGGAGTTGGAGTGGTTTGTACCAAAGCAAAAGCGGATCCCAAGTTGGTAATAATGTCCTCTAGCTTGCCAATTCTAGAGGAATCTTGTTCCAATTTTACATTAACTATGGGTTACTTTTCCTTAAGATTTTTTAAGGTAACTCCTACTTTAGATCCATAGTGAGTAATGTGATTATGAATCTTTTTATCCAAGTTTTCAATAAGCTCAACTGTAGAAACCCTTTTTTCAATAATATCAAGCCTTCGCATCACATGTTCCAGAGTTAAAATTGTTCCATTAACCATGATTGGGGGTGAACCTATCAAATTTATCATAGCACTATAAGATTCAAAGGTATGACTTCCCAAAAAATTACCTCCCATGATGGTATCTAGAACATATCTGTTCCAAGAGGTGATACCCACGTAAAAATTGCGAAGGAGAATGGCAGTAGATTGCTTACAAATAGATCTACTTTGAGAATTGCAAATTCTATACCAAGCATCTTTTAAGTTTTCTCCTTCCCTTTGCTTAAAATTAAGAACCTCATACTCGGGAGTATTAGTTATAGTAGTAAGATTAGCCATGAGTTCAAGCAAATGAAAGGCAAACGAAAGAAAGGCGAATAAAAAGGCAAATCTTTTTGGTATTTTCTGAAAATTGTTTTAGAAGTGGGGGCAGGAAAACGAGAGGCAAATGACAAATAAAGTAAATACAAGAGATGAGTTTGTGATGGGTACTTGGTAGGCTTGGTGTGTATCCTCCCGGCAACGGCGTTAGAAATCCTTCTTGCTACCTCTTGAGCATGTGTTGGTTTTCCCTTGAAGAGGAAAGGGTGATGCAGCGAAGTGGATAATTATTTCCCTCGGTTGTTGAGAACCAAGGTATCAATCCAGTAGGAGGAACAAGCAAGTCACCAATGGTTGCACCTACACAAACAATCAAACTCTTGCACCCAACGCTATAAAGGGGTTGCCAATACCTTCACGATTATTTGCAAGGATTAGATCCGATAAAGATAGATGTAACGAGTGCGGAAAGTAAAAGGTAAATAAATTGCAGCAAGGTATAGATCTGAAAATATATGATGGTATAAATTGCAGCAAGGTATTTCATTTTGGAATGTTATGATATATATAGCTATGCATCATCATCACTTGTTTGAATGTAATGAATTTGTTGAAGTGCTTCTTTTGAAATTTTGAAAGGCCATTTCTATTTTTCCATGTATCTATTTCATCTATTTGAAAACCGTTGGAATTGTTCAAAGAAAGAGAGGAGTAACATGACACTCCACACTAGGGGCATCTTGGTGAAATATTTGAGCAATTAAACCAGGGGGTCATTTGAAAATTTATCTCAAAAGGATTTATAATCAATTAGGCATTTTCTGAAAATAAATTTTTAAAAGATATTCAATATGACAGAGGAAAAATGTTCATTAAATAGCATTAATTCTCTTGATCATTTTGATATATATAATTCCTATGTTTGGAATTGTTTTGAATACATTAAAAGAGTTTTACTGCACTGGATATTAGAAAAGGAAAGTTTTTAAAACGAATCGGGCCGTTCCACAGCAGTTAACTCCCGAATTCAATTCGTATCGGGCAACCAACGCGCTAACCTCGCCTTTTCTCTCACTGCCACGCGGGACCCACTGACCGACGGCATCATCCGCGCGCCCGTCTCCTTCCTCGCGCGTGCCACCGTCGCCGGAGATCCCTCTCTCCGGATATCCCTCCTCTCTCCCTCCCTCGACCCCGCACCTGGCCTATAAAAGCCACAGCCCTTGCCTCGCTCCATTCCACCCCGAGCCCCCACTTTACCTCGCCAGAACGCCGCCGTCCACCTTGCCGGAGTTCAGACTCCAACCGAACCCTCCCGAGCTCGAGGCCGTCGCCTCCGTCGTCCCCAGCCCCGTCCAACGCCGCCAATCGACGCCGGAGCTTCGCCACCGTCACCTGAGCACTTCAGACATCGCCCCTGACCACCGCACCGTTGCCCCTGACTGCCTTCGACCTCCGGCCGCCGTCGACCTCGCCGAAACCTCCTCCTCCCCTTTGTAATCCATCGGACCTCCCTTGGACCATTAGATGTAGATCCAACGCTCCCGATTATAAGATTTAAACAGCGAAATGTTTTCCTCTATGCTTCGGTCGTCCGCTCGTTAGCTCTCATGTGCACGCCCTCGCGGCCAATCACAACCTGACACGTAGCCCCTGTCCGATAGATAGGAAGTTTTTCTTTTTTTTCTATTTTAGAAAACAGAATGTATTCTATTTTTGTTTTTATCATATCTTTTAAAATATTTGGTGTTTTTATTTGATTCTTTTTGCATTAGTTCACAAATTTGATGTAGATTATGTCTGTATGCTTAGATTTCAAATTTGACCTTTAAATTTTGAATCTAAGTAAATTTGTTTAAATTACTAAAATCTGTATAACTAGAGTCTAAAAATATATTTTTGAGTGAATATTTTTGCCACCGTTTGGTATTAGTTAAACCTATCATTATACATAATTTGAGAATTTTTAGAATGAATTTGGTTACTGTTTTTAACAAAAACAGAATCTGTTTAGTTCTAAATAGATTTTAGTTAAATTGACTTTTAATTAATTTAAACCTGAATTAGTTTAACTTTTGTTTTTAGATTTCATTAGGTTATGTTGATTTAACTTTAGGTGTATTTTTTTTCTGTTAATAAAATATGTTTTTCAAATTGTTTTGTGCTCTAGTTTGAATAGGTTCATCTTGTGTTCACCATGTATATTGTTTAGAAAAAGTTTAGTAATAATTATTTTAACACAATACTTTTATAATGAAATACTTTTTGTTTTCAAATAAAATTTTATATTTACTTTTCTATTATCTAAATGTCTAGTTGTTCAAAACCAATTTTTTGATTTGTATGTCTTAGTAGGGATTTTGACCCCAATAATTTTTATAGTCTTATACTTTAAGTGATTCTTCTTTTGATTGTGATTTTGTTTGTTGAAACATTTGTTTACCTTGCTGTTGAATGAATTGTATTGTGTTTATGCTTATGGTGTGCTCTTGTTTGATTCGTTAGATCATCCGGAGTGCGAAGCTTGTTATCTAGAGTCGCTTGATTACGAGGATCGTCAGCAAGGCAAGTCACTTTGACCATGTATACCTATGTTTTATTGCATTAGTTCTTCCATCTCCCCAATTGCATGCAAAGTAGGTAATCTGGAAACTTGGTTACTTGTTGTAGTATCATGTGGTAGGTACCCCTCAACCCTTTGACACATTGGCCCCAGAAAACGTTGATTTACATTTTGCTATGCTATTAGTAGACAGGGTTGGTTGTGTGATTCATGAGAGTTGTGAGTTAATAATTTCAAGACCTACATGATGACCAAGTCTTCAAGACTCCAAGTTTTCAACTTACCTCTGGGTGGATGATGGATGAACGGCGCCCTGGAGAAACCAATGGTTAGCCTAGATGATACTGGAGAAGTACCAGTATTCATGCGGAAAGGTCCACCCAAGCACAAAGAGATGGATGGATGCTTCAAGACCCAAGGCTTACCTGCACAGCCACAAGCCATTATGGGCTCTGGCTTGGTTGGATATTGTGGTGACCCTGGACAGGCAGTGCTACGAGATGTAGAAGAACGGTAGGAAAGGATGGGCACTGATAGAGTCTTGGGGAAACCCTTTAGAAGACCATGTTTTGGTCATCCGTTTCTCAAATACCATGAAGTGCGAGAAATCCAACGGAGGTGATCAAATCTTGTGGGGAACGTGTGCAAAACTCTACAGAGTACCCAAACCTAATCGATTAGCCGTGTCCACGGTCATGGACAGTTTGAGCCAAAGGAACTGAAACTATCTGGAACTCTCAACACAATTAATTATATTGAAGTGGGTTATTAATGTCAACTTGGGTATGAGAATTGGTTGGTGGAACCATCTCATTAATCAACCAACATTGTAGTAATTATGCTTTTGCCCTCTCTTGTTGTAGGAAAAATTTGGCTTTATGCAAAAACTTACTACCCCACCTGCCATATTTGCATATAGACTAGATGATTACTTTACCCCCTCTCTTGTGACTTTGCCGGCATATTCAATATGCTGACCTATATGGATGCAACGTATCATGTTGCAGAGTACTTTTCTGACCAGGAGTGAGGATACGCTCTACGCTCGATGAGATGCCCTTGGAGTCAGATGGACTCAACTACCTTTGGAGCTTCCGCAAGTTTTTGGTTTAGTTTATCTCATGAGTTGGCCTTCAACCACTTTATTTTAATCCTTATTGTAATAAAGGACTCGATATGAGTTTTCAATTAATTAATGCTGTGTGATTTCCCTTTGATATATACATTGATGTACCGTGTGTGTACCAGCATGATCTTGGGATGGTACAGAAACACCGGAGATTTGACCTTTCAGGTCGGGTCGCTACAACCCGGGGGGCATAGGTTTCACTAGAGGCTTCTGAAGGCAAATATCATGGTGGGTAAACAAATTACTGTCAAGCAATTGATAGAAAAGCGAATAATCATGTAGTTATCCAAGGAAATGATCATGCATATAGGCATCACGTCCGTGGTAAGTAGACCAAAACAATTCTGCATCTACTACTATTACTCCACACATCGACCGACTCATGCCTGCATCTAGAGTATTAAGTTCATGAAGAACAGAGTAACACATTAAGAAAGATGACATGATGTAGAGGGATAAACTCAAGCAATATGATGAAAACCCCATCTTGTTACCCTTAATGGCAACAATACAATACGTGCCTCGCTACCCCTACTCTGTCACTGGGTGAGGACACCGCAAGATTGAACCCAAAACCAAGCACTTCTCCCATTGCAAGAATTACCAATCTAGTTGGCCAAACCAAGCCAATAACTCGAAGAGACTTGCAAGGATATGAAATCATGCATATAAAAAATCAGAGGAGATTCAAATAAGATTCATGGATAATCTAAACATAAACTCACAATTCATCGGATCTTGACAAACACACCACAAAAGAGGATTACATCGGATAGATCTCCATGAAGATCATGAAGAACATGGTATTGAAGATCAAAGAGAGAGAAGAAGCCATCTAGCTACTAGCTATGGACCCGTAGGTCTGTGATGGACTACTCACGCATCATCGGAGGGGCAATGGAGTTGATGTAGATGTCCTCCATGATCGAAACCCCCTCCGCAGATTACCGAGAAAGGCTCCAAGATTGGATCTCTATGGAACGGAGGCTTTCGGTGGTGAAAAAGTATTTGTGTGGCTATTTTGATGTTGGGGGAATATTTGGGTATTTATAGGCCAAGAATTAGGGTTAGGAGACCTGCCATGAGGCGACAAGCCTGCTAGGCATGGCCAGGGGGGCGCACCTAGCAGGCTTGTGGCGCCCTGGCTCCTCCCTTGACGTGCACTCCAAGCTTGGATGACTTGTTTCCTTCCAGAAAAATTCCTTCCAGAGGTTTTATTCCGTTTGGACTCCGTTTAATATTCCATATCTGCAAAACTCAAAAAAAAACAAGAACTTGCACTTGGCTCTAGATTAATAGGTTAGTCCCAAAAATAACATAAAATATCATATTAATGCATATAAAACATTGAAAAGAGATAATATAATAGCATGTCATCATAAAAAATTATTGATACGTTGGAGACTTATCAAGACCCGCCATCGGGATCGATTTCGATGCCCCCCAACCATCATTAATCGAGCTGCAGCAACCCATAGAGCCATCCTCTTCATGGTCATGGCAGGTGCAGAGATTCTGAGCAAAGCTTGGGGACACAAAGCCCGAGAGCCATGTCTATCCATGTTGGGAGGCTGAAGATAAGGTTGGCCCTACATGTTGATGAAAGAAAATGAGAGAGAAAGAGGGGAATACTATCCATTGATCATACTTTAAATCCAACGATCTGGACTGCTACATAACCCTTCACTGATTAAAAAGGCCTTGGGCTTAAAGATGGAGCAATATGCATGATGTGTTGCTGGGTTGAAATCCTGTAGAATCCGAGTAACTTAGGAAAGTAGTCTTTCTTTTTATTTCAAACTTGTAGTTAGATTTTGAATTACTTCCTTCAAATGTTCTGAAATTCATATAATCAATGGAATATAAAAAACTCAAAGTTCAAAATCTTTTGTATTCCTAGTTTATCATTTTTCCTATCACCCAGTACACACGGAGGCAGATAATGCCCATGTGAACGGGTGAAGTGACAGTATTAGCTATTGGGGCTGATGCAAATGCACAAGAGGGTTTTATGGTGCTTCAAGTGTTGCTTTTTTATTGCAATTCATTAGAATTTTAGCTGACTTTCAAATTTGAGCTAGATTTCAAAATTGTACTTTGATATGTATTGTTGTTTCAATGCTTTCTCAACTATTATGCATGTTGGTGATTAATCCGAGCACTTTTGTTATAAAAAATGTGTCCCAAATATGCTCAAAAGAAAGGGTAAACATTCGTATTTCTAAGCAAGTTTTCTTCAACCTTATCTAAATGAGCGAAAAACAATTCTTTTGTCATCTAGTGTGAAAATAGAGGGTACATGCCTAATATGGGATCATTTGGACAAACCATGCCATGCTGAACCCTAAACCCTAGCTCATTTCCCTTGAAAACCATGCAAGCTCATTCGTGATAGCTAAGTTTTGTGAATGATTTTTCATGAAAATATTCGTAGACCAAGTTTCTTATTTTTCCTAGCAACTTAGTCACATAAACCGATGATGTGCACAAGTTCTATATTTTATGATTTTTTAAATGACTTACGATCAACCCTAACACCCAAAACCCTCTCAAAACCCCTCAACCACCCCTGAAACAACACACTCTTTGGGCCTTTGGATCATTGTGCGTGGACGGTTTGGACTAGGCGCTAGGGTTATACATGTTCGCTCCACGAGAGGCGACCTCATTGGCTGGATTGCTCGGGCGCTCCATGTCTGCTTGGCTTGGAGAAGGAGTTGACGTGAGTGGCCCACCTGGCAGCGGTAGAAGAGGAGCAAGCGGCGACGACCATGGACAAGTTGTGGGTCCCACTTTGAGGTGGATATGTGGTGGGTCCAATTCTAAGGTGGATATATGGTGGTTCCCCTGCTCAGTGGACAAGATGTTGGTCCCGTGCTGAGGTGGATAAGTTGTGGGTCCCACTTAGCTCACATAATCCAGATGGATAACAATGTCTCTTGCGCTTAAGGCTCGTGTCGCATATTGACTATTTGGGTCGTGAGAAATGTCGCATGAGAGCAATTGTGGTCCCGGACCCACCTGTCATTAGTTGCCTCGGCCCCTCCAGTCATTAGTCTCCTTAGCTCCACCTATATTAGTTGCCTCTGACTCCCCTATCATAAGTTTCCCCAACCTCACATGTCAGGATTTTACCCGTGTCAGCACCGTGGGGAGAGAGGGTGGCCCGACCCCACCCGTCAGGATATCACGTGGACCCACGTGTCATAAGTTTCCTCGCCCCCACATGACTTGACTTTAAAGCGTTACCACTCCGGGGAGAGAGAGTGGCCCGACCCCACCTGTCAAGATATAGTGCGGCCCACTAGTCAGGAGGTAACGACCAAAGGCTTTGACTGGACGGTAGTGCTCCATTTGGGCATTTGTGAGTAGGTGGTGGAGGAGGGAGGGAAAAGTGAGTAACATTAGCAAAACTGAGTAGTAATACTAAGCAACCAGGGGCACAGAAATAAAAATGAGATGGAAAATGATCCAAAGAACCAGGGCGGGAAGAAAGAAAACATGATAAATGGGCCAAGCCCGCTGCACATCATCTACGTGTTATGTCGATTATTTGGATGCAAGAAGCGTCAAATAGGAATTGAACTTGAAGAGGAGTATCCCCTAAAAGAACCTGAAGAGGAGTCGCAAAGTTCCATGTGTTTTTTTAATTTCTCTCTACCGCTGAAGTGGGCACCTACTATCTCGGCCTCCAACGTGATTGTAACAAATGTTATCCAAACACGTCGTCGGGGAAACCACAAAAACATGAAAAGATAAGAGGTCGGTAGTAGTGGAAGAAAAGGAATAGTGGAACAAGGGTCATGAAGGCGAGGCACGTCGATGGATGAGAAGTAGGAGGTTGTAGTCTGGTTAAGCAATCGACAGTTCCTTCTAAGTGGATCTCCCTTCAGCATCTGACCCTCCTATTCTCTTTTTTTTAATATAAGCTCAACCATGCTAAGTTAATCATCAAGATTAAATTTGGAGTAGCATAGTTTAGCTTCTTATGACACTTCAATCATCAATTCATTTCAACTCTTTATATTTAACAAAAAATGTTTTATGAAGATATGATTTGTAATAGATGTCATGGTACCAGTTTGTCATTGTCGGTCTATATATTTTCTCTGAATGGATAAATAAAGATAAAAGAAATAATATTTCAAAACAGACAAAGTGACAACTAACCTAACACGTGCGGTGCATGTTTTACACGTCCACACGGTGACATGGGCAACCAAGAGCAATGTCTAGGGTGCGCGACAACTAGATGTGGAGTGGAGATACAACTCTTAGCTTCCTTCAAGCACTGAAATTAATTATCCGATTCCGTGTGACTTTTATCATTATTTTTCTCCTTTTCATTGGTTTTTTGCAACTAGCCCATATTGTTGATACACAAACATAATCTCTAAATTAGTTAATGCAACATCACTTAATATGACATGTTTTAACACAACAGAAACGCAATGTATTGGGGTGTTTGTCTGCCTAGGATGACGCGATAAGAGTAATTTATTAGTATTGCATTATTTATGTTGGCCAAATTGGATGATATGACCAAAGACAGGTTGTGCCTTTGATTGGCACTCACTTTGATATGATGATATGACCAAAACCTTTTTTCATTTTATCGATGTACACAATTACTTTCCTTTCCTCTCTAGAATAGTTGAGAGGTCTCTCGCAGGGTGCTCCCATCCCGATCCTCACCCTTCTTCGACGACAAGATCGGATGAAGCAGAGGGGGGTAGCTTAGGTTAATCATATGCATATCAGGGCTAGATTCTATTGTCATCTTGTCCTTTGGTCTCAGGTGCAACCGGCAGGGGTAGCATCAACAAATCCCTAAATTGGCTTGATGTGTCTATGTTTGGAGGAAGCTTCATTCTCATTCTTGATTTTTGATGCCACAACATTGATGGATAAGGAGCAGGAAAGTGGCAGATAGCTGGAGCTCATGAAAGAGCATAAAGCCCACGATCAAACGTGAGGTTTGATAAGAAGCTTTGGTGGTAGTCATCAATTACCGACCTTCATGGCATAGCCTTTGATCCTTCTGATAGAAGGGCGGCTAATGTCATTCCTTTCGACTTGGCTACCTAAGGAGAGATAGTGTAGCTTCGGCTCAACGTTCATGGTTTATTTTCTCGATCTACATCGCTAGTAGAAGGAAGGCTCTGCTTGGATGCCTAAGGGAAGGCAATGTAGCTTCGTCTCAATGTCCATGGTTTCTTTCTTCGGCGCGTGTCTCTGCTGAAATGGAAGATATCTAGGTCCCTTCATTCCAAGTGGTCTATCCCGAGCAACGGCAAGATTGCATACGTAAAGAAGCTAATTTGGACCGCTCATATTTTCTTCCATTATTCGAGGTCCTCTTCACATAAGTCAAGGAGTTATCTTTAAACTCCGTTTTTATTTGGGACCTAATGTAAACAATCGTGTGCCATCGCTTCAGGGTCCTTCCAGCCCCTTCCGTCACAAGAAAAAGAAAATGTGTGGCATTTATATTTGTATAATTTTTTTATTTAGGACCTACCATGTGTTGTCCGTTTCTGGGTCCTTCGGGACCCTTTCTCCGGAAGAGAAAGAAAACATGTGACATTTATATTTGTATATATATATATAGATTATTTTGATTTGGGACATGATGTAACTGTCGTGCACCGTCGCTTCAAGGTCTTTCAAGACCCTTCCGCAAGAAAAAAACGCGTGGCATTTATATTTGTATAAATATAAAAGATTAGTTTACTCCAAGCATTTATACCCTTCTTGGTATGCATTCCTTAAAATAAAATAAACCCCAACAAGTTCCAATAAGCGGAACAAACTTCAACATCAGCACCCGATTTTTGAAAAAGAATTGAAAGAAATGGAAGCGGCCATGTCAACCGGGGAGGACTCTCTGACAGCCGCCTCCTCGCCGGCTCCTCCTCCTCCTTCGCCGCCGCCGCCGCCGCCGCTGTCGCCGGCGCCTACCTCTAGGCCCCCGGCCGCCTCCCAGGCGCGGCCAATGGAGGCGCCGACGGGCCTGCACAGGCTGCGGGGCCCGTCCCCTATCGTGTGGGCCATGCGCACCCGCGTCGCGCCGCCGCCGCGGCTCGCCGAGCCGATCCCCCGCCCGGTCTACCCTCCTGCGCCCCCGCCGCAGGCGCCTCTGCCGGAGAGGAGGCGCCGCGGGCGCCCCCGCAAGGTCGCCTGCCTGCCGCCACCGCCGGGGCTCGGGCCGCCGCCGGGGTTCGCGCCCTCGCCGGCTGCGCGGCCGTCCCCGGCGGCGACCGCCCACGGTGAGCGTTCTCGCCCTGATGCACGCTCATGGATTCTTGACCGCCTAGCGCACGCTGACATCCTCGCTTGTCGCCGTGGACAGGGCACGGGGACTTGGGCGGGCTCCAGCCGCACGTGCTCACCATTGCCGCCGGAGAGGTATGCTGCTTGACTCTCTGTTCAGGTAGAATTACAACTGAAACGAAGCTTGACTATGCCCGGCTGAAACCCTGAGCTTTTTTTCTGAATCAGATGTATATAGACATGTTTTAGTGTGTTGTTCACTCATTTCAGTCGGTATGTAGTCCATATTGAAATATCCAAAAGATCTTATATTTGTGAACGGAGGAAGTGTGTGCAGAGTGTTGTGTGTGGCATTATGAGCTGTTCATTGCTCTAGCTGCGGCTTAGGTGGACTTTTATTGTCAAAAACCTTGTCATGGTTGTCACAATTGTTTGCAGCATAGGACCTCGGTTGCAATCTGTAATCTTCAAAAAAAAAAAGACTAATCTTTATATGTTTATTTTTGCTTTGACGTAAAATTGCAAACGAGGCGAATGCTTACTGTTTAACCTATTGATGCAAACGAACATATTAGCTGAACCAAACACAGATGACAACTGGGATGGGATGAAGTCAGTACCCAATTTCAGCAGAAGTGAATCTTTATTTTAATTTCACACAAGTTATATAGTCATATCTCTAGAAGGAATGAGAAGATAAAGGTCAATAGAGCCAGAACACTGCAGAACATGTGTTTCCCTTAGCCTGTGGGTTTCCTTTTGCTGTGGACCTCCCTGTTTTTATATACAAATTTGCAAAGGTCTTAACATTTGGATGAACATCATAGCAGAGGGGCAATGTTTGGTCACTCAACATACTCTCTCCAGTTAAATGTGGCAAGGAATTTCATCATCTGAAAATTGTTCTGCAGGATATCATAGCAAGGGTCATGGCGGTCTCACAGCTGAATTCGAAGGCCATCTGCATTCTTTCAGCTCTTGGGTCTGTTAAGGAAGCAGTTCTAGTCCAGCCATCTGGTGTCATTCTAACTCACAAGGTTTGACCTTAGCTCCTCGAGATTTAACATATTCTTTTTATAATTATTCAACATCACAAACATCACTAGCATGAAATTCTAAACATGGAAACGTGGGTCAAGCGATTGTTTTGAACAATTAAATGTCAGTGTGAAATTACATGAAGAAGGCATGTGGGGAACGTTACAGTTTTTATCTCACTTATTAGTTGTGATTGCAGAGGTCCATGTTTCCGAGTGAGCACAGTTTTCTTATAAGTTCTATTCATCCATTGAAAATTGGTTTCCGTAACTCTTAATTCAATTTCTGCAGGGTCCTTTAGAAATCATCCGGCTGTCTGGATCCATTTTGACATCTAATAATGACCATCGTTGTCTACGTATTACCCTTGCTTCCGTCAATAGTTTTGTGATCAGTGGCATTATAGCTGGACCTCTCATAGCCGAAACTCCTGTCCAGGTATGTAAAGATGTTAGAATGTGTAAAACTTTTCATTTCGTTGCTGTAAACAGTTATTTAGTGTTCAAACTTCCTCCGTACTTGTCGTAGGAGAAATATGTTAATGAGCAAGTGTTATCTGCTATGCCCTCCGATCCATAATAAGTGTTGTGGTTTGGTTCAAATTTGAACTGAAACCACGACACTTATTATGGATCGGAGAGAGTACAACATAGCTAGCTTCTTTCTAGAATATAAGAAACTGCATTCTTCTATTTCAGCCCTTTGGTATATGCCTACATAAAACAGACAAAGTGATAATAGCAGACCATAATTTATTTAATATGTTTCTTTCAGGCAATTCTTGGAAGCTTTCACAACAGTGCATTCTATCCAAACAACGCACCTAGGGCAACCATGGCGTGTTATCCAAACAAGCAAGCTGCCACCGGAAATGGCAGCACTCTACCCAGTCATCGTTCCAATCCACATTCTGCATCTCGTACTTCCGTGGAACAGAATGAATCAAGTGACATTGATGTCAAGCCCTTTGTCGGATTGGGTAATCCAAATCCAGAATATGCATCTCGTACTTCCATGGAACAGCGTGAATCATACATGGTTGGTGTCAAGCCCTCAATCCAAAATAGCTTACTTCTTTCTAAAATATAAGGAACTGCATTCTTCTATTTAAGTCCTTCCTTATATGCCTAAGTGATGACAACAGCAGACCTTGATCCAGTGACCAAGTTAAAATATGCTTCTTTCAGGCAATTCTTGGAAGCTTTCACAGCAATTTGTTCTCTCCAAACAACGCACCTAGGGCAGCCATTGCGTGCTATCCTAACACGCAAGGTGCCACCGGGAATGGCAGCACTCTACCCAGTGATCGTTCCAAGCTACAATATGCATCTCGCACTCCCGTGGGACAGAATGAATCAAGCGAGGTTGACATCAAGCCCTTTTTTGGATTGCTGAATCCAAATCCAGAATACACATCTCGTACTCCCGTGGAACGGAACGAACCAGATGAGGTTGATGTCAAGCCCTTTGTCGGACTGGTTAATCCGAATCCAGAATATGCATTTCATGCTTCCGTGGAGCAGAACGAACCAGATGAGGTTGATGTCAAGCCCTTTATTGGAGTGGTTAGTCCAAACCCAGGACATGCGTCTTTTACCTCGGCGAAACAGAATGAATCAAGCGAGATCGATGTTGAGCCCTCTCTTGGAGTGGCTTAACAACTTCGCGTCGCTGTATTTGATTGAACTCAATCCTGTGATACATTTACCCTCTCAAGGTTATACAGAAGCGCATGTGTTAGATAGTTGCGCTTTTGGTGACCACCGTGTAACTGAGTTTAGTCTTAGTTTTTTTCCTCTTCTGTTGATAGAGTGAACATTGTACTCTTGGTTCTTTTCTGTTGATAACTATGTTGGTCGTGTGCATATAAACTGAGTGCGAGTCGGCACCAGTGCCTCTTCTGTCATCAAATCTATCGATATGCGTCAGGCGCAAGGGTGCGCGTTCTTGAGCTGAACCATGCCCTTGCATTGCATGATCTGGAAGGCAGTTTGTGGCAACCTGGGAGTGTGCTGCCATAGGAAGGCAAGAACAGTCTGAAACATATGAGCATATGAGGTGATAAGCACCAGTTTGCTGGAGCCTCAAGTGGTTATCAAGTAGTGGTAGCAAGCTACATACATACTCCAGTCCGCCAGAGCCTGATGATATCATCTGCATATAATGAGCCTGATAACACACACATGAGTAGGAGTGTAGTAGAGATGAAGAAACTCCATTGCTACACCTCCAAGCTATCTCAAACTTTTTCTTCTTCTTTAGATCAGGTGAGTGGATCTAGAGCAGGTGAATGCATAGGAGGAATCTTGGTGGCTTCTCTCTAGTCCCTACTACTCCTGTCTGTGTGCATGATCCTCGAATGCAGTGGTAAAAACTAGTGCTGTTACCTTCATGGTCATGGAGATGAAACCAATCCAATGGCACATCAGATAAGATAGAAGAATCAGAAAACAGATATAGAAGATAATTAACTCGGAAATTGCATTTGGAGCTCGGCCTCCATGATGCCCTCTAAATTTCGAAATCCAAAATTAATGAAAGTTCATATTATTACAGTTTAAAATTTTCTGAAAAAAAAATACAGATATACATCAAGGCATAATGCTTGTCAGCAGGTTGAGATAAGACCGGTCAAACTCGTAGGGCAGCATAATAATCTCATGGCTCAACAGTGCAGTAGCAGGGATTGACTGTTGAGTGAGCACCACTAAGCTGTAGTCCAGGAGTCCTAGTGATGACACCCCCATACACTTTTGCTGTGCTGCTGCACATGGCGTCCATGTGATGTGATCTGCCCAAGCAACGACAGCCTCTAGTCCAGCGTGGATCCATGAGCCAGAGAACTCCATTGCTGCATCTCCAAGTTATCTCATCGTCAGTGGATCTGGCCACATGCATGTGAAGAATCTTGATGGCCTTTCTGTACTGAGAGTCTGTCTGCGTGCATGATCCTCGAATGCATAAACTAGTGCTGTTGCCTGCTTGGAGATCAACCCAACGACACGGAGGATAAGATAGAAGAATCGGAAGGTAGATGTATAAAATTACTAGCTCAGAAACAGAGTAGCGAGAGGAACAAGATGATGACCGGTCAAACAGATAGAATCTCTCAGCATGCCCGGACATAAGACCGGTCAAAGGAAACACAAGTTATATCCATCTCATGGAATGGATCAACAGGGCAGCACTGCAGTAGCAGGGACAATTTTTCAGCAAGTACTGTAGTAGTAAATGATATTACTCCCTCGGGTCCTAAATATAAAACCTTTTAGAGATTTCATCATGCAAAATAAGTGAATTTACACTTTAAAATATCTCCATGTACATATGTATCTAATCTATAGTGAAATCTTTAAAAGGTCTTATACTTCCTCTGTCCCAAAATAAGTGTCTTAACTTTGTACTAGCTTTAATACAAAGTGATAGGACCTCTAGGATCGCTAGGCTAGATTATACCGGTGGCTTTACCTTCTCCCTTGGTGCGACAAGCTGTCGCAGGTGGCTATGGTGGGATGGTAACGACGGCAATGAGTGGACAAAGAGACGGCGAGCTGGTGGTGGCGTCGGTGGGCTTCCCATCGCTTCAGTGCCTCCCTCTCGATCGGACTAGGGTTAGGAGTGGAGAACAATGACGACGACGAACCTCGTGCTTTGTGCCATGGTCCCCACCTCCTCTATATGGCACTGCGTGACAAGGGCCCACCAGCCTTGCTTGGGCTGGACGACCCCGATCAAAGCGTGAGTCAAGGCTCCAATGGTCTGTTGGGTCCATTGGGGAAGAGATCAATCTAACATTCTACCCTTTGATCTCATCTTTTACTTTTGACCTTAAATTTTTACTTTACTCGTTTCATAACAGATCAATACATAGAACATGTTTCATCGTCGCAGCTCAATTGCCGATAGAATCAGACAACCACAACGTACCTCTCTGTTTTGAAACAAATTATTTAACCTTGGGCCCTTTATTGTCCGAAAATCTTAGACTATACCACAAAACCCATGTCGATTGTGTGTTCTCCGAACACACTGGGTGGTAAGCCTTTGATAAGCAGATCTACAAACAATTGTCTGTTGCTTTTATGCTTCAAGCATTTCTACATAATTCCGGACTTTCTCCTTTACAACGCATAACTCTGTGTTAGTGTGTTTGGCATCAACACTTGACTTGTTGTCATAGGAGCGAAAAACTTAAAATGGTTATCGCTGTTGTCAACCATTATCAACTCCGGGTACAGGTCTCCTTAACCATTTTGCCCGTCCCTCAGCCTCATATCAAGCTATAACATATCTTTGCATCACAAAAAACTCCAAGTGTGAAAGTTAGCGACAATTGTGGATTTCGCTATACATTTCACAAGTCTTGTCTTTGTACTCACAATCTTTTTTAGAGCATTTATTTCTTTCAGCATGAGGCCGATATCTTTGACTCTATTCCAGTGACCTATATATGGACTAGACATTGCCAAAACAACCCGGATACGTGAACTGTGTCATGGTAATATATTGAGCTTCTAACAACCGACGCATATGGTACCATATCCATTTTCAATCTTTTCTCATCAACTTTTGGAACACCATAGTTTCCAGTTCCATTACCCTTGACTATAAGAACAGGCATAGGTTTTCTCGCATGCATACTTTAGAGACATTTGTTAGCATGTCCATGTGACATACCTAATACCCCTTTTTATTCCTTTCTTGGTGAATCTCGATACTTATAACGAGAGACACTTTATCGAGAACATTCTTTTGAACTTTGAGGACAAGAACTTCTTTTCTCCTCCTGCAGTAGATTGACATCACCACTAGCAAGTAGGACGCCATCCACATGCAAAGGAATTAGGAGATGAATTTCCCATTCTATAACTTCGCATGAATACAATTGTCCTCTCATTTTCTTTAACCCAAAATAACATTTGATTCTTTTAACTTTAAATGCCACTGTCTAGAGACTTGCTCTACTCCATACAAGACTTCTTGAAGCAGTATCCCTTGTGTTCTTTACTTTCATCTGATGTGACTCAGATTATGATGTCGATCATGATGTGCCACCAACACTCATTGTAATCTATTCATTCTCTTTACACAAAATCTTTCGATTTAAGTCGCGCTTTACACCTTTACATATTTCCTTTGGAGTCACATTGGCCTTGTAGACCCTTTACAGCCTATTGTTCTGGCTCCATTGGAAATTACTTATGAGTCCCAAACATCGTCAGGATTCATCAAATTTATTTCGTCTCACATAGTCTCTTATCATTTAGACAAACAGACACTTCTCAAAGCTCGATTGAGCGCTTTAAATGAGGCAATAGGTTTTACAGGGACCTTTGTCACAAGATCCATGTTTACTCATCCCTCCTTTATAGAGCTAACAACATGTGTTGTATAGGTCATACAACATGCTCCCCCCAGATTACTCCATCTTCACTAAAATGGTGTATCTTTAAACTTTATTATTTGGGTTTATTTTGTTAAAACTTTCTTCTTTATGGCACTTTAAGCACCATTTTAGTATTCCTTAGTCTGCTTTCGAAACTGTAAAAGATTCAGGAATACGACTATTTCTTTTCTTTAGGAGTATTATTATTTATCTCATATTTCTTTCTCCCCCTCGAAATGTGGCAAGAACTTTTCTGTCACAATTTCGAAAAACCATTCATAACTCTTGTGAATTGTGGAAACTTTGATTATCTACTTCATTTATCTGATTACTTCATACGAAATGAAGTTATCTGTTAACTGGTATGGGAGTACTTTTTCCTCATTTCATTTCAGAAACTCAATAGAGTTCTTTATCATTAGTACTTTTGCAAGTCACACTTGCATATCATTCTTATCTTTAGGTTCGTCTGTAACTTTTATTCTCTTTGGATTTATTGAGTGCTTAATGACCGTTACACATAAGGTGTACGGTCCATACTAGGAAAGCATAATAGCTACTCCATACTTTTCTCTCAGAGTGGGACACATTAAAAGCACATGAGTCATCATATCTTCTCTTGTCATACAGGATAAGTCCTTTGCTAAAATTTCTCCTGTCATACAGGATAAGTCCTTTGCTAAAATTTCTCCTGCCATGCAAGATTTTTGACATAATACTATGTCAACTTTACCCAGTTACGCAGGTATTTTCCCAGACTTTTCCCGCCATGCGGGTTTTATCATAATCATTTTTTCCCGCTATGCGGGTAATTCCCTGTAAGGGATATAAATGCCAGAATTGGCTCTTTTGACTGCATATTCAATCATCAAATTCAAAAATAAATCCGAATGTTCTTTGACACACATGCTTGATTCGACATTGGTCAAATTAAACACGCATGTTGCTTGTTCCATCTCAAATCATGTTGACGGGAAAATCTTCTTCATAGAGAGTACATGAAAATCTTCTTCATAGAGAGTACATGAAAGACATTCGTCAACCAAGACTCTCAATGATCTATTTCTTTTCTTTTCTTGGATCAATATCCAAGGATTCTTTTCTTTTGAAACCATTCTTTAGAGAGAGCATACTCCCTCACGTTATGACATTTCTTGGTCATCTTTCGGGTCACAAGTACCCAGCCATTCGCTTTCACGAATGAAAGCATGGAAAACTTTTAGTCTGAGAAAACTTAACCAATAATCAACAATAATGAGCATAAAAAATAACCCTACGTTGTTCTGGTTAAAAAAATTGCACATTAGACTTTTTAAAACTTCCTTTTTATATTTAGATCACCGTTGTGGTAGAATTAGAATAAAACATCATCCTTCTACATTAATTCCATATCACCGTTGGGCGGAAATAGAAATAATGCATATAACTCATAAACAATGTGATGATAGTATTTCTACTAAACAACTTTGCTAAGAAATGATCATCATCAACAACTTTATTGCATCAGGAACAAGAAATATACATTTCTCTAGCTCAAGAGCATTTCTTGATCTTTATCTGTTCTCTGAAAATTGATCACTTTGATACAAAATTTATCAGAGATTTAAGCTTTGAACATAAGACTCATAGAATTATAGTACTGTTATCATCAACTTGGTCAAAAAATAACAATACCATATTTTAACTTTAAAACAAATATCTTTCTTTTGTCATAGCAGAAACTATCTGAAACTGATTTCACCCACAAGGGAAAAACATGCTAAGAACAGTTCTTCCAATCAAATTTTCCCGTTGGTTCCAATTTAATTGGAAGATAAAAAATTTACTTTACAGCGGAAACTTTGAATATAAAATTCATGAATTTTTTTATACTTTACAGAAACTTTCCTTTTACTAAATAATAATTCATGAACTTTTATTATTTCTTTTATAAAATTCATGAAATTTTTCTTTTTCTGAAATTTTTCTTTTTTCATTTTCAGAAACTTTTATATTTACTTTTCTATTTTCTAAAGAAAATATTTCTCTAAATAATTTGAATAGAAAAAACGGTATTAATTTTGCCCAAAAACTGGACAAAAACAGAAAAAAAAAACGCCAGCAGCCCAGCTGGCCTAGGCCAAGAGGCGGGCGCGCACAACCGCGTGACTGCGCCTCCTGTCTATTGGGCCCAGCGGCCCATCGGGGCAGCACAGCTACGGCTACCGCCTGGGCTGTCATCTTCTTTCGGCCCAGAATGGCCCGCGATGAGCTAGGGTTTTGATCCACACCGTCGGATCAATCCGACGGTCACGCGCTCCTTTCGCTAGAACAAAACGGGTGAGCGAGGGGGAGACCGATCGAAACCCTCGGTCATTCGCCTCCTCCCCCTGCGCCGCTCGCTCTGCTCTCTCTCTGTGTCTCTCCGCCGGCGAGCCCCTGCGTGCCGCCGGCGAGCCGGCAATGGCGTCGGGTGCTCCCGCGCTGCGCAGAGCCTTCTCCTCTTCCTACTTCCTTTCCACCTTCTGTGACAGAGAGAGACCCGATGCGGGCTGGCCTCCTCTGCTCCCTATGCACGTCGACGGCGGACCACCGGCGGCGGTCGCACCGGCCGTCGGAGACGGGGCCGAAACCCCCACCGTCGCGCGTGCCAGCCTCTTCCTTCCTCCCCCCTTTTCCTTTCTTTCCTCCATCTGCACTGTCCTAGAGAGAAAGAGAGAGACAAGAGAGCCTCTTCTGCTCCTACGCGTCCGATGACGCCTCCTTCGCTCCCTTTGCCAGCGTGCGCGAGCACCTCGAAGGTGAACGCGCCGCCGTCAAACGGTGCGGTGGTGGTGCCCTTTGCCCCCCGGAGGGAGTAGTTCTCGTCCCCGCACCTCGGCTTGCTGATGCGTGTGGGGATCGAGAGGAACAAGCACGAACGGAGTGGCGGCGCTGCTTTTCCGGTGAGGCCCAATGCCCTTCCGGTGATTTTCTTTGCCCTGTCCTTTAGGGTTCTAGGGGGAGGGGATCTTTCTTTCTCTCTGATTTCTTTGTATCGAAAAAAATCTAGATCCTAGCCTATCTGATACCATTGATAGGACCTCTAGGATCACTAGGCTAGATTATACCAGCGGCTTTACCTTCTCCCTTGGTGTGACAAGCTGCCGCGGGTGGCCATGGTGGGATGGTAACGGCGGCGATGAGTGGATAAAGAGACGGCGAGTTGGTGGTGGCGTCGGTGGGCTTCCCATCGCTTCAGCGCCTCCCTCTCGATCGAACTAGGGTTAGGAGTGAGAAACAGTGGCGGCGACGAACCTCGTGCTTTGTGCCATGGTCCCCACCTCCTTTATATGACACTGCGCGACAGGGGCCCACCAGTCTTGCTTGGGCTGGACGCCCCCGATCAGGACGTGAGTCAAGGCTCCAATGGTCCATTGGGCAACGGCCCATTGGGGAAGAGATCAATCTAACACAAAGTTGTACTAAGTTTGAGACACTTATTTTGAGATGGAGGAAGTATTTAGGAAGGGATGGAGTACTACATAGATCTACCCCATGCACAGGGAGTTTGTAAACCAATGCAGAATGGGAAAAAAAGAGCAACTTTGCTGTCCGGCAAAGTGGTGCTGTGCTGCTACACATGCGTCCATGTGAGGCGATATGCACAAGCAACTACAACCAAGCAGTCAATGCTGGCCATCACCAACTTCGGTGTGGCAGAGAACAAGATCCATGGACAAGGAGGCATATATGCACTGTGATAATATGGGACGGAGGGAGTATTTGCAGATGGACAACAACGTGAAAAGAGAAGAAGCTCCCTAGCAGTGCCCATGCTCACATTTCATTTCACAACATGGAGCAGAAAATAACAGAATCAACAACAAACCACCACCAATCATGAACGGGACACAAAGAAATCAACTTCAAATTACATTAGAATTCAAACATCACAGTTACACTAGACACGAGACAACACACACACACCCCACTAGTGATAGAACGCAACAGGGTGTTGCACATCGCCATTGTGCCAGAGGTTATCCCAATCTATCTCATCTCATCAGCAACCACCCTTCCATGAGTTTTCTGCCCCTCAACAACAGCACCCACTAAGAATGACACAACATCACTTACTACAACAATCAATCAAAATTAACATAAGAGAACCGTTAATAATCAATAATCATACGGGTGATTTTGCAGGGCTAGTCCTGGAGGTCGGCGTCCTCCTCCTCGTCATCCTCGTACTCGCCCTCCTCGTCGGCGGTGGCGTCCTGGTACTGCTGGTACTCAGACACCAGGTCGTTCATGTTGCTCTCGGCCTCGGTGAACTCCATCTCGTCCATGCCCTCCCCCGTGTACCAGTGCAGGAAGGCCTTGCGCCGGAACATGGCCGTGAACTGCTCGCTCACGCGCCGGAACATCTCCTGGATCGACGTCGAGTTGCCGATGAAGGTGGACGCCATCTTCAGGCCCGTCGGCGGGATGTCGCACACGGTCGACTTGACATTGTTGGGGATCCATTCCACGAAGTAGCTCGAGTTCTTGTTCTGCACGTTCAGCATCTGCTCGTCCACCTCCTTGGTGCTCATCTTGCCCCGGAACATGGCCGACGCCGTGAGGTAGCGCCCGTGGCGCGGGTCGGCCGCGCACATCATGTTCTTGGCGTCCCACATCTGCTGGGTGAGCTCGGGCACGGTGAGCGCGCGGTACTGCTGGCTGCCGCGCGAGGTCAGCGGCGCGAAGCCCACCATGAAGAAGTGCAGCCGCGGGAAAGGGATGAGGTTCACGGCCAGCTTGCGGAGGTCCGAGTTGAGCTGCCCCGGGAAGCGCAGGCAGCAGGTGACCCCGCTCATGGTGGCCGAGATGAGGTGGTTCAGGTCGCCAACTGCTCGATTGTTTGATTGTTCAGGTTAGCAATCATCAAAGAACAAGAACGCAAATGGTACAGAAATGGAGGAATCGGGAGCGTGGGGGCTTACAGCTCGGGGTTGTGAGCTTGAGGGTGCGGAAGCAGATGTCGTAGAGCGCCTCGTTGTCGAGCACCATGCACTCGTCGGCGTTCTCGACGAGCTGGTGGACGGAGAGGGTGGCGTTGTAGGGCTCGACGACGGTGTCGGAGACCTTGGGCGAGGGGAAGACGGAGAAGGTGAGCATCATGCGGTCCGGGTACTCCTCCCGGATCTTGGAGATGAGCAGCGTGCCCATGCCGGACCCCGTGCCGCCGCCCAGCGAGTGGCACACCTGGAAACCTGCCCGCCCATGACAGATCCGTCAGCCACCATTTCTCCTCCGCTCCGGATCCACGCCGCCGGCGCGGAGGACGGATGAAGGGAGCAAAGAAACGGAGAAGAAGAAAAAGTAGAAACCTTGGAGGCAGTCGCAGTTCTCGGCCTCCTTGCGGACGACGTCGAGGACGGAGTCGATGAGCTCGGCGCCCTCGGTGTAGTGGCCCTTGGCCCAGTTGTTGCCGGCGCCGGACTGGCCGAAGACGAAGTTGTCGGGGCGGAAGATGCCGCCGTAGGGGCCGGAGCGGACGGAGTCCATGGTGCCCGGCTCGAGGTCCATGAGGACGGCGCGGGGCACGAAGCGGCCGCAGGAGGCCTCGTTGTAGTAGACGTTGACGCGCTCGAGCTGCAGGTCGGTGTCGCCGGCGTAGCGGCCGGTGGGGTCGATCCCGTGCTCCGCGCACACCACCTCCCAGAACTTGGCCCCGATCTGGTTCCCGCACTGCCCGCCCTGGATGTGCAGGATCTCCCTCATCTTCGGTCGGTCGGTCGGTCGGTCGGGCTGCGGCGGCGCCGGCGGTGGGGAGGAGAGTGGAGTGGGGAATTTGGGGGATGGCGTTAGTGGGGTGGTAGGGTTTGGTGGGACGGGATTTATAGAGGGCGGAGGGGCGAGGCTGACGGCGTTAGTGGGTCGTTAGTTCGAGGGGGAGTTTGAATTTTGAAATATTTGGGGGGAGAAAAGAAGCGAGTTTGCGTGGGTGGGGCGGCGGCCGTCCTGGTGACCTGCTCCCTCGTGGTAACGGTTACTTCTTGGGTATGGGCGGCGGAGACGCCGCCAACGGGTGGAGAATTTCGTCGAGCAACTCCATAGCGCCAATCCATTTCGTTCCACCGCGTTTATTTGGATTGTCGCGGTCAAAAATAGACGTCCAACGCGTCGATTCAGTTTCAAATCGCGTTCATTTTGTGTCCGCGTCGATCCATTTCAGGTCTAAATTTGAATCGGATTTGCGTCGTGACGGATGCCAAGCGGACGCGCCGCGCGTCCGCCTCGGCCTCACTCGTCAGCCGGCCAACTTCCTCCGGTCGTATTAAATGCGACCAGCTACCTACGGGGCCGCCTGGCAGTGGGTGGAAGGTGGTCGTGGGTCGTCCTTTTTAATCCGAAGCGTGCGACGGGGCCGGCCTCATCCACTTCCCCTCCCGTCCACATCTGGCCACTCTTGCTCCCCCGACGGCGACCACGAAACCCTAGCTAGCCCTCCAGCTAGCGGCCATCATGGGCTTCTTCAGCAAGGGGAAGGGCAAGCTCACCCCCGACGCAAGCTCGTCTAGGACGCCGGTGCCACCTCTTCGCTTTGCGCCGTCGCGGGAGCACATGTACATCCCAGTCCACCAAGCTCGGTGGCACTGGCAGTACATGCAAGCTCTGCCCTACCCAGATGTCAACATATCCCATGGTTGGCATCTGGACCCCGACCGCATCCCTATCCCAGCAGTGTCGCGGTCTGCGCGCGCACGCGGAGGAGGTCCGCCGACGACGCGAGCTTCTCATTCCGGAGGAGCGGCGCGATCCGACGTACGCGACCGACTCCCCTAACTAGGAGGTTTGGTTCGCCATCGAGCACGAGCAGGAGCGCCTCCACGGCGCCCAGTTCGATTTGGCCATCCCTCCACCGCCCCCTCAAGTGAAGCCAGAGGAGGAGGAGGAGGAGGCCGCCTACCAGGCCGCCCTCAACGAGGCAACGGCCTACGCCATTGAGGAGAGTAGGCGCGAGGAGGAGGCGTGCTGGGAAGGTGTCGAAGAAGCCCTCGCGCTGTCTGCGGCAGGCGACTGCGTCGTGCCCCCTCCTCCTCCAGCTCCGCCGGCCACTTTGGCGATCCGCGAGCCCAAGGCTGAGGCCGAGGAGCGCCAGCCAGAGAGCTACAAGTGGACCGTCCAGCTCCGGGAGTGGGTGTCCGCGCCTCCCATCTGGCTTATGTGCACGCCGGAGCAAGAGCAGAAGTATCTCATGCACCACAGGTCGCTGGCACTGGCGAGGGAGGCCGCCGAGGCCGCGGAGCAGATGGAGCGGGAGCATAGGTGGGCAGAGGAGGAGGAGGCAGAGCATCGTGAGCGGGAGGAGGAGCGAGCCCGTCAGCCTGCGCCGCTGGTGCTGCCGGGGTAGGACGCTACGCAGGCGTGGGAGGCTGCGTTCCCTTGGGTTGGGCCCGTGCCGGAGCTCATCGACCTCACCGCCCCCGACGACGACGAGGACGACGATGCGTAGGGGCGGCGCCAGATGCAGACAAGGGCGGCCGTGTTTTATTTATTTATGTTTAATTAAGTTTTATATGGACTTGGACCGGCTTTGACCGGCCTTTAATGTTTAATTATGTTTTAATATCGTCGTTTGGGCATTTTGTTTTTTTTAAATGCGCGCTAACAAGTGGGACCGAGGCGGACACGATTTGCGTCCGAGAATGCATTGGGCGGACTAGCCGACCCATTTAAAAAACCGGACATCGGCGTCCACTCGGTCGACCCAGACGAACGAAATCGGACAAATCACGCGTCCGTTTGGGTCTTCCCATTGGAGTTGCTCTAACTTCGTAAAATTTTAAAATAATACGTCGGTTCAGTTTTATGAAGATGTTCATAAAGGTAAGTTGTGTATATACGAACGCTTACGACTATAAAGTGTTAAGAAAGAGCAACTTAAAAACGTCGACCCAAATGGACACGAATTTTATATTTTTTTTGTCCGTTTGGGTCAATCGAGCGGACGATTTGTTCGTTTTTTCGTTTGGGTCAATCGGTGCGTCCAACAATAGCAGACACATTTTATGACATATGTTCACCCTGACATTTCATTTTTCTGTCGGTAAGGATTCACCAGATCAGCTTCTAATTCTTATAGGCCATGAACTATGGATAGAGAAAAATCATTTTAAGCGAGTATATAAAAAGCGATCCATTTTTTTCATCGTTTTCAGTGGAAGACCAAAGATCTTGCGCATCAGGTCCGCTAGGAAAACTCAAAAGATAAAGAAGTCGTGTTAATCTCTTTCCGCTCGTTCGAACACGTAGCAAACATGGTAGCTCACAACAAGGAGTAGTGCTGCTGCACGTTGACCATGGACGGGACGAGCTGCAACCACGCGAGATCGTACGAGTAAATCTAAGAATGGTTTTGGATCAACTGGGTGGTTGGTTTCTGTTGACGGTTTCATTTGGTTAAGGTGTTAATAGGTTGACTCTCACAAAAGTTTGGTTTAGTTTGGTTTCTCATAGCAAATGGTTGGGTATGGTCAGTTACAGGCCTGAACAGGTCTGACTCCAAAAAAATTAGACCCACAGTTTATGCCCGGTTGTTGACGTTGGTTCTTGTTCGTAATTGTTGAGCCCATTCTTCTCCGCCCATCGGACGTCAACGCAACCGATCATGCTTTGCGCGTCGGCTTGACCTTTGTCGGAGCTGCTCGCGCATGGCTTGCCAGCCCCGCTTTCGTCAGAGCTACCATCATGCGCGGCTTGCCGGACTGGCCTTCACGGTCGCTCATGTCGAGCGTTGCTCGCGCACGGCTCTCTGGGCCTGCCTTCACGGACGCCATCGTCCCGCGCGGCTTGCCGGACTGGCCTCCATAGCCGTTGTCGTCAAGTGCCGCCCACGTGCGGCCCCCTCGCCCCGCTTCTGCGGTCGCTATCACCGCGCCGCTTTTAGACTGGCCTTGGCGCCTCCGCGGCAGCTGCTCGCGCTGGGCGTTTGGGTATCCTAACCCGCTATTCGAACCCAAACCGCACCGAATTATTCGAATTATCGGGTAATTCGGTTATCAGATTAGGATACGGTTCTTATTTTCTGGTTATTTGGTTTTCGGGTTAGGGTTCGGATTTCAGTTTTAAAAACCCAAAATACTCATACTATCCGAATTATTCGTTCTATCAAAATTATTCATGCTATTATTACAATGACATCTTACCCATACTTACTAAAATACCCATATTATCCAAAATACCCACACTATCCTAATTATTCATACCGAAAGTTGATGTATGCTCCGAATATTTCGGATATTTTTGGGTACCCGAATTACCCGAACCAAAATTTTAGGTAATTTGGATTCGGGTATTTTTTTGGCAACAAAAAATTTCGCTTCCCATTTTTTGAGAACCCGAATTACCCATAACCCGAAATACCCGAACCGAAATAACCAAAATACGTGAACGCCCAGGCTGATCAGCTGTTCACTGGCCAGGTTCGGGCACTGCTACTCACTGGACAAGTTCGGACGCGGCTGCTCAACTGCAAATTTTCTTTTTCCAATGAGAAACAACAACATTGACAATTTTAGCGAGATATAATGGATGTATCACAGGAGGATGGTTATTATTATTACTCGAATGGTTTTCAAACCATTTCAGCAATTGGTTTCAACTACAGGTAAGCACTTGATCTTTTTTCTTTTCGAAACTGAGACAAAAGCTTTGCCTCATATATTAATTTAGAAGAGGATGGAGTTTGTTACACTTCACCCGAAAAGCGACATGAATGATTTCTCTCGCAATACAATTGACCCTAACTTTTTTGCTTCGGCAATGACTCAAAGTTTCGTCTTCTCTAAAATGATGTTTACCATGATCAGTGGTGGGCGTGTGCTCTTGTGTCGGAATATCCGTGCATTCCGCTCGTTCTACATGAACCACAAAACGAGCATGATGAGAAAGGCCATTGCCTTCCTAACCCGCATGTGGGCATCAATTCTGCTTGTCCACCAACTTTCCTTTTATTGGGTTTTTATTTTATACTTTATTTTCATTTGATTTACTAACGACTTATGCATTTTTTTACAAAATTACTGCAACAACGTGTGCGTGCAGTGAGAGTCATCCTCACTATTGATGTCCAATTTTTTCTCAATGAAGAAGACATCAGCATGGAAAACTCCAAGAAATTTTAAACTCACATTATGCAAGTGTAAAAAAATCTCATATATTCGTATTTTCATGTTCATATGATTAATTATAATATTCACGTTTACATAAACAAGTACTATCTAAATATATTGTCAACAATTCTCGCAGCAACGCTCATGGAATTGTAAAACAGGAAAATTGTTGAAGATGCTGTGGATACAGCGCCCGAGTGCTATACCACGTCTGCTGCTCCTGTTGCGATTCCTCCTCGTGCCAGTGGCCCAGTCCCATGTGCAACAGCAACCGCTTATGTGCACGGCCAGCCAGCCCCATGCTCTGCCTCGCGTCATTTGGCTGGCTGAGAATGAGTTGTTACTCACGCCACGTATCAAACACTTCACGTGCCTCTCCGGTCCATCTCTGACGACGAGCCGAAAGAAACCACGCAAGAAGAACTGACACGATCCAGCATCCATCATGTTCATTCAGTCAACAGCGGGTCAGGCTACTTCCTTCAGTCCTGGCCGAGTACCAGCAGCTACTGAAAGCATTCATCTGTGTACGTATGTTCATTGTGCTTGTACCTAGCCACCACTACCTCGGTTCCCCTGTTCTGGTGCAGAGGCTGCGACAAATAATGCATGCAAGTTCTATTTCTGTACTGCACCTCTAAAATGACTAGCATGACATTCTTGATGTTGCAATGTAGTGTACTGGTGCTGCAACAGGTAGTGCAATCCCATTGCAACAGGCCGCAAAACATGTCCTGGTATCCCATCTGCACGTTAAATCGAGGCACGACTTAAAACAAAAATCCTTTGTTAAACTGGGACTACATATGTACACAACATTACATGGTTATACGAGAAGATACCACAAATTATAATGATCATTATAACTTTTAAGTTGTATAAGTTGTATCCATGCCAATTCGTGTAGCCGCGAGACTAAATTATGGAGGAGAGGTGAGGAGGAGGAGCAACCACTCACCTGTGATTAAATAGTTTTACTAATGCGGACGGAAGAGGGATACAAACCTGCGGATATGATATTGTAATTTTTTTATCCTCCTTTCAATGATGTCCCATCCTATTTAAAGAAACATGTCCGAACTTGTACGAACCTGTTCGGTTGGGTTAGTACGGAGAGAGGAAGAAGGTAGTACGATCGCATGGAGAAGCATGACCCACAATTTTGACGCACAAACGTTAAGAATCTATTACTGAATTGTTAATAGTTAAACGGAGTAGGGTGAAAACCTACAAGTATGGAGGTGTCCTTGCTCCTCTTTTCGAGTGAAACCATTCAAAGTAGAGAAAGCATGAGACGGAAGCTGCGGCTCCATTATTATGCCTTCCAATTATTAAACATGACAATGCCATTAGCTATGTGAAGTTTTTAACTCGACAAGCAATAATGATTAATAAAAAAAATCTAAACTCTATAGGATCATAACCTTTACGACTGGTCAATAAAGGACCATATCTCAATATCTATCTAACCATTCATGTTCCCTAGTTTTACCTGAATTCGGAACATGTTCGAAGATTGGTATTGTTCCTAAGGTGAACACTATAGTTGTAGGTCCATACACTAATAGAAAACGAGGCTTTGAAACGGGCCAACATTAGTCCCAGTCGAGTTACGAACCGGGACTAATGGGTGCATCAGTCCCGGTTCATGAGTCCAGGGCGCCGGTCGGGCCTCGGCAGGAACCAGTCCCGGTTCGTCTGACCCCTTTAATCTCGGTTCCAGACACAAACCGGGACTAAAGGGCCTCGCTCCTGGCCCAACCCCTTTAGTCCCGGTGCTAGCCACCAAATTGGACTAAAGAGATCCTTTAGTCCCGGTGCTAGCCACCAACCGGGACTTATACAACGCCTATATATATGCTCGCCCCTGCCCGCTCACTCCTCTGTTTTTTGGCTGGCCGGCGTGTGGGAGGTGTGTTGCTCTCTGTTCTCACCTCCTATCCACATGAGGTGTTCGATGAAATGCAGCACCATACTTAAGCTTTCTCCTCTCCAAGCTCGACCTCCAAGCTACATTTTCCCCAAGATTTGTGTAGGTTTCGTGGTACACCAACTACATAAGTGTTCTAAAAGGTTAACGACTTCATCATTTTATATCCCACTACTAGTTTAGCTCATTTCAAATGCTCTAGAAGTAGAGTGTGGTTTGTGGGTTTTAGCGGAGGAGTGTATGTGGGAGTTCTTTTGATTTAGACGCACAATTTTCTTACTTGTATGTTGTTTTATGAGAACTATGTATGTGTTGGGGAACGTTGCATGGGAAACAAAAAATTTCCTACGCACATGCAGATCTATCCATGGTGATGAGCATCTATGAGAGGGAGAGCGGATCTACATACCCTTGTAGATCGCTAAGCGGGAAGCGTTAAGAAACGCGGTTGGTGTAGTCAAACGTCTTCGCGATCCAAATCGCCGTGCGTCCCACGATCCAATCACGATCCGTCCCGCGATCCAATCACGATCCGTCCCGTGATCCGATCACGATCCGTCCCACGAACTTGATCACGATCCGTCCCACGAACTTGATCACGATCCTTCCGATCTAGCACCGAACGGACGACACCTCCGCGTTCAGCACACATACAGCTTGATGACGATCTCCACCGTCTTGATCCAGCAAGAATGAGTGGAGAGGAAGAAGAGTTCTCCGGCAGCCCGACGGTGCTCCGGCGATGGTGGTGGAGCAATTCTGGCAGGGCTTCGCCTAAGCACTGCAGAAATCCGATCTAGAGGAGAAACTATGCACTGGAGGAACGGGTAGCACGTGGCTGAAATTCTAGTGCAAAACCCCTCTATACCACCAGTATATATAGGAGGAAGAGAGGAGAGGAGGCAGACTTGGCTTCCCAAGCCAAGGGCTTGGACCGAAAGGAGGTGGAGGAGGTGGAGTCCACCTCCAATCCTAGTAGGACTAGGATTCACCTATTTTGCCTTTTTTTCCACCTTTTCTCTTGGGCTTTTTTCTTCCAGCCGCATGGGCCTCTTGTGGTTGTTCCACCAGCCCACTAAGGGATGGTTTCCACTCTCCCACAGCCCATGTAGCCTCTTGGGTCGAAATACCCCTCCCGGAGGTCTCCCGGTACACTATCGGCACTCCCGGTACACTACCGATGAGCCCGAAACTTTTCCGGCGACCAAAACGGGACTTCCTATATATGAATATGTACCCCCGGACCATTTCGGAGCTCCTCGTGACGTCCGGGATCTAATCTGGGACTACGAACAACCTCCGGTCACCACCATACATAACTCTATACTACCGAAACGTCACCAAACCTTAAGTGTGTAGACCCTGCGGGTTCGAGAACTATGTAGACATGACTGAGACACCTCTACGGTCAATAACCAATGGCGGGACCTGGATGTCCACATTGGTTCCTACATATTCTACGAAGATCTTTATCGGTCAAACCTCTATGTCAAGGATTCAATTAATCCCGTATGATGTTCCCTTTGTTCTTCGGTATGTTACTTGCCCGAGATTCGATCGTCGGTATCTCCATACCTAGTTCAACCTCGTTACTGGCAAGTCTCTTTACTCGTTCCGTAATAGAAGATCTCGCAACTAACACTTAGTCACATTGCTTGCAAGGCTTATTGTGATGTTGTATTACCGAGTGGGCCCCGAGATACCTCTCCGTCACACGGAGTAACAAATCCCAGTCTTGATCCATGCCAACTCAACAGACACCCTCGGAGACACCTGTAGAGCACCTTTATAGTCACCCAGTTACGTTGCGACATTTGATACACACAAGGCACTCCTCCGATATCTGTGAGTTGCATGATCTCATGGTCATAGGAACATATACTTGACATGCAGAAAACAGTAGCAATAAACTAACACGATCATAAGCTACGTTTGTAGTTTGGGTCTTTTCCATCACATCATTCTCCTAATGATGTGATCCCGTTATCAAATGACATCTCATGTCCATGGCTAGGAAACCTTAACCATCTTTCGATCAATGAGCTAGTTCACTAGAGGCATACTAGGGACTTTGTGTTTGTCTATGTATCCACACATGTATCCATGTTTCCAATTAATACAATTATAGCATGGATAATAACGATTATCATGAACAAGGAAATACAATAATAAACACTTTATTTATTGCCTCTAGGGAATATTTCCAACAGTATGAACTTTATGTAGTTATTTTTTCAGTAATAACATTTGATCACTACTGTACTTTGATTTTAATGTCATGATGAACTTGTATTAATTTGATCACTTCTCTATTCATGATGTTCTGTAATGGTTTTTGATATGTTTAATTATGTAATGCATGCAGATGAACCGACAATGGATGTACGGTGACCGACGCACCTATGGGTACATTGAGGGTCTGCATAAATTTCTCGAAGTGGCTGAGACAAACAAGCAGAATGGTTTTATGTATTGTCCATGTACTGTCTGTGAGAATACGAAGGATTACTCCAACTCTAAAACCCTTTATTTCTACCTGCCTGAGAAGGGTTTCATGCCACACTATAATGTTTGTACCAAGCACGGAGAAAGAGGGGTTATGATGGAAGACAACGAAGAAGAAGAGGATGATGACATCTATCGTCCTATGTACCCTGAATACGGTGATACTGCAACGGGGGAGGCTGAAGATCAAGAGGCACCAGATGTGCTCGATGATGATCTTCGACGGGTCATTGTTGATGCATAGAGAGAATGCGAAAGTGAAAGGGAGAAGTTGAAGTTCGATCGCATGTTAGAGGATCACAAAAAAGGGTTGTATCCAAAGTGCGAAGATGGCAACACAAAGCTCGGTATCACAGTGGAATTGCTACAATGGAAGGCAAAGAATGGTTTATCTAACTAGGGATTTGAAAACTTACTGAAAATAATGAAGAGTAAGCTTCCAAAGGATAATGAATTGCCTGACACCACGTACGGAGCAAAGAAGGTTCTCTGCCCTCTAGGATTAGAGGTGGATAAGATACATGCATGCCCTAATGATTGCGTTCTCTACCGCGGTGAGTACGAGGAATTGAACACATGTCCGGTATGTAGTGCATTGCGGTATAAGATCAGACGAGATGACCCTGTTGATGTTAAGGGCAAGTGCCCAAGGAAGAGGGTTCCTGCCAAGGTGATGTGGTATGCTCCTATAATACCACGGTTGAAACGTCCGTTCAGAAACAAAGAGCATGCCAAGTTGTTGCAATGGCACAGAAAATACCGCAAGGAATATGGTAAGTTGAGAGCACCCGTTGACGGGTCGCAGTGGAGAAAAATCGAGAGAAAGTGGGAGGACTTCGCAGGTGACGCAAGGAACGTATGGTTTGGTTTAAGTGCAGATGGCATTAATCCTTTTGGGGAGAAGAGAAGCAATCATAGCACCTGGCCCGTGACTCTCTATAACCTTCCTCCTTGGTTGTGCATGAAGCGGAAGTTCATTATGATGCCAGTGCTCATCCAAGGTCCTAAGCAACCCGGCAACGACATTGATGTGTACATAAGGCCATTAGTTGAAGAACTTGTACAACTATGGAATGGAAAAGGTGTACGTGTGTGGGATGAGCATGAACAAGAGGAATTTGACCTACGAGCAGTGCTGTTTGTAACCATCAATGATTGGCCTGCTCTTAGTAATCTTTCAGGACAGTCAAACAAGGGACACAACGCATGCATGCATTGTTTAGATGATACCCAAAGTATATATTTGGACAAATGCAAAAAGAATGTGTACCCGAGACATCATCGATTTCTTCCGACCAAGCATGCCTTAAGAAAGAAAGGCAAGAATTTCAAAGGTGAGGCAGATCAACAGAAGAAGCCCGTCCTCTGTACTAGTGATGACATACTTGATATGGTCAAGGGTTTAAAAGTAATCTTTGGAAAGGGTCCTGGTGGACAATCTGTTCCGACTAACGATGAGGGACGCGCACCCATGTGGAAGAAGAAATCTATATTTTGGGACCTACCCTATTAGAAAGACCTAGAGGTGCGCTCTGCAATCGACGTGATGTACGTGACGAAGAATCTTTGTGTGAACCTGCTAGGATTCTTGGGTGTGTATGGGAAGACAAAATATACACCAGAGGCATGGGAGGACCAGCAACGTGTACACGAAAACGACGACATGCATCCAAAGCAATATCAAGGTCCTGCCAGCTACGCTCTTACCAAAAAAGAGAAGGAAATCTTCTTTGAATGTCTGCTCAGTATGAAGGTCCCGTCTGGCTTCTTGTCGAATATAAAGGGAATAATAAACATGGCAGAGAAAAAAATTCCAGAACCTAACGTCTCATAAATGCCACGTGATTATGAGGCAACTACTTCCGGTTGCATTGAGGGGGCTTCTACCGGAAAACGTTTGATTAGCCATTGTGAAGATATGTTCATTCCTTAATGCAATCTCTCAGAAGGTAATCAATCCAGAAATCCTACCAATGTTACAGAATGATTTGGTGCAATGTCTTGTCAGCTTCGAGTTGATGTTCCCACCATCCTTCTTCAATATCATGACTCACGTCCTAGTTCATATGGTCGATGAGATTGCCATTCTGGGTCCTGTATTTCTACATAGCATGTTCCCCTTTGAGAGGTTCATGGGAGTCTTGAAAAAATATGTTCATAATTGTGCTAGCCCAAAAGGAAGCATCTCCACGGGCCATCAAACAGAGGAGGTCACTGGGTTTTGTGTTGACTTTTTTCCTGACCTTTAGCCGATTGGTGTCCCTAAATCGCGGAGACTGAGTGGAAAAGGAACGCTAGGAGCGAAATCAATAATATGCAGGGATGGGAATTCTTGGGCACAAGCACACTACAAGGTTCTACATCATTCTACCTTGGTGGCCCCGTATATGAATGAACACAAGAATATTTTACGCTAGACACACCTGGAGCAGTCTGACAACTGGATTACACGTGAACACATCGAGACTTTTGGCGATTGGTTGCAAATGCATCTCATGCGTAACAACACTATTGTAGATGATGTAGGATCGCTAGAAGAGTGCCTAGAGGGGGGGGGTGAATAGACTACTAGCAGGAATTTAAAACCTAACATTTTCCCAAGTTAACTGATTGGCAGATTTTAACAGTTTTAGCAAGTCTAGAAAGTCTAGCAAGTCTAACATCCCTACACATGCATGTCTACAAATATGACAGCGGAAAGTAAAGACATTGCACATGAAGTAAAGAGATGGGATAGGAAGATCAAACGCAATAGGAGACATGAAGATTTTTCCCATGGTTCCGATAGGTGGTGCTATCGTACGTCCATGTTTATGGAGTCTTCAACCCATGGAGGGTAGCGGTCACGAGAGTCCACGAAGGGCTCCACCCATAAGGTCCACGAAGTAGCAACCTTGACTATTCCATACGGCTTCCGTCCATGAAGGACTAGCCTCACTATGGGTAGATCTTCACGAAGTAGGCGATCTCCTTGCCCTTACAAACTTCTTGGTTCACTTCACAACACGAAGTAGGAGGCTCCCAAGCGACACCTAACCAATCTAGGAGGCACCACCATCCAAAAGGTAATAGGCTCGGTAATGACGATGAACTCCTTGCTCTTGTGCTTCAAGATGATAGAGTCCTCAACACATAATCACTCTCTCACAGATTTGGTTTGGTAGAAGAGATGGGATTGGTGGAAAGGAACTTTGGGAGGCTAGAAATCAAGATCCATATGGTTGGAGATCTTGATCTCAAGACAAGGGTAGGTGGCTCTCTCTCAGAAAACTGAGTAGGATAGGTATGGAATAGTTCCAAGTGCTTCTCTCTTGAGTAAGTGGTGGTCGAGGGGTATATATAGGCATCTCCAAAAATCCAACCGTTACACACAATAAGTCAGACTCGGTGACACCAATGTGTAAATATCGATGGTACCGAAGTGACCTAAAGTTGGCAACTTTTGAATCTCGGTGAGACCGATATAGAAAACTCGGTTGCACGGACAAGGTGACCAACGGTCAGATTTACCAAACTCGATGACGTCGATTCGATACTCTCGGATGGACCGAAAATATGAACTTGCGTAACATAAAGTTGGCAACCCAACTCGGTGGCACCGAAAGCAGTGTCGGCTACACCGAAGGGGTTAGGGTTTGGTTGAGTCTGTCTAGGGTTTGGAATCGGTGGCATCGGGATAGGAAAGTTGGTTGCACAGATTTTGAACGTTTGGCTAGAGAGACTTTGGTGGGAGAGCTTGTGGACGTTTTTGGTGACTATCACTTGTGCACGTATGAGCATTTTTTTTCACCAACAAAACTTCACCCCCCTTTCAATAGTATTGGCTTTCCTATGGACTCAAAGTGATTTCTCACAAATGTAAAATGTAGAGTCCTCTTGCTTGAAGCTTGGACAACCTATTTCCTTGAATCTTGGGTGATTCCACAATCTCCCCAATCCTTTTGCCAACCCAACTTCTCCATGGACTATTATCTGAAATACACTAGATGAAAGTATTAGTCCAAGAGACAATGTAAGTTATCATGAATTGTCAAAACCACCAAGGGAGAATGTTGTGCTTTCAGATGACCTGTACTTGTTGGCCAAGACACGATCTTCGACTGTATTGACTTACCATGGGTACAAGATAAATGGTAATACATTTTACACGATCGTCCAAGATAAAAAGAGCACCAACCAAAACAGTGGTGTCCGCTTTGATGTAACAATCACTAATAGGGCAAATGACACATATTATGGTTACATAGAGGAGATATGAGAACTTGACTATGGACATGAATTTAAGGCCCCTTTGTTTCGGTGCAAATGGGTCAATATGTTAGGAGGCGGCATACAGTTAGACCCGCAGTACGAAATGACAATAGTGGATCTCAACAATCTTGGGTACACAGACGAACCATTCATCCTAGCCAATGATGTGGCGCAGGTTTTCTATGTGAAGGATATGTCTACCAAACCGAGAAAAAAAAGATAAGTAAGAGGATACATCAAACGATGAGCCAAAGCGAAACATAGTTCTTTCAGGGAAAAGAAACATCATGGGAGTGGAGGTCAAGACAGACATATCTGAAGATTATGAAAAGTTTCATGAAATTCCTGTTGGGGAACATTGCATGGGAAACAAAAAATTTCCTATGTTCACGCAAGACCTATCCATGGTGATGAGCATCTATGAGAGGGAGAGTGGATCTACATACCCTTGTAGATCGCTAAGCGGGAAGCGTTAAGAAACACGGTTGGTGTAGTCGAACGTCTTCGCGATCCAAATCGCCGAGCATCCCGCGATCCAATCACGATCCGTCCCGCGATCCAATCACGATCCGTCCCGTGAACTTGATCACGATCCATCCCGCGAACTCGATCACGGTCCTTCCGATCTAGCGCCGAATGGACGACACCTCCGCGTTCAGCACACGTACGGCTTGATGACGATCTCCGCCGTCTTGATCTAGGAAGAGGGAGCGGAGAGGAAGAAGAGTTCTCCGGCAGCGTGACAGCACTCCGACGATGGTGGTGAAGCTATTCCGGCAGGGCTTCGCCTAAGCACTGCAGAAATCCGATCTAGAGGAGAAACTATGCACTGGAGAAACGGGCAGCACGTAAAAAATTCTATACAAAAACCCTAAAACCTCCAGTATATGTAAGAGGGAGGGAGGAGAGAACTTGGCGCAAGGGCCAATCCTCCTTGGTTCGGTCGAAGTGGGGAGGAGAGGAGGAATCCTCCTCCAATCCTAGTAGGACTATGATTCCTCCTTTTTGGCCTTTTTCCATCTTTTTCCCTTTGGGCTTTTCTTCGCTAGCCGCATGGGCCTTGTGTGGGACTCCCACCAGCCCACAAAAGGCTGGTATTTATTATCCTAGAGTCCATGAAGCCTCTTGGGTCGAAATACCCCTCCCGGTGGTCTCCCGGTACACTATCGGCACTCCCGGTACACTACCGATTAGCCCGAAACTTTTCCGGCGACCAAAACAGGACTTCCTATATATGAATCTTTACCTCCGAACCATTCCGGAGCTCCTAGTGATGTTCGGGATCTCATCCGGGACTCCTAACAATCTTCGATCACCACCATACATAACTCCGTACTACCGAAACATCACCAAACCTTAAGTGTGCAGACCCTGCGGGTTCGAGAACTATGTAGACATGACCGAGACACCTCTACGGTCAATAACCAATGGCGGGACCTGGATGCCCACATTGGTTCCTACATATTCTACGAAGATCTTTATCGATCGAACCTCTATGTCAAGGATTCAGTTAATCCCGTATGATGTTCCCTTTGTTCTTTGGTATGTTACTTGCTCGAGATTCGGTTGTCGGTACCTCCATACCTAGTTCAACCTCGTTACTGGCAAGTCTCTTTACTCATTCCGTAATACAAGATCTCGCAACTAACACTTAGTCACATTGCTTGCAAGGCTTATTGTGATGTTGTATTACCGAGTGGGCCCTGAGATACCTCTCCGTCACACAGAGTAACAAATCCCAGTCTTGATCCATGCCAACTCAACAGACACCCTCGGAGACACCTGTAGAGCACCTTTATAGTCACCCAGTTACATTGCGACGTTTGATACACACAAGGCACTCCTCCGATATCTATGAGTTGCATGATCTCATGGTCATAGGAACATATACTTGACATGTAGAAAACAGTAGCAATAAACTGACACGATCATAAGTTACGTTTGTAGTTTGGGTCTTGTCCATCACATCATTCTCCTAATGATGTGATCCCGTTATCAAATGACATCTCATGTCCATGGCTAGGAAACCTTAACCATCTTTCGGTCAACGAGCTAGTTCACTAGAGGCATACTAGGGACTTTGTGTTTGTCTATGTATCCACACATGTATCCATGTTTCCAGTTAATACAATTATAGCATGGATAATAAACGATTATCATAAACAAGGAAATATAATAATAAACACTTTATTTATTGCCTCTAGGGCATATTTCCAATAATTCTTCCCTTCAAAGTGAAGGCTAACCCAAGCATCTTGTTAAACGATGAAGATTATCCATGGTTACGGCGCAATAAGCAAGGGACACACGCGAAGAAAAAGTAAAGACTTTCCATCCATAACTATTCTGATGATGGCTTTCATCTAGAATATCACTGCAGTTACATGTGAAGAATTGAAATATTTTTGTAATAGACGAGTTTTCGTCTGAAACCCTGATACTTCGAAAGAGATTGTCTAGTTTGTACACGAAGTGCATCCAATTTTTACTGTAACCATATCTACTCTTTAGCACATGCTATGTGGGTAAAATTATGATACCATGCCAAATTTCGACCATTCCAGAGTTCATTTGTAGTGCTTTTCAAATCCAGGGCCATTTTAGCTCGAAATAAATCATGAGATGCATGAAAAATAGCAAATGAAGTCAGAAAAGGGTTGAAAAGTGATGATGTGGCTTTGAATGGTGCATATTGAATGCATAAAAAGTCTTGAGTTAAAATATGTTAAAAAAATGAAAATCCCTTTCTAATAGACGTGCTTTTGTCCTAAACCCTGATACTTCGAAGGAGATTGTCCACTTTGTACATGAAGTGCATCCAGTTTTTCCTGTAACCCTCTCAATTTTTTAGCACATGCTATGTGGGTGAAATTATGATACCATGCCAAATTTCAACCATTTCAGAGTTCATTTGCAGTGCTTTTCAAATTCAGGGTCATTTTAGCTCAAAATAAATCATGAAATGCATGGAAAATAGCAAATGAAGTCATAAAAGGGTTGAAAAGTGATGATATGGCTTTGAATGCTGCATGTCGAATGGAGAAAAAAATCTTGAGTTAAAATATGTTAAAAAATGAAATCCCTTTGTAATAGATGAGTTTTCGTCTCATCAAAGTTATTTAACTTAATACTATATAAAATTTATGCAACTAAAATTATCAAAGTTATTTTTGTTAAAAACTTCAATAGCAAAAAGAATATTCACAAAGTATTTTTTATTAAAAAACTTAATAGAAAAAGATTTCATAAAGTATTTTTTGTTAAGAACTTTTAATTTGCAAAAAATAACATTAAAAAATGCCGGCCTACTAGGCTCCATGGCCTGCATATGACTAGTAACCCAATATACATGGGCCAAGACGCAGGCCCATGGGGCAAGTAGGCTCAACAGGGCAAAGACAGTTGGGCATGCAATGCCTGCGATAGAGAGGAGCTCGAGACGGTAGGTGTAGTCGCGCTTATAAACCAGTACGAGCGCTCCTCACTCGGCAAGGTGGGACTAAACCCCCATGGTGCCAGGAATAGGGATTTAGTCCCGGTTGGTGGATCCAACCGGGACTAAAGGACTCCTTTAGTCCTGGTTGGAGACCCCAACCGGGACTAAAGCCCTGGGCTTCCCGCTCTTTCGCCTGGTGAAAATTCACCTTTAGTCACGGTTGGTGGCTCCAACCGGGACTAAAAGGGGCCATTAGTCCCGGTTCGGGCCACTAACTGGGACTAAAGGGTTGGGTATATAAGTAGGACCAAAAGCCATCTGCAGTTTTCGATCCCCATCTCCCCCGAAGGCACCACAGACCACCTCGACGCCGTCACCTCCCCGTGCCTGCTCCTCGTCGCGCCGCTCCCGTCGCCACCCCCGATGTCGTCGCCATCCCCGACGCCATCACCACCCCCCGACGCCGTCGCCGCCCCGAGCCCGCTCCCCTCCTCCTCCTAGGTGAGCCGCCGGCCACACCGTCGTTCCCCTCCTCCTATTCCCCCTGCAGTCACCGTCATTGCCCGTCCCCGTCGCCGGCAGAAGCAGTGGCGGCCTTAGGAGACAGTTCAGTTTGCAAAAAAACTTAGTTAAAATACCGTTAGATGATAGTTATTAGTTATACATTTCTTACCACACATTTTCTCATAGGGAATATATAAGATGCATGACTGAAAAATAATAGTACCCCAAAACAACAAAGGCAGAAGAAGCGGTAGCCCCCTTCCGTTTCCCATGACGATGTTGAAATACATCATATCAGACACATAGTACCCTCCCGTGGTAGCTAGTTCCATCGGCAGACGCCAGCCAATAACCACATTGGTTATTTGGAGTGTCCGAGGCTTGACATACTAAATTCTTTGATTTGATAGCATGTTTACACATGTCATTAGAGCATGATATGTTGGATGACGTTGAAGAATTGTTGGGGTTGTATACACCTCCAATGCTTCTTGTGGGAAGTACAATGATAAACATGATTACATCACAAGGTAGAGAAAACAGTCTGAAAGTAGATGCATTTTCCAGTTAGATGGATTAGAGATTGGAGAATGGACGCCTTACATAGATGTGACCTGGCGTAGGATAATCAGGGCAGGGGGTGCAAGTAACCCACATGATGCCGCTACCAGTGTCAAATTGCACCGAATAATTTTTCGGTGGGTTGCCCAAAATCACTAACGTATAATAGACCCTGAAGTTCAATCTTCAGAATTTAGATACAATGATAATAACCGAATGTCATGATAGGAAGTTGATTGATCACAACATTTTATCCTAAGAAGAAGTAGTAGTAGTAGTGCTATTGTGATATGTTTTTAGATAAACGGAAGAAATCATTGTCTAGGCTCTTTTTTGTTTTCCTTTGAAATGTGGAGGATAGGAATCAATCCTATGTAGGGATATTAGTGCTATTAAATATGGTATTGTTGTTATTGTTGTTAAATAAAATGATATTTTCTATATAGCCATAATTTGTTCTCGTCGATGATGTCAATCCCGCATCCTCGTCGTCGACTCGGCATCGACAACTAGTTTGAGAGGCGCCATGTTCAGGACTGGGCTCCACCAAACTGGCATTGGGAGGTGCTACCTTCCATGGTGCACACCTTGGTGAGAAATCCGGGTCTCATCGTCGACCCGAAGCTTCTTTGGTGGCGGTCGCGTGGGCCACTATCGGTGCAGAGGGAGCCGCCCCCCACAGAGGTGGTACGTTGTTGTGTCAGGGAGGAGGACGAGCACATTCGTCGCTACAAGGCCGCGTTGGACGCCATGTTCTCTAATACCTGGCAGGTTATTCAGGGATCTCACCCGAGCTATGATCCAGCGATGGTTCCTTCTCTTTGGGTGTCCACTACCTCCGTCGTGAGACATCAACAAGATCTGTATTAATTAATGATATTAGATGATAATATTCGAGCTGTATTAGCGATAATATTCAATGCTTTATTAACTGGATTATTCAAGATGTATTAGTGATATTATATGATAATATTATATGAAGAGTCCCAGACGGTCGCCGGTGATATCATATGTATTAGTGATATTATATGATGATCTTGCTTCAAACTTTTGCCATTGATTTTTAATCTTAGAATCATGAACACAGGAAATGTTGACGTCGTTTGACGATGGTAGGATCCCTCAGTGCCCTTTGTGCTGGACGGCAGGGGTATATGCGACATTTCTCCTCACCTGGACAACGATAGGTCGTTCAGCGTCAAGCTAACAGAAGAATTTAGTATTATTACGGTATGTACACACGACGTGTATTTTTTTTAACGAAGTATGACATGTGCTTTTTTGCTTTAATTAAACTTTAATTTTCTTTTGTACAATTCGACTAGTGTGTTCCTTGTCCTGCAAGATTCGCTGTCTTAGACAAGTTCCATTTCAAAGAGAAGGATAGTAGAGAGCCTAAGATAGCTCGCCTAAGAATGGATCATTACACTTTTGTTGTTAAGGTGAAAAATAACGAAGATCACACATATTTTGGTTTTTCTAATTGGAGAGCATTTTGCAACGCGTATGGGTTGGATAAGGACATGAACCTTACCATCGATCTTGGTAATGACGATGTTCGTGATAATAATATAGATATTTGGGTGCATGCGGAGGATGACTTGATTCTGGTGCTACCTCCAGGTGCGTTTGTCAACAGATTTGTTAGGTACTTTATATTGATTATTGAAAAGTATTTGGTACTCATCCCGACTAAATTTCTTTATTTTTAATTATCAGCTTATTTTTGAGCTACAAGAACTACAGTCATGACTCCAAACTTATTTGTTCGGAGATAAATCATCTCATCTCATTTATTCATGATGTTGAGGATCATGCTAAACATTACCAGACTGACAACATTTATAATGGATATGTGCCACTAGTGCACAAGTTGAACCATCATAACATCACTTCAAACAACTTTGTAAGAATTTTTTACCTTTGCATCACTAGTCCATCGTTTTCATATATACATTGTTCTTAAGCAAAACTTGTTTGCTAACTATTTTATTATTACTAATGTTTTGCAATAGGTACTCCCCCTAGAGACCGTGCCAAGATGGATGTTCACAAATGGTGATTTGCAAATGATTACATGATACGTCTCCAACGTATCTATAATTTATGAAGTATTCATGCCATGTTTACAATAATTCTATATGATTTTGGTATGATTTTATTAAAACTAACCCGGACTGACGCTGTTTTCAGCAGAACTACCATGGTGTCATTTTTTGTGCAGAAATAAAAGTTCTCGAAATGGGTTGAAAATTTAGTATGATTTTTTCTGGACCAAAATAGACCCTCGAAGCATTGGAGTTGGGCCAGAAGAGTCATGAGGAGGTCACAAGCCTTCCAGGCGCGACCACCCCCCTTGGCCACTCCTAGCAGGCTTGTCACCGCCTCGTGCCCCCCTTGACGTGATTCCAACGCCAAAAATTCCTATAAATATATAAACCTTCGAAAAGAAACCTAGATCGGGAGTTCCGCCGCCGCAAGCCTCTAGAGCCACGAAAAACCAATCGGGAGCCCGTTCCGGCGCCCTACCGAAGGGGGAAACCACCAACGGAGGCCATCTTCATCGTCCCGGCGGTCTCCATGATGAGGAGGGAGTAGTTCACCCTAGGGGCTGAGGGTATGCACCAATAGCTATATGTTTGCTCTCTCTCTCTCGTGTTGTTGAGATAGCACGATCTTGATGTACCACAAGTTTTATTGATATAGATTAAATCATATGGAGTTTTCCCCTCTCCATCTTCTTGTGATGAACTGAGCTTTCCCTTTAAAGTTTTCTTATCGGATTGAGTCTTTAAGGATTTGAGAACACTTGATGTATGTCTTGTGATGGGATATCCGTGGTGACAATGGGATGTTCTGTTGATCCACTTGATGTATGTTATGCTGATCAACTTGCGGGTTCCGTGACCTTGGGAATCTATGCATAGGGGTTGGCACACGTTTTTGTCTTGACTTTCCGGTAGAAACTTTGGGGCACTCTTTGAAGTTCTTTGTGTTGGATTGAATTTGATGAATCTGAAATTATGTGATGCATATCGTATAATCAAGCCCATGGGTACTTGTGGTGACATTGGAGTATCTAGGTGACATTAGGTTTTTGGTTGATGTGTATCTTAAGGTGTTATTTTAGTACGAACTCTAGGGCTGTTTGTGAAACTTATAGGGATAGATCATAACATTGATCGAAAAAGATAACTTTGAGGTGGTTTCGTACCCTACAATAATTTCTTCGTTAGTTCTCCGCTATTTGTGACTTTGGAGTGAACTCTTTGTCGCATGACAGGTATTTACATATGATTCAACTATGTTAGTATTGTTGAGATATCGTACTAGTGAAAGTATGAACCCTAGGCCTTGTTTTCAAGCATTGCAACACCGTTTTTGCTCAATTTTTTTACTTGCTACCTTGCTGTTTTTATGTTTTCAGATTAAAGAAACCTATATCTACCATCCATATTGCACTTGTATCACCATCTCTTTGCCGGACTAGTGCACCTATACAATTTACCATTGTATTGGGTGTGTTGGGGACACAAGAGACTCTTTGTTATTTGGTTGCAGGGTTGTTTGAGAGGGACCATATTCATCCTATGCCTCTCACGGATTGATAAACCTTAGGTCATCCACTTGAGGGGAAATTGCCATTGTCCTACAAAACTCTGCGCTTGGAAGCCCAACACGAGTCTACAAGAAGAAGGTTGTGTAGTAGACATCAAGCTCTTTTCTAGCGCCGTTGCCGGGGAGATGAGTGCTTGAAGGTATATCTTTAGATCTTGCAATAAAATATTTTAGTTTCTTTTTTTTCACTAGTTTGGTTTTATAAAAGAAAACTACAAAAAAATGGAATTGAGGTTGCCTCATATGCTTCATATTTTTAATGTCTTTCGTGAAAATGATGGAAAGGAAAATTGTACTCAATTGTTAGAAGAAGAAGTTATTAAAATGTTTGGCACTAAACCTTTGAGTGATGAGCATGATAGAAATATTTTAAGTATGAATTCTTTGAATATTCATGATGCTAATGATATGCAAAGCCACAAGCTTGGGGATGCTATGTTTGATGAAGAAGATAGTTTTAGTCCACCAAGTTTTGATGAGCAAATTTATTATGATTATGGCATGCCTCCTATATATGATGATTATGATGATGACATGTATGCTATAAAGAGTGATAGTAACCATGAAACTTGTCATCATGATTTTAATATTCAATGTGGTTATTTCAATCAAGTGTCACATGATAGTTATTTTGTTGAGTTTGCTCCCACTATTATGAATGAGAAGCAAATTGCTTATGTGGGGAGTGACAAATTTTCTATGCTTGTATATCATGAAAAGAATGCTTTATGTGATGGTTATATTTTTGAATTCCTTCATGATGCTACTGAAAATTATTATGAGGGAGGAACATATGCTTGTAGGAATTGCAATAATATCAAGTTTCCTCTCTATGTTTTCAAAGTTTCAAAGTTATGTTTGTTTTGCCTTCCAATGCTAGTTGATTCTTGTTCCCAATTTTATTAAAAAATCCCTATGCATATTAAGTGGGTTAGACTTAAATGTGCTTTTCATGAGATTCATGATGCTCTTTTGCATGTTTCAGTTATTGTTCTATACGAGCATCATTGAAATCATCATGCCCAGCTAAAAGGCATTAAAGAAAAGCGCTTGTTGGGAGACAACCCAACACTTTTACCTTCTGTTTTTATGTGTTCACATGATTAAGCTACTGTATTAATCATGTTTTGTGTCTTTTATTTCAATAAAGTACCAAGTAAAGCCTTTGGGATAGTGTGGATACTTGCTTGTTTGATTCTGTGCAAAAATAGAAAGTTTTGCGTCCAGTGTATGAATTATATGATTTTACTGGAGAGTAAAAAAATTCTGAAATATTTACAAAACATTTATATGCAAATGTTTTGAGTTTTCCTAATGTTTAAGAATTTTTAAAGTTAGGTAAGTATGGTGATAATTCAGATCTTTACAGACTGTTCTATTTTTGATAGATTCTGTTTTGCATGCATAGTTTGCTTCTTTCAAGTGTTCCCAAAGCTTATATTAAGTGATATAAATTATGGGAATGATATAATACAGTAGGTATGATGTGAGAACAATTATGAATCTTGTATTGACAGTACCTAAGTGAATGCTCTATATTTACTACACTAACTCTTCTCACAAAGTTCTGTTAAGTTTTGTGTGATTGAAGTTTTCAAGTTTTGGGTGAGACACCGATATGAGGAGAATAAGGAGTGACAAGAACCTAAGCTTGGGGATGTCCAAGGCACCCCAAGGTAATATTCAAGGAATACTCAAGCATCTAAGCTTGGGGATTCCCCGGAAGGCATCCCCTCTTTCGTCTTCAACACTATCGGTATATCTCACTTGGAGCTATATTTTTATTCGTCACATAATATGAGTTTTGCTTGGCGCATCATTTTATTTTGTTGCTATATGTTAGGTGTTATTTATAATATTTTTTTTTGAATAAAAATTTTCAAGAATTGCCTTTAGGATGCTTAAATTGCATGCTGGATGTGTGCTGTCTAAAAACAGAAACTTCTATTGTAGTGTTTGAATTTTCATATTTTACTGGAATCTGGAATGTTTCTGAAATTTTTACACAGTGTTTTAATATAAATTTTATAACATGTACTAAACTTCCATAATTTTTTGAGTTACAAGGATACACTGTTTTCATAAATTGCTACATACTATTATATTTGGACAGATTGCTGTCATAGTTTTGTTATCTACTTATCTTATAGTTTCCATAGCTTATATTGGTAGATATAAATTATGGAAATGATAGTATATAGTACCTAATGTTTGAAAATTATTGTGCAACTTATCTTGGTAGTACATAAAGAGTTGATTTATTATTATGTGTACTAACCTATCTCACGAGTTCTTTTTGAGTTTTGTGTGGATGAAGTTTTTGAGAATAGGTGAAACCATGATATGAGAGGATTGAACGAGATACAAAATATCAAGCTTGGGTATGCCCAAGGCACCCCAACTAAATATTTCAAGAAGTCTCAAGCATCTAAGGTTGGGGATGCTATGCATCCCACCTCTCTTCGTTAACTATCGGTTAGCCTATGTTGAGCCTAAATTTTTATTCGTTCACACGATGCATGCTATTATTGGAGTGCTATTTTTCTTTTGCTTGCTATTTAAATAAAATACTCAGATCTGAAAATCTTTATGGAGAGAGAGAGAGAGAGAAAGTCCTGACATGGCTACTTAATTGTTTGACTACTCATTGATCTTCACTTATATGTTTTGGAGTAGTTTTGTCATTTACTCTCGTGCTTCACTTATATCCTATGAGTAAATTGTTGAATGAATTGAATATCATAAATCTGAAATTATATATGTTTTATATGCTTATCCCATGGGGAGTAATGACTTCACATATAAGAATTATATGTGGTAAAATTTATTGATAGTTAGCAACCACCACATTGGTCAATTGAACCATTCATGAAAGAATATTGAAGGAAGAGAGATTTCACATATAAATATAGTATCGTGGACATCTTCTATGATTGTGAATACCCATTAATTATTTTCAAACTTGAGCAAATTAGTTGAAGTTGGACAAGGAAGACAACGTAATGAGTTATGCTTGGGTATATTTGTATAGAAGTTATATTGTTATGGATCCTCCAACATGTGGTGCTTGCTTCTAGATCATATTAGACAAAACTTCCGCACCAAGTAGAAATACTACTTGTGCATCCAAACACCCTTAAACCCAAAGTTGTTCCATATCACTAGTGCAGAATCGGCCTATAGTCGTGGTTCGTAAGGGCCTTTAGTGCCGGATCTTGAATCGACACTAAAGGGTGGGGACTAAAGCCCACCCCCATTTAGTCCCGGTTCAAGACGGCCCGACACCAAAGGCACACCATGTTGCATGTGCCGGCACCGTTGGCTGGGGGACCTTTAGTCCCGGTTGGTAACACCAATCGGGACTAAAAGTATTTATTTTGTTTTATTTTTCCTTTTAATCCTTTAGGGGTTTATGAATTAATTATGGTTTATTTTTCCTTTTAATTTTGTGTTTTACATTTAATTAATTTTCATTTCAAACATATATTATGCTACTACATACTGTACACACGTTGTGCATATATATATAAATAGAATTTCTCGTAGAATCGATCATATATATATCATCAAATTGCTCGTACGACGACCATTCACATATATATAATTTCTCCTACAATTTGAGGATCATTACATATGCAGGCATTACTTCTTGATCTTGTAATGGTATTCTCCTTTGGGATCTATGACCTGGTCGACCAGAAATCCAGCTATTTCCTCTTGAATTGCTCGTACCCGAGCCTCTGGTAGGAGCTGACCCCGCATCTCCGTCAGCTATAAGAAGGAGATCAAGATGAATATATTAGTTGTGTGTATATATATTAGCTAGATCATGATAAAAAAATATGGATAGTGTTATGGCAAACGTACCCAAAGATTTCTTTCATCTCTGCTCCTTTCAGACGTCATCATGCGAATGTTCTCGCAAACGTAGTATGCATATAAACTATTCCCCTGCTCCTGCCTCATGCACTTTACGAGAATAAAATTCAATCAACTAATAATTAATCAAGCATGATAATGGTATTGAAACTAGAATTAAAGAGATGCATGGACGTAGCTAGCTAGTACTACTTAATTACCTTGGGTCACACCCATTTCAGCTGTTGTGCCCAGTCGTCTGGGACCTGTTTGATGAACTTGGCCCAAGCCCTGCCCGCCAGCAAAGAAAATGAATAAAGGAGTTATTAACTAGTTGATATCAGGAAATGAAGTAATTTAAGAGTCCGACATAGTGTGATAATGATTGAAATTACCTGTTAACCATCCCCTCACGATTGCGTATTCGGATGGATCCTTATATAGTGAGTCTAGTACTTCAAATTTTGCCTTGTCAACTTCAATGATTAACAAGATCCAGTGGTAACTACATGCACACACGTTTTGTATAATTAAGCGGGCATGTGTGCATAACTCATCAACTACACTTATTAACATCTAGTAAGCAAAAAATAGAATTTGTTGTACAAGATATATATAGTAACACTCGCTCGAATTTGTAAGGAAGTAGTATTTCTGGTTGGGTGTTTAGATGCTTCAAAACCTCTAGCAGGAATTTCTCCATGTCTTTTCTCGAATATGAGTTTTCCATATCTTTTGATTTACCGTATTTGGGTCAATGAACCCAATGCCATAGCGTCCAACTTGTTTCATTTCATACATCTTCATTCTGCATAATACCAGAGAAATGAATATAGTGAGGATAATTACAGGTAATGAATGAGAGCACAGCTAGCTAGAGACTTAATTTACAGAAAGAAATCACTTACGGACAATAGCAACTGACTAAACATTTATCGAGTGCGTCTTTATTGAATAACTGAAACAACTCTGAATAATGAATCCACAAATCTTTTTTATGGAAGTAATGCCTCTTCTTGACTCTCACCGTGAGGGACTCTGTATTGGTATTTGATGTTTCTTTCATGTACCACGTATGGAAATTGTACAATATTGTTGGTAGAAGCTTGACATCTTTAGGCTTGACCAGAGGTTTGCCACGGGCATTTTGATATTTTACTTCCTCCTCTTTAAGCCCGGGGATTTCCTCAAGGCCTAAGAGTTGTTCAACAGTGATACTGGCCTCTTTAGCCTGCCTTATATGATCGTCGGTTACTCCTAGACGATCGGAGGTACTCACAGGTGTTTGTACAATGAGTGGTGGGGGGGGGGGTCGATTGCACTGCCTGTTCTCCTAGCCGGGGAACAGTTTTCCCGCTTTTTTGCCAACTCCTTGGCTCGAGCTCGAGCTCGACTCCTTTTGTCCTGCAAGATATGACTTCTTGATAGACCGCACATAGTCGCAGTCCTTCTGATTGATAGTCGGTCGAGCCATATCAATAAAGTGCTGTGAGACATGCTCAGGTACTTTCTCCTTTGGCGGCTGGGGCGGTTTTGGTCCAAAATGATCCTTCACCTTGGCATCCACTGTGCTGTCGAGATTCTCCTTAGTCAGGTGGTAAGGCAACTTCGGAAGAGGCTTGAGGCTTGGACCATATTTGAATTTCTTGCCTATTGTACCGCTAGTCGTCATAGCTGCGGCCTCTCTCTTTCGTTGTTGCTTAGGCGACGGAGCACACTGAGTCGACGGAGCACGCTGATGCCGTGCCTGACTTGGAGGAGGAGTCGGCTGACGCGGTGCCAGACTTGGAGGAGGAGGAGTTGGCTGACGCCATGCCGAACTTGGAGGAGGAGTCAGCTGCTGCGGTGCCAGACTTGGAGGAGGAGGAGTCGACTGACGTGGTGGCGGACTTGGAGGAGGAGGAGTCGGTGGCCTTGGAAAGACGATGCAATCCTTTTTCCATAGAATGATACGATGTATGGCCTCTCCCAGTGTTCTCTCCTCATCACCTCCAAGAATGTCAAGTTGTAGCTCGTGATATCCTGACATCACTTCATCAACCCCGACACGAGCATAGCCAGCTGGAATGGGATTGCAATGGAAGGTTGCTTGTGGGGGATTTGCTAAAGCATAGCCATCCGCCACCTTCATGGATAAGTTCTTCACTTTCATGTGTAACTCACAGTTAGTCCTGTCTTTGATATCATCCACAGGGTAGCTAGCTAGCAGTGCATCGTCATCGATACCGGCCGGGGCGGAACCCACGCTGCTTCTCGGCATAGATGGGACGGTGGTATCCAATAATGGATTGATCTACTCATGCTGCCGCTGAGGCGCCCTTTCCTAGCTGAGTGAGTCGATCTGCTCCTGCTGCCGCCTGAGTCTGGATTCCAACTCCAGGTGCTTTGATTCTAGGTCTTCAAGGCGGAGTGCTTCCTCCTTGTTCTTCCGCTCCTCCTGCATCTTTTTCTCGCACGGCTTCTCTAGTCATCGTTCCAACCCGCAAACCCCTCAAACAACAGAACAACGCCTTTCCCTCATGTTCTTACCGGGTTATCAGGATTCTTCAGGGCACGCATAAGCTCGCCGTCCTCTCTGTTGGGCGTGAACACCACCGTTTGAGCTTCTTCTATTTTCATTAGTATTTCATTTGTCACTCCTTTAAGAATTTCCTTCACGATAATATTGTTAGAAATATGCCGTAGAGGCAATAATAAAATGGTTATTATCATATTTCCTTGTTCATGATAATCGTTTATTATCCATGCTATAATTGTATTGATTGGAAACACGTTGCATGTGTGGATACATAGACACAACTATGTCCCTAGTATGCCTCTTGTAGACTAGCTTGTTGATCAAAGATGGTCAAGGTTTCCTAGCCATTGACATGAGATGTCATTTGATAACGGGATCAAATCATTAGGAGAATGATGGGATGGACAAGACCCAGACTATAACCGTAGCATATGATTGTGTCAGTTTATTGCTACAGTTTTCTGCATGTCAAGAATATGTTCCTATGACCATGAGATCATGCAACTCACGGACATCGGAGGAGTGCCTTGTGTGTATCAAACATCGCAACATAACTGGGTGACTATAAAGGTGCTCTACAGGTATCTCCGAGGGTGTCTGCTAGGTTGGCATGGATCAACACTGGGATTTGTTACTCCGTGTGACAGAGAGGTATCTCAAGGCCCACTTGGTAATACAACATCACAATAAGCCTTGCAACCAATGTGACTAAGTGTTAGCCACGGGATCTCTTATTACAGAACGAGTAAAGAGACTTGCCAGCAACGAGATTGAACTAGGTATGGATATACCGACGATCGAATCTCGGGCAAGTAACATACCGAAGAACAAAGGGAGCATCATACGGGATTAACTGAATCCTTGACATAGAGGTTCGGCTGATAAAGATCTTCATAGAATATATACAAACCAATATGGTCATCCAGGTCCCGCTATTTTTTATTGACCATAGAGGTGTCTTGGTCATGTCTACATAGTTCTTGAACCCGTAGGGTCTGCACACTTAAGGTTTGGTGACGTTTCGGTAGTATAGAGTTATGTATGGTGGTGACCGAAGGTTGTTCAGAGTCCCGGATGAGATCCCGGACGACACGAGGAGCTCCGGAATGGTCCGGAGGTAAATATTGATATATAGGAAGTCCTGTTTTGGTCACCGGAAAAGTTTCGGGCTCATCGGTAGTGTACCGGGAGTGCCGGGAGGGTACCGGGGGACATCAGGAGTGGTCTTTCGACCCAAGAGGCTACATGGGCTGTGGGAGGATGCATACGAGCCCTTAGTGGTCTGGTAGAAGTCCCACATTGGGCCCATGCGGCTAGGAAGAAAGCCCAAGGTGGAAAAAGGTGGAAAAAGGCAAAAGTTGGAAATAAGGAAGGAGTCCTAATCCTACTAGGAGTGGAGGAGGAGGACTCCTCCCTCCCACTTTGGCCGAACTAGAATTGGCTCCCTTGGGAGCCAAGCCTCCTCCTCTCCCCTCCTCCTATATATACTAGAGGTTTTGAGGATTTTTGACATAGAATTTCAGCCACGTGCTACCCTCTCCTCTAGATCGGTTTCAACGGTGCTTAGGCGAAGCCCTGCTGGAATAGCTCCACCACCATCGCCACAATGCCATCGCGCTGCCGGAGAACTGTTCTACCTCTCCGCTCCCTCTTGCTGGATCAAGAAGGCGGAGATCGTCATTGAGCCGTACGTGTGCTGAACGCGGAGGTGCCGTCCGTTCGGTGCTAGATCGGGATGGATCGTGATTGGATCATGAGACACTTGGCGATTTGGATCGCGAAGACGTTCGACTACATCAACCGCGTTTCTTAATGCTTCCCACCTAGCAATCTACAATTGTATGTAGATCCACTCTCCCTCTCGTAGATGCTCATCACCATGGATAGATCCTACGTGCGCGTAGGAAATTTTTTGTTTCCCATGCAACGTTCCCCAACAGTGGAATCATGATCTAGGTCTATGTGTAGATGAGATCTCGAGTAGAACACAAAGAGTTTGTGGGCGTTGATGCTTAGATTGCTTCCTCCCTTGGTCATGTTTTGGTTCAACGGTATTGTGGGATGAAGCGGCCCGGACCAACCTTAGTCGTACGCTTACGGGAGACCGGTTCCATCGACCGACGTGTAACTTTATTACACAAAGATGGCTGGCGGGTGTCTGTCTCTCCTACTTTAGTTGGATCGGATTCGACAAAGGCGGTCCTTGAGAAGGTTGAAAAGCAACTTATGTATCACCGTTGCGGTTTTGCGTAGGTGAGAATCGTTCTTGCTAGATACCCGTAGCAGCCACGTAAAACTTGCAACAACAATTAGAGGACGTCTAACTTGTTTTTGCAGGGTATGTTGTGATGTGATATGTCCAATTACATGATGAGATATATGTGATGTATGAGATAATCATGTGTTGTATAGAATATCACGACTTGCATGTCGATGAGTACGGCAACCGGCAGGAGCCATAGGGTTGTCTTTAATTATTGTATGACCCGCGTGTCAATCATTAAGCGCTATGTAATGCTTTACTTTATCGCTAAACGATAGCTATAGTAGTATGAGCATGGTGGGCGCGACAACCCCGATGGTGACACGTTGATGGAGATCAAGATGATGGAAATCATGGTGTCATGCCGGTGACAATGGAGATCATGCCGGTGCTTTCAAGATGGAGATCAAAAGCACAAGTTCATGGCCATACCATGTCACTTATGACTTGCATGTGATGTTAATCCTTTTATGCACTTGTTTTGCTTAAGACGCCGGTAGCATTATAAGGTGATCCCTCACTTAAATTTCAAGATAAAGTGTGTTCTCCCCGAGTGTGCACCATTGCGATAGTTCGTCATGTTGAGACACCACGTGATGATCGGGTGTGATTGACTCTACGTTCACATACAACGGGTGCAAGCCAGTGTTGCACATGCAGAACACTCGGGTTAAACTTGACGAGCCTAGCATGTACAGACATGGCCTCGGAACACAAGAGACCGAAAGGTCGAACATGAGTCATATAGTAGATATGATCAACATGATAATGTTCACCATTGAAACAACCTCAACTCACGTGATGATCGGACTTGAGTTGGTGAATTTGGATCATGTATCACTCAGATGACCTGAGGGATGTCAATTTGAGTGGGAGCTTTAGTAATTTGATTAACTAAACTCATTATCTTGAACAATAGTCTAAGTAACCTTTGCATATTTATGTTGTAGATCAATGGCTCGCGCAGTAGCACCCCTGAATTTTAATGCGTTCCTAGAGAAAGGTAAGTTGAAAGATGATGGAAGTAACTTTGTGGACTGGGCCCTTAATCTGAGGATTATTCTCATGGCTTCCCAGAAGGCATATGTCCTTGATGCACCGCTTGGTGACCAACACACTAACCTGTCATCCGAAGACGTTAAGAACGCTTGGGAGACTCGTTCTGGAGATTACTCAATAGTTCAATGCGCAATATTGTATGGCTTGGAACCAGGACTTCAAAGGCGTTTTGAACGTCATGTAGCATATGAGATGTTCCAAGAGTTGGACTTTATCTTTAAGAAGAATGTCCGGATCGAGAGGTATGAGACCTCCGATAAATTCTATGCTTACAAAATGGAGGAGAACGGGTCTATCAGTGAACATGTACTTAGAATGTCTGGGTACTCGACCCGGCTGGCGGAGTTAGGGATGCCCCTTCCGCTGGAGGCGATCACTGACAGAGTTCTTCACTCATTGCCACCTATCTACAAACGCTTTGTGATGAACTATAACATGCACGGGATGAACAAGTCAGTCGCCGAGCTGTTTGCGATGCTGAAAGTCGCCGAGTCTGAAATTCAGAAAGAACATCAAGTGTTGATGGTCAATAAAACAACTAGTTTCAAGAAGAATGGCAAGGGAAAGAATGGTAACTCCAAGAAGGGTGGCAAAGTAGTTGCTCCTCTAGTGAAGAAACCCAAGGATGGACCCAAGCCAGAAACTGAGTGCTTTCATTGCAAGGGAACTAGTCACTGGAAGCGGAACTGCCCCAAGTATCTGGCTGACAAGAAGGCGACCAACATCAAACAAGGTATATATGATATACATGTTATTTATGTGTACCTTACCAACTCTCGTTGTATTTCCTGGGTATTTGATACCGGTTCGGTTTCTCACATTTGCAACTCAAAGCAGGAACTACGGAATAGATGAAGGCTGGCAAAGGACGAAGTGACGATGCACGTGGGAAATGGTTCCAAGGTTGATGTGATCGCCGTCGGCACGCTCTCTCTTCGATTACCATCGGGATTAGTGATGAACCTGAATAATTGTTATTTAGTGCCTGCGTTAAGCATGAACATTATATCTGGATCTTGTTTATTGTGAAACGGTTACTCATTTAAATCTGAGAATAATGGTTGTTCTATTTATATGAGTGATATATTTTATGGTCATGCACCCAATGTGAGGGGTTTATTCATGTTAAATCTTTATAGTGATGATACACATGTTCATAACATTGACGCCAAAAGATGTAGAGTTGATAGTGATAATACCACTTTCTTGTGGCATTGCCGTTTGGGTCATATTGGTGTAAAACGCATGAGGAAGCTCCATGCTGATGGACTTTTAGAGTCACTTGATTTTGAATCACTTGACACATGTGAGCCATGCCTCATGGGCAATATGACAAAAACACCGTTCTCTGGAACAATGGAACGGGCGAGTGACTTGTTGGAAATCATACATACTGATGTGTGCTGTCTGATGAGCATTGAGGTGCGCGGTGGATCTCGTTATTTTCTCACCTTAACTAATGACTTAAGTAGATATGGATATATTTACTTAATGAAACACAAGTCTGAAACATATGAAAAGTTCAAGCAATTTCAGAGTGAAGTTGAGAATCATCATAACAAGAAGATTAAATTCCTGCGATCTGATCGAGGAGGTGAATATCTGAGTTATGAGTTTGGCAGTCACTTAAGACATTGTGGAATTGTTTCACAGTTAACACCACTTGGAACACCATAGCGTAATGGTGTGTCCGAACGTTGTAATCGAACCTTATTAGATATGGTGCGTTATATGATGTCTCTTACCAATTTGCCACTATCGTTTTGGGGTTATGCATTAGAGACAACTACATTCACTTTAAATAGGGCACCATCGAAATCTGTTGAGACGACGCCATATGAACTGTGGTTTGGGAAGAAGCCAAAGTTGTCATTTCATAAAGTTTGGGGATGTGATGCTTATATCAAAAAGCTCCATCCTGAAAAGCTGGAACCCAAAGCGGAGAAATGCGTCTTCATAGGATACCCAAAAGAGACGGTTGGGTATACCTTCTATCTCAGATCCGAAGGCAAAGTGTTTGTCACAAATAACAGAACATTTCTTGAGAAAGAGTTTCTCTCGAAAGAATTGAGTGGGAGGAAAATAGAACTTGATGAGGTTATTGAACCTTTACTTCAGCCTTAGAGTGGCACAGTGTAGAAAGATGTTTCTGTGGAGCCTACGACAATTGAAGAGGAAGTTAATGATGATGATCATGAGACTTCGGATCAAGTTACTATTTAACCTCGTAGGTCGACAAGGGCGTGTACTGCTCCTGAGTGGTACGACAACCCTATCTTGGAGGTCATGTTGTTAGACAACGATGAACCTACGAGCTATGGAGAAGCAATGATGGGCCCGGATTCTGAGAAATGGTTAGAGGCCATGAAATCTGAGATGGGATCAATGTATGAAAACAAAGTATGGACTTTGGAAGTATTACCTGAAGGTCGAAAGGCCATTCAGAACAAATGGATCTTTAAGAGGAAGACGGACGCGGACGGTAATGTCACCATCTATAAAGCTTGACTTGTGGCAAATGGTTTTTCACAAGTTCAAGGAGTTGACTACGATGAGACCTTCTCACCCGTAGCGATGCTTAAGTCCGTTAGAATCATGTTAGCAATAGCTGCATATTTTGACTATGAAATTTGGCAGATGGATGTCAAAACAGCGTTCCTTAATGGTTTCCTTAAGGAAGAGTTGTATATATATAGCCAAAAGGTTTTGCCGATCCAGAGAATGCTGACAAAGTTTGCAAATGCCAGCGATCCATTTATGGACTGGTGCAAGCATCTCGGAGTTGGAATCTGCATTTTGATGAGGTGATCAAAGCATTCGGGTTTATACAAGTTTACGGAGAAGCTTGTATTTATAAGAAAGTGAGTGGGAGCTCTATAGCGTTTCTAATATTATATGTGGATGACATATTGTTAATCGGAAACAATATAGAAATGCTAGAAAGCGTGAAGGAACATTTGAACAAGTGTTTTTCAATGAAAGACCTGGGAGAAGCTGCTTTCATATTAGGCATTAAGATCTATAGAGATAGATCAAGACGCTTAATAGGACTTTCACAGAGCACATACCTTGATAAAGTTTCAAAGAAGTTCAAAATGGATCAGTCCAAGAAGGGGTTCTTGCCTGTGTTGCAAGGTGTGAAGTTGAGTAAGACTCACTGCCCAGTGACTGCAGAAGATAGAGAGACGATGAGTGTCATCCCCTATGCTTCATCTATACGCTCTATCATGTATGCAATGCTGTGCACAAGACCTGATGTCAACCTTGCCATAAGTATGGCCTGAAGGTTTCAAAGTGATCCTGGAATGGAGCACTGGAAAGCGCTCAAGAATATCCTTAAGTACTTGAAAAGGACTAAGGAAATGTTTCTCGTTTATGGAGGTGATCAAGAGCTCGTCATAAAGGGTTACGTCGATGCAAGCTTTGACACTGATCCGGATGACTCTAAGTCGCAAACTGGATACGTATTTATTTCTTAATGGGGGTGCGGTAAGCTGGTGCAGTTCCAAGTAGAGCGTGGTAGCCGATTCTACATGCGAAGCGGAGTACATCGCAGCCTCGGAGGCAGCGAAGGAAGGTGTCTGGATGAAGGAGTTCATGACAGATCTTGGAGTAGTGCCTAGTGCACTGAACCTAGTGGATCTGTTCTGTGATAACACTGGTACCATTGCCCTGGCCAAGGAACCAAGGTTTCACAAGAGGACCAGACACATAAAGCGACGCTTCAATTCCATCCGCGAGTACATCAAGGAGGAGGACATAAATATTTGCAAAGTGCACATGGATCTGAATGTTGCAGACCCGTTGACTAAACCTCTTCCAAGGGCTAAACATGATCAACACCAGAACTGTATGGGTGCTCGATTCATTACAATGTAAATCACATAGTGATGTGAGCTAGATTATGGACTCTAGTGCAAGTGGGAGACTATTAGAAATATGCCCTATAGGCAATAATAAAATGGTTATTATTATATTTCCTTGTTCATGATAATCGTTTATTATCCATGCTATAATTGTATTGATTGGAAACCCGTTGCACGTGTGGATACATAGACACAACTATGTCCCTAGTATGCCTCTAGTAGACTAGCTCGTTGATCAAAGATGGTCATGGTTTCCTAGACATTGACATGAAATGTCATTTGATAACGGGATCACATCATTAGGAGAATGATGGGATGGACAAGACCCAAACTATAAACGTAGAATATGATTGTGTCAGTTTATTGCTACAGTTTTCTGCATGTCAAGTATATGTTCCTATGACCATGAGATCATGCAACTCACGGACACCGGAGGAGTGCCTTGTGTGTATCAAACGTCGCAACGTAACTGGGTGACTATAAAGGTGCTCTACTAGTATCTCTAAGGGTGTCTGCTGGGTTGGCATGGATTAACACTGGGATTTGTTACTCCGTGTGACGGAGAGGTATCTTAGGGCCCACTCGGTAATATAACATCACAATAAGCCTTGCAAGCAATGTGACTAAGTGTTAGCCACGGGATCTTGTATTACAGAACGAGTAAAGAGACTTGCCGGCAAGGATATTGAACTAGGTATGGAGAAACCGACGATCGAATCTTGGGCAAGTAAGATGCCGAAGAACAAAGGGAACTGACGAGGATATGTACCTAGGGTAGGGTCCTAGACAAGGCCTACATACCCTACCTAAGGACACCACATGGGAGGACTTGAAGATCAAGCATGAACTTCCGAGTGGATCCCTGGAGACGTTCAAAGTCACTCGACAGTAATCCACTCGGAGACTCCCGCTCTCACTCGGCAGTCGCGTGTCACTCGACGGACCTCGCTTCACTCGACGGCAGAAGACCAGGAGTCATCATCAAGAGCCCAACGGGCAGACATTGGCTTAATGGCCCTTAATAGCTTTTACTACGCACGTTACCTATAACGTGCGACTTTACACCCCACGACCAGACCCATTGATGCGGGGCCATTATGAGGGGCAGCAAACTCTATATAAGCCGCCCCTCCCCTCCTGCACAAGGGTTCAGAAAACTATTGTAATCTCTACATTCCACTCGACATAAAGCTCCCGAGCACTGAGATGTAGGGCTGTTACCTCCACGAGAGGAGCCTGAACTCATACATCTGTGTGTACACCCTCGCCGTAGCTAGGACTCTGCCCACTCCATTCGTACCCCTACCATCTATTGTCAGGCTCGTTCCCATGACAGTTGGCGCCCACCGTGGGGTAAGCGTCTAAGCGACTTCCGGCGAGGTTGCGTTTTTCACCCTTCAACATGTCTTCCGGCGGTGTTTTTGCTCTGGGCCACGAGATCCGTTTCGGAGCGCTCACTTTCATCACCGACGATTCGACATGGCTTCAGGAGGCGTTGGGGAACGTCGCATGGGAAACAAAAATTTTCCTACGCACATGCAAACCTATCCATGGTGATGAGCATCTACGAGAGGGAGAGTGGATCTACATACCCTTGTAGATTGCTAAGCGGGAAGCGTTAAGAAATGCGGTTGGTGTAGTCGAACATCTTCGCGATCCCAATCGCCGAGCGTCCCGCGATCTCATCACGATCCGTCCCGCGATCCAATCACGATCCGTCCCGTGAACTCATCACGATCCGTCCCGCGATCTCATCACGATCCGTCTCACGATCTTGATCACGATCTGTCCCGCGAACTCATCACGATCCGTTCCGCGATCTCATCACGAACTGTCTCGCGATCTCGATCACGGTCCTTCCGATCTAGCGCCGAACGGACAGCACCTCCGCGTTCAGCACACGTGCAGCTTGATGACGATCTCCACCGTCTCGATCCAGGGAGAGGAGGTGGAGAGGAGAGAGAGTTCACCGGCAGCGTGACGGCGTTCCGGTGATGGTGGTGGAGCAATTCCGGCAGGGCTTCGCCTAAGCGCTGCAGAAAACCGATCTAGAGGAGAAACTATGCACCGGTGTAACGGGTAGCACGTGGCCGGAAATTCTGTCCAAAAACCACCCAATCCACTAGTATATATAGGAGGAGAGGAGAGGAGAGGCAGCCAAGGCCTTTGGGTCGGCCGAAATAGGAGGTGGGAGGAAATCCTACTTCACCTCCAATCCTAGTTGGAGTAGGATTGCCTCCTATTGGCTGATTTTCCACTTTTTGCTTTAGGACTTTCTCTCCTGCGCCATGGGCCTTTGTGGCTGTTTTCCCAGCCCACTAAGGGCTGGTTATTATTCTCCCACAGCCCATGGACCTCTTGGGGTCGAAGTACCCCTCCCGGAGGTCTCCCGGTACACTACCGGCACTCCCGGTACACTACCGATGAGCCCGAAACTTTTCCGGAAACCAAACTGGGACTTCCTATATATGAATATTTACCTCCGGACCATTCCGGAGCTCCTCGTGACGTCCGGGATCTCATCCGGGACTCCGAACAAACTTCGGTCACCACCATACATAACTCTACACTACCGAAACGTCACCGAACCTTAAGTGTGCAGACCCTGCGGGTTCGAGAACTATGTAGACATGACCGAGACACCTCTACGGTCAATAACCAATGGCGGGACCTGGACGTCCACATTGGTTCCTACATATTCTACGAAGATATTTATCGGTCGAACCTCTATGTCAAGGATTCAGTTAATCCCGTATAACGTTCCCTTTGTTCTTCGGTATGTTACCTGCCCGAGATTCGATCGTCGGTATCTCCATACCTAGTTCAACCTCGTTACCGGCAAGTCTCTTTACTCGTTCCGTAATACAAGATCCCGCAACTAACAATTAGTCACATTGCTTGCAAGGCTTATTGTGATGTTGCATTACTGAGTGGGCCCCGAGATACCTCTCCGTTACACGGAGTAACAAATCCCAGTCTCGATCCATGCCAACTCAACAGACACCATCGAAGATACCTGTAGAGCACCTTTATAGTCACCCAGTTACATTGCGACGTTTGATACACACAAGGCACTCCTCCGATATCGGTGAGTTGCATGATCTCATGGTCATAGGAACATATACTTGACATGCAGAAAACAGTAGCAATAAACTGACACGATCATATGCTATGTTTGTAGTTTGGGTCTTATCCATCACATCATTCTCCTAATGATGTGATCCCGAAATCAAATGACATCTCATGTCCATAGGAAACCTTAACCATCCTTTGATCAACGAGCTAGTCCATTAGAGGCATACTAGGGACATGGTTTTGTCTATGTATCCACACATGCATTTAAGTCTCCGATCAATACAATTATAGCATGGATAATAAACGATTATCATGAACAAGGAAATATGATAATAACTAATTTATTATTGCCTCTAGGGCATATTTCCAACAGTCTCCCACTTGCACTAGAGTCAATAATCTAGTTCACATCACCATGTGATTCACATTGTTATGAATCTAACACCCAATGAGTTCTGGGGCTCGATCATGCTTTGCATGTGAGAGAGGTCTTATAGTCAACGGGCCTGCGATATTCAGATCCGTGTGTACTTTGCATATCTCTATGTCAAACCGTAAACACTGCTACCACACTCCACTTGGTACTATTTCCAAATGGCTGCTCCACTATACGTATCCAGATTGCTACTACTAGTCATCCGGATAGGTGATTAAGCTTGCATCGACGTAACTCTTTACGACGAACTCTTTATCACCTCCATAATCAAGAAACATTTCCTTAGTCCTCTGGTTACTAAGGATAATTCCGACCGCTGTCCAGTGATCCACTCCTGGACCACTCTTGTACCCCTTGACAGACTCATGGCAAGGCACACATAGGTGCGGTACACAGCATGGCATAATATAGAGCCTATGGCTAAGGCATAGGGGACGACGTTCGTCCTTTCTCTTTCCTCTGTCGTTGTCGAGCTTTGAGTCTCACTCAACTTCACACCTTACAAATTAGACGAGAACTATTTCTCTGGTTGATCCATTTTGAACTCTTTCAAAATCTTGTGAAGGTATGCACTCATTGAAAGTCTCATCAAGCATCTTGATCTATCTCTATAGATTTTGATGCTCAACAATTAGGTAGCTTTATCCAGGTCTTCCTTTGAAAATTACTTTCCAAATAACCGTTTTATGCTTTCCAGAAACTCTACATTATTTCTGAACAACAATATGTCATCCACATATACTTATCAGAAATTCAATAGTGCTCCCACTCACTTTATTGCAAATACAAGTTTCTCATAAACTTTGTATAAACATCAAAACTTTGATCACCTCATCAAAGCGTATATTCCAACTCCGAGATGCTTGCTTCAGTCCATGGAAGGATCACCGAAGCTTGCACACCTTTTAGCATCCTTAGGCCTGACAAAACCTTCTGGTTGTATCACATACAACCTTTCCTCAAGTAAACCATTAAGGAAACGATGTTTTGACATCCATCTGCCAGATTTCATAATTGAAAACACAGCAACTGCTAACATAATTCCAACAGACTTTTAGCATCGCTACGAGTGAGAAAGTCTCATCGTAGTCAACTCCTTGAACTTGTCACAAACATCTTTGCAACAAGTCGAGCTTTACAAATAGTGACATTCAGCATCAGTGTCTGTCTTCATTTTAAAGATCCATTTGTACTCAACGACCTACCGTCCAACGAGCAAGTCTACCAAAGTCTACACTTGGTTTTAATACATAGATCCTATCTCGGATTTCATGGCCTCCAACCATTTGTCGGAATCCGGGCCCATCATCGCTTCTCCATAGCTCGTAGGTTCATCGTTGTCCAACAACATGACCTCCAAGACAGAGTTGTCGTACCGCTCAGGAGCAGTACACATCCTTGTCGACCTACGAAGTTCGATAGTAACTTGATCCTGAAGCTTCATGATCATCATCATTAACTTCCTCTTCAACTAACGTAGGCTTCACAGAAACATCTTTCTGCGCTGTGCTACTCTCTGGTTGAACAAAGGTTTAACAACCTCATCAAGTTCTATCTTCCTCCCACTCAATTCTTTCGAGAGAAACTTTTTCTCGAGAAAGGACCCAGTTCTAGCAACAAACACTTTGCACTCGGATCTGAGATAGAAAGCATACCCATCTGTTCTTAGGGTATTCTATGAAGATACATTTGTCTGCTTTGGGTTCTAGCTTATTATGTGAAAACATTTTCCACACAAGCATCGCAGCCCCAAACATTAAGAAATGACAGCTTAGGTTTCTATCAAACCATAATTCACACGGTGTCATCTCAACGAATTTAGATGATGCCCTATTTAAAGTGAATGTAGTTGTCTCTAATGCATAACCCCAAAAATTATAGTAGTAAAACGATAAGAGACATCACAGTATGCACTATATCGATAGAGCATGACTATGATGTTCGGACACACCATCACACCATGGTGTTCCAGGTGGCGTTAGTTGTGAAACAAATTTCACGTTGTCTTAAGTTGTATGCCAAACTCGTAACTCAGATATTCACCTCCACGATCATATCACGGTCATTTTTATCTTCTTGTCACGATGATCTTTAAACTTCACTCTGAATTTGCTTGAACCTTTCAAACGATTCAGACTTGTGTTTCATTAAGTAAATATACACTATATCTACTCAAATCATCAGTGAAGGTAAGAAAATAACGATATCCACTGCACGCTACAAGACTCACTAGATTGCATACATCAACATGTATCATTTCCAATGAATCACTTGCCCGCTCCATCCAACGGGGTCCTTTAGTCATCTTGCCCAAGAGGCATGGTTCGCATGTCTCAACCGATTCGAAATCGATGAGTCCAAATATCCATCAGCATGGAGTTTCTACATGCGCTTTATACCAATATGACATTTAGCGGCAGTGCCACAAGTATGTGGTACTATCATTATTAACTTTGTATCTTTTGACATCAATGTTATGAACATGTGTACTACTACGATCAAGATTTCAACAAACCATTCTCACTGGGTGCATGCCAATTGAAGGTATTATTCATGTAACCAGAATAACTATTATTCTCTGACTTAAATGAATAACCGTATTGCAACAAACATGATCTAATCATGTTCATGCTCAACGCAAAACACCAAATAACATTTATTTAGGTTCGTCACTAATCCTGAAGGTAGAGAGAGCGTGCGATGTTGATCACATCAACCTTGGAAACATTTCCAACACACATCGTCACCTCACCCTTAGCTAGTTCTCCGTTTATTCCGTAGCTTTTATTTCGAGTTACTAACATTTAGCAACTGAACCGGTATCCAATACCCAGGTGCTACTAGGAGTACTAGCAAGGTACACATCAATAACTCGTATATCAAATATACTTCTGTCGATGTTGCCAGCCTTCTTATCTACCAAGTATCTAGGGTTGTTCTGCTTCAGCGACCTCTCACCTCATAATAGAAGCACTTAGTCTCGGGTTTGAGTTCAACTTTGGGTTGCTTCACTGGAGCAGCAACTGACTTGCTATCCATGAAGTTTTCCTCCTTGCTCTTGCCCTTTTCGAAACTAGTGGTTTGATTAACCGTCAACACTTGACGCTCCTTCTTGATTTCTACCTTCGCGGTGTCAAACATCGCGAACAGCTCAGGGATCAATACTTCTATCCCTGGTGTATTATAGTTCATCACTAAGTTCTAGTAGCTTTAGTGACAGTGACTTGGAGAACTATATCAATCACTATCTTATCTGGAAGATCAACTCCCACTTGATTCAAGCGATTGTAGTACCCAGACAATCTGAGTACATGCTCAACGATTGAGCTATTCTCCTTCATCTTACAAGCAAAGAATCTTGTTGGAGATCTCATATCTCGCAACAAAGGCACGAGCCTGAGATCACAATCTCTGCTCCTAGAACATCTCATATGTTCCGTGATGTTCAAAACGTTTTGGAGCCTCAATTCTAAGCCGTAATGCATGACGCACTAAACTATCAAGTAGTCATCGAAACGTGCCTGTTAGATGTTCACAACATCTATAGACGACGCTAGAGGGGGTGGCGCACCGAGCGGTGCATTAAGGACATAAGCCTTCTGTGCAGCAATGAGGACAATCCTCAGATCACGGACCCAGTCCGCAATTTTGCTACCAACATCTTTCAATTCTATTTCTCTAGGAACATATAAAAATACAAGGGAGCTACAGCGCGAGCTAGTAATCTACAACATAATTTGCAAAGACACTTTGACTATGTTCATGATAATGAGTTCAATTAATCATATTACTTAAGAACTCCCACTCAAATTGACATCCCTCCGATCATTCGAGTGATACATGATCCAAATTCACCAACTCAAGTCCGATCATCACGTGAGTTGAGGTGGCTGCAATGGTGAACATCATTATGTTGATCATATCTACTATATGACTCATGTTCGACCTTTCGGTCTCTCGTGTTCCGAGGCCATGTCTGTACATGCTAGGCTCGTCAAGTTTAACCCGAGTGTTCTGTGCGTGCAAATCTGGCTTGCACCCGTTGTATGTGAACGTAGAGTCTATCACACCCGATCATCACGTGGTGTCTCAACACGACGAACTTTCGCAACGGTGCACACTCGGGGAGAACACAGTTCATCTTGAAATTCAAGTGAGGGATCACCTTATAATGCTACCGCCGTACTAAGCAAAACAAGGTGCATAAAAGGATTAACATCTCATGCAATTCATAAGTGACATGATATGGCCATGAACTTGTGTTTAAGATCTCCATCTTCGAAACACCGGCATGATCTCCATCGTCACCGGCACAACACCATGATCTCCATCATCTTGATCTCCATCAATGTGTTGCCATTGGGGTTGTCATGCCCTGCATGCTTCTACTACTATTGCTACCGTAGAGATAAAGTAAAGCATTACATAGCGCTTAATGATTGACACGCAGGTCATACAATAATTAAAGACAACCCTATGGCTCCTGCCGGTTGCCGTACTCATCGACATGCAAGTCGTGATAATCTATACATCACATGATCATCTCATACATCACATATATCTCATCATGTAATTGGCCATATCACATCACAACATACCCTGCAAAAACAAGTTAGACGTCCTCTAATTGTTGTTGCATATTTTACGTGGCTGCTATGGGTATCTAGCAAGAACGATTCTCACCTACGCATAAACCACAACGGTGATACACTAGTTTTCTTTTCAACCTTCTCAAGGACCGCCTTTGTCGAGTCCGATCCAACTAAAGTGAGAGAAACTGTCATCCGCAAGCCATCTAGGCAACAAGTTGCGTCGAGGGAACCGGTCTCTCGTAAGCGTACGAGTAATGTTGGTCCGGGCCGCTTCATCTCACAATCCCGCTGAACCAAAATACGACCAAGGGAGGAAGCAATCTAAGCATCAATGCCCACAAACCTTTTGTGTTCTACTCGAGATCTCATCGAACCATCAACCTAGCTCTGATACCACTGTTGGGGAACGTCGCATGGGAAACAAAAATTTTCCTACGCACATGCAAACCTATCCAAGGTGATGAGCATCTACGAGAGGGAGAGTGGATCTACATACCCTTGTAGATCGCTAAGCGGGAGGCGTTAAGAAACGCGGTTGGTGTAGTCGAACATCTTCGCGATCCAAATCGCCGAGCGTCCCGCGATCTCATCACGATCCGTCCCGCGATCCAATCACGATCCGTCCCGTGAACTCATCACGATCCGTCCCGCGATCTCATCACGATCCGTCTCACGATCTTGATCACGATCTGTCCCGCGAACTCATCACGATCCGTTCCGCGATCTCATCACGAACTGTCTCGCGATCTCGATCACGGTCCTTCCGATCTAGCGCCGAACGGACGGCACCTCCGCGTTCAGCACACGTGCAGCTTGATGACGATCTCCACCGTCTCGATCCAGCGAGAGGAGGTGGAGAGGAGAGAGAGTTCACCGGCAGCGTGACGGCGTTCCGGTGATGGTGGTGGAGCAATTCCGGCAGGGCTTCGCCTAAGCGCTGCAGAAAACCGATCTAGAGGAGAAACTATGCACCGGTGTAACGGGTAGCACGTGGCTGGAAATTCTGTCCAAAAACCACCCAATCCACTAGTATATATAGGAGGAGAGGAGAGGAGAGGCAGCCAAGGCCTTTGGGTCGGCCGAAATAGGAGGTGGGAGGAAATCCTACTTCACCTCCAATCCTAGTTGGAGTAGGATTGCCTCCTATTGGCTGATTTTCCACTTTTTGCTTTAGGACTTTCTCTCCTGCGCCATGGGCCTTTGTGGCTGTTTTCCCAGCCCACTAAGGGCTGGTTATTATTCTCCCACAGCCCATGGACCTCTTGGGGTCGAAGTACCCCTCCCGGAGGTCTCCCGGTACACTACCGGCACTCCCGGTACACTACCGATGAGCCCGAAACTTTTCCGGAAACCAAACTGGGACTTCCTATATATGAATCTTTACCTCCGGACCATTCCGGAGCTCCTCGTGACGTCCGGGATCTCATCCGGGACTCTGAACAAACTTCGGTCACCACCATACATAACTCTACACTACCGAAACGTCACCGAACCTTAAGTGTGCAGACCCTGCGGGTTCGAGAACTATGTAGACATGACCGAGACACCTCTACGGTCAATAACCAATGGCGGGACCTGGACGTCCACATTGGTTCCTACATATTCTACGAAGATCTTTATCGGTCGAACCTCTATGTCAAGGATTCAGTTAATCCCGTATAACGTTACCTTTGTTCTTCGGTATGTTACCTGCCCGAGATTCGATCGTCGGTATCTCCATACCTAGTTCAACCTCGTTACCGGAAAGTCTCTTTACTCGTTCCGTAATACAAGATCCCGCAACTAACAATTAGTCACATTGCTTGCAAGGCTTATTGTGATGTTGCATTACCGAGTGGGCCCCGAGATACCTCTCCGTTACACGGAGTAACAAATCCCAGTCTCGATCCATGCCAACTCAACAGACACCATCGAAGATACCTGTAGAGCACCTTTATAGTCACCCAGTTACGTTGCGACGTTTGATACACACAAGGCACTCCTCCGATATCGGTGAGTTGCATGATCTCATGGTCATAGGAACATATACTTGACATGCAGAAAACAGTAGCAATAAACTGACACGATCATATGCTATGTTTGTAGTTTGGGTCTTATCCATCACATCATTCTCCTAATGATGTGATCCCGTTATCAAATGACATCTCATGTCCATAGGAAACCTTAACCATCCTTTGATCAACGAGCTAGTCCATTAGAGGCATACTAGGGACATGGTTTTGTCTATGTATCCACACATGCATTTAAGTCTCCGATCAATACAATTATAGCATGGATAATAAACGATTATCATGAACAAGGAAATATGATAACAACTAATTTATTATTGCCTCTAGGGCATATTTCCAACACGAGGCGCTCCCGGTTCGCGGGGCCGCGCATTTCCGTGCGAGTCCGTGCGGCGTGTTGCTGCGTCAGCCGTCGACACTTTACGCATCGGCTCCTCTCGCCGTTCGCGGTCGCAAGCGGTCCGGCCGCTCACGACTCCAGCGGTGGGTCGAACACGCAGCGACGTGTCAAGCTTCTTCACAGGTTGCAGCACTCGAACCTGCCGAGTCCCTTCATGGCATGTTCGAGTCAGATTCCGATCCGTCTGACGTGCTTTCTGAGTGCGAGAGCTATGATCCCGCAGCAGAGGTCTTGATGGCGGGTTCTCATCAGAGCTCAGCGCCTGGTTTTGGTCGTGGCGAGCACGAGGCTGGTGGCTCGTCGAACGTGCAGTCGCGTCGCGATGAGAAGGTCCTTCATACCCCCATCGTCGGCGCGATGACTGAGGCCCAGGCTTTGGAGGCCGCGCGCGTTCGTCTAGAAGAGCTCCAGGCAGAGATCGACGAGCGCGCCCGTCCATGCCCGCCGCGCCCCAGTCGACGTTAGCGACAACTGTTCCTGACTGGATCTCACGATGGCGTCGAGGTATACCGAACTCCCGTGCTTAATGTTGTTGTTGCTGCTAGGATAGCAGATTCCATTCAACCGTCCCGGTCAGAGGCTGGTAGAGGGCTGTTGCAGATCAGAGCACTGCTAGATGCAACACAAAGCCAAAATTCAGCAGTTTCTCAGTCTTGTCACAAGATACACAACAATTCACCCAAGGCAGAGACCGTTTAGTCGGCACATAGTCCTGGGTCACCCTTGCATCGTCGAGGCAACGGTTATCGTGAAGGGCAAGACAGATATCAACACCACCACGAAGACCACCGTCGAGTGCCCACTCCTCTGCGGAGTGGTCCATACACACCCCGACGCCAGGACGACAAGCACTCCTTCGGTGACGAGCGAGACGCGGACTTTGATGCCCACGTGTACCTTCTTCAGAAGCGGATCGACAAGAGCAGAGCCTATAGAGAAGGACACGACACAGATGTCCCGAGTGGAAGCTCAGCTGCAGTGTCTGGTCCAGAGTGTTTTAGCAAAGCTATACGTTCTGTGGAGATTCCCCCCAACTTTAGAATGGTGGCGGGGATCAAAAAGTTTTCTGGTGAAACAAAACCAGAGACCTGGCTAGATGATTACCGAGTGGCTGTGCAGATTGGCGGCGGGAATGACAATGTCACAATGAAGCACCTGCCTCTTATGTTGGATGGACCATCTCGAGCTTGGTTGAATCGTCTGGCTCCTTCCAGCATTCATTGTTGGGAAGATCTTGCCCGAGTGTTCGTCCGGACCTTCGAGGGCAATTGCAAGCGCCCCGTGGGTCTGGTCGACTTACAGCACTGAGTCCAGATGCCCAGTGAAACCTTAAGAGACTATATTCAGCGATGGTCCACCCTGCATCATACGGTGGAAAATGTGTCAGAACACCAGGCTGTTCGTGCCTTCAAGGCCGGTGTGAGATACAGAGAGTTGTACATGAAGTTCGGGTGCATTGGTGACATTTCACTTGGCAAGATGATGGAAATTGCCACTTGCTACGCCAATGGCGAGGAAGAAGACCGCCTCCGTAGCGTCAAAGGAAAAGCGGTTGCCAACGAGTCTGGCGGCGGTAACAATAGGAAACAAAAGCGGAAGGCTGAAGACCCAGTTCCGGCAGAGGCAGTAGCACTGGCGACTCAGTCGAAGAACAAGGGCAAAGCCAAAGCTCAGTATGCCCCCAAGAAGGGGAAGGGTCAGCCAAGAACCGATATCTTGGATCAACCGTGTGTGATTCACACGAAGAAAGATGTAGAAGGCAACCTGATTTTTCCCAAACACACCACTCGACAGTGTCGGACCCTCATCCAACAGTTCAAGGGAGACCAGTCGAGTGGGAAATCTCCTGAAAAAGAAGATGAAGATAAGAGAAGGAAACATTCCCGGATGTCACTGCTACCCTGGTGATCTTTGCTGACGTCGAGAGCAAGGGCCGTCTGAAAGTCATAAATAGAGAGATCAACATGGCTATGCCAGACCCCCCACCTACCTCAAATGGTCTTAGTATGCTGTCACATTTGACCAGACTAACCATCCTGCCCGTATGGCCACACCCGGTCGACAGGCTCTGGTAGTTGATCCGGTGGTGCAGGGGACTCGACTTAGAAAGGTCCTCATGGACGGCGACAACGGCTTGAACATTCTGTATGCGGATACCCTGAAGGGAATGGGCATTCCTATGTCCCGACTTAGCAAAAGCAACATGCATTTCCATGGGTTCATCCCAGGAAAGAAGGCCAAGTCACTCGGCCAGATAACATTGGATGTGGCATTTGGAGATAACAAAAATTTCAGAAAAGAAAAGTTGACGTTTGAAGTCGTGGATTTCAAGAGCGCTTACCATGCCATTTTGGGTCGACCCGCTTATGCACGTTTCATGGCCCGACCATGTTACATGTATCTCAAGCTGAAAATGCTGGGCCCTAAGGGCGTGATCACGGTCACTGGCAATCGACAGCGGGCCGAAGAGTGTCTCTAGCAAGGGTCCAAGATCGCCGATCAACAGATGGCCATGGTCGAGCTGGAGGAGTACAAGAAAACCACTGATCCTGCTGATTTGCTCCGCGCAAAAAAGCTGGCTTCCGAGTCGGCATTTCAGTCGGCAGGTGAAGTGAAGAAGGTGCACATCCACCTGACGGATCCAACCGCTGCCCCGACGAATATCTCGACAACACTCGATAGCAGCTAGGTAGCCGAGCTCATCCAGTTCCTCCGTGAGAACTAGGATATCTTTGCATGGAAGCCTGCTGACATGCCAGGGATTCCCAGGGAGCTGGCTGAGCACCGTCTGCGAGTGGATCCGAAGGGCAAGCCCGTCAGGGAGCATTTGCGTCGATCCGCAGCTGAGAAGCGCAAGGCAATCAAAGAAGAAGTGGCCCATCTCTTGCAAGCCAAGTTCATTCAGGAGATTTACCACTCCGAGTGGCTCTCGAATGTTGTGATGGTGCCCAAGAAAGATAAGTCGTTGCGCATGTGCATTGACTTCAAACATCTTAATAAGGTGTGTCCGAAAGACCATTTTCCGCTCCCCCGCATAGATCAGATTGTTGACTCGACAGCGGGGTGTGAGCGATTATTGTTTTTGGATGCCTATTCTGGGTACCATCAGATCCGTCTGTTTGGCCCAGATGAAATAAAAACAGCCTTCATCACCCCGTTTGGGTGTTTATGCTACATCACCATGCCTTTTGGTCTCAAGAATGCCGACGCTACATTTATGCGCATGATTCAGAAATGTTTACTCGATCAGATCCCTCGGAATGTTGATGCATACATGGACGATATAGTGGTCAAGTCCCGCAAAGGTTCCAACCTGCTGGCTGACTTGGCTGCGACATTCGTGAATCTGAAGTAATTCAACATAAAGCTGAATCCGACCAAATGTACCTTCGGTGTCCCTGGCGGCAAGTTACTCGGTTTTCTCGTTTCCGAACTAGGAATTGATGTCAATCCCGAGAAGATCAGCGCCATTACCCGTATGAAGACTCCCGTGCGAGTGCACGACGTTCAGAAGCTCACAGGTTGCTTGGCGGCATTGACTCGATTCATTTCTCGTCTTGGTGAGAAGGCTCTGCCCTTGTATCAGTTGATGAAGAAATTAGACACATTCGACTAGACTCCTGAAGCCGAAGCAACGTTTGTTGAGCTCAAAGTCCTGCTGTCCACCCAGCCGGTGCTTGCCGCTCCTGCCAGCAAAGGGCCCTTGCTCCTATACATCGCGACCACAAATCAGGTCGTCAGTACAGTGCTGACTGTCGAGCGAGAAGAGGAAGGCAAAGCCTATAAGGTTTAGTGGCCAGTCTATTATGTCTCGGAAGTTTTGTCCCCCTCAAAGCAGAGATATCCTCATTATCAGAAGATGGTGTATGGTATTTACTTACCAGCGAAGAAGGTGGCACATTATTTCCAAGACTATTCGATCTCAGTCGTCAGTGATGCACCTTTATCAGAGATTTTCAATAATCACGACGCATCAGGTCGAGTGGCTAAATGGGCAATTGAGCTGGGACACTTCGACATCAGATTCGAGGCCAAGAAAGCAATCAAGTCCCAAGCATTGGCAAATTTCATGGCCGAGTGGATCGAACAGCAACAACCTATCCAAGTTCACTCGGCGCATTGGACAATGTTCTTTGACGACTCCAAAATGTTGAATGGGTCCAGTGCTGGCGTTGTTCTAATATCCCCCAGAGGTGACAAGCTCAGCTATGTCTTGCAAATTCACTTTGATTCCTCCAATAATGAAGCAGAGTATGAAGCACTTTTGTACGGGTTGCACATGGCTATTTCGCTCGTCGTCAAGCGCTTGATGGTTTATGGCGACTCAGATTTGGTGGTGAATCAAGTGATGAAAGAGTGGGATGTTAGAAACCCTGCTATGACTGGATACTGCAATGTAGTCCGGAAGCTGGAGAAGAAATTTGAAGGTCTGGAACTTCACCATGTTCCTTGACTGAAAAATCAGGCAGGTGATGAGCTATCTAAGATTGGTTCCACTCGACGGCCTGTTCCCAGTGGAGTGTTCCTGGAGCATTTGCACACTCCTTCGATTCAAGAGGATCCCTTCACTGAAGAGCCCCCGCAGACCTTAAGCTCCTTTGACTCGACTGAAGTCGATGTTCCTGCTGTGATTGACCTGGTCATGGACGTGCTAGTTATCGTTCCTGACTGGACTGTACCGTACATAGCCTATATCCTCAGACAGGAGCTTCCCGAAGATGAAGCCGAGGCTCGACAGATTGTGCGTAGGTCTAAATCTTTCACTGTGATGGGTGATCAGCTTTTCAGAGAAACTGTGTCTGGTGTCACCCAGCGCTGCATTTCACCCGAGGAAGGTCGAATGATTCTAGATGAAATCCACTCGGGAACTTGCGGACACCATGCGTCTTCAAGGGAGATCGTCGCTAAAGCATACCGAGCGGGTTTTTATTGGCCACGGGCTAATGAAATGGCTAAGGACATTGTTGATCATTGCGAAGGCTGTCAGTTCTATGCAAACCTATCACACAAGCCAGCGTCTGCTCTGAAGACAATTCCACTTGCCTGGCCATTTGCAGTTTGGGGGCTCGACATGGTTGGTCCTTTCTGACCCGGAAAAGGAGGATTCGCCCACCTGTTGGTAGCAGTTGACAAGTTCACCAAGTGGATTGAAGCCAAGCCCATCAAGAAGCTGAATTCCCGCACGACGGTCACGTTCATGAGGGAGATCATTATCCGGTTCGTCATTCCCCACAGCATCATCACGAACAATGGCATTAATTTTGACTCGAAAGAATTCAGGAGATTCTGTAACTCCCAAGGCACCCGAGTGGATTACGCTTCCGTTGCACATCCTCAAACCAATGGGCAAGTTGAGCGGGCTAACGGTCTCATTCTGCAAGGTCTGAAGCCTCGTCTCATGCGCGATTTGGATCATGCCGCTGGTGCGTGGGTAACTGAACTGCCGTCTGTTTTCTGGGGGTTGAGGACAACGCCTAATCAGTCGACTGGACGAACTCCTTTCTTTCTTGTCTATGGTGCTGAAGCTATACTGCCGAGTGACTTGGCCCACAATTCTCCTCGAGTGGAGCTGTATTCTAAGGCTGAAGCCGAGCAGGCCAGGCAAGACGGGGTAGATCTTCTCGAAGAAGAGCATGAGATGGCTCTGATCCGAACCACAGCCTATCAGCAAGACTTGCGACGCTTTCATGCAAGGAATGTCAGAAGCCGAGCGTTCTACGAAGGAGATTTGGTGCTTCGAGTGAATTAGCACCGACCTCACAAGCTAGCCCTTGCGTGGGAAGGCCCTTCCGTAATCACCAAGGTGCTAAACAATGGAGCATATCACTTATATAATCTCATGAAGCAGATGGATGAGCCACGAGCTTGGAATGCAGACCTGCTTCGACGATTTTACACTTGAGACATTAGTTTTCTGATGTAATAAGAGTTCTTCATCAATGCAATTTGTGTCTCTGCAATTAATACCTCGTCGATTCCAGCCGTGTAGTTATTTACTTGGGGATACTCCGAGCGACGAGCAATCCTCGCACTGGGGACTTAGCTGCGAAACATGTTTCGCCTAAGTTAAAAATACTGTCGGGTGGATAGCAGTCCATTCACTCAATGGCCTATTCGCGAATCCGTCTTCACTTAGGTTCTATATATATAAATCGTCGAGACAATGGTAATCCATTCATTCGACAACTTAGATGCGAATCGACATTCGCCTAAGTTCAAAATACTCCGAGTGATGAGCGATCCTCACGCTCGGGGGCTTAGCTGCAAATACAATTCGCCTAAGTTAAAAAACTCGTCGAGACGATGGTAATCCATTCACTCGACAGTTTATATGCGAATCGACATTCGTCTAAGTTCAAAATACTCCGAGTGATGAGCGATCCTCATGCTCGGGGGCTTAGCTGCGAATACAATTCGCCTAAGTTAAAAACTTGTCGAGACGATGGTAATCCATTCACTCGACAGCTTAGATGCGAATCGACATTCGCCAAAGTTCAAAATACTCCGAGTGATGAGCGATCCTCACACTCGGGGGCTTAGCTGCGAATGCATTTCGCCTAAGATAAAAACCTCATCGACTGGATAGTAATCCATCCACTTGACAGCTTAGATACGAATCGACATTCGCCTAAGTTCAAAATACTCCGAGTGATGAGCGATCGTCATGCTCGGGGGCTTAGCTGCGAATACATTTCGCCTAAGTTAAAAACCTCGTCGAGACGATGATAATCCATCCGCTCGACAACTTAGATGTGAATCGACATTCGCCTAAGTTCAAAATACTCCGAGTGATGAGCGACCCTCACGCTCGGGGGCTTAGCTGCGAATACATTTCGCCTAAGTTAAAAACCTCGTCGAGGCGATGGTAATCCATTCACTCGATAGCTTAGACGTGAATTGAAATTCGCCTAAGTTTAAAATACTCCGAGTGATGAGCGATCCTCATGGTCGGGGGCTTAGCTGCGAATACATTTTGCCTAAGTAAAAAACAAAAGCAGTCGAATAGACGATTGAAAGCCAAAGCGCGAGCAAAATCCAAAGGATAAAACCGCGAATAAACGTCTTGTGCAGAAGCAAATGTGCTCAGGCCTAAGGCCTGAATAAAGTTTTAAGGGATACAGTTCCACTCGGCATACCGAGGCAAATTTAGTTGTTTTTTCAAAGACTCAAGTTTCTAAGCAGGCGACGGACTGGTGGGCTCGTCAAAAGTATCCAGGTCGATGCCGTCGGCGATTCTGGTGGCCGCCTTGATGAAGGTTTCCACAAAGTCCTCGAACTGGAGTTTCTTCGTGTTTACCACTTGGAGCTCCTTCAGCTTCTCCTCCCTCACGTCCCTACGGTGGACCCTAACTAGAGACAACGCCACGTCAGCCCCGCAACGAGCAGTAGATTTTTTCCAAGCTTGCACTCGACTGGGAAGTTCGTTCAGGCGAGCCATCATGGAGTTGAGGTCGAGCTGAAGAGTGTCCTCAGGCCATAGCTCCTTGTCGATTCTTTCCATAACAGATTTCAGTCGAGCGATATAGGCTTGGGCACCTTGGAGCCGAAGTTGAGCCGCAGCATGTTCATCGCCACCGCATCAGCAACTGGCGACTTGGTGGGGTCAAGCATGGGCTCAATCTCCTCCGTTTCCTTTTCAAAGTCCTGGCAGAATTCTGTTGAAGAAGGAGAATCAGTGAACTGCAACCCTCAATTTTTTTTGTGAATGTCAGTCGACAAGAAATACTCACCGTCGAGCAGAAGATACATCTTCCTCGAGAATTCGCCCAAATGCCTCTCCAGGCCATTGCTCCTCTTGGTTAGTTGCTCGGCCTTCTTGACAAGATCCGCACGCTCCTGCTTCAGCTTGGCGTTCTCCTCTTCTAGTTTCTGGACGATAGCCAACTTCTGCTCTGTAGCTTCAGTTTTGTCCGTGGCGACTTGTTGGGCGTCAGCGAGTGCTTTGTCCTTCTCCTCCAGTGCCCTCTTCACGGAATCTAAAGAAACAACATTGTTGAGTCGCGCTTGGAGTCGACGGTTTTCATTGCGCACGTCTGTTCGAAACATGAAAAGGGGAAGATGGGAATGCTGACAGTCGGCACTTATTACCTCCCAGAGACTTCATCTCAGCACGTGCTCGTTCCAGGGCGTTGTTGGCAACCACCAAGTCCACCTGCAATTGGTTCTTCTCCTCCTCCATCTCCTTGTATTGCGTCCCAAGTTTGCAAGCCATCTGGAACCAACAAAAGACAGGAGTTCGATCAGCAAAGAGTTTTTGGATAGTCGACTGAGTTATTAAAACCGGCAAATGCCCATGTTGGAAGAATTCAAACAGAAAGTCCACTCGACACATCGAGTGGCTCTGGCGCTCCGCAAGACCCCTGCCGACGCAAGCACTCGACAGTGCTCTCAGGGACTACACCTAGTGGGTGCGCTAAGAGCGCCCCCACTGAGACGGTTAACTCTCGACCCGTCGAGCAACTCGTCAGAAAACACACTCGACAAGGTCAGCCATGTCGTGGCACTCAACCCGTCGAGTGACGCACCCACCCTACTCTATGGAGTGCAGCCTATCCTTATGCAACGTCATATCATGGTTTGTAATTAATATCCATGAAACCTGCAAGGTAGATGCGGAATGGTGTGATTCAAGGAGAAGTGTATCCTACATACAATAGACTCTAAGACCCCTGCCGATGCAAGCAATCGACAGCGATCTCGGGGACTACACCCAGTGGGTGCGCTAAGAGCGCCCCCATTGAGACGGTTAACTCTCGATCCGTCGATTAACTCGTCAGGAAAAAACACTCGACAAGGTCAGCCCTGTCGTGACACTCAACCCGTTGAGCGACACACCTCCCCCACTCTATGAAGTGCAGTCGATCCCTATGCCAGGTATCTTTGGAGTGGTGTGATTCAAAGACAAAGTGTATCCTGTATACAATAGACTCTAAGACCCCTGTCGATGCAAGCAATCGACAGCGGTCTCGGGGACTACACCCAGTGGGTGCGCTAAGGTTAACTCTCGATCTGTCGAGTGACTCATCAGAAAATACACTCGACATGTCGAGCGACAATAGTACTGCGTGTACTACCAATCCTAGTCCTACTCGACTACGATACGATCTATTCGACTAGAGGACGTTCAAACATTCTACGCCAATCACCCAGTGGGTGTTCAACAGCCAAGAAAAGACAATAATTCAATCGACAATGGACTTACAATCGAACTTACTCGGACATTGGTGCGGAGGGCAGTGCTGACGTCAAAAGCCAGTTTGCTGGCCTTGTACGCCTCCCTGGTCCTCAGCATGAGCTGCTCCGCCTGGATCATGGCTTCCTTTGCAGCTCCAAATTTGGTCTTCCGAGGTGCGATGCAGAGGGAAGGCCATCGCAGGTGGGGTCGGTGCAGTCGCTGGAGCAGCTGAGGCAGCCTCAAGAGGTCGGGTCGGGGTCGACGTCACGACGGTCGATACGGTTGGAGGAGCATGCGACAGAGGCATTGCATGCTCAACCCTGGGTCGCGTCGAGTCACCTCTCCTCTGGGAAGACTCCCCAGTTGAGTGCTGAGGTGCTTGCGACGATGACGCCCTTCGGGTGCGAGCGCGCGAAGTGTCCAGCGGCCCCTCGTCGTCCTCCACTTGGATGACCTCTGCAACAACCGACAACATCAACACCAGCATGTGTCGAGTCCTATTCGGACAAACTAACAACTTTCTTACCTCTATGAGAAGTGGCAGCATCAGCGGTATCAACATCCATTGCGTCCTCTTCATCTCGACGAGGCGAGGTCACAGATGTTGCAGCTCTGATGGATTAGACAACTTTCACTCAGATATAACTCAAGACTTCAGTCGACAGAACAATTCGGAAAGGAACACTTACGTGGAGACGACAGGTACGACCACCCTCATACGGGGCAGCGCTTTGCGGGGCTTGGAGGTGGCTTGCTTGGGCTGCTTGGCCAGTCTTTCATTCGACTCGACAGTTGAGGGGTGGCTCCGCTTTGGGTTCTTCTTGCTTGGGCCCGGGGCCTTGTCCTCAGCAGCTGCCGGGCCATGAAGGGCCTTAGTGCGGCCTTCACGATGAGGAGGCGACTCGACTCCTTCCTCTTCACTGGAATCTTCATATTCATCCTCAGAGTCGAAAAGTCTGTCGCCATCCACGCTGCCGCCCCCGCTCATCACGTCGTCATGCACATGGTTCCCGTTGGGAACGGGCGAGTGCATGTTCGTCCATTCCTGCATAATTCAAACAAGAGAGTCAGACTACAAGTCAATACATCACTCGACGGTATAAATATATCAGTCGACATCACACGTCTCACCAGGTTCTTTGGTGAGTTTTCAGCCGAGTAAGACCGGATCCTCTTGGCTCCCGAGGGGTTCTCACAAGCCCCAGTGATGCTCCTAAGCCACTGCTCGACAGTCTCCTGTGTAACTTCTTCTGGATGCGTCCTTGTCGAGTTCCCTGGGCCTGAGTAGTGCCACATGGTGTGGTCTCTGGCCTGGAGTGGCTGTATGCGTCGACCGAGGAACGTTTCAAGCAGATCCATGCCTGTCACCCCGCCCCGGATCAGTTGAACCACAACCTCGACTAGGATACCTACTTGGACATGCTCCTCGTCAGTCACCTTCAGGGACTTGGGGGCAGCGGGGCGGTCAGGTGAAAACGGGGGAAGACCAGTCGACATATTGGGTGGCGCTACATCTTTGAAGTAGAACCAGGTCGATTGCCAGCCTCGGACGGACTCAGGAAGAGTAATGGCAGGAAATGAACCATGTTGCCTTTTCTGGACCCCTAAGCCTCCACACAACTGGAGCACGTGAGTCTTCCCGTCGGCGGCAAGGATTTTCTTGACGGTCTGTGATCTGACCGTGAAGAGATGCTTAAACAACCCCCAATGGGGAGAGCACCCCAGGAAACACTCGCACAAGGTGACGAATGCAGACAAGTATGCCATGGTGTTCGGCGGAAAGTGATGCAGCTGCACACCAAAGAAATTCAGAAACCCCCGGAAGAATGGACGGGGTGGCATGGAGAAACCTCTTTCTACATGGGAGAGGAGAAGAACCCACTCTCCGTCGCGCGGCTCCGGCTCGCGCTCCTCCCCGGCAGCCTCCAGGCGCCATCCGCCACCAGCCCATCGGAGACGAGGCCCTCAAGGTCGGCGTGAGTGACAACAGAGGGGAGAAAATCCCCCTGCATCCACCCCGTGGGCGCGGTGAACCAAGTAGTCGAGGGCTTCTTGCCCTTGAGCTTCGACGTCCCCTTCTTTGCGCGCTCCAGCTTCTTCGTTGTGTTCTTCGTCATCGGAGCGGTGGCTCTGTTCGGAGGAGAGCGGTGTGCTGTGTTGGGAAGGAGAGGAGGCGGAGGAAGATAGGGAGAATCGGCGGAAGGTACTGTGCAATCCGCGGCTAAGAGTGCTTTATATGCTGCCGGGTGTCTCACTAACCAGTGGGCCTGCGAGATAACCGCACACGCCAACCGCTGACGGCGCCCAGTGCGTGGCGAGATGACCGGTGCGAGACTTGAGGCGTCGTGCCTCCACTTGCCCTGATCATGGCGTCATCTCCGCGCATGCATGCGCTTCCCAAATCTTCGTATCCCAGAGAATCCGGGCCCGTCAGACCGACCCGTCATCTCCCCAAGATGCGCTCAATTCACTCAGACACTTTTAAGACTGAATGGATCCAGGCGAGCGGAGAAGAATTCAGTCGACGTAAATTTCGTTGAAGACCCGAATATCGTTCGAAAGATTTTGTGTGTCAATCCTAAATGAACGCTAAGGCTCAGAGTTCAATCGACGCAAGTTCCATGGAAATCCCAAATATCATTCGAAGGATTTGATATACTAACTCAAGGTCTACGTTGATACCTCCTTCCACCACTCAAACCCCGATCCATTTGGGGGCAAATGACGAGGATATGTACCTAGGGTAGGGTCCTAGACAAGGCCTACATACCCTACCTAAGGACACCACATGGGAGGACTTGAAGATCAAGCATGAACTTCCGAGTGGATCCCTGGAGACGTTCAAAGTCACTGAACAGTAATCCACTCGGAGACTCCCGCTCTCACTCGGCAATCGCGTGTCACTCGACGGACCTCGCTTCACTCGACGGCAGAAGACCAGGAGCCATCATCAAGAGCCCAACGGGCACACGCTGGCTTAATGGCCCTTAATAGCTTTTACTACGCACGTTAGAGGACGTTACCTCTAACGTGCGACTTTACACCCCACGACCAGACCCATTGATGCGGGGCCATTATGAGGGGCAGCAAACTCTATATAAGCCTCCCCTCCCCTCCTACACAAGGGTTAAGAAAACTATTGTAATCTCTACATTCCACTCAACATAAAGCTCCCGACCACTGAGACGTAGGGTTGTTACCTCCACGAGAGGGGCCTGAACTCATACATCTGTGTGTACACCCTCGCCGTATCTAGGACTCTGCCCTCTCCATTCGTACCCCTACCATCTACTGTAAGGCTCGTTCCCATGACAAGAACATCATACGGGATTAACTGAATCCTTGACATGGAGGTTCGACCGATAAAGATCTTCGTAGAATATGTAGGAATCAATATGGGCATCTAGGTGCCGCTATTGGTTACTGACCGTAGAGGTGTCTCGGCCATGTCTGCATAGTTCTTGAACCCACAGGGTTTGCACACTTAAGTTTCGGTGACGTTTCAGTAGTATAGAGTTATGTATGGTGGTGACCGAAGGTTGTTCGGAGTGTCGGATGAGATCCTAGACGTCACAAGGATCTCCAGAATGGTCTAGAGGTAAAGATTGATATATAGGAAGTCCTGTTTTGGTCACCGGAAAAGTTTTGGGCTCATCGGTAGTGTACCGGGAGTGTCGGCAGGGTACCGAGGGACCATCGGGAGGGGTATTTCGACCCAAGAGGTTACATGGGCTGTGGGAGCATGAATACGAGCCCTTAGTGGGCTGGTAGAAGTCCCACATTGGGCCCATGCGGGTGGGAATAAAGCCCAAGGTGGAAAAAGGTGGAAAAGGCAAAAGTGGGAAATATGGAAGGAGCCCTAATCCTACTAGGAGTGGAGGAGGAGGACTCCTCCCTCCCACTTCGGCCGAACTAGGGTTGGCTCCCTTGGGAGCCAAGCCTCCTCCCCTCCCCTCCTCCTATATATACTAGAGATTTTGAGGGTTTTGGACATAGAATTTCAGCCACGTGCTACCCTCTCCTCTAGATCATAGTTTCTCCTCTAGATCGGTTTCAGCGGTGCTTAGGCAAAGCCCTGCTGGAATAGCTCCACCACCATCGCCGCAATGCCGTCACGCTGCCGGAGAACTCTTCTACCTCTCCGCTCCCTCTTGCTAGATCAAGAAGGCGGAGATCGTCATTGAGCCGTACGTGTGCTGAACGCGGAGGTGTCGTCCGTTCGGTGCTAGATCGGGACAGAACGTGATTGAATCTCTGGACGCTCGGCGATTTGTATCGCAAAGACATTCGACTACATCAACCGCGTTTCTTAACGCATCCCGCTTAGAGATCTACAAGGGTATGTAGATCCACTCTCCCTCTCGTAGATGCTCATCACCATGGATAGATCTGGCGTGCACGTAGGAAAGTTTTTGTTTCCCATGCAACGTTCCCCCACAAATATCCCATGTCTCTGGGTCCAACTTCCCCCCATGCGCATAAAACCATGTCCTGCACCTAGGAGGCCAGGTCAGTGTAACTGGAGTGACCCCTGCACTAACCATCTCTTGTTCGGATTGATCCCACTTCGGCAGGGCCGTCTGGTAGCCACCTGGTCCTAGAGTATGGTGCCACTTCTTTTTCGCAGCATTAATCTTGTTTTTTCTTGACCTTTCCTTAGCTAGTTCCGATTCCTTAAACTTCACGAAATCGTCCCAGTGATCTTTGGCCTTCACAAGTGCTCCCGTGAACTTTGGACTCTTCTTGTTTGCTTTGACGTACACAGCCCATGCATTTTTCTTGAAGGTGTTGAATGTGATTGCCATCTTTTTAAGAGCATAGTTTCTGACTTTCTTCAAATCTGCATCTATCAAATTATTTGGTAGTGTGAAATGTGACATCAGCTCGGTCCAAAGCACATCTTTTGCACTTTCATCGACAAAAGTAACTCCTTTTCGATATCCCTTTGCTGCCTTTTTCCAATCTTGAACGGAGATTGGGATTTGGTCCCTGACAATAACTCCGCATTGATTGTTGAACTTGGTCGCATTTTTCTTAGGTTCAAGCGGTCCGCCAGTTGATGTTTTGATGGAATCGATGTTGAACTTTACGCCAGAGTCCAACTTTCTGGCCGGGCCTCGAACTACCCTGTCGCTTGTAGAAGATTTGCTCGATTCGGAGGCCTAAAAGAAGAAAGATCGATTCGTTAATACATATACAACTCAATTAAGACATGTAATGATCACCGGATGACTTATATAATAAATATACCTCGCCGGTCTTTGTTATTTGAAGAACATTTTCTTCATCAACATCGTTGTCGACTTCATCTATTCGTTCGTCTTCATCAAACATACAACCCTCACCAGAATTGTTCAGATATTGCGAGTTGTCATCATCTTCACGTTCATGCTCTCGGCTCGTGGAGCGTATGATGTCGAACAAAGCCTCTTCTCCTTCTCTGCCAATATTGTCCATAGATTTTATTTAACTAACCAAAACAAAGATAAAACAATTTAGTATTCAAATTAGAATGCATGCAATCAATAAGGAAAACTGAATCGTCTCGAATATAATCTCAAATAAATCGTCTTGAATATTATCGAATATAATCTCAAATACATCTCGAGTATTATCACTAATACATCTTGAGTATTATCATATATATAACATCACTAGCTAATACAGATCGAATATTATCGAAGAATCTAGTTCACTCGCGGTTGGTGAGGCGCGGGCGGTGGACACCCAAAGAGAAGCAACCATCACATGATCATAGCTCGAGTGAGATCCCTGAAGAACCTGCCCGGTATTGGAGAACCTGACGTCCAACGCATCCATGTAGCGATGGACGTGCTCCTCCTCCTCCCTGACACGGCGACGTACCACCTCCGACAGTGCCGGCTGCCTCCGCACCGAAAGTGGCCCATGCGAACACCACCAAAGAAGCTCCGGATCGACGACGGGACCCGGGGCCGGGTTCCTCACCAAGCTGTGCACCCCTGAAGGTAGCACCTCCTAGTGCCAGCCCGACGGATCCCAGTCCCGAACGTTGCCCCTCTGAAGCAGGACTTCGTCGCGAACGAGTCGACGACAAGGATGTGGGCGGGCATTGTTGACTCCGAGAAAAAATTCTTATGAAAAAAAAACTATATATGCAATGTCATTTTATTAGGAAATTTTGAGTAAAATATCCCCTTTTCAATTATAAATGTCCCATTCCTAGGTCATAATTACCCTAATAATATTACTTTCTCAAAAAAATCCGAAACTTTTCCCACTTATATATAGTCCTTCTACCAAATATATATATGGTCAACTTTTTGCTATGCAACTTTTTTATATACAATTTTTTTCTATACTATGATACACAACATTATATAAAATTAAAAACAGAAAAAAACACTAATTAAGCATACTTCTATACATCCATTACAAAACAGAAAAACAACATTATATAAAAAAATCTATACTAATTAAACACTAATTATATCCATCTAACATGCATTCATACATACATATATACTAGTGAAGAACAACTAAAACATCCAATTAAATAGAAAATGTGTGTGTGTGTGTGTTCATGCATGTGTGTGTGTGTGTGCAGGCTCGATGGGAGGGGTGGCCTTGGCGGCAGCGGCTCATAGCAGGGCGACGGTGCGCGAGGTCAAGGAGGGGCGGCAACGGCGACGACGAGGTGCAGGGGCGGAGCGGCCACGACGTCGAGGTCTGACAGAGGCGCAGACAGAGGCGCAGACAGACAGCGGCGTCGAGGTGCGGTAGTGGTGCGGACGGACGGACGGCTACGTCGAGCAGCAGGGGCGCGCAGACGAACGACGATGGCACGGTGCAAGGGCGCACGGACGGACGGACGGCGATGTCGAGGGTAGGGGCGCGCGGATAAGAAAGGCTGATTTGGGGAAAAAATTGAAGTGTTGTATATATAGGAGGAACCTTTAGTCGCGGTTGGTGGCTCCAACCGCGACTAAAGGGTGAATTTTGGCTAGGCCAAGCGGCGGAAAGACAAGCCTTTAGTCGCGGTTGGTGGCACCAACCGCGATTAAAGGGGGACCTTTAGTCGCGGTTGGAGCCACCAACCGCGATTAAAGGGTGGTGTCCCAGGCAAGGGGCGGGGTGCATGTTAGTTCCATCTTGCTAGTCGAGAGGAGCCCGCACCGGTTTATAAGACCCTCCATGGCTACCGTGTGGAGCTCCTCTCTAATGCAGGCCTTCTGAGCCTACCGCACATTTGCCGCCCCTTGGGCCTATTGGGCCGTACGGGCCTGCATCCTGGCCCACCTAGATGTTGAGTTTCTAGTCGTATGCAGGCCGTGGCGGCCCAATAGGTGGGCTTTTTTAAAATATATTTTTTGTTTTTTTCTTCTTTATTTATTTTCTTTTGTTTCTGAGTTGTTTTTTTGCTTTATTCAGAGTTTCTTTGCGAATCTTTTTTGCTTTAGGTAAAAAACTTATAAACTTTCTGTTAGTGGGACTTTTCCACATATATAAGTCCGGAAACTAACTAGAGAAGCCGGTCACATCCCAGAGTGGGATCTTTGGGTATAAAACTTTTTCTTCACGTGTCACCCTTTACGTCGTAACCATGGACAATCTTCATCGTTTAACTTGATGCCCGGGTCAACATTCACTGTGAAGGGAGCAATTTCATGAAACTTTTCATAATCTTCTAACATATGTGTCTTGTCCTCCACTCCCATGATGTTTCTTTTCCGTGAAAGAACTATGTGGCGCTTTGGCTCATCGTATGATGTATTCGCTTCCTTATCTTTTCTTTTTCTCGGCTTTGTAGACATGTCCTTCACATAGAAAACCTGTGCCACATCATTGGCTAGGATGAATGGTTCTTCTGCGTACCCAAGATAGTTGAGATCCACTGTTATCATTCCGTACTGCGGGTCTTCCTTTACCCCGCCTCCTGTCAGATTGACCCATTTGCACCGAAACAAAGGGACCTTCAAACCAAGTCCATAGTCAAGTACCCATATCTCCTCTATGTAACCATAATATGTGTCCTTTGGCCCATTGTTGTTTGCTGCATCAAAGCGGACACCACTGGTTTGGTTAGCGCTCTTTTTATCTTGGGCGAACATGTAAAATCTATTACCATTTATCTCGTACCCTTGGAAAGTCAATATAGTCGAAGATGGTTACTTGGACAGGAAGTACAGGTCATCTTCAAGAGTGTCGTCATGCATGAGACGTGTCTGCAACCAACCGGCAAAAGTCACTGTTTGTTCATGTGTAATCCAGTCGTCAGCCTGCTCCGGGTGTTTGGAGCGTAGAATATTCTTGTTTTGCTCGATATACGGAGCCACCAAGGCGGAACTTTGTAGAATTGTGTAGTGTGCTTGAACCAAATAATGCCCGTCCCGACATATTAGTGTATTCTTTCCTAGCGTGCCTTTTTCACCCAATTGGCTTACTGTCAGGAATAAAGTCAACACAAAACTCAATGACCACCTCTGTTTCATGGCCCTTGGAGATGCTTCCTTCTGGCCTAGCACGATTATGAACATATTTATTTAAGACTCCCATGAACCTCTCAAAGGGGAACATATTGTGTAGAAATACAGAACCCAGAATGGCAATCTCCTCGACTAGGTGAACTAGGACATGCGTCATGATATTGAAGAAGGATGGTGGGACCACCAACTCGAAACTAATAAGACATTGCACCAAATCATTCAATAACCTTGGTAGGATTTCTGGATCGATTACCTTCTGAGAGATTGCATTCAGGAATGCATATAGCTTCACAATGGCTAATCGAACATTTTCCGATAGAAGCCCCCTCAATGCAACTGGAAGCGGTTGCATCATAATCATGTGGCAGTCATGAGACGTTAGGTTCTGGAACTTTTTCTCTGTCATATTTATTATTCCCTTTATATTCGACGAGAAGCCAGCGGGACCTTCATACTGAGCAGGCATTCGAAGAAGATTTCCTTCTCTTCTTTGGTAAGAGCGTAGCTGGCATGACCCTGAAACTGCTTTGGATCCATGCCGTCTTCTCCATGCATACGTTGCTGGTCCTCCCATGCCTCCGTCATATCTTTTATCTTCCCATACACACCCAAGAATCCTAGCAGGTTCACGCAAAGATTCTTTGTCACATGCATCACATCGATTGCGGAGCGGACCTCGAGGTCTTTCCAATAGGGTAGGTCCCAAAATATAGATTTGTTCTTCCACATGGGTGCGCGTTTGTCAGCGTCATTCGGAAAAGATTGTGCGCCAGGACCCTTTCCAAAGATTACTTTTAAATCCTTGACCATATCAAGTATATCATCACCAGTACGGCGGCGAGGCTTCTTCCGATGATCTGCCTCACCTTTGAAATGCTTGCCTTTCTTTCTTACGGGATGCCTGCTCTGAAGAAATCGACGATGCCCTAGGTACACATTCTTCTTACATTTATCCAAATATATACTGTCGGTATCATCTAAATAGTGCGTGCATGCGTGGTATCCCTTGTTTGTCTGTCCTAAAAGGTTACTGAGAGCAGACCAATCATTGATGGTTACAAACATCAACGCATGTAGGTCAAATTCCTCATGTTCTTTCGCATCCCACGCACCAACACCTTTTCCATTCCACAGTTGTAAAAGTTCTTCAACTAATGGCCTTAGGTACACATCCATATCGTTGCCGGGTTGCTTGGGAACTTGGATGAGCACTGGCGTCATAATGAGCTTCCGCTTTATGCACAACTAAGGAGGAAGGTTATAGATACATAGAGTCACATGCCATGTGCTATGATTGCTGTTCTGCTCCCCAAAAGGATTAATGCCATCTGCACTTAAACCAAACCATACGTTCCTTGCTTCCTTTTCAAAGTCCATCCACTTTCTCTCGATTTTTCTCCACTGCGATCCGTCAGCGGGTGCTCTCAACTTCCCGTCTTTCTTACGGTCTTTGTTGTGCCATCACATCAACTTGCCATGCTCTTTGTTTTGTAACAAATGTTTCAACCGTGGTATTATAGGAGCATACCACATCACCTTGGCAGGAATCTTCTTCCTAGGGCGCTCGCCCTCAACATCACCAGGGTCATCGTGGCCAATCTTATAGCGCAATGCACAACATACCGAGCATGCATTCAAATCCTCGTACTCACCGTGGTAGAGGATGTAGTCATTAGGGCATGCATGTAACTTCTCCACCTCCAATCCTAGAGAGCATACAACCTTCTTTGCTTTGTACGTACTCTCAGGCATTTCTTTGTCCTTTGGTAGCTTCTTCTTTAACATTATCAACAACTTTTCAAATGCCTTGTCAGATACACCATTCTCTACTTTCCATTGCAGCAATTCCAGTGTGGTACCCAGCTTTTTCTTGTCATCTTTGCAATTTGGGTACAACCCTTTTTTGTGATCCTCTAACATGCACTGCAACTTCATCTTCTCCTTTTCACTTGTGCAGTTTCTCTTTGCATCGACAATGACCCGACCAAGATCATCAGCGGGCTCATGTGATGCCTCTTCTTCATCTCCTTCCCGCATTGCTGGCTCAGCTTCTTCCCCCATTGTTGTACCATCGTATTCATGGAACCCATGGCCAGGATAGTTGTCGTCATCCTCTTCTTCTTCATTCTCTTCCATTAGGACCCCTATTTCTCCATGCTTGGTCCAATAGTTATAGCCAGACATGAAACCGGACTCAAACATGTGGACGTGAATTTTGATCATTCTTACAGCCAGCACATGGACAATACATAAAACCATCCGCCCGCTTGTTTGCCTCAGCCGCAACCAGAAAAGTATGCACGCCATTAATGAACTGGGGAGAGCATCGGTCGTCATACACCCATTGCCGGCTAATCTTCATTACACAACACCGACAAGACCAAATTAATACAAGTTCATACATAAATTTCATACACACTTGTTCTCATAAAACAACATAAAAAATCTCTAGCTAAAGCATTTAAATGCAACAACAAATGCGATCAACATCGCAACTAAGGTAACAATTGATCCCACAGCATAGTGATACCAAGCCTCACTATCAATGGCATATATTTTAAATTTTCTAATCTTCAAGCGCATTGCATCCATCTTGATCTTGTCATTATCGACGACATCGGCAACATACAACTCCAGTTTCATCTTCTCTTCTTCAACTCTTCAATTTTTCTTCAAATACTCGTTTTCTTTTCAAACTAAATTTGAGTTCTTGACAAGAATATCTATGTCGGTTGGAATTTCCGGTTCACATACCTCCTAGATAGAAATATATATGTCAACTTGATGGGCATAATTGTCATAAACACGAAATCCAACAAATAGTTATAAAAGAGAGTATATACCACATTTGAATCATAAACCGGACGAGGGCCAACAGGGATGGATATAAAAACCATGCCACTATGTATATCAAACAACCATATAGGTAAGAAAACTATACAAGTAACTAACTAAATCTTACAAACATGATTTTTTCATATAAAAAGGATAAGAACAAGAGGCTTGCCAAGGTGGTGCCGGAGACGGGATGGTGCGGGTGATCGACGGTGGTTAGGACAGGGACGGGAAGGCACTAAGTAAACCACACCTACAAATGCAAACTAAAAGGCACTAAGTTAATTTGAGCTCATATTGCATAAATCAAATAAACTACCACATATAAATACTCCCAAACTAAAACCCACAAATCACTATACTTACAGAGCATTGCAAGAGCTAATCTAGCAATGAGAGATAAAAGGACAAAGTTGCTAACCTTTGTGAACACTTGGATGGATGGGGTGCCTCCAAATCTTGACAAATTTTGGCAAAAATGGAGGATGAGCTCGGGGAAGAGAGGAGAGGAAAGGGGAAGAACAGAGATCTCAGGCTGGCCAAAGGGTTCATATAGGGGACCTTTAGTCCCGGTTGGTGGCTCCAACCGCGACTAAAGGTTTGCCTATAGTCGCGGTTGGAGCCACGAACCGGGACCAAAGGTTACTGTGGGGCCCCGGGCTGACGGCAGCCTACCACCACACCTTTAGTCATGGTTTGTGTTACGAACCGACACTAAAGGTCTGGAACGAACCGACACTAATGATGCCCGTCATGAACCGGGACTAATGGGCACGTTAGTGTCGGTTCAGAACCAGACCAGGACTAATGATGTGGACGAAAGGTCTGTTTTCTACTAGTGTATGAGTCCACCATACCTACCTATATGCGGTATTTACCTGCCGTTCCAAGTAAATTTGCATCTGCCAACTCTAAACCTTCAAATAATATTCTGTTTTGTATGCCCTAATTGCTCATATAATGACTAGGGGCTGTCAGTATCTTCCATGCTAGGTGGGTTATTCTCACGATATGTGTTGATTCACTATCATTCATGAGAAAGTGGCTGGTAATAGGGATTCCCTGTCCCGAAGTCAAAGAAAAAAATGCAAATAATTAAACAAAACTCCCCTAGGAATGTTGTTGGTATGGACGGTACCATTAGGCTCTCCGTGGAGTGTGATTGATTGGTGGAGGGGAGTAAAAACTTTACCATTCTGTTTGGGAACTGCCTATAATGTATCTAGCATGGAAGATATCGAGATCTCTCGGTTGTTATGGTGACAATGAAAGTAGACTGCCTAAAATTATTATTCATCTCTGTTTTGAAAGCTCGAGCTCTGGCACCTCTGCAAATCAATGCTTCCCTCTGCGAAGGGCCTATCTTTTACTTTCATGTACTTACCTTTATGCAAGAGTCATGGTGATCTTCACCACTTCCTATATTTCGCCTTTTGATTTTGGCAAGCATCATGTCTTGGGGAAAGATCCAAGCATATATGGCCATTCAAATATATTTGATCATGAATTATTATTGTTGACAATTATCTATATGATAAATAAGTTGGGAGGTGAAACTTTAAGCCCCTATCTTTCTCTGTGTTCGACGGATGCCATTTGCTCTAAAAATATGCTTTGAGTGTTAGCAATCATGGAAGACTATATGATAGTGGAGTATGTGGGATTTTCTAAATCAAAGCTCTTACATAGACCCTTCCTGAAAATAAGATGAATTGCAATTGTTTGGTGATTAAAAGCATAGTTTGTTAGTCTGTACTTTAACATGTGGATAGCTTGTTATTCCATCATGAGAAGGTTTATGAGATGAACTACTGTTTATGATATATAATGATGCTAGAAAAAGTTTTTGGAACTACCATTGATTAAATTTATGCACTATGCTAGCATTCACACTTCATAAATTATTTCGTTTATCATTTACCTACTCGAGGACGAGCAGGAATTAAGCCTGGGGATGCCGATACGTCTCCAACGTATCTATAATTTATGAAGTATTCATGCCATGTTTACAATAATTCTATATGATTTTGGTATGATTTAATTAGAACTAACCCGGACTGATGCTGTTTTCAGCAGAACTACCATGGTGTCGTTTTTTGTGTAGAAATAAAAGTTCTCGAAATGGGCTAAAAATTTAGTATGATTTTTTCTGGACTAAAAGAGACACCCGAAGCATTGGAGTTGGGCAAGAAGAGCCACGAGGAGGTCACAAGCCTGCCAGGCGCGGCCACCCCCCTAGCCGTGCCTCGCAGGCTTGTCACCGCCTTGTGGCCCCCCTTGACGTGATTCCAACACCAAAAATTCCTATAAATATAGAAACCTTCGAAAACAAACCTAGATCGGGAGTTCCGCCGCCGCAAGCCTCTAGAGCCACGAAAAACTAATCGGGAGCCTGTTCCGGCACCCTGCCGAAGGGGGAAACCATCACCGGAGGCCGTCTTCATCATCTCGGCGGTCTCCATGATGAGGAGGGAGTAGTTCACCCTCGGGGCTGAGGGTATGTACTAGTAGCTATGTGTTTGACCTCTCTCTCTCTCTCTCGTGTTCTTGAGATGGCACGATCTTGATGTACCGCGAGCTTTATTGATATAGATTGAATCATATGGAGTTTTCCTCTCTCTATCTTCTTGTGATGAATTGAGTTTTCCCATTGAAGTTTTCTTATAGGACTGAGTCTTTAAGGATCTGAGAACACTTGATGTATGTCTTGCGACGGGATATCCGTGGTGACAATGGGATGTTCTATTGATCCACTTGATTTATGTTATGGTGATCAACTTGCGGGTTCCGTGACCTTGGGAATCTATGCATAGGGGTTGGCACACGTTTTTGTCTTGACTTTCTGGTAGAAACTTTGGGGCACTCTTTGAAGTTCTTTGTGTTGATTGAATTTGATGAATCTGAAATTATGTGATGCATATCGTATAATCAAGCCCATGGATACTTGTGGTGACATTGGAGTATCTAGGTGACATTAGGGTTTTGGTTGATGTGTATCTTAAGGTGTTATTTTAGTACGAACTCTAGGGCTGTTTGTGACACTTATAGAGATAACTCATAAGATTGATCGGAAAAGATAACTTTGAGGTGGTTTCGTACCCTACAATAATTTCTTTGTTAGTTCTCCGCTATTTGTGACTTTGGAGTCAACTCTTTGTTGCACAAGAAGTATTTACATATGATTTAACTATGTTAGTATTGTTGAGAGATTGCACTAGTGAAAGTATGAACCCTAGGCCTTGTTTTCAAGCATTGCAATACCGTTTTTGCTCACTTTTGTTACTTGCTACCTTGTTGTTTTTATATTTTCAGATTACAAAAACCTATATCTACCATCCATATTGCACTTGTATCACCATCTCTTCGACGAACTAGTGCACCTATAGTGTGTTGGGACACAAGAGGCTCTTTGTTATTTGGTTGCAGGGTTGTTCGAGAGAGACCATCTGCATCCTACGCCTCCCACGGATTGATAAACCTTAGGTCATCCACTTGAGGGGAAATTGCTATTGTCCTACAAAACTCTGCGCTTGGAGGCCCAACATGAGTCTACAATAAGAAGGTTGTTTAGTAGACATCATTACCTTACGGCCACTCCCGATTAATTATAGTGGTAGCTACAGGATATCTCAAAGTGAAGAAACCCTGAAAATCACAGGATGGAGAAATGCAATACAAGCATTTACGCTACCACTTGGAGAGGAATACTTGCGCATCCCACAAGTTGGAAATGGTTGATCTGTGTTCTTTAATCGGGAGATGGCGGAGTTTGCCTTTATTATGCTTTTTTACCTAGCAGTAGTTAGTGTTTCAACCTTTGGATAACTAGAATAATGAGGATCGTTGATTAAGATGATGATGAGTTGTTGGATGTTGAATGATGAAGAGTTGATTAAGATGATGATGATGAGTTGTTATATGACATATACGAGTAAAAATTAGATGGATGCAATAGACCAAGTTGAATTAGAGGAAAATAATCATATTTCCCTCTAATTCAACTTGGTCTATTACATCCATCTAATTTGTACTGATGTTGGATGTTTTTTCCATAATTTGTACTGATGATGTTGTATATTAATATGTTTACCCGCGTGAAAATACAATATAAACATAAAACAAAATAAAAACAAAAAATGAAACACGTCCCTTTCCAAAAAACAACGCCTTATTGTCCCGGTTCGTGTTACGAACCGGGACTAAAGGTCCTCCTGCCTCGGCCCCGAATAGCGGCCACAAGGAGCACCTTTGGTCCCAGTTCGTAAGCCAATCGGTACTAAAAGTGATCGACATTAGTCCCGATCGTGTTGTCCCGGTTGCAGAACCGGGACTAAAGGCCCTCTAAAACCGCGACTGATGCCTGTTTTCTCCCAGTGATATGCAATCATCATTAATATTCAAATTATATCAATGGCATAGAAAAGAAAACTCACAACTCACTTGTACTTACACATGATCTATTAGAGTGCCTCTCCCATGTATTCATTTCTATCAAGAGAGATACAGAGTAACAAATGAAACACCATCAAATCAAGCAAGATAGGTATGATAAGGTCTCTAGAAAAAAGAGCATGTATTGTTCTGTAAAGATAATACTATATGCCACCATTTTAGTTTCTAGAAAAACTGAACTTTGGATTTCTCTTCCACCTTTCCAACTATTCTACAACGGCTCCAAGAAAATAATAAGGGCCTAAAACATTTGTATTGTGGTTCATTTGGGGAAATAAGCTTCAAACATGCATGCCATTATTCGCTTTCTTGCAAGGTTGGATGATGAAGAGAAGTACCAAATAAATTGTCATGGAAATGGCTGTAGCTTAACGCCTAGAAAAATAAAAAAATATGCCAACATGATATGCTCTTAAGCCAAGCTAGCTAATGGTTTCAAGAAAGCAAGTTTGCTATAGCCAAGGCTTAGTGTGTGATAAAAAAAATCATACTAATGAATTGCAAGAGCAAGAAATCTAGAAATATTGACATCTAAAGAAAAAGGTGTTGTTGTTTTGGAACTAATCAAACAAATATGTACAACTTCATATAGCATGAATAGTAGCACACATAGGCTTGTGTTGTTTGGTAGCAGTACAAGTCCGTTACTGTGATTTGCATATAGAAAGTGGTAAAAGAAAGGAAACATAAACGTGGTTGATTCTTACCACAAAAAGTGTATCTGAAGCCTGCAGTTTGAGCTAAGGAACGTTAGCACCGATGCTCGATTGATCTCAGCCATAGAGTCACAAGAAATTGATGGTATTTAGTATAGCAACTATTTTTCTGAATCTGCAAGAACCCAACTTATAGGTGGGGTAACAGAGACAGAGGACAACTAGTGTGGTGGATGCCGCTGTGAAATTAATCAAAAGAGTCATCACCGAAGGCACCGACGGCTACCACAACTGGCATGTGCCATTGCTATCGCTAGAATCCGAGGAGATAGATGCACCAAGAGGATCATGAGGCGCAATATGTACAACAAGATTTGTTGGTTGCTGGTCACTCTTGCCACGGGATGGAGCACGAGATGTTTGGCTCGTGTTCGTTGTAATATACCCTGCTCATACAAAAAAATTAAGGTCATTCCGTCATTGCAAGGAGGGATAACAGAGAGAGGATGGAAAGTGGTTGTCACAAAAATGACACTCCTAGCAAAATCTGAACAAAATTCTATATAGCATTCATTCGAGCATAATCAGGCACACATGCCCTGAGCACTCATGCATGCATCGCCCTGGCTTGCCCGGTTGTCACGCACCCTGGCTTCTCCGCCCCTGTGGCACCTTCAAATATGAGAGAGGGAGAGGATGGCCTACCTCGGTCACCGCTGCCACTTGCAACGTTCTGGCCACCACCCATACATCTTGATCTACCACTTCGAGATTGATTCACTCACCTCCCATCGCCACGATGAACCCGGTGGCGGCGCATGGAGGCGTCGAGAGACATGCGCGTGAGGCTACAACATCGGGGTGGAGGTGTCGAGAACATGTGGCGTGTGTGGGCGGCAACATGTGGAGGCCCGTGGTCCGAGCTGAGGAGCGGAGACTAGGGATTGTAGAAGAGGAGGGGGGCGTGCATAGGTCATACGCATGGTTTTTTCCCTTTTTGGAGAAGTACATCGTGGCGGAAGGAGGATAACAAAAGGAAACATAATATGTTCAGATCTGAAATCATGGCACTCGATCCCTAGTGACGAGCATTAAACATAGCAGAGTCATAACAACATCAATCTCAGAACATGGCGGATACTAGGGATCAATCCCTATCAAAATAACTCGATTATATGACAAATCTCATCCAATCTCATCACCGTCCAGCAAGCCTACAAAGGAATTGCTCACTCCCGGTGGTGAACATAATGATGGTGTTAATGGATAAGGGTTGGTGATGATGACGGCGACGAATCCCCCTCTTCGGAGCCCCAAGCGGACTCCAGATTAGCCCTCCCAAGGAAGAACAGGAGATGGCGGCAGATTCGTATCGTAGAATGCGATAAAAACTTCTCTCCTATTTCTCTCTCTCTCTCTCTAGAAATAGGAGTTTATAGGACTGGAATTAGGTTCTCTGGAGCCACGAGGTGGCCCCAAGCCATCAGGGCGCGCCCACGGCGGTGGTCGCGCATGTTGTCTTGGCAGCCACATGTGCCCCCCTGGCGGATCTTCGCTCCAATACTTTTTATATATTCCAGAAAACATCTCCAAAAAGTTTCGTCCAATTCCGATAATTTTTATTTTTGCATAAAAACAACACCATGATAGTTCTGCTGAAAACAACATCGGTATAGATTAATTTCATTCAAATCATGCAAATTAGAGTTCAAAACAAAAGCAAAAAGTGTTTGGAAACATAGATATGTTGAAGACGTATGATGCATCCGCCCTCAAAGATCTAGGATATTTGCATTTGTTCCTAGGCACTCAAGTAAAAAGACATGGAGATGGCCTTCATATCTCTTAAGAAAAATATGCATCTCATATGGTAAAAAGAGTTAGTTTGCGGGGCTGTAAACCATCACCAACTCCATTATTTAGCACATAAAATTTTCTTGATTTAAGAGGACAACACTATATGCAGAAGTTTAGTAGGCACACTTTAGTACTTGACTCTTACAAGATATGATATCTTTTTTTGGGGTAACAAAGTATGTCAGTTTCTTCATGCACCCATCACAATTCATTGGACTACTGCTAAACACATAGCTAGATATGTGAAAAACACTATGAATATTGGCCTTAATTTTAGCAAGTCATCATCCACTCTGACCAGTGCCTTATCTGATCCTAATTGGACAGGAGTCTAGATGACAAACGCTCGACTGGTGGATTTACAATACTTTTTAGACCCATCTAGTATCATGATGTACAAAGAAACAATCTACTATCTTATAGTCCAGTATGGAGACAAAATACAAGACATTGTCAAATACAATAGCAGAAATTATCTGGGTTCAATCCATGCTGATGCCAACCTCGGTGCTACATACCTATCTGCCAATCAAGTTTTTCATGCAAGAACAAAACTTATTGAAACATGTTTCCACTTTGTCAGAAAAATAGTTGCTAAGAGACGGTTGGAAATTTGTTATGCATTTTGAAGATAAGATTGCATATGACTTTACCAAAGCATTGCCCACAATAAGTTTTAAAGAATTTAAGTGTTACCTTAACTCGGCAATTATTAATTTTATACAAGGCAAATTTGTTGCCTCGTCTATTAGTTAAGTAGAAGAGAGTTTCCCGGTTAATTAACAGGTAACCGATTTTAAACCGTCGCAACCGTTGAGCGGCACACGCTAGACAACCCACACACACCGCTCAAAAGAGGGCCTTGCTGAGATAGCATGCATGCGTCATCGTCATCACTCCTCCGTTAGAAGTCGTCTTCGCCATCACTAAACTTCGAGCAAACGACGCCGACTTTGCCGTAGGCGATCATTGACTCAACTCACTATGTAGAGGTCGTCTGGAATTGCATGAAGATCCACGGTGGACTCAACCACCTACGACCATACAACGCAGTTCTTAATCTAAAGAAGAACTACAAAGACAAAACCAGACACAGTTGGGGACACAAAACTTGGCAAAATAATGATCAAGGGAGGATGTTAAATATGTTAATCATAATGGGACAGAAGGCGACTCAGAGTTAGTTAGGAGTTGTTAGCTAAGATTACTCCTTGTAAACCATAACTCATCTCTATCTCTTTCGCTCTCTATTTTTTTTGGATTCACAAGACCTAAACAAACTGTATACTTAGAGCATCTGTCGGACTTAAGCAAATATGATCCCCTAAATGCCCGCAGACACTCCCGGTCAATGACCGGACGCATCCGTTTTGAGTCCCTATTTTTTCATTTGGGCAGCTGTATTTGTCATTTGTTTTCTTATATGTCCAGTCATTTACACGTCATCGCTGGAGAAGAAGAGAGAAAAAGGAAAAAATGAATAAAGAAAGAGAAAAGGTGGTCCGGAATGGAAACATGTCCTAAGTGGCAGATTAACCCGGTATGTCCGGGCGCGTCCGTGAGCCTTTATATTGTTTCTAGATTTGAGATGGATATGACGGGTGTCGGTCAATTCAAACATTTAAGAAGAAAGTGGAGGTGTCCGATTGGGTCAACTGTTTTTGACCGTAGACCGACCAGAAAAATGTTTCGGATGTTTAAGAAGGATATAAGGGTTTCACTGTAGATGCTTTTATCGAGGAAACAACCCTGCCTATATTAACACGCAACGCAGGCGTCACCTCCAACGAGGCTTCTCACAAATCGCACATACATGATTTTGAAATAGCAAATCTACTTATATACAATGTTCTCACGCTAGTACAGAACCTAGAACCAATTCGTTCCTAGCTAGTAGTAGAGCAACCCTTCCACCCCTATGACCTCGTCGTAAGATGAGGCCAGCAAGTCTTGGAAAGACGTCGCGCCGAATGTATGAGCAGCGCTAGGATCGTTAAGTTCAACGACCATGCTGCTCCCGCTAGACTCCGGCAAGAATACTTCGTCGTCTACGGGCCACGCAGCGCTGCTGACGCCGGCAGAACTTGCATCGGCGCTCGGTGTCGATAACAACGACGACGATGACGACCTCACGTCCCCGGTCGTGGGTTGCTGCTGGATGAGCCCCATGAGCTCGGCGTATAGCTCCTCCGATCTGTGCGTGAGCTCTCCGCCGTCGTCAACCGTGGCGACGGCTGCTTCGTTGAGAGGTGGAGGGGGAAGGGAGGAGGCATCGGCGTCGGAGGCGGAAGAGCTGTCGGTGGCCGCGGTAGGAGGAGTTGTTGACGGCACCATGGTCAGCTGGTGCCTCTTCTTGAGCTTGGTGTTCCAGTGGTTCTTGACGTCGTTGTCCGTTCGGCCGGGGAGCTTGGCGGCGATCATGGACCACCTGGTGACATAAGTTGAGCAGCCAGACTGATGTTTACGAGTAACAAAGAGATGCATGCAGCACATGCAGCTATCTAGCTATATATACTTGCTGCCGATGTCGGCGTAGAGGGACAATATGAGGCTGTCCTCCTCGTCGGTGAAGCGGCCGTGCCGGAGCGCCGGGCGGAGGTAGTTAAGCCACCGTAGCCGGCAGCTCTTGCCGCAGCGGCTAAGCCCTGGTAATCCATGCAAGCGTACACATACCAATTGATTAATCATAAAGGAAAGATGAACACTTCGATGTAAAGTTGAGATACTTATTTTAAGACTAATTTTTATTATGTTTAAGGTCCTTTGTACTTCTATGAGCTTTATAATAGATTCGAGTCATTTTCACAAAGAAAAGAAAACATCCATGCCAATCTAGCCAGGGAGCAAACATTCTGATGATGTCAGGATATGCTCAATAAAACTCAAATGGAAACTCTTGTCATTGACTGAAACGGAAACCACAATAAGCCAACTTCAGTGTGATTTTCAGTAATGGCTGGAATATTTCCCAGACTGAAATTCAAAACCGTTCACGCACGCGCACAAATTAGTAGTAGGAGTACTCCTACTAGCTAGCTGGGGAGAACAAATTAACCACCTGCTTTTTGTGGTACCGTCATCCAGTTGCCGGCATTGGCGAACCTCCGGACGAAGCCGGTGAGGATGGCGTCCTCCTCCCGCGACCACGCCCCACGCTTCACGCTCCGCCTGTCGCAGCACGGTGACCTCCCCATCGATCCCCGGAGCCGGAGGAGGCACACCCGCACAAGGCCGGCTCAGGTGAGAGGTTCAGGTCGTCTTCCCCCGGCCGGCAGGGAAATGAACGGGTTATATATATAGACATGCATCGATCACTTCCTTGGTATCGATCCATCGAGCACCAACGGCCCTGCTGCACCGAGCCAGTTGACCACGAATATTTTGTACAATTAAGTATATATAACCCTGGAATGCACTTATGCTCAAGACCTAATTAACAATCATCCCCAAGGTAGGCTTTCATTCATATCCATCGATTAATCAATCACGTTTATATACAAAAAAGTTCAGGAAGCGACACTTCTTGCCGATGCGCGGGAGGCACAACACATGCATGCTCACACTACTTGTGCTTAAAACTAGATTGAACTTGACGTGTGTATGGTGCCAGCAAGGCCTCTTGCATTATCTAAGAAGAATATGAGGTCATCAGCTACATGAACATCATTCCATTTCCTCTGTTAACAAGGCAAGTCCATACCACATGTTCTTTATGTACTACTTCAGTACTGGAGTTTGATACTCGAACTTTAGTAAATACATGACTGTGTGCATCTAAAATGCACAAGCCAGCGTGATCCTTCTTTTCCAAAATAATAATAATAGTAGGTCCATACCATACTTTTGTAGACAGTGGTGTCTTCATACTTCAGCATGTTGGTGATAGCGCCATTTTCATCGAACATGACATGGAGAAGGTAATTCATATGAGGTGGTGATACGTCCTAAAGATATATACTTTTTCAAACACTTTTGTTTTTATTTTGGTCTTTAATTTGCATGATTTAAATGAAGTTAATCCAAACTAACGTTGTTTTCAGCAGAACTATCATGCTATTGTTTTTCGTGCAGAAATAAAAATTCTAGGAATTGGACAAAATTTACAAAGATTTTTTTGAAATATATAGAAAATACTGACGCAAAACACTATCGGAGTGCGGCCACCAAGGAGCCACAAGCTCAAGGGGCGCGTCACGTGAGCATATGGGCCTCACGAGCCTTCAGTTGGCCTAATTCCACCTCTAGATATACCGTCTTCCCGAGAAAAAAATCGACGAAGAAGTTTTATTGCGTTTTATGATACAGAGCCGTCGCCACACCATGTTCTTATCCCAGAGGCCAGATCTGGAGTTCGTTCAAGGCTCCGGAGAGGGCAAACCTCATGATGCTCACCATTGGGAGTGAGTAATCTCATTGTAAGCATACTAGAGGTGGATGAACATGGATGAAATTCGCCATGTAATCAAGTCAATTTGATAGGGCTTGGTCCCTAGCATCCATCTATGTTTTGGATTGATGTTGTTATGACTTTGCTATGCTCAATGCTTGTCATTAGGGACCGATTGTCATGATTTCAGATCTAAACCTATTATGTTTTCATGAATATATGCGGGTTTTAAATCTTATCTTGCAAGTTGTATGCACTTATTACTTGTTATGAATAATAAACTCCAATGTGACAATAATTGGGATACTCTCTAGGAATGATCGTAGTTTGAGAAGTTCATGTATTCATTATGGGTTAATGCTTTGTGTCGGTTCTCTATTAAAATGAGCGTCTTAATTAGCATTATTTTCCATTAGTACCCCCGTGCAAAGGGATGGTAGGACAAAAGATGGCATACAAGTTCTTATTGCAAGCACGTATTACTATATACTAAATACATGCCTACCTATGATTGAAAAATTAGAGCTAGTTCTGTGTTGCTCTAGGTTGTATTGTTACATTATGATTTTCATCTAAATATTCGTCGCTAGTTCATGCCTACGCTTTTACAATACTATATTTGCTTGAATCCCTATTATTGTTGTTGTTACAATCACTACGAAAATGCTACTATTGTTACCATTACTATTGATATTATTGTTACCACTACTATCAAAACTATCGTACTGCTTTGCTACTAATAAATTGCTTGCAGAAATTTTGCTTTCTAGGTGTGGTTGAATTGATAACTCAACTGCTAAGACTTATAAATATTCCTTGGCTTCTCTTGTGTCGAATCAATAAATTAAGGTAAAATACTTCTCTCGAAGACTGTTGCGACCCCCTATATTTGTGGGTCACTAAGTTGCCTATTCGAACAACTTTCTGGCCTCAAGATTAATTCATAAGGGCAAGCTCTTTTGCAATGGTAAGACCAAAGAGGTTGGGGGCAGTATAAGAAACTTTTTCGTTACGAGTCTGGGTCATCACTTTCCAGTATCTTGGTATCCCTATCCATAATCTTAAGCTGCTGAATAAGGAGTGGAATGGTATTGAGGTCCTCTTATAGAAAAAGGCTAAGCAGTTGGATAGGAAATCTACTATCTTACACAGGTTGTCTTGTCCTGATCTACATTGTCCTCACTAGCCTACCGATGTTTATGTTATTCTTTTTGAAAACACCCAAGGGGTACAAAAAGTTTAGGTTAAAATTATAGGTCCTTCTTATTTTGACATGTGATGAACATAAACATAAATATTGACTAGCTAAATGGGGTCTTATTTGTAGGCCAAAGGATCATGATGGCCTCGGAGTTGAGGACATTAAATTAAAAAAAATGGTGTTTACTTAGTACATACCTCTATATGAATATGAAAAAGATTGATTTGCGGAGATCTAACACATCTCACCCCTTCACGCATCGATCAAATTGTGTATGTTGCTCCGATGTTTAGTGCTGAACATGTGTGCGCTAAACATGTTTAGTGTGTAACTATTATCATACATAATATAAACTTTACTGTTAACCACGTAATTCTGTCTTACCTAATATCAACATGCAATCAATATCTTTCCCAATGTTAACTTGCAATGCAATTAGTATACTTCATAATATGATGTGGTGATTATATTCTACCTAATATCAATGTGCAATCAATATATTTCCTAATATTAATGTGCAATGCAACTAATATATATTATGATATAATGTGCATTTCATGTACACGGTTACTAGTGGTTATTCAAGTTACAGAACAAGGATGTGGTCTGGCGTGAATTGCTTCATAACAAGTACCTCCACTGCAAATCCCTATCACAAGTAGTAGTAAGACTGATAGATTCACCGTTTAAGGAAGGGTTTGATGAGGTTTAAGGAAGACCTTTCTAGGAGAGGTTTCTTTTGGGTGGGGAAAGGTCAGGGCATGGAATTTTAGTAAGATACATGAGTAGGTGATACACCTCTTGGCCACCAATATCGAACCTTGTATGATATGATCTAACTAAACGATGTTTGCCTTGCTTTGGTCCTTATGAGGGTTCCTTTGAGTGTCAAATTTCTACTAGCTAACAGTTATTCCACTTGTTACATAGGAATCTTTGCATAAGTTGATTATACAAAATTAGTTTAGTGTTGCTTCCTTTCAGTTTTTTAGTAAAGTCGACGTTAGCCCATAATTACAACTGAATATATTTTATTAAAACATGTTCATAGAAACTTGTGAAAATGGAGGAACATCGACGAATGTCCCAGTCGATTGGTCAATGTGAAATTGAGTAAAAGATCATCCACGGTAAGTATTTGACTTGTACTATTCATGAGCCAAAAATGAGGCGCATGGCTCTACACAGGTATGATATATTTGATGTATGTGATGTGGTGTTTTTTATTCTGCTCATCAAATATCATTTGTACCATGGTAATTTCAGACATCCGTCTATTTTTTTTTCCATAAGAATAACTCTGCGAAGGACCATCAGAAAGACTATCACACTTATTACCCCAAACAATAAGAACAGAAAACAGCTACACTTAGTGCAAATTATGTTTTTTTAACAATGGCAAAAGCTTTGCTAGATTTGATTATTTAAGAAAGAAGAGTGTGTAGGGAAACTCCAAAGCCTTAAAACAAGTGGAGTACTCTTCGGGTATAAGAATCCGAAAGGGTTTCACACTCGCAATATTCGACAATGTCGCCCCTCTTTTGATGTTGGAGAAAATAGTTGACGGCATGGTTGAGACATTCTCGCACACTAGCATTATGTGCATTCCAAATTGTCCAAGAGACAATCATGAAAAACCAATCCGTGTCCTTTTAATTGGTAAGTTAAGAGAAGGGAGACAAATTAACATGTGGCTCCTTTCATGTACGTCGGTATGCATGGCATGACTAGGTCAGCTGATTAGTTGCTTAATAATGCAATAAATTATGGGTAGACATATATGTTAAGTAGGAAATTTCATAAATTTTCTCACCAATGAAAGGATGTTGATTTCTTTAATGCCTAGAATCCACAGGTAGAATCTAAGGGTGTGTACACTTTGAAGACACACAGAGACCACAACAAAATGTGTTATACAATGGATTATCTCTCACTGTTTAAATATCTCTATAAAACTACGTGGCAGTAGAATTTTCTTGTAAACAGTAAAGTAATCCCTTAGTCACGAAAATGTGGACCTTTCCATTCAGGTATTTTTGGTGCTCAATTCTTTAGAGCAACTTGATTTCGAAATAAAATAAATCCATGTAATAGGTGGAAACCTTCAGGCTTCAGCTGATGTGATAACGCCTACATTTTTTTTACCGCAACGTCTACATTACAGTACATCAACTCTTCTTGCCTAAGTAATAGTGTAACTTTTAAAAAAGAAAAATGGTGCTGGTCTACGCTGCCTCACATGCATTTGAACTGTCAAGTTTGAAAAGATGGCACGATTTGAGCCTCTGGTTGAAGAGGCCGATGTCAGGTTGTTCAATAATACAACATTATAACCTAGTGTATCTAATCTGGCAGGAAGGTCCTAGGAAACTACATGGTACAGATAAATATATGAAACAATAAAACATGCACTAGTAGAAAACTTGCCTTTAGTCCCGGTTCCAGAGGGCCTTTAGTCCCGGTTCTGGAACCGGGACTAAAGCCTTCACCCTTTAGTCCCGGTTGTGTTACGAACCGGGACTAAAGACCCTCCACGTGGCAGCTTTCTGGAGCGGGACCTTTAGTCCCGGTTGGTGCAAACCGGGACTAAAGATATATTTTTAAATAATCTTTTTATTTTTTTCGAATTTTTTTTTCCTGATTTTCAAATATTTGAATTATTTGACAATTTAATCTCTAATCATCCCTCCTCACTGCCCTTGAATTAACGCTTAACTTTCAAGTTCTATCATCCTTTGTTTCCAATTCTGCACTTGTTGTTTTCTTAACAATAGTAAGCTATCAATCCTATTAATCCTTAGGTCTTGATGTCACATGATTTAATTTTTCGAATTCCAAACAATTATTTAAATAAACAAAACTAGTAATAATAATATTACATTTCTATGAAAATAAAATAAGTAATATCATTATTTTATTCATTTTTGCCATATATTCAATTCATATGCCATAATTAATATCTTTAAATCTGTATATCGAAATTCAACAAATAATATATCCATTATTATCATAAAAATGTGAGGATTCCAAATATGATATCATTTATTTATTTTTAAATAAAAATATTTTTAAAATTATTATTTTTGAGTTTGTAGGAAAAAATCTTCTTTTTGAAATATATTTTTTACTTTTGGAATTTCGAGAATTTGAGAAAACTTCACCGGGTAAACCCGGGTGAAATCGAGTTCCAAATTTTCTCTAGTTTTTTTATATATTAAACTTTTTTTTCCAACGTCGTATGCAAAAGTTATGGCCATTTTACATTTTTTTTCATTTTTTTGCAGAAACGGTCAAAATTATTATTTCAAAATTTCTATACCAACTAGACACTAGAACCTAACTACATCTCAAAGGATTTTATTTTTTGAAGATTTTATCATTTTGGTTTATTTTCTGGAAAACTCAAAAAGGCGGTCCACCGGGGGGGGAGGGGTAGAGTTTGAAAATTTCAGAACCTCTTTAGTCCGGGTTACTGTCCATCCAATCATACCGTCGACTACATATGCTAGCACGATCCCAGCCGGAGTCACAACTAAGGTTAACCAAACCAGAGTTAACCCATTTCTAACTTCATTTGCTATTTTTCATGCATTTAATGATTATTTTGAGCTAAATGACCCTAAAATTGAAAAGCACTACAAATGAACTCTGAAAAGGTTGAAACTTGGCATGGTATCATCATTTCACCCACATAGCTTGTGCTAAAAAGTTGAGAGGGTTACGGCAAAAACTGGATGCACTTCGTATACAAACTGGACCATCTCCTTCGAAGTATCAAGGTTTCGGACGAAAACCCATCTGTTACAAAGGCATTTCATTTTTATTTATTTATTTCAACTCCAGACTTTTTGTGCATTCAATATGCACCATACTACAACATGTTAAAATTTATAGAAAGAACTCACTAAAAAAATAAAAAACAACAATTAAATGACTAAAACAACTATATGAGTAAAACAGTAATGTTTTAATTAAAATCCTAATTTAAATTATTCTAAAAATAACCAAATAAATCTTACTGTGACAACAATCTAACACGTGACTAGGATAAAAAAGAATTAAATTAAAACCTTTTTGTAAACTCAAGTCATTCAGAATCTAGTGTTTGAAGAAAATTTGAATAAATTCAAATTTAAACCATTCGAATTTGAAAAGTAATGGCACAAACAGAAATTAGACAAAATTTTGAATCAAATGCAAAAAGAATCACTCAAAAACATCAAATATCCTAAAAGATATAAGCAATTTAAAACAGAAACTAAAAACAGAAAACAAATATAAAAACAGAAAAAAAAACTTTCAAGGACCCCTTTAGTCCCGGTTCGTGTCTCCAACCGAGACTAAAGGTCTAACCTTTAGTCCTGGTTGGAGACACCAACCGGGACTAAAGCCTGAACCCCCTTTAGTCCCGGTTGGTGTCTCCAACTGGGACTAAAGGTCTCATTTGAACCGGGACTAATGCCCTAGCAGCTCGAACCGGGACTAATGCTCACATTAGTCCCAGTTCGTAATGCAACCGGGACTAATGTGTACATCGAGCTGTGACGAAAGCTCTGTTTTCTACTAGTGACGTATGTCATCCATGGACCTTGAAAGTGCTAGTTTGTGCAACTAATGAAATGCGAACAGGGTATGCCCGTTTCGAATACTCAACTAAACTGTTCTTTTATATGGCAGATCATAATGTTTCAGACAAGAACGTCATTGGAAGGAATGATGTACAAGGATTACTTGGCACCTTGATGTTGATCGATAACCTGGTCGGAAAATGCAAAAGAATGGGTGTTGTGTATAATAGCATATGTAGCGGGCTTTTCTGGCTTATACTGACTTAGATTTTGTTTAAAACCAATACTTACGAATGTCATTGATCTTCCGGAGAAAAGAGGTAGACCCACGCAGCCAGAAGGCTGAAAATGTGAAACACGCTGAATCATATGAGGATAAGCAATGACGTTACCGGCACCAAGATTTGTTAAAAATAAAACTAGTTTTCTAAATGTATGACGAACACTTTTCAAATATGTGATGGCCATTGGTTTTCAATTTTCATACTACAGCACATTTTTTAATATTGAACTTCTTTAACATTATTTACATTAGCATATTTTCGGATTACTTTTCTATGTCGTTGATAACATTTTTTGAACCTTTTAATACATTTTTTACGAGAGAAAAATGAGAGACTTACCAAATGGGCCACTCCATTTTTGGTCCATGTAGGCTTTGTCATCGTATTGAGCGGGCAAATAGGAGGAGGATGTCGCCCTTGTCTGACCCACATAGTTCACGGTGCCCAGACAGGTTGGTCAAATTTGGGCCATGTATAGCAGTTCTTTTTATTTATTTACAAAGTGTGATGGATTAAAGGTGTCCGAAGCAGGCCACTGAACTTTGAAAGAAAATGGAAATTACAAATGGGTCATTGGAGAAGTAAACGGCATCTTCCTCGTGTATACGTCATCGGCGCGCCATACTCCGATGTCGCGAACCCAGCCAGACTTTGAATCTAAGATGGAATGGGAAATCGGCAGGCTATGCAAGAAGACGACGGGGGCCAACGCCTGATTATGATATCGTCGCAACGGAGAGGGGGATGAGGAAAAGGATCGTGCATGATGAGGACGATCGCCACCTCTACGAACTAGTTCTAGACGCAAAGAAGATTTTGCTTTGTCCGTGCGGGCTTTAGCTACAAACTAGAATGCACCAGCCTCTGACCGGAAAGCGACATTGAAGAAGAGAGGAGGATGGTACACAATATTCGACGATTGCTATCACTTGTCACAAGAATTCAACTATGTATTACGTTTGATTACTGTCCTAGAGAACTTCTGTATGCTCTCTCAAAAAGAAAGAGAACTCCTGTATGCAATGAGTGGATCGAAGAGGCTCCTATTGAGCTATAGTTCCTCGGCTGATGTTGGATTTAAATCGAAGAGGCCGCTTATTGTCAAAAGAAAAAAAACTCAAAATAAAATAAAATAAAACTCAACAACTGCATTATAGTATGACAAAGGTGCCCAACTAAAAAATAGGAAGAAAAAAACACTAGAACCCCAGCCGGGAATCGAACCCGGGTCTGTACCGTGGCAGGGTATTATTCTACCACTAGACCACTGGTGCTTTTACGTGTAGATTCTTTGCAAAAGCTTAACATTGTAGAACCAGGAATCCTCTGAGAAAGAAAACACGTACTCTGACATGGCAGTATGGCACATACAAGTAAGCTCAGTGTCCAGCACGATTTTTAATTTTATCCAAACAGGTTGGGTGCAAAATATAGTTAGTGACCGACTTTGATGGGTCAATTTACATCCTTCAACACATTCTGCCGCCAAAAAGAAGAAAAGGATCCTAAGCCAAATTGATGAACTCGATCTTGAGGTGAATATCTGTAATGGGCAAACAGACCACAATGCTTGTTTTTCACGCTTGTAGAGAACAAGGCTGAGGCCAAATAAATGGCAGAGTAGCCATACACATCGAAACAAAGGTCCAAACAATTAGAGTAAACAGATCCATCACAGCATACGGCATATCTTAGGTTTAATCTTGACTAGATGAATTAGTTTGATCGTGTCCAAGTTAGACATTCAGCGTGAATCCGGTTTGGAGTCAGGTTTCATGTGCTCCCTCCGTAAACTAATATAAAAACGTTTAGATAACTAAAATAGTTATCTAAATGTTCTTATATTAGTTTACAGAGGGAGTATGTGTGTATGCTGGGAGTCTATTAACAGAGTTTGGCTAGAGTTATGTTAGTACTAGGAGTCACGTACGTATAGGGCTAGAAGTCCCAGTCTGAGTCCGCGTAGGTTTACAAGCTCTAAACGGTTTGGTGCGTTTAGGGTAGCTCAAATATATACTTGAGCCTCTCATGAGATTTGTATCGAGTTGCGAAAATGAGAAATAGAAAAGAAAAATAAGGGCACGACAAGGACTCTTGGTTATCAGTATTTTTTTGTGCGTGTTCGTCGTACTGTGATGTGATTGATCCTAAGGGTGAATTCCGCCGGCCAAAAATCGCTTTCCTCGTCGGCCAAAAAAACAGAGCAGTATGGAATGTTCTGCTCGCCGGCGAGGGGGTACATATAGGCATCTCATTGGTTCCGGTTCGTGGCTGGAACCGGGACTAAAGGACCCCCTTTGGTACCGGTTCCAGACACGAATCGGGACCAATGGTTGTGGGCCAGGAGCGAGGCACAGTGGTCCCGGTTTGTGTCAGGAACCGGGACCAAAGTTGTCCGAAGAACCGGAACCAATGCCCTACGTGGCCCGGCCGGCCCTCTGGCCTCACGAACCGGGACCGTTGCCCCCATTGGTCCCGGTTCGTGACTGAACTGGGACTAATGGGTTGGCCTGGTCTGGACCAAAGCCCTGTTTTCTACTAGTGATGCCTAGTTGATGTAAGACTATCTTCTCCCCTTCCTTGACAACCTCCATCATATTCTATTCCACCTATAGTGCTATATCCATGGCTCGCGCTCATGTATTGCGTGAGAGTTGAAAAAGTTTGAGAAAATAAAGGTGTGAAAACAATTGCTTGACTTTTCATCGGGGTTGCGCATGATATAAATACGTTGTGTGGGGAAGATGGAGCATAGCCAAACCATATAATATTGTAGGGATAACTTTTTTTTGCCATTTATTTTGAAGAGATACAATTGCTTTGCTAGTATGCTTGAAATGTTATTGTTTCTATATCAATATTAAGCTTTTATTTTGAGTCTTATGGATCTGAATATTCATGCCGCAATAAAGAATATTACTTGGATAAATATGTTAGGTAGCACTCCACATCAAAAATTCTGTTTTTATCATTTACCTACTCGAGGACGGGCAGGAATTAAGCTTGGGGATGCTGATATGTCTCCAACGTACCTATAATTTTTGATGACGGCATGCTATTATATTATCTGTTTTGAATGTTTTATATGCATTAATATGCTATTTTATATTATTTTTGGGAGTAACCTATTAATCTAGAGCCAAGTGCCAGTTTCTGTTTTTTCCTTATTTTTGAGTTTTGCAGATATGGAATATTAAACGGAGTCCAAACGGAATAAAACCTTCGGAAGGAATTTTTCTGGAAGGAAACAAGTCATCCAAGCTTGGAGTGCACGTCAGGGGAGGTGCCAGGGCACGCCTAGTCGGCTTGTCGCCTCCTGGCAGGTCTCCTAACCCTAATTCTTGGCCTATAAATACTCAAATATTCTCCCAACATCAGAAAGAGCCACGCAAATACTTTTCCGCCATCGGAAGCCTCCGTTCCCGAGAGATCCAATCTTGGAGCCTTTTCTGGTAATCTGCCAGAGGGGGTTTCGATCACGGGGGGCATCTACATCAACTCCATTGCCCCTCTGATGATGCGTGAGTAGTCCACCACAAACCTACAGGTCCATAGCTAGTAGCTAGATGGCTTCTTCTCTCTATTTGATCTTCAATACCATGTTCTTCATGATCTTCACGGAGATCTATCTAACGTAATCCTCTTTTGTGGTATGTTTGTCAAGATCCGATGAATTGTGAGTTTATATTCATATTATCCTTGAATCTTGTTTGAATCTCCTCTGATTTATGATATGCATGATTTCATATCCTTGCAAGTCTCTTCGAGTTATTGGTTCGGTTTGGCCAACTAGATTGGTAATTCTTGCAATGGGAGAAGTGATTGGTTTTGGGTTCAATCTTGCGGTGTCCTCACCCAGTGACATAGTAGGGGTAGCAAGGTACGTATTGTATTGTTGCCATCAAGGGTAACAAGATGGGGTTCTCATCATATTGCTTGAGTTTATCCCTCTACATCATGTCATCTTTCTTAATGTGTTGCTCTGTTCTTGATGAATTTAATATTCTAAGTGCACACATGAGTCGGTTGATGTGTGGAGTAATAGTAGTAGATGCAGAATCGTTTCAGTCTACTTGTCACGGACGTGATGCTTATATGCATGATCATTGCCTTGGATGACTACATGATTATTCGCTTTTCTATCAATTGCTTGACAGTAATTTGTTTACCCACCATGATATTTTCCTTCAAGAAAGCCTCTAGTGAAACCTATGGCCCCTGAGTCTATTTTCCATCATATATTTTCAGATCTATACCTTGCTGCAATTTACTTATGTTTTACTTTCTGCACTCGTTTACATCTATCTCTTTCAGATCTAATCCTTGGAAATAACCATGAAGGGATTGACAACCCCTTTATAGCGTTGGGTGCAAGAGTTTGATTGTTTGTGTAGGTGCATCCATTGGTGACTTGCTTGTTCCTCCTACTGGATTGATACCTTGGTTCTCAAACAAATGAGGGAAATACTTATCTACTTTGCTGCATCGCCTTTTCCTCTTCAAGGGAAAATCAACACATGCTCAAGAGGTAGCAGTCTCCGCACTCGAGGGCTCTCCGGTGTCTGACGCTGCATATTATTTCTCTATTGTGGGTGCCTTACAGTACCTCACATTAACGCGACCGGATCTGCAATACGCCATTCAGCAGGTGTGTCTTCACATGCACTCTCCGCGCGATTCTCATTGGAGCATGGTCAAGCGTATCCTTCGCTACATCCAAGACACTACGTCCTTGGGTCTCACACTGACGGCCTCCGCCTCCACCGACCTCGTCGCCTACTCCGATGCGGACTGGGCTAGCTGCCCCGACACACGTCGCTCCACCTCCGGCTACTGCGTCTACCTCGGGCCTTCGCTAATCTCTTGGTCTTCCAAGCGACAGCACACAGTCTCCCGCTCGAGTGCCGAGGTTGAGTATCGGGTTGTGGCCAACGCCGTTGCCGAATGCTCCTGGCTTCGTCAGCTGCTCCAGGAGTTGCTATGTGAGGTTCACAACGTTTGCCTACTGCGACAATGTCTCTGCCGTCTACCTCTCCGCTAACCCTGTACATCACCGACGCATGAAGCACATTGATCTGGACATTCACTTCGTTCGCTAGCAGGTGGCTTTTGGGCGCATTCGAGTTCTTCACGTTTCTACGGCGCAACAGTTCGCTAATGTGATGACTAAGGGCTTACTTACTTCTGTATTCGAGGAGTTTAGGTCCAGTCTCTGTGTCTCTGACGACGCTTCGACTGCGGGGGGGTGTTGAATATATGGTTTTGCATGTATATTGTATATCTTGGCCCACCTCCTATTTCTTGTATAGTAGAGATTGAGGCCCACATTGTACATCATATACACGTGCTTATGCACCCGATCAATACATCGTGAGTTGCATTGTCAAACCTATCTTTCTACAGAACATGTGGCAAGTGAGATATATAGGGCGTCTCAAGGGTGGAGGATCAGAGTCCCAAGACTGGAGTCGTGAAGATGTTGTTCCTCTAACCCTGTGGGCTCACCTTTGGCATTAATCTGGCAATAGTTGAACTTTGGCTAGCGCTAGGCCTCTACTTGTTGATACTATGAGTATCTAGATTGTTTTTGTGGCTCAGATCTGCCACCTCTGGTAATCGTTATAATAGTTAGTTTACTTTTTGCTGCTACTCTAAACTTCTTGTTTGGTGCATTTGATTTCTTTAAATGAAAATCGGAGAGAAAACCCTCAGACAGAAGCTCCATGGCTATATCTGGCCATGGGCCGGGCCGGGCCGGGTTTCGGCCCAGGCCCCAACAAGCCCTACGTCTGTTTCCTAGGCCCGGGCCCTCCCAAGCCCACGAAAATTATAGGTTTCACTGGCCCAGGCCCTCCCAACATAGAAAGACCTAAATCCCTAAGCCCTCCCAAAGGCCCTCGACATTGTAACATCAAATGGAGTCTAGCACCAAAACAACGCAGCAAAATAAGACAGCAGCATAGTAGCAGCAAAACAACAGCACAACAATTGCAAAACAGCTCTAAAGATCATTGTTTTCACATCAAAACTACAACACAACAGGATAAAAAACAAACATAATAAGACAGCAGCATTGGAGCAGCAAAACAACAGCACAGCAGCAGCAAAACAGCAGCACAACAGTTGCAAAATAGCTCTAAAGAGCATTGTTTTTACATCAAAACAGCAGCATAATAGGATAAAAAACAAACATAATAAGACAGCAGCACAATTGCAACAAAACAACACTAAAGAGCATTGTTTTCGCATCAAATTGTATCAAACATTCGAGTTTCTAGAAACACAAGTGCATAAATGTATTATTACAGGCCAAATAGCCAATTCATAAAACCAAAATAAGGACTAATAGCTGGTTGGTTGGCATCTCGATAGGCATTCTCCGAATCTTCTACTCATCTCATTGCTCTAGCAAGAACTCTACAAAATGCAATAAACAGCAGGTTAGCTATAAACTCTAAAGTACATGTTGAACTTGACAAGTTGACATGAACAAAGAATAGGGATGTTACATTCTTCATCGGAAGAAGAATTTTCATCATCATCTAGCTCAACCACTTCTGCCTTTCTCTTATTACCTACAACTACAACAACATGTTAGCTATAAATTCTAAAGTACATAGAATGAAGAAAGAAACAAAGTAAGTTAAACTATATACCATCTTTCTTCTCCAATTTGCAGCGATACCAATCTTGCAAACACATCAAGGCCTCAACCGTCTTTGGTTTAAGTGAGGCTCGACTCGGGGTTATAACCTTCTTACTCAAGCTGAAAGCAGATTCTGATGCAACACTTGACACGGGAATAGCAAGTATATCACGTGCCAATCTTGCTAGCTACGGATACCTAGCTGCAGACTTGCTCCAGTAATCCAAGATATTAATGTTCTCATTTAACCTCTTCACAGGTTCAGCCAAGTACAATTCCAATTCAGATTTCTCTTCAAATGTGCTCGTGCTTTCCACATACTGATCATAGTCAGAAAAGGCACCAAGTCCACAAGTGCTTGACATACTAGTTTTGGGTAAGTTGTCATGAGCATGTACAACACTACCATATTTGTTAAATAAAGAAGTCAAGGTACTTCTAACACCAGCAATGCGACGCTTGGCATCATCCTCTTCATACAACTTGGAGTATGAATAAGCCAAGAACTTGAACTTAATACGGGGATCAAGAACAGCAACACAAGATAGAAATACGCTATAGTCAGACCAATATTTCATGAACTTTTCTCTCATAACGAACAACATTGGACCCATGTAGCTATTTATGCCATCAGTAGCCTCAATAATAGCAGTATGAACTAGATAAACATTCATGAAGTACAAGTTGGCTGTTGGATATTTTGTTCCTGAGAAAACAGTAGTTACCTTGAAGAAAACCTCCAAAAACTGATACATATGAGATACTTTGGCCCATTCTTCCATAGATGGCCAAAAATTCACCTTGAAGATGCTATCCCTCTCAGAATACCACTGCAATGCTTCTTTAAAGTACAAACAGGAGCCAAGCATAGTATACGTTGAATTCCAATGAATGGGCATATCAGGTTTCAACTTCTTTGATTCTTCTAGGTTGAAAATAGTTATAGCAGTGCTATAAAACTTGTGCAGCCTATTACCTGAAGCCTTTAGATACATTATACCATCTCTAAGTTTGTCCACAACATCATCAATCAATGTCAAACCAGATTGAACTACCAAATTTAGTATGTGTGCACAACAACGAATTTGAAAGAATTTACCGGACAAAGGTAAAGCACCTTGAGACAAGTGGGTTCGCAAGCAAACAATCATTCTATCATTATAGGCTGCATTATCAAGAGTGATGCACATTACTTTCTTCTCAATCCTCCATTCACGAAGAGCTAGATGGACCTCGTCGGCAATAGATGCTCCATCATATGGTGGATCAATTTTTTTGAACCAGACAATTCTTTTGTTTAGTTTCCAATCAGCATCTATGTAATGACATGTAATGCAAATATAGCTATGCTTGGTGACTTCAGATTTCCAATTGTCAGATGTGAAACTTACTCTACACGGGGCAGCAACAATAATTTCAAGCAATTCTTTTTTCTGGACAAGAAACATTGCCATTATCTCTCTTTTTATTGTGTGTCGACCAATACTCTTGAATGCTGGATAACAAGCAGCCATCATTGTTCTAAAACCATCTTCTTCAACTGTTGTAAATGGATGAGAACCGGGCACAAGATAGATAGAGACTCCATGTCTAGCTACTTGAGCATCATATCTAACATTTTTCAATGCATTTGTTCCATCATTATTTGTTTCAGATTTCAAGAAAAAAATATTCATTGTTGATTGATCAGTCTTATGCAACGATTCAGTGTGCCTAAGGAGATGAGATGTACTGTGTCCAGATTTAGTTGACAGCTCAGCGGAGCAATGGTTACACTTAGCTACAATGAAGGCATCACCTTCTTTGGATATCTTGGTAAAGTCCAGCCATACTTTTGACTTCAGTCTGCAATTGCTAGAGGAGGCAGTGCGTTGCTGTTGTGATTTGGCTATAGGTTGCTGCCGTGCTTCGGCTATAGGTTATTGCTGTCTTGCCGATTGTGCACTTCCTGAACGTCCACTAGATGCTGGCCTCTTCCCCCTTTTACTTGCAGCTTTCTGCCGTACGCGAGGAGGATTTGGAGGTACAATAAATAGCTCCTTCTCACCCTCATGCCCTTCTAATTCTTCAGGATGATAATCTGGTTCATCACCCTCATCACCCTCCATGCTAAATCTATATCAACAGAAGAAAAATCTATGTCAACAGCAAGAAATTTATATCAACACTTCAATAGCAAGAAATCATCTACACATTCACAATTATATTCATGTACACCTGCTAATCTGCATGAATTCCATCCTGCTCACATGCATGTAAACTTGCTATTCAGTCAAGAACAGCAAAAAACACCTTCGAAGCAGAGGTGCGGCGACGCTCGGTAGACGGCGAGTTGTTGCGATAGATGTCGAGGGAGGAGGAGATGTGGCGGCCGGTGGGGCTCCGTCCGACGGGGCTCGTTGCTCCGTCCTGCTCCTGCCGGTGGCGGCCCAGTTGGGGAGGAGAGGCACCCGGGCGGCGACGCAGTTCTGGAGGAGAGGCACCCGGGCGGCGACGCAGTTCTGGAGGAGAGGCAGCCAGGCGGCGGCGCGGTTCGGGGGGAGACTGGAGGCGGCGGTGCAATTGGGGAGGAGGAGGAGAGGCGAGGAGGAGAGGCAGTTCGGGAGGAGAAGGAGGCGGCTGGAGGAACGGGATCAGGTTAGGGTTCAACATGTCCCCATGGTCATGGAGTGGAGGTGTGGCCGTAGACTGTTGGGCTGCTGATTGATGGGCTGTTGCTGTTTGAGTAGGGCCGACCGGGCCTAAATTTTGATTAATATTGAAGCCTAGGCCCGGCCCTAATAACTGCTAGGGCCTACTTTTCAGGCCCAGGCCCGTTTTTTAGGGCCGGGCCGGTCCGGAGATGACCAGATATATCCATGGCTGACGACAAGAGGAAGAAAAAAAATCCGTAGGAGGAAGAAGACGAGCGGATAAACCGCGTGGTGCGTGGACCCACACTGAACGTACGGTCAGGGAGCGTCAAAGCGATTCGCGCGTGCAGCCGGCCCAAGTTTAAGCCGGCTAGCCGTTGGGAAACGTTTCCCTGTGGCAACACCGAAAACCGCGTGCGTTGATTTTTGACGACCCAATCAGCTCCACTCTACAGTCCACCAAGCTCCATATGCCACACAGCTTCCAACTGTAGTCAAGTCCACCTTCCAACCACATCCACATATCCCTCAAAAAAAGAAAGGGAACATCCACATGAAGCTGGTCGCGGGAACGGTCGGTCCTAGTCAACACACCGCTCCGACCGTGTTACGTACGACCACCACCCGCACTTGATCATCCTCATTAGCTCCCTTCTACTGGGATGGGGTGCACAGCGCCAGCACAACTCCACTGCACGAATGGCCGTCCAGGCCACACTCCTCCTCCTCCTCCTCCTCGCCACGGTTCTCCCGTGCGCCGTCCTCGCCGCCTTCTCCCCGGACTTCCATTTCTTCCTCGCATGCGGCGCCAACTCCTCCATCTCCTTCCCGTCCGACTCCAACTCCGCGCGCACCTTCGTCCCCGACGCCGACTACCTCTCGCCGGCGGGCGCCCCGGCGGTGTCCGCCAGCTCCAGCCCGGCCTCCACACCAGCACTGTACGCCGCCGCGCGCGCGGACATGTCGGCCTTCTCGTACCGCCTCCCCTACCCGGCCTCTCCAGACGGGTCGTCATTCCTCGTCCTGCGCCTCCACTTCGTCCCTTTCTTCCCCGCCAACTCCTCGCAGTCTGTCGCCAACATCCCCTCCTCCCGCTTCGCTGTCTCGGTCCTCGACGCCTACGTCCTGATGTTCTCCTTCAGGCCGCCGGTCGCCGGCGTCGTCAAGGAGTTCTTCGTCCCGCGGGGCGTGTCGGGTGCCAACTTCACCATCACGTTCACCCCGGACGCCGGCTCCTCCGCGTTCGTCAACGCCATCGAGCTGTTCCCGGCACCGCCGGAGCTGCTGTGGAACAACACGGTGACGCAGGTGGGCGCCACTGTGACGGAGACGGAGAAGATGGGCGTGGGCCTGTCGCAGGAGCCGTGGCAGGGCCAGCCGATGGAGACGGTGTATCGCCTCAACGTCGGCGGGCCCATGGTGACTACTGAGAACGACACGCTATGGCGTACGTGGCTCTCCGACGGCCCCTACCTGCTCTACGGGGGGCAGTCGGAGGTCAATTCGACCTCCAGCCCGATTATCTACGACCCGTCCAACGGATACACAAGGGAGGTGGCGCCCGACGTCGTGTACAAGACCCAGCGCGCGGCCAACTTCGACCTCACGTGGATGTTCCCGGTGGTGCCGGGGTCCCGCTACTTCATCCGCCTCCACTTCTGCGACTATGAAGTTGTCAGCTCCGCCGTCGGCGTTGGCATCGTGTTCGAAGTCTATGTTGCGCAAGACATTGGCACTCCAGACCTCTCGCCGACTGCTCGGGCAACTCAGTCGAACGAGGCCTTTTACATGGACTACGCGGCCAGGGCGCCGAGCGCCGGGAACCTCACCGTCAGAATCGGTGGGTCGGCGAAAAGCATCGGAGGCCGCATACTGAACGGGTTGGAGATCATGAGGATACAGCCCGTCGATTTGGGATCGAGGGAGTCGTTGACGGCAAAGAGAATCGTTATCATTACTATGTCGGCAATTGTCGGCGCCAGCGTTCTTGCTTGCGTGGTGTTAGGCATTTTCGCCGTGCCATGCACGAAGGACGGCGTCTCCGGCTGGGCGGAGCAGTTGAGGAACCGGTGGTCCAGAGAAGGCAAGGACGGCGGGATGGAGAGGGTGAGCACGAAGCTGCACATCTCGCTGGCGAAGATCAAGGTCGCCACGGACAACTTCCACGAGCGCAACCTCATCGGCGTGGGCGGGTTCGGGAAGGTGTACAAGGGCGTGCTCGGGGACGGCACGCCAGTGGCGGTGAAGCGCGCCACGCACGCCTCGCAGCAGGGGCTGCCGGAGTTCCAGGCCGAGATCGTGGTGCTGTCCGGCATCCGGCACCGGCACCTAGTGTCGCTCATCGGGTACTGCAACGAGCAATCGGAGATGATCCTAGTGTACGAGCACATGGAGAAGGGCACGCTGCGGAGCCACCTGTACGGCTCCGACGCGCCGCCGCTGTCGTGGAAGCAGCGGCTGGAGATCTGCATCGGCGCGGCGAAGGGCCTGCACTATCTGCACCGAGGCTACGCCAAGAACATCATCCACCGCGACGTCAAGTCGACCAACATCCTCCTCGGGACCGACGGCGACGGCGACACCGGCGGCGCGATCGTGGCCAAGGTGGCCGACTTCGGGCTGTCGCGCGTGGGGCCGTCGTTCGGGGAGACGCACGTGAGCACGGCGGTGAAGGGCAGCTTCGGATACCTGGACCCGGGCTACTTCAAGACGCAGCAGCTGACGGACCGGTCGGACGTCTACTCCTTCGGCGTGGTGCTGCTGGAGGTGCTCTGCGCGCGGCCGGTCATCGACCAGAGCCTGGAGCGCAGCCAGATCAACATCGCCGAGTGGGCGGTGAGGACGCGCGGGGAAGGGGGGCTCGGCGAGATCGCCGACCCGCGGATCGCCGGCGAGGCGGACGAGGAGTCGCTGCGCAAGTTCGCCGAGACTGCGGAGAAGTGCCTGGCGGACTGCTGGGTGGACCGGCCGTCCATGGGCGACGTGCTGTGGAACCTGGAGTACTGCCTGCAGCTGCAGGAGACGGACGTCACCAGGGACGACGCATTCGACGACAACGGCGTCGGCGTCCGCGCCATGCAGCTCTCAGAGGACGTGGTCGTGAGCTTGTTGATGGACGACGCGGACCAGACCTGCTTGAGCATGACCGAGCTCGACGACAGCAAGGTGTTCTCCCAGCTGAGCGCCCGCGGCGAGGGACGATGATCAGAAGTTGGTGCACCAACTGTAGATTTTTTTTTCCTTTGGCGTTCCCTGAAACATCCGAACCCCATTTGGATGGATGCTGCGAGCTTCAGAAAGATAGAACTCCCTCTCCAAATTTCATTGGTACGAAATCATGTTCAGTACACCTACGTTTTTTTTCGTAAGCGTGGTGCTCATATAAAAAACTTAAGAGCAATGTTTTCTTTTTTTGACAAGATTATCACTAATCATTTATAGCAAGAAACGATACAACGCACACACATGAAATCACCAAGAAAGGGTAAGGAAAAATACACGTCCAAGATCCATACAATTACCACTCTTGCCGCAATCCATTGCCGGAGATGATAGAGCACCATTGCCTGAATGGGCTTTGTGAGTCGATGGAGAGCCCGCCACCGGCAAAGCCGTATTCTCTGCGGCACGTCGACTGGGGAACGTCCCCGTACTCCTCATCTCCTGGAACTGTCGCATGCCCTCGTCGTCCTCGTCGAGGCATAGCACCAGAACCACCACCCAGTGTCCACCATACCAGATCATGGACGAACATCTTGCCTTGCAAACTGACAGCACCGCCGAGGGCGCACACCATCAGTCCACCAAGGGACACCAGATCCGCCGCACCACCGGAACGACGGTATACGAACTCCCACGGATCCCTCGACCTTGCCGCCATGGCGCCGTCGAGATGGAGCTGGGACCGAGGAAAATTTATTCCAATCGCCAACGTTGCCACCATCCAAACGACGGCGAGGGAAACCACAACCTTTTTTTTAAGCAACCATATATTTCATTAAACAATTTGTTCATACATATTATATGGTCATCACAAGAGACAAACATGCTTGTCAAGCAACTTTGCACAAAGAATTCCGCAAGAAGTAAAACTACTATTTCACCCTTGAAGAAACTTGTGTCCCACCAAAACATAGTCCACAAATGTCCTCCGTCGCCACCATGGCAACGCCGAAAAAGAGAAGACCAACCGTCATACCGAGATCAAGGAGAGCACCATCGCATACCAAGATGCTTTTCGAGCCGATGAACCGGACCGCCGCAAGCGACGAGACCGAGACTTTGTGGCACGTCGGCCGGGGATCTTCTCGGTCACCGGATCTCGACGGTGTCAACTTCATCCGATGTAGTCAAAGAAGAGGAACACCGCCACCTGTCGCCATCCACGTATACAACTGCAAGACAGCAAACACAACTACAGTAGCCGACACGACCGCCACCCGCAAGAGTGCCAACGGCCGACCACCAGACACAAACCTCACCGGATCCAAAGATCGGCGAGACGACCGAGCCGCTTGCCCCTCGACATCACCGGTTGAAGCAACGCCAAGATGGAGGAAAGGCAGCAAATTATTCCGACGCGGCGCCGTCTCCTCCATGGAAGCAGCGCCTCAAGGAAACACTTGGCAAACCCTAACTACAACACGGGGCCGAAGTACTAGGGTCCCCACCCCCTCACGTCGCCGGAACGGCGGACGGAGGAGGCAGGGACCGGCGGGCAATCGGTTTGCATCGAGAGCGCACGCAGAAACGCAGAGGAGCCCCCTCCCCACCCGTCGCCGGAGTGGCGTCCAAATGGGGACAGAGCCCGCAGCCTCGCCGGCGGAGCGACTGGAAACTGGTTTGTTGCCCTTTTCGCCTGTAGAGATGGAATTGCTTGTAATTTAAGAGCAATGTTATTCTGACGTAGTACGTGTTTTACTTAAAACCAAGTTCTAGTTCACTTGGGCAACGGTTATTAGCACGATTTGCCATAGGTAGTTACTCCTTCTCTCATGTTATGTTGTACTCCAAATTCTAATAAAAAGAGGAAGGCCAACTTCTGACGGGCGAGCGGAGCGAGGCCCGTCGCCGATAGGCTTGGGCCGGGTTGATCTAGGACACCCGTGTTATATATACCTCTTGTAAGCCGCCGCACGGGATAAGTTGATCAGTTTTGAATCCCCGGCGTTTGTAACCTCTCCCGATCATAGTGAAGTTTGGCTGGCTGGCGCCCGTGGTTTTTCCCCCTTCCTGTTGGAGGGGTTTTCCACGTTAAAATCTCATGTCCCTTTGCTTGATTTCGTTCTTCATCGTATGGATTGTGTGTCGTATCTCTAACATCTCATAATAGCACGTAAGGTTTAAGTATAACTGTTGCGTAGGAATATAATTTTTCAAGAAAAAATATGCTAAACCTACGTAACAGGTTAGGCAATAAAAATGCTAAATTGACGTAAACCTTTACGAATCCTTACGTAATCTTTCTATAACTTCTCTCCTGTCCCCTTATGGCATGTACAATGATTGATAAGATAGTCTTATCTTAAGTCTTGTATGTAATTTACAGATGACAAAAGAACATGTCTATAATGGATCATCTCTTAGCCTTATCTTCAATAACTAGCTATTCCTAAAAACGTGGTGAGATATATTGTGTTAAGAGATCATCTCTTGTCTTCTCTTATTTCTTATGATTTCTCTCTCCTCCATTTCATCATTTATCCTACGTGGCATTGATAAGATATAACCAATGCCCTTATTTCAATGGGATGGGCACCCATCCCTAATTTCCTCTATACAGAAACTGCCATCTTAGCTCTTATGCTAATTCACATACAGAAACTGCCATCTCGCATAACAACCTTACGTAGATGTAGCATTGCTCGGTTACGTAAAGTTGTGTTTCTTTCCTTCTTAACCTAATCACACCCCCTTCCCCCCTCCCTTCGAATATGATGGGGTGGGCATGGGCCTTATTTTCTTCCAACCAAATCTGGCCATGTGAGTGGTTACGTAAGAGCAACTCCAACCGCCGACTCATTTCGTCCGCGTGTGTCCGTTTGGGTCGTCGCGGACAGAAAACATGAGCCAATGCGCCGATTTAAACGGACGCGCGTCCGTGTTTTGTTCGCTCGCGACCCATTCCAGGCTTAAATTTTGGCCGGATTTGCATTGGCACGTACACTGGACGGACGTCTGCGTCGCCCGCCCTTCTCTTCCTCCTGGTCCACCAGTCGGTGGCACATATGCCATTCTCCTCTTCCCCCTTCCCCTTCAACGCTCGCCCGCCCCACCTCACACTCCCGCGGCCCACTTCCGCCATTGACACCAACTGACCGCCCAAAAACTCACCCTCCCGGCAGCCTCATCTCCCGCCACCGCCGTCGCCGCCACCCAGCTCCGCTACTTTATCTCGGTGGGGCGCGAGGCTCCTCACTGGCCGGATTCTTCCAGGATGCCCGCAAGCTATTCGACGTTTTGCCCGCAAGGTACAAATGGACTCCGATGATGATTTTTTTTTCTACAATGTTCTTTGTGATTCGGATGATTCTTCATCCGACGATGAGGAGATCGTGGCAGTTATGTTGGTCGTCCATGACCACCTTAGTATGGAGCGGCCGTAGTTTAGGGGCTCCATACCGGGGTATATGTCGACACTGAATCGCAACCAGGAGAGTGGTCCACCCATCTTATGACATTGTTTCCTGTTATCTCCTACCTTGGAGGCACCACCTATAGGCCAATTTTCACTTGTAGGTTTCCTCCTTTCTCACCAACTCATGTCTTGTTACTTTCACCATTTCCTACAACAGAATTCTGATGCACTCCCACACCACCAAGAACCATGTTTTGGGCTAATTGTGACAATATGGCTCCAAACAATTGTTGTTGTTGAACTATGCATATCCTTCCTCCTCCAAATCCACTACCAGTATCAACAACATAGTTCTTGTATCCTCGCCTGAGCTTTTTCCAACATCCCCACCGATCTCAAGTTGTCCCACCTTTTCTCTCCAGACTTGTTGCCCTCCTTGCAATTCATCCATATCTCCTTCACCAGCTTGAGGGTCCACCACATGCAAAATCCCATGTGTCTCCTCCTCTGCTACCATCTGTTGGGTTCCACTATAGGTGCATCGCATGCAAACCAAAAAATTCTATGCACAGAACAACCAAGAACATGCTACGGAGATGGATCACAGATCGTTACCACTAGACGTGTAGTCTCGTGCAACGGAAGTAGAGTTGGGGCAGTGTGTTCGTGTGGTCCGTCTCCTCCTTGTACGACCTCCCACGAACAACCAATCCTATCTCCCTCGTGCAGCCGGTCACCGGATCTCACATACAGGTTTGTCGGAGCGGCGCAAGTGCACCGCCTCTAATGGTATCCGCGCGCACAGGAGGAACACTGTGCGACGGCCTGCTAGGTCCGATCACATAGTCGACGGCGGCAAGTGGAGATGGCTAGTTGCAACACATACAAAGCCCTAATGACGGTGCCAAAGCGATCAACCGGATGGGTGTGTGATACGTCTCCAACGTATCTATAATTTTTGATGATGGCATGCTATTATATTATCTGTTTTGGATGTATTATATGCATTAATATGCTATTTTATATTATATTTGGGACTAACCTATTAATCTAGAGCCAAGTGTCAGTTTCTGTTTTTTCCTTGTTTTTGAGTTTTGCAGATATGGGATATTAAACGGAGTCCAAACGGAATAAAACCTTCGGAAGGAATATTTCTAGAAGGAAACAAGTCGATCAAGCTTGGAGTGCATGTTAGGGAAGGTGCAAGGGCGCCACAAGCCTGCTAGGCACCCCCTGGCCGCGCCCACTAGTAGAAAACGGACCTTTTGTACATAGCATTAGTCTCGATCCGGTTTTGAACCGCACTAATGAGACCATTAGTCCCGATTTGGGACGGGCATCATTAGTACCGATTCGTTCTGGACCTTTAGTCCCGGTTCGTGCCACGAACCAGGACTAAAGGTGTTGAGGCTTTAGTCCCGGTTGGTGTCTCCAACTGGGACTATGTTAGACCTTTAGTCCCAGTTGGAAACACCAACCCGGACTAAAGGGGTTCTAAATTTTTTTTGTTTTAAATTGCTTATATCTTTTAGGATATTTGATGTTTTTGAGTAATTCTTTTTGCATTAGATTCAAAATTTTCTCTAGTTTATGTTTGTGCCATTAGTTTTCAAATTTGAATGGTTTAAATATGAATATGTTCAAATTTTCTTCATACCCTAGATTGTGAATAACTTGAGTTTAAAAATAGTTCGTCCAGTTTGAAGGAGATGGTCCAGTTTGTACACGAAGTGCATCCAATTTTTGCTGTAACCCTCTCAACTTTTTAGCACAAGCTATGTGGGTGAAATGATGATACCATGCCAAGTTTCAACCTTTTCAGAGTTCATTTGTAGTGCTTTTCAATTTCAGGGTCATTTAGCTCAAAAATCATTAAATGCATGAAATTTAGCAAATGAAGTTAGACAGGGTTCAACTTTGAGGATGTGGCTATGAATGGTGCGTATTGAATGCACAAAAAGTCTAGAGTTTAAATAAGCTTTAAAAAATGAAATGCCTTTGTAACATATGGGTTTTCGTCCGAAACCTTGATACTTCGAAGGAGATGGTCCAGTTTGTACACGAATTGCATCCAGCTTTTGTCGTAACCCTCTCAACTTTTTAGCACAAGTTATGTGGGTGAAATGATGATACCATGCCAAGTTTCAACCTTTGCAGAGTTCATTTGTAGTGCTTTTCAATTTCAGGGTTATTTAGCTCAAAAGAATAATTGAATGCATGAAAATTAGCAAATGAAGTTAGAAATGGTTGAACTTTGAGGATGTGGCTTTGAATGGTGCATATTGAATGCACAAAAATTCTGGAGTTTAAATAAGCTTTAAAAAATGAAATGCCTTTGTAACATATGGGTTTTCGTCCGAAACCTTGATACTTCGAAGGAGATGGTCCAGTTTGTACACGAATTGCATCCAGCTTTTGTCGTAACCCTCTCAACTTTTTAGCACAAGCTATGTGGGTGAAATGATGATATCATGCCAAGTTTCAACCTTTTCAGAGTTCATTTGTAGTGCTTTTCAATTTCAGGGTTATTTAGCTCAAAAGAATAATTGAATGCATGAAAATTAGCAAATGAAGTTAGAAAGGGTTGAACTTTGAGGATGTGGCTTTGAATGGTGCATATTGAATGCACAAAAAGTCTGGAGTTTAAATAAGTTTAAAAAAATGAAATGCCTTTGTAACATATGGGTTTTCGTCCGAAACCTTGATACTTCGAAGGAGATGGTCCAGTTTGTACACGAATTGCATTCAGTTTTTGTCGTAACCCTCTCAACTTTTTAGCACAAGCTATGTGGGTGAAATAATGATACCATGCCAAGTTTTAACCTTTTCAGAGTTCATCTGTAGTGCTTTTCAATTTCAGGGTCATTTAGCTCAAAAATAATAATTAAATGCATGAAAATTAGCAAATGAAGTTAGAAAGGGTTGAATTTTGAGGATGTGGCTTTGAATGGTGCATATTGAATGCACAAAAATTCTGGAGTTGAAATAAGTTAAATAATAAAATGCCTTTGTAACAGATGGGTTTTCGTTCAAAACCTTGATACTTTGAAGGAGATGGTCTAGTTTGTACATGAAGTGCATCCAGTTTTTGTCGTAACCCTCTTAACTTTTTAGCACAAGCTATGTGGGTGAAATGATGATACCATGCCAAGTTTCAACCTTTTCAGAGTTCATTTGTAGGGCTTTTCAATTTCAGGGTCATGTAGCTTAAAAAATCATTAAATGCATGAAAAATAGCAAATGAAGTTAGAAAGGGTTAACACTGTCTTGGTTGACCATAGTCGACGGTATGATTGGATGGACACCAACCTGGATTAAAGGGGCTCTGAAATTTTTGAACTCTACCCCTCCCCGGTGGACCGCCTTTTTTAGTTTTGTAGAAAATAAACAAAAATGATAAAATCTTAAAAAAATAAAATCCTTTGAGATGTACTCCCTTCGTTTCTAAATATAAGTTTTTTTAGATGTTTCATTAGGAAACTACATAAGGATGTATATAGACATACTTAAGAATGTAGATACACTTATTCTACTTCATATATGGTGTCCTAGTGAAATCTTTAAAAAGACTTATATTTAGGAACGAAGGGAGTAGTTAGGTTTTAGTGTCTAGTTGGTATAGAAAATTTGAAATATGAATTTTTCACCATTTTTGCAAAAAAACGGAAAAAATGTAAAACGGCCATAATTTTTGCATACGACGTCGAAAAAAAGTTTAATATATAAAAAAACAAGAGAAAAATTGGGACTCAATTTCACCTGGGTTGAAGTTTTCTCAGATTCTCAAAATTCCAAATGTAAAAAAAAATTATTTCAAAAAGAAGACTTTTTCCAGAAAAATAAAAAAAATTATAAAAATATTTTTATTTAAGAATAAATAAATGATGTCATATTTGGATGCCTCACATTTTTTGATAATAACGGATATATTATTTTTCAAATTTCAATTTACAGATTTAAAGATATTAATTATGCCATATTAAATGAATAAATGGCAAAAATGAATAAAATCGTATTATTACTTATTTTATTTTCATTAAAATTCAATATTATTATTACTTATTTTTTTATCTTAATAATTCTTTGGAATTCAAAAAATTAAATCATGTGACATGAAGACCTAAGAGTTAGTAGGATTGATAACTTACTATTGTCAGGAAAACAATAAGTGCAGACTTGGAAACCAGGGGCGATAGAACCTGAAAGTTAAGCGTGCCTATCGCCCCTGAAAGTTAAGCGTGCTCGGGCTGAAGCAGTGAGAGGATGGGTGACCGACCGGGAAGTTAGACGATTTGGAATGAGTGAGAGGATGGGTGACCGACCGGGAAGTTAGACGATTTGGAATGAGTCTTCCACGTTGGAATAGTGATTAAAGACGATTAGATATTAAGTTGTCAAATAATTCAAAGATTTGAAATATATATATAATTAAAAAAATTCGAAAAAAGTAAAAAAAGAATTGAAAAAACTTTAGTCCAGGTTGGTAACACCAACCGGGACTAAAGGTCCTCCAGCCCCAGCACGCCACGTGGAGGGCCTTTAGTCCCGGTCCGTGTTGAACCCGGACTAAGGGGGGGATTTAATCCCCACCCTTTAGTGCCGGTTGTAAAACCGGGACTTAATGCCCTTACGAACCGGGACTAAAGACCCGTTTTCTACTAGTGGTCTAGCAGGCTTGTCGCTCCCTAGCAGGTCTCCTAACCATATTCTCTGGCCTATAAATACCCAAATATTCCCCCAACATCAAAGAGAGCCATGAAAATACTTTTTCACCGCCGGAAGCCTCCGTTCCCGAGAGATCCAATCTTGGAGCCTTTTTCGGTAATGTGCCAGAGGGGGTTTCAATCACGGAGGGCATCTACATCAACTCCATTGCCCCTCCGATGATGCGTGAGTAGTCCACCACAGACCTACGGGTCCGTAGCTAGTAGCTAGATGGCTTCTTCTCTCTCTTTTATCTTCAATACCATGTTCTTCATGATACTCATGGAGATCTATCGGATGTAATCCTCTTTTGTGGTGTGTTTGTCAAGATGCGATGAATTTTGAGATTATGTTCAGATTATCCATGAATCTTATTTGAATCTCCTTTGAATTCTTATTTGCATGATTTCATATCCTTGCAAGTCTCTTCGATTTATTGGTTTGGTTTGGCCAACTAGATTGGTAATTCTTGCAATGCGAGAAGTGGTTGGTTTTGGGTTCAATCTTGCAGTGTCCTCACCCAGTGACATAGTAGGGGTAGCGAGGCACGTATCGTATTGTTGCCATCAAGGGTAACAAGATGGTATTTTCATCATATTGCTTGAGTTTATCCGTCTACATCATGTTGTTGGGGAACATTGCATGGGAAACAAAAAATTTCCTACGCACACGAAGATCTATCCATGGTGATGAGCATCTACGAGGGGGAGAGTGGATCTACATACCCTTGTAGATCGCTAAGTGGTAAGCGTTAAGAAACGCAGTTGATGTAGTCGAACGTCTTCGCGATCCAAATCGCCAAGCGTCCCGCGATCCCATCACGACCCTTCTCGCGATCCAATCACGATATGTCCCACGATCCCATCATGATCCCTCCCATGATCAAATCATGAATCTATTGGGGAACGTTGCATGGGAAACAAAAAAATTCCTACGCACACACAAGATCTATCCATGGTGATGAGCATCTACGAGAGGGAGAGTGGATCTACATACCCTTGTAGATCGCTAAGCGGGAAGCGTTAAGAAACGCGGTTGATGTAGTCGAACGTCTTCGCGATCAAAATCGCCGAGCGTCCCACGATCCCGTCACGATCCGTCCCACGATCCCATCACGATCCGTCCCGCAATCCAATCATGAATCGTCTCGCGATCATGATCACGGTCCTTCCGATCTAGCGCCCAACGGACGACACCTCCGCGTTCAGCACATGTATAGCTCGATGACGATCTCCGCCTTCTTGATCCAGCAAGAGGGAGCGGAGAGGTAGATGAGTTCTCCGGCAGGACAATGGCGTGGTGGCGGTGGTGGTGAACTAATCCTGCAGGGCTTCGCTTAAGCACCGCAGAACTAATCTAGAGGAGAAACAAATCTAGAGGAAGAAGAGGGCAGCACGTGGCAATTAGGGTTGGCTTTCCCCTCTAAATCCTTTAGTATATATAGGAGGGAGGGGGAGCAGGCAGCCTCAAACCCTCAAGGTTTGGTCGAAATTGGAGATGGAGGAGTGCTACTCCAATCCTATTAGGAGTATGATTCCTCGTTTCCACTTGGAAACTCTTTCCACCTCTCCACCTTTTGGGTTTTCCCCACCTCTAGCCGCATGGGCCTTAGTGGGGGCTTAGACCAGACCACCAGGGGCTGGTTTAACTCCTCCCACAGCCCATGAGGTCCGTTGGGTCGAGACACCCCTCCCGATGGTCCCCGACACCCTCCCAGCACTCCCGGTACACTACCGATGAGCCCGAAACTTTTCCGGTAACCAAAATGTTGGAAATATGCCCTAGAGGCAATAATAAAATGGTTATTATTGTATTTCCTTGTTCATGATAATTGTCTATTGTTCATGCTATAATTGTGTTAACCGAAAACCGTAATACATGTGTGAATAAATAGACCACAACATGTCCCTAGTGAGCCTCTAGTTGGCTAGCTCGTTGATCAATAGATGGTCATGGTTTCATGACCATGGACATTGGATGTCATTGATAACGGGATCACATCATAAGGAGAATGATGTGATGGACAAGATCCAATCCTAAGCATAGCACAAGTTCGTGTAGTTCGTTTGCTAAAGCTTTTCTAATGTCAAGTATTGTTTCCTTAGACCATGATATTGTGCAATTCCCGGATACGGTAGGAATCCTTTGGGTGTGCCAAACAACACAACGTAACTAGGTGGATATAAAGGTACACTATGGGTATCTCCGAAAGTGTCTGTTGGGTTGGCACGAATCGAGACTGGGATTCGTCACTCCGTGTGACGAAGAGGTATCTCTGGGTCCACTCGGTAAGACATCATCATTAATTATCTCAGTGTGACTAAGGAGTTAGCCACCGGATGATGTGTTACGGAACGAGTAAAGAGACTTGCCGGTAACAAGATTGAACAAGGTATAGGGATACCGACGATCGAATCTCGGGCAAGTATCATACCGGTAGACAAAGGGAATTGCATACGAGATTGATTGAATCCCCGACATCGTGGTTCATCCGATGAGATCATCGTGGAGCACGTGGGAGCCAATATGGGTATCCAGATCCCGCTGTTGGTTATTGACCGGAGAGGTGTCCCGGTCATGTCTACGTGCCTCCCGAACCCGTAGGGTCTACACACTTAAGGTTCGCTGATGCTAGGGTTCTGGGAAATAGTGTATGTGGTTACCGAAGGTCGTCGGAGTCCCGGATGAGATCCCGGACGTCACGAAGAGTTCCGAAATGGTCCGTAGGTAAAGATTCATATATAGGAAGTGAGGTTTTGGTCACCGGAAGTGTTTCGGACATCACCGGTAACGTACCGGGACCACCGAAAGGGTTCCGAGGGTCCACCATGTGGGGCCACAAGCACCAGAGGGCTGCATGGGCCACAAGTGGGAGGGAACCAGCCCCTAGGTGGGCTGGTGCGCCCCCCACAAGGGACCAAGGCGCAGAACTAGGTGGGAGGGGGCAAACCCTAGGGCAGATGGGCCCTAGGCCCACCCTAGAGCTGCCGCACCCCTCTTCCCTCCCTTGGCCGCCGCCCCAAGGCCAATCTAGGGCCGGCCGCAGCCCTAGGGTGGGAACCCTAGGGGCTGCACCCTCCCTCCTCCTCCTCCTCCTATATATAGTGGGGTTTTGGGGGCTACCATCTACACGAGTTCCTCTCTGTCTATCGGCGCAGCCCTACCCCTTCTCCTCCTCGTCCTTCGTAGTGCTTGGCGAAGCCCTGCCGGAGTACCACGTAGCTCCACCGTCACCATGTCGTCGTGCTGCCTGAGCTCTCCCTCAACCACTCCTTCCTCCTTGCTGGATCAAGGCGTAGGAGACTTCACCGGGCTGCACGTGTGTTGAACGCGGAGGCGCCGTTGTTCGGCACTTAGATCGAAATCCACCGCGATCTGAATCGCTGCGAGTACGACTCCACCAATCGTGTTCTAGTAAAGCTTCCACTTTGCGATATCCTCTTACTCGTTGCTGGTTTCTACATAGATGGATCTTGGTGATCGTAGGAATTTTTTTCATTTACTACTACGTCTCCCAACACTGGCATCATGAGCTAGGTCTATCCGTAGAATCTATGCACGAGTAGAACACAAGTTGTTGTGGGCGTCGAGCTTGTTAATTTGCTTACCGTTACTAGTCTTATCTTGATTCGACGGTATTGTGGGATGAAGCGGCCCGGACCAACTTTACACGTACGCTTACGTGAGACCGGTTCCACCGTGTGACATGCACTTGTTGCATAAGGTGGCTAGCGGGTGTCTGTCTCTCCCACCTTAGTCGGCTTGGATTCGGTGAAAAGGGTCCTTATGAAAGGGTAAATAGCAATTGGCATATCACGTTTTGGTTTTGGCATAGGTAAGAAACGTTCTTGCTAGAAACCTATAGCAGCCACGTAAAAACTTGCAACTACAAATTAGAGGACGTCTAACTTGTTTTTGCAGCATATGCCTTGTGATGTGATATGGCCACAGGATACGATGTGATGGATTGTGATGTATGAGATTGATCATGTTCTTGTAATAGGATTCACGACTTGCATGTGAATGAGCATGACAAGAGGCAGGAGCCATAGGAGTTGTCTTATTTTATTGTATGACCTGCGTGTCAATCATAAACGACATGTAATTACTTTACTTTATTGCTAATCGTTAGCCATAGTAGTAGAAGTAATAGTTGGCGAGACAACTTCACGAAGACACGATGATGGAGATCATGGTGTCGTGCCGGTGACAGTGATGATCATGGTGCCCCGAAGATGGAGATCAAACGAGCAAGATGATATTGGCCATATCATGTCACTATATTGATTGCATGTGATGTTTATCATGTTTACATCTTAATTTCTTAGAACGACGGTAGCTAAATAAGATAATCCCTCACTAAAATTTCAAGAAAAGAGTTCACCCTGACTGTGCACCGTTGCTAAGGTTCGTTGTTCCGAAGCACCACGTGATGATCGGGTGTGATAGATTCTAACGTTCGCATACAACGGGTGTAAGCCAGATTTACACACGCAATACACTTAGGTTGACTTGACGAGCCTAGCATGTACGGACATGGCCTCGGAACACGAGATACCGAAAGGTCGAACATGAGTCGTATAGAAGATACGATCAACATGGAGATGTTCACCAGGGATGACTAGTCTGTCTCACGTGATGATTGGACACGGGCTAGTTGACGTGGATCATGTGTCACTTGGATAACTAGAGAGATGTCTATCTAAGTGGGAGTTCATTAAATAATTTGATCATATGAACTTAATTATCATGAACTTAGTCTAAAATTGTCTTTACAATCTATATTGTAGATCCAATGGCCAACGCTAATGTTGCCCTCAACTTCAACACGTTCCTAGAGAGAACCAAGCTGAAAGATGATGGAAGCAACTATGCGGACTGGGTCCGTAGCTTGAGGATCATCCTCATAGCTTCCAAAAGATTGTATGTCCTTGATGCACCGCTAGGTGACCCACCCATTTTCCCAGCGGACCAAGATGTTGCAAACGCTTGGCAATCACGCTGTGATGATTACTCCCTTGTTCAGTGCGACATGCTTTACAGTTTAGAACCAGGGCTCCAAAAGCGTTTTGAGCAACACAGAGCATATGAGATGTTCCAAGAGCTGAAATTGGTTTTCCAAGCTCATGCCCGGGTCGAGAGATATGATGTCTCCGACAAGTTCTTCAGTTGTAAGATGGAGGAGAATAGTTCTGTCAGTGAGCACATACTCAAAATGTCTGGGTTGCACAACCGCTTGTCTCAGCTGGGAGTTAATCTTCCGGATGACTCGGTCATTGACACAATCCTCCAGTCACTTCCACCTAGCTACAAGAGGTTTGTGATGAACTACAACATGCAGGGTATGGAGAAGTCCATTCCTGAGTTGTACTCGATGCTGAAACCAGCGGAGGTCGAGATCAAAAAGGAGCATCAAGTGTTGATGGTGAATAAGACCACTAGTTTCAAGAAAGGCAAGGGTAAGAAGAACTTCAACAAGGACGGCAAAGCAGTTGCCGCGCCTGGTAAGCAAGTTGCCGGGAAGAACAACAACAATGGATCCAAGCCTGAGACTGAGTGCTTTTATTGCAAGGGTACCGGTCACTGGAAGCGGAACTGCCCAAGTACTTAGCGGATAAGAAGGCCGGCAACATTAAAGGTATATGTGATATACTTGTTATTGATGTGTACCTAACCAGCACTCATAGTAGCTCCTGGGTATTTGATACCGGTGCAGTTTCTCACATTTGTAACTCCAAGCAGGAGCTACGGAATAAGCGGAGACTGGCAAAGGACGAGGTGACGATGCGCGTCGGGAATGGTTCCAAGGTCGATGTGATCGCCGTCGGCACGCTGCCTCTACATCTACCTTCGGGATTAGTTTTAAACCTTAATAATTGTTATTTAGTACCAGCTTTGAGCATGAACATTGTATCTGGATCCCGCTTGATGCGAGATGGCTACTCATTTAAATCTGAGAATAATGGTTGTTCTATTTATATGAGAGAAATGTTTTATGGTCATGCCCCGCTGGTCAATGGTTTATTTTTGATGAATCTCGAATGTGATGTTACACATGTCCATAGTGTGAGTACCAAAAGATGTAAGGTTGATAATGATAGTCCCACTTACATGTGGCACTGCCGCCTTGGTCATATTTGTGTCAAACGCCTGAAGAAGCTCCATGCTGATGGACTTTTGGAGTCTCTTGATTTTGAATCATTTGACACGTGCGAACCACCTCATGGGCAAGATGACAAGGACTCCGTTCTCTGGAACAATGGAGTGAGCAACTGACTTGTTGGAGATAATACATACCAATGTATGCGGTCCAATGAGCGTTGAGGCTCGCGGTGGCTACCGTTATGTTCTCACCCTCACTGATGACTTAAGCAGATATGGGTATGTCCACTTAATAAAACACAAGTCTGAAACCTATGAAAAGTTCAAGGAATTTCAGAGTGAGGTAGAGAATCAACGTGATAGGAAAATAAAGTGCCTACGATCTGATCGTGGCGGAGAATATTTGAGTCACGAGTTTGGCACGCACCTAAGGAAATGTGGAATTGTTTCACAACTCACGCCGCCTGGCACACCTCAGCGAAATGGTGTGTCTAAACGTCGTAATCGCACCCTATTGGATATGGTGCGATCTAAAAGTTTGGGGTTGCGATGCTTATGTGAAGAAACTTCAACCTCAGAAGCTCGAACCCAAATCGGAAAAGTGCGTCTTCATAGGATACCCCAAAGAAACTATTGGGTATACCTTCTACCTCAGATCCGAAGGCAAAGTCTTTGTGGCCAAGAATGGATCCTTTCTTGAGAAAGAGTTTCTCTCAAAAGAAGTAAGTGGGTGGAAAATAGTGTTGGAAATATGCCCTAGAGGCAATAATAAAATGGTTATTATTGTATTTCCTTGTTCACGATAATCGTCTAGTGTTCATGCTATAATTGTGTTAACTAGAAACCGTAATGCATGTGTGAATACATAGACCACAACATGTCCCTAGTGAGCCTCTAGTTGGCTAGCTCGTTGATCAATAGATGGTCACGGTTTCATGACCATGGACATTGGATGTCATTGATAACGGGATCACATCATTAGGAGAATGATGTGATGGACAAGACCCAATCCTAAGCATAGCACAAGATCATGTAGTTCATCTGCTAAAGCTTTTCGAATGTCAAGTATCATTTCCTTAGACCATGAGATTGTGCAACTCCCGGATATCGTAGGATGCTTTGGGTGTGCCAAACGTCACAACGTAACTGGGTGGCTATAAAGGTGCACTAAGGAGTTAGCCACGGGATGATGTGTTGCAGAACGAGTAAAGAGACTTGCCGGTAATGAGATTGAACAAGGTATAGGGATACCGACAATCGAATCTCGGGCAAGTATCATACCGGTAGACAAAGGGAATTGTATACGGTATTGATTGAATCCCCGACATTGTGGTTCATCCGAAGAGATCATCGTGGAGCATGTGGGAGCCAACATGGGTATCCAGATCCCGCTGTTGGTTATTGACCGGAGAGGTGTCTCGGTCATGTCTACGTGTCTCCCGAACCCGTAGGGTCTACACACTTAAGGTTCGATGACGCTAGGGTTATAGGGAAATAGTGGACGTGGTTACCGAAGGTTGCTCGGAGTCCCGGACGTCACGAGGAGTTCCGGAATGGTCCGGAGACAAAGATTGATATATAGGAAGTGAGGTTTTGATTATCGGAAATGTTTCGGGCGTCACCGGTAGCGTACCGGGACCACCGGAAGGGTTATGGGGGTCCACTGGGAGGGGCCACAGGCCCAGGAGGGCTGCATGGGACGAAGGTGGAGGAAACCAGCCCCTAGGTGGGCTGGTGCGCCCCTCCCACCTGGCCCAAGGCCAAGCAAGGAGAGAGGGGGGCAAACCCTAGGCCTAGATGGGCCCTAGGCCCACCCTAGGACAGCTAGGGCTGCCACACCACCTCTCCCTCCCTCTTGGCCGCCGGCCAAGATCCCATCTAGGGTTGCCGCACCACCTAGGGTGGGAACCCTAGGGGTGGGCACCCTCCTCCCTCTCCTCCTATATATAGTGGTGCCCTTGGGGCTGTTTGAGACACGGATCTCTTTCTCCCACGGCGCAGCCCTACTCTTCCCTCTCCTCGTTCTCCGTAGTGCTTGGCGAAGCCCTGCCAGAGACCATGCAACTCCACCGTCACCATGTCGTCGTGCTGCCAGAGCTCTGCCTCAATCTCTCCTTCCTCCTTGTTGGATCAAGGCGTAGGAGACGTCGCCGGGCTGCACGTGTGTTGAACGCGGAGGCGCCGTTGTTCGGCACTAAGATCGGAGTCCACCGCGATCTGAATCGCTATGAGTACGACTCCACCAACCGCGTTCTTGTAACGCTTCCGCTTAGATATCTTCAAAGGTATGAAGATGCACTCTCCCCTTACTCGTTGCTGGTTTCTCCATAGATAGATCTTGGTGAACACGTAGGAAATTTTTTGATTTACGACTACGTCTCCCAACAATGGCATCATGAGCCAGGTCTATGCGTAGAATCTATGCACGAGTAGAACACAAAGTTGTTGTGGGCATCGATCTTGTTAATTTTCTTACAACTACTATTCTTATCTTGATTTGGCGGTATTGTGGGATGAAGCGGCCCGGACCAACTTTACACGTATGCTTACGTGAGACCGGTTCCACCGCCTGACATGCACTTGTTGCATAAGGTGGCTAGCGGGTGTCTGTCTCTCCCACCTTAGCCGGATTGGATTTGATGAAAAGGGTCCTTATGAAGTGTAAATAGCAATTGGCATATGACGTTGTGGTTTTAGCGTAGGTAAGAAACATTCTTGCTAGAAACCTATAGCAGCCACGTAAAAACTTGCAACTGCAAATTAGAGGACGTCTAACTTGTTTTTGCAGCATATGCCTTGTGATGTGATATGGCCAAAGGATGTGATGTGATGCATTGTGATGTATGAGATTGATCATGTTCTTGTAATAGATTTTCACGACTTGCATGTCGATGAGTATGACAACCGGCAGGAGCCATAGGAGTTGTCTTATTTTGTTGTATGACCTGCGTGTCAATAATAAACACCATGTAATTACTTTACTTTATTGCTAAACATTAGCCATAGTAGTAGAAGTAATAGTTGGCGAGACAACTTCATGAAGACACGATGATGGAGATCATGGTGATGGAGATCATGATGATGGAGATCATGGTGTCGTGCCGGTGACAGTGATGATCATGGTGCCCCGAAGATGGAGATCAAAGGAGCAAGATGATATTGGCCATATCATGTCACTATATTGATTGCATGTGATGTTTATCATGTTTACATCTTATTTTCTTAGAACGACAGTAGTACATAAGATGATCCCTCAATAAAATTTCAAGAAAGGTGTTCACCCTAACTGTTTACCGTTGCTAAGGATCGTTGTTCCGAAGCACCACATGATGATCGGGTGTGATAGGTTCTAACGTTCGCATACCACGGGTGTAAGACAGATTTACACACGCGAAACACTTAGGTTGACTTGACGAGCCTAGCATGTACAGACATGGCCTCGGAACACAGAAGACCGAAAGGTCGAACATGAGTCATATAGTAGATGCAATCAACATGGAGATGTTCACCATGGATGACTAGTCCGTCTCACGTGATGATCGGACATGGGCTAGTTGACATGGATCATGTATCACTTGGATGACTAGAGAGATGTCTATCTAAGTGGGAGTTCATTAAATAATTTGATTATGTGAACTTAATTATCATGAACTTCGTCTAAAATTGTCTTTACAATCCATATTGTAGATCCAATGGCCAACGCTAATGTCACCCTCAACTTCAACGTGTTCCTAGAGAAAACCAAGCTGAAAGATGATGGAAGCAACTATGCGGACTGGGACCATAGCTTGAGGATAATCCTCATAGCTTCTAAGAGATTGTATGTCCTTGATGCACCGCTAGGTGACCCACCCATTTTCCCAGCGGACCAAGACGTTACGAACGCTTGGCAATCACGCTGTGATGATTACTCCCTTGTTCAGTGCGACATGCTTTACAGTTTAGAACCGGGGCTCCAAAATCATTTTGAGCAACACGGAGCATATGAGATGTTCCAAGAGCTGAAACTGGTTTTCCAAGCTCATGCCTCGGTCGAGAGATATGACGTCTCCGACAAGTTCTTCAGCTGTAAGATGGAGGAGAATAGTTCTGTCAGTGAGCACATACTCAAAATGTCTGAGTTGCACAACCGCTCGACTCAGCTGGGAGTTAATCTCCCGGATGACTCGGTCATTGACAGAATCCTCCAGTCGCTTCCACCTAGCTACAAAAGCTTTGTGATGAACTACAACATGCAGGGTATGGAGAAGTCCATTCCTGAGTTGTACTCGATGCTGAAATAAGCGGTGGTCGAGATCAAAAAGGAGCATCAAGTGTTGATGGTGAATAAGACCACTAGTTTCAAGAAAGGCAAGGGTAAGAAGAACTTCAAGAAGACGGCAAAGCTGTTGCCGCGCCCGGTAAGAAAGTTGTCGGGAAGAAGAGCAAGAATGGACCCAAGCCTGAGACTGAGTGCTTTTATTGCAAGGGTACCGGTCACTTGAAGCGGAACTGCCCCAAGTACTTAGCAGATAAGAAGGACGGTAACGTTAAAGGTATATGTGATATACTTGTTATTGATGTGTACCTAACCAGCGCTCGTAGTAGCTCCTGGGTATTTGATACCGGTGCAGTTGCTCAAATTTGTAACTCCAAGCAGGAGGTGCGGAATAAGCGGAGACTGGCAAAGGACAAGGTGACGATGCGCGTCGGGAATGGTTCCAAGGTCAATGTGATCGTCGTCGGCATGCTACCTCTACATCTACCTTCAGGATTAGTTTTAAACCTCAATAATTGTTATTTAGTACCAGTTTTGAGCATGAACATTGTAACAGGATCTCGTTTGATGCGAGATGGCTACTCATTTAAATCTGAGAATAATGGTTGTTCTATTTATATGAGAGAAATGTTTTATGGTCATGCTCCGCTAGTCAATGGTCTATTTTTGATGAATCTCGAACGTGATGTTACACATGTCCATAGTGTGAGTACCAAAAGATGTAAGATTGATAATGATAGTCCCACTTACATGTGGCACTGCCGCCTTGGTCATATTGATGTCAAGCGCATGAAGAAACTCCATGCTGATGGACTTTTGGAGTCTCTTGATTTTGAATCATTTGACACGTGCGAACCATGCCTCATGGGAAAGATGACCAAGACTCCGTTCTCCAGAACAATGGAATGAGCAACTGACTTGTTGGAAATAATACATAGCGATGTATGCGGTCTAATGAGTGTCGAGGCTCGCGGTGGCTACCGTTATGTTCTCACCCTCACTGATGACTTAAGCAGATATGGGTATGTCTACTTAATGAAACACAAGTCTGAAACCTTTGAAAGGTTCAAGGAATTTTAGAGTGAGGTAGAGAATCAACGTGAGAGGAAAATAAAGTGCCTACGATCTGATCGTGGCGGAGAATATTTGAGTCACGAGTTTGGCACACACCTAAGGAAATGTGGAATTGTTTCACAACTCACGCCGCCTGGCACACCTCAGAGAAATGGTGTGTCTGAATGTCTTAATCACACTCTATTGGATATGGTGCGATCTATGATGTCTCTTACCGACTTACGCTATCATTTTGGGGATATGCATTAGAGACTGTCGCATTCACTTTAAATAGGGCACCGTCAAAGTCCGTTGAGACGACACCGTATGAATTATGGTTTGGAAAGAAACCTAAGCTATCGTTTCTAAAAGTTTGGGGATGTGATGCTTATGTGAAAAAACTTCAACCTGAGAAGCTCGAACCCAAAGCGGAAAAGTGTGTCTTCATAGAATATCCCAAAAAGACTATTGGGTATACCTTCTACCTCAGATCCGAAGGCAAAGTCTTTGCTGCCAAGAATGGATCCTTTCTCGAGAAATAATTTCTGTCAAAATAAGTAAGTGGGAGGAAAATAGAACTTGATGAGGTAATCGTACCTCCACTCGAACCGGAGAGTAGCGCAGCATGAGAAGTTGTTTCCGTGGAGCCTACACCAGCTAGAGAGGAAGTTAATGATGATGATCATCAAACTTCAGATCAAGTTGCTATTTGAAGGTCCACTAGGACACGTTCCGCACCAGAGTGGTACGGCAACCCTGTCCTGGAGATCATGTTGTTAGACAACGGTGAACCTTCGAACTATGAAGAAGCGATGGCGGGCCTGGATTCCAACAAATGGCTTGAAGCCATGAAATCCGAGATAGGATCCATGTATGAGAACAAAGTATGGACTTTGGTGGACTTGCCTGATGACAAGCGAGCCATTGAAATAAATGGATCTTTAAGAAGAAGACTGACGCGGATGGTAATGTGACCATCTATAAGGCTCGGCTTGTCGCTAAGGGTTATCGACAAGTTCAAGGAGTTGACTACGATGAGATTTTCTCACCCGTAGCGATGCTGAAGTCCGTCTGAATCATGTTAGCAATTGCCGCATTTTATGATTATGAGATCTCACAAATAGACGTCAAAACGGCATTCCTTAATGGCTTCCTTAAGGAAGAACTGTATATGATGCAGCCGGAAGGTTTTGTCAATCCTAAAGATGCTAACAAGGTATGCAAGCTCCAGCGCTCCATCTATGGGCTGGTGCAAGCATCTCGGAGTTGGAACATTTGCTTTAATCAGGTGATTAAAGCGTTTGGGTTTATGCAGGTTTATGGAGAACCCTGTATTTACAAGAAAGTGAGTGGGAGCTCTGTAGCATTTCTCATATTATATGTGGGTGACATATTGTTGATGGGAAATGATATAGAACTTTTTGACAGTGTAAAGGCCTACTTGAATAAGTGTTTTTCAATGAAGGACCTTGGAGAAGCTGCTTACATATTAGGCATCAAGATCTATAGAGATAGATCGAGACGCCTCATTGGTCTTTCACAAAGCACATACCTTGAAAAGATATTGAACAAGTTCAATATGGATCAGTCCAAGAAGGGGTTCTTGCCTGTATTACATGGTGTGAGAATGAGTATGGCTCAATGCCCGACCACGACAAATGATAGAGAAGAGATGAGTGTCATCCCCTATGCTTCAGCCATGGGCTCTATTATGTACGCCATGTTGTGTACTAGACCTGATGACTTGCCATAAGTTTGGTAGGGAGGTACCAAAGTGATCCCGGAGCGGAACACTGGACAACGGTCAAGAATATCCCGAAGTACCTGAAAAGGACAAAGGACATGTTTCTTTTATATGGAGGTACCGAAGAGCTGGTCGTAAAGGGTTACGTCGATGCAAGCTTCGACACAGATCCGGATGACTCCAAGTCGCAAACCGGATACGTGTATATTTTGAACGGAGGGGCAGTCAGCTGGTGCAGCAGCAAGCAAATCGTCGTGGCGGCATCTACATGTGAAGCGGAGTACATAGCTGCTTCGGAAGCAGCAAAGAAAGGAGTCTGGATAAAGGAGTTCATCACCGACCTAGGAGTGATTCCAAGTGCGTCGGGCCCGATGACTCTATTCTGTGACAACACTAGAGCTATTGCCCTTGCGAAGGAGCCCAGGTTTCACAAGAAGAAAAGACACATCAAGCGCCGCTTCAACTCCATCCGTGATTACATTCAGGAGGGAGATATAGATATTTGTAAAGTGCATACAGATCTGAATGTCGCAAATCCGTTGACTAAACCTCTCTCACGAGCAAAACATGATCAACATCAGATTGCTATGGGTGTTCGATTCATCACAATGTAACTAGATTATTGACTCTAGTGCAAGTGGGAGACTGTTGGAAATATGCCCTAGAGGCAATAATAAAATGGTTATTATTGTATTTCCTTGTTCACGATAATCGTCTATTGTTCATGCTATAATTGTGTTAAACGGAAACCGTAATGCATGTGTGAATACATAGACCACAACATGTCCCTAGTGAGCCTCTAGTTCGCTAGCTCGTTGATCAATAGATGGTCATGGTTTCATGAGCATGGACATGGAGAATGATGTGATGGACAAGACCCAATCCTAATCATAGCACAAGATCGTGTAGTTCGTTTGCTAAAGCTTTTCCAATGTCAAGTATCATTTCCTTCGACCATGAGATTGTACAACTCCTGGATACTGTAGGAATGCTTTGGGTGTGCCAAACGTCACAACGTAACTGGGTGACTATAAAGGTGCACTACGGGTATCACCGAAAGTGTCTGTTGGATTGGCACGAATCGAGACTGGGATTTGTCACTTCGTTTGACGGAGAGGTATCTCTGGGCCCACTCGGTAAGACATCATCATAATGAGCTCAATGTGACTAAGGAGTTATCCACGGGATGATGTGTTGCAGAACGAGTAAAGAGACTTGCCGGTAACGAGATTGAACAAGGTATAGGGATACCGACGATCGAATCTCGGGCAAGTATCATACCGGTAGACAAAGGGAATGGTATACGGGATTGATTGAATCCCCGACATCGTGGTTCATCCAATGAGATCATCGTGGAGCATGTGGGAGCCAACATGGGTATCCATATCATGCTGTTGGTTATTGACCGGAGAGGTGTCTCGGTCATGTCTACGTGTCTCCCGAACCCGTAGGGTCTACACACTTAAGGCTCGATGACGCTAGGGTTATAGGGAAATAGTGTACGTGGTTACCAAAGGTTGTTCGGAGTCCCAGATGAGATCCCGGACGTCACGAGGAGTTCCGGAATGGTCCGGAGACAAAGATTGATATATAGGAAGTGAGGATTTGGCCATCGGAAGTGTTTCGGAAATTATCGGTAACGTATCGGGACCACCGGAAGGGTTTCGGGGGTCCACCATGTGGGGCCACCAGCCCCAGAGGGCTACGTGCGTCGATTGTGGAAGGGACCAGCCCAAAGTGGGCTGGTGCGCCCTTCACCCTGCCCCAAGGCGCAGGAAAGGTGGGAGGGAGGGGAAACCCTAGACCCATATGGGCCTAAGGCCCACTAGGGCTGCGCCCTCCCCCTCTCCCCTCTCTGGCCGCCAGTGACAACCCATCTAGGGTTATAGGGAAATAGTGGACATGGTTAACGAAGGTTGTTCGGAGTCCCAGAAGAGATCCCGGACGTCACGAGGAGTTCCGGAATGGTCCGGAGACAAAGATTGATATATAGGAAGTGAGGTTTTGGTTACCGGAAATGTTTCGGGCGACATCGGTAACGTACTGGGACCACCGGAAGGGGCCACGGGCCCCGGAGGGCTGAATGAGCCGAAGGTGGAGGGAACCAGCCCCTAGGTGGGCTGGTGCGCCCCTCCCACCTCGCCCAAGGCTCAGCAAGGAGAGAGGGGGCAAACACTAGGCCTAGATGGGCCCTAGGCCCACCCTAGGGCAGCTAGGGCTGCCGCACCACCTCTCCCTCCCTCTTGGCCGCCGACCAAGATCCCATCTAGGGATGCCGCACCACCTAGGGTGGGAACGCTAGGGGTGGGCACCCTCCTCCCTCTCCTCCTATATAGTGGTGCCCTTGGGGATGTTTGAGACACGCATCTCTTTCTCCCACGGCGCAGCCCTACTCCTCCCTCTCCTCGTTCTCCGTAGTGCTTGGCAAAGCCATGCCGGAGACCACACAGCTCCACTGTCACCATGCCGTCGTGCTGCCGGAGCTCTCCCTCAACCTCTCCTTCCTCCTTGCAGGATCAAGGCGTAGGAGACGTCACCGGGCTGCACGTGTGTTGAACGCGGAGGCGCTGTTGTTCGGCGCTAAGATCGGAGTCCAGCACGATCTGAATCGCTACGTGTACGACTTCACCAACCGCGTTCTTGTAACGCTTCCGCTAGAGATCTTCAAAGGTATGACGATGCACTCTCCCCTTACTCATTTCTGGTTTCTCCATAGATAGATATTGGTGAACACATAGGAAATTTTTTGATTTACTACTACGTCTCCCAACAAATAGAACTTGATGAGGTAATTGTACCTCCAGTCGAACCGGAGAGTAGTGCAGCATAGGAAGTTGTTTCTGTGGAGCCTGCACCGGCTGGAGAGGAAGTTAATGATGATGATCATGAAACTTCAGATCAAGTTACTGTTGAACGTCGAAGGTCCACCAAGATACGTTCCACACCAGAGTGGTACGGCAACCCTATCCTGGAGATCATGTTGTTGGACAACGGTGAACCTTCGAACTATGAAGAAGCAATGGCGGGCCCAGATTCCAACAAATGGCTTGAAGCCATGAAATCCGAGATAGGATCCATGTATGAGAACAAAGTATGTACTTTGGTGGACTTGCCTGATGATAAGCGAGCCATAGAAAATAAATAGATCTTTAAGAAGAAGACTGACGTGTATGGTAATGTGACTGTCTATAAGGCTCGGCTTGTCGCTAAGGGTTATCGACAAGTTCAAGGAGTTGACTACGATGAGATTTTCTCACCCGTAGCGAAGCTGAAGTCCGTCTGAATCATGTTAGAAATTGCGGCATTTTATGATTATGAGATCTGGCAAATGGACGTCAAAACGCCATTCCTTAATGGCTTCCTTAAGGAAGAACTGTATATGATGCAGCCGGAAGGTTTTGTCGATCCTAAATATGCTAACAAGGTATGCAAGCTCCAGCGGTCCATCTATGGGCTGGTGCAAGCATCTCGGAGTTGGAACATTCGCTTTAATTAGGTGATTAAAGCATTTGGGTTTATACAAGTTATGGAGAACCCTGTATTTACAAGAAAGTGAGTGGGAGCTCTATAACATTTCTCATATTATATGTGGATGATTTTGGAAATATGCCCTAGAGGCAATAATAAATTGGTTATTATCATATTTCCTTGTTCATGATAATCGTTTATTATCCGTGCTATAATTGTATTGATCGGAAACTCAGATACATGTGTGGATACATAGACAACACCATGTCCCTAGTATGCCTCTAATAGACTAGTTCGTTGATCAAAGATGGTTAAGGTTTCCTAGCCATGGACATGAGATGTCATTTGATAACGGGATCACGTCATTAGGAGAATGATGTGATGGACAAGACCCAAACTATAAACGTAGCATATGATCGTGTCAGTTTATTGCTACTGTTTTCTTCATGTCAAGTATCTGTTCCTATGACCATGAGATCATGCAACTCACTGACACCGGAGGAATACCTTGTGTGTATCAAACGTTGCAACGTAACTGGATGACTATAAAGGTGCTCTACAGGTATCTCCAAGGGTGTCTGTTGGGTTGGCATGGATCAAGACTGGGATTTGTTACTCTGTGTGACGGAGAGGTATCTTAGAGCCCACTCGTAATACAACATCACAACAAGCCTTGCAAGCAATGTGACTAAAGTGTTAGCCACGGGATCTTGTATTACATTACGAGTAAAGAGACTTGCCGGTAACAAGATTGAACTAGGTATGGAGATACCAACGATCGAATCTCGGGCAAGTAACATACCGAAGAACAAAGGGAACGACATACGGGATTAACTGAATCCTTGACATAGAGGTTCAACCGATAAAGATCTTCATAGAATATGTTGAACCAATATGGGCATCCAAGTCCCTCTATTGTTTATTGACCGTAGAGTTGTCTCGGCCATGTCTACATAGTTCTCGAACCCGCAGGGTCTACACACTTAAGGTTCGGTGACGTTTCGATAGTATAGAGTTTTGTACGGTGGTGACCGAAGGTTGTTCGGAGTCCCGGATGAGATCCTAGACGTCACGAGGAGCTCCGAAATGGTTCGGAGGTAAAGATTGATATATAGGAAGTCCTATTTTGGTCGCCGAAAAAGTTTCGGGCTCATCGGTAGTGTACCGGGAGTGCCGGTAGTGTACCGGGAGACCATCGGGAGGGGTATTTTGAACCAAGAAGCTACATGGGATGTGGGAGAGTGAATACCAGCCCTTAGTGGGCTGGTGGAATTACCACACAAGGCCCATGCGGCTGGGAAAGAAAAGCCCAAAGAGAAAAGGTGGAAAAAAGGCAAGAAGGCAAAAAAGGAAGGAGTCCTAGTCCTACTAGGATTGGAGGAGGAATCCTCCTCTCCTCCTTGGTTCGGCCGAAGCAAGGGCTGACCCCTTGAGGGCAAAACCTCCTCGTCTCTTCATATTATATATATTAGAGGTTTTAGGGTTTTTGGCACATGATTTTCAGCCACGTGCTACCCGTTCCTCTAGTGCATAGTTTCTCCTCTAGATCGGTTTTCTGCAGTGCTTAGGCGAAGCCCTACCGGAATTGCTCCACCACCATCGCCGCGGAGTTGTAATGCTGCCGGAGAAGTCGTCTACCTCTCCGTTCCCTCTTGCTGGATCAAGAAGGCGGAGATCGTCATCGAGCTGTACGTGTGCTGAACGCGGAGGTGCCATCCGTTCGGTACTAGATCGGAAGGATCGTGATCAAGATCGCGAGATGATTCATGATGAGATCGCGGGACGGATCGTGATTGGATCGCGGGATGCTCGGCGATTTGGATCGTGAAGACGTTCGACTACACCAACCGCGTATCTTAACGCTTCCCGCTTAGCGATTACAAGGGTATGTAGATCCACTCTTCCTCTCGTAGATGCTCATCAACATGGATAGATCTTGCGTGTGCGTAGGAAAATTTTTGTTTCCCATGCAACGTTCCCCAATAGTGGCATCATGAGCTAGGTCTATGTGTAGATGAGATCTCGAGTAGAACACAAAGAGTTTGTGGGTGTTGATTCTTAGATTGCTTCCTCCCTTGGTCGTGTTTTGGTTCAGCGGTATTGTGGGATGAAGCGTCCCGGACCAACCTTACTCATACGCTTACGAGAGACCGGTTCCATCGACTAACGTGTAACCTCGTTGCACAAAGATGGCTGGCGGGTGTCTGTTTGTCCTACTTTAGTTGGATCAGATTCGACAAAGGCGGTCCTTGAGAAGGTTGAAAAGCAACTTATGTATCACCGTTGTGGTTTTTGCGTAGGTGAGAATTGTTCTTGCTAGATACCCGTAGTAGCCACGTAAAACATGCAACAACAATTAGAGGACGTCTAACTTGTTTTTGCAGGGTATGTTGTGATGTGATATGGCCAATTACATGATGAGATATATGTGATGTATGAGATGATCATGTATTGTATAGAATATCACGACTTGCATGTCGATGAGTACGGCAACCAGCAGGAGCCATAGGGTTGTCTTTAATTATTGTATGACCTGCGTGTCAATCATTAAGCGCTATGTAATGCTTTACTATATCGCTAAGCGGTAGCAATAGTAGTAAAAGCATGGTGGGCACAACAACCCCGATGGCGACACGTTGATGGAGATCAAGATGATGGATATCATGGTGTCATGCCGGTGACGATGGAGATCATGCCGGTGCTTTAAGGATGGAGATCAAAAGCACAAGTTCATGGCCATATCATGTCACTTATGATTTGCATGTGATGTTAATCCTTTTATGCACCTTGTTTTGCTTAGGACGATGGTAGCATTATAAGGTGATCCCTCACTTAAATTTCAAGATAAATTGTGTTCTCCCCGAGTGTGCACCATTACAAAAGTTCGTCATGTCGAGACACCACGTGATGATTGGGTGTGATAGACTCTACGTTCACATACAACGGGTGCAAGCCAGTGTTGCACATGCGGAACACTCGGGTTAAACTTGACGAGCCTAGCATGTATAGACATGGCCTCGGAACACAAGAGACCGAAAGGTCGAACATGAGTCATATAGTAGATATGATCAATATAATGATGTTCACCATTGAAACCACCTCAACTCACGCGATGATCGGACTTGAGTTGGTGAATTTGGATCATGTATCACTCGAATTACCGGAGGGATGTCAATTTGAGTGGGAGTTCTTAGGTAATATGATTAATTGAACTCATTATCATGAACATAGTCAAAGTGTCTTTGCAAATTATGTAGTAGATTACTAGCTCATGATGTAGCTCCCTTGTATTTTTATATGTTCCTAGAGAAATAGAGTTGAAAGATGATGGTAGCAATATTGCGGACTGGGTCCGTGATCTGAGGATTGTCCTCATTGCTGCACAGAAGGCTTATGTCCTTAATGCACCGCTCGGTGCGCCAACTCCTCTAGCGTCGTCTGTAGATGTTGTGAACATCTGACAAGCACGTTCTGATGACTACTTGATAGTTTAGTGCGTCATGCATTACGGCTTAGAATTGAGCTCCGAAACGTTTTGAACTTCGCGAAACATATGAGATGTTCTAAGAGCTGAAATTAGGATCTCAGGCTCGTGTCCGTGTTGCAAGATATGAGATCTCCAACAAGATTCTTTGCCTGCAAGATGAAAGAGAATAGCTCAATCGTTGAGCATGTGCTCAGATTGTCTGGGTGCTACAATCACTTGAATCGAGTGGGAGTTGATCTTCCAGATAAGATAGTGATTGATATAGTTCTCCAAGTCACTGTAACTAAGCTACTAGAACTTAGTGATGAACTATAAAATGCCAGGGATAGAAATAATGATCCCTGAGCTGTTTGCAATGTTTGACACCGCGAAGGTAGAAATCAAGAAGGAGCGTCAAGAGTTGATGGTTAGTAAAACCACAAGTTTCGAGAAGGACAAGGGCAAGGAGGGAAAATTCATGGATGGCAAGTCAGTTGCTGCTCCAGTGAAGCAACCCAAAGTTGAACCCAAACCCGAGACTAAGTGCTTCGATTATGAGGAGAGCGGTCGCTGAAGCGGAACAACCCTAGATACTTGGTAGATAAGAAGGCTGGCAACGTCGACAGAAGTATATTTGATATACGTGTTATTGATGTGTACCTTGCTAGTACTCCTAGTAGCACCTGGGTATTGGATACCGGTTCGGTTACTAAATGTTAGTAACTCGAAATAAAAGCTACAGAATAAACGGAGAGCTAGCTAAGGGTGAGGTGACGATGTGTGTTGGAAATGTTTCCAAAGGTTGATGTGATCAACATCGCACACTCTCTCTACCTTCGGGATTAGTGACGAACCTGAATAAAATGTTATTTGGTGTTTTGCGCTGAGCATGAACGTGATTAGATCGTGTTTATTGCAACACGGTTATTAATTTAAGTTAGAGAATAATGGTTATTCTGTTTACATGAATAATACCTTCAATTGTCATGCACCCAGTGAGAATGGTTTGTTGAATCTTGATCGTAGTAAATACACATGTTCATAACATTGATGCAAAAAGATACAAAGTTACTAATGATAGTACCACATACTTGTGGCACTACCGCTAAATGTCATATTGGTATAAAGCGCATGAAGAAACTCCATGTTGATGGATCTTTGGACTCATCCGATTTCGAATCGGTTGAGACATGCGAACCATGCCTCTTGGGCAACATGACTAAGGACCCCGTTTTCCAGTTTGATGGAGCGGGCAATTGATTCATTGGAAATAATACATGTTGATGTATGCAATCCAATGATTCTTGTAGCGTGCGGTGGATATCGTTATTTTCTTACCTTCACTGATGATTTGAGAAGATATGGTGTATATTTACTTAATGAAACAGAAGTCTGAATCATTTGAAAAGTTCAAGCAAATTCAGAGTGAGGTTTAAGATCATCGTGACAAGAAGATAAAAATGTATGCGATATGATCGTGGAGGTGAATATCTGAGTTACGAGTTTGGCATACAACTTTAGACAATGTGAAAGTTGTTTCACAACTCACGCCACCTGGAACACCATAGTGTGATGGTGTGTCCGAACGTCATATTCATGCTCTATTGGATATGGTGTGTGCTATGATGTCTCTTATCGTTTTGCTACTATAGTTTTGGGGTTATGCATTAGAGACAACTACATTCACTTTAAATGGGGCACCCTCTAAATCCGTTGAGATGACACCGTGTGAATTATGGTTTGATAGAAACCTAAGCTGGTATTTCTTAATGTTTGGGGCTGCGACGCTTGTATGGAAAATGTTTTCACCTAATGAGCTCAAACCCAAAGTGGACAAATGCATCTTCATAGAACACCCTAAGAACAGTTGGGTATACCTGCTATCTCAGATCCAAGCATAAAGTGTTTGTTGCTAAAACTGGGTCCTTTCTCGAGAAAAAGTTTCTCTCGAAAGAATTGATGAGGTTGTTGAATCTTTGTTTCAACCAGGGAGTAGCGCGGCGCAGGAAGATGTTTCTGTGAAGCCTAAGTCAATTGACGAGGAAGTTAATGATGATGATCATGAAGCTTCGGATCAAGATACTATCAAACCTCGTAGGTCGACAAGGATGCGTACTGCTCCTGAGTGGTACGACAACCCTATCTTGGAGGTCATGTTGTTGGACAATGATGAACCTACGAGCAATGGAGAAGCGATGATGGGCCCGGATTCCGACAAATGGTTAGAGGCCATGAAATCCGAGAAAGGATCCATGTATAAAAACCAAGTGTAGACTTTGGTAGACTTGCTCGTTGGACAGCAGGTCGTCGAGTACAAATGGACCTTTAAGATGAAGACAGACACTGATGGTAAATGTCACCATTTATGAAAGCTCAACTTGTTGCAAAGAATTTTACGACAAGTTCAAGGACTTGACTGCGATGAGACTTTCTCACTCGTAGCGATGCTAAAGTCTGTTGAAATTATGTTACCAGTTTCTGCATTTTTCAATTATGAAATCTGGCAGATGGATGTCAAAACATAGTTTCCTTCCTTAAGGAATGGTTATATGAGATACAACCAGAAGGTTTGATCTGTCCTAAGGATGCTAAAAGCTGTGCAATCTTCAGTGATCCTTCTATGGACTAAAGCAAGCATCTCGGAGTTGGAATATACGCTTTGATGAGGTGATCAAAGTTTTTGAGTCTATGCAAAGTTCATGAGAAACTTGTATTTACAATAAAGTGAGTGGGAGCACTATAGAGTTTCTGATAAGCATATGTGGATGACGTATTGTTGATCGTAAATGATGTAGAATTTCTGGAAAGCATAAAGGGTTGTTTGAAAAGAGTTTTTCAAAGGAAGACCTGGATAAAGCTACTTAATTGTTGGGCATCGAGATCTATAGAGATAGATCAAGACGTCTGATAAGACTTTCAATGAGGACATACCTTGACAAGATTTTGAAAGAGTTCAAAATGGATCAGTCAAAGAAAGAGTTCTTGCCTGATTTGTAAGGTGTGAAGTTGAGTGAGACTCAAAGCTCGACCACGGCAGAAGAAAGAGAAAGGACGAAGGTCGTCCCCTATGCCATAGCCATAGGCTCTATATTATGACATGTTTTGTACTGCACCTGGTGTGTGCCTTGCCATGAGTCTATCAAGCGGTAAAAGAGTGATCCAGGAGTGGATCACTAGACCGCGGTCAAAATTATCCTTAGTAACCAAAGGACTAAGGAGATGTTTCTCAATTATGGAGGTGATAATGAGTTCATCGTAAAGAGTTATGTCGATGCAAGCTTTAACACCAATCCGAATGACTCTTAGTAGCAATCCGGATACGTATAGTGGAGTAGCCATTTGGAATAGCTCCAAGTGGAGTGTGGTAGCAGTGTCTACAGTAAGACATAGAGATTTGCAAAGTACACACAGATCTGAATGTCGCAAACCCGTTGATTAAAAGACCTCACTCACATGCAGAGCGTGATCGAGCCCCAGAACTCATTGGGTGTTAGATTCATAACAATACGAATCACATGGTGATGTGAACTAGATTATTGACTCTAGTGCAAGTGGGAGACTGTTGGAAATATGCCCTAGAGGCAATAATAAATTGGTTATTATCATATTTCCTTGTTCATGATAATCGTTTATTATCCGTGCTATAATTGTATTGATCGGACACTCAGATACATGTGTGGATACATAGACAACACCATGTCCCTAGTATGCCTCCAATAGACTAGCTCGTTGATCAAAGATGGTTAAGGTTTCCTAGCCATGGACATGAGATGTCATTTGATAACGGGATCACGTCATTAGGAGAATGATGTGATGGACAAGACCCAAACTATAAATGTAGCATATGATCGTGTCAGTTTATTGCTACTGCTTTCTGCATTTCAAGTATCTGTTCCTATGACCATGAGATCATGCAACTCACTGACACCGGAGGAGTACCTTGTGTGTATCAAACGTCGCAACGTAACTGGGTGACTATAAAGGTGCTCTACAAGTATCTCTAAGGGTGTCTGTTGGGTTGTCATGGATCAAGACTGGGATTTGTTACTCTGTGTGACGGAGAGGTATCTTAGGGCCCACTCGGTAATATAACATCACAACAAGCCTTGCAAGCAATGTGAATAAAGTGTTAGCCATGGGATCTTGTATTACATAACGAGTAAAGAGACTTTCCGATAACGATATTGAACTAGGTATGGAGATACCGACGATCGAATCTCGGGCAAGTAACATACCGAAGAACAAAGGGAACAACATATGGGATTAACTGAATCCTTGACATAGAGGTTCAACCGATAAAGATCTTCATAGAATATGTAGGAACCAATATGGGCATCCAGGTCCCGCTATTGGTTATTGACCGTAGAGGTGTCTCGGTCATGTCTACATAGTTCTCGAACCTGCAGGGTCTGCACACTTAAGGTTCGGTGACGTTTCGATAGTATAGAGTTATGTATGGTGGTGACCAAAGGTTATTCGGAGTCCCAGATGAGATCCTAGACGTCACGAGGAGCTCTGGAATGTTCTGGAGGTAAAGATTGATATATAGGAAGTCCTATTTTGGTCGCCGGAAAAGTTTACGGCTCATCGGTAGTGTACCGGGAGTGCAGGTAGTGTACCGGGATACAAATCGGGAGGGGTATTTCGACACAAGAGGCTACATGGGCTGTGGGAGAGTGAATACCAGCCCTTAGTGGGCTGGTGGAAGTCCCACACAAGGCCCACACGACTGGGAAAGAAAAGCCCAAAGAGAAAAGGTGGAAAAAAAGGCAAAAAGGCAAAAAAGGAAGGAGCCCTAGTCCTACTAGGATTGGAAGAGGAATCCTCCTCTCCTCCTTGGTTCGGACGAAGCAAGGGCTGGCCCCTTGAGGTCCAAGCCTCCTCCTCTCTTACTCTTATATATACTAGAGGTTTTAGGGTTTTTGGCACTTGATTTTCAGCCACGTGCTACCCGTTCCTCTAGTGCATAGTTTCTCCTCTAGATCGGTTTTCTATAGTGCTTAGGCGAAGCCTTGCCGGAATTGCTCCACCACCATCGCACGGAGCCATCACGCTGCCGGAGAACTCATCTACCTCTCCGCTCCCTCTTGCTGGATCAAGAAGGCACAGATCGTCATCGAGTTCTACGTGTGCTGAACGCGGAGGTGCCATCCGTTCGGTACTAGATCGGAAGGATCGTGATCAAGATCACGAGACGATTCGTGATGAGATTGTGGGACGGATTGTGATGAGATCGCGAGATGGATCGTGATTGGATCATGGGACGCTCGGCAATTTGGATCGCGAAGACATTCGACTACACCAACCGCGTTTCTTAACGCTTCCCGCTTAGCGATCTACAAGGGTATGTAGATCCACTCTCCCTTTGTAGATCCTCATCACCATGGATAGATCTTGCATGTGCATAGGAAATTTTTTGTTTCCCATGCAACGTTCCCCAACAGATGACATATTGTTGATGGGAAATAATATAGAACTTTTGAAAAGCATAAAGGCCTACTTGAATAAGTGTTTTTCAATGAAGGACCTTGGAGAAGCTGCTTACATATTAGGCATCAAGATCTATAGAGATAGATCGAGACGCCTCATAGGTCTTTCACAAAGCACATACCTTGACAAGATATTGAAGAAGTTCAATATGGATGAGTCCAAGAAGGGGTTCTTGCCTGTGTTACATGGTGTGAGATTGAGTACGACTCAATGCCCGACCATGGCAAAGGATAGAGAAGAGATGAGTGTCATCCCCTATGCTTCAGCCATAGGCTCTATTATATATGCCATGTTGTGTACCAGACCTGATGTGAACCTTGCCATAAGTATGGTGGGGAGGTACCAAAGTAATCCCGGAGCAGAACACTAGACAGCGGTCAAGAATATCCCGAAGTACTTGAAAAGGACCAAGGACATGTATCTCATATATGGAGGTGCCGAAGAGCTCGTCGTAAAGGGTTACGTCGAGGCTACCTTCGACACATATCCGGATGACTCCAAGTCACACACTGGATATGTGTATATTTTGAACGGAGGGGCAGGAAGCTGGTGCTGCAGCAAGCAAAGTGTCATGGCGGCATCTACATGTGAAGCAAAGTACATAGCTCCTTCGGAAGCAGCAAAGGAAGGAGTCTGGATGAAGGAGTTCATCACCGACCTAGGAGTGATTCCCAATGCGTCGGGCCCGATGACTCTATTCTGTGACAACACTGGAGCTATTGCCCTTGCAAAGGAGCCCAGCTTTCACAAGAAGACAAGACACATCAAATGCCGCTTCAACTCCATTCGTGATTACATTTAGGAAGGAGATATAGATATTTGTAAAGTAACTATGGATGTTCGACACATCACAATGGATATTTGTAAAGTAACGAGAGAAACATGATCAACACCAGAACTCTATGGGTGTTCGATACATCACAATGTAACTAGATTATTGACTCTAGTGCAAGTGGGAGACTGTTGGAAATATGCCCTAGAGGCAATAATAAAATGGTTATTATTGTATTTCCTTGTTCATGATAATTGTCTATTGTTCATGCTATAATTGTGTTAACCGGAAACCGTAATACATGTGTGAATACATAGACCACAACATGTCCCTAGTGAGCCTCTAGTTGGCTAGCTCGTTGATCAATAGATGGTCACGGTTTCATGACCATGGACATTGGATGTCATTGATAATGGGATCACATCATTAGGAGAATGATGTGATGGACAAGACCCAATCCTAAGCATAGCACAAGATCGTGTAGTTCGTCTGCTAAAGCTTTTCTAATATTAAGTATCGTTTCCTTAGACCATGAGATTGTGCAACTCCCGGATACCGTACGAATACTTTGGGTGTGCCAAACATCACAACGTATGACTAAAGTGTCTTTTAGGTTTCCACGAATCGAGACTGGGATTTGTCACTCTGTGTGACGGAGAGGTATCTCTGGGCCCATTCGGTAAGATATCATCATAATGAGCTCAGTGTGACTAAGGAGTTAGCCACCAGATGATGTGTTACAGAACGAGTAAACAGACTTGCCGGTAATGAGATGGAACAAGGTATAGGGATACCGACGATCGAATCTCGGACAAGTATCATACCGGTAGACAAATGGAATTGTATACGGGATTGATTGAATCCCCGATATCGTGGTTCATCCGATGAGATCATCGTGGAACACGTGGGAGCCAACATGGGTATCTAGATCCCGCTTTTGGTTATTGACCGGAGAGGTGTCTCGGTCATGTATACATGCCTCCCGAACCCGTAGGGTCTACACACTTAAGGTTCGATGACGCTAGGGTTATAGGGAAATAGTGTACGTGGTTACCGAAGGTTGTTCGGAGTCCCGGATGAGATCCCGGACATCATGAGGAGTTCCGGAATGATCCGGAGGTAAAGATTCATATATAGGAAGTGAGGTTTTGGTCACCGGAAGTGTTTCGGGCATCACCGGTAACGTACCGGGACCACCGGAAGGGTTCCGAGGGTCCATCGTGTGGGGCCACAAGTACCAGAGGGCTGCATGGGCCGCAAGTGGGAGGGAACCAGCCCCTAGGTGGGCTGGTGCGTCCCCCACAAGGGCCCAAGGCGCATCACTAGGTGGGAGGGGGAAAAACCCTAGGGCAGATGGGCCCTAGGCCCACCCTAGGGCTGTCGCACCCCTCTTCCCTCCCTTGGCCGCCGCCCCAAGGCCAATCTAGGGTCGGCCACAGCCCTAGGGTGGGAACCCTAGGGGCTGAGCCCTCCCTCCTCCTCCTCCTATATATAGTGGGGTTTGGGGGGCTGCCATCTACACGAGTTCTTCTCTCTCGGCGCAGCCCTACCCCTTCTCCTCCTCGTCCTCCGTAGTGCTTGGCAAAGCCTGCCGGAGTACCATGTAGCTCCATCGTCACCATGACGTCGTGCTGCCGAAGCTCTCCCTCAACCTCTCCTTCCTCTTTGCTCGATCAAGGCGTAGGAGACGTCACCGGGCTGCACGTGTGTTGAACGTAAAGGCGCTATTGTTCGGCGCTTAGATCGGAATCCACCGCGATCTGAATCGCTACGAGTACGACTCCACCAACCGCGTTCTAGTAACGCTTCCGCTTTGCAATCTTCAAAGGTATGAAGATGCACTCTCCCCTTACTCATTGCTGGTTTCTACGTACATGGATCTTGGTGATCGTAGGAAATTTGTTGATTTACTACTACGTCTCCCAACACAAAACATGACTTCCTATATATCAATCTTTATCTCCGGACCATTACGGAGCTCCTCGTGAAGTTCGGGATCTCATCCGGGACTCCGAACAACCTTCGGTCACCACCATACATAACTCTATACTACTGAAATGTCACTGAACCTTAAGTGTACAGACCCTACGGGTTCGAGAACTATGTAGACATGACCGAGCCACTTCTATGGACAATAACCAATAGCGGGACCTGGATGCCCATATTGGTTCCTACATATTCTACGAAGATCTTTATCGATTGAACCTCTATGTCAAGGATTCAGTTAATCACGTATGATGTTCCCTTTATTCTTTTGTATGTTCCTTGCCCGAGATTCGATCGTCGGTATCTGTATACCTAGTTCAATCCCGTTACCGGCAAGTCTCTTTGCTCGTTCCATAATACAAGATCCCGTGGCTAACACTTAGTCACATTGCTTGCAAGTCTTGTTGTGATGTTGTATTACCGAGTGGGCCTTGAGATACCTCTTCGTCACACGGAGTAACAAATCCAAGTCTTGATCCATGCCAACCCAGAAGACACCCTCGGAGATACCTGTAGAGAACCTTTATAGTCACCCAGTTATGTTGCAATGTTTGATACACACAAGGTACTCCTTCGGTGTCCGTGAGTTGCATGATCTCATGGTCATAGGAACATATACTTGACATGCCAAAAACTGTAGCAATAAACTGACACGATCATATGCTACGTTTATAGTTTGGGTCTTGTCCATCCCGTCATTCTCCTAATGACGTGATCCCGTTATCAAATGACATCTCATGTCCATGGCTAGGAAACCTTGACCATCTTTGATCAACGAGCTAGTTTATTAGAGGCATACTAAGGACATTGTGTTGTCTATGTATCCACACATGTATCTGAGTTTCCGATCAATATAATTATAGCATGGATAGTAAACGATTATCATGAACAAGCAAATATGATAATAACCAATTTATTATTGCCTCTAGGGCATATTTCCAACAGTCTCCCACTTGCAGTAGAGTCAATAATCTAGTTCACATCACCATGTGATTCGCATTGTTATGAATCTAACACCCAATGAGTTCTGGGGCTCGATCATGCTTTGCATGTGAGAGAGGTATTTTAGTCAACGGGTCTGCGACATTTAGATCCATGCGTAAATTTCAAATATCTATGTCATACTGTAAATACTGCTACCACACTCCACTTGGAACTATTCCAAATGGCTGCTCCACTATACGTATCCGGATTGCTACTAAGAGCCATCCGGATCAGTGTTAAAGCTTGCATCAACGTAACTCTTTACGATGAACTCTTTATCACCTCCATAATCGAGAAACATTTCCTTAGTATTTTAGTTACTAAGGATAATCTTGACTGTTGTCCAGTGATCCACTCCTGGATCACTCTTGTACCCCTTGACGGACTCATGGCAAGGCACACAGAGTTGCGGTACACAGCATGGCATACTATATAGAGCCTATGGCTAAAGCATAGGGGACGACCTTTGTCCTTTCTCTTTCTTCTGTCATGGTCGAGCTTTGAGTCTTACTCAACTTCACACCTTACAAATTATGAAAGAACACTTTCTCTGACTGATCCATTTTGAACTCTTTCAAAATCTTGTCAAGGTATGTACTCATTGAAAGTCTCATGAAGCATCTTGATCTATCTATATAGATCTTGATGCTCAACAATTAGGTAGATTTATCCAGGTCTTCCTTTGAAAAACTCTTTTCAAACAACCGTTTATGCTTTCAAGAAATTCTACATCATTTTCAATCAATAATATGTCAACCACATATGCTTATCATAAATTCTATAGTGCTCCCACTTACTTTATTGTAAATACAAGTTTCTCATAAACTTTGTATAGACTCAAAAACTTTGATCACCTCATCAAATCATATATTCCAACTCCGAGATGCTTGCTCCAGTCCATAGAAGGATCACTAGAGCTTGCACACCTTTTAGCATCCTTAGGACTGACAAAACCCTTCTAGTTGTATCTCATACAACCTTTCCTCAAGGAAGGAAACGATGATTTGACATCCATCTGCCAGATTTCATAATTGAAAAACGCAGTAACTGCTAACATAATTCCAACAAACTTTTAGCATAGCTACGGGTGAGAAGGTGTCATCATAGTCAACTCCTTGAACTTGGCGGAAACTTCTTTGCGACAAGTCGAGCTTTACAAATAGTAACATTCACCATCAGCGGCTGTCTTCATCTTAAAGGTCCATTTGTACTCAACGACCTGCCGTTCAACGGGCAAGTCTACCAAAGTCCATACTTGGTTTTCATACATGGATCCTTTCTCAGATTTCATGTCTCCTAGCCATTTGTCTGAATCCGGGCCCATCATCGCTTCTCCATAGCTCGTAGGATCATCGTTGTCCAACAACATGACCTCCAAGATAGGGTTGTCATACCACTCAGGAGCAGTACGCGTCCTTGTCGACCTACGAGGTTCGATAGTACTCGGATCTGAAATAGAAGGTATACCCAACTGTTCTTAGGGTATCTTATGAAGATGCATTTTCCGCTTTGGGTTCGAGCTTATCAGACATAAGTGTCGCATTCCCAAACTCTAAGAAATGACAACTTAGGTTTCTGCCAAACCATATGGTGTCATCTTAATGGATTTAGATGGTGCCCTATTTAAAGTGAATGTAGTTGTCTCTAATGGATAACCCCAAAACGATAGTGGCAAAACGATAAGAGACATCATAGTATGCACCATATCCAATAGAGCACAACTATGACATTCGAACACACCATCACACTATGGTGTTCCAGGTGGCGTGAGTTGTGAAACAACTTTCACATTGTCTAAAGTTGTATGCCAAACTCTAACTCAGATATTCACCTCCACGATCATATCGCAGACATTTTTATCTTCTTGTCATGATGATCTTAAACTTCACTCTGAATTTGCTTGAACTTTTCAAACGATTCAGACTTGTGTTTCATTAAGTAAATATACACTATATTTACTCAAATCATCAGTGAAGGTAAGAAAATAACGATATCCACCGCACGCTACAAGACTCATTGGATTGCATACATCAACATGTATCATTTCCAATAAATCAGTTGCCCACTCCATCAAACCGGAAAACGGGGTCCTTAGTCATCTTGCCCAAGAGGCATGGTTCGCATGTCTCAACCGATTCCAAATCGAATGAGTCCAAAGATCCATCAGCATGGAGTTTCTTCATGCGATCTATACCAATATGACATTTAGCGGCAGTGCCACAAGTATGTGGTACTATCATTATTAACTTTGTATCTTTTGGTATCAATGTTATGAACATGTGTATTACTACGATCAAGATTCAACAAACCATTCTCACAGGGTGCGTGACCATTGAAGGTATTATTCCTGTAAACAGAATAACCATTATTCTCTAACTTAAATGAATAACCGTGTTGCAATAAACACGATCTAATCATGATCTTGCTTAACGCAAACACCAAATAACATTTATTTAGGTTTGTCACTAATCCCAAAGGTAGAGAGAGCGTGCGATGTTGATCACATCAACCTTGAAAACATTTCCAACACACATCGTCACCTCACACCAATAGTAGAAAACCATCCTTTTGTCAACATCATTAGTCTTGGTTGGCTTTTGAGCCGGCACTAATGTGATCATTAGTGCCGGTTCGTCACGGGGATCATTAGTACCGGTTCGTTACAGACCTTTAGTCCTGGTTGGTAGCTCCAACCGGCACTAAAGGTGTGGTGGCAGGATGGCGTTAGCCTGTGGCCCCACGGGAACCTTTAGTCCCGGTTAGTGGCTCCAACCACGACTATAGGCTAACCTTTAGTTGCGGTTGGAGCCACCAACAGGGATAACGGTTGGTCATGGCTGTGGTGGGAGTTTAGTCCCACCTCGCCAAGCGAGGGGCGCTCGCACCTGTTTATAAGCCCAACCCTCTCTGCCTTGTTGAGTTCCTCTCAAATTGAAAATAGATGCACTTATATGGGAAATTTGACCTCAAATCAAACTAAATTCCAAACTGAATTTCAGTCTGATTTCAGATCGAATTTTCCCTATATAAGCGCATCTATGTTCATTTTTGCAATTTTCATGTTGTTTTAATTTTTTAAACATATTTTAACTCAAGACTTTTTCTGCATTCAATATGCACCATTCAAAGCCACATCATAACTTTTCAATCCTTTTCTGACCTCATTTACTATTTTTCATGCATTTCATGAGTTATTTTGAGCTAAAACGGCCCTCAATTGAAAAGCACTACAAATGAACTCTGAAAAGGTTGAAAGTTGGAATGGTATCATCATTTCCCCCAAATAGCATGTGCTAAAAAGTTGAGAGGGTTACGGCAAAAACTGGATGCACTCCGTGTACAAAATGGACAATTTGTTTCGAAGTATCAGGGTTTCGGACGAAAACTCGCCTCTTACACAGGCATTTCATTTTTTTCACTTATTTGAACTCCATACTTTTTGTGTGTTCAAAATGCACCATTCAAAGCCACATCATCACTTTTCAACCCTTTCTGACTTCATTTGCTATTTTTCATGCACTTACTGATTTTTTTCACCAAAACAACCCTGAAATTGAAAAGCACTTCAAATGAACCCCGAAAAGGTTGAAAGTTGGCATGGTATCATAATTTCACCCACATAGCATGTCAAATAAAGTTGATAGGTTTACGGCAAAAACTGGATGCACTTCGTGTACAAAATGGACAATCTCTTTCGAAGTATCAGGGTTTCGGACGAAAACTCGCCTGTTACAAAGGCATTTCATTTTTTTTAACTTATTTGAACTACATACTTTTTTTGTGTTCAAAATGCACCATTCAAAGCCACATCATAACTTTTCAATCCTTTTCTGACCTCATTTGCTATTTTTCATGCATTTCATGATTTATTTTGAGCTAAAATGGCCCTCAATTGAAAAGCACTGCAAATGAACTCTGAAAAGGTTGAAAGTTGGAATGGTATCATCATTTCACCCAAATAGCATGTGCTAAAAAGTTGAGAGGGTTACGGCAAAAACTGGATGCACTTCGTGTACAAAATGGACAATTTGTTTCGAAGTATCAGGGTTTCGGACAAAAACTCGCCTGTTACACATGCATTTCATTTTTTTAACTTATTTTAACTCCATACTTTTTGTGTGTTCAAAATGCACCATTCAAAACACATCATCACTTTTCAACCCTTTCTGACTTCATTTGCTATTTTTCATGCACTTACTGATTTTTTCAGCAAAACAGCCCTGAAATTGAAAAGCACTTCAAATGAACCCCGAAAAGGTTGAAAGTTGGCATGGTATCATAATTTCACCCACATAGCATGTCATAAAAAGTTGATAGGGTTACAGCAAAAACTGGATGCACTTCGTGTACAAAATGGACAATCTCTTTCGAAGTATCAAGGTTTCGGACGAAAACTCGCCTCTTACAAAGGCATTTCATTTCTTTTAACTTATTTGAACTACATACTTTTTTGTGTTCAAAATGCACTATTCAAAGCCACATCATCAATTTTCAACCCTTTCTGACTTCATTTGCTATTTTTCATGCATTTACTGATTTTTTTCAGCAAAATAACCCTGAAATTCAAAAGCACTTCAAATGAACTCTGAAAAGGTTGAAAGTTGGCATGGTATCATAATTTCACCAAATAGCATGTTATAAAATTTTGAGAGGGTTACGGCAAAAACTGGATGCACTTCGTGTACAAAATGGACAATCTCTTTCGAAGTATCACGGTTTCGGACGAAAACTCGCCTGTTACAAAGGCATTTCATTTTTTTTAACTTATTTGAACTCCATACTTTTTGTGTGTTCAAAATGCACCATTAAAAGCCACATCATAAATTTTCAACCCTTTCTGACTTCAATTGCTATTTTTCATGCATTTACTGATTTTTTTTCCACCAAAATAACCCTGAAATTGAAAAGCACTTCAAATAAACTCTGAAAAGGTTGAAAGTTGGCATGGTATCATCATTTCACCCACATAGCATGTTATAAAAAGTTTAGAGGGTTACGGCAAAAACTGGATGCACTTCGTGTACAAAATGGACAATCTCTTTCGAAGTATCAGGGTTTCGGACGAAAACTCGTCTGTTACAAAGGCATTTCATTTTTTTAATTATTTGAACTCCATACTTTTTGTGTGTTCAAAATGAACCATTCAAAGCCACATCATCAATTTTCAACCCTTTCTGACTTCATTTGCTATTTTTCATGCACTTACTCATTTTTTCCACCTAAATAACCCTGAAATTGAAAAGCACTTCAAATGAACTCTGAAAAGGTTGAAAGTTGGCATGGTATCATCATTTCACCCACATGGCATGTTATAAAAAGTTGAGAGGCTTACGGCAAAAACTGGATGCACTTCGTGTACAAAATGGAAAATCTCTTTCAAAGTATTAGGGTTTCGGACGAAAACTCGCCTGTTACAAGGGCATTTCATTTTTTAACTTATTTGAACTCCATACTTTTTGTGTGTTCAAAATGCACCATTCAAAGCCACATCATCACTTTTCAACCCTTTCTGACTTCATTTGCTATTTTTCATGCACTTACTGATTTTTTTCACCAAAACAACCCTGAAATTGAAAAGCACTTCAAATGAACCCCGAAAAGGTTGAAAGTTGGCATGGTATCATAATTTCACCCACATAGCATGTCAAAAAAAGTTGATAGGTTTACGGCAAAAACTGGATGCACTTCGTGTACAAAATGGACAATCTCTTTCGAAGTATCAGGGTTTCGGACGAAAACTCGCCTGTTACAAAGGCATTTCATTTTTTTAACTTATTTGAACTACATACTTTTTTTGTGTTCAAAATGCACCATTCAAAGCCACATCATAACTTTTCAATCCTTTTCTGACCTCATTTGCTATTTTTCATGCATTTCATGATTTATTTTGAGCTAAAATGGCCCTCAATTGAAAAGCACTGCAAATGAACTCTGAAAAGGTTGAAAGTTGGAATGGTATCATCATTTCACCCACATAGCATGTGCTAAAAAGTTGAGAGGGTTACGGCAAAAACTGGATGCACTTCGTGTACAAAATGGACAATTTGTTTCGAAGTATCAGGGTTTCGGACAAAAACTCGCCTGTTACACATGCATTTCATTTTTTTAACTTATTTTAACTCCATACTTTTTGTGTGTTCAAAATGCACCATTCAAAACACATCATCACTTTTCAACCCTTTCTGACTTCATTTGCTATTTTTCATGCACTTACTGATTTTTTCAGCAAAACAGCCCTGAAATTGAAAAGCACTTCAAATGAACCCCGAAAAGGTTGAAAGTTGGCATGGTATCATAATTTCACCCACATAGCATGTCATAAAAAGTTGATAGGGTTACAGCAAAAACTGGATGCACTTCGTGTACAAAATGGACAATCTCTTTCGAAGTATCAAGGTTTCGGACGAAAACTCGCCTCTTACAAAGGCATTTCATTTCTTTTAACTTATTTGAACTACATACTTTTTTGTGTTCAAAATGCACTATTCAAAGCCACATCATCAATTTTCAACCCTTTCTGACTTCATTTGCTATTTTTCATGCATTTACTGATTTTTTTCAGCAAAATAACCCTGAAATTCAAAAGCACTTCAAATGAACTCTGAAAAGGTTGAAAGTTGGCATGGTATCATAATTTCACCAAATAGCATGTTATAAAATTTTGAGAGGGTTACGGCAAAAACTGGATGCACTTCGTGTACAAAATGGACAATCTCTTTCGAAGTATCACGGTTTCGGACGAAAACTCGCCTGTTACAAAGGCATTTCATTTTTTTAACTTATTTGAACTCCATACTTTTTGTGTGTTCAAAATGCACCATTAAAAGCCACATCATAAATTTTCAACCCTTTCTGACTTCAATTGCTATTTTTCATGCATTTACTGATTTTTTTTCCAGCAAAATAACCCTGAAATTGAGAAGCACTTCAAATAAACTCTGAAAAGGTTGAAAGTTGGCATGGTATCATCATTTCACCCACACAGCATGTTATAAAAAGTTTAGAGGGTTACGGCAAAAACTGGATGCACTTCGTGTACAAAATGGACAATCTCTTTCGAAGTATCAGGGTTTCGGACGAAAACTCATCTGTTACAAAGGCATTTCATTTTTTTAATTATTTGAACTCCATACTTTTTGTGTGTTCAAAATGAACCATTCAAAGCCACATCATCAATTTTCAACCCTTTCTGACTTCATTTGCTATTTTTCATGCACTTACTCATTTTTTCCACCTAAATAACCCTGAAATTGAAAAGCACTTCAAATGAACTCTGAAAAGGTTGAAAGTTGGCATGGTATCATCATTTCACCCACATGGCATGTTATAAAAAGTTGAGAGGCTTACGGCAAAAACTGGATGCACTTCGTGTACAAAATGGAAAATCTCTTTCAAAGTATTAGGGTTTCGAACGAAAACTCGCCTGTTACAAGGGCATTTCATTTTTTTAACTTATTTGAACTCCATACTTTTTGTGTGTTCAAAATGCACCATTAAAAGCCACATCATCACTTTTCAACCCTTTCTGACTTCATTTGCTATTTTTCATGCACTTACTGATTTTTTTCAACAAAATAACCCTGAAATTGGAAAGCACTTCAAATGAACTCTGAAAAGGTTGAAAGTTGGCAAGGTATCATCATTTCACCCACGTAGCATGTTATAAAAAGTTGAGAGGGTTACGGCAAAAACTGGATGCACTTCGTGTACAAAATGGACAATCTCTTTCGAAGTATCAGGGTTTCGGACAAAAACTCGCCTGTTACAAAGGCATTTCGTTTTTTAACTTATTTGAACGCCATACTTTTTGTGTGTTCAAAATTCACCATTCAAAGCCACATCATAAATTTTCAACACTTTTTGACTTCATTTGCTATTTTTCATGGATTTATTGATTTTTTAGCAAAATAACCCAAAAATTGAAAAGCACTTCAAATAAACTCTGAAAAGGTTGGAAGTTGGCATGGTATCACCATTTCACCCACATAGCATGTTATAAGAAGTTGAGAGGGTTTCGGCAAAAACTGGATGCACTTCGTGTACAAAATGGACAATCTCTTTCGAAGTATCAGGGTTTCGGATGAAAACTCGCCTGTTACAAAGGCATTTCATTTTTTGAATAACCTAAGAATTACCAAATTGGATAATGTGATAAAACACGATAATATTAAATAGTAGCAAAAAGAATCACTGGAAAATCTATTTTTCAAGTAAAGTTATTCACAAACTAGTGATTCACACAAATTTCAAATAATTCAAATTTAAACTATTCGAATTTGCAAACTACTGCCACTAACAGAAAGTTTATAATTTTTATGACCTAACGCAAATAGATTCACTCATTAACTCTTAATAAAGCACACAAAAAACTCATAAAAAAGAAAATAAAAAAAATAGGCTGCCTACTGGACCGCCACGGCCTGCATACGACTAGAAACCCAACCTGGGCCAGGATGTAGGCCCGCAAGGCCCAATAGGGCCACATAGGTTCGATAGGCCCACATAGGCCTGCTTAGACAGGAGCTCGAGGGAGCAGCCGCAGCGTGGCTTATAAACCAGTGCGGCTTCCCCTCGCTAGGCGAGGTGGGACTAAAGTTCCTCAGCATCCCGCCTGCGCGAGCACCACCTTTGGTCGCGGTTGGTGGCTCCAACCGCGACTAAAGACCCCCCCTTTAGTCGCGGTTGGAGCCACCAACCGCGACTAAAGGTCAATTGCAGCGGGAAGCCAGACCTTTAGTCGCGGTTGGTTGCTTCAACCGCGACTAAAGAGGGGTCTTTAGTCGCGGTTGGAGCCACCAACCGCGACTAAAGGCCTCCTTATATATACTACACTTCAAAAAAAATTCAGTTACTCTGCTCTTTGACCTATTCATGACATCGCCGCTGTCGCCGTCTCGCCTCCCCGACACTGCCCGCGATATTGCCGTCTCGCCGCGCTGTCGCCGTCTCGCCTCCTCGCGCCGATCTGCGACGCTGCCCGCGCCCGTTCCTTCCCGAGCCCGGCCTGACCTTGCCTCGCCATCGCCCCATCGCCCCACTATGAGCTCCCCCCTCTCCCCCTTCTCCCTCGCCCCTTCTGCATTCATGGCGGCCGCCAGCCCCTCCCCGGCCCGAACCCCCCCCCCCCAATTTTGATGAACACACACACACACAATTTTGATAATTAGTTGACTAATTAGATGTATAGATGATTAGATGATTAGATGCAAGAAAATTGACATTTTTAGAAGAATTTTGACATTTTTGACATTTGAGGAATTAATTAGTATAATGTATGTATAGAAATATCGAGGAATTTTGACATTTTGATACAATGTAGAAATTTAGGGTTTAGGGTTTATACAGTGTAGAAATTTTTGACATTTAGGGTTTAGGACTTTGACATTTGATCCAATATATGTATAGCAATTAGTATATGTATGTATAATGTATAGAAAACATTTGAGGAATTTTGTCAAAGCATAGCAAAAGGTTTGTTATGTATTTGCAAAATCAAGTTAAAAATAATTACAAAAATCACAATCAAGCATTTTTTTTAAATTTGCATAGAATTTCTTCTCGGAGTTAATGATGCCTGACCCCCATCCTCGTCGTTGACTCGTTCGCGACGACATCCTACTTCAGAGGGGCAACGTTCGGGACTAGGCCCCGCCTGGCTGGCACTCGGAGGTGCTACCTTCACGGGCGCGTAGCTTGGTGAGGAACCCGGGTCCTGTCGTCGACCCGGATCTTCTTTGGTGGCATTCGCGTGGGCCACTGTCGGTGCGGAGGAAGCCAGCCCCGCCGGAGGTGGTACGCCGCCGTGTGAGGGAGGAGGACGAGCACGTCCATCGATACATGGATGCATTGGACGTCAGGTTCTCCAATACCTGGCAGGTTCTTCAGGGATCTCACCCGAGCTATGATCCTGTCATAGTTCCTTCTCTTTGGGTGTCCACCGCCTGCCGCGCGAGACGTCAACTGGATCTGTAGTAGTGATATTATATAATTAATAATATTCGATATGTATTAGTGATAATATTCGAGATGTATTCGAGATTATATTCGAGACGATTTATTCGAGATTATATTCGACGATGCATATTATGTACTATGATTCAGTTTTCCTTATTGATTGCATGCATTCTAATTTGAATACTAAATTGTTTTATCTTTCTTCTGGGTTAGTTAAATATAAGCTATGGACAATACCGGCAGAGAAGGAGAAGAGGCTCTGTTCGACATCATACGCTCCACGAGCCCAGAGCATGAACATGAAGATGATGACGGCTCGCAATATCTAAACAATTCCAGTGAGGGTTATATGTTTGATGAAGACGAAAGAATAGATGAATTCGACAACGATGTTGATGAAGAACATGTTCTTCAAATAACAAAGACCGGCAAGGTATATTTATTATATAAGCCAACCGATGATCATTACATGTCTTAATTGAGTTGTATATCTATTAACGAATCAATCTTTCTTCTTTTAGGCCTCTGAAAAATTGAGCAAATCTTCTACAAGCGACAGGGTAAAGCGAGGCCCAGCCAGAAAGTTGGACGCTGGCGTAAAGTTCAACATCGATTCCATCAATACATCAACTGGCGAACCGCTTGAACCTAAGAAAAATGCGACCAAGTCCAAGAATCAATGCGGAGTTATTGTTAGGGATCAAATCCCGATCCCACACTGTTGGGGAACATTGCATGGGAAACAAAAAAATTCCTACGCACACGCAAGATCTATCCATGGTGATGAGCATCTACGAGAGGGAGAGTGGATCTACATACCCTTGTAGATCGCTAAGCGGGAAGCGTTAAGAAACGCGGTTGATGTAGTCGAACGTCTTCGCGATCCAAATCGCCGAGCGCCCCGCGATCCAATCACGATCCGTCCCGATCAAGCACCGAACGGATGGCACCTCCGCGTTCAGCACACGTATAGCTTGATGATGATCTCCACCTTCTTGATCTAGCAAGAGGGAGCAGAGAGGTAGACGAGTTCTTTGGCAGCGTGACGGTGCTGCGGCGGTGGTGGTGGAGTAATCTAAGCAGGGCTTCGCCTAAGCACAGCTGAAACCGATCTAGAGGAGAAACTACGAACTAGAGGGTAGGGTTGCACGTGGCTAAAAATCTTGTGCCAAAACCCTAAAACCATATAGTATATATAGAAGGAGAGAAGGAGGAGGCTTGGCGCAAGGGCCATCCCCTCTAGGCTTCGGCCGAAGTGGAGAGGAGGAGTCGTCCTCCTCCACTCCTAGTAGGATTAGGACTCCTTCCTTATTTCCACCCTTTTTACCTTTTTCCACCTTTTCCACTTAGGAATATCTTCCCAGACGCATGGGTCTTGTGTGGGACTTTGGACAGCCCACTAAGGGCTGGTATTAGTCTTCCCACAGCCCATGTAGCCTCTTGGGTCGAAATACCTCTCCCGATGGTCCCCCGGTACACTACCGGCACTCCCGGTATACTACCGATGAGCCCGAAACTTTTTCGGCTACCAAAATAGGACTTCCTATATATCAATATTTACCTTCGTACCATTCTGGAGCTCCTCGTTACTTCCGGGATCTCATCCCATACTCCGAACAACCTTCGGTCACCACCACACATAACTTTATACTACCGAAACGTCACCAAACCTTAAGTGTGCAGACCCTGCGAGTTCGAGAACTATGTAGACATGACCAAGACACCTCTACGGTCAATACCCAATAGCGGGACCTGGATGCCCATATTGGTTCCTACATATTCTATGAAGATCTTTATCAATTGAACCTGTATGTCAAGGATTCAGTTAATCCCGTATGATGTTCCCTTTGTTCCTCGGTATGTTACTTGCCCGAGATTCGATGGTCGGTATCTCCATACCTAGTTCAACCTCGTTATCGGCAAGTCTCTTTACTCATACTGTAATACAAGGTTCCGTGACTAACACTTAGTCACATTGCTTGCAAGGCTTATTGTGATGTTGTATTACCGAGTGGGCCCTGAGATACCTCTCCGTCACACAGAGTAACAAATCCCAGTCTTGATCCATGCCAACCCAACATACACCCTCGGAGATACCTGTAGAGCACCTTTATAGTCACCCAGTTATGTTTTGACGTTTGATACACACAAGGCACTCCTCCGGTGTCCGTGAGTTGCATGATCTCATGGTCATAGGAACATATACTTGACATGCACAAAACTATAGCAATAAACTGACACGATCATATGCTACGTTTATAGTTTGGGTCTTGTCCATCCCATCATACTCCTAATGATGTGATCCCGTTATCAAATGACATCACATGTCAATGGCTAGGAAACCTTGACCATCTTTGATCAACGAGCTAGTTCACTAGAGGCATACTAGGGACAAAGTCTTGTCTATTTATCCACACATGCAATGTGTTTCCAATCAATATAATTATAGCATGGATAATAAACAATTATCATGAACAAGGAAATATAATAATAAACACTTTATTTATTCCTATAGGGCATATTTCCAACAGTCTCCCACTTGCACTAGAGTCAATAATCTAGTTCACATCACTATGTGATTTACATTGTAATGAATCGAACACCCATGCAGTTCTGGTGTTGATCATGTTTAGCCCTTGGAAGAGGTTTAGTCAACGGGTCTGCAACATTCAGATCCGTGTGCACTTTGCAAATATTTATGTCCTTCTCCTAGATGTAATCGCCGATGGAATTGAAGCGTCGCTTTATGTGTCTGGTCCTCTTGTAAAACCTTGGTTCCTTGGTCAGAGCAATGGCACCAGTGTTGTCACAGAACAGAGTCATTGGATTCAGTGCACTGGGCACTACTCCAAGATCTGTCATGAACTGCTTCATCCAGACACCTTCCTTCGCTGCCTCCGAGGCTGTGATGTACTCCGCCTCGCATGTAGAATCAGCTACCACACTTTGCTTGGAACTGCACCTGCTTACCGCTCCTCCGTTGAGAATAAATACATATCCGGTTTGCGACTTAGAGTCATCCGGATCAGTGTCAAAGCTTGCATCGACGTAACCCTTTACGACGAGCTCTTCATCACCTCCATAACGAGAAACATCTCCTTAGTCCTTTTCAGGTACTTAAGGATATTCTTGACCGCTGTCCAGTGCTCCATTCTAGGATCACTTTGAAACCTTCCAGCCATACTTATGGCAAGGCTGACATTGGGTCTTGTGCACAACATTGCATACATTATAGAGCCTATGGCCGAAGCATAGGGGATGACACTCATCTTCTCTCTATCTTCTGCAGTCACTGGCATTGAGTCTTACTCAACTTCACACCTTGTAACACAGGCAAGATCCCCTTCTTGGACTGATCCATTTTGAACTTCTTCAAAACTTTATCAATGTATGTGCTATGTGAAAGTGCTATTAAGCGTCTCGATATATCTCTATAGATCTTAATGCCTAATATGAAAGCAGCTTCTCCTAGGTCCTTCATTGAAAAACTCGTGTTCAAATATTCCTTCACGTTTTCTAGCATTTCTATATTGTTTCCAATCAGCAATATATCATCTACATATAATATTAGAAACGCTATAGAGCTCTCACTCACTTTCTTGTAAATACAAGCTTCTCCATAAACTTGTATAAACCCAAACACTTTGATCAACTCATCAAAGCGCTTTTTCCAACTCCGAGATGCTTGCACCAGTCCATAAATGGATCGCTGGAGCTTGCAAACTTTGTCAGCATTCTCTGGATCGAGAAAACCTTCCGGTTGCATTATATACAACTCTTCCTCAAGGAAACCATTGAGAAACGCTGTTTTGACATGCATCTGCCAAATTTCATAGTCGAAATATGCAGCTATTGCTAACATGATTCTGACGGACTTAAGCATCGCTATGGGTGAGAAGGTCTCATCGTAGTCGACTCCTTGAACTTGTGAAAAAAACCTTTGCCACAAGTCGAGCTTTATAGACGGTGACATTACCGTCCGCATTCGTCTTCTTCTTAAAGATCCATTTGTTCTGAATGGCCTTTCGCCCTTCAGGTAATATTTCCAAAGTCCATACTTTGTTTTCATACATGGATCCCATCTCAGATTTCATGGCCTCTAACCATTTCTTGGAATTCGGGCCCATCATCGCTCCTCCATAGCTCGTAGGTTCATTGTTGTCCAACAACATGACCTCTAAGACAGGGTTGCCGTACCACTCAGGACTAGTACGCGCCCTTGTCGACCTACGAGGTTCAATAGTGACTTGATCCGAAGCTTCATGATCATCATCATTAACTTCCTCTTCAACTGTTGTAGGCTCCACAGAAACATCTTTCTGCACTGTGCTACTCTCTGGTTGAAGTAAAGGTTCAATAACCTCATCAAGCTCTATTTTCCTCCCACTCAATTCTTTCGAGAGAAACTCTTTCTCAAGAAATGTTTCGTTCTTAGCGACAAACACTTTGCCTTCGGATCTGAGATAGAACGTATACCCAACTGTCTCTTTTGGGTATCCTATGAAGACGCATTTCTCCGCTTTGGGTTCCAGCTTTTCAGGCTGAAGCTTTTTGACATAAGCATCACATCCCCAAACTTTAATAAACGACAACTTTGGCCTCTTGCCAAACCACAGTTCATATGGCGTCGTCTCAACGGATTTCGATGGTGCCCTATTTAAAGTGAATGCAGCTATCGCTAATGCATAACCCCAAAACGATAGTGGAAAATCAGCAAGAGACATCATAGAACTCACCATATCTAATAAGGTTCGATTACGACATTCGGACACACCATTACTCTGTGGTGTTCCAGGCGGTGTCAACTGTGAAACAATTCCACACTATCTTAAGTGACTGTCAAACTCATAACTCAGATATTCACCTCCTCGATCAGATCGCAGGAATTTAATCATCTTGTTACGATGATTCTCATCTTCACTCTGAAATTGCTTGAACTTTTGAAACGTTTCAGACTTGTGTTTCATTAAGTAAATATATCCATATCTACTTAAGTCATCGGTGAAGGTGAGAAAATAACGATATCCACCGCACGCTGCACATTGGACCGCACACATCAGTATGTATGATTTCCAACAAGTCACTTGCCCGTTCCATTGTTCCAGAGAACGGCGTTTTAGTAATCTTGCCCATGAGGCATGGTTCACATGTGTCAAGTGATTCAAAATCAAGTCACTCCATAAGTCCATCAGCATGGAGCTTCCTCATGCGTTTACACCAATATGACCCAAACGGCAGTGCCACAAGAAAGTGGTACTATCATTATCAACTCTACATCTTTTGGCATCAATGTTATGAACATGTGTATCATCACTATCAAGATTCAATATGAATAAACCCCTCACATTGGGTGCATGACCATAAAAGATATTACTCATATAAATAGAACAACCATTATTCTCTAATTTAAATGAGTAACCGTCTCGCAATAAACAAGATCCAGATATATTGTTCATGCTTAATGCATGCACTAAATAACAATTATTTAGGTTCATCACTAATCCCGATGGTAATCGAAGAGAGAGCGTGCCGACGGCGATCACATCAACCTTGGAACCATTTCCCACGTGCATCGTCACTTCATCCTTTGCCAGCCTTCGTCTATTCTGTAGTTCCTGTTTTGAGTTGCAAATGTGAGCAACCGAACCGGTATCAAATACCCAGGCACTACAACGAGAGCTAGTAAGGTACACCTCAATAACATGTATATCATATATACCCTGTTTGTTGTTGGCCGCCTTCTTGTAAGCCAGGTACTTGGGGCAGTTCCGCTTCCAGTGACCAGTTCCCTTGCAATGAAAGCACTCAGCTTCTGGCTTGGGTCTAGCCTTGGGCTTCTTTACAGGAGTAGCAACTACTTTGCCATCCTTCTTGGATTTACCCTTCTTGCCCTTGCCCTTGCCCTTGCCATTCTTCTTTAAACTAGTGGTTTTATTGACCATCAACACTTGATGTTCTTTCTAGATTTCAGACTCAGCGGCTTTCAGCATCGCAAACAGCTCGGCGACTGACTTGTTCATCCTGTGCATGTTATAGTTCATCACAAAGCTCTTGTAGCTAGGTGGTAGTGATTGAAGAACTCTATGAGTGATCGCCTCTGCCGGAAGGGGCTTTCCCAACTCCGCTAGACGAGTCGAATACCCAGACATTCTGAGTATATGTTCACTAATAGACCCGTTCTCCTCCATTTTGCAAGCATAGAACTTATCGGAGGTCTCATACCTCTCGATCCGGGTCTTTTGAAAGATAAACTTCAACTCCCGGAACATCTCATATGCTCCATGACGTTCAAAACGTCTTTGAAGTCCCGGTTCTAAGCCATACAACATTGCAGACTAAACTATTGAGTAATCCCCAGAACGTGCCTCCCAAGCGTTCTTAACGTCTTCGGATGACATGTCTTCGGGTTGGTCACCAAAAGGTGCATCAAGGACATATGATTTCTGGGAAGCCGTGAGGATAATCCTCAGATTACGGGCCCAATCAACAAAGTTACTTCCATCATCTTTCAACTTAGCTTTCTCTAGGAACGCATTAAAATTCAGGGGTGCTACTGCGCGAGCCATTGATCTACAACATAAATATGCAAAGGTTACTTAGACTATTGATCAAGATAATGACTTTAGTTAATCAAATTACTAAAGCTCCCACTCAAATTGAGATCCCTCAGGTCATGTGAGTGTCACATGATCCAAATTCACCAACTCAAGTCTAATCATCACGTGAGTTGAGGTGGTTTCAATGATGAACATCATCATATTGATCATATCTACTATATGACTCATGTTCGACCTTTCGGTCTCTTGTGTTCCGAGGCCATATCTGTACATGCTAGGCTCGTCAAGTTAATCCCGAGTATTCTGCATGTGCAACACTGGCTTGCACCCGTTGTATGTGAACGTAGAGTCTATCACACCCGATCATCACGTGGTGTCTCGACACGATGAACTTTCGCAATGGTGCACACTCGGGGAGAACACAGTTCATCTTGAAATTTAAGTGAGGGATCACCTTATAATGCTACCGTCGTCCTAAGCAAAACAAGGTGCATAAAAGTATTAACATCACATGCAAATCATAAGTGACATGATATGGCCATGAACTTGTGCTTTTGATCTCCATCTTGAAAGCACCAGCATGATCTCCATCGTCACCGGCATGACACCATGATATCCATCATCTTGATCTCCATCAACGTGTCGCCATCATGGTTGTTGCGCCCACCATGCTTCTACTACTATTGCTACCATTTAGCGATAAAGTAAAGCATTACATAGCGATTAATGATTGACACGCAGGTCATACAATAATTAAAGACCACCCTATGGCTCCTGCCGGTTGCCGTACTCATCGACATGCAAGTCGTGATATTATATACAACACATGATCATCTCATACATCACATATATCTTCATCATGTAATAGGCCATATCACATCACAACATACCCTGCAAAAACAAGTTAGACGTCCTCTAGTTGTTGTTGCATGTTTTACGTGGCTGCTATGGGTATCTAGCAAGAACAATTCTCACCTACACATAAACCACAACGGTGATACATAAGTTGCTTTTCAACATTCTCAAGGACCACCTTAGTCGAATCCAATCCAACTAAAGTAGGAGAAACAGACACCCGCCAGCCATCTTTGTGCAACGAAGTTACACGTCAGTCGATGGAACCGGTCTCTCGTAAGCGTACGAGTAAGGTTGGTCTAGGCCGCTTCATCCCACAATACCGCTGAACCAAAACACGACCAAGGGAGGAAGCAATCTAAGCATCAACACCCACAAACTCTTTGTGTTCTACTTGAGATATCATCTACACATAGACCTAGCTCTGATACCACTCTTGGGGAATGTTGCATGGGAAACAAAAAATTTCCTACGCACACGCAAGATCTATCCATGGTGGTGAGCATCTACGAGAGGGAGAGTGGATCTACATACCCTTATAGATCGCTAATAGGGAAGCGTTAAGAAACGCGGTTGATGTAGTCGAACGTCTTCGCGATCCAAATCGCTAAGCATCCCGCGATCCAATCACGATCCGTCCCGATCAAGCACCGAACGGACGCCACCTCCGCGTTCAGCACACGTACAACTTGATGACGATCTCCGCCTTCTTGATCCAGCAAAAGGGAGCGGAGAGGTAGACAAGTTCTCCGGCAGCGTGATAGCGCTGCGGAGGTGGTGGTGGAGTAATCTCAGCAGGGCTTCGCCTAAGCACAGCTGAAACCGATCTAGAGGAGAAACTACGAACTAGAGGGTAGGGTTGCACGTGGCTGAAAATCTTGTGCCAAAACCCTAAAACCCTATAGTATATATAGGAGGAGAGGAGGAGGAGGCTTGACACAAGGGCCAGTCCCTCTAGGCTTCGGACGAAGTGGAGAGGAGGAGTCGTCCTCCTCTACTCCTAGTAGGATTAGGACTCCTGACTTATTTCCACCCTTTTTGCCTTTTTCCACCTTTTCCACTTAGGAATATCTTCCCAGACGCATGGGCCTTGTGTGGGACTTTGGCCAGCCCACTAAGGGCTGGTATTAGTCCTCCCACGGACCATGTAGCCTCTTGGGTCGAAATACCTCTTCCAATGGTCCCCCGGTACACTACCGGCACTCCCGGTACACTACCGATGAGCCCAAAACTTTTCCGGCGACCAAAATAGGAATTCCTATATATCAATATTTACCTCCAGACCATTCCGGAGCTCCTCGTGACGTCCGAGATCTCATCCAGGACTCCGAACAACCTTCGGTCACCACCACGCATAACTCTATACTACCAAAACGTCACCGAACCTTAAGTGTGCAGACCCTGCGGGTTCGAGAAATATGTAGACATGACCGAGACACCTCTACGGTCAATAAACAATAGCGGGACCTGGATGCCCATGTTGGTTCCTACATATTCTACGAAGATCTTTATCGGTCGAACCTCTATGTTAAGTATTGAGTTAATCCCGTATGATGTTCCCTTTGTTCTTCGGTATGTTACTTGCCATAGATTCGATCATCGGTATCTTCATACCTAGTTCAACCTCGTTACCGGCAACTCTCTTTACTCGTACCGTAATACAAGATCCCGTGACTAACACTTAGTCACATTGCTTGGAAGGCTTATTGTGATGTTGTATTACCGAGTGGGCCCTGAGATACCTCTCCGTCACACAGAGTAACAAATCCCAGTCTTGATCCATGCCAACCCAACAGACACCCTCGGAGATACCTGTAGAGCATCTTTATAGTCACCTAGTTACGTTGCGACATTTAATACACACAAGGCACTCCTCTGGTGTCCGTGAGTTGCATGATCTCATGGTCATAGGAACATATACTTGACATGTAGAAAACTGTAGCAATAAACTGACACGATCATATGCTACGTTTATAGTTTGGGTCTTGTCCATCCCATCATTCTCCTAATGATGTGATCCCGTTATCAAATGACATCACATGTTAATGGCTAGGAAACCTTGACCATCTTTGATCAACGAGCTAGTTCACTAGAGGCATACTAGGGACAAAGTCTTGTCTATTTATCCACACATGCAATGTGTTTCTAATCAATACAATTATAGCATGGATAATAAACAATTATCATGAACAAGGAAATATAATAATAAACACTTTATTTATTGCCTCTAGGGCATATTTCCAACACACACAAGAATGGAAAAACCCAGCAAAGGGAGATCGACAAGGAGTTACTTTTGTCGATGAAAGAGCAAAAGATGTGCTTTGGACCGAGCTGATGTCACATTTCACACTACCAGATAACTTGACAGGTGCAGATCTGAATAAAGTCAGAAACTATGCTCTTAAAAAGATGGCGATCGCATTCAACACCTTCAAGAAAAATGCATGGGTTGCGTACGTCAAAGCAAACAAGACGACTCCAAAATTGGAGGGAGCACTGGTGAAGGCAAAAGATCACTGGGACGATTTCATGAAGTTCAAGGAATCGGAACTAGCTATGGAACGGCCGAGAAAGAACAAGATTAATGCTGCGAAAAAGGAGTGGCACCATACTATGGGTCTAGGTGGCTACCAGACGGCCCTGCCTAATGTTGGGAGACGTAGTAGTAAATCAAAATTTTCCTACGTATCACCAAGATCTATCTATGGAGAAACCAGCAACGAGTGGGGAGAGATTGCATCTTCATACCTTTGAAGATCGCTAAGCGGAAGCATTACAAGAACGCGGTTGGTGGAGTCGTACTCGTAGCGATTCAGATCGCGGTGGACTCCGATCTTAGCGCCGAACAACGGTGCCTCCGCATTTAACACACGTGCAGCCCGGTGACGTCTCCTACTCCTTGATCCAGCAAGGAGGAAGGAGAGGTTGAGGGAGAGCTCCGGCAGCACGACGGCGTGGTGACGGTGGAGCTGCGTGGTACTCCGGCAAAGCTTCACCAAGCACTACGGAGGAGGAGAAGGAAGAGGGATGGGGGTGCCCGAGAGAGAGAGAGAACTCGTTTCGTGTGTTGGCAGCCTCCAAAACCCCCACTATATATAGGAGGAGGGGAGGGGAGGGGCTGCACCCTAGGGTTCCACCCTAGGGTGGTGCGGCAGCCCTAGATCCCATCTGGGCGGCGGCCAGAGGGAGGGAGAGGAGGTGCGGCTGCCCTAGCTGCCCTAGGGTGGGCCTAAGGCCCATCTGGGCCTAGGGTTTGCCCCCTCTCTCCCCTTGCTACGCCTTGGGCCAGGTGGGAGGGGTGCACCAGCCCACCCAGGGGCTGGTTGCCTCCACCTACGGCCCATGAAGCCCTCTAGGGCCGGTGGGCCCACTTAGTGGACCCCCGGAACCCTTCCGGTGGTCCCGGTACACTACCGGTGACGCCCGAAACACTTCCGGTAACCAAAACCTCACTTCCTATATATCAATCTTCATATCCGGACCATTCCGAGACTCCTCACGACATCCAGGATCTCATCCGGGACTCCGAACAACCTTCGGTAACCACGTACACTTTTCCCTATAACCCTAGCGTCATCGAACCTTAAGTGTGTAGACCCTACGGGTTCGGGAGACACGCAGACATGACCGAGACACCTCTCCGGTCAATAACCAACAGCGGGATCTGGATACCCATGTTGGCTCCCACGTGCTCCATGATGATCTCATCAGATGAACCACGATGTCGGGGATTTGATCAATCCCGTATGTAATTCCCTTTGTCTATCGGTATGATACTTGCCCGAGATTCGATCGTCGGTATCCCTATACCTTGTTCAATCTCGTTACCGGCAAGTCTCTTTACTCGTTCCGTAATACATCATCCCATGGCTAACTCCTTAGTCACATTGAGCTCATTATGATGATGTCTTACCGAGTGTGCCTAGAGATACCTCTCCGTCGCACGCAGTGACAAATCCCATTCTCGATTCGTGCCAACCAAATAGACACTTTCGGAGATACCCGTAGTGCACCTTTATAGCCACCCAGTTACATTGTGATGTTTGGTACACCCAAAGCATTCCTACGGTATCCGGGAGTTGCACAATCTCATGGTCTAAGGAAACGATACTTGACATTGAAAAGCTTTAGCAGACGAACTACACGATCTTGTGCTATGCTTAGGATTGGGTCTTGTCCATCACATCATTCTCCTAATGATGTGATCCCGTTATCAACGACATCCAATGTCCATGGTCATGAAACCATGTCCATCTATTGATCAATGAGCTAGCCAACTAGAGGCTCACTAGGGACATGTTGTGGTCTATGTATTCACACATGCATTACGGTTTCGGTTAACACAATTATAGCATGAACAATAGACAATTATCATGACCAAGGAAATACAATAATAACCATTTTATTATTGCCTCTAGGGCATATTTCCAACACCTAAGTGGGATAAATTCAAAAAAGATATGATTAGTGCAAATGTCACTCAAGTTACAGTGACCTGGCCCTTGAGGTGCAGGACATTGTTTTACGCGCATGGGGGGAAGTTGGACCCAAAGACAGGGGCTATTATTATGAAGGCAAGTCTTAAAAAAGTGACAGATGAAATTCTGATGAAAATAGAAGAAGCTCGAACGGGGGTGTTCACGCCCAACAGAGAGGACGACGAGCTTACGCGCGCCCTGAAGAATCATGAACACCCAGGACGAACACGAGGGAAAGGTGTTGTTCCGTGGTTTGAGGGGTTTGCTGGTTGGAACGACGACTACATAAGCCGTGCGAGAAAGAAGATGCAGGAGGAGCGGAAGAAGGAGGAGGAAGCACTCCACCTTGAAGGCCTTGAATCAAAGCACCTGGAGTTAGAATCCAGAGTCAGGCGGCAGCAGGAGCAAATCGACTCACTCAGCCAGGAAAGGGTGTCTCAGCAGCAGCATGAGCAGATCGATCCAGCATTGGATACCACCGTTCCATCTATGGCGAGAAGCAGTGTGGGTTCCGCCCCGGTCGATATCGATGACGATGCAATGCTAGCTAGGTACCCTGTGGATGATATCAAAGACAGGACTAACTATGAGCTACACATGAAAGTGAAGAACTTATCCATGAAGGTGGCGGACGGCTATGCTTTAGCAAATCCCCTAGAAGCAACCTTCCATTGCAATCCCATTCCATCTGGCTATGCTCGTGTCGGGGTTGATGAAGTGATGTCAGCATATCATGAGCTACGACTTGACATTCCTGGAGGTGCCGAGGAGAGAACACTGGGAGAGGCCATACATCATATCATTCTATGGAAAAAGGATTGCATCATCTTTACAAGGCCACCGACTCCTCCTCCTCCAAGTCTGTCGCCGCGTTAGTCGACTCTGACTCCTCCTCCAAGTCCGGCACCACGTCAGCCGACTCCTCCTCCAAGTCTGGCACGACGTCAGCCAACTCCTCCTCCTCCAAGTCCGGCCCCGCGTCAGCCGAATCCTCCTCCAGGTCCGGCACGGCATCAGCGTGCTCCGTCGACTCAGCGTGCTCTGTCGCCTAAGAAACAACGGAAGAGAGAGGCCGCAGCTACGATGACTAGCGGTACAATAGGCAAGAAATTCAGATATGGTCCAAGCCTCAAGGCTCTTCCGAAGTTGCCTTACCACCTGACCAACGAGGAACTCGACAACGTAGTGGATGCCAATTTGAAGGCCCATTTTGGACCGAAACCGCCCCAGCCGCCAAAGGAGAAAGTACCTGAGCATGTCTCACAACACTTCATTGATATGGCTCGACCGGCTCAGAGGGACAGCGACAATGTGCGGTCTATCAAGAAGTCATATCTTGCAGGACAAAAGGAGTCGAGCTCGAGCTCGAGCCAAGGAGTTGGCAAAAAAAGCGGGAAAACTATCACCCAGCTGGGAGAACAGGCAGTGTAATCGATCCCCCCGCTCATTGTACAAACACCTGTGAGTATCGGTCGGCCAGAAGTAACTGAAGACCATATAAGGCAGGCTAAAGAGGCCGGTGTCACTGTTGAACAAATCCAAGGCCTTGAGGAAATGCCCGTGCTTAAAGAGTCAGAAGTAAAATATCAATATGCCCACGGCAAACCTCTGGTCAAGCCTGAAGATGTCAAGCTTCTACCAACGAGAATGTATGAATTGCATACGTGGTACATGCAAATAACAGCAAATACCAATGAAGAGTCCCTCATGGTGAGAGTCCAAGAGACGCATTACTTCCATAAAAACGATGTGTGGATTCATTATGCAGAGTTGTTTCAGTTATTCAATCAAGACGCACTCGACAAATCTTTAGTCAGTTGCTATTGTCTGTAAGTGATTTTTTTCTATAATTTAAAGTCTCTAGCTAGTTGTGCTCTCGTTCATTACCTGGAATTATCCTCACTATATTCGTTTCTGTGGTATTGTGCAGAATGAAGATGTATGAAATGAAACAAGCTGGACGCTATGGCATTGGGTTCATTGACCCAAATAAGATTAATCAAAAGATATGGGAAACTTCATATTTGATAAAAGACATAGAGAAAAAAAAGCTAGAATTTTTGATCCATCTAAACACCCAACTAGAAATACTACTTCCTTACAACTTCGGGTGAGTGTTACTATATATTTATATATCTTGTACTACAAATTCTATTTTTTTGCTTACTAGATATTAATAAGTGTTGTTGATGAGTTATGCAGTTACTGTTGGGAGACGTAGTAGTAAATCAAAATTTTCCTACGTTCACCAAGATCTATCTATGGAGAAACCAGCAACGAGAGGGGAGAGATTGCATCTTCATACCTTTGAAGATCGCTAAGCGGAAGCGTTACAAGAACGCGGTTGATGGAGTCGTACTCGCAGCGATTCAGATCGCGGTAGATCCGATCAAGTGCCGAACGGACGGCACCTCCGCGTTCAACACACGTGCAGCCCGGTGACGTCTCCAACACCTTGATCCAGCAAGGAGGAGGAGAGGTTGGGGAAGGGCTCCAACAGCAGCACGACGGCGTGGTGGTGGTGGAGTAGCAAGGTATTCCGACAGGGCTTCGCCTAAGCGCTGCGGAGGAGGAAGAAGAGAGGTAGGGCTTCGCCGTGAGAGAGAGAGATCAAATCTTATCTCAAAACATCCAAAACCTCAAGTATATATAGGAGGAGGGACGTGGAGGGCTGGCTTGGCCTCTACTCCAAAGAGGAGATGGCCGGCCGAATTAAAGGGAGAGTCCACCTCCCACAAGGGAGGTGGATCTCCTCCTTTTAAATCCTTTTTGCCTTATCTCCTTATCTCCAGCCGCATGGGCCTTTAGCAAAAGTCTTGCCCAGCCCAATAAGGGCTGGCACACTTTATCTAACAGCCCATGTGGTCCTTTGGTCGTCACACCCCTCCCGGGGGTCATCCGGCACCCTCCCGGCACTCCCGGTACACTACCGATGAGCCCGAAAACTTTCCGGTGACCAAAACTGGACTTCCTATATATCAATCTTTACCTCCGGACCATTCCGGAGCTCCTCGTGACGTCCGGGATCTCATCCAGGACTCCGAACAACCTTCGGTAATCACGTATACCTTTTCCCTATAACCCTAGCGTCATCGAACCTTAAGTGTGTAGACCCTACGGGTTCGGGAGACACGTAGACATGACCGAGACACCTCTCCGGTCAATAACCAACAGCGGGATCTGGATACCCATGTTGGCTCCCACGTACTCCACGATGATCTCATCGGATGAACCACGATGTCAAGGATTCAATCAATCCCATATACAATTCCCTTTGTCTATCGGTATGATACTTGCCCGAGATTCGATCGTCGGTATCCCCATACCTTGTTCAATCTCGTTACCGGCAAGTCTCTTTACTCGTTCCGTAATACATCATCCCGTGACTAACTCCTTAGTCACATTGAGCTCATAATGATGATGTCTTACCGAGTGGGCCCAGAGATACCTCTCCGTCACACGGAGTGACAAATCCCAGTCTCGATTCATGCCAACCCAACAGATACTTTCGGAGATACCCGTAGTGCACCTTTATAGCCACCCAGTTACGTTGTGACGTTTGGCACACCCAAAGCATTCCTACGGTATCCGGGAGTTGCACAATCTCATGGTCTAAGGAAACGATACTTGACATTGAAAAGCTTTAGCAAACGAACTACACGATCTTGTGCTATGCTTAGAATTGGGTCTTGTCCATCACATCATTCTCCTAATGATGTGATCCCGTTATCAATGACATCCAATGTCCATGGCCATGAAACCGTGACCATCTATTGATCAACGAGCTAGTCAACTAGAGGCTCACTAGGGACATGTTGTGGTCTATGTATTCACACATGTATTATGGTTTCCGGTTAACACAATTATAGCATGAACAATAGACAATTATCATGAACAAGGAAATACAATAATAACCATTTTATTATTGCCTCTAGGGCATATTTCCAACAGTCTCCCACTTGCACTAGAGTCAATAATCTAGTTCACATCACCATGTGATTAACACTTACATCACCATGTGATCATATCATCATGTGATTAACACCCAATAAGTTCTGGGGTTTGTTCATGTCCTGCTCGTGAAAGAGGTTTTAGTCAACGGGTCTGCGACATTCAGATCCGTGTGTACCTTACAAACTTTCCATGTCATATTTGTAGATACTACTCCCATGCTCCACTTGGAGCTATTCCAAATGGCTGCTCCACTATACGTAGCTGGATTTCTACTAAGAGTCATCCGGATTGGTTTTAAAGCTTGCATCATCGTAACACTTTACGATGAACTCTTTATCACCTCCATAATCGAGAAATATTTCCTTAGTTCTCAAGTTACTAAGGCTAACTTTGACCGCTGTCTAGTGATCCACTCTTGGATTACTCTTGTACCCCTTGACAGACTCATGGCAAGGCACACACAGGTGCGGTACACAGCATGGCATACTATATAGAGCCTATGGCTAAAGCATAGGAGATGACACTCATCTCTTCTTTATCTTCTGCCGTGGTCGGGTATTGAGTCTTACTCAATTTCACACCTTACAATACAGTCAAGAACTCCTTCTTTGACCCATCTATTTTGAACTCCTTCAAAAACTTGTCAAGGTATGTCTTTGTCGAAAAAACTTATCAAGCGAATAGATCTATCCCTATAGATCTTGATGCTCAATAAAATAGTAGCTTTATCTGGGTCTTCCTTTGAAAAACAAAACTTTTCAAACAGCCCTTCATGCTCTTCCAGAAATTCTACATCATTTCCGATCAATAATATGTCAACTACATATTCTTATAAGAAATTCCATAGTGCTCCCACTCACTTTCTTGCAAATACAAGTTTCTCATAAACTTTGTATAAACTTAAACACTTTGATCACCTCATCAAAGCATATATTCCAACTCCGAGATGCTTGCTCCAGTCCATAGAAGGATCGCTGGAGTTTGCATATTATTAGCATCCTTAGGATTGACAAAACCTTCTGGTTGTATCACATACAACTCTTCCTCACAGAAACCATTACGGAAACCTTGTTTTGTCATCCATCTGCCAGATTTCATAATCGAAAAATGCAGCAACTGCTAACAAAATTTTAATAGACTTTTAGCATCGCTACAGATGAGACAATCTCATTGCAGTCAACTCCTTGAACTTGGCGGAAACTTCTTTGCGACAAGTCGAGCTTTATAAACGGTGACATTTCACCATTAGCGTCTATGTTTATCTCAAAGGTCCATTTGTACTCAATGACCCGCCATTCAACAGGCAAGTCTACCAAAGTCCATACTTGGTTTTCATACATGGATCCTTTCTCGGATTTCATGGCTCCTAGCCATTTGTTGGAATCCGGGCCCACCATCGCTTCTCCATAGTTCGTAGGTTCATCGTTGTCCAACAACATGATTTCCAAGACAGGGTTGTCGTACTACTCAGGAGCAGTACGCGTCCTTGTCGACCTACGAGGTTCGATAGTGACTTGATCCGAAGCTTCATGATCATCATCATTAACTTCCTTTTCAACTAAGTAGGCTCTACAGAAACATCTTTCTGTGTTGCGCTATTCTCTGGTTGAAACAAAGGTTCAACAACCTTATCAAGTTCTATCTTCCTCCCACTCAATTCTTTCGAGAGAAACTCTTTCTCAAAAAGGACCCGTTCTTAGCAACAAACACCTTTTGCGCTTGGATCTGAGATAGAAGGTATACCCAATGTCTCATTAGGGTATTCTATGAAGATGCATTTGTCTGCTTTGAGTTCGAGCTCGCTAGGTGAAAAACCCATTTTCACATAAGCGTCGCAGCCCCAAACATTAAGAAATGACAGCTTAGGCTTCTGTCAAACCATAATTCTCACGGTGTCATCTCAACAGACTTAGATGGTGCCCTGTTAAAGTGAATGGATTTGTCTTTAATGCATAACCCCATAACGATAGTGGTAAAACGATAAGAGACATCATAGTACTCACTATATCCAATAGAGCACGACTACGACGTTCGAACACACCATCACACTATGGTGTTCCAGGAGGCGTGAGCTGTGAAACAATTTCCACATTGTCTAAAATTGCATACCAAACTCGTAACTTAGATATTCACCTCCATGATCATATCATAGACATTTATCTTCTTGTCACGATGATCTTTAACTTCACTCTGAAACTCCTTGAACCTTTCAAACATTTCAGATTCGTGTTTCATTAAGTAAATATCCCCATATTTACTCAAATCATCAGTGAAGGTAAAGAAAAACAACGATATCCACTGTGTGTTTCAACACTCATTGGACCACATACATCAACATGTATTAATTCCAATAAGCCACTTGCCCGCTCCATCATATTGGATGACGGGGTCTCAGTCATCTTGCCCAAGAGGCATGGCTCGCATGTCTCAACCGATTCGAAATCGAGTGAGTCAAAAAACATCCATCATCATGGAGTTTCTTCATGCGATTTATACCAATATGACATTACGTGGCAGTGCCACAAGCATGTGGTACTATCATTATTAACTTTGTATCTTTTGGTACCAATGTTATGAATATGTGTACTACTACGATCATGATTCGATAAACCATTTCGAGTGGGTGCATGACCATTGAAGGCATTATCCATGTAAACAGAATAACCATTATTCTCTAACTTATATGAATAACCGTATCGCACTAATCATGATCTAATCACGTTTATGCTCAACGCAAACACCAAATAACATTTATTTAGGTTTATCACAAATCCTGAAGGTAGAGAGAGCGTGCGATGGTGATCACATCAATCTTGGAAATACTTCCAACACACATCGTCACCTTTCACCTAGCTAGTCTCCATTTACTCCGTAGCTTTTATTTCGAGTTGCTAACACTTAGCAACCGAACCGGTATCTAATACCCAGGTGCTACTAGGAGTACCAGCAAGGTACACATCACTAACACGTATATCAAATATACTTCCATTGACATTACCAGCCTTCTTATTTACCAATCATCTAGGGTTTTTCCGCTTCAGCGAACATTCTCCTCATAACAGAAGCACTTAGTCTCGGGTTCGGGCTCAACCTTGGGTTTCTTCACTAGAGCAACAACTGGCTTGCCATTCCTGAAGTTTTTCCCTTCTTGCCCTTGCCCCTTTTGAAACTAGTGGTTTTCACTTAACCATCAACACTTGATGCTCCTTATTGATTTCTACCTTCGTGGTGTCAAACATCACGAACAACTCAGGGATCATCTTATCCATCCCTGGCATGTTATAGTTCATCACGAAGCTCTAGTAGCTTGGTGGCAGTGACTTGGAGAACTGCATTAATCACTATCTCATCTGGAAGATTAACTCCCACTTGATTCAAGTGATTGTAGCACCCAGACAATCTGAGAACACGCTCACCGATTAAGCTATTCTCCTTTATCTTGCAGGCAAAGAATCTTGTTGGAGGTCTCATACCTCTCAACATAGGCACGAGCTTGAGATCACAATCTCAGCTCCTAGAACATCTCATATGTTCTGTGACGTTCAAAACATTTTGAAGCCTCAATTCTAAGCCGTAATGCATGACGCACTGAACTATCACGTAGTCATCAAAAAGTGCCTGTCATATGTTCACAACATCTACAGACAACGCTTGAGGGAGTGATGCAGTTAGCGGTACATCAAAAACATAAGCTTTCTGTGCAGCAATGAGGACAATCCTCAGATCACGGACCCAGTCCGCATTATTGCTACCATCAACTTTCAACTTACTTTTCTCTAGGATTGTATCAATAAAACTGGGGAGCTACAGCGCGAGCTATCTACGACATAATTTGCAAGGACATTTTTAGACTAAGTTCATGATAATTAAGTTCATTTAATCAAATTATTAATGAACTCCCACTTAGATAGACATCTCTCTAGTCTTCCAAGTGATACATGATCCATGTCAACTAGCCCGTGTCCGATCATCACGTGAGACGGACTAGTCATCCATGGTGAACATCTCTATGTTGATCGTATCTTCTATACGACTCATGTTCGACCTTTCGGTCTTCCGTGTTCCGAGGCCATGTCTGTACATGCTAGGCTCGTCAAGTCAACCTAAGTGTTTCGCATGTGTAAATCTGGCTTACACCCGTTGTATGCGAACGTTAGAACCTATCACACCCGATCATCACGTGGTGCTTCGGAACGACGATCCTTAGCAACGGTGCACAGTTAGGGTGAACACCTTTCTTGAAATTTTATTGAGAGATCATCTTATTTACTACCGTCGTTCTATGCAAATAAGATGTAAACATGATAAACATCACATGCAATCAATATAGTGACATGATATGGCCAATATCATTTTGCTCCTATGATCTCCATCTTCGGGGCACCATGATCATCACTGTCACCGGCACGACACCATGATCTCCATCATCATGATCTCCATCATTGTGTCTTCATGAAGTTGTCTCGCCAACTATTACTTCTACTACTATGGCTAACGCTTAGCAATAAAGTAAAGTAATTACATGGCGTTTATGATTGACACGCAGGTCATACAATAAATAAGACAACTCCTATGGCTCCTGCCGGTTGTCATAATCATCGACATGCAAGTCGTGAATCCTATTACAAGAACATGATCAATTCATACATCACAATGCATCACATCACATCCTTTGGCCATATCACATCACAAGGCACATGCTGCAAAAACAAGTTAGACGTCCTCTAATTTGTAGTTGCAAGTTTTTACGTGGCTGCTATAGGTTACTAGCAAGAACGTTTCTTACCTACGTCAACACCACAACGTGATTTGCCAATTGCTATTTACCCTTCATAAGGACCCTTTTCATCGAATCCGATCCGACTAAGGTAGGAGAGACAGACACCCGCTAGCCACCTTATGCATCTAGTGCATGTCAGGCGGTGGAACCGGTCTCACGTAAGCGTACGTGTAAAGTTGGTCCGGGCCGCTTCATCCCACAATACCGCCGAATCAAGATAAGACTAGTAGCGGCAAGCAAATTAACAAACTCGACGCCCACAACTGCTTTGTGTTCTACTCGTGCATAGATTCTACGCATAGACCTAGCTCATGATGCCACTGTTGGGAGACGTAGTAGTAAATCAAAATTTTCCTACGTTCACCAAGATCTATCTATGGAGAAACCAGCAACGAGAGGGGAGAGATTGCATCTTCATACCTTTGAAGATCGCTAAGCGGAAGCGTTACAAGAACGCGGTTGATGGAGTCGTACTCGCAGCGATTCAGATCGCGGTAGATCCGATCAAGTGCCGAACGGACGGCACCTCCGCGTTCAACACACGTGCAGCCCGGTGACGTCTCCAACACCTTGATCCAGCAAGGAGGAGGAGAGGTTGGGGAAGGGCTCCAACAGCAGCACGACGGCGTGGTGGTGGTGGAGTAGCAAGGTATTCCGACAGGCTTCGCCTAAGCGCTGCGGAGGAGGAAGAAGAGAGGTAGGGCTTCGCCGTGAGAGAGAGAGATCAAATCTTATCTCAAAACATCCAAAACCTCAAGTATATATAGGAGGAGGGACGTGGAGGGCTGGCTTGGCCTCTACTCCAAAGAGGAGATGGCCGGCCGAATTAAAGGGAGAGTCCACCTCCCACAAGGGAGGTGGATCTCCTCCTTTTAAATCCTTTTTGCCTTATCTCCTTATCTCCAGCCGCATGGGCCTTTAGCAAAAGTCTTGCCCAGCCCAATAAGGGCTGGCACACTTTATCTAACAGCCCATGTGGTCCTTTGGTCGTCACACCCCTCCCGGGGGTCATCCGGCACCCTCCCGGCACTCCCGGTACACTACCGATGAGCCCGAAAACTTTCCGGTGACCAAAACTGGACTTCCTATATATCAATCTTTACCTCCGGACCATTCCGGAGCTCCTCGTGACGTCCGGGATCTCATCCGGGACTCCGAACAACCTTCGGTAATCACGTATACCTTTTCCCTATAACCCTAGCGTCATCGAACCTTAAGTGTGTAGACCCTACGGGTTCGGGAGACACGTAGACATGACCGAGACACCTCTCCGGTCAATAACCAACAGCGGGATCTGGATACCCATGTTGGCTCCCACGTACTCCACAATGATCTCATCGGATGAACCACGATGTCAAGGATTCAATCAATCCCGTATACAATTCCCTTTGTCTATCGGTATGATACTTGCCCGAGATTCGATCGTCGGTATCCCCATACCTTGTTCAATCTCGTTACCGGCAAGTCTCTTTACTCGTTCCGTAATACATCATCCCGTGACTAACTCCTTAGTCACATTGAGCTCATAATGATGATGTCTTACCGAGTGGGCCCAGAGATACCTCTCCGTCACACGGAGTGACAAATCCCAGTCTCGATTCATGCCAACCCAACAGATACTTTCGGAGATACCCGTAGTGCACCTTTATAGCCACCCAGTTACGTTGTGACGTTTGGCACACCCAAAGCATTCCTACGGTATCCGGGAGTTGCACAATCTCATGGTCTAAGGAAACGATACTTGACATTGAAAAGCTTTAGCAAACGAACTACACGATCTTGTGCTATGCTTAGAATTGGGTCTTGTCCATCACATCATTCTCCTAATGATGTGATCCCGTTATCAATGACATCCAATGTCCATGGCCATGAAACCGTGACCATCTATTGATCAACGAGCTAGTCAACTAGAGGCTCACTAGGGACATGTTGTGGTCTATGTATTCACACATGTATTATGGTTTCCGGTTAACACAATTATAGCATGAACAATAGACAATTATCATGAACAAGGAAATACAATAATAACCATTTTATTATTGCCTCTAGGGCATATTTCCAACAGTTACCACTGGATCTTGTTAATCATTGAAGTTGACGAGGAAAAAGTTGAAGTACTCGACTCGCTATTGAAGGATGCATCCGAATACACAATCGTGAGGGGGCTGCTTGACAGGTAATTTCAATCATTATCGCGCTATGTCGGCCTCTTTAATCACTTCATTTCCTGATATCAACTAGTTAATAACTCATTTATTCATTTTCTTTGCCGGCGGGCAGGGCTTGGGCCAAGTTCATCAAACAGGTCCCAGGCGACTGGGCACCACACCCTAGTAGAAAAAGGCCCATTTGTCCCGGTTCGTAAGGCCCATTTGTCCCGGTTCTGGAACCGGGACTAAAGGGTCAGGACTAAAGCCCAAAACCTTTAGTCCCGGTTCGCTTACCAACCGGGACAAAAGGGGCTCCACGTGGCCGGTGCTGGGAGCCCAGATAGGAGGACCTTTAGTACCGGTTGGTAACACCAAAGGGGACCAAAAGGCATCCACGCGTCAGCATCTAGCAGTTGCTGGTTTTTTTTGAAAGGGAGGGGGTTTAGGGGGTTTTAGACGGTTAATTTAGGGGTTTTATATTGTTTTAGCTAGCTAATTAATAGAGAGAAGTGTCCTCTCTTTCTCCGTGCTTGGTTGATGCTAGCTACTATAGAGAGAACTCGATACGCTAGCTAGTAAGCAAATGAAGGAACCATTAAGTACAGAAGATCGTCATGAACATATATATATATCCGACGCTACTTGCTACATATATACAGTATAAGATCTCTTGCAATCCCTAACATCTAATGTCCAATTCCAGATGGTATTCTCTAGTTTTATTTATGACGTGGTCAAGAAAGAATCCCGCCAATTCTTCTTGAATTGCTCGTATGCGATCATGTGTTAGGAGTTCATCCCGCATCTGCCACATCTAATTTGAAGAAGGGGATCAATACATATATATGGTAATAAAATAAAATTGTGAATATTATTGCTTACGCACTTGAAATTGTTTTTCAGAGTAGCCCCGCTTAGGGGTCGTCGCGTTGTAGATGAACTCGCAAACGTAGTATCCACAAAAATCATTCCCGGTTTCCTGCAACAAGCACTTTACAAGAAATAGAGTTCAATCAAACTGATAATCAAGCATGATAAATGGTATTGATGAAACTAGAATAAATGGGAGATGCGTGGAACTAGCTAGTAGTACTTACTTTTGGGTGTGTAAATTGTAGCTCCCCCAGCAGTGCTGGAACAATTGTTGTGAATTCTTTCCAAACCCTGCCAGACAAAGAAAATAATTACTTGATATCAGGAAATGAACAAAGTTGCCGATATGATGCGATAATGATCGATTGAACTTACTTCTGGAGCATTTCAGTCATGTTTGCATAATCTTGGGGATCTTTTCGTTTTGAGTCTAAGACGATTACTACTCCCCGCTCAAGCTTAATCTCTAGCAGAATAAAGTGGAAACTACTCACGCATGCATAACTCATCAATTACATTACTATAAACCTTGAGTAATAAGGGAAACCAAATATGCACAAGACACTAACACTCACTTGAAGTTGTAAGGAAAGAGTATTGTCCCTTTGTTTTGATTTTTAAGCAACGATTGTAGCAAGTTCTCCTCGGTTTCTGTGGCATTCTTTTGAACCGTATACTCATGTATGACATTTGGGTTAATGAACCCAATGTCATAGATTTGTGCTTTTCTGCATTCGACGATCTTCAGTCTGCATAATATAGTGAGGATAATTATATATACATGCAATGAAAGAGCTGAGCTATATACATAGAGAGACTTAATTACAGAAGTAGTACTGATAGACAGTAGCAAGTCATGATTGCTTTGTCAAGGGCCTTTTGATTGTATAAATGGAATATCTCCTCAAATTCAACATTCAACAGTTCCATTCCAACGAGGTCGTGCTCCTGTTTAACTGACAGTATCAAAGAATCCTTCCCAGACTCGTGGCAGGTTTCCATGTACCATTCATGGAATTTTCGCATCATCGTTGTTAGAGGAGGATGATCAGGTTTGACGAGAGGCCGCCCGTGCCAGTAATGGAATTTGTCCACCTCCAATGGCTTAAACTGTACATCATCGCTCAGGTAATCACCAGGTTTGGTACCGGGCACCGTCCCCGGATGATTAGCGACGATATCGCTAGACACCTTGAGCGGGGCGCACGATTGGTTTGCCTGTTTGCCGAGCTGGGGAATTTTTTTCCCACTTCTTCGTTTTGCTAACCTTGATTCATTGGAAGTACTTCCCGACCGCCGTGCATCTTGATATGTCTTTTTAATATAGCGGTCAAAGTTGGAATCCGACGAAGGCGGTGATGGTCGCTTCAGGGCATCGATAGTGCGCATCGCTTTCGCCGGATCTATCTTCTCCTTCGGAGATGGAGTTTTCTTTGCAAAATGGGCCCTCAATTCGGCCTGACATATCTCCTCATTTTCAGACTCGGTCCTCTCATATGGTAACTTTTCCAGAGGCTTGCGAGATGGACCATATCTGTATCCCCTTCTGCCTATGCTTGTACTGCTAGCCGCCGGAGCGGCAGCGGCTCCCTTCCGTCATTGCTTACTAGGCGCCAGAGGAGCCGGAGCGGCGGCGGCTGTCTTCCGCCATTGCTAACAAGGCTGAGGAGGAGGCGTACTACTCCGACGTGCTGGAGTAGGCGAAGGAGGAGGCGAAGTGCCCCCACGCGTCGGAGGAGGTGGAGCAGGAAGCGGTGTGCCCTGATCACTCGTCGGAGGAGGAGGAGGAGGAGGAGGAGGCGGAGTGCCCTGATTCGCCTGAGGAGAAGGAGGAGGCGGAGGCGTCCAGTTTGGAAGCTTTATGTACTCCTTCTGCCATAGACATGTACTCCTCAGGGCACGAACCAGCGTATTCTCTCCTTCACCTGTAGAGTGGTCAAGCTCGAGCTCCTCAAATTCCTTCATTACTTCATCCACCATCACAACAGCACAGCCATGTGGAATCGAACGGCAGTGAAAAGTTCCATTGGGTTGAGGAGGTGCAACAGAGCCGACAGCCACCTTGAAAGTGAGGTTCCGGCATTTCGTCATAAGCTCGCAATGTTCAGCCTCCGTGATAGTATCCACGGGGTAGCTAGGAGACGTAAAGTCAGGCTGAACGGGCTCCATGGAAGCGATGTTGCTTCTCCGCTGAGATGGCGGGGTAGCTTCTGGGGTAGCTTCGTGCCACTGAGATGGTTGGCCGGCAGCTCGCTAGCTCTCAGCTTCCTCTAGCTTTTGTAGTCTTGCATTGAGCTTCTGAATTTCGCTCAACTCCGCTTTCCTCTTTCTCTCCTGGCTTCTCTAACCGCCTGCGTCGGGAAACCCAACCTTCCATGAAACCGAGCCTGGTGTGCCTCGTGTTCGTCCAGGGTGCTCAGCATTCCCTAGGGCCTCAGTCAGCTCGTCCTTCTCTCTATCAGGAATGAACGTCCCTTCCTGCGCTGCGGTGATATACTTCTGAAGCTTGTTCATGGGTATTGCAAGTTGCTCGTCCGTACAATGGCACTTCCCTGTTTCAGGGTCCAAAGTTCCCCCAACCTTGAAGAACCAAGTCCTTGAACGGTCTGGCCAGTTCAATGTCTGTGGTACGACCCCTTTAGCAATCAGGTCATTCTCAGCTTTGTCCCACAACGGCCAGGCTTTGAGGTAGCCACCTGACCCCGTGTGATGGTGATACTGCTTCTTTGCAGCATTGACCTTGTTTGTCTGTGACATTTTCTTACTCTTGTCCGATGTCTTGTAGTCCACAAATGCGGGACAGTAATCTCTTATCTTCTCAAATCGGCCGATGAATTATGGAGTCTTCCCTTTGTTGACAAACATTGATTTCAACTCATTCTTCCACCTCCTGAATAGATCTGCCATCTTCTTAAGAGCACACGCCTTGACCAGTGGCTCTATAACTGGCTTATTCAGATCCTCCTCTGGCGGTAGGGTGAAATTTGCCTTCAGAGCGGTCCAAAGATCATCTTTTTGTCTATCGGTGACATAATCACCTTCAGGGGCACCGTCCTTAGGATTATTCCATTGTTTGATGTTGATCGGGATGTTGTCCCTAACAATAGCTCCGCACGAGCAGAAAATGCATTCTTTGTCCGCTTGGGTTCAATCGGATGGCCATCGTTCGCGAGTGCTGTGATCGTGAACTTTTCATCCTTGTGCAACCTCTTCTTCGGGCCTCATCTCATTACTGAAGTTTGGCTCGATCCGGAGGGCTATAAAAGAAGAAAGAAGAGTTAATTAATATATGTACATACCAAAACAAGTAATGCATCAATTAGCTAGTCAGCACAGGCTTAATTAATATATATACCTCGCCGGACTTTGCAACAGCTCCCTCCTCCGATCGGTCACCGGAGCCGTCATCACGGTCTCCTTCTTCCTCCGGCATTCGATCACCAGAGCCATCATGATCATGTCCTTCCTCCTCCATTGTTCGATCACCGGAGCCGCCATAATCCTCTCCTTCCAGACATCAGTGTCATTAAGAAACGACAAGATATCACGTCCGCCGTGGATTATGTCCCCCAACAACTGTTCTTGTTCTTCGTCTCTTGGATCCATAGTTTCTGCAAATATTACAACATGGCAATTAATATACAAACATGAATGTCCGACATCCGGACCGCCTCTCTCATGAATGTCCGACGTCCGGACCGCCTCTCTCGTTGATTTTCAAACAAGGGATTCTGTTAACGTTTAAGGGATTTAATTAACAAAATGGCACCATTCCGAATGTGCAGAAAATGGTCCATATTTTTCCTGGTCTCATTTACCCTTCTATATGTCATGTTGTCTAGTGTCAAAGGATTCAAGAAAACCAAGGCTTCATCATTAGCCAGAAGTAACAGGCGCATAATGGTACGAAGCTCTCCAAAATTGTTTTGTAATGGAGTCCCAGATAGGATAATTAATTAGCTTTTTGGTACGAAGTTCAGCAAGAGCCTTCCGAATATCGCTATTTGGAAGGCCTTTGCTGAAATTCGTACCAAAAAGTGAATTATTCTATCCTTGACTCCATTTCAAAACAACTTTGAAGAGCTTCGTAGCATCATACGCATGTTACTTCCGGCTAATGATGAAGCCATGGATTTCTTCAATACTTTGATAGACAACGTGACATATAGAAGAATATATATATAGATGAGATCAGAAAAAAATGGATCAACTTGTGCACATCCATAATGGGGGCATTCTTGATAAATCTACGTTATCGGAGTTTTCTTCATATACTTGGTAAATTTGGGTGGCCTCGACAACGCTTCTAGGGTTTGAGGTGGCCTCGACAACACTTCTAGGGCTTGGGGTGGCCTCGACAACGCTCTTTCAGTCCCGGTTTGGCTGGCCTCGAGAGTTTATCGGGTAGGGACGGGGTAGATCAACAATGATGCTCTTTCTTCTAGGGTTTGGGTGGCCTCGATAGTTGGTCGAGTGAGCGGACCGCCTCTCTCTCATGCATGTCCGACGTCCCCTCTCATGTCGAAGTTATCGGGAAGGGGGTAGATCGACAACGACGCTCTTTATTCTAGGGTTTGGGTGGCCTCGATAGTTGGTCGGGCGAGCGGACCGCCTCTCTCACGCATGCATGTCCAACGTCCCCCCTCATGTCGAAGTTATCGGGGAGGGGGTAGATCGACAACGACGCTCTTTCTTCTAGGGTTTGGGTGGCCTCGATAGTTGGTCGAGTGAGCGGACCACCTCTCTCTCATGCATGTCCCTCCTCATGTCGAAGTTATCAGGGAGGGGTAAATTTTAACTTAGAGTTACATCCATCCATACATATATACATGGACCAAAAAATGCTATGAACAAAAAAATATTCTATGAACAAAAGAAACATCATATGAACATCACTAACAAATTCATCATATCCAAAATAAGTATAGCATTTTGGTGTGACAATGATCACATCTATTTTTTTGACCAAAAAATGCTATGAACATAAACATAAACATAAAAAAAAGGTCGGGGCGGCGCGGCGGCTCACAGCGGGGCTCGGGCGACGACGGGGCAGGGGCACGGGGTCGGGGGTGAGGATGTCGACGGCGACGACGGGGCAGGGGCGCAGCCGGCGATGACGGGGACGGGCCGGGGCAGGGGCGCGGCCGGGCTGATTGGGGGCGGGGCAGGGGCGCACAGCGACAGTGACGACGGCGACGGCGATGGTGGGGGTAGGGCAGGGGCACACAACGACGGCGACGGTGACCGTGACGACAGCGACGACGAAGGCAGTGACGAACGGTGTCGGGGAAGAAGGGGTCACGGGCGCCGGCGTGGTGCTTCCCCGGGAAAACGAACGGGCAGAGGCGACGAGGTCGATCGCGGGGAGGCTTCTGGGCCGGTCAGAATGGCGAGAGGAGGGCCGCGCGTCGGGGCAGGGCAAGGCGAGGGCGGCGACGGCGACAGCGACGAGGAGGTAGGGCGCGGCAATGGGAGAAATTGGGGGGGGGATCCTAAGTGCTGGCTTATATAGCCCAACCATTCATCCCGGTGGATCCAGCAACCGGGACCAATGCCCACCATTAGTCCCGGTTGGTGGCTCCAACCGGGACCAAAGGTCAGTTTTCGCCAGGCGAAAGGGCGAGAAGCACAAACCATTGGTCCCGGTTGGTGGCTCCAACCGGGACGAATGGTGGGCATTGGTCCCGGTTAAAGCCACCAACCAGGACCAATAGCCTAGCACAGCGGTGTGGTGGAAGTTTAGTCCCACCTCGCTAGTTGAGTAGCACTCCGACTGGTTTATAAGCACCGCTGCGGCAACGGTTTCGAGCTCCTCTCTATTGCAGGCCTATGGGCCTAACTAATCTGTCTCTGCCTGTTTGTCCTACTGGGCACGCGGGCCTAAATCCTGTCGTTGGCCCAGTAGGTGCCATTTTTTATCTTTTTTTTATCTTTCACTTTTTCGTCCAGTATTTTTTATTTTTTTTGCTTTTTAGTTCATTCGTTTTACTATTAAAGTTTTTAACAAATAAATACTTTGATAATTTTAGTTAATATTATTTTGATTCTTTTTAGTTGATTCTTCTTGCTACTGAAAAATATTATATTTAATTGATTCTTTTTAGTTCATTATTTTTACTATTAAAGTTTTTAACAAATAAATACTTTGATAATTTTAGTTAATACTATTTTGATTCTTTTTAGTTGATTCTTTTTGCTATTAAAAAATATTATATTTAATTGATTCTTTTTAGTTCATTCTTTTACTATTAAAGTTTTTAACAAATAAATACTTTGATAATTTTAGTTAATATTATTTTGATTCTTTTTAGTTGATTCTTTTTGCTATTGAAAAATATTATATTTAATTGATTCTTTTTAGTTGGCATGGTATCATCATTTCACCCACATAGGATGTGCTAAAAAGTTGAGTGGGTTACGCCAAAAACTGGATGCACTTCATGTACAAAATGGACAATCTCTTTCGAAGTATCACGGTTTCGGACGAAAACTCATCTGTTACAAAGAGATTTCATTTTTTGAACTTATTTGAACTCCATACTTTTTGTGTGTCCAAAATGCACCATTCAAAGCTACATCATCAATTTTCAACCCTTTCTGACTTCATTTGGTATTTTTCATGCACTTACTAATTTTTTTGAGCTAAATGACCCTGGAATTGAAAAGCACTTCAAATGAACTCTTAAAAGGTTGAAAGTTGGCATGGTATCATCATTTCACCCACATAGCATTTGCTAAAAAGTTGAGAGGGTTACGGCAAAAAATGAATGCACTTCGTGTACAAAATGGACAATCTCTTTCGAAGTATCAGGGTTTCGGACGAAAACTCATCTGTTACAAAGGGATTTCATTTTTTGAACTCATTTGAACTCAAGACTATTTGTGTGTTCAAATGCACCATTCAAAGTCACATCATCAATTTTCAACCCTTTCTGACTTCATTTGGTATTTTTCATGCACTTACTGATTTTTTTGAGCTAAATGACCCTAAAATTGAAAAGCACTTCAAATGAGCTATGAAAAGGTTAAAAGTTGGCATGGTATCATCATTTCACCCACATAGCATGTCATAAAAAGTTGAGAGGGTTACGGCAAAAAAGTGGATGCACTTTGTGTACAAAACGGAAAATCTCTTTCGAAGTATTAGGGTTTCGGACGAAAACTCATGTGTTACAAAAGGCATTTCATTTCTTCACATGTCACTGCAATGATATAGTTGTGGAGAGAAAGTCTTCACTTTTTCTTCGCTTGTGTCCTTTGCTTATTGCGCCGTAACCATGGATAATCTTCATCGTTTAACAGGGTGCTTGGGTCAGCCTTGACTTCGAAGGGAGGAATTTCATGAAACTTTTCATAAACCTCAGACACGTCTGTCTTGCCCTCCAATCCCACGATGTCTCTTTTTCCTGAAAGAACTATGTGGCACTTTGGCTCATCGTATGATGTATTCGCTTCCTTATCTTTTCTTTTTCTCGGTATGGTAGACATGTCGTTCACATAGAAAACCTGCGCCACATCATTGGCTAGGACGAATGGTTCGTCTGTGTACCCAAGATTCTTCAGATCCACTGTTGTCATTTCATACTGTGGATCTTCCTATACCCCGCCTCTTGACAGATTGACCCATTTGCATTGAAACAAAGGGACCTTGAAATCATGTGCATAGTCAAGTTCCCATATGTCCACTATGTAACCATAATATGTGTCCTTTCCCCTCTTGGTTGCTGCATCAAAGTGTACACCGCTATTTTGGTTGGTGCTCTTTTCATCTTGGGCGATCGTGTAAAATCTATTCCCATTTATCTCGTACGCTTTGTAAGTCAATACAGTCGAAGATGGTCCCCTGGCCAACGAGTACAGCTCATCAGAAACAGTGTTGTCACCCATTAGACGTGTTTGCAACCAACTGTCGAAAGTCCTGATGTGTTCATATGTAATCCAGTCGTCACACTGCTCCGGGTGTTTGGAGCGCAGGATATTCTTGTGTTCATCAACATACGGGGTCACCAAGGTGAAATTCTGTAGAACTGTGTAGTGTGCTTGAGACCAAGAATGCCCATCCCTACATATTATTGAGTCCGCTCCTAGCGTGCCTTTTCTAGTCAGTATCCCCTCATACTGCTATTCAGGGAGACCAATCTTCTTAAGGTTAGGAATGAAGTCAACACAAAACCCAATGACATCCTCTGTTTGATGGCCCATGGAGATGCTTGCTTCTGGCCTAGCGCGGTTACGAACATATTTCTTTAAGACTCCCATGAATTTCTCAAAGGGGAACATATTGTGTAGAAATACAGGGCCCAGAACGACAATCTCGTCGACTAGATGAAATAGGACGTGCGTCATAATATTGAAGAAGGACGGTGGGAACACCAGCTCAAAACTAACAAGACATTGCATCAAATCACTCCTTAACCTTGGCAGGATTTCTGGATCGATCACCTTCTGAGAGATTGCATTGAGGAATGCACATCGCTTCACAATGGCTAATCGAACGTTTTCCGGTAGAAGCCCCCTCAATGCAACTGGCAGCAGTTGCGTCATAATCACATGGCAGTCATGAGACTTTAGGTTGTGGAACTTTTTCTCTGCCATATTTATTATTCCCTTTATATTCGACGAGAAGCCAGACGGGGCCTTCATACTGAGTAGGCATTCAAAGAAGATTTCCTTCTCTTCTTTGGTAAGAGCGTAGCTAGCAGGACCTTCATACTGCTTTGGATGCATGCCGTCTTTTTCATGCACACGTTGTTGTTCCTCCCGTGCCTCCGGTGTATTTTTGTCTTCCCATACACTCCCAAGAAGCCTAACAGGTTCACGCAAAGATTCTTCGTCACGTGCATCACGTAGATTGTAGAGCGGGCCTCTAGGTCTTTCCAATAGGATAGGTCCCAAAATATAGACTTCTTCTTCCACATGGGTGCGCGTTTGTCAGCGTCATTCGGAACAGATAGTCCGCCAGGACCCTTTCCAAATATAACATGTAAATCATTAACCATATCAAGTATGTGATCACAAGTACGGAGGGCGGGCTTCTTCCGGTGATCCGCCTCTCCTTTGAAATGCTTTCCTTTCTTTCGACATTGATGGTTGGTCGGAAGAAATCGATGATGCCCCAGGTACACATTCTTCCTGCATTTGTCCAAATATATACTGTCGGTGTCATATAAACAGTGTGTGCATGCGTGATATCCCTTGTTTGTCTATCCTGAAAGGTTACTGAGAGCAGGCCAATCGTTGATGGTTACAAACAGCAACGCGTGTAGGTCAAATTCCTTCTGTTCATTCTCATCCCACACATGTACACCTCTTCCATTCCATAGCTGTAAAAGTTCATCAACTAATGGCCTTAGGTACACATCAATGTCATTGCCGGGTTGCTTAGGGCCTTAGATGAGCACTGGTATCATAATGAACTTCCGCTTCATGCACAACCAAGGAGGAAGGTTATACATACATAGAGTCACAGGCCATGTGCTATGCTGGCTGCTCTGCTCCCCAAAAGGATTAACGCCATCTGTACTTAAACCAAACCATACGTTCCTTGGGTCACCTGTAAAGTCGCTCCACTTTCTCTCGATCTTTCTCCACTACGACCCGTCAGCGGGTGCTCTCAACTTCCCGTCTTTCTTACGGTCTTTTTTGTGCCATTGCATCAACTCGGCATGCTTTTTGTTTCTGAACAGACGTTTCAACAGTGGTATTATAGGAGCATACCACATCACCTTTGCAGGAACCCTCTTCCCAGTGCGCTGGCCCTCAACATCACCAGGGTCATCTCTTCTGATCTTATACCGCAATGCACCGCATACCGGGCATGCGTTCCATTCCATTGCAGCAATTCCAGTAGCGAACTAAATCCCTTGTCAGATACACCATTGTCTGCCTTCCATTGCAGCAATTCCAGTGTGGTACCGAGCTTTTTGTTGTCATCTTCGCAATTTGGGTACAACCCTTTTTTGTGATCCTCTAACATGCGATCGAACTTCAACTTCTCCCTTTCACTTTCACATTCTCTCTGTGCATCAACAATGACCCGGCGAAGATCATCATCGGGCACATCGTCTGGTTCCTCTTGATCTTCAGCTTCCCCCATTGCAGCGTCACCGTATTCAGGGGGAGGGTAGTTGTCGTCATCCTCTTCTTCTTCGTTGTCTTCCATCATAACCCCTCTTTCTCCGTGCTTGGTCCAAACATTATAGTGTGGCATAAAACCCTTCTGAAGCAGGTGGAAGTGAAGGGTTTTAGAGTTGGAGAAAGACTTCGTATTCTCACAAACAGTACATGGACAAGGCATAAAACCATTCTGCTTGTTTGCCTCAGCCGCTTCGAGAAAATTATGCAGGCCCTTAATATACTCGGAGGTGCGTCGGTCACCGTACATCCATTGCCGGTTCATCTACGTGCATTATATAATAAAGTTTATTAAAAACCATTACAACATATCATGAATAGAGAAGTGACCAAATTAATAGAAATTCATCATCACATTAAAGTCAAAGTACAATAATGACCAAAATAAATACGTACAGTTCATACATAGTTGTCATTATTGAACAACATATAGCTCTCTAGAGCATCTAATTAAAACATACAGCGAAACTACGTAAAAAAAATAAATGCAACAACAAATGCAATCATAACCGCTTCTAAGGTACCAATTGATCCAACGGCATAATGATACCAAGCCTCAGTATGAATGGCATTTTTTCTAATCTTTCTAAGCTTCAAGCGCATTGCATCCATCTTGGTCTTGTGATCGTCGACGATATCGGCAACATGCAACTCTAATCCCATCTTGTCATCTTCAGTTCTTTTCAATTTTTCTTTCAAATGATCGATTTCTTTTTCAGCTTTAGTTAACTTGTCGAGCAGAATTGCATAGTCGGTATCCATTTCTGGTTCAACTACTTCCTATAGATAAAATCATCTACGTCAAGTTGGTGGCATGATTAATTGTCATAGACATTAGATGTGTGAAATAGTTATATAAAAGATAATATACCACATCTGAATCATAGACTGGATGAGGGCCGATGTGGGCGGATACCATAACAATGGCACTATATAATAACAAACAATAATAAAAGTAAGAAAATCATACGAGTAAGTATATTTTCTTTTAGCAAGAAGATAAGATCAAGAGGCTCACCACGCGCGGGCGATCGACGGCGGTTTCAGGACGGGGACGGGACAAGACGGACCGCCAAACCTAGACAAATCTTGACGAAAATGGAGTTTGGACAAGGAGCTTCGAGAGGAGAAAGCTTAAGTTTGGCTTAGGCATTTCATCAAATACCTCATGTGCATACGAGGTGAGCTAGAGTACCACAAAGCTCTCCCTCGTCGGCCAAAAAAACAGAGCAGTGTGGAGTGCTCTGCTCGCTAGCGAGGGGGTATATATAGGCATCTCATTGGTCCCGGATCGTGGCTGGAACCGGAACTAAAGGACCCCCTTTGGTCCCGGATCCAGCCACGAACCGGGACCAATGGTTGTGGGCCAGGAGCGAGGCACATTGGTCCCGGTTCGTGTCTGGAACCGGGACCAAAGGTTCCAGACGAACCGGGACCAATGCCCCGCGTGGCCCGCCCGGCCCCCTGGCCTCACGAACCGGGACCGTTGCCCCCATTAGTCCCGGTCCGTGACTGAACCGGGACTAATGGGCTGGCCCGGCCCGAACCAATGCCCTGTTTTCTACTAGTGACAACTGAAATGAGTGTGATCCAAGGTAATTAAGTACTACTAGCTAGCTAGCTACGTCCGCGCATCTCTTTAATTGTAGTTTCAATACCATTATCATGCTTGATTAATTATTACCTGATTGATTTTTTTCCGTAAAGTGCATAGTGCAGGAGCAGGGGACTAGTTTATGCGGATACTACGTTTGCGAGTACATTCGCATGATCACGTCTGAAAGGAGCAGAAACGAAAGAAATATTTGGGTACGTTTGCCAGAACACTATCCATAATTTTTTATCATGATCTAGCTAATATATATACACACAACTAATATATTCATCTTGATCCCCATCTTCTAGCTGACGGAGGTGCGGGGCCAGCTCATATCAGAGGCTCGGGTACGAGCAATTGAAGAGGAATTAGCTGGATTTCTGCTTGACCAGGTCATAGATCGCAAAGAAGAATACCATTACAAGATCTCCAGGGATTAGATGGATTTCTAAGAGGGCTGCATATATATACGTAATGATCTTCAAATTGTAGGAGAAATTATGTGTCTATATATATATATATGTGAATGATCGTCGTACTAGCAATTCGATGAACCTACAACCGGGTGTAGTTACCCCGTTCTCACGCGTGGACTTTGATTAACGGGTTTGGATAAAAAACTATTGATTACTCCTTCCTGCGTCAGATAACAGAATTAGCTGGGTGCTTCCGATTTTTATGGAAGCTATATATATAGAAACCCCGCCGTATACAACAACCTTGACAGGTTTCAGATCTGACTGGCCTCATGCATCTTTTCTGCCACAACCGATCTCAACAAGTGGTGTTATGGCCGCAAATGGTGATTGCAGCCAATTGGATAAGTAGCCCGGGTACATATTACAAGGTGCATCTGATATAAAAATGCTTTCATGCTTTTCTCAATTGATTTCTTGTTTTGTCTGATTCATTTGCTCATGTAGATTCATATGCCCAACCACGGATTGCTCCGACGCGGACGGCGTGGCGACGACGAAGTATAGCTTCAACGTGACGATAGACTATGTGTGACTCCTCCGCTCGACGGCAATGATGACGGCGGTCACACACGACTCGTCCGACGTCGTTCACGAGCGAACGTACACCTGTTCCGACGTCGGTGCCCGCTTCTTAATTTTCTCACGCACAGGGATACCATCTGCCATCCATAATCAACGTACGTCCGGCCGTTAATGCACACATGGCGTATACTTCATACTGATCTGATTGGATGAATCAGCTAGATGTACATGTACAGACTGTTGTGAGTGACGTTCACCGTACTTCCTTCCATATGTATACTCCATACTCCTTTTTATATACATGTATATACTCTAGAGTACTGCCCACTATTATTAATTGTTTGTTTGTACTAGTACTTTGTATACATACTACAAATATGGCTGCTAGAAAATTACATTTTTTTGCTGGGAAGAAAACTACTGATGGATGTAGCTCGTTGGTGTATGGAACTGAACACTAAATACCTATTAAATCTTTTACTTCACAGTTCATACTACGTACTACATACTACATACTACGTACTAAAAAGAACAATATCTACTTCAAAGAGATATACTACATACTCTTTGCTAGAAAAAAGTATATATACAAATGCACATATTCCACATGAAAATAGGTAAATATACTCCATCCTACAACTAGGAGTAGTATGTAGTACACTGAATACTTCTAAAATGAACGATATATTGCATGCAAAATATACAGGAGCAAATATTTTGTACTTTCACATGAAAAGAATGTTAATACTACATACTCCAGCTTGGCGTTAATACTACATACTATAAATATACAGGACTATACTCTATGCAGTTTAAAAATACATTTCTTACTATATTAAGTAAGACCAAAAAAGACTTATATGTTCCCATACTACATATTTGAGAAAAAACTGCGTGTGTACTTTGGATAGAAAATTTCCATCTACCTAACAATAATAAGAAGTATCACGTTCACTTGTTTATTAGATGAAAATATTGTTGTACGTAACCTGGAATTGAGGAGGTAGTTGAAACAGACCGGCTTGCCGGATTATTTAATTACAAAAAATGAATTAGTTGCTGCACGTTAGATTACACCGGCGCCCGTAACACTATCCTATACCCGTTTCACTGGAGGGGAGAGAGGGACACGTGGAGAACAAATAAGTAGGGGTAACTAAACCCGATAGTATCGAAAATATGTCATATATATATATATATATATATATATATATATATGTGTGTGTGTGTGTGTGTGATCACGGTTTTACGAGAAATTCTATTTATATATATATATATATATATATGCGCATGCACAATGTGTGTACAATATGTACGTAGTAGCGTAATATATGTTCGAAATAAAAATTAATTAAAAGGAAAATTAAACCATAATTAATTCATAAACCCCTAAAGAATCAAAAGGAAAAATAAAATAAAACTAAAAAAACTAAATACTTTTAGTCCCGGTTGGTGTTACCACCCGAGAGTAAAGGTCCCCCAGCCCACGGTGCCGTCGGATGCCACGTGGAGGGCCTTTGGTGCCGGGCCGTGTTGAACTGACACTAAAGGGGGTAGGCTTTAGTCCCCATCCTTTAGTGTCGGTTCGAGAACCGGCACTAAAGGCCCTTACGACCCGCGAATATAGGTCTGTTCTGTACTAGTGACACTTAGCTAGTCTCCGTTTATTCCGTAGCTTTTACTTCGAGTTACTAACATTTAGCAACCGAATCGGCATCCAATACCCAAGTGCTATTAGGAGTACTAGCAAGGTACACATCAATAACACGTATCAAATATACTTCTGTCGACGTTGCTAGCCTTCTTATCTACCAGGTATCTAGGGTTGTTCCGCTTTAGCGACCGCTCTCCTCATAATAGAAGCACTTAGTCTCGGGTTTGGGTTCAACTTTGGGTTGCTTCACTGGAGCAGCAACTGTCTTGACATCCATGAAGTTTCCCTCCTTGCCCTTGCCCTTCTAAAAACTAGTGGTTTTACTAACCATCAACACTTGATGCTCCTTCTTGATTTCTACCTTTGCGGTGTCAAACATAGCGAACAGCTCAGGGATCATCATTTTCATCCCTGGCATAATTATTGTTCATCACGAAGTTTTAGTAGCTTAGTGATAGTGACTCAGAGAACTATATCAATCACTATCTCATCTGGAAGATCAACTCCCACTCGATTCAAGCGATTGTAGCACCCAGACAATCTGAGCACATGCTCAATGATTGAACTATTCTCCTTCATCTTGTAGGCAAATAATGTTCTTGGAGATCTCATATCTCACAACACGGGCACGAGCCTGAGATCCCAATTTCAGCTCTTAGAACATCTCATATGTTCCGTGACGTTCAAAACGTTTTGGAGCCTTAATTCTAAGCCGTAATGCATGATGCACTAAACTATAAGTAGCCATCGAAACGTGCCTGTCAGATGTTCACAACATCTACAGACGATGCTAGCGGGGGTGGCGCACCGAACGGTGCATTAAGGACATAAGCTTCTGTGCATCAATGAGGACAATCCTCAGATCACAGACCTAATCCGCAATATTGCCACCATTATCTTTCAACTCTATTTCTCTAGGAACATATAAAAATTCAAGGGAGCTACAGCGTGAGCTAGTAATCTACAACATAATTTGCAAAGACACTACTGACTATGTTCATGATAATGAGTTCAATTAATCATATTATTTAAGAACTCCCACTCAAATTGACATCCCTCCGGTCATTCAAGTGATACATGATCCAAATTCACCAACTCAAGTCCGATCATCACGTGAGTTGAGGTGGTTTCAATGGTGAACATCATCATGTTGATCATATCTACTATATGACTCATGTTCGACCTTTCGGTCTCTTGTGTTCCGAGGCCATGTCTGTACATGCTAGGCTCCTCAAGTTTAACCCGAGTATTCTGGACGTGCAACACTGGCTTGCACCCGTTGTATGCGAACGTAGAGTCTATCACACCCGATCATCACGTGGTGTCTCGACACGACGAACTTTCGCAACGGTGCACACTCGGGGAGAACACAATTTTACCTTGAAATTTAAGTGAAGGATCACCTTATAATGCTACCTCGTCATAAGCAAAACAAGGTGCATAAAAGGATTAACATCACATGCAAATCATAAGTGACATGATATGGCCATGAACTTGTGCTTTTGATCTCCATCTTGAAAGCACCGGCATGATCTCCATCGTCACCGGCATAACACCATGATCTCCATCATTGTGTCGCCATCGGGGTTGTCGTGCCCACCATGCTCATACTACTATAGTTACCGTTTAGCGAAAAAATAAAGCATTACATAGCGTTTAATGATTGACACGCAGGTCATACAATAATTAAGGACAACCCTATGGCTCCTGTCGGTTGTCGTACTCATCGACATGCAAGCCGTAATATTCTATACAACACATGATCATCTCATACATCACATATATCTCATCATGTAATTGGCCATATCATATCACAACATACCCTGCAAAAACAAGTTAGACGTCCTTTAATTGTTGTTGCAAGTTTTACGTGGCTGTTACGGGTATCTAGCAAGAACAATTCTCACCTACGCAAAACCACAATGATGATACATAAATTGCTTTTCAACCTTCTCAAGGACCGCCTTTGTCGAATCCGTTCCAACTAAAGTAGGAGAAATAGACACCCGCCGGCCATCTTTGTGCAACGAAGTTACACGTGAGTCGATGGAACCGGTCTCTCGTAAGCGTACGAGTAAGGTTGGTCCGGGCCGCTTCATCCCACAATACCGCTGAACCAAAACACGACCAAGGGAGGAAGCAATCTAAGCATCAACACCCACAAACTCTTTGTATTCTACTCGAGATCTCATCTACACATAGACCTAGCTCATGATGCCACTGTTGGGGAATCTTGCATGGGAAACAGAAAATTTCCTACGCACACGCAAGATCTATCCATGGTGATGAGCATCTATGAGAGGGAGAGTGGATCTACATACCCTCGTAGATCGCTAAGCGGGAAGCGTTAAGAAACGTCGTTGATGTAGTCGAACGTCTTCGCGATCCAAATCGCCGAGCATCCCGCGATCCCATCACGATCCGTCCCGCGATCCCATCACGATACGTCCCGCGATCTCATCACAATCCGTCCCGCGATCCTATCACGAATCGTCTCGCGATCTTGATCACGGTCCTTCCGATCTAGCGCCGAACGGCCGGCACCTCCACGTTCAGCACACGTACAGCTCGATGACGATCTCCGCCTTCTTGATCTAGCAAGAGGGAGCGGAGAGGTAGATGAGTTCTCTGGCAGCACAACGGCGTGGTGGCGGTGGTGGTCAACTAATCCTGTAGGGCTTCGCCTAAGCACTGCAGAACTAATCTAGAGGAGAAGCAAATCTAGAGGAAGAAGAGGGCAGCACGTGGCAATTAGGGTTGTCTTTCCCCTCTAAATCCTCTAGTATATATAGGAGGGAGGGGGGAGGAGGCAGCCTCAAACCCTTAAGGTTTGGTCGAAATTGGAGGTGGAGGAGTCCTACTCCAATGCTATTAGGAGTAGGATTCCTCCTTTCCACTTGGAAACTATTTCCACCTCTCCACCTTTTGGGTTTTTCCCACCTCTAGCCGCATGGGCCTTAGTGGGGCCTTAGACCAGCCCACCAGGGGCTGGTTTGACTCCTCCCACAGCCCATGAGGTCGTTTGGGTCGAGACACCCCTCCCGATGGTCCCCCGGCACCCTCCCGGCACTCCCGGTACACTACCGATGAGCCCGAAACTTTTCCTGTGACCAAAACAGGACTTCCTATATATCAATCTTTACCTCCGGACCATTCCGGAGCTCCTCGTGATGCCCGGGATATCATCCGGGACTCCGAACAACCTTCGGTCACCATCATACATAACTCTATACTATCAAAACGCCACCGAACCTTAAGTGTGCAGACCATGCGGGTTCGAGAACTATGTAGACATGACCGAGACAATTGTACGGTCAATGACCAATACCAGGACCTGGATGCCCATATTGGTTCCTACATATTCTACGAAGATCTTTATTGGTTGAACCTCTATGTCTAGGATTCAGTTAATCACGTATGTTGTTCCCTTTGTTCTTCGGTATGTTACTTGCTCGTGATTCGATCGTTGGTATCTATATACCTAGTTCAATCCCGTTACCGGCAAGTCTCTTTACTCGTTGCGTACTACAAGATCTCGTGGCTAATACTTAGTCACATTACTTGCAAGGCTTGTTCTGATGTTGTATTACCGAGTGGGCCCTAAGATACCTCTCCATCACACAGAGTAACAAATCCCAGTCTTGATCCATGACAACCCAACAGACACCCTCGGAGATACCTGTAGAGAACCTTTATAGTCACCCAGTTACGTTCTGACGTTTTATACAGACAAGGTACTCCTCCAGTGTCCGTGAGTTGCATGATCTCATGATCATAGGAACATATACTTGACATGCAGAAAACTGTAGCAATAAACTGACACAATCATATGCTATGTTTATAGTTTGTATCTTGTCCATCCCATCATTCTCCTAATGATGTGATCCGGTTATCAAATGACATATCATGTCCATGGCTAGGAAACCTTGACCATCTTTGATCAACGAGCTAGTTTATTAGAGGCATACTAGGGACATGGTGTTGTCTATGTAGCCACACATGTATCTGAGTTTCCGATCAATACAATTATAGCATGGATAATAAACGATTATCATGAATAAGGAAATATGATAATAACCAATTTATTATTTCCTCTAGGGCATATTTCCAACAGAATCGTATCGCGATCCTGATGATGGTCCTTCCGATGTAGCGCCGAACGGACGTCGCCTTCGCGTTCAGCACACGTACAGCTCGATGACGATCTCTGCCTTCTTGATCCAGCAAGAGGGGGTGGAGAGGTAGATGAGTTCTCTGGAAGTGTGACAGCATGGCGGCGATGGTGGTGGAACAATTCCAGCAAGGCTTCGCCTAAGCACCGCTAAAACGATCTAGAGGAGAAACTACGATCTAGAGGAGAGGCAGCACGTGGTTGTTTTCTGTGTCTCAAAACCCTCGAAACCTCTAGTATATATAGGAGGACGGAGAGAGGAGGCTTGGCGCCCAAGGGGCCAGCCCTTATACTTGGCGCAAGGAGGAGAGGAGGAGTCCTCCTCCAATCCTAGTAGGATTAGGACTCCTCCTTCCCACTTGGAAACTCTTTCCACCTTGTGTTTTTTCCTTCTTAATCCACTCCAGCCGCATGGGCCCTTAGAGGAGGCTCCGGCCAGCCCACCAGGGGCTGGTTTACCTCCTCCCACAGCCCATATAGCATCTTGGGTCGAGACACCCCTCCCGATGGTCCCCTGGTACCCTCCCGGCACTCCCGGTACACTACCGATGAGCCCGAAACTTTTCTGGTGACCAAAATAGGACTTCCTATATATGAATCTTTACCTCCGGACCATTCCAGAGCTCCTCGTGACGTCCAGGATCTCATCCGGGACTCCTAACAACCTTCGGTCACCACCATACATAACTCTATACTACCGAAACGTCACCAAACCTTAAGTGTGCAGACCCTACGGGTTCGAGAACTATGTAGACATGACCGAGACACCTCTACGGTCAATAACCACTAGCAGGACCTGGATGCCCATGTTGGTTCCTACATATTCTATGAAGATCTTTATCGGTTGAGCCTCTATGTCAAGGATTCAGTTAATCTCGTATGTTGTTCCCTTTGTTCTTCGGTATGTTACTTGCCCGAGATTCGATCGTCGGTATCTCTATACCTAGTTCAATCTCGTTACCGGCAAGTCTCTTTACTCGTTCCGTAATACAAGATCTCGTGGCTAACACTTTAGTCACATTGCTTGCAAGGCTTGTTGTGATGTTGTATTACCGAGTGGGCCCCGAGATACCTCTCCGTCACACGGAGTAACAAATCCCAGTTTTGATCCATGCCAACCTAACAGACACCCTCGAAGATACCTGTAGAGCACCTTTATAGTCACCCAGTTACGTTGCAACGTTTGATACACACAAGGTACTCCTCCGGTGTCAGTGAGTTGCATGATCTCATGGTCATAGGAACAGATACTTGACATGCAGAAAACTGTAGCAATAAACTGACATGGTCATATGCCATGTTTATAGTTTGGGTCTTGTCCATCACATCATTCTCCTAATGATGTGACCCCATTATCAAGTGACATCTTATGTCCATGCCTAGGAAACCTTGACCATCTTTGATCAACGAGCTAGTCTACTAGAGGCATACTAGGGACATAGTGTTGTCTATATACCGACACATGTATTTAGTTTCCAATCAATATAATTATAGCATGGATAATAAATAATTATCATGAACAAGGAAATATGATAATAACCAATTTATTATTGCCTCCAGGGCATATTTCCAACAATCTCCCACTTGCACTAGAGTTAATAATCTAGTTCACATCACCATGTGATTCTCATTGTTATGAATCTAACACCCAATGAGTTCTGGGGTTCGATCATGCTTTGCATGTGAGAGAGGTCTTTAGTCAACGGGTCTACAACATTCAGATCCGTGTGTACTTTACAAATCTCTATGTCATATTGTAGACACTGCTACCACACTCCATTTGGTACTATTCCAAATGGCTACTCCACTATACGTATCCGGATTGCTACTCAGCGTCATCCGGATTTCTATTAAAGCTTGCATTGATGTAACCCTTTACGACGAACTCTTTATCGCCTCCATAATCGAGAGATATTTCCTTAGTCCACTTGTTACTAAGGATAATTTTGACTATTGTCCAGTGATCCACTCCTGGACCACTCTTGTACCCCTTGACAGACTCATGGCAAGGCACACATAGGTGTGGTACACAACATGGCATACTATATAGAGCCTATGGGTAAAGCATAGGGGACGACCTTCGTCCTTTCTCTTTCTTCTGCCATGGTCGAGCTTTGAGTCTTACTCAACTTCACACCTTACAAATCAGGCAAGCACTCTTTCTTTGACTGATCCATTTTGAACTCTTTCAAAATCTTGTCAAGGTATGTACTCATTGAAAGTCTCATCAATCATATTGATCTATCTCTATAGATCTTGATGCTCAACAATTAGGTAGCTTTATCCAGGTCTTCCTTTAAAAACTCTTTTCAAACAACCATTTATGCTTTCCAGAAATTCTACATCATTTTTGATCAATAATATGTCAACCACATATGCTTATCAAAAATTCTATAGTGCTCCCACTCACTTTATTGTAAATACAAGTTTCTCATAAACTTTGTATAGACTCAAAAAACTTTGATCACCTCATCAAAGTGTATATTCCAACTCCGAGATGCTTGCTCCAGCCCACAGAAGGATCACTGGAGCTTGCACACCTTTTAGCATCCTTAGGATTGACAAAACCTTCTGGTTGTATCACATACAACCTTTCCTCAAGTAAACCGTTAAGGAAACGATGTTTTGACATCCATCTGCCAGATTTCATAATTGAAAAATGCAGCAACTGCTAACATAATTCCAACAGACTTTTAGCATCGCTACAGGTGAGAAGGTCTCATCGTAGTCAACTCCTTGAACTTGGCGGAAACTTCTTTGCGAAAAGTCGAGCTTTACAAATAGTGACATTCACCATCAGCGTCTATCTTCATCTTAAAGGTCCATTTGTACTCAATGACCTGCCGTCCAACGAGCAAGTCTACCAAAGTCTATACTTGGTTTTCATACATGGATCCTTTCTCCGATTTCATGGCCTCTAACCATATGTCGGAATTCGGGCTCATCATCGCTTCTCCATAGTTCGTAGGTTCATTGTTGTCCAACAATATGACCTCTAAGACAGGGTTGCCGTACCACTCAGGAGTAGTACGCGTCCTTGTCGACCTAGGAGGTTTGATAGTAACTTGATCCGAAGCTTCATGATCATCATCATTAACTTCCTCTTCAACTGACGTAGGCTCCACAGAAACATCTTTCTGTGTTGCGCTACTCTATGGCTGAAACAAAGGTTCAACAACCTCATCAAGTTCTATCTTGCTCCCACTCAATTCTTTCAACAGAAACTCTTTCTCGAGAAAGGAACCAGTTTTAGCAACAAACACTTTGTTCTGGGATCTGAGATAGAAGGTATACCTAGCTGTTATTAGGGTATTCTATGAAGATGCATTTTTCCGCTTTGGGTTCGAGCTTATTAGACATAAGTGTCACATTCCCAAACTCTAAGAAATGACAGCTTAGGTTTCTGCCAAACCATATGGTGTCATCTCAATGGAGTTGGATGGTGCCCTATTTAAAGTGAATGTAGTTGTCTCTAATGCATAACCCCAAAATGATAGTGGCAAAACAATAAGAGACATCATAATTCGCACCATATCCAATAGAGCACGACTACGATGTTCGGACACACCATCACACTATGGTGTTCCAGGTGGCATGAGTTGTGAAACAACTTTCCCATTGTCTCAAGTTGTATACCGAACTCGTAACTCAGATATTCACCTCCACGATCATATCGTAGACATTTTTATCTTCTTGTCATGATGATCTTAAACTTCACTCTGAATTTGTTTGAACTTTTCAAACGTTTCAGACATGTGTTTCATTAAGCAAATATACTCATATATACTCAAATCATCAGTGAAGGTAAGAAAAAAAACGATATCCACTGCACGCCATAACACTCGTTGAATCGCATACATCAACATGTATTATTTCCAATAAGTTACTAGCCCACTCCATCATACTGAAAACGGGGTCTTTAGTCATCTTGCCCAAGAGGCATGGTCCGCATGTCTCAACCGATTTGAAACCGAATGAGTCAAAAGATCCATCAACATGGAGTTTCTTCATGCAATTTATACCAATATGACATTTAGCGGCAGTGCCACAGGTATGTGGTACCATCATTATCAACTTTGCATCTTTGGCATCAATGTTATGAACATGTGTATTACTATGATCAAGATTCAACAAACCATTCCCATTGGGTGCATGACCATTGAAGGTATTATTCATGTAAACAGAATAACTATTATTCTCTCACTTAAATGAATAACCGTATTGCAATAAACATGATCTAATCATGTTCATGCTTAACGCAAACAGCAAATAACATTTATTTAGGTTTGTCACTAATCTCGAAGGTAGAGAGAGCATGCGATGTTGATCACATCAACCTTGGAAACATTTCCAACACACATCATAACCTCACCCTTAGCTAACCTCACCCTTAGTTACTAACATTTAGCAATCGAACTGGTATCCAATACCCAGGTGCTACTAGGAGTATTAGCAAGCTACACATCAACAACACGTATATCAAATATACTTGTGTCGATGTTGCCAGCCTTCTTAACTACCAGGTATCTAGGTTTCTTCCGCTTCATCGACTGCTCTCCTCATAATAGAAGCACTTAGTCTCGCGTTTGGGTTCAACTTTGGGTTGCTTCACTGGAGCAGCAACTGACTTGCCATCCATGAAGTTCCCTCCTTACCCTTTCCCTTTTCGAAACTAGAGGTTTTACTAACCATCAACACTTGATGCTCCTTCTTGATATCTACCTTCGCGGTGTCAAACATCGCGAATAGCTGAGGGATCATCATTTCCATCCCTGGCATAATTATAGTTCATCACGAAGTTCTAGTAGCTTAGTGATATTGACTTGGAGAACTATATCAATCACTATCTTATCTGGAAGATCAACTCCCACTCGATTCAAGTGATTGTAGCACCCAGACAATCTGAGCACATGCTCAACGATTGAGCTATTCTCCTTTATCTTGCAGGCAAAGAATCTTGTTGGAGATCTCGTATCTCACAACACGGGCACGAGCCTGAGATCCCAATTTCATCTCTTAGAACATCTCATATGTTCCGTGACGTTGAAAACATTTTGGAGCCTCAATTCTAAGCCATAATGCATGACGCACTGAACTATCAAGTAGTCATCAGAACGTGTCTGTCAGATGTTCACAACATCTATACACGACGCTAGAGGGGGGCGCAGCAAGTGGTGCATTAAGGACATAAGCCTATTGTGCAGCAATGAGGATAATCCTCAAATCACGGACACAGTCCGCAATATTGCTACCATCATCTTTTAACATATTTCTCTAGGAACAAATAAAAATTCAAGGGAGCTACAGCGCGAGCTAGTAATCTACAACATAATTTGCAAAGACATTTTGACTATGTTCATGATAATGAGTTTAGTTAATCATATTACTTCAAAACTCCCACTCAAATTGACATCCCTCCGGTGATTCGAGTGATACATGATCCAAATTCACCAACTCAAGTCCGATCATCACGTGAGTTGAGGTGGTTTCAATGGTGAACATCATCATGTTGATCATATCTACTATATGACTCATGTTCGACCTTTCGGTCTCTTGTGTTCCGAGGCCATGTCTGTACATTCTAGGCTCGTCAAGTTTAACCCGAGTGTTCTGCATGTGCAACACTGGCTTGCACCCGTTGTATGTGAACGTAGAGTCTATCACACCCGATCATCACGTGGTGTCTCGACACGACGAACTTTCCCAACGGTGCACACTCGGGGAGAACACAATTCACCTTGAAATTTAAGTGAGGGATCACCTTATAATGCTATCGTCGTCCTAAGCAAAACAAGATGCATAAAAGGATTAACATCACATGCAAATCATAAGTGACATGATATGGCCATGAACTTGTGCTTTTGATCTCCATCTATAAAGCACCGACATGATCTCTATCGTCACCGGCATGACACCATGATCTCCATCATCTTGATCTCCATCAACGTGTCGCCATCGGGGTTTTCGCGCCCACCATGCTTCTACTACTATTGCTACCGTTTAGCGATAAAGGAAAGCATTACATAGTAATAATCCCCAAGTGCAAGGAATCATCATGGCAATTTCCAAAGGTGGAAGTGATAAGTATGGAGTGTCGAACCCACAAGGAGCTAAAGGTAAGATCAATATTCTCTCAAGTCCTATCTGCCACCTATACGACTCTACGTACACCGAATGTTTGCGTCCATCTAGAAACGAGAAATAAAACTACGTTGTGGGTATGAAGAGGATAGCTTTGCATGATATCAGAGAACTAAAATATAAAAATAGTTGTTGTTATCATAATATTACAATATATTACAAATAGAGAGTGTGGAATAATGATGGGTCGTTGTGCGGAATTATCCTAGGCAATTGTTAACAAGATTGGAAATCATTATTGCAATTTTATATGAGGGAGAGGCATAAGCTAACAAAGTTTCTCTACTTGGATCATATGCACTTATGATTGGAACTCTAGCAAGCATCCGCAACTACTAAAGATCATTAAGGTAAAACCCAACCATAGCATTAAAGCATCAAGTCCCCTTTATCCCATACGCAACAACCCCCTTACTCGGGTTTATGCTTCTGTCACTCAAGCAACCCACTATAAGAGAATAATGAATGTATTGCAACACCCTACAGCGGGAATCCTTCACATGTGCACGGCATGGAAGGCACCATAGGACAACACCAAAATAAACATACAACTCAAACCAATCTAGATCATCAATCAACCTAAAGGGCAAAAGTAATGTACTCAAAACATCATAGGAGGGCAACACATCATTGGATCATAATATGTAGCATAAAGCACCATGTTCAAGTAGGTGATTACAGCAGGGTGCGGGAGAGTGGACCGCTAAAAGGAGATGAGGATGGTAATGAAGAAGGTGATGTCGATGAAGACGGTCACCACGATGATGGTTCCCTCAATGGCACTTCGGCACCACCGGGAGAGAGGGGGAGAGGTTCTCCCACTTGTGCTCCCTCCTCCATGGCCTCCCCCCTTTGTGGGGAGAGGTTCTCCATCTGGTACTTGGCCTCCATGGTGTTGATGGCCCCTCCGGAACGATGAAGATGGCCTCCGGTGATGGTGACCCCCTTCGGCAGGGCGCTAGAGAGGGCCAAGATTGGTTTTTCGTGGCTCTGGAGGTGTGCGGCGGTGGAACTCCCAATCTAGGTTATGCATTGGGGGTTTTGGAATATTTGAGGATTTATAGAGCTGACAGGGAGGTCGATGGACTCCTAAGGGGTTGGCTGAGCACCATCTAAGAGTTGATCCGAAAGCTAAACCCGTCAAAGAGCATTTGCGTCGATCGGCGGTGGAGAAGCGTAAAGCAATCGGTGAAGAGGTAGCCCGTCTCTTGCAGGCCAAGTTCATTCGGGAGATTTGCCACTTCGAGTGGCTCTCGAATGTTGTCATGGTGCCCAAGAAGGACAAGTCGTTGCGTATGTGCATCAACTTCAAACATATCAATCGGGTCTGCCCGAAAGATCATTTTCCGCTCCCCCGCATAGATCAGATTGTTGACTCGACTGCGGGATGCGAGCGTTTATCGTTTCTAGATGCTTACTCTAGGTACCATAAGATCCGTCTGTATGGACCAGATGAAATAAAAACAGCCTTCATCACCCCATTCGGGTGTTTTTGCTACATCACTATGCCATTCGGTCTGAAATATGCCGGCGCTACTTTCATGCGCATGATTTAGAAGTGTTTACTCGACCAGATCCCTCGAAATGTCAAGGCGTACATGGATGATATAGTTGTCAAGTCTCGCAAAGGTTCTGACCTGCTGGCTGACTTGGCCGAAACATTCGCTAACCTGAGGAGATACGATATAAAGCTAAATCCGGCCAAGTGTACTTTCGGTGTCCCTGGCGGCAAGTTACTCGGTTTTCTCGTTTCCGAATGAGGGATCGACGTCAACCCTGAGAAAATCGGCGCCATTACCTGAATGAAGACTCCCGTGCGAGTGCACGATGTTCAGAAACTCATAGGTTGCTTGGTAGCATTGGGTCGATTCATTTCTCGTCTAGGTGAGAAGGCACTGCCTTTGTACCAATTGATGAAGAAGTCCAACATGTTTGAGTGGACTCTTGAAGCCAAAGTAGCATTTGTTGAGCTCAAAGCCCTGCTCTCCACCTAGCCGGTGCTTGCCGCTCCTTGCAGCAAAGAGCCCTTGCTCTTGTACATCACGGCTACTAATCAGGTCGTCAGTATAGTGTTAACTATCGAGCAGGAGGAGGAGGGTAAAGCTTACAAAGTCCAACGACCAGTTTATTATGTTTCCGAGGTTTTGTCTCCCTCCAAGCAAAGATATCCACACTACCAGAAGCTGGTTTATGGTTTTTACCTATCAGCGAAGAAGGTGGCACATTATTTTCAAGACCACTCGATTTCAGTTGTCAGTGATGCTCCGTTATCCGAGATTCTCAACAATCGGGACGCATCTGGTCGAGTGGCTAAGTGGGCAATCGAACTCTTATACTTTGACATTAAGTTTGAAGCTATGAAAGCGATCAAGTCTCAGGCACTTGCAGATTTTATTGCCGAGTGGATTGAACAGCAACAGCCAACCCAGATTCACTCGGCACACTGGACCATATTCTTTGACGACTCTAAAATGTTGAATGGGTTCGGCGCTGGTGTTGTCCTGATATCTCCAAAAGGCGACAAGCTCGGTTACGTCTTGCAAATTCACTTCAATTCCTCCAACAATGAGGCAGAATATGAAGCACTTTTGTATGGGTTGCGCATGGCTATCTCACACGGCGTCAAGCGCCTGATGGTTTATGGTGACTCGGATTTGGTGGTAAATTAGGTGATGAAAGAGTGGGATGTTCGAAACCCCGCTATGACTGGATACTGCAGTGCTGTTAGAAAGTTGGAAAAGAAATTCGAAGGCCTGGAACTTCATCATGTTCCCCGACTGAAGAATCAAGTGGCCGACGAACTAGCAAAGATTGGGTCCACTCGACGGCCATTCCCAGTAATGTGTTTTTAGAGCACCTGCATACTCCTTTGGTGCAAGAGGATCCTTTCACTGAAGAGCCCCCACAAGCTATGAGCTCCACCGATCTGACTGAAGTCGATGTCCCAGCGGTAATTGATTTGGTTATGGAGATTCTGGTCGTCATTCCCGATTCGACGGTGCCCTACATTGCCTATATCCTCAGACAAGAACTCCCTGAAGATGAGACCGAAGCTCGATAGATCGTGCATAGGTCGAAAGCCTTTACTGTGATTGGAGATCAGCTGTTCAGAGAAAGCGCGACTGGCGTGACGCAACTTTGCATCTCCCCTGAAGAAGGTCGAGTGATTCTGGATGAAATCCACTCGGGAACTTGCGGCCATCATACGTCCTCACGAACAATTGTTGCTAAAGCATACCGAGCTGGTTTCTTTTGGCCTCGGTCCAATGAGATGGCTAAAGACATTGTCGATCATTGCGACGGATGCCAATTCTATGCAAACTTGTCCCACAAGCCGGCATCTGCTCTGAAGACGATTCCCCTTGCCTAGCCATTTGCTGTTTGGGGACTCGACATGGTTGGTCCCTTTCAAACTAGAAAACGCGGATTTACTCATTTGCTGGTTGCAGTTGACAAATTTACAAAATGGATAGAAGCAAAGCCAATCAAGAAGTTGAACTCCCGCACGGCAGTCACATTCATGAGATAAATAATTTTTCGACACGGCGTTCCTCACAGCATTATCACAGATAACGGCACCAACTTTGACTCGGAAGAATTCAGAAACTTCTGCACCTCCCAAGGCACTCGAGTGGATTATGCGTCTGTTGCACATCCTCAAACCAATGGACAAGTCGAGCGTGCCAATTGCCTCATCTTGCAAGGTCTGAAGCCTCGCCTCATGTGCGACTTGGATCATTCCGTCGGAGCCTGGGTAACTAAGTTGCCGTCTGTTTTATGGGGCTTGAGAACTACGCCTAATCGGTCGACTGGACAAACTCCTTTTTTCCTGGTCTACGGAGCCGAAGCTATCTTGCCGAGTGTTTTGTTTCACAATTCTCCCCGAGTGGAACTTTATTCTGAAGCTGAAGCTGAACAAGCCAGGCAAGATGGCGTCAATCTCCTAGAAGAAGAGCGAGAGATGGCTCTGATTCGGACTACGGCTTATCAGCAAGATCTGCGGTGCTTCCATGAGAAGAATGTCAAGAGTCGGTCATTTCATGAGGGATATTTGGTACTCCGAGTGGATCAACAGCGCCCCCACAAGCTTGCTCCAGCGTGGGAAGGTCCTTTTGTCATCACCAAAGTGTTGAACAACGGAGCCTAACACTTGTACAACCTCAAGAAACAGATGGACGAGCCACGGGCTTGGAATGCAGATCTCTTTCGATGCTTTTATACTTAGAGACAGAAAGGTTTTTGATGTAATAAAAATACTTCATCTATGCAAATCAAACCATCGCAATTTTTTGTCGATTCGGATCATATAGTTTCACACTTGGGAATTCTCTGAGTGTCGAGCAGTCCTCACACTCGGGGGCTTAGCTGCGAACATGCTTTCACCTAAGTTAAAAACCCTGTCGGGTGGATAGCAGTCCATTCACTCGACGACTTAGCTATGAACCAGCTTTCGTATAAGTTCAAAACTCCTCTCCGAGTGTCGAGCAATCCTCCCACTCGGGGGCTTAGCTGTGAACATGCTTTCGCCTAAGTTAAAAACCCTGTCGGGTGGATAGTAGTCCATTCACTCGACGACTTAGCTACGAACCAGTTTTCGTCTAAGTTCAAACTCCTCTCCGAGTGTCAAGCGATCCTCACACTCGGGGGCTTAGCTGCGAACATGCTTTCGCCTAAGTTCAAAACCCTGTCGGGTGGATAGTAGTCCATTCACTCGACGACTTAGCTACGAACCAGTTTTCGTCTAAGTTCAAAACTCCTCTCCGAGTGTCGAGCAATCCTCACACTCAGGGGCTTAGCTGCGAACTTGCTTTCGCCTAAGTTAAAACCCTTGCCGAGTGGATAATAGTCCATCCACTCGATGACCTATTTGCGAATCAGTCTTCATTTACGTTCAAAAATAATCCGAGCATTGAGCGATCCTCACACTCGGAGGCTTAGCAGCGAACCAGCTTTTGCCTAAGTCAGAAAACAAATTCAATCGAACAAATGATTGAAAGCCAAATGCGGATAAATCCAAAGGTTTAATCGCGGATAAATGTTTCGCGAGAAAGCAAACGTGCTCAAGCTTAAGGCCTCAATGAAGTTTTAAATCTGATACAATTCCACTCGGCATATAGAGGAAAATGAAGTTTTTCTCAAGGATCAAGTTTTTCAAGCACCCGACGGGCTGGCTGGCTCGACGAACGTGTCCAAGTCAATGCCGTCTGCGATCCTGGTGGCTGCGTTGATGAAGGTCTCCATGAAATCTTCAAACTGAAGTTTCTTTGTGTTAACCACTCGGAGCTCCCTCAATTTGTCTTCCCTCGCTTCCTTGCAATGGACCCTAACGAGGGAAAGTGCCACGTCAGCTCCACAGTGAGCAATAGATTTCTTCCAGGCCTCCACTCGACTGGAGAGGTCGTTCAGGCGTGCCATCATAGATGTGAGGTCGAGCTGAAGAGTGTCTTCAGGCCACAGTTCCTTGTCGATTCTCTTCATCGTAGATTTCAATCGGATGACATATGCTTGAACACCCTGGAGCCTGAAGTTGAGTCTGAGCATGTTCATGACCAGCACATCTCCATCAGGTGACTTGGTGGGATACAAATTGGGCTCGATCTCCCCAGTCTCTTTTTCAAAGTCCTGGTAGAATTCTATTAGGAAGAAGGAATGGGAGGAGGTTTGATGAGATACGGTCGTCAAAGATTTTATGAAATTCAGTCGACAGAGATACTCATCATCGAGCATGATGTACATCTTCCTCAAGAACTCCCCCAAGTGCTTCTCCAGGCCGTTTCTCCTCTTGGTTAGCTTCTCAGTTTTCTTGATGAGGTCCACACGCTCTTGCTTCAGTTTCGAGTTCTCCTCCTCCATCCTCTTGGCAGCAGTCAGCTTCTGGTCGACAGCTTCAGACATTGGTGCGAAGCACTGTGCTAGCGTCATAAGCCAACTTGCTGGACTCGTACGCTTCCTTGGTGCACAACATCATCTGCTCCGCCTGGATCATGGCCTCCTTTGCAGCTCCGGTCTGGTCTTTTGTAACGCGATGTAGAGGAAAAGTCGTCACTGGCAGGATCGGCGTAATGGCTGGGGCAGTCAAGGTGATGCGAGAAGGTTCGGTTGGAGTTGATGTCATGATAGTCGAAGCAGCTGGTGGGGCACTCGACAGAGGCACTGCAGGGTCAGCTCTGACCCGTGTCGAGTCGCTTATCCCCTGGGAAGATTCGGCGGTCGACCGCTGAGGCGTCTGCGCGGATGAAGTTCTTCGAGTACCTATGCGCGGGGTGCCTACGGTCTCGCTTTCGCCTCCCGTGCCCCCAAGGTGTTCTTCGTCATCTTCCAGGTGAATGATTTCTGCAGTTATCAATTGGCAATATTAGCTTTTGCAATCGACAAACCATATTCGAGAAGCAGAACTGAAGATTCGGTTACCTCTGTGGGAAGTGGCTGCATCAGCAGTGTCTACGTCCATTGCTTCCCCTCCGTCACGTTGAGGTGACGTCACTGAAGTAGCAACTCAGATAGATCAAAAAACACTTAGTCAACAAGAGTTCAAAGTCACAATCGACAACAAAAATTCGAAAGTAAATACTCACGTGGAGACGACATGCACAACCATCCTCATGTGTGGCAGAGCTTTGCGAGGTTTGGTTACATTCAGCTTGGGTTGCTTCGCCGATCGCTCACTCGACTCGACGGTCGAAGGTCGACTCCGTTTCAGTTCTTCACTCGGGACTGGGGCCTTCTCTTAGGCAGTTGCAGGGTCTTGGCGGGACTTAGAACGGCGTTCGACGCGAGGAGGAGACTCGACTTCCTCCTCATTCTCACCCGAGTCTTCACCTTCGTCTTCAGATTCAGAAGAGCGGACGGCGTCCACACTGCCGCCCTCGCTCACTCCTCCTTCTTCAGGCTGGTTCCCATTGGGTATAGGCGAATACATATGCGTCCATTCCTGCGTGACTCAAACAAGGAAGTCAGTCAATAAATCAATCGATCACTCGATAGTACAAGTACTTCAGTCGACAAAGTTCAACTTACCAGATTCTTCGGCAGGTTTTCGGCCGAGTAAGGTCGGGTCCTCTTGGCTCCTAAGGGATTGTCGCATGCCCAGGTGATACTGGGAAGCCATTGCTCGATAGTCTTTTGTGGAACCTCTTCTGGGTGCGTCCTGGTCGATGTTGGGAGACGTAGTAGTAAATCAAAAATTTTCCTACGCGTTCACCAAGATCCATCTATGGAGAAACCAGCAACGAGCAAGGGGAGAGTGGATCTTCATACCTTTGAAGATCGCTAAGCGGAAGCGTTACAAGAACGCGGTTGATGGAGTCGTACTCGCAGCGATTCAGATCGCGGTAGATCCGATCAAGTGCCGAACGGACGGCACCTCCGCGTTCAACACACGTGCAGCCCGGTGACGTCTCCAACACCTTGATCCAGCAAGGAGGAAGGAGAGGTTGGGGAAGGGCTCCAACAGCAGCACGACGGCGTGGTGGTGGTGGAGTAGCAAGGTATTCCGACAGGGCTTCGCCTAAGCGCTGCGGAGGAGGAAGAAGAGAGGTAGGGCTTTGCCGTGAGAGAGAGAGATCAAATCTTCTCTCAAAACATCCAAAACCTCAAGTATATATAGGAGGAGGGACGTGGAGGGCTGGCTTGGCCTCTACTCCAAAGAGGAGATGGCCGGCCGAATTAAAGGGAGAGTCCACCTCCCACAAGGGAGGTGGATCTCCTCCTTTTAAATCCTTTTTGCCTTATCTCCTTATCTCCAGCCACATGGGCCTTTAGCAAAAGTATTTCCCAGCCCAATAAGGGCTGACACACTTTATCTAACAGCCCATGAAGTCCTCTGGTCGTCACACCCCTCCCGGGGGTCCTCCGGCACCCTCCCGGCACTCCCGGTACAATACCGATGAGCCCGAAAACTTTCCGGTGACCGAAACTGGACTTCCTATATATCAATCTTTACCTCCGGACCATTCCGGAGCTCCTCGTGACGTCCGGGATCTCATCCGGGACTCCGAACAACCTTCGGTAATCACGTATACCTTTTCCCTATAACCCTAGCGTCATCGAACCTTAAGTGTGTAGACCCTACGGGTTCGGGAGACACGTAGACATGACCGAGACACCTCTCCGGTCAATAACCAACAGCGGGATCTGGATACCCATGTTGGCTCCCACGTACTCCACGATGATCTCATCGGATGAACCACGATGTCAAGGATTCAATCAATCCCGTATACAATTCCCTTTGTCTATCGGTATGATACTTGCCCGAGATTCGATCGTCGGTATCCCCATACCTTGTTCAATCTCGTTACTGGCAAGTCTCTTTACTCGTTCCGTAATACATCATCCCGTGGCTAACTCCTTAGTCACATTGAGCTCATTATGATGATGTCTTACCGAGTGGGCCCAGAGATACCTCTCCGTCACACGGAGTGACAAATCCCAGTCTCGATTCGTGCCAACCCAACAGATACTTTCGGAGATACCCGTAGCGTACCTTTATAGCCACCCAGTTACGTTGTGACGTTTGGCACACCCAAAGTATTCCTACAGTATCCGGGAGTTACACAATCTCATGGTCTAAGGAAATGACACTTGACATTGAAAAGCTTTAGCAAACGAACTACACGATCTTTGTGCTATGCTTAGGATTGGGTCTTGTCCATCACATCATTCTCCTAATGATGTGATCCCGTTATCAACGACATCCAATGTCCATGGCCATGAAACCGTGACCATCTATTGATCAACGAGCTAGTCAACTAGAGGCTCACTAGGGACATGTTGTGGTCTATGTATTCACACATGTATTATGGTTTCCGGTTAACACAATTATAGCATGAACAATAGACAATTATCATGAACAAGGAAATACAATAATAACCATTTTATTATTGCCTCTAGGGCATATTTCCAACAGTCTCCCACTTGCACTAGAGTCAATAATCTAGTTCACATCACCATGTGATTAACACTTACATCATCATGTGATCATATCATCATGTGATTAACACCCAATAAGTTCTGGGGTTTGTTCATGTTCTGCTCGTGAAAGAGGTTTTTAGTCAGCGGGTCTGCGACATTCAGATCCGTGTGTACCTTTGCAAACTTTCCATTTCATATTTGTAGATACTGCTCCCACGCTCCACTTGGAGCTATTCCAAATGGCTGCTCCACTATACGTAGCTGGATTTCTACTAAGAGTCATCCGGATTGGTTTTAAAGCTTGCATCATCGTAACACTTTACGATGAACTCTTTATCACCTCCATAATCGAGAAATATTTCCTTAGTTCTCAAGTTACTAAGGCTAACTTTGACCGCTGTCTAGTGATCCACTCTTGGATTACTCTTGTACCCCTTGACAGACTCATGGCAAGGCACACACAGGTGCGGTACACAGCATGGCATACTATATAGAGCCTATGGCTAAAGCATAGGAGATGACACTCATCTCTTCTTTATCTTCTGCCATGGTCGGGTATTGAGTCTTACTCAATTTCACACCTTACAATACAGTCAAGAACTCCTTCTTTGACCCATCTATTTTGAACTCCTTCAAAAACTTGTCAAGGTATGTCTTCGTCGAAAAAACTTATCAAGCGAATAGATCTATCCCTATAGATCTTGATGCTTAATAAAATAGTAGCTTTATCTGGGTCTTCCTTTGAAAAAAAAAACTTTTCAAACAACCCTTCATGCTCTTCCAGAAATTCTACATCATTTCCGATCAATAATATGTCAACTACATATTCTTATAAGAAATTCCATAGTGCTCCCACTCACTTTCTTGCAAATACAAGTTTCTCATAAACATTGTATAAACTTAAACACTTTGATCACCTCATCAAAGCATATATTCCAACTCCGAGATGCTTGCTCCAGTCCATAGAAGGATCGTTGGAGTTTGCATATTATTAGCATCCTTAGGATTGACAAAACCTTCTGGTTGTATCACATACAACTCTTCCTCACAGAAACCATTACGGAAACCTTGTTTTGTCATCCATCTGCCAGATTTCATAATCGAAAAATGCAGCAACTGCTAACAAAATTTTAATAGACTTTTAACATCGCTACAGATGAGACAATCTCATTGCAGTCAACTCCTTGAACTTGGCGGAAACTTCTTTGCGACAAGTCGAGCTTTATAAACGGTGACATTTCACCATTAGCGTCTATGTTTATCTCAAAGGTCCATTTGTACTCAATGACCCGCCATTCAACAGGCAAGTCTACCAAAGTCCATACTTGGTTTTCATACATGGATCCTTTCTCGGATTTCATGGCTCCTAGCCATTTGTTGGAATCCGGGCCCACCATCGCTTCTCCATAGTTTGTAGGTTCATCGCTGTCCAACAACATGATTTCCAAGACAGGGTTGTCGTACTACTCAGGAGCAGTACGCGTCCTTGTCGACCTACGAGGTTCGATAGTGACTTGATCCGAAGCTTCATGATCATCATCATTAACTTCCTTTTCAACTGAGTAGGCTCTACAGAAACATCTTTCTGTGTTGCGCTATTCTCTGGATGAAACAAAGGTTCAACAACCTTATCAAGTTCTATCTTCCTCCCACTCAATTCTTTCGAGAGAAACTCTTTCTCAAGAAAGGACCCGTTCTTAGCTACAAATACCTTTTGCGCTTGGATCTGAGATAGAAGGTATACCCAATGTCTCATTAGGGTATTCTATGAAGATGCATTTGTCTGCTTTGGGTTCGAGCTCGCTAGGTGAAAAACCCATTTTCACATAAGCGTCGCAGCCCCAAACATTAAGAAATGACAGCTTAGGCTTCTATCAAACCATAATTCTCACGGTGTCATCTCAACAGACTTAGATGGTGCCCTGTTAAAGTGAATGGATTTGTCTTTAATGCATAACCCCATAACGATAGTGGTAAAACGATAAGAGACATCATAGTACTCACTATATCCAATAGAGCACGACTACGACGTTCGAACACACCATCACACTATGGTGTTCCAGGAGGCGTGAGCTGTGAAACAATTTCCACATTGTCTAAAATTGCATACCAAACTCGTAACTTAGATATTCACCTCCATGATCATATCATAGACATTTATCTTCTTGTCACGATGATCTTTAACTTCACTCTGAAACTCCTTGAACCTTTCAAACATTTCAGATTCGTGTTTCATTAAGTAAATATCCCCATATTTACTCAAATCATCAGTGAAGGTAAAGAAAAACAACGATATCCACTGTGTGTTTCAACACTCATTGGACCACATACATCAACATGTATTAATTCCAATAAGCCACTTGCCCGCTCCATCATATTGGATGACGGGGTCTCAGTCATCTTGCCCAAGAGGCATGGCTCGCATGTCTCAACCGATTCGAAATCGAGTGAGTCAAAAAATCCATCATCATGGAGTTTCTTCATGCGATTTATACCAATATGACATTACGTGGCAGTGCCACAAGCATGTGGTACTTATCATTATTAACTTTGTATCTTTTGGTACCAATGTTATGAACATGTGTACTACTACGATCATGATTCAATAAACCACTCTGAGTGGGCGGATGACCATTGAAGGCATTATCCATGTAAACAGAATAACCATTATTCTCTAACTTATATGAATAACCGTATTGCACTAATCATGATCTAATCACGTTCATGCTCAACGCAAACACCAAATAACATTTATTTTAGGTTTATCACAAATCCCGAAGGTAGAGAGGGCGTGCGATGGTGATCACATCAATCTTGGAAATACTTCCAACACACATCGTCACCTTTCACCTGGCTAGTCTCCATTTACTCCGTAGCTTTTATTTCGAGTTGCTAACACTTAGCAACCGAACCGGTATCCAATACCCAGGTGCTACTAGGAGTACCAGCAAGGTACACATCACTAACACGTATATCAAATATAATTCCATTGACATTACTAGCCTTCTTATCTACCAAGCATCTAGGGTTTTTCCGCTTCAGCGAACATTCTCCTCATAACAGAAGCACTTAGTCTCGGGTTCGGGCTCAACCTTGGGTTTCTTCACTAGAGCAACAACTGGCTTGCCATTCCTGAAGTTTTCCCTTCTTGCCCTTGCCCCTTTTGAAACTAGTGGTTTCACTAAACCGTCAACACTTGATGCTCCTTCTTGATTTCTACCTTCGTGGTGTCAAACATCACGAACAACTCAGGGATCATCTTATCCATCCCTGGCATGTTATAGTTCATCACGAAGCTCTAGTAGCTTGGTGGCAGTGACTTGGAGAACTGCATTAATCACTATCTCATCTGGAAGATTAACTCCCACTTGATTCAAGTGATTGTAGCACCCAGACAATCTGAGCACACGCTCAGCGATTGAGCTATTCTCCTTTATCTTGCAGACAAAGAATCTTGTTGGAGGTCTCATACCTCTCAACATAGGCACGAGCCTGAGATCACAATCTCAGCTCCTAGAACATCTCATATGTTCCGTGACGTTCAAAACGTTTTGGAGCCTCAATTCTAAGCCGTAATGCATGACGCATTGAACTATCACGTAGTCACCAAAAAGTGCCTGTCATATGTTCACAACATCTACAGACAACGCTTGAGGGAGTGATGCAGTTAGCGGTACATAAAAAACATAAGCTTTCTGTGCAACAATGAGGACAATCCTCAGATCACGGACCCAGTCCGCATTATTGCTACCATCAACTTTCAACTTACTTTTCTCTAGGATTGTATCAATAAAACTGGGGAGCTACAGCGTGAGCTATCTACGACATAATTTGCAAGGACATTTTTAGACTAAGTTCATGATAATTAAGTTCATTTAATCAAATTATTAATGAACTCCCACTTAGATAGACATCTCTCTAGTCTTCCAAGTGATACATGATCCATGTCAACTAGCCCGTGTCCGATCATCACGTGAGACGGACTAGTCATCCATGGTGAACATCTCTATGTTGATCGTATCTTCTATACGACTCATGTTCGACCTTTCGGTCTTCCGTGTTTCGAGGCCATGTCTGTACATGCTAGGCTCGTCAAGTCAACCTAAGTGTTTCGCATGTGTAAATCTGGCTTACACCCGTTGTATGCGAACGTTAGAACCTATCACACCCGATCATCACGTGGTGCTTCGGAACGACGATCCTTAGCAACGGTGCACAGTTAGGGTGAACACCTTTCTTGAAATTTTATTGAGAGATCATCTTATTTACTACCGTCGTTCTATGCAAATAAGATGTAAACATGATAAACATCACATGCAATCAATATAGTGACATGATATGGCCAATATCATCTTGCTCCTTTGATCTCCATCTTCGGGGCACCATGATCATCACTGTCACCGGCTCGACACCATGATCTCCATCATCATGATCTCCATCATTGTGTCTTCATGAAGTTGTCTTGCCAACTATTACTTCTACTACTATAGCTAACGTTTAGCAATAAAGTAAAGTAATTACATGGCGTTTATGATTGACACGCAGGCCATACAATAATATAAGACAACTCCTATGGCTCCTGCCGGTTGTCATAGTCATCGACATGCAAGTCGTGAACCCTATTACAAGAACATGATCAATCTCATACATCACAATGCATCACATCACATCCTTTTGGCCATATCACATCACACGGCATATGCTGCAAAAACAAGTTAGACGTCCTCTAATTTGTAGTTGCAAGTTTTTACGTGGTTGCTATAGGTTTCTAGCAAGAACGTTTCTTACCTACGTACAAACCACAACGTGATATGCCAATTGCTATTTACCCTTCATAAGGACCCTTTTCATCGAATCCAATCCGACTAAGGTGGGAGAGACAGACACCCGCTAGCCACCTTATGCAACTGGTGCATGTCAGGCGGTGGAACCGGTCTCACGTAAGCGTACGTGTAAGGTTGGTCCGGGCCGCTTCATCCCACAATACCGTCGAATCAATATAAGACTAGTAACGGCAAGCATATTAACAAAATCGACGCCCACAACTGCTTTGTGTTCTACTCGTGCATGGATTCTACGCATAGACCTAGCTCTGATACCACTGTTGGGAGACGTAGTAGTAATTCAAAAATTTTCCTACGCGTTCACCAAGATCCATCTATGGAGAAACCAGCAACGAGCAAGGGGAGAGTGGATCTTCATACCTTTGAAGATCGCTAAGCGGAAGCGTTACAAGAACGCGGTTGATGGAGTCGTACTCGCAGCGATTCAGATCGCGGTAGATCCGATCAAGTGCCGAACGGACGGCACCTCCGCGTTCAACACACGTGCAGCCCGGTGACGTCTCCAACACCTTGATCCAGCAAGGAGGAAGGAGAGGTTGGGGAAGGGCTCCAACAGCAGCACGACGGCGTGGTGGTGGTGGAGTAGCAAGGTATTCCGACAGGGCTTCGCCTAAGCGCTGCGGAGGAGGAAGAAGAGAGGTAGGGCTTTGCCGTGAGAGAGAGAGATCAAATCTTCTCTCAAAACATCCAAAACCTCAAGTATATATAGGAGGAGGGACGTGGAGGGCTGGCTTGGCCTCTACTCCAAAGAGGAGATGGCCGGCCGAATTAAAGGGAGAGTCCACCTCCCACAAGGGAGGTGGATCTCCTCCTTTTAAATCCTTTTTGCCTTATCTCCTTATCTCCAGCCACATGGGCCTTTAGCAAAAGTATTTCCCAGCCCAATAAGGGCTGACACACTTTATCTAACAGCCCATGAAGTCCTCTGGTCGTCACACCCCTCCCGGGGGTCCTCCGGCACCCTCCCGGCACTCCCGGTACAATACCGATGAGCCCGAAAACTTTCCGGTGACCGAAACTGGACTTCCTATATATCAATCTTTACCTCCGGACCATTCCGGAGCTCCTCGTGACGTCCGGGATCTCATCCGGGACTCCGAACAACCTTCGGTAATCACGTATACCTTTTCCCTATAACCCTAGCGTCATCGAACCTTAAGTGTGTAGACCCTACGGGTTCGGGAGACACGTAGACATGACCGAGACACCTCTCCGGTCAATAACCAACAGCGGGATCTGGATACCCATGTTGGCTCCCACGTACTCCACGATGATCTCATCGGATGAACCACGATGTCAAGGATTCAATCAATCCCGTATACAATTCCCTTTGTCTATCGGTATGATACTTGCCCGAGATTCGATCGTCGGTATCCCCATACCTTGTTCAATCTCGTTACTGGCAAGTCTCTTTACTCGTTCCGTAATACATCATCCCGTGGCTAACTCCTTAGTCACATTGAGCTCATTATGATGATGTCTTACCGAGTGGGCCCAGAGATACCTCTCCGTCACACGGAGTGACAAATCCCAGTCTCGATTCGTGCCAACCCAACAGATACTTTCGGAGATACCCGTAGCGTACCTTTATAGCCACCCAGTTACGTTGTGACGTTTGGCACACCCAAAGTATTCCTACAGTATCCGGGAGTTACACAATCTCATGGTCTAAGGAAATGACACTTGACATTGAAAAGCTTTAGCAAACGAACTACACGATCTTTGTGCTATGCTTAGGATTGGGTCTTGTCCATCACATCATTCTCCTAATGATGTGATCCCGTTATCAACGACATCCAATGTCCATGGCCATGAAACCGTGACCATCTATTGATCAACGAGCTAGTCAACTAGAGGCTCACTAGGGACATGTTGTGGTCTATGTATTCACACATGTATTATGGTTTCCGGTTAACACAATTATAGCATGAACAATAGACAATTATCATGAACAAGGAAATACAATAATAACCATTTTATTATTGCCTCTAGGGCATATTTCCAACAGTCGAATCCTCGGGCCCTGCATAGTGCCACATGGTGTGATCCCTGGCCTGGAGCGGCTGGATCCGTCGACTGAGGAATGTTTCCAAGAGATCCATGCCGGTCACTCCGCTCCGAATAAGTTTCACCACGGCGTCCACCTAGATTCCCACTTGGACTTGTTCTTCTTCAGACACCTTTAGAGACTTGAGGACGGCTGGATGATCGGATGTGAAAGGGGAAAGACCAGTCGACATGTTGGGAGAAGCTACAGCTTTGCAATAAAACCATGTCGACTGCCAACCTCTAATAGATTCAGGAAAGGTCATAGAAGGGAAAGAACTACGAGCTCTCTTTTGAAGTCCTAGACCCCCACACAGTTGCAGTACATGAGTTTTCCCATCCTCAGGGAGGGCTTTCTTTACATTCTGAGATCTAACCGTGAAGATGTGCTTGAATAGCCCCTAGTGAGGAGGGCAACCCAGGAAGCACTCACACAAAGTGATGAAAGCGGACAAGTAGGAAATTGCATTCGGCGAGAAGTGGTGGAGCTGAGGACCAAAGAAGTACAAGAACCCTCTAATGAATGGGTGAGGACGCATAGAAAAACCTCTTTCGACATGGGAGAGGAGGAGAACCCGCTCTCCTTCGCGCGGCTCCGGCTCGCGCTCTCCCTCCGACAACCTCCAGACGCCTTCCGCCACAAGCCCGTTGGCAACCAGGCCATCGATGTCCGCTTGAGTGACCACCGAGGGAAGAAAGTCTCCCTAGATCCACCCCGGCGGCGCGGTGAACCAAGCGGTCGAGGGCTTCTTGCCCTTGCCTTTCACCGCCCCTTCTTGGCGCGCTTTAACTTCTTTGCGTACCCTTCGTCATCGCGGTGGTTGCGCTCGTCGGAGAAGAGCGGAGTGTTGCGCTGAAGACAGACGAGGCGGAGAAAGAGAGGAAGATTGGGGAAGATTACTGTGCAATCCGCGGCGCTTCGGGATTTATACCACGCCGAGTGCCTCATTGACGGGTGGGCCCGCAAGATCACCGCGCAAGCCAACCGCTGACGACGTCCTATACGTGGCGAAATGACCGACGCGAGAATCGAGGCGTCATGCCCCCATTTGCCCCGATCGTGGCGTCATCGTCGCTGGCGCGCGCGCTTCCCAAATTTTCGTATCCCGCAAGATCCGAGTCTGATAGACCGACCCGTCACCCCCAAAGATTCCTTCAGATCACTCGGAACAAAATTGGCATTGAACATTCACTCGGGCACTTTCAAGACTGAATTGATCTGGGCGAATGATGAAGAGTTCAGTCGACGCAAGTTTCGCTGAAGCCCCGAATATCATCCGGAAGATTTGGTGTCTTGTTCTGAACTGACATCAATATCCCCCATTCACCACTCGAACCCTGATCCATTCGGGGGCTAATGACGAGGATACGTACCTAGGGTAGGGTCCTAGGCCTGACTTGCATACCCTACCTAATGACACTACATTAGAGGACTTGAAGATCACAAGTAAGCTTCCGACTGAATTCCCGGTGACGCTCAAGTCACTCGACAGGCAATCCACTCGGAGACTTCTTTCTCCACTCGACAGTCGCCTGACATTCGGAAGACCTCATTTCCAGTCGACGCTAGAAGACCAGAAGCCACCCCCAAAGATGCCAACATGCAGGCGTTAGGCTTTTCGTCATTAATAGCTTTTATTACGTGCGTTACCAGTAACGTTAATCTTTAAACCCACGATCGGACCCTTGGATACCGGGTAATTATGAGGGGCAGCGAACTCTATATAAGCCGTCCCTCCCTCTGGCACAAGGGTTCGCAACCACTATAATCTTACATTCCACACGACAAAGCTCCAGAGCACCGAGACGTAGGGCTGTTACCTCCACGAGAGGGGTCTGAACTCATACATCCGTGCGTACAACGTCGCCGTAGCTAAGACTCTGTCCTCTCCTTTCGTACCCTACCCTTGCTCGTTCCCACGACAGTAGCCGCCATTACTCACCTCACCTCGAACCCCGCGTCACGTGTGCCCGTGCACCTACACGTGCCAGGTGACACGGGAAGCGTGTTGGTACTCTTCCTGCGAAACCGACGTGTATCACGCCACCCCTCGGGCATCCACCGTGCGGGGCCGTCTGCGTTGAGCCGCTCTCCTCGCCGGAGTAGGAATCATCCCGAGGTCGGCGACGAGCACGCACGCCACGCCATCCCATCGCTCTCCGCGTCACGTGCACAATGTACTCCCAACGCGGAGTCGCGGACACCGCGATGGACGCGGTCAGCCGGCAGACAGAGCCGGGTCGGAGTTGGACGCCCACCGCCCCACCCCAACCCAACCCTCGTATATACTCCTCGCTGACACACCGCAAAAACTAATTCCCACTTTTTTTTTTGTGGCTTCGTCTTCTCCGCGAGGAAGCAAATCCATTGCTCGCCATCCAAGGTACGAATTCCCCAACCTCCTCCGATTTCTTCCGATTAAAATCTCACGGATGCGCTCAAAGATAGCCCGATCCGCGCACCTCCGGATCCCGATCCGACGATTTCTCCCTTGCTAACCGGCGCTCGATCCATCCATCCATCCATCCAGGTCGCCGGCGACGATGTTGGAGGAGCTGCTCATCTTCACGCGGGGCGGCCTGATCCTTTGGTCGTCCTGCCGCGCCCTCGGCGGGGCGGCGCTCCTCAAGGGCTCCCCGATCGACGCGCTCATCCGCTCCTGCCTGCTCGAGGAGCGCTCGGGCGACGCCGGATTCACCCAGGGCGCCTACGCGCTCCGCTGGGCCTTCAACAACGACCTCGGCCTCGTCTTCGTCGCCGTCTACCAGCGCATGCTCCACCTGCTCTACGTCGACGACCTGCTCGCCGCCGTCCGCAAGGAGTTCTCCCAGATCTACAACCCCAAGCGCATCTCCTATGACGACCTCTTCACCGACAAGTTCCGCCAGCTGCACCTCGAGGCCGAGGCGCGCGCCGAGGCCATGAAGAAGACCCGCCAGCAGCCCAACGCCCTCTCCTCCTCCGCCGGCGGCAAGGGCGGTGCTGCCGGCCAGAAGCTTGGTCCTAACGTTCAGGCTGGCGGCGGCGGGAAGAAGAATTCTGGCTCTGGGAAGGATGACTCCGATGGCGACTCCGGGAAGGAGCAGAACGGTGGTTTCACTGCTAACGGTGCCAAGGGCGGGCACGAGAACGGTTCCGCCAAGGAGAGTTCTCGCGCCCGGGCTGTTGTTGTTGACAATGTCGGCAAGGAGAACGGGGACCCCAACGACGGGGCCTTCGATGTAAATACCTTGCGTAAGAAGACTGGAGGAAAGAAGGGCGGCGGCAGTGGCGGCAAGAAGAATGACGTCAAGAAGGCGGCCAAGACCGAGCCCAAGAAGGCCGTCAAGCAGATGAGGGTCTGGGACGACAAACCGCCCAAGAATGAGAAGCTGGACTTCACGGACCCAGCTGACGAGAGAGGGGATGAGGTGATAGAGAAGGTGCTTACCAACCAGGGGGAGAGCATGATGGATAAGGATGAGAATCTGAGCAGCGATAGCGAGGACGAAGAGGAAGAGGAAGAGGAGAATGCTGAGGCTGGCCAGAAGAAGAAGGGCTGGTTCACCTCCATGTTCAAGAGGTATGAAACTTGTGTTCTGCATTTGTTTGTTACTATCACTAGTAGCCTATTATATAATTAATAATCTCTCTTTAGTTGTATCAGCTTAAACAAGTTGCCAGTAGTGTCAACTTAATCTATTTTGGATTCAGGTGATATGAGCTATAACATAATGTTTCCATATACTAATTCTATAGTTCAAACCGTGGCATGGAAATATGATACTCCCTCCGTAAAACGTCTTACATTTCGGGACGGAGGGAGTAGTAGATAGTTTAGTCTTCAGAAACACTACATGATTTTGATGTCTTCTCATTGGTCATTTTCTGAAATAAAAAATACGTTATGGTTTGGGTCTCCATTATTAGTTGGCTGATAACAAGATTTATCATTTTCATTGAGGAAAGAAATGCAGATATGTGAAACAAGATTTATTCACCATAATTTTTGCTAGCTAAACCATTAGCTAACTGCATTGGTGGAGTAATGCCATTGCACCTGCCACCTCAGTTTGCACACTTGATACACAAATACCTGGTATGGCGGCACAGTACATAGTATAGTTGTATTCCAAAGGAAACATAGAGAAAAATGTGATATAGAACAGCAAGTTGAGTTTGGAACTTCGAATATAAGCATGTTAACCATGATACAGGGTACATATCTGAGGTGGTGGTTAGTCTTTCACTGCCTGTAATATATCAACTAGAATTTTTGTTTTCTTCTAAGATCCTGCATTCAAGCAGTGTTTGCCAGCTTGTTAGCTTTCTCTCACAATTTTGCAATCCATGAACGTATCACTTAATTGCAACATTTGTATTTTTTCTGTGCTCAGCATTGCAGGTAACAATGTACTTGAGAAGTCTGATCTGCAACCTGCACTCAAAGCTCTTAAAGATAGACTGATGACAAAGAATGTGGTATGCATTTCTTCATATTACTTGGCGTCTCTCTTCATATTTAATAACCTTACGGAACCGACTCTTTGTAGTTTGGGTCTTCATCTGTCTAGGTAATGAAATTGCCTTGTTTGCGCAGGCTGAAGAAATAGCAGAAAAGCTTTGTGAATCAGTAGCAGCTAGCCTTGAGGGCAAGAAGCTAGGATCCTTCACAAGAATTTCTTCTACTGTTCAGGTTTGCAGCACACACTACTCTGAATCATTTCACATTTACATTCAAGCAGACATTCTGTACAGCTTCCTCACACACTTTATTTGATTGTCGCTTCTTCAGACAGCTATGGAGGAGGCTCTTCTTCGCATTTTAACTCCAAGGCGATCCATTGACATATTAAGGGATGTACAAGCTGCCAAGGAGCGTGGCAAGCCATATGTCGTTGTTTTTGTTGGAGTGAATGGAGTTGGAAAATCTACCAATCTTGCAAAGGTTTAATATATTTCAAATGCCGTCCATGAGAAAACATACTTCATTTGAAGAATTTGCTCATGTCATCCTGTCTTGCATCTTTACAGGTCGCTTATTGGCTTCTTCAGCATAACCTCAGTGTCATGATGGCAGCATGTGATACCTTCAGATCTGGTGCTGTTGAGCAGCTGCGGACTCATGCTCGCAGGCTTCAGGTACTGACCATTTCCTCTTGAGTAACACAACAGTTGTATTTACCCAGTGTTGCAACAGCTCACATTGAGCTTTGTAAATCGCTGTTTTGTTTTGTAATCATATAAGAGTAATGTTATTATCATAGTTTGTGTGCGTATTGTGAATCTATTCCGCTCAAGCAATATAATGCACTTACATTTTGTGGAAAACCAATTGGGAAGAATCGTACTGCATGGCTTCATGATAAATATAGGTAAAAGAAGGTGTAATGAGTGTCTGCAGTAGCGTCTGTAAATGTGGCCTCATTAGCTCATCTGTATATAACACTTCTTTTTCTGAACATTCTCCTGGTGGCAAAATGTGTGTCCTGCTGTTTTGCTGATCCTGGTGGCAAAATGTGTGTCCTGCTGTTTTGCTGAATATGCTGTGTTTTCTCATTGCGAACTTAAATGCATCAACTTGTACCTTTTTAAATGATGAAAACCACCAACTAGTAACTTGATCCTTTTTAAAGAAGGTGTAATGAGTGTCTGCAGTAGCTTCTGTAAATGTGGCCTCATTAGCTCATCTGTATATAACACTTCTTTTTTCTGAACTTCTCCTGGTGGCAAAATGTGTCTCCTGCTGTTTTGCTGGTCCTGGTGGCAAAATGTGTGTCCTGCTGTTTTGCTGTTTTGCTGAATATGTTGTGTTTTCTCATTGCGAACTTAAATGCATCAAGTTGTACCTTTTTAAATGATGAAAACCACCAACTAGTAACTTGATCCTTACATGACGACATTTGTACAGATACCTATATTTGAGAAGGGATATGAAAAGGACCCGGCAGTTGTGGCAAAAGAAGCTATCCAGGAAGCCACCCGAAACAAATCAGATGTTGTTCTTGTTGATACGGCTGGTCGTATGCAGGTTGGTCTAGTGGCTTAACTGCAATGTACTCGTATCTTTTTCTGTTCTTCTTGAACTGCATCGTTCTTAACCACCCCACTCTCACACCATTCTGATACATTGCATGTGGTGAATTGATATTGCCAGGATAATGAGCCACTGATGAGAGCACTCTCCAAGCTCATCAATCTCAACAAGCCAGATCTGGTCTTATTTGTGGGAGAAGCATTAGTTGGAAATGATGCTGTTGATCAGCTCAACAAGTTCAATCAGGTACTAGGTTTGCATTGACAGATTGAAGCAACCAATATGCATGTTGTATTTTCTTCTGGCATTGACTGCTTTGAACATATCTCTCTTGAACAGAAATTGGCAGATCTTTCCACTGTTCCAACAGCTAGACTGATCGATGGTATCCTGCTCACCAAGTTTGACACTATCGATGACAAGGTAGGAGAAACTTGTGCCAAATATATTCTCGATTGATCGCTATAATCAACCCCTCTTATACAGCATTCTGATGACGAGTTTATTAAAATATATGTAGGTTGGAGCCGCACTGTCCATGGTTTACATATCTGGATCTCCAGTCATGTTTGTCGGATGTGGCCAGTCCTACACTGACCTGAAGAAGCTGAACGTGAAATCCATTGTGAAGACCCTCCTGAAGTAAAATGGTAGTACTAAGTACATGTCGTGCTCCGATATGTGCTGCATTCAAAGAGTCTGTTATATCACCAAATATCCCCCGTGACATCATCTTTTTCTCGTTTGGTTTGGTGTGGAACTGTCGTCCCTAGCAAACTTTCGTGGTTGTTGTTAACTTATTCTGTTGTGTGGATCATCTTGCTTGTTGCCTCACAAATTAATTATAAATAGTACAATAATATGTGGCTTGTTTCATATTGTGGTTGCGTTGTCTTGGATAATATTGGCCTGGCTGGAAATCTATTCAAGTCAGGTCGTTCTCTAGACATGCGGAAACGATGAAATCTCATTGAAACTGTTGGGTGAAGCAAAGCAGGGCTGCATAGCTGATGTATGGCGATGAGCCGGTTGATGAACAACCTCTGGCCTAGGCTCCATATAATCTTATAGTTGGTATTCTAGTTTCAGTAGAAAGAAGGATATAGTCATCTAAAATAGCATCCAGGCCAGAGCCTACAAACTTGTGAAATCTTCCTAGTGGAGCCTGAAAACTTCTTGCCAATAATGGATGCAACTCAGCTCCAGAAAAAACAAGAAAACAAAAATCACGGATGCAACCGCTTCTTATTTCCTCCTCCTTGTTGCTGCATCGGGCAGACAACCGTCGTCTTCCTGTCTCATATTCCGATGATCTCCGCCCTCAGCGACCAGCCGTTGACGCGCATGCATTCTCCAGCTGTGGCTTGTCTCCCTCTCAGCAAATCCGGCCCATCATCGATCAACAAGATAAAATATTCCAGGCACACTATTACATTATACTATCACTATATCATCATCATCATCATCATTATATATATTGCTGTTGTTGTTCACTTTGCCCATTGTGCAAAGTATTTCTTAGCCCAAGATTCGATGGCCACAAGACACATATCATGAGCTCTTAGAGACCAAGGAGGAGGAGGAGGAGCCTTGCCCTCGAAGTTATTAGAGGAGCATCTCATCTCCTCTCCTCTTTCTTTTCATCGCAATCCCTTTTCCATTTGCTGGAGAGGGAGGGAGGGAGATAGATGCCTCACGGAAGACTGGTGTAGACGCATTAGCGGCCGTCCTCCTCTGGAGGGATATATTCCTTGCTGCAATGCTTTGCTTTGCTTGGCTTTATTGAGTTGAGTTGAGTTGCGGTGCCAAAAAGAGTTGTTTGTTGTTTTGTTTTGTTTAACCTCGCCGCGTGACATATTTTTCACACAATCATCTTGAGCACGCACTCCGGGAGGACAATATCTGTTATTATTCCTTTCTACACCGCACTTGCTGGTTATATTTGTTCTTTCCCCACGAAAAACCCCGTATGTTTTTATCATGCGATCAGCTTATTTCCGATGCAGTTGATGATCTGATCAGCGATCTCAAAATTATACTGTTATTCTTGTTTCCTGGCATGAAATTAGGAGCGGCAGTTAGGGAAGCTTCTTCCTTTTTCCAGGCATATTCAGCCAAATTAACCCATCTTAACTATAGAAATTCGCCACAAATCCGATGTCAGATTTTTAGGCATGGCAAATCTGACGGACAGGATGGCAAATTCAGTTGTCGCGAGCATGGCAGTTTCCTTCGGCAAGTATGGCATGCCTAAGAATCCGACGTCAAATTTTCAACATTTTCGTAGTTAATCTCTATTTCTTCTCAAGCATGATTAGATTTTTTAACATTTCCGTAGTCAAACTCTATTTTTTCTTCTAAAGTATGACGCGTGCATCAGATTTATTCTTTTCTGTCAGCGGAGTATACAAGTAGAAGGAGCCAGGATTCTATCTGAAGTGCCACTTGGCAATTCAGACCAACTGAATAATTTTGTCCTGGTAAGTGAGTGAGTCTCCCACAAGTCTCCTACCAAACAGCAGAATACATGCATGCATGCATGCATGCATGCACATCTACTTTTCTGCTCTTGTGTATAAGACTCAAACTCAAAGACTACTAATAGGAGTGCTGTCTGTCTGTCTATTTGTCTTGGTAACTTTTCAGCTTCACGTTTACGATGGAATCCATGGACATGTATGTGTCAAGCAGCAACTAGGCATGACTCTTGGTAGACTTGCGTCGCATGCTCACGGTACTCCCTCCGTAAACTAATATAAGAGCGTTTAGATCACTAAAGTAGTGACCTAAACACTCTTATATTAGTTTACAGAGGAATACATGCATGTGGAACTTAACCTTAGCTAATAATATGAATCTGCACTTGACTCCAGGCATAGGTGAGTCTTTCGTTACTCCTACTCTCAGTCCATAAACATTTCGTTTGTTCGAATTCAAATGCCGAAACATGAAGACCTAAAAATGTCTTGTCTACTAGTACTACCATCTTAAGAATGGAGAAAAATACATTCCACACATTCAAATATCTCGCCGACATCCGTCCCTTCCGCTTCCTCTTCTTCGAAACCAGAGACCCCTTCATGTTCAGACCTTAACTCTCTCCTGTGAAAAAATCCTGCAAAATTTCAAACTTATGTTGCCAACATTGCGATGAAAGCGTCTTTTTTGTTAGGTAATAATATATGCAAGTGTGTGTGTGTGTCCATGAACTTCATAACTCTTGAACATAAAAGAACAATATACTAGAGAAAGGAGGAGGAGGAAAAGTCTCACAGTCTGAACCGAATCCCACTCTCCGAGGAGGCTTCACCATGACACACCCCTCCTCTTTAGATTTTTTTCCTTTAGTTTAGCCTCTCTCTCAGAAAGGAGCTGGTCTTTAGCTCTTTCCAGGGGCGGCACTCCTTGTGTTGGTGCCCACAAGCTTGATGCTACTGCTCTCTTCAGTGCTCACTCCTTGTGTAGGTGAGGCTTTCAGGATCCGATTCCCTTCTGGGTCCTGAGCTTTCAGTTCCTGTTGCAGATTAAAATGGCTTAGCTCTCCCTTTGTGATCTTGGTGATTCATTCACTCATGGCGCTTTAACCGCTTCACCCATGCACCGAACAAAAGTTCGCGCCTAACGGGTTTTTAATAATGGTAGGAGATGGGTGCATGGAGAATAAGTAAAGTAGCTGTTAGTCTTTGCAAGTGATGGATTGGTTTAGAACAGCCTAATCATGTGGTTACTGGTTAGGCTGTTATGTAATGGCTTCTAACTGCAATCTTGCTGGTTGCCTGAGGAATGGTTTTTCATCATGAGAAAAAAAATATGATGCATTCAGTCAGTGCTCAGCAGCTATTGGTACCTTTGATAGCTAACACAGAACCACCGCAGATTCATCATCTGCCGAGAGCGGAGACCTCGACTTGAGAAACAGTATCTGAACATTCAAGTCATATGTTTCAGCTTCGGATGAAGTGTTAAATTGCCCCATATGCTCATGGATCAATCCTCCACAAGCCTAACTCTGGACCATGTATAATCTTTTCATCCTCATTTTGGGTGTGACATCTTGAACAGAACAGCTCCACATTTCACCTCCTCATATCCGATAACTCGTCGATTACCCTTCTTCTTGACTGCTGAGTGGTGATACAAAATTTACATGAATCTGACAATAAGACAAAGCCTGAATGAGGGAACTCAGCAGCTTAGGGACAGCTATAACCTTATCTGTTTATTCAATCAATCCTGCAGATAGCATCAGGGGGGCGGCACCAGCATAAGCATATTGGACTGTACCCTCACAACATTGTCCCAACGTGGACGAATTTGGGACTGCAATTAGCAGTACAGGTGCTGATGACAGGAGATGCTTGGTGCCATTGAGGTAAAGCACGGCTACTTTACGCTGCGATTGCCATCAGAACAAAACACACGATTCGGTTCATGTTGCAGCGAGAAATTCCATATTGATAAGCAACTAATGTCTGTCGATCACCCGCGCTGTTGCGCAAACAATGGTAGGGGCTCACTTATCTGCTCCAAAGAAGATTCGCAGACGAGACTTGCTATTTCTCCATCCCTCAGGAATAGATAAATATGATGAGTAATGAAGCATCCATTATTTGAGCATGGATGATACACGTGCGGTCCATATCCTCCCAAGTACATACCCAGACCTTCAGACCATGGCAAGGTAATTATCAACTATACATTGACAACTAGGGGTCAGTCCTCATTACTAAACTTCTTGTGACTGCATTTGAAGATGCCTACCAGACTGATGGTTTCCCTTTTCATCTGACAGAAGGAAGCAACAAGGAAATTGCTGGCATTAGGTTTAACAGTTAACAATGTTAAGATGCTGCTAGTATTAAATGAGTAGACAGATTTTTATGTAATTTATTTTTCACCTGAGAGAAGGAAGCAGCAGAGAAATCGGTGATACCCGAGTTAACACTTAACAATGTCAAGATGCTGCAACCTGCAACTTCAAGTATGAAATGAGTAACATATACCCAATTGCAAAGCTATGACTTCAGAATAAGAATGATAGCATATGCATACGAGGTATAGCTCACAAATCTAATCAAACAATGGATAACAAATTGTGTAGATGAAACCATCAATACTCGTGAAAGATCCTTCACTTGGCTAACTTTGGACATAATACAACACAAATCAAAATCTCACAAACAAACAAACAAAAATATGTCTGCTGCTTTATGTTGTGCCACTAACATCCATGGCCACTTTATTCTCAGTCTTGCTGCATTCCACAATTGTCAACTTGTAAATGTTCTCCCAAGTACAATATCTAAAAGGCTATTATTGTTCTTAAACATGCATCTCTCGTGCAATTCTACTTTCCAGGTGTTTGGAGGTTCTTCAAGGAGAGAGCTTTCTCAAGGCATCGGATTACGGAGATCTAAAATTATGATATTCTATTTTGTTTCACTGCACCTCACCTCACCACTCATATATTAGCATCTTCTTGTCTAGTTTTAAGAATAAATATAACAATTTGGTTTGTTGATATTATGGAATTTGGACTAGATAAAAAGTTATATCACCAGAGAACTAGCCATGGACAGTGGCGCTAAGAAGCTAGCTATTTGTGTGACATAACCGAGTTGGTTACGAGATCTTATGGGTTTCAGCTCTAGCCTATCCCAACTTGTTTGGGACTAAAGGCTTTATTGTTGTTGTTGTTGTTGAACTAGATAAAATGTTAACTGATAACCGGAGATACAACGGTCCGTCAGGAATTTGTCCGAGAAGTTTTCCAAATTTATACTGCACATTTACTATTGGTTTCTTTTAACTGAAATGTAAAAAATTGTTGAATGAAGATCTACATTGGTCTGGACCAAAGACAAAGTTTGTCTAAAACCTAGCGTGCCTACTAATTTCAGAACTTTCAGCAAAATATGATACACTGCAAAACCAAGCTTCTGGTCATATATGATGGCTAGCATAAATTTACTTATAGAAAATACTTTCATTGCTAATACTTTATCGAACAGAGCAAATATGATATTAGAGTACATGTAGGCTGGTAGCTCGTAATTCAATAGACAAACAGTCCTAGGCGATTTTTTTTGGTAAAATAAGGTTAAATAGTGCAGTACACAAATCATTTAATCTGCCCCTATGAGGTGACAACTTTTAAATTGCTTATAACTTTCAAGAACCCTTTGATGCAAGTTCATGAAAATTTGATCATATTATATGTCAATTTGGCACATCCTGGAAGATTTGAATGCTTTGGTCTCATATACACATGTACTTATAAAACAGGAAACAAAATACAGTTGGCAATGAAATCTTGAGCAAATGCATATTATTTTCCCAGTCGTCCACCGCCAACAGCACTGAATATTATTTCCTCACAATTTGCTTTCTACTGGAATGCCTCTTTTTGCAGCAGTATTATACGCAAACATTTCGAGAACATGAATATCAAGGTTATGATTGTTAGGTTTTCGGAACTTTATTATCAATACCTAACAGAGAACCAACAGGCAATATATAGCAGAATAAAAGCCTGAATAGCAGCAGCTTTGATGGAACATTTCAAACACCATAACCATATTTTGATTTCACATGAAAATAGTAACATTTGATTGAGTACTAAAATACATTGATACTGTACCAGACCTTGCAGCCTGCCAAACAAAATCTACTCAAAACAAGTGACATGATCAGCAGAGCATCCATCAAGGTGGCGGCGAAATGCTTAACGAGTAATTTGATCGTCGCAGCAGAAATATTGTTAGGATCATTAGTCCTAACTAACCTACCGACATGTGTTCATCTTCATCGCAGCTTCAGCATCTCCACGCCGACACCGACACCATCTCGGCGCGCTGCCAATGCAGGACCAGCGACCCGGCGCGCCTCTCCACGCGGAAGCCCCTCACCGGCACCTTCTTCAGGAGCGAGTCGGCCTGCGCCTCGGCGAAGTTGCTTACCTGCACCGGCACGAACCCGGCCGAGGTGAACATTGTCCGCCATGGCAGCAGCTTGTCGCCGGCGGTGGCGGCACGGTGCCTCCTGACCACGCAGCTCTCGATCTTTGGCTGGATCAGGAAGCGCTCGATCTTGCTGGCGACGTCGGAGTCGGTGCCCACGGCGTCCAGGGACTCGAGCAGGAACACGCAGGACTGGAATGCCTGGACCAAGTGCGCCGCGAACGGCAGCTCGCCGCGGTCACCACTGCGGTCCACCGAGATGACAAGCTTGGCACCGAGCCGCCTGACCAGGTGAAGGACCGATGGCACTGCGGCGGCGTGAACTGAGCCGACGGGAAGGTGGACGGCGATGGCGTCACCGCCAGCAATGGCGAGGAGCTCCGTGGGGTCGACGGAGTCGAGGTTGAACACGACGAACTGGAAGGGGACCCCGAGCTCTGCGGCGAAGTTGGCGAGGTTCTCGTGGATGAGCTGCAGCTCGAGCGGGTGGTGCGTGGACGGCAGCACCAATGCGGTGACCTTGAGCGCGGCGCCGGGGCGGCGCTGGGCCAGCTCCTGCATCAGCGACGCCCACTGCTCGCCGACGCCGATGTCGAAGTCGAGCACGTGGATGCAGCCGGCGCCGCCGAGCTCGTCGAGCACGGCCTGGACGCAGGTGAAGTGAGCGAACTGGAGCACCGGCGAGAGCTCGGAGAAGGCCTTGTACGCGCCGAGCTTGAGGAGGACGTCGACGGGCGTGGACGCGACCGACGCCGAGGAGGCGTGGGCGCCGGTGGTGTCGAGGGCAACGCTCAGAGCCTCCTTGAAGTAGAAGGCGGAGCGGAGCAGCGGCGTCCCGGCCGCGGGGGCGGCGGGGAGCCGGTGATTGAGCCGTGCCAATATCTCGCGCGCGCCGAAGGCGTCGCCGGCCTCGACGAGCCTGGCCGCCTCGGTGAGGTGGTCCATCGCCGCCGCGGCCGCGCCGTCGTCGCTCGGCGCCTCCGCCTTGGGCTTCAGGGTGGCCGGAGCGCCCTGGGCGGCGAAAGGGGGCAGCTTCGGCGGCGCCGCGCCGCCCATCGGGTGCCGCTTCGCCGGCTCCGCCGCGTCGAAGGAAGGAAACGCGCCGCCGTGTGTGTGCGGCAAGAAGTGGTGGTGCTGCTGATGCAGGGCAGCGCCCGGCGAGGGGCGGAAGGGCTGCTTGGTGTCCTCGGCGGCGAGCGTGAACGGGAGGCCGTGGCCCGTGCCCACCATGAGCGGCGGCGGCGCCGGGTGGTGGTGGCGGGGGAGCATGCTGATGCGGTCGAGGTCAAGATCCGGGGGGTCGCCGTCCATGGCGCGCCCAGAGTCGTCGTCATCTTCCCCGCCGCCGATGATCCAGCGGAGGAAGGTGCTGTCCTGCGAGGAAGGCGTCGGGTGCGGCTGGTCCTGGCCCTGCATCGCGGCGGTGTGGGGGTCGCCCCAGCCGGCCATGTCGAGGGGCGGGAGGTGGTGGACCCAGTCGTCCTTGGCGTCGTCGTCGGCCCCGGGGCCCGGCGGCGGCCATGCCTGCGCCTGCGGCGGGGCCGCGGAGACGTTCTTGGCGAGGGCCGCCACGCCGGCGGGCAGGGGCGAGGAAGACAGCGTGGGATGCGCGGCCGGGCTGGCGCGGCGGTAGAGCACCGACGCGGGGTCCCAGAGGCCTCCGCCGCCGCCGCCGCAGGCGAGCTGGTGGTGGTGCTGTGTCCGGTCGGCGTGCGCGTGCGCGGGCGGGAGCAGCTGGAATGTCGTGAGCTGCTGCGTGGGCATCGATCCCCCTCACCTCATCGCCGCGCCGCAGCAGCAGCAGCAGCAAGAAGAAGAAGAAGAGGAAGAGCTCCGACGAGCGGGCGTCCTGCTCGGCTCGGCTCTGCTTCTCTTGCAGTGGTCCGGTGAAGTAAGGCGTGTTAGCGGGAGCGACGGGGGGCCATTAGGAGGAGGCTGAGGTGCCGGGCAATGGCGCGGTGGAGGTGGAGGTGGAGAGGGAGGGGGGAGCAGTGAGCGTCAGTTTTATTCGTTGGGGGGCGGGGGGAGGGGTGGTGTCCGTGTCACGTTGCGGAATGGTAGCGTGCAACGTGAAAAAGGCACCCAGACCCAAAGCGAGCGAGCAGCCTTCCTTCTTCCCCTTGGCCGGCCCCTCCCGACCGATGGATGGATCGGCCACCTTTTCTGTCTTTCTTCTTCTTCTACCTCCACGACCACACCGGCTAATGGTAGGCTGCTTTTCTCCCTCACACGCTTGGCTTGGCCGACCACTCCTCCCCTTGGCCGTTAAATTTGTCCAAAGGAGGACACATGTATAAGTGACGCGGCAAAATTTGATGTTTTGACCCTTTCGACAAAGTTTAGCAGGATCTGACCCCCTTTCAAAAAAAAATCAGGATCTGTTCTTTCTACCTATACCGTCAGGATCATGGTTGATAGGGTACAACAGCCTACCGCCGAGGGCTTTGATGACGGTAGACCACTTATCCACGTCAGCAGCAGTAAACGGTCTCCGGGCTCTGCCGTCAAGCCTACCGCTGAGGTCTGTTCTAACCTACCATCAGAGACCCCGCCGGTAGTGTTTGGAGGCGTTTTAAGCTGCGAGCATGGCCCCACCAACAAATCAGCCCCCTTCTTCTCCCCCTACCGCCGCAAGAACATAGAGGTTTCGCCTCTCTCATCCCCTCCCCCCACTCATCCCTCCGATCTCCTGAGTTTCTCCATCATTTTAACGGAAACGAGATGCCTCCACGATCCCCGAAGTAAGCTCTTTCGTTCCCTCAATGTAGATTTTGTAAAAAACTTTTCTTTTCGATGCATTATTCGGAACAAGGTTCACCCTAGTTCATCTTTTAGTTTTAGTTTTTCTTGATATTAGGTTTATTTAGTTTGAGTCAATATGATAGATGTGTTTACCTTAGTTCATATTCTAGCAACTAGTTTATTGATTCTAAGATGAGCCCTAGTTCATATTCTAGCAACTATGACCATGCATATAAGAATGTTTGAATGTTGTTGAATATGCATATAATTCTTTAGTTTCTAATATGCATATATGAATATTTGAGTGTTGAGTTGAACCAGCACTTGTTATCGCGGAATTGTTAGCCTATTTGCTATCGTGGATTTTTGAAACTATTTGCTATGTTGAACTACATCGATGTGTGATGAATATTATTATGTGTGAAATCCTAATATCTCAATTTCCAAACTGTGTGTGAGTGTGATGGATATTATGTTGTGATGAATATTATGATCTGATGAATATATGTGTATTAAAATGATCAAGTTTTGCTAAAAATGAAGCAAATCTGATATGGGACAGGACCCTACTATCGCAGGCCCTGGCAGTAGGGTTGCACACTCTATCGTAAAAAAGGGTGAATTTCGGTTACAGAAACTTGTCAATTTGTTTGGATTCAGTTGGGGACCTACCACCGGGGTCTATGGCGGTAGGGTCCTACACATTGTTTAAAAAATCTTCCGATTCAGCGATTTATCGCTACTCGCGGGGTGAACGATAAAATTATGCCTTATCTCCATCGTTTATCTTTTGGGTCGATTTATCGCTCTGACAAGCGATTTACGAGGAATCTTCCGATAAATCAGGCATATATCTAGCACTATGTTTGCAAAAAATATGTTTATTTGTGTCTTTGTGGACTTTATTATGCAATATGTATTATTTTGCTATTTTGTTTGTCATTATACGAGGATTCAGAGGCTAGAAAACAAGGTAACACTTCTGTCCAATATATTTTTGCTGGTAAATATAGCATATTTTAGTGTTGCAATCCTGGAATTTTGCGAAAAAAGACCGATTAAATAGTCAATCGATAAAATCGATTAATCGGCCGATTTTCGATTAATCTCTAATCTCCAACTGACCAAGACGACAAAGATAAGCGATATCCTCAACATTGGTCCTACATCCTACCACCTAGGGACTTGGCAGTAGGCTTACAGTCAGATAAAAGAGCAGAGGGCCCGCAACACGGGGTTTTAGCAAGGGTAGTAGACCTACTGTCATTGTCTCCGACGGTAGGAAACTGTAACCTATCGCCTACCAAGATGACGGTAGGCTGTCTTGCTACGTCAGCCACGCTTGGACAGCCGTTTGAGTCTGCCATGATCCCTACTGTTGAGGCCCTCGACGGTATGCTGTTGTACCCTACCGCCTATGACCCCGGCGATCAGAAAAGGGTCAGATCCTGAATTTTTTTAAGGGGGGTCAAATCCCGCTAAACTTTGCCAAAAGGGTAAAAAAACAAATTTTGCCACGTGACACGTGCGCACGCGAGCGTCGAGATGACACAGTCGATGTGAGATGCAATTTATCTTTAACGTGTTGAGAGACGATTAATCTCTGATGTCGTTGCCTATATAGATGAAGATGGACCACCGATGAGGAACAACACCACACCCCTCCCCCTCCCCCTGATCCAAAGAAAACAAACGCCCTCGCGTCGTCCCACGACAAGTGCTTTCATCAGGCCGTAGGAAAGCGCTGTCGTTCGGTTGGCCTGCATGCCATCTCCTTCCCCTGGCCAATGTGCCTGGAGGGCTAGCATCGACGCCAGGGCACCCGTCTTTGGCTTCTTGCAACGGTGCTACACACCGCGCCGACGGTGGAAGCGCGCCTATAGAAGGGCACCATGGTCTGTGGACATACAGAGTCGAGGCCGGAGGGTGGTGGACACGACATGACAGTGCAGGGATTTGAGGTGGCTGCAGTGGTGGTGTAACCGGGCTGAACTGCAATCGAAGCACTGGTTAGCGTGCAAATTAGAAAGTTTTGATCAAAGCCATCAAATCCTAGATGGATGTCCCAAATGTATCGCGTGGAATAGGTGAAGCTTCATGATCATTTCACGAACCCCCACTAGCCAGCAGTTATACATAAATTAGATCCTTCCACCAGCTTCTGTGGAATCCATCTAAGACAACTATCGAACATCCAATGGCTATCATTGGATTCTTCTATTTTTGCACACCAACACGTGCTTTTATTGCAGTACTCCCTGATGCAACCCTACATCCAACGTCTCTGCCACTCCCATCAAGGGGTTGAAGGTGGTGCACTCAAGTTCAGAAGTGGGGAGGCGAGGCCCTCTACCTGCTTATTCTAACGTTTTCTCTATCTGCATAGGTGGACCTCATGATCGCACAACGTTGGGATCCAGCTTGCGAGTCGTCATCAACGGGTAGCTGGGTAGAATGGATGTCTCAGTAGTGACGGCTCTGACAACGAGTATGTGCATACTCTGGATTAAAACATGTGACTCGCCTCTCTCCGGCTTGATCAGACAATGTCGACATGTCTGCGTTGTGCCTTTGTTGAACGTGTTGGCTCGAAACTTGGCTTCATGATGAAAATAGGAAGTTCAATCTTCGGCTCCACCTATCAACATCGGCGTACATGCGGTGGTCCCTTCGTGAAGGTTTTAGGAGTAGTGTGCTTGTTCGTCCGTCGGTCATATGTCATAGGGTTTTTGGAGATACTATCGCGAGACATACCCTTTCTCAATGACCTCGTGTGTTTCTTCATTTAGGTTTTTGGAAGAAGATTTGTTTGGCATCGATGCTTGGCTTTGCATGGCATTGTTGAATAATCAATGATCATGGACCTTTATAACTATGAAGCGTTCGGATTTTAGCAATAGGCAAGAACGATTCATTTTCATTTTAATTATATATATACATGCATTAGAATGACTAATTTTCTTTTCACGTACACTTCTTTCTTTAATTACATGCCTATATGCACTAGAGGACGAAAAACTGATATCATCCTAGATTCTTTCTTTTTTCAAACTTCAAAATGTTTTGTAACTCAAACCGTCGCTCTGATTAAAAACCGTCTTCACAAAAAAAAAACGTCTCGACGAGATCTTCGAAACTAGATCCCATGTTGATAGGTTCTGATGATTCTTTTCGGACCAAAAGTTACCATATCTGGACTATGTACGTTATCACGGTTGTCATACATAAGTTATCATGTCATTTACACAAAAGTTTGCGGGGTACGTTTTCAACAACCTTTTATCCTAGGGTTAAAAAGTGATTATGAGTTTGCAGTGAGTTATCAGCTTTGTTGTTTGTATTACCATGTTGCACAAAAGTTATCGGGTATGTTTTTCAAGAATTTTCATTCCCTCTGTCAAAAAATTACCGCAATATTTGTATATGAGTTATCAGCTTTCGTATGTATGTATTATCATGTTGTTTACACATTAGTTATTGGGAGGTATTTTTTAACAACATTTTTCCCTAGTTAAAATGTTACCATGTCTGGATTAAGTAAGTTATCAACTCTGTTGTATGTATATTACCATATTATTTACACACAAGTTATCGGGTATGTTTTTCAACAAACTTTTATGCCTGGGTCATTTTTCAACATTTTTTCTTGTGATCCAAGTTATCATGGTGTTTGTATCTAAATTATCATGTATATGATGTGTTATTACGATGTTTAAACAAAAAGTTACTGGGTACGTTTTTAACAACTTTTTTCTTTCTGATCAAAGTTGATGCGGTGTTTGTGATTAAGTTATTAGGGTTGTCATGCAAAAATTACCGTGTTGTTTACACATAAATTACCGGGGAGATGTTTTAATAATTTTTTTCATCCCCGGTTGAAGTTACCATGACATTTATACATAAGTTATCGGATCTTCGGTGCATAAATTACCATTTTATTTGCATAAAAGTTCACCTAAGTATCAGGTACGCGTTGTGTGAGTTACCATGCTATTCACATAAAAGTTACCGGGGAATATATCATCAACCCCTCCGTCCATGTCAAAGTTACCTGGACCGAGGTAAATGAATTATCTAGTCTGCGATGTCTGAGTTACCAAGCATAGGATATGTAAGTTATCAGGTATGCATTGCATAAAATACCCTGCTATTTATACAGAATTACCAAGGAATGTATCACTACTTTTGTTATCAAGGAATATTACCAAGGAATGTATCCGCCTTGGGTGTGTGCGTGCATGGTGGTGGCATGTGTTTGTACCGGGTTGTTGTTGGGCTTTGCTTTATATATAAAACAGGGCGAACGCCTTTTTCCGTAATCTTAAACAATAGAATGAAACTAACCCAATTGGTTGCATAGCCACGTACTCAACCATCAAGTAATTGGTCCGTGTAGCACTTCATCATCGTTCTGAATGAAAGCATTATATTCCAACGACTGGGCAGGAATGATAGCAACGAAGTAATAGCGAGTTTTTCTAGGATTAACGTACCGCTTTATTAATTAAAAGCCGCTGGGAATGTCATCAGCTGGGAATGTCATCAGCGATAATCTCCAGAATGGAGTCTGGAGGGAAAGAAAACCACACCTTACAAAGTTCTTCACTTAAACCAAATTTAGCTAACTTATCTGCAGCACTATTAGCACTACGTCTCACCCAAGTAACCTTCACATCCTGAAAGCTCTTCAGCATCTCCTTAATTTCTTCAATGCAAGGTCCTGAAGCTGAGAGATTCTTCCCTAGCGTGTTTATCATCGCTACCACAGTTGAACTATCCAACTCGAGATGTAGCCTTTCAGCACTGAGCTCAGACGCCACTTGTATCGCCCTCTTGCAAGCTTTTATCTCCGCCATCTCAAGGTCCAAAACCTGCCGCATACAGTCGCAAGCACCAGCCCAGAAAGCACCCATATGGTCACAGATCACCACTCCAGCGCCTGCCTTGCCACCAAGTTTTGTCACTGTTGGGGAACGTTGCATGGAAAACAAAAAATTTCCTACGCACACGCAAGATCTATCCATGGTGATGAGCATCTAGGAGAGGGAGAGTGGATCTACATACCCTTATATATCGCTAAGCGGGAAGCGTTAAGAAACGCGGTTGGTGTAGTCGAGCGTCTTCGTGATTCAAATCGTCGAGCATCCCGCGATCTCATCACGATCTGTCCCACGATCCAATCACGATCCGTCCCGCGAACTCATCACGATCCGTCTCGTGATCTCATCACGACCCGTCTCGCGATCTTGATCACGGTCCTTCCGATCTAGCGCCGAACGGACGGCACCTCCGCGTTCACCACACGTACATCTCGATGACGATCTCCGCCTTCTTGATCCAGCAAGAGGGAGCGGAGAGGTAGATGAGTTCTCCGGCAGCGCGACGGCGTTGCGGCGATGGTGGTGGAGCAATTCCAGCAGGGCTTCGCCTAAGCACCGCTGAAAACCGATCTAGAGGAGAAACTGCGATCTAGAGGAGAGGTAGCACATGGCTATTAGGGTAAGCTTTTTCGTCTAAATTCTCTAGTATATATAGGAGGGAGGGATGGGAGGAGGCAGCCTCAAACACACAAGGTTTGGTCGAAGTTGGAGGTGGAGGTGTCCTACTCCAATCCTATTAGGAGTAGGATTCCTCCTTTCCACTTGGAAACTCTTTCCACCTCTCCACCTTTGGATTTTTTCCTTGTCAAACCACTCCAGCCGCATGGGACCTTAGAGGAGGCTCCGGCCATCCCACCAGGGGCTGGTTCACCTCCTCCCATAGCACATGTAGCCTCTTGGGTCGAAATACCTCTCCCGATGGTCCCCCGATACACTACCGACACTCCCGGTACACAACCGATGAGCCCGAAACTTTTTCGGCGACCAAAACAGGACTTCCTATATATCAATCTTTACCTCCGAACCATTTTGGAGCTCCTCGTGACGTCCGGGATATCATACGGGACTCTGAACAACCTTCGGTCACCACCATACATAACTCTATACTACCGAAACGTCAACCGAACCTTAAGAGTGCAGACCCTGTGGGTTCGAGAACTATGTAGGCATGACCGAGACACCTCTATGGTCAATAACCATTAGCGGGACCTGGATGCCCATATTGGTTCCTACATATTCTATGAAGATCTTTATCGGTCGAACCTCTATGTCAAGGATTCAGTTAATCCCGTATGATGTTCCCTTTGTTCTTCGGTATGTTACTTGCCCGAGATTCGATCATCGGTATCTCCATACCTAGTTCAACCTTGTTACCGGCAAGTCTCTTTACTCGTTACGTACTACAAGATCCCATGACTAACACTTAGTCACATTGCTTGCAAGGCTTATTGTGATGTTGTATTACCGAGTGGGCCCTGAGATACTTCTCCGTCACACGGAGTAACAAATCCCAGTCTTGATCCATGCGAACCCAACAGACACCCTCGGGGATACCTGTAGAGCACCTTTATATTCACCCAGTTACGTTGCGATGTTTGATACACACAAGGTACTCCTCCGGTGTCAGTGAGTTGCATGATCTCATGGTCATAGGAACAAATACTTGACATGTAGAAAACAGTAGCAATAAACTGACACGATCATATGCTACGTTTGTAGTTTGGGTCTTGTCCATCACATCATTCTCCTAATGACGTGATCCCGTTATCAAATGACATCTCATGTCCATGACTAGGAAACCATAGCCATCTTTGATCAACGAGCTAGTCTATTAGAGGCATACTAGGGACATGGTGTTGTCTATGTATCCACACATGTATCTGAGTTTCTGATCAACACAATTATAGCATGGATAATAAATGATTATCATTAACAAGGAAATATGATAATAACCAATTTATTATTGCCTCTAGGGCATATTTCCAATAGTCTCCCACTTGCACTAGAGTCAATAATCTAGTTCACATCACCATGTGATTCGCATTGTTATGAATCTAACACCCTATGAGTTCTTGGGCTCGATCATGCTTTGCATGTGAGAGAGGTCTTATAGTCAATGGATCTATGACATTTAGATCCATGTGTACTTTGCAAATCTCAATGGCAAAGTGTAAACACTGCTATCACACTCCACTTGGAGCTATTCCAAATGGCTGCTCTACTATACGTATCCGGATTGGTACTAAGAGTCATCCGGATTGGTGTCAAAGCTTGCATCGACGTAACTCTTTACGACGAACTCTTTCTTACCTCCATAAATGAGAAACATTTCCGTAGTCTTTTAGTTACTAAGGATGATCTTGACCGCTGTCCAGTGATCCACTCCTGGATCACTCTTGTACCCCTTGACAGACTCATGGCAAGGCACACACAGGCGTGGTACACAACATGGCATACTATAGAGAGCCTATGTCTAAGGCATAGGGGACAACATTCTTCCTTTCTCTTTCTTCTGCCATGGTCGAGCTTTGAGTCTCACTCAACTTCACACCTTACAAAGCAGGCAAGAACACTTCTCTCTAACTAATCCATTTTGAACTCTTTCAAAATCTTGTCAAGGTATGTACCCATTCAAAGTCTCATCAAGCATCTTGATCTATCTCTATAGATCTTGATGCTCAACAATTAGGTAGCTTTATCTAGGTCTTCCTTTGAAAAACTCCTTTAAAACAACCCTTTATGCTTTCCAGAAATTCTACATCATTTCCGATCAACAATATGTCAACCACATATGCTTATCAGAAACTCTATAGTGCTCGCACTCACTTTATTGCAAATACAAGTTTCTCATAAACTTTGTATAGACTCAAAAACTTTGATCACCTCATCAAAGTGTATATTCCAACTCCGAGATGCTTTCTTCAGCCCATAGAAGGATCACTGAAGCTTGCTCACCTTATCCTTAGGACTGACAAAACCTTCTGGTTGTATCACATACAACTTTTCCTCAAGTAAACTGTTAAGGAAACGATGTTTTGTCATCCATCTGCCAGATTTCATAATTGAAAAATGCAGCGACTGCTAACATAATTCCAACAGACTTTAGCATCGCTACGAGTGAGAAAGTCTCATCGCAGTCAACTCTTTGAACTTGTCGGAAACTTCTTCGTGACAAGTCGAGCTTTATAAATGGTGACATTTACCATCAGCGTCTGTCTTCATCTCAAAGGTCCATTTGTACTCGACGACCTGGGTCCAGCGAGCAAGTCTACCAAAGTCTATACTTGGTTTTCATACATGGATCCTTTCTCGGATTTCATGGCCTCTAACCATTTGTCGGAATCCGGGCCCATCATCGCTTCTCCATATCTCGTAGGTTCATCGTTGTCCAACAACATGACCTCCAAGACAGGGTCGTCGTACCACTCAGGAGTAGTACGCATCCTTGTCGACCTACGAGGTTCGATAGTAACTTGATCCGAAGCTTCATGATCATCATCATTTACTTCCTCTTCAATTGACGTAGGTTCCACAGAAACAACTTTCTGCGCTGCACTACTCTCTGGTTGAAACAAAGGTTCAATAACCTCATCAAGTTCTATCTTCCTCCCACTCAATTCTTTCGAGAGAAACTTTTTCTCGGGAAAGGACCCATTTTAGGAACAAACACTTTATGCTTGGATCTGAGATAGAAGGTTCACCCAACTGTTCTTACGGTAATCTATGAATATGCATTTGTCCGCTTTGGGTTCGAGCTCATTAGGTGAAAACATTTTTCCACACAAGCGTCGCAGCCCCAAACATTAAGAAATGATAGCTTAGGTTTCTATCAAACCATAATTCACACGGTGTCATCTCAACGCATTTAGATGGTGCCCTATTTAAAGTGAATGTAGTTGTCTCTAATGCATAACCCCAAAACTATAGTAGCAAAACGATAAGAGACATCATAGCCTGCACCATATCCAATAGAGCACGACTATGACATTCGGACACACCATCACACTATGGTGTTCCAGGTGGCGTGAGTTGTGAAACAAACATTGTCTAAAGTTGTATGCCAAACTCGTAACTCAGATATTCACCTCCACGATCATATCGCAGACATTTTTATCTTCTTGTCACGATGATCTTAAACTTCACTCTGGATTTTCTTGAAATTTTCAAACAATTCAGACTTGTGTTTCATTAAGTAAACATACACTATATCTACTCAAATCATCAGTGAAGGTAAGAAAATAACGATATCCACCGCACGCTACAAGACTCATTGGATTGCATACATCAACATGTATCATTTCCAATAAATCACTTGCCCGCTCCATCAATCCGGAAAACGGGGTCCTTAGTCATCTTGCCCAAGAGGCATGGTTCGCATGTCTCAACCGATTCAAAATCGAATGAGTCCAAAGATCCATCGGCATGGAGTTTCTTCATGCATTTTATACCAATATGACATTTAGTGGTAGTGCCACAAGTATGTGGTACTATCATTATTAACTTTGTATCTTTTGGCATCAATGTTATGAACATGTGTATTACTATGATCAAGATTCGACAAACCATTCTCACTCGGTGCATGACCATTGAAGGTATTATTCATGTAAACAGAATAACAATTATTCTCTAACTTAAATGAATAACCGTGTTGCAATAAACACGATGTAATCATGTTCATGCTCAATACAAAACACCAAATAACATTTATTTAGGTTCGTCACTAATCCCGAAGGTAGAGAGAGGATGCGATGGCGATCACATCAACCCTAGAAACATTTCCAACACACATCGTCACCTCACCCTTAGCTAGTCTCCGTTTATTCCGTAGCTTTTACTTCGAGTTCTAACATTTAGCAACCAAACCGTTTGTTGGAAATATGCCCTAGAGGCAATAATAAATTAGTTATTATCATATTTCCTTGTTCATGATAATCGTTTATTATCCATGCTATAATTGTGTTGATCGGAAACTCAAATACATGTGTGGACACATAGACAACACCATGTCCCTAGTATGCCTCTAATAGACTAGCTCGTTGATCAAAGATGGCTATGGTTTCCTAGTCATGGACATGAGATGTCATTTGGTAACGGGATCTCATCATTAGGAGAATGATGTGATGGACAAGACCCAAACTACAAACGTAGCATATGATCATGTCAGTTTATTGCTACTGTTTTCTGCATGTCAAGTATTTGTTCCTATGACCACAAGATCATGCAACTCACTAACATCGGAGGAGTACCTTGTGTGTATCAAACGTCGCAACGTAACTGGGTGACTATAAAGGTGCTCTACAAGTATCTTCGAGGGTGTCTGTTGGGTTGGCATGGATCAAGAGTGGGATTTGTTACAACGTGTGACGGAGAGGTATCTCAGGGCCCACTCGGTAATACAACATCACAATAAGCCTTGCAAGCAATTGGACTAAGTGTTAGTCACGGGATCTTGTATTACGGAATGAGTAAACAGACTTGCCGGTAACGAGGTTGAACTAGGTATGGAGATACCGACGATCGAATCTCGGGTAAGTAACATACCGAAGAACAAAGGGAACATCATACGGGATTAACTGAATCCTTGACACAGAGGTTCGACCGATAAAGATCTCCGTAGAATATGTAGGAACCAATATGGGCATCTAGGTCCCGCTATTGGTTATTGACCGTAGAGGTGTCTCGGTCATGTCTGCATAGTTCTCGAACCCATAGGGTCTGCACACTTAAGGTTCGGTGACATTTCGATAGTATAGAGTTATGTATGGTGGTTACGGAAGGTTGTCCGGAGTCCCGGATGAGATCCCGGATGTCACGAGGAGCTCTGGAATGGTCCGTAGGTAAAGATTGATATATAGGAAGTTCTGTTTTGGTCGCCGGAAAAGTTTCGGGCTCATCGGTTGTGTACCGGGGGACCGTCGGGAGAGGTATTTCGACCCAAGAGGTTACATGGGCTGTGGGAGGAGGTAAACCAGCCCCTGGTGGGCTGGTTGAAGCCTCCTCTAAGGGCCCATGCGGCTGGAGTGGTTTGAGAAGGAAAAAAAATCCAAAGGTGGAGAGGTGGAAAGAGCTTCCAAGTGGAAAGGAGGAATCCTACTCCTAATAGGATTGGAGTAGGACTCCACCACCTCCAATTTCGACCAAACCTTGAGGGTTTGAGGCTGCCTCCTCCCCTCCTTCCCTCCTATATATACTAAAGGATTTAGAGGAAAAGCTAACCCTAATAGCCACGTGCTACCTCTCCTCTAGATCGCAGTTTCTCCTCTAGATCGGTTTTCTGCAGTGCTTAGGCGAAGCCCTGCCGGAATAGCTCCACCACCATTGCCGCAACGCCGTCGCGCTGCCGGAGAACTCGTCTACGTCTCCGCTCCCTCTTGCTGGATCAAGAAGGCGGAGATCGTCATCGAGCTATACGTGTGCTGAACGCGGAGGTGCCGTCCGTTCGGCGCTAGATCGGAAGGACCGTGATCAAGATCGCGAGATGGATCGTGATGAGTTCGCGGGACAGATCATGATGAGTTCGCGGGACAGATCCTGATTGGATCGTGGGACAGATCGTGATGAGATCGTGGGACACTCGGCGATTTGGATCGCGAAGACGTTCGACTACACCAACCGTGTTTCTTAACGCTTCCCGCTTAGCGATCTACAAGGGTATGTAGATCCACTCTCCTCTCGTAGATTCTCATCACCATGGATAGATCTTGCGTGTGCGTAGGAATTTTTTTGTTTCCCATGCAACGTTCCCCAATAGTGGCGTCATGAGCTAGGTCTATGTGTAGATGAGATCTCGAGTAGAACACAAAGAGTTTGTGGGCATTGATGCTTAGATTACTTCCTCCCTTGGTCGTATTTTGGTTCAGCGGTATTGTGGGATGAAGCGGCCCGGACCAACATTACTCGTACGCTTACGAGAGACCGGTTCCCTCAACTACAACTTGTTGCAAAAGATGGCTGGCAGGTGGCCGTTTCTCCTACTTTAGTTGGATCGGATTCGACAAAGGCGGTCCTTGAGAAGGTTGAAAAACAACTTATGTATCAACGTTGTGGTTTATGCGCAGGTGAGAATTGTTCTTGCTAGATACCCATAGCAGCCACGTAAAAGATGCAACAACAATTAGAGGACGTCTAACTTGTTTTTGTAGGGTATGTTGTGATATGATATGGCCAATTACATGATGAGATATATGTGCTGTATGAGATGATCATGTGTTGTATAGAATATCACGACTTGCATGTCGATGAGTATGGCAACCGGCAGGAGCCATAGGGTTGTTTTTAATTATTGTATGACCTGCGTGTCAATCATTAAGCGCTATGTAATGCTTTACTTTATCGCTAAACGGTAGCAATAGTAGTAGAAGCATGGTGGGCGCGACAACCCTGATGGCAACACCTTGATGGAGATCAAGATGATGAAGATCATGGTGTCATGCTGGTGACGATGGAGATCATGCCGGTGCTTTCAAGATGGATATCAAAAGCACAAGTTCATGGCCATATCATGTCACTTATGATTTGCATGTGATGTTAGTCCTTTTATGCACCTTGTTTTGCTTAGGACGACGGTAGCATTATAAGGTGATCCCTCACTTAATTTCAAGATAAATTGTGCTCTCCCCGAGTGTGCACCGTTGCGAAAGTTCGTCGTGTCGAGAAACCATGTGATGATCGGGTGTGATAGACTCAACGTTCACATACAACGGGTGCAAGCCAGTGTTGCACATGCAGAACACTCAGGTTAAACTTGACGAGCCTAGCATGTACAGACATGGCCTCGGAACACAAGAGACCGAAAGGTCGAACATGAGTCATATAGTAGATATGATCAACCTGATGATGTTCACCATTGAAACCACCTCAACTCACGTGATGATCGGACTTGGGTTGGTGAATTTGGATCATGTATCACTCAAATGACCGGAGGGATGTCAATTTGAGTGGGAGTTCTTGAGTAATATGATTAATTGAACTCATTATCATAAACATAGTCAGTAGTGTCTTTGCAAAATTATGTTGTAGATTACTAGCTCATGCTGTAGCTCCCTTGAATTTTTATATGTTCCTAGAGAAATAGAGTTGAAATATGATGGTAGCAATATTGCGGACTGGGTCCGTGATCTGAGGATTGTCCTCATTGCTGCATAGAAGGCTTATGTCCTTGATGCACCGCTCGGTGCGCCAACCCCTCTAGCATCGTCTGTAGATGTTGTGAACATCTAACATGCACGTTCTGAAGTAGTTTAGTGCGTCATGCATTACGGCTTAGAATTGAGGCTCCGAAAGGTTTTGAACGTCACGGAACATATGAGATGTTCTAAGAGCTGAAATTAGGATCTCAGGCTCGTGCCCGTGTTGCGAGATATGAGATCTCCAACAAGATTCTTTGCCTGCAAGATGAAGGAGAATAGCTCAATTGTTGAGCATGTGCTCAGATTCTCTGGGTGCTACAATTGCTTGAATCGAGTGGGAGTTGTCTTCCAGATAAGATAGTGATTGATATAGTTCTCCAAGTCACTGTCACTAAGCTACTAGAACTTGGTGATGAACTATAAAACGCCAGGGATAGAAATAATGATCCCTGAGTTGTTCGCGATGTTTGACACCGCGAAGGTAGTAATCAAGAAGGAGCATCAAGTGTTGATGGTTAGTAAAACCACTAGTTTCGAGAAGGGCAAGGGCAAGGAGGGAAACTTCATGGATAGCAAGTCAGTTGCTGCTCTAGTGAAGCAACCCAAAGTTGAACCCAAACCCAAGACTAAGTGTTTTGATTATGAGGAGAGCGGTCGCTGAAGCGGAACAACCTTAGATACTTGGTAAATAAGAAGGCTGGCATGGTCGACAGAAGTATATTTGATATACGTGTTATTTATGTATACCTTGCTAGTACTCCTAGTAGCACCTGGGCATTGGATACCGGTTCGGTTGCTAAATGTTAGTAACTCGAAATAAAAGCTACGGAATAAACGAAGAACTGGCTAAGGGTGAGGTGACGATGTGTGTTGGAAATGTTTCCAAGGTTGATGTGATCAACATCGCACACTCTCTCTACCTTCGGGATTAGTGACGAACCTAAATAAATGTTATTTGGTGTTTTGGGTTGAGCATGAACGTGATTAGATCGTGTTTATTGCAACACGGTTATTCATTTAAGTTAGAGAATAATGGTTATTCTGTTACATGAATAATACCTTCAATGGTCATGCACCCAGTGAGAATAGTTTGTCGAATCTTGATCGTAGTAATACACATGTTCATAACATTGATGCCAAAAGATACAAAGTTAATAATGATAGTACCACATACTTGTGGCACTGCCGCTAAATGTCATATTGGTATAAAACGCATGAAGAAACTCCATGCCGATGGATCTTTGGACTCATTCGATTTTGAATCGGCTGAGACATGCGAACCATGCCTCTTGGGCAAGATGACCAAGGACCCCGTTTTCCGGATTGATGGAGCGGGAAAGTGATTTATTGTATCATCCAATGAGTCTTGTAGCGTGCAGTGGATATCGTTATTTTCTTACCTTCACTGATGATTTGAGTAGATATAGTGTATGTTTACTTAATGAAACACAAGTCTGAATCGTTTGAAAATTTCAAGAAAATCCAGAGTGAAGTTTAAGATCATTGTGACAAGAAGATAAAAATGTCTGCGATATGATCGTGGAGGTGAATATCTGAGTTACGAGTTTGGCATACAACTTTAGACAATGTGAAAGTTGTTTCACAACTCACGCCACCTGGAACATCATAGTGTGATGGTGTGTCCGAATGTCATAGTCGTGCTCTATTGGATATGGTGCAGGCTATGATGTCTCTTATCGTTTTTCTACTATAGTTTTGGGGTTATGCATTAGAGACAACTACATTCACTTTAAATAGGGCACCATCTAAATGCGTTGAGATGACACCGTGTGAATTATGGTTTGATAGAAACCTAAGCTATCATTTCTTAATGTTTGGGGCTGCGACGCTTGTGTGGAAAAATGTTTTCACCTAATGAGCTCGAACCCAAAGCGGACAAATGCATCTTCATAGATTACCGTAAGAACAGTTGGGTGAACCTTCTATCTCAGATCCAAGCATAAAGTGTTTGTTGCTAAAATGGGTCCTTTCCCGAGAAAAAGTTTCTCTCGAAAGAATTTAGTGGGAGGAAGATAGAACTTGATGAGGTTGTTGAACCTTTGTTTCAACCAGAGAGTAGCACAGCGCAGAAAGTTGTTTCTGTGGAACCTACGTCAATTGAAGAGGAAGTAAATGATGATGATCATGAAGCTTCGGATCAAGTTACTATCGAACCTCGTAGGTCGACAAGGATGCGTACTGCTCCTGAGTGGTACGACGACCCTGTCTTGGAGGTCATGTTGTTGGACAACGATGAACCTACGAGATATGGAGAAGCGATGATGGGCCCGGATTCCAACAAATGGTTAGAGGCCATAAATCCGAGAAAGGATCCATGTATGAAAACCAAGTATAGACTTTGGTAGACTTGCTCGTTGGATCCAGGTCGTCGAGTACAAATGGACCTTTGAGATGAAGACAGACGCTGATGGTAAATGTCACCATTTATAAAGCTCGACTTGTCACAAATAAGTTTCTGACAAGTTCAAAGAGTTGACTGCGATGAGACTTTCTCATTCGTAGCGATGCTAAAGTCTGTTGGAATTATGTTAGCAGTTGCTGCATTTTTCAATTATGAAATCTGGCAGATGGATGACAAAACATCGTTTCCTTAACAGTTTACTTGAGGAAACGTTGTATGTGGTACAACCAGAAGGTTTTGTCAGTCCTAAGGATGCTAAAAGGTGAGCAAGCTTCATTGATCCTTCTATGGAATGAAGCAAGCACCTCGGAGTTGGAATATACACTTTGATGAGGTGATCAAAGTTTTTGAGTCTATATGAAGTTTATGAGAAACTTGTATTTACAATAAAGTGAGTGGGAGAACTATAGAGTTTCTGATAAGCATATGTGGTTGACATATTGTTGATCGGAAATGATGTAGAATTTCTGGAAAGCATAAAGGGTTGTTTGAAAGGAGTTTTTCAAAGGAAGACCTGGATAAAGCTACCTAATTGTTGAGCATCAAGATCTATAGACCTGGATAAAGTTTATGCTTGATGAGACTTTGAATGACTACATACCTTGACAAGATTTTGAAAGAGTTCAAAATGGATTAGTCAGAGAGAAGTGTTCTCGCCTGATTTGTAAGGTGTAAAGTTGAGAGAGACTCAAAGCTCGACCACGGCAGAAGAAAGAGAAAGGACGAATGTCTTCCCCTATGCCTTAGCCATAGGCTCTAGATTATGCCATGCCATGAGTCCGTCAAGGGGTACAAGAGTGATCCAGGAATGGATCACTGGACAACGGTCAATATTATCCTTAGTGACTAAAAGACTAAGGAAACGATTCTCGATTATGGAGGTGATAAAGGGCTCCTCGTAAAGAGTTACATCGATGCAAGCTTTAACGCTAATCTGGATGACTCTTAGTAGCAATCCAGATATGTATAGTGGAGCAGCTATTTGGAATAATACCAAGTGGAGTGTGGTAGCAGTGTTTACAGTTTGACATAGAGATTTGCAAAGTACATACGGATCGGAATGACGCAGACCCATTGACTATAAGACCTCTCTCACATGCAAAGCATGATCAAGCCCCAGAACTCATTGGGTGTTAGATTCATAACAATGCGAATCACATGGTGATGTGAACTATTGACTCTAGTGCAAGTGGGAGACTGTTGGAAATATTCCCTAGAGGCAATAATAAATTAGTTATTATCATATTTCCTTGTTCATGATAATCGTTTGTTATCCATGCTATAATTGTGTTGATCGGAAACTCAGATACATGTGTGGATACATAGACAACACCATGTCCCTAGTATGCCTCTAATAGACTAGCTCGTTGATCAAAGATGGCTATGGTTTCCTAGTCATGGACATGAGATGTCATTTGGTAACGGGATCTCATCATTAGGAGAATGATGTGATGGACAAGACCCAAACTACAAACGTAGCATATGATCGTGTCAGTTTATTGCTACTGTTTTCTGCATGTCAAGTATATGTTCCTATGACCATGATATCATGCAACTCACTGACATCGGAGGAGTACCTTGTGTGTATCAAACGTCGCAACGTAACTGAGTGACTATAAAGGTGCTCTACAGGTATCTCCGAGGGTGTCTGTTGGGTTGGCATGGATCAAGACTTGGGTTTGTTACTCCATGTGATGGAGAGGTATCTCAGGGCCCACTCGGTAATACAACATCACAATAAGCCTTGCAAGCAATGTGACTAAGTGTTAGTCACGGGATCTTGTATTACGAAATGAGTAAATAGACTTGCCGTTAATGAGGTTGAACTAGCTATGGAGATACCGACGATCGAATCTCGGGCAAGTAACATACCGAAGAACAAATGGAACATCATACGAGATTAACTGAATCCTTGACATAGAGGTTCGACCGATAAAGATCTTCGTCGAATATGTAGGAACCAATATGGGCATCTAGGTCCCGCTATTGGTTATTGACCGTAGAGGTGTCTCGGTCATGTCTGCATAGTTCTCAAACCCGTAGGGTCTGCACACTTAAGGTTCAGTGACGTTTCGGTTGTATAGAGTTATGTATGGTGGTTACCGAAGGTTGTTCAGAGTCCCGGATGAGATCCCGGACATCACGAGGAGCTCTGGAATGGTCTGAAGGTAAAGATTTATATATGGGAAGTCTTGTTTTGGTCGCCGGAAAAGTTTCGGGCTCATCGGTGGTGTACCATGAGTGCCGATAGTGTACCGGGGGACCATCGGGAGAGGTATTTCGACCCAAGAGGCTACATGGGCTGTGGGAGGAGGTAAACCAGCCCCTAGTGGGCTGGTTTAAGCCTCCTCTAAGGGACCATGCATCTGGAGAGGTTTGAGAAGGAAAAAAAATCCAAAGGTGGAGAGGTGGAAAGAGTTTCCAAGTGGAAAGGAGGAATCCTACTCCTAATAGGATTGGAGTAGGACTCCTCCACCTCCAATTTAGACCAAACCTTGAGGGTTTGAGGCTGCCTCCTCCCCTCCCTCCCTCCTATATATACTAGAGGATTTAGAGGAAAAGCTAACCGTAATAACCACGTGCTACCTCTCCTCTAGATCGCAGTTTCTCCTCTAGATCGGTTTTCTGCAGTGCTTAGGCGAAGCCCTGCCAGAATAGCTCCACCACCATCGCCACAACACCGTTGCGCTGCCAGAGAACTCGTCTACCTCTTCGCTCCCTCTTGCTGGATCAAGAAGGCAGAGATCGTCATCGAGCTGTACGTGTGCTGAATGCGGAGGTGCCGTCCGTTCGGCGCTAGATCGGAAGGACCATGATCAAGATCGCGAGACGGATCGTGATGAGTTCGCGGGACGGATCGTGATGAGTTCGCAGGATGAATCATGATTGGATCACGGGACGGATCGTGATGAGATCGCGGGATGGTCGGCGATTTGGATCATGAAGACGTTCGACTACACCAACCGCGTTTCTTAACGCTTCCCGCTTAGCGATCTACAAGGGTATGTAGATCCACTCTCCCTCTCATAGATGCTCATCACCATGGATAGATCTTGCGTGTGCGTAGGATTTTTTTTGTTTCCCATGCAACGTTCTCCAACACAGGTATCCAATACCCAGGTGCTATTAGGAGTACTAGCAAGGTACACATCAATAACACGTATATCAAATACACTTGTGTCGACGTTGCCATCCTTCGTATCTACCAAGTATCTAGGGTTTTCCCGCTTCAGCGACCGCTCACCTCATAATAGAAGCACTTAGTCTCCGGTTTGGGTTCAACTTTGGGTCGCTTCACTGGAGCAGCAACAGACTTGCCATCCATGAAGTTTCCCTCCTTGCCCTTGCCCTTCTCGAAACTAGTGGTTTTACTAACCATCAACACTTGATGCTCCTTCTTGATTTCTACCTTCGCGGTGTCAAACATCATGAACAACTCAGGGATTATTATTTCTATCCCTAACATTTTATAGTTCAGCACCAAGTTCTAGTAGCTTAGTGACAGTGACTTGGAGAACTATATCAATCACTATCTTATCTGGAAGATCAACTCTCACTCGATTCAAGCGATTGTAGCACCCAGACAATCTGAGCACATGCTTAACGATTAACCTATTCTCCTTCATCTTGCAGGAAAAGAATCTTGTTGGGGATCTCATATCTCACAACATGGGCACGAGCCTGAGATCCAATTTCAGCTCTTAGAACATCTCATATGTTCCGTGTCGTTCAAAACGTTTTGGAGCCTCAATTCTAAGCTATCAAGTAGTAATCGGAACGTGCATGTCAGATGTTCACAACATCTACAGACGGCGCTAGAGGGGGTGGCGCACTGAGCGGTGCATTAAGGACATAAGCCTTCTGTGCAGCAATGAGGACAATCCCCAGATCACGGATCCAGTCCAAAATATTGCTACCATCATATTTCAACTCTATTTCTCTAGGAACATATAGAAATTCAAAGGAGCTACAGCGTGAGCTAGTAATCTACAACATAATTTTGCAAAGACACTACTGACTATGTTCATGATAATGAGTTCAATTAATCATATTACTTAAGAACTCCCACTCAAATTGACATCCCTCCAGTCATTCGACTGATACATGATCCAAATTCACCAACTCAAGTCCGATCATCACGTGAGCTGAGGTGGTTTCAATGGTTAACATCATCATGTTGATCATATCTACTATATGACTCATGTTCGACCTTTCGGTCTCTTGTGTCCCAAGTCCATGTCTGTACATGCTAGGCTCGTCAAGTTTAACCCGAGTGTTCAGCATGTGCAACACTGGCTTGCACCCGTTGTATGTGAACGTAGAGTCTATCACACCCGATCATCACGTGGTGTCTCGACACGACGAACTTTCGCAACGGTGCACACTCGGGGAGAACACAATTTATCTTGAAATTAAGTGAGGGATCACCTTATAATGCTATCGTCGTCCTACGCAAAACAAGGTGCATAAAAGGATTAACATCACATGCAAATCATAAGTGACATCATATGGCCATGAACTTGTGCTTTTGATCTCCATCTTGAAAGCACCGGCATGATCTCCATCATCACCGGCATGACACCATGATCTCCGTCATCTTGATCTCCATCAATGTGTCTCCACCAGGGTTGTCGCGCCCACCATGCTGCTACTACTGTTGCTACCGTTTAGCGATAAAGTAAAGCATTACATAACGCTTAATGATTGACACACAGGTCATACAATAATTAAAGACAACCCTATGTCTCCTGCCAGTTGCTATACTCATCGACATGCAAGTCATGATATTCTATACAACACATGATCATCTCATACATCACATATATCTTATCATGTAATTGGCCATATCACATCACAACACACCCTACAAAAACAAGTTAGACGTCCTCTAATTGTTGTTGCATGTTTTACATGACTGCTACGGGTATCTAGCAAGAACAATTCTCACCTACGCATAAACCACAATGGTGATACATAAGTTGCTTTTCAACCTTCTCAAGGACCACCTTAGTCGGATCCGATCCAACTAAAGTAGGAGAAACAAACACCCGCCAGCCGTCTTTGTGCAACGAAGTTACACGTCAGTCGATGGAACCGGTCTCTCGTAAGCGTACGAGTAAGGTTGGTCCGGGCCGCTTCATCCCACAATACCGCTAAACCAAAACACGACCAAGGGAGGAAGCAATCTAAGCATCAACGCCCACAAACTCTTTGTGTTCTACTCGAGATCTCATCTACACATAGACCTAGCTCATGATGCCACCGTTGGGGAACGTTGCATGGGAAAAAAATTCATATGCACACGCAAGATCTATCCATGGTGATGAGCATCTACGAGAGGGAGAGTGGATCTACATACCCTTGTAGATCGCTAAGCGGGAAGCATTACGAAAGGCATTTGGTGTAGTCGAACGTCTTCGTGATTCAAATTGCCAAGCATCCCACGATCTCATCACGATCTGTCCCGCGATCCAATCACGATCCGACCTGCGAACTCATCACGATCCGTCCCGTGATCTCATCACGATCCGTCTCGCGATCTTGATCACGGTCCTTACGATCTAGCGCCGAACGGACGGCACCTCCGCGTTCAGCACACGTACAACTCGATGACGATCTCTGCCTTCTTGATCCAACAAGAGGGAGTGGAGAGGTAGATGAGTTCTCCAGCAGCGCGACGATGTTGCGGCGATGATGGTGGAGCTATTCCAGCAGGGCTTCGCCTAAGCACCGCTGAAAACCGATCTAGAGGAGAAACTGCAATCTAGAGGAGAGGTAGCACGTGGCTATTAGGGTAAGCTTTTACCTCTAAATCCTCTAGTATATATAGGAGGAAGGGAGGGGAGGAGGCAGCCTCAAACCCACAGGGCTTGGTAGAAATTGGAGGTGGAGGAGTCCTACGCCAATCCTTTTAGGAGTAGGATTCCTCCTTTCCACTTGGAAACTCTTTCCACCTCTCCACCTTTGGATTTTTTTTCCTTCTCAAACCACTCCAGCGCTTGGGCCCTTAGAGGAGGATTCGGCAAGCCCACTAGGGGCTGGTTCACCTCCTCCCACAGCCCATGTAGCCTCTTGGGTCGAAATACCTCTCCCTATGGTCCCCCGGTAAACTACCGGCACTCCCGGTACACTACCGATGATCCCGAAACTTTTCCGGCGACCAAAACAGGACTTCCTATATATATATCAATCTTTACCTCCGGACCATTCTGGAGCTCCTCGTGACGTCCGGGATCTCATCTGGGACTCCGAACAACCTTCGGTCACCACCATACATAACTCTATACTACTGAAACATCACCGAACCTTAAGTATGCAGACCCTGCGGGTTTGAGAACTATTTAGACATGACCAAGACACCTCTACGGTCAATAACCAATAGCGGGACCTGGATGCCCATATTGGTTCCTACATATTCTACGAAGATCTTTATCGGTCGAACCTCTATGTCAAGGATTCAGTTAATCCCGTATGATGTTCCCTTTGTTCTTCGGTATGTTACTTGCCCGAGATTCGATCGTCGGTATCTCCATACCTAGTTCAACCTTGTTACTGGCAAGTCTCTTTACTCATTCCGTAATACAAGATCCCGTGACTAACACTTAGTCACATTTGTTGCAAGGCTTATTGTGATGTTGTATTACCGAGTGGGCCCTGAGGTACCTCTCCGTCACATGGAGTAACAAATCCCAGTCTTGATCCATGCCAACCCAACAGACACACTCGGGGATACCTGTAGAGCACCTTTATAGTCACTCAGTTACGTTGCGATGTTTGATACACACAAGGTACTCCTCCGGTGTCAGTGACTTGCATGATTGTTGGAAATATGCCCTAGAGGCAATAATAAAATGGTTATTATTGTATTTCCTTGTTCATGATAATTGTCTATTGTTCATGCTATAATTGTGTTAACCGGAAACCATAATACATGTGTGAATACATAGACCACAACATGTCCCTAGTAAGCCTCTAGTTGGCTAGCTCGTTGATCAATAGATGGTCACGGTTTCATGGCCATGGACATTGGATGTCATTGATAACGGGATCACATCATTAGGAGAATGATGTGATGGACAAGACCCAATCCTAAGCATAGCACAAGATCGTGTAGTTCGTTTGCTAAAGCTTTTCAATGTCAAGTATCGTTTCCTTAGACCATGAGATTGTGCAACTCCCGGATACCGTAGGAATGCTTTGGGTGTGCCAAACGTCACAACGTAACTGGGTGGCTATAAAGGTACGCTACGGGTATCTCCGAAAGTATCTGTTGGGTTGGCACGAATCGAGACTGGGATTTGTCACTCCGTGTGACGGAGAGGTATCTCTGGGCCCACTCGGTAAGACATCATCATAATGAGCTCAATGTGACTAAGGAGTTAGCCACGGGATGATGTATTACGGAACGAGTAAAGAGACTTGCCAGTAACGAGATTGAACAAGGTATAGGGATACCGACGATCGAATCTCGGGCAAGTATCATACCGATAGACAAAGGGAATTGTATACGGGATTGATTGAATCCTTGACATCGTGGTTCATCCGATGAGATCATCGTGGAGTACGTGGGAGCCAACATGGGTATCCAGATCCCGCTGTTGGTTATTGACCGGAGAGGTGTCTCGGTCATGTCTACGTGTCTCCCGAACCCGTAGGGTCTACACACTTAAGGTTCGATGACGCTAGGGTTATAGGGAAAAGGTATACGTGATTACCGAAGGTTGTTCGGAGTCCCGGATGAGATCCCGGACGTCACGAGGAGCTCCTGAATGGTCCGGAGGTAAAGATTGATATATAGGAAGTCCAGTTTTGGTCACCGGAAAGTTTTCGGGCTCATCGGTAGTGTACCGGGAGTGCCGGGAGGGTGCCGGAGGACCCCCGGGAGGGGTGTGACGACCAAAGGACCACATGGGCTGTTAGATAAAGTGTGCCAGCCCTTATTGGGCTGGGCAAGACTTTTGCTAAAGGCCCATGTGGCTGGAGATAAGGAGATAAGGCAAAAAGGATTTAAAAGGAGGAGATCCACCTCCCTTGTGGGAGGTGGACTCTCCCTTTAATTCAGCCGGCCATCTCCTCTTTGGAGTAGAGGCCAAGCCAGCCCTCCACGTCCCTCCTCCTATATATACTTGAGGTTTTGGATGTTTTGAGAGAGGATTTGATCTCTCTCTCTCACGGCGAAGCCCTACCTCTCTTCTTCCTCCTCCGCAGCGCTTAGGCGAAGCCCTGTCGGAATACCTTGCTACTCCACCACCACCACGCCGTCGTGCTGCTGTTGGAGCCCTTCCCCAACCTCTCCTTCCTCCTTGCTGGATCAAGGTGTTGGAGACGTCACCGGGCTGCACGTGTGTTGAACGCGGAGGTGCCGTCCGTTCGGCACTTGATCGGATCTACCGCGATCTGAATCGCTGCGAGTACGACTCCATCAACCGCGTTCTTGTAACGCTTCCGCTTAGCGATCTTCAAAGGTATGAAGATGCAATCTCTCCCCTCTCGTTGCTGGTTTCTCCATAGATAGATCTTGGTGAACGTAGGAAAATTTTGATTTACTACTACGTCTCCCAACAGTGGTATCAGAGCTAGGTCTATGCGTAGAATCTATGCACGAGTAGAACACAAAGCAGTTGTGGGCGTCGAGTTTGTTAATTTGCTTGCCGCTACTGGTCTTATCTTGATTCGGCGGTATTGTGGGATGAAGCGGCCCGGACCAACTTTACACGTACGCTTACGTGAGACCGGTTCCACCGCCTGACATGCACTAGATGCATAAGGTGGCTAGCGGGTGTCTGTCTCTCCTACCTTAGTCGGATCGGATTCGATGAAAAGGGTCCTTATGAAGGGTAAATAGCAATTGGCAAATCACGTTGTGGTGTTGACGTAGGTAAGAAACGTTCTTGCTAGTAACCTATAGCAGCCACGTAAAAACTTGCAACTACAAATTAGAGGACGTCTAACTTGTTTTTGCAGCATGTGCCTTGTGATGTGATATGGCCAAAAGGATGTGATGTGATGCATTGTGATGTATGAGATTGATCATGTTCTTGTAATAGGGTTCACGACTTGCATGTCGATGACTATGACAACCGGCAGGAGCCATAGGAGTTGTCTTATATTATTGTATGACCTGCGTGTCAATCATAAACGCCATGTAATTACTTTACTTTATTGCTAAACGTTAGCTGTAGTAGTAGAAGTAATAGTTGGCGAGACAACTTCATGAAGACACAATGATGGAGATCATGATGATGGAGATCATGGTGTCGTGCCGGTGACAGTGATGATCATGGTGCCCCGAAGATGGAGATCGAAGGAGCAAGATGATATTGGCCATATCATGTCACTATATTGATTGCATGTGATGTTTATCATGTTTACATCTTATTTGCTTAGAACGACGGTAGTAAATAAGATGATCTCTCAATAAAATTTCAAGAGAAGTGTTCACCCTAACTGTGCACCGTTGCTAAGGATCGTTGTTCCGAAGCACCACGTGATGATCGGGTGTGATAGGTTCTAACGTTCGCATACAACGGGTGTAAGCCAGATTTACACACGCGAAACACTTAGGTTGACTTGACGAGCCTAGCATGTACAGACATGGCCTCGGAACACGGAAGACCGAAAGGTCGAACATGAGTCGTATAGAAGATACGATCAACATGAAGATGTTCACCATGGATGACTAGTCCGTCTCACGTGATGATCGGACACGGGCTAGTTGACATGGATCATGTATCACTTGGAAGACTAGAGAGATGTCTATCTAAGTGGGAGTTCATTAATAATTTGATTAAATGAACTTAATTATCAAGAACTTAGTCTAAAAATGTCCTTGCAAATTATGTCGTAGATAGCTCGCGCTGTAGCTCCCCAGTTTTATTGATACAATCCTAGAGAAAAGTAAGTTGAAAGTTGATGGTAGCAATAATGCGGACTGGGTCCGTGATCTGAGGATTGTCCTCATTGCTGCACAGAAAGCTTGTGTTTTTGATGTACTGCTAACTGCATCACTCCCTCAAGCGTTGTCTGTAGATGTTGTGAACATATGACAGGCACTTTTTGGTGACTACGTGATAGTTCAATGCGTCATGCATTACGGCTTAGAATTGAGGCTCCAAAACGTTTTGAACGTCACGGAACATATGAGATGTTCTAGGAGCTGAGATTGTGATCTCAGGCTCGTGCCTATGTTGAGAGGTATGAGACCTCCAACAAGATTCTTTGTCTGCAAGATAAAGGAGAATAGCTTAATCGGTGAGCGTGTTCTCAGATTGTCTGGGTGCTACAATCACTTGAATCAAGTGGGAGTTAATCTTCCAGATGAGATAGTGATTAATGCAGTTCTCCAAGTCACTGCCACCAAGCCACTAGAGCTTCATGATGAACTATAACATGCCAGGGATGGATAAGATGATCCCTGAGTTGTTCGTGATGTTTGACACCACGAAGGTAGAAATCAATAAGGAGCATCAAGTGTTGATGGTTAAGTGAAAACCACTAGTTTCAAAAGGGGCAAGGGCAAGAAGGGAAAAACTTCAGGAATGGCAAGCCAGTTGTTGCTCTAGTGAAGAAACCCAAGGTTGAGCCCGAACCCGAGACTAAGTGCTTCTGTTATGAGGAGAATGTTCGCTGAAGCGGAAAAACCCTAGATGATTGGTAGATAAGAAGGCTGGTAATGTCAATGGAAGTATATTTGATATACGTGTTAGTGATGTGTACCTTGCTGGTACTCGTAGTAGCACCTGGGTATTGGATACCGGTTCGGTTGCTAAGTGTTAGCAACTCGAAATAAAAGCTACGGAGTAAATGGAGACTAGCTAGGTGAAAGGTGACGATGTGTGTTGGAAGTATTTCCAAGATTGATGTGATCACCATCGCACGCTCTCTCTACCTTCAGGATTTGTGATAAACCTAAATAAATGTTATTTGGTGTTTGCGTTGAGCATGAACGTGATTAGATCATGATTAGTGCGATACGGTTATTCATATAAGTTAGAGAATAATGGTTATTCTGTTTACATGGATAATGCCTTCAATGGTCATGCACCCACTCGGAATGGTTTATTGAATCATGATCGTAGTAGTACACATATTCATAACATTGGTACCAAAAGATATAAAGTTAATAATGATAGTACCACATACTTGTGGCACTGCCGCTAAATGTCATATTGGTATAAATCGCATGAAGAAACTCCATGATGATGGATTTTTGACTCACTCGATTTCGAATCGGTTGAGACATGCGAGCCATGCCTCTTGGGCAAGATGACTGAGACCCCATCATCCAATATGATGGAGCGGGCAAGTGGCTTATTGGAAATAATACATGTTGATGTATGTGGTCCAATGAGTGTTGAAACACACAGTGGATATCGTTGTTTTTCTTTACCTTCACTGATGATTTGAGTAAATATGGGGATATTTACTTAATGAAACACGAATCTGAAATGTTTGAAAGGTTCAAGGAGTTTCAGAGTGAAGTTAAAGATCATCGTGACAAGAAGATAAATGTCTATGATATGATCATGGAGGTGAATATCTAAGTTACGAGTTTGGTATGCAATTTTAGACAATGTGGAAATTGTTTCACAGCTCACGCCTCCTGGAACACCATAGTGTGATGGTGTGTTCGAACGTCGTAGTCGTGCTCTATTGGATATAGTGAGTACTATGATGTCTCTTATCGTTTTACCACTATCGTTATGGGGTTATGCATTAAAGACAAATCCATTCACTTTAACAGGGCACCATCTAAGTCTGTTGAGATGACACCGTGAGAATTATGGTTTGATAGAAGCCTAAGCTGTCATTTCTTAATGTTTGGGGCTGCGACGCTTATGTGAAAATGGGTTTTTCACCTAGCGAGCTCGAACCCAAAGTAGACAAATGCATCTTCATAGAATACCCTAATGAGACATTGGGTATACCTTCTATCTCAGATCCAAGCGCAAAATGTATTTGTAGCTAAGAACGGGTCCTTTCTTGAGAAAGAGTTTCTCTCGAAAGAATTGAGTGGGAGGAAGATAGAACTTGATAAGGTTGTTGAACCTTTGTTTCATCCAGAGAATAGCGCAACACATAAAGATGTTTCTGTAGAGCCTACTCAGTTGAAAAGGAAGTTAATGATGATGATCATGAAGCTTCGGATCAAGTCACTATCGAACCTCGTAGGTCGACAAGGACGCGTACTGCTCCTGAGTAGTACGACAACCCTGTCTTGGAAATCATGTTGTTTTGACAACGATGAACCTACGAACTATGGAGAAGCGATGGTGGGCCCGGATTCCAACAAATGGCTAGGAGCCATGAAATCCGAGAAAGGATCCATGTATGAAAACCAAGTATGGACTTTGGTAGACTTGCCTGTTGAATGGCGGGTCATTGAGTACAAATGGACCTTTGAGATAAACATAGACGCTAATGGTGAAATGTCACCGTTTATAAAGCTCGACTTGTCGCAAAGAAGTTTCCGCCAAGTTCAAGGAGTTGACTGCAATGAGATTGTCTCATCTGTAGCGATGCTAAAAGTCTATTAAAATTTTGTTAGCAGTTGCTGCATTTTTCGATTATGAAATCTGGCAGATGGATGACAAAACAAGGTTTCCGTAATGGTTTCTGTGAGGAAGAGTTGTATGTGATACAACCAGAAGGTTTTGTCAATCCTAAGGATGCTAATAATATGCAAACTCCAGCGATCCTTCTATGGACTGGAGCAAGCATCTCGGAGTTGGAATATATGCTTTGATGAGGTGATCAAAGTGTTTAAGTTTATACAATGTTTATGAGAAACTTGTATTTGCAAGAAAGTGAGTGGGAGCACTATGGAATTTCTTATAAGAATATGTAGTTGACATATTATTGATCGGAAATGATGTAGAATTTCTGGAAGAGCATAAGGGTTGTTTGAAAAGAGTTTTTTTTTCAAAGGAAGACCCAGATAAAGCTACTATTTTATTGAGCATCAAGATCTATAGGGATAGATCAATTCGCTTGATAAGTTTTTTCGACGAAGACATACCTTGACAAGTTTTTGAAGGAGTTCAAAATAGATGGGTCAAAGAAGGAGTTCTTGACTGTATTGTAAGGTGTGAAATTGAGTAAGACTCAATACCTGACCACGGCAGAAGATAAAGAAAAGATGAGTGTCATCTCCTATGCTTTAGCCATAGGCTCTATATAGTATGCCATGCTGTGTACCGCACCTGTGTGTGCCTTGCCATGAGTCTGTCAAGGGGTACAAGAGTAATCCAAGAGTGGATCACTGGACAATGGTCAAAGTTATCCTTAGTAACTTGAGAACTAAGGAAATATTTCTCGATTATGGAGGTGATAAAGAGTTCATCGTAAAGGGTTACGATGATGCAAGCTTTAACTCCAATCCGGATGACTCTTAGTAGAAGTCTGGCTACGTATAGTGGAGCAGCCATTTGGAATAGCTCCAAGTGGAGCATGGGAGTAGTATCTACAAATATGACATGGAAAGTTTGCAAGGTACACATGGATCTGAATGTCGCAGACCCATTGACTAAAAACCTCTTTCACGAGCAGAACATGAACAAACCCCGGAACTTATTGGGTGTTAATCACATGATGATATGATCACATGGTGATGTAAGTGTTAATCACATGGTGATGTGAACTAGATTATTGACTCTAGTGCAAGTGGGAGACTGTTGGAAATATGCCCTAGAGGCAATAATAAAATGGTTATTATTGTATTTCCTTGTTCATGATAATTGTCTATTGTTCATGCTATAATTGTGTTAACCGGAAACCATAATACATGTGTGAATACATAGACCACAACATGTCCCTAGTAAGCCTCTAGTTGGCTAGCTCGTTGATCAATAGATGGTCACGGTTTCATGGCCATGGACATTGGATGTCATTGATAACGGGATCACATCATTAGGAGAATGATGTGATGGACAAGACCCAATCCTAAGCATAGCACAAGATCGTGTAGTTCGTTTGCTAAAGCTTTTCAATGTCAAGTATCGTTTCCTTAGACCATGAGATTGTGCAACTCCCGGATACCGTAGGAATGCTTTGGGTGTGCCAAACGTCACAACGTAACTGGGTGGCTATAAAGGTACGCTACGGGTATCTCCGAAAGTATCTGTTGGGTTGGCACGAATCGAGACTGGGATTTGTCACTCCGTGTGACGGAGAGGTATCTCTGGGCCCACTCGGTAAGACATCATCATAATGAGCTCAATGTGACTAAGGAGTTAGCCACGGGATGATGTATTACGGAACGAGTAAAGAGACTTGCCAGTAACGAGATTGAACAAGGTATAGGGATACCGACGATCGAATCTCGGGCAAGTATCATACCGATAGACAAAGGGAATTGTATACGGGATTGATTGAATCCTTGACATCGTGGTTCATCCGATGAGATCATCGTGGAGTACGTGGGAGCCAACATGGGTATCCAGATCCCGCTGTTGGTTATTGACCGGAGAGGTGTCTCGGTCATGTCTACGTGTCTCCCGAACCCGTAGGGTCTACACACTTAAGGTTCGATGACGCTAGGGTTATAGGGAAAAGGTATATGTGATTACCGAAGGTTGTTCGGAGTCCCGTATGAGATCCCGGACGTCACGAGGAGCTCCGGAATGGTCCGGAGGTAAAGATTGATATATAGGAAGTCCAGTTTTGGTCACCGGAAAGTTTTCGGGCTCATCGGTAGTGTACCGGGAGTGCCGGGAGGGTGCCGGAGGACCCCCGGGAGGGGTGTGACGACCAAAGGACCACATGGGCTGTTAGATAAAGTGTGCCAGCCCTTATTGGGCTGGGCAAGACTTTTGCTAAAGGCCCATGTGGCTGGAGATAAGGAGATAAGGCAAAAAGGATTTAAAAGGAGGAGATCCACCTCCCTTGTGGGAGGTGGACTCTCCCTTTAATTCAGCCGGCCATCTCCTCTTTGGAGTAGAGGCCAAGCCAGCCCTCCACGTCCCTCCTCCTATATATACTTGAGGTTTTGGATGTTTTGAGAGAGGATTTGATCTCTCTCTCTCACGGCGAAGCCCTACCTCTCTTCTTCCTCCTCCGCAGCGCTTAGGCGAAGCCCTGTCGGAATACCTTGCTACTCCACCACCACCACGCCGTCGTGCTGCTGTTGGAGCCCTTCCCCAACCTCTCCTTCCTCCTTGCTGGATCAAGGTGTTGGAGACGTCACCGGGCTGCACGTGTGTTGAACGCGGAGGTGCCGTCCGTTCGGCACTTGATCGGATCTACCGCGATCTGAATCGCTGCGAGTACGACTCCATCAACCGCGTTCTTGTAACGCTTCCGCTTAGCGATCTTCAAAGGTATGAAGATGCAATCTCTCCCCTCTCGTTGCTGGTTTCTCCATAGATAGATCTTGGTGAACGTAGGAAAATTTTGATTTACTACTACGTCTCCCAACAATGATCTCATGGTCATAGGAACAAATACTTGACATGCAGAAAACAGTAGCAATAAGCTAACACGATCATATGGTACTTTTGTAGTTTGGGTCTTGTCCATCATATCATTCTCCTAATGACGTGATCCCGTTATCAAATGACATCTCATGTCCATGACTAGGAAACCATAGCCATCTTTGATCAACGAGCTAGTCTATTAGAGGCATACTAGGGACATGGTGTTGTCTATGTATCCACACATGTATCTGAGTTTTCAATCAACACAATTATAGCATGGATAATAAACGATTATCATGAACAAGGAAATATGATAATAACCAATTTATTATTGCCTCTAGGGCATATTTCTAACAGTCACTACACCATCGGCATTGGTTTTGAGCCATCCTTGCTCTGGCGGCTACCACTTTTGCTTTGACATCTCCCTCCTGACTTTAGCTGAATCTCCATGAACCGCGTGCCACTCATCAACAAAAGCAAGGACATATTGCATTATTTCATGTGGGTCTGCGAATTTATGTCCATCTCTCGCTGCATTGCATGCCAGCCATAAACCGTAAGTAGCCTGGACCATCATCTCACGCTCCTCCGCTCGAGCATCAGCGAACCACCCCAGCATCCATCTCGCCTCCTCGTTCTGGGAACCATTGTAGAACGGTGGGATCGCCACCGTAATCCCCTTTTCCGTCCGAAGCGGCGTCCAAAACTACACCGAATGTGGACAGCCCCAAAAATGATGGAAAGTTGTTTCATCTCTTCCACAAGCTGGACAGAAGATGCCCGATTTGATTCTGCGCCAATGAAGTTCGTCACCAACAGCGAGTCCATTAGAAATCAGTGTCCATACATGAATTTTTTGCTTTGTTCGGTGCATTTGTGTCCCAAAGATTCAGCCACCCTCTATGCTTGTCCACCGAGGAAGATGACTCTGACCGTCCACTTTTTGTGTGATTCCATGCCATGTAGTCTACTAGCCCCGCCCCCCCAATTGCTGTCTCCTTGATGTCTCTCGCATCACCCTCTAAAAACATGGCGTCCACCTTACTAGCATCCCAACGCCTCGCCGTGCTATCCATCAAGTCACGAGGCTTAGTGATGTCGCTCATGTATGTCGCACCCAGTGGTGTCATACAACCTCTTCGCGGGATCCAATTGTTATGATGGATATTAACAGTTGAATCATCTCCAATTCGCCAAATGGATCCCGCTCTCAGAAGGTCACGCCCATGGAGGATACTCCTGAACGTGTATCACCCGTCCACCGGGCAGGTTGCACTCATGATGGAGCTGTCCGAAAAATACCGTGCTTTAAGAACACATGCGCATAATGACGTTGACTCTTGCAAAATTCTCCATGCTTGTTTAGCTAGCAACGCTTGATTGAATGCTTCTGGTTCTCTGAATCCCATGCCTCCCTCTCTCTCTTTGCCTTGCACATTCTATCTCACGCGATCCAATGCACCTTACGTTCACCATTTATCGCACCCCACCAGAATTTTGACGAGATTGTGGCCAGTTTCCATCACATCTTCTTTGTGAGGTGAAAACAACTCATGGTGAACGTTATTGTCGCTTGAAGGACAGATTTCACCAAGACTTCCCTAGCCGCCTTTGATAGCCCCTGTCCTTTCCAACCTGAGACTTTCCCATTCGACCATTCAGTGACATATTTGAAAGTACCATCTTTTGAACGACCCACCACTGTTGGGAGTCCCAAATACCTTTCTAACAACGCCTCATTTTGAATACCAATGGCCTGCTGCAGTTCTACCTTTGTCTCCTGTTGACACCCTTTACCAAAAAAGATAGCAGATTTTTGCATGTTTACTTTTTGTCGAGAGGCCAACTAATACCTTGCCAGAATGCTCTTAAGTACATTCAGATTTTCCTTAGTCCCTTGCATGAAAACAATGCTGTCATCTGCGAACAATAAATGGGTAACTTGGGGGCCAGTGCGCCCAAAGGAAACCCACTTAATCTCCTTTTATTCTTGGGCTCTCTTCAACATGGCAGAAAATCCCTCCACACAGAATAACAATAAATATGGTGAAAGTGGATCCCCTTGCCGGAGCCCTCGTGATGGTGAAAGCCCTTGAGAGACCTCCATTAAGCTTGAGAGACTGTTGGAAATATGCCCTAGAGGCAATAATAAATTAGTTATTATCATATTTCCTTGTTCATGATAATCGTTTATTATCCATGCTATAATTGTATTGATCGGAGACTTAAATGCATGTGTCGATACATAGACAAAACCATGTCCCTAGTATGCCTCTAATGGACTAGCTCGTTGATCAAAGGATGGTTAAGGTTTCCTAGCCATGGACATGAGATGTCATTTGATAACGGGATCACATCATTAGGAGAATGATGTGATGGATAAGACCCAAACTACAAACATAGCATATGATCGTGTCAGTTTATTGCTACTGTTTTCTGCATGTCAAGTATATGTTCCTATGACCATGAGATCATGCAACTCACGGATATCGGAGGAGTGCCTTGTGTGTATCAAACGTCGCAACGTAAATGGGTGACTATAAAGGTGCTCTATAGGTATCTCCGATGGTGTCTGTTGAGTTGGCATGGATCGAGACTGGGATTTGTTACTCCGTGTAACGAAGAGGTATCTCGGGGCCCACTCGGTAATGCAACATCACAATAAGCCTTGCAAGCAATGTGACTAATTGTTAGTTGCGGGATCTTGTATTACGGAATGAGTAAAGAGACTTGCCGGTAACGAGGTTGAACTAGGTATGGAGATACCGACGATCGAATCTCGGGCAAGTAACATACCGAAGAACAAAGGGAACGATATACGGGATTAACTAAATCCTTGACATAGAGGTTCGACCGATAAAGATCTTCGTAGAATATGTAGGAACCAATGTGGACGTCCAGGTCCCGCCATTGGTTATTGACCGTAGAGGTGTCTCGGTCATGTCTACATAGTTCTCGAACCCGCAGGGTCTGCACACTTAAGGTTCGGTGACGTTTCGGTAGTGTAGAGTTATGTATGGTGGTGACTGAAGGTTGTTCGGAGTCCCGGATGAGATCCCGGACGTCACGAGGAGCTCCGGAATGGTCCAGAGGTAAAGATTCATATATAGGAAGTCCCAGTTTGGTTTCCGGAAAAGTTTTGGGCTCATCGGTAGTGTACCGGGAGTATCGGTATTGTACCGGGAGTGCCGGTAGTGTACCGGAGGACCTCCGGGAGGGGTATTTCGACCCCAAGAGGTCCATGGTCTGTGGGATAATAATAACCAGCCCTTAGTGGGCTGGGAAAACAGCCACAAAGGCCCATGGCGCAGGAGAGAAAGTCCTAAAGCAAAAAGTGGAAAATCAGCCAATAGGAGGCAATCCTACTCCAACTAGGATTGGAGGTGAAGTAGGATTGCTCCCACCTCCTATTTCGGCCGACCCAAAGGCCTTGGCTGCCTCTCCTCTCCTCTCCTCCTATATATACTAGTGGATTGGGTGGTTTTTGGACAGAATTTCCGGCCACGTGCTACCCGTTTCACCGGTGCACAGTTTCTCCTCTAGATCGGTTTTCCGCAGCGCTTAGGCGAAGCCCTGCCGGAATCACTCCACCACCATCACCGGAGCGCCGTCACGCTGCCGGTGAACTCTCTCTCCTCTCCACCTCCTCTCGCTGGATCGAGATGGTGGAGATCGTCATCAAGCTGCACGTGTGCTGAACGCGGAGGTGCCGTCCGTTCGGCGCTAGATCGGAAGGACCGTGATCGAGATCGCGAGACAGTTCGTGATGAGATCGCGGAACGGATCGTGATGAGTTCACGGGACAGATCGTGATCAAGATCGTGATACGGATCGTGATGAGATCGCGGGACGGATCGTGATGAGTTCACGGGACGGATCGTGATTGGATCGCGGGACGGATCGTGATGAGATCGCGGGACACTCGGCGGTTTGGATCGCGAAGATGTTCGACTACACCAACCGCGTTTCTTAACGCTTCCCGCTTAGCGATCTACAAGGGTATGTAGATCCACTCTCCCTCTCGTAGATGCTCATCACCATGGATAGGTTTGCGTGTGCGTAGGAAATTTTTTGTTTCCCATGCGACGTTCCCCAACAGTGGCATCATGAGCTAGGTTGATGGTTCGATGAGATCTCGAGTAGAACACAAAAGGTTTGTGGGCGTTGATGCTTAGATTGCTTCCTCCCTTGGTCGTATTTTGGTTCAGCGGGATTGTGAGATGAAGCGGCCCGGACCAACATTACTCGTACGCTTACGAGAGACCGGTTCCCTCGACGCAACTTGTTGCCTAGATGGCTTGCGGGTGATAGTTTCTCTCACTTTAGTTGGATCGGATTCGACAAAGGCGGTCCTTGAGAAGGTTGAAAAGCAAACTAGTGTATCACCGTTGTGGTTTATGCGTAGGTGAGAATCGTTCTTGCTAGATACCCATAGCAGCCACGTAAAATATGCAACAACAATTAGAGGACGTCTAACTTGTTTTTGCAGGGTATGTTGTGATGTGATATGGCCAATTACATGATGAGATATATGTGATGTATGAGATGATCATGTGATGTATAGATTATCACGACTTGCATGTCGATGAGTACGGCAACCGGCAGGAGCCATAGGGTTGTCTTTAATTGTTGTATGACCTGCGTGTCAATCATTAAGCGCTATGTAATGCTTTACTTTATCGCTACGGTAGCAATAGTAGTAGAAGCATGCAGGGCATGACAACCCCAATGGCAACAAATTGATGGAGATCAAGATGATGGAGATCATGGTGTTGTGCCGGTGACGATGGAGATCATGCCGGTGTTTCGAAGATGGAGATCTTAAACACAAGTTCATGGCCATATCATGTCACTTATGAATTGCATGAGATGTTAATCCTTTTATGCACCTTGTTTTGCTTAGTACGGCGGTAGCATTATAAGGTGATCCCTCACTTGAATTTCAAGATGAACTGTGTTCTCCCCGAGTATGCACCGTTGCGAAAGTTCGTCGTGTTGAGACACCACGTGATGATCGGGTGTGATAGGCTCTACGTTCACATACAACGGGTGCAAGCCAGATTTGCACGCGCAGAACACTCGGGTTAAACTTGACGAGCCTAGCATGTACAGACATGGCCTCGGAACACGAGAGACCGAAAGGTCGAACATGAGTCATATAGTAGATATGATCAACATAATGATGTTCACCATTGCAGCCACCTCAACTCACGTGATGATCGGACTTGAGTTGGTGAATTTGGATCATGTATCACTCGAATGATCAGAGGGATGTCAATTTGAGTGGGAGTTCTTAAGTAATATGATTAATTGAACTCATTATCATGAACATAGTCAAAGTGTCTTTGCAAATTATGTTGTAGATTACTAGCTCGCGCTGTAGCTCCCTTGTATTTTTATATGTTCCTAGAGAAATAGAATTGAAAGATGTTGGTAGCAAAATTGCGGACTGGGTCCGTGATCTGAGGATTGTCCTCATTGCTACACAGAAGGCTTATGTCCTTAATGCACCGCTCGGTGCGCCACCCCCTCTAGCGTCGTCTATAGATGTTGTGAACATCTAACAGGCACGTTTCGATGACTACTTGATAGTTTAGTGCGTCATGCATTACGGCTTAGAATTGAGGCTCCAAAACGTTTTGAACGTCACGGAACATATGAGATGTTCTAGAGCAGAGATTGTGATCTCAGGCTCGTGCCTTTGTTGCGAGATATGAGATCTCCAACAAGATTCTTTGCTTGTAAGATGAAGGAGAATAGCTCAATCGTTGAGCATGTACTCAGATTGTCTGGGTACTACAATCGCTTGAATCAAGTGGGAGTTGATATTCCAGATAAGATAGTGATTGATATAGTTCTCCAAGTCACTGTCACTAAAGCTACTAGAACTTAGTGATGAACTATAATACACCAGGGATAGAAGTATTGATCCCTGAGTTGTTCGCGATGTTTGACACCGCAAAGGTAGAAATCAAGAAGGAGCGTCAAGTGTTGATGGTTAATCAAACCACTAGTTTCGAAAAGGGCAAGAGCAAGGAGGGAAAATTCATGGATAGCAAGTCAGTTGCTGCTCCAGTGAAGCATCCCAAAGTTGAACTCAAACCCGAGACTAAGTGCTTCTATTATGAGGAGAGAGGTCGCTGAAGCGGAACAACCCTTGATACTTGGTAGATAAGAAGGCTGGCAACATCGACAGAAGTGTATTTGATATACGAGTTATTGATGTGTACCTTGCTAGTACTCCTAGTAGCACCTGGGTATTGGATACCGGTTCGGTTGCTAAATGTTAGTAACTCGAAATAAAAGCTACGGAATAAACGGAGAACTAGCTAAGGGTGAGGTGACGATGTGTGTTGGAAATGTTTCCAAGGTTGATGTGATCAACATCGCACGCTCTCTCTACCTTCAGGATTAGTAACGAACCTAAATAAATGTTATTTGGTGTTTTGCGTTGAGCATGAACATGATTAGATCATGTTTGTTGCAATACGGTTATTCATTTAAGTCAGAGAATAATAGTTATTCTGGTTACATGAATAATACCTTCAATGGTCATGCACCCAGTGAGAATGGTTTGTTGAAATCTTGATCGTAGTAGTACACATGTCCATAACATTGATGTCAAAAGATACAAAGTTAATAATGATAGTACCACATACTTGTGGCACTGCCGCTAAATGTCATATTGGTATAAAGCGCATGTAGAAACTCCATGCTGATGGATATTTGGACTCATCGATTTCGAATCGGTTGAGACATGCGAACCATGCCTCTTGGGCAAGATGACTAAAGGACCCCGTTGGATGGAGCGGGCAAGTGATTCATTGGAAATGATACATGTTCATGTATGCAATCTAGTGAGTCTTGTAGCGTGCAGTGGATATCGTTATTTTCTTACCGTCACTGATGATTTGAGTAGATATAGTGTATATTTACTTAATGAAACACAAGTCTAAATCGTTTGAAAGGTTCAAGCAAATTCAGAGTGAAGTTTAAAGATCATCGTGACAAGAAGATAAAAATGACCGCGATATGATCGTGGAGGTGAATATCTGAGTTACGAGTTTGGCATACAACTTAAGACAACGTGAAATTTGTTTCACAACTAACGCCACCTGGAACACCATGGTGTGATGGTGTGTCCGAACATCATAGTCATGCTCTATTGATATAGTGCATACTGTGATGTCTCTTATCGTTTTACTACTATAATTTTTGGGGTTATGCATTAGAGACAACTACATTCACTTTAAATAGGGCATCATCTAAATCCGTTGAGATGACACCGTGTGAATTATGGTTTGATAGAAACCTAAGCTATCATTTCTTAATGTTTGGGGCTGCGATGCTTGTGTGGAAAATGTTTTCACATAATAAGCTAGAACCCAAAGCGGACAAATGTATCTTCATAGAATACCCTAAGAACAGATGGGTATACCTTCTATCTCAGATCCGAGTGCAAAGTGTTTGTTGCTAGAACTGGGTCCTTTCTCGAGGAAAAGTTTCTCTCGAAAGAATTGAGTGGGAGGAAGATAGAACTTGATGAGGTTGTTAAACCTTTGTTCAACCAGAGAGTAGCGCAGCGCAGAAAGATGTTACTGTGAAGCCTACGTTAGTTGAAGAGGAAGTTAATGATGATGATCATGAAGCTTCAGGATCAAGTTACTATCAAACTTCGTAGGTCGACAAGGATGTGTACTGCTCCTAAGTGGTACGACAACTCTGTCTTGGAGGTCATGTTGTTGGACAACGATGAACCTACGAGCTATGGAGAAGCGATGATGGGCCCGGATTCCGACAAATGGTTGGAGGCCATGAAATCCGAGATAGGATCCATGTATTAAAACCAAGTGTAGACTTTGGTAGACTTGCTCGTTGGACGGCAGGTCGTTGAGTACAAATGGATCTTTAAAATGAAGACAAACATTGATGGTGAATGTCACTATTTGTAAAGCTCGACTTGTTGCAAAGATGTTTGTGACAAGTTCAAGGAGTTGACTACGATGAGACTTTCTCACTCGTAGCGATGCTAAAAGTCTGTTGGAATTATGTTAGCAGTTGCTGTGTTTTCAATTATGAAATCTGGCAGATGGATGTCAAAACATCGTTTCCTTAATGGTTTACTTGAGGAAAGGTTGTATGTGATACAACCAGAAGGTTTTGTCAGGCCTAAGGATGCTAAAAGGTGTGCAAGCTTCGGTGATCCTTCCATGGACTGAAGCAAGCATCTCGGAGTTGGAATATACGCTTTGATGAGGTGATCAAAGTTTTGATGTTTATACAAAGTTTATGAGAAACCTGTATTTGCAATAAAGTGAGTGGGAGCACTATAGAATTTCTGATAAGTATATGTGGATGACATATTGTTGTTCAGAAATAATGTAGAGTTTCTAGAAAGCATAAAACAGTTATTTGGAAAGTGATTTTCAAAGGAAGACCTGGATAAAGCTACCTAATTGTTGAGCATCAAAATCTATAGAGATAGATCAAGATGCTTGATGAGACTTTCAATGAGTGCATACCTTCACAAGATTTTGAAAGAGTTCAAAATGGATCAGCCAGAGAAATAGTTCTCGTCTGATTTGTAAGGTGTGAAGTTGAGTGAGACTCAAAGCTCGACAACGGCAGAAGAAAGAGAAAGGACGAACGTCGTCCCCTATGCCTTAGCCATAGGCTCTATATTATGCCATGCTGTGTACCGCACCTATGTGTGCCTTGCCATGAGTTTGTCAAGGGGTACAAGAGTGGTCCAGGAGTGGATCACTGGACAGCGGTCGGAATTATCCTTAGTAACCAGAGGACTAAGGAAATGTTTCTTGATTATGGAGGTGATAAAGAGTTCGTCGTAAAGAGTTACGTCGATGCAAGCTTTAACACCTATCCGGATGACTAGTAGTAGCAATCTGGATACGTATAGTGGAGCAGCCATTTGGAAATAGTACCAAGTGGAGTGTGGTAGCAGTGTTTACGGTTTGACATAGAGATATGCAAAGTACACATGGATCTGAATATCGCAGACCCGTTGACTATAAGACCTCTCTCACATGCAAAGCATGATCGAGCCCCAGAACTCATTGGGTGTTAGATTCATAACAATGCGAATCACATGGTGATGTGAACTAGATTATTGACTCTAGTGCAAGTGGGAGACTGTTGGAAATATGCCCTAGAGGCAATAATAAATTAGTTATTATCATATTTCCTTGTTCATGATAATCGTTTATTATCCATGCTATAATTGTATTGATCGGAGACTTAAATGCATGTGTGGATACATAGACAAAACCATGTCCCTAGTATGCCTATAATGGACTAGCTCGTTGATCAAAGGATGGTTAAGGTTTCCTAGCCATGGACATGAGATGTCATTTGATAACGGGATCACATCATTAGGAGAATGATGTGATGGATAAGACCCAAACTACAAACATAGCATATGATCGTGTCAGTTTATTGCTACTGTTTTCCGCATGTCAAGTATATGTTCCTATGACCATGAGATCATGCAACTCACGGATATCGGAGGAGTGCCTTGTGTGTATCAAACGTCGCAACGTAAATGGGTGACTATAAAGGTGCTCTACAGGTATCTCCGATGGTGTCCGTTGAGTTGGCATGGATCGAGACTGGGATTTGTTACTCCGTGTAACGGAGAGGTATCTCGGGGCCCACTCGGTAATGCAACATCACAATAAGCCTTGCAAGCAATGTGACTAATTGTTAGTTGCGGGATCTTGTATTATGGAACGAGTAAAGAGACTTGCCGGTAACGAGGTTGAACTAGGTATGGAGATACCGACGATCGAATCTCGGGCAAGTAACATACCGAAGAACAAAGGGAACGATATACGGGATTAACTAAATCCTTGACATAGAGGTTCGACCGATAAAGATCTTCGTAGAATATGTAGGAACCAATGTGGACGTCCAGGTCCCACCATTGGTTATTGACCGTAGAGGTGTCTCGGTCATGTCTACATAGTTCTCGAACCCGCAGGGTCTGCACACTTAAGGTTCGGTGACGTTTCGGTAGTGTAGAGTTATGTATGGTGGTGACCGAAGGTTGTTCGGAGTCCCGGATGAGATCCCGGACGTCACGAGGAGCTCCGGAATGGTCTGGAGGTAAAGATTCATATATAGGAAGTCCCAGGTTGGTTTCCGGAAAAGTTTCGGGCTCATCGGTAGTGTACCGGGAGTATCGGTATTGTACCAGGAGTGCCGGTAATGTACCGGAGGACCTCCGGGAGGGGTATTTCGACCCCAAGAGGTCCATGGGCTGTGGGAGAATAATAACCAGCCCTTAGTGGGCTGGGAAAACAGCCACAAAGGCCCATGACGCAGGAGAGAAAGTCCTAAAGCAAAAAGTGGAAAATCAGCCAATAGGAGGCAATCCTACTCCAACTAGGATTGGAGGTGAAGTAGGATTGCTCCCGCCTCCTATTTTGGCCGACCCAAAGGCCTTGGGTGCCTCTCCTCTCCTCTCCTCCTATATATACTAGTGGATTGGGTGGTTTTTGGACAGAATTTCCGGCCACGTGCTACCCGTTTCACCGGTGCACAGTTTCTCCTCTAGATCGGTTTTCCGCAGCGCTTAGGCGAAGCCCTGCCGGAATCACTCCACCACCATCACCGGAGCGCCGTCACGCTGCCGGTGAACTCTATCTCCTCTCCACCTCCTCTCGCTGGATCGAGACGGTGGAGATCGTCATCAAGCTGCACGTGTGCTGAACGCGGAGGTGCCGTCCGTTCGGCGCTAGATCGGAAGGACCGTGATCGAGATCGCGAGACAGTTCGTGATGAGATCGCGGAACGGATCGTGATGAGTTCGCGGGATAGATCGTGATCAAGATCGTGAGACGGATCGTGATGAGATCGCGGGACGGATCGTGATGAGTTCACGGGACGGATCGTGATTGGATCGCGGGACGGATCGTGATGAGATCGCGGGACGCTCGGTGATTTGGATCGCGAAGATGTTCGACTACACCAACCGCGTTTCTTAACGCTTCCCGCTTAGCGATCTACAAGGGTATGTAGATCCACTCTCCCTCTCGTAGATGCTCATCACCATGGATAGGTTTGCGTGTGCGTAGGAAATTTTTTGTTTCCCATGCGACGTTCCCCAACAGTTCTTTCATTTACGGTGTGAGGCCCTCCCTTGGAAATATTTGGTGTTCTGATCCCCAACAGTTAACCAATCCACGTGAGATCGCTGTCTGTACAACACCTTCCGTGCATAGATTTCTCGAAGTTGATCTTCACTGTCCTTTATCTCCTGTGTATACCCAATACTCAAGGCCCAAAATTTAGCATCCTCCAATTGTGACTTGAGTTTTGCTATCTGTCTTCTAATGGAACCGAAGACCACTCTACTCCATTCCTGCATGCTCACAGTCATCTTCCCAAGCCTCTTCCATGTAGCCTATAACCCCTGTTTACCTGTGTTTGCCTCTGCCCACACCTCAGCTATCATATCATCATATGCTCCGTGACGGGTCCAAGCTTCCTCATATCTGAATTGTCTCTCTCCCCTCTGTTGACGCGATGGATCGGTCTCCAGCGTTCGAACAATCAATGCGCCATGGTCTGACTCCTCTGTACATATATGTTCAATCGTTGTGTCAGGGAACATCTCTAAGAAACCATCATTGCATGCACCCCCTGTCCAGCCTTACTTGAACGTTTCTATACCCATCTTGTTTATTAGTCCATGTGTATGGGTAACCTGAGAACCCAAGATCAACCAGGCCGTAGTCGGCCAAGCAATCGCGGAAATCCTCCATTTGGTTAAAAGGCCTCACATTACCTCCTAGCTGATCCGCATGGAACATAGCTTCATTAAAGTCTCCCGCACACAGCCAAGGCAAATTATCCTGTGCTCGAAGATACCTTATGGCATCCCATGATTTCTTCCTCAACTTCATGCGCGGTTCCCCATAGAAGCCAGTGAATCTACAGGTTTTCCCGTCAAGCACTATCTCCGCATCAATGAAGTATTGGCACCAAGGCCTCACAGTCACCTGCAAGTGGTCTCTCCACATCAGCGCTAGTCCTCCACTTCTCCTGACACAATTCACTGCCACCCCGTTTCTGAATCTGAGACTCCACTTTAGCTTCTCCATCGCCCTCAAACTCTTTTTTGTCTCACTCAAAAACACCACCGCTGGGTTGTAGGACCTTATCAGGTCTCTCAGTTCACCCACTGTCGAGTCCAACCCAAGCCTCGACAGTTCCAGACCAAAATATTCATTGGACTCGGTGGCCCTGCACTTCAGGGTCTGCCGCTGAATCATTCCTCTCCGTGATACCATCAAAGACTGTAGTTGTTTTCTGTCTCGTGTCTCTAATGAAGCCATCATGCATGAGCTATTTGTCCGGGTCCCCCTTGGGAACCCAGATTTGCTTCGGTGTCCTCTTCTTACTCTCCTGCTCAGCCCTAGCATTCTGGTTCCTTACCTGATAGTAGTGATCATCCTACCTCGGCCTCCTTCTGTAAGTGTCGCGTCTTCGCGAAGGGGATCTACACAGCATCCCCCCCTCGCTAAATGTTTTTCTTGCATCGCCCCTTCGGCGCTCATGCACTGCTGACTGCACCTCTTCTGCATGCCCTCTCCTATATCTCTCATCATCACGTGCATCTCTATCCCTCTGCTGCTCGAACAGTTTATATCGAAGCTCACGTTCCCGTTTCTCCTCTAATCCTTGCCGAAGGTCATGCTCTCTATCCGCAGCAAACCTAACCCTGTCCTTCGCCGGGCTAGTCACAACTCCTCTTTCTCTCTCCGGCCTCTGCTCAGCGCCAGTGCGCGAGTCAGCGGTGTATGAGAATTCAGTTTGCAGGCTCCTTTTGGTTGGGAGATCTCTGACCCTAGGTGTGTTAAAATTTTCCTTGGTACCATCTTCAGATCCTGCAAAACTGTGGCTGCTAGCTCCTCTGGATGTACCTCCCAGTGATCCCTCCTTGACAGAAGCATATCTTCCCGGGGAAGCTCTGAGCCACTCCCCCCATTGCGAAGATGAGTCAACAGGAGGCTCGCACTTCCCCCCGACATGCACTAGTCTACCACACTCAAAGCAAAACTGGGGTACTTTCTCATAAAGAAAATCAAACCAAATCCCTTCCACATCCTCTTGTGAGGTTTTGAGGAAGAAACCCCTGACAAGAGGCTCAAGCACAGAAATTCTAGCTCTTACACGCAGGTGTTTCCCTCTTGGAAATCCATCACTATCAGTGTCCACCTTGACCACCTCACCAAGCCAATTGCCAAGTGCATTACCAAAGGTCTCCGTTCTCTTGTCAGGTGGCAAGTCCGACACCCTCACCCATATATCAATTTTGTCGAAAACCATCTCCGATGGGCGTACGTTCCCCTCATACCCCTTCAGGATCAACACATTGAAATCATATTGCCATGGTCCATTGTTCATCGCATGTTTCCAGTCACCTTCACTCCCGAATTTCACCATGAAAACATTATTTCCGAGGTCTCTGAACTGCGTCGGTTGATGCAAACCCCACACTCGCTGCATAGCTCTCTCTAGCCCCGTTTTGTTCATCGGTGATGTCAAGCATACTTTACCCACCACTGACCACCTCGAGTTCTTCGGGAGGGTTTGATCCGACGCCTCAAAGACGAAACCCACCGCTTCTTTGTCTACTAGAACCATGCTTCCCAATCTCGTCGACAAGCTAGCAGCAGGGTCCGACGTCTTGCTCTCCTCCGGGGACTTCGAGTGCCCCTGATCAGCAGATCCCCTCGGTTTCTTGGACGTCGGAGTAGCCGCCACCACCGTACCCAGGGTCGCATCTTTAGTCTTCGGAGACGCTGGCGCCGCCGCCTTCATCTTTCCACTCTTCTCCTCCGCCATCAACACCGCCGAGGCAGAAGAACACCAATCCTGATCTGCACCCGAGGACGTGCTGTCGCCTCCTCAGCTGCCACCGGGATCCCGATCACCCCCGTTCACCAAAACCCTAACCCTAGCACAGGGGCTCGATCGCCTGGCGATCGCCTAACCTGTCGTCTTAGAGCTTCCTAACGCGATGGACCTGCGACGTCGTCCTTTGCAGTAAACTAATAAGTAATAGCGAGTTGGCTAGTGTGTTATGGTAGATACGATGAGGTTGAGGGTTCGACTCCCCTCCTAGCCGGTTTATTTTTCGTGTCATGAGGTTGCACTACGGGCAGGGGTGGCAATGAGATTCGGATCTACCTGACTACGATGGCTACGTTCGGATCTGACGCTAAAGTGAGAACGTTCGGATCTGACGCTAAAGTGGAACGTTCGGAATTTACAAATTTACATGATACATTAGATGCCGGGGTTGGTCATGTTAAACATACCGATCGGGACTGATGGACTGATTGGGAAGTATGTGGTGTTAGGAAGCTCTTAGGAAGCTCTTCTTTCTACACCTCTAGTAATTAACAAGCTGAAGGTCTTAGCTTAGCTTAGTTTTGAGGCGAACCTTTTTACCAGCGATACTTTTCAGCCAAATAGTTGGTCGTCTATTCCAACTCAGAAAAAAAAGGTTGGGTGTCTAGTTTGTTTACACCCCTGGCAACAAGTCAACAGCTAGTATTACGTGCTAGGGACTTGGTGTGCTCACCAAAAGTACCAACGACCTCTACTTCTTAATTTCCTCTCAAAATAACCGGGAGAAATCGGGACAGCGTAGTACGGCGTAGAAAATCTTTCGGTGGCCACTTTTGTAAACGGCCGGTGAAATGAAATGTTGCATCATTGCGGCGACTAGAATGCCCCTCAAGTATACCTACCTACTCGGCAGTCGCTACTCTCACTTGTTAACCCATTGCACTTTGGTTGGAGTTGTTTGTATATACTAGATGATGTCTCACACGTTGCTATCGAGACATTGCTAAAAATGAATAAATAGTTACTATAAAAAATCTAAAACTAATGGAAAGCGAATGTAAGCTTAAAAACAATAAAATACAAAGTGTATAAAATAAGAGTGAAAATTATAGTTAAAAATGTAATTTTAATAAAATATGGAGGATGAACTCTAATGCAAAAAGTATCTCTGACTAATATGCATGAATTGATGTTGTGACATCATTGCATGCGTATAGTAATGCAAAAGATGTTATTTGTGTCTTGCATGCATATTTGTTTATGTGTCATGGTTGCATGACTAAAAAAATTAGATGATAAATTGTAGCTATTTAGAAATATAGGACGTCGCTGTAATAGATATAGGTAAGTTGCCTGGTTTTTGATTTGTGGTCAGGCTTTGAGGAAGAAGAGGAGGAACAGGCCGGAGGTTGAAGACGACGGCGGGGTGTCGAGGCGAGGGAATGCTAGGATGGCACGTCACGCGTCGTCTTTCGTGATCTGAGTCAAGCAACGCTACGGCCCATGCGAAGTTACACTGTCTTCTTTTTGTCATACAAGATAAAAAAAAACATTTTTTACACAAGTGAAAAACGAAACCGAACTATTGTGACTGTTCCCTTCGTCTTCCCATTAAAGTTTTGATTTTGCTATCACTTCCTGGAGTCTATAAGAGAGAGCAATTAGATTTTGGGGGTGCTCTAGCGCAACTACTAGAACTTCCTCTACTATGGCTGAGCACGACGATTTCTTTCCCGGCGTTGACCACCTCCTCAGCGACGTGACAAATGATGCACCTGCATCTTCTTCCACCGCACCGTACGTCTTCTTCTCCCTTCTGTTAGGAATTGCATCCGGTCTACTACTTTTATCTATCTGTATTATCTGTATGGATACGATGTTCGTCTGCTATGACTACTTACATTTCTTTGTCACTTGATTTGATTATCATCTTTCCTATGATTGTCATGTTTTATCTACCATTTTTTTGGATTAAACTTATTGAAATTTGCTCAAATATTCAATAGTCTAATAACCTGAAATGTGTAGGCATTTTTCTTCAATTGCTTTTTCTACAAATCTCAAACCTCATCCGTTCCTCGGTGTAAATTACGAAACATGATGTGAGCAGTGGCGGACCCAGGATTAGGCCAGGCCCCAGGCAAACTTCGGTCATTGTAATAGTTGAGCTACAGTAAACGCTATAGTGTACACAGGAGATGAGTCTCACGGTCCAGGCAGCCGCTCGGGCTGCCGGGGGCCTGAATCTATTGGGGAACGTTGCATGGAAAACATAAATTTTTCTACGCACATGCAAGATCCAAATCGCCGAGCGTCCCGCGATCCCATCACGATCCATCTCGCAATCTGATCACGATCCGTCCCGCGATCCAATCACGAATCGTCTCACGATCTTGATCACGGTCCTTCCGATCTAGCGCCGAAGAAACGGCACATTCACGTCCAGCACACGTACAACTTGATGACGATCTCTGCCTTGTTGATCCAGCAAGAGGGAGCAGAGAGGTAGAAGAGTTCTTCGGCGATGCGACGGCGTTGCGGCGATGGTGGTGGAGCTATTCCAGCAGGGCTATCTCTGCCTTGTTGATCCAGCAAGAGGGAGCGGAGAGGTAGAAGACTTCTCCGACGATGCGACGGCGTTGCGGCGATGGTGGTGGAGCTATTCCAGCAGGGCTTCGCCTAAGCACCGCTGAAAGCAATCTAGAGGAGAAACTACGATCTAGAGGAGAAGGAGCGCGTGGCTGTTTTTCTTGTACCAAAAACCCTCAAACCTCTAGTATATATAGGAGGAGGGGAGGAGGAGGCTTGGCCCCCAAGGGGCCAGCCCTTTGCTTCGGCCGAAGTGGGAGGGAGGAGTACTCCTCCACTCCTAGTAGGATTAGGACTCCTTCCTTTTTCCCATTTTGGCCTTCTTTCCACGTTGGGTTTTCTTCCCTAGCCGCATGGGCCTTCTGTGGGACTTCGGCCAGACTACTAAGGGCTGGTATTCCTTCTCCCACAGCCCATGTAGCTTCTTGGGTCAAAATACCCCTCCCGATGGTCCCCCGGTACCCTCGTGGCATTCCCGGTACACTACCGATGAGCCCGAAATTTTTCCGATGACCAAAACAAGACTTCCTATATATCAATCTTGACCTCCGGACCATTCCGGAGCTCCTCGTGACGTCAGGGATCTCATCCGGGACTCCAAACAACCTTCGGTCATCACCATACATAACTCTATACTATCGAAACATCACCGAACCTTAAGTGTGCAGACCCTGCGGGTTCGAGAACTATGTAGACATAACCGAGACACCTCTATGATCAATAACCAATAGCGGGACCTAGATGCCCATATTGATTCCTACATATTCTACAAAGATCTTTATCGGTCGAACCTCTATGTCAAGGATTCAGTTAATCCTGTATGATGTTCCTTTTGTTCTTCGGTATGTTACTTGCCCGAGATTCGATCGTCGGTATCTCCATACCTATTTCAATCTCGTTGCCGGCAAGTCTCTTTATTCATTCCGTAACACAAGATCCCGTGGCTAACGCTTAGTCACATTGCTTGCAAGGTTTGTTGTGATGTTGTATTACCGAGTGGGCCCTGAGATACCTCTCCGTCACACGGAGTAACAAATCCCAGTCTTGATCCATGCCAACCCAACAGACACCCTCAAAGATACCTGTAGAGCACCTTTATAGTCACCCAATTACGTTGCGACATTTGCTACACACAAGGCACTCCTTCGGTGTCAGTGAGTTGCATGATCTCATGGTCATAGGAACATATACTTGACATGCAGAAAATTGTAGCAATAAACTGACACGATCATATGCTACGTTTATAGTTTGGGTCTTGTCCATCACATCATTCTGCTAATGATTTGGTCCCGTTATCAAATAACATCTCATGTCCCTGGCTAGGAAACTTTAACCATCTTTGATCAACGAGCTAGTCTATTAGAGGCATACTAGGGACATGGTGTTGTCTATGTATCCACACATGTACCTGAGTTTCCGATCAATACAATTCTAGCATGGATAATAAACGATTATCATGAACAAGGAAATATGATAATAACCAATTTATTCCCTCTAGGGCATATTTCCAATAGAATCCACCCATGCGTGTCATGTGAAACAACTTTCACATTGTCTAAAGTTGTATGCCAAACTCGTAACTCAGATATTCACCTCCACGATCATATCGTAGACATTTTTATCTTCTTGTCACAGTGATTTTAAACTTCACTCTGAATTTGTTTGAACTTTTCAAACGTTTCAGACTTGTGTTTCATTAAGGAAATATACTCATATATACTTAAATCATCAGTGAAGGTAAGAAAAATAACGATATCCACTGCATGCTACAACACTCATTGGATCGCATACATCAACATGTATTATTTCCAATAAGTTACTAGCCCGCTCCATCATACTGAAAAAAGGGTCTTTAATCATCTTTCCCAAGAAGCATGGTCTGCATGCCTCAACCGATTCGAAACCGAATGAGTCCAAAGATCCATCAGCATGGAGTTTCTTCATGCGATTTATACCAACATGACATTTAGCGACAGTGCCATAGGTATGTGGTACTATCATTATTAACTTTGCATCTTTCGGCATCAATGTTATGAACATGTGTATTACTACGATCAAGATTCAACAAACCATTCTCATTGGGTGCATGACCATTGAAGGTATTATTCATGTAAACAGAATAACCATTATTCTCTGACTTAAATGAATAACCGTGTTGCAATAAACACGATCTAATCACATTCATGCTCAACGCAAATACCAAATAACATTTATTTAGGTTCGTCACTAATCCCGAAGGTAGAGAGAGCGTGCGTTGTTGATCACATCAACCTTGGAAACATTTCCAACACACATTGTCACCTCACCCTTAGCTAGTCTCCGTTTATTGCGTAGCTTTTATTTTGAGTTACTAACATTTAGTAACTGAACCTGTATCCCATACCCACGTGCTACTAGGAGTACTAGCAAGGTACACATCAATAACACGCATGTAAAATATATTTTTGTCGATGTTGCCAGCCTTCTTATCTACCAAGTATCTAGGGTTGTTCCACTTCAGCGACCGTTCTCCTCATAATAGAAGCACTTAGTCTTGGGTTTGGGTTCAACGTTTGGTTTCCTCATTGGAGCAGCAACTGTCTTACCATCCATTAGAGACTGCCGCATTCACTTTAAATAGGGCACCGTCAAAGTCCGTTGAGATGACATCGTATGAATTATGGTTTGGAAAGAAACCTAAGTTGTCGTTTCTAAAAGTTTGGGGATGCGATGCTTATGTGAAGAAACTTCAACCTGAGAAGCTCAAACCCAAAGCGGAAAGGTGCATCTTCATAGGATATCCCAAAGAAACTATTGGGTATACCTTCTACCTCAGATCCGAAGGCAAAGTCTTTGTTGCCAATAATGGATCCTTTCTCGAGAAAGAGTTTCTCTCGAAAGAAGTAAGTGGGAGGAAATAGAACTTGATGAGGTAATTGTACCTCCACTCGAACCGAAGGGTAGCGCAGCACAGGAAGTTGTTTCTGTGGAGCCTACACCGGTTGGAGAGGAAGCTAATGATGATGATCATGAAACTTCAGATCAAGTTACTATTGAACGTCCAAGGTCCACTAGGACACGTTCCGCACCAAAATGGTACGGCAACCCTGTCCTGGAGATCATGTTGTTGGACAACGGTGAACCTTCGAACTATGAAGAAGCAACGACGGGCCCAGATTCCAACAAATGGCTTGAAGCCATGAAATCCGAGATAGGATCCATGTATGAGAACAAAGTATACTGGTGGACTTGCCTAATGATAAGTGAGCGTAGAAAATAAATGGATCTTTAAGAAGAAGACTGACGCGGATGGTAATGTGACCGTCTATAAAAGGCTCGGCTTGTCACTAAGGGTTATCTACAAGTTCAAGGAGTTGACTACTATGAGACCTTCTCACCCGTAGCGATGCTGAAGTCCGTCCGAATCATGTTTGCAATTGCCGCATTTTATGATTATGAGATCTGGCAAATGGACGTCAAAATGGCATTCCTTAATGTCTTCCTTAAGGAAGAACTGTATATGATGCAGTCGGAAGGTTTTGTCGAACCTAGAGATGCTAACAAAGTATGCAAGCTCCAGTGCTCCATCTATGGGCTGGTGCAAGCATCTCGGAGTTGGAACATTCTCTTTAATGAGGTGATTAAAGCGTTTGGGTTTGTACAGGTTTATGGAGAACCCTGTATTTACATTTATGGAGAAACATCCGCTTTAATGAGGTTTATGGAGAACATCTCGGAGTTGAACGATGCTAACAAAGTATGCAAGCTTCTCGTATAAGGAGATGTTTCTCACTTTCTTGTAAATACAGGGTTCTCCATAAACCTGTATAAATCCAAACGCTTTAATCACCTCATTAAAGCGGATGTTCCAACTCCGAGATGCTTGCACCAGCCCATAGATGGAGCGCTGAAGCTTGCATACTTTGTTAGCATCGTTAGGATCGACAAAACCTTCTGGCTGCATCATATACAGTTCTTCCTTAAGGAAACCATTAAGGAATGGCGTTTTGACGTCCATTTGCCAGATCTCATAATCATAAAATGCAGAAATTGCTAACATGATTCGGACGGACTTCAGCATCACTACGGGCGAGAAAGTCTCATCGTAGTCAACTCCTTGAACTTGTTGATAACCCTTAGAGACAAGCTGAGCCTTATAGATAGTCACATTACCATCCGCGTCAGTCTTCTTCTTAAAGATCCATTTATTTTCTATGGCTCGCCGATCATCGGGCAAGTGCACCAAAGTCCATACTTTGTTCTCATACATGGATCCTATCTTGGATTTCATGGCTTCAAGCCATTTGTTGGAATCCATGCCCGCCATCGCTTATTCATAGTTCGAAGGTTAACCGTTGTCCAACAACATGATCTCCAGGAAAGGGTTGCCGTACCACTCTGGTGCGAAACGTGTCCTTGTGGACCTTCGAGGTTCAATAGAAACTTGATTTGAAGTTTCATGATCATCATCATTAACTTCCTCTCCAGCCGGTGCAGGCTCCACAGAAACAACTTCCTGTGCTACGCTACTCTCCGGTTCGAGTGGAGGTACAATTACCTCATCAAGTTCTATTTTCCTCCCACTTACTTCTTTCGAGAGAAACTCTTTCTCTAGAAAGGATCCATTCTTGGCAACAAAGACTTTGCCTTCGGATTTGAGGTAGAAGGTATACCAAATAGTTTTTTTGGGGTATCCTATGAAGACGCATTTTTCCGCTTTGGGTTCGAACTTCTCAGGTTGAAGTTTCTTCACATAAGCATCGCATCCCCAAACTTTCAGAAACGATAGCTTAGGTTTCTTTCCAAACCATAATTCATACGGTGTCGTCTCAACGGGCTTAGACGGTGCCCTATTTAAAGTGAATGCATCAGTCTCTAATGCATATCCCCAAAATGATAGCGGTAAGACGGTAAGAGACATCATAGATCGCACCATATCCAATAGAGTGCGATTACGACGTTCAAACACACCATTTCGCTGAGGTGTGCCAGGTGGCATGAGTTGTGAAACAATTCCACATTCCCTTAGGTGTGTCCCAAACTCGTGACTCAAATATTCTCCGCCACGATCAGATCGTAGGCAGTTTATTTTCCTGTCACGTTGATTCTCTATCTCACTCTGAAATTCCTTGAACTTTTCAAAGGTCTCAGACTTGTGTTTCATTAAGTAGAGATACTCATATATGCTTAAGTCATCAGTGAGGGTGAGAACATAACGGTAGCCACCGCGAGCCTCAACGCTCATTGGACCGCATAAATCTGTATGTATTATCTCCAACAAGTCAGTTGCTCGCTCCATTGTTTCGGAGAACAGAGTTTTGGTCATCTTGCCCATGAGGCATGGTTCGCACGTGTCAAATGATTCAAAATCAAGAGACTCCAAAAGTCCATCAACATGGAGTTTGTTCATGCGTTTGACACCAATATGACCAAGGCGGCAATGTCACATGTAAGTGGGACTATAGTTATGTACCTTACATATTTTGGTACTCACACTATGAACATGTGTAACATCACATTCGATATTCATCAAAAATAAACCATTGACCAGCGGGGCATGACCATAAAACATTTCTCTCATATAAATAGAACAACCATTATTCTTAGATTTAAATGAGTAGACATCTCCCATCAAGCGAGATCCAGATACAATGTTCATGCTCAAAGCTGGTACTAAATAACAATTATTAAGGTTTAAAACTAATCCTGAAGGTAGATGTAGAGGTAGCGTGCCGACGGCGATCACATCGACCTTGGAACCATTCCTGACACGCATCGCACCTCATCCTTTGCCAGTCTCCGCTTATTCCGCAACTCCTGCTTGGAGTTACAAATGTGAGCAACTGCACCAGTATCAAATACCTAGGAGCTACTACAAGCGCTGGTAAGGTACACATCAGTAACAAGTATATCACATATACCTTTAACATTACCGGCCTTCTTATCCGCTAAGTACTTGGGGCAGTTCCGCTTCCAGTGACCGGTACCCTTGCAATGAAAGTACTTAGTCTCAGGCTTGGGTCCATTCTTGTTCTTCTTCCCGGCAACTGATTTACCAGGCACGACAACTACTTTGCCGTTCTTCTTGAAGTTCTTCTTACCCTTGCCTTTCTTGAAACAAGTGGTCTTATTGACCATCAACACTTGATGTTCCTTTTTGATCTCGACCTCCGCTGATTTTAGCATCGAGTACAACTCAGGAATGGTCTTCTCCATACCCTGCATGTTGCAGTTCATCACAAAGCTCTTGTAGCTAGGTGGAAGCGACCGGAGGATTCTATCAATAACCGAGTCATCCGGAAGATTAACTCCCTGCTGAGATAAGCGGTTGTGCAACCCAGACATTTTGAGTATGTGCTTGTTGACAGAACTATTTTCATCCATCTTACAACTGAAGAACTTGTCGGAGATTTCATATCTCTTGACCTGGGCATGAGCTTGGAAAACCATTCTCAGCTCTTGGAACATCTCATATGCTCCGTGTTGCTCAAAATGCTTTTGGAGCGCTGGTTCTAAGCTGTAAAGCATGCCGCACTGAACTAGGGAGTAATCATCACTACGCAACTGCCAGGCGTTCATAATATCTTGAGTTGCTGGGAAAACGGGTGTGTCACCTAGCGGTGCATCAAGGACATATAATTTCTTGGAAGCTATGAGGATGATCCTCAAGTTACGGACCCAGTCCGTATAGTTGCTTCCATTGTCTTCTAGCTTGGTTTTCTCTAGGAACGCGTTGAAGTTGAGGGCAACATTAGCGTGGGCCATTGGATCTACAAGATAGATTGTAAAGTCATTTTAGACTAAGTTCATGATAATTAAGTTCACATTATCAAATTATTAAATGAACTCCCACTTAGATAGACATCTCTCTAGTCATCCAAGTGACACATGATCCACGTCAACTAGCCCGTGTCCGAACATCACGTGAGACGAACTAGTCATCAATGGTAAACATCTCCATGTTGATCGTATCTTCTATACGACTCATGTTCGACCTTTTGGTATCTCGTGTTCTGACGCCATGTCTGTACATGCTAGGCTCGTCAAGTCAACCTAAGTGTATTGCGTGTGTAAATCTGGCTTACACCCGTTGTATGCGAATGTTAGAACCTATCACACCCGATCATCACGTGGTGCTTCGAAACAACAAACCTTAGCAACGGTGCATAGTTAGGGGGAACACATTTCTTGAAATTTTAGTGAGAGATCATCTTATTTAAGCTATCATCGTTCTAAGCAAATAAGATGTAAAACATGATAAACATCACATGCTATCATATAGTGACATGATATGGCCAATATCATCTTGCTCCTTTGATCTCCATCTTCGGAGCACCATGATCATCATTGTCACCGGCATGACACCATGATCTCCATCATCATGATCTCCATCATCGTGTCTTCATGAAGTTGTCTCACCAACTAATACTTCTACTACTATGGCTAACGGTTAGCAATAAAGTAAAGTAATTACCTGACATTTTTGATTGACACGCAGATCATACAATAAATTAAGACAACTCCTATGGCTCTTGCCGGTTGTCATACTCATCGACATGCAAGTCGTGATTCCTATTATAAGAACATGATCAATCTCATACATCATATATATTTCATCACATCCTTTTGTCCATATCACATCACATAGCATACCCTGCAAAAACAAGTTAGACGTGCTCTAATTGTTGTTGCAAGTTTTACGTGGCTGCTATGAGTTTCTAGCAAGAACATTTCTTACCTACATAAGAGCTACAACGATGATATGCCAATTTCTATTTACCCTTCATAAGGACCCTCTTCATCGAATCCGATCCGACTAAAGTGGGAGAGACAGACACCCGCTAGCCACCTTATGCAACAAGTGCATGTCAGGCGGTGGAACCACTCTCACGTAAGCGTACGTGTAAAGTCAATCCGGGCCGCTTCATCTCACAATGCCGCCGAATCAAGATAAGACAAATAACGGCAAGCAAATTGACCAAATCATTGCCCACAACTACTTGTGTTCTTCTCGTGCATATAATCTACGCATAGACCTAGCTCATGATACCACTATTGGGGAATGTAGTAGTAATTCAAAATTTTCCTACGTATCACCAAGATCAATCTATATGAATCCAACAATGAGTAAGGGGTTTGAGCATCTTCATACCTTTGAAGATCGCTAAGCGGAAGCGTTACTATGAACGCGGTTGGTGGAGTTGTACTCGCAGCGATTCAGATCGCGGTGGATTCCAATCTAAGTACCGAACAACGACGCCTCCGCGTTCAACACATGTGTAGCCCGATGACGTCTCCTATGCCTTGATCCAGCAAGGAGGAAGGAGAGGTTGATGGAGAGATCCAGCAGCATGATGGCATGGTGACGGTGGAGCTGCATGGCACTCCAACAGGGCTTCACCAAGCGCTACGGAGGACGAGGAGGGGGAGGGGTAGGGCTGCGCTGAGAGAGAGAAAGAATTGTCTGTCCACAGCCCCAAAACCCTCCACTATATATAGGAGGAGAGGGAGGAGGGTGCGCACCCCTAGGGTTCCCTCCCTAGGGGTGGCGGCAACCCTAGATGGTCAGGAGGGCCGGCGGCCAAGGTGGGGAGGCGGGGTGGCGCCCTAGGGTGGGCCTAGGGCCCCTCCACGCCTAGGTTTTGGCCCCCTCCACCCTTTGCTGCGCCTTGGGCTGAGGTAGGAGGCGCACCATCCCACCTAGGAGTTGGTTCCCTCCCACTCTTGGCCCATGTAGCCTTCCGGAGCCGGTGGCCCCTCCCGGTGGACCCCCGGAACCCTTTCGGTGGTCCCGGTACATTATCGGTGATGCCCGAAACACTTCCGGTGACCAAATCCTCACTTTCTATATATGAATCTTTACCTCTGGACGATTTCGGAACTCCTCGTGACGTCCGGGATCTCATCCGGGACTCCGAACAACCTTCGGTAACCACGTACACTATTCTCATATAACCCTAGCGTCATCGAACCTTAAGTGTGTATACCCTACGGGTTCGGGAGGCATGTAGACATGACCGAGACACCTCTCCGGTCAATAACCAACAGCAAGATCCGGATACCCATGTTTGCTCCCACATGCTCCATGATGATCTCATCGTATGAACCACGATGTCGGGGATTTAATTAATCCTGTATACAATTCCCTTTGTCCATCGGTATGTTACTTTCCCGAGATTCGATCGTCGGTATTGTTGGAAATATGCCCTAGAGGCAATAATAAATTAGTTATTATCATATTTCCTTGTTAATGATAATTGTTTATTATCCATGCCATAATTGTATTGATCGGAGACTTAGATACATGTGTGGATACATAGACAAAACCATGTCCCTAGTATGCCTCTAATAGACTAGCTCGTTGATCAAAAGATGGTTAAGGTTTCCTAGCCATGGACATGAGATGTCATTTGATAACGGGATCACATCATTAGGAGAATGACGTGATGGACAAGACCCAAACTGCAAATGTAGCATATGATCGTGTCAGTTTATTGCTACTGTTTTCCGCATGTCAAGTATGTGTTCCTATGACCATGAGATCATGCAACTCACAGATATCGGAGGAGTGCCTTGTGTGTATCAAACGTCGCAACGTAACTGGGTGACTATAAAGGTGCTCTATAGGTATCTCCGATGGTGTCTGTTGAGTTGGCATGGATCGAGACTGGGATTTGTTACTCCGTGTGACGGAGAGGTATCTCGGGGCCCACTCGGTAATGCAACATCACAATAAGCCTTGCAAGCAATGTGACTAATTGTTAGTTGCGGGATCTTGTATTACGGAACGAGTAAAGAGACTTGCCGGTAACGAGGTTGAACTAGGTATGGAGATACCGACGATCGAATCTCGGGCAAGTAACATACCGAAGAACAAAGGGAACGTTATACGGGATTAACTGAATCCTTGACATAGAGGTTCGACCGATAAAGATCTTCGTAGAATATGTAGGAACCAATGTGGACGTCCAGGTCCCGCCATTGGTTATTGACCGTAGAGGTGTCTCGGTCATGTCTACATAGTTCTCGAACCCGCAGGGTCTGCACACTTAAGGTTCGGTGACGTTTCGGTAGTGTAGAGTTATGTATGGTGGTGACCGAAGTTTGTTCGGAGTCCCGCATGAGATCCTAGACGTCACGAGGATCTCCGTAATGGTCCGGAGGTAAAGATTCATATATAGGAAGTCCCAGTTTGGTTTCCGGAAAAGTTTTGGGCTCATCGGTAGTGTACCGGGAGTGCCGGTAGTGTACCGGGAGGCCTCCGGGAGGGGTATTTCGACCCCAAGAGGTCCTTGGGCTGTGGGAGAATAATAACCATCCCTTAGTGGGCTGGGAAAACAGCCACAAAGGCCTATGGCGCAGGAGAGAAAGTCCTAAAGCAAAAAGTGGAAAATCAGCCAATAGGAGGCAATCCTACTCCAACTAGGATTGGAGGTGAAGTAGGATTGCTTCCCACCTCCTATTTCGGCCGACCCAAAGGCCTTGGCTTCCTCTCCTCTCCTCTCCTCCTATATATACTAGTGGATTGGGTGGATTTTGGACAGAATTTCCGGCCACGTGCTACCCGTTCCACCGGTGCATAGTTTCTCCTCTAGATCGGTTTTCTGCAGCGCTTAGGCGAAGCCCTGCCAGAATTGCTCCACCACCATCACCGGAGCACCGTCACGCTGCCGGTGAACTCTCTCTCCTCTCCACCTCCTCTCGCTGGATCGAGATGGTGGAGATCATCATCAAGCTGCACGTGTGCTGAACGCGGAGGTGTCGTCCGTTCGGCGCTAGATCGGAAGGACCGTGATCGAGATCGCGAGACGGTTCATGATGTGATCACGGAACGGATCGTGATGAGTTTGCGGGACAGATCGTGAGACGGATCGTGATGAGTTCGCGGGACGGATCGTGATGTGTTCGCGGGACGGTTCGTGATTGGATCGCGGGACGCTCGGCGATTTGGATCGCGAAGAAGTTCGACTACACCAACCGCGTTTCTTAACGCTTCCCGCTTAGCGATCTACAAGGGTACGTAGATCCACTCTCCCTCTCGTAGATGCTCATCACCATGGATAGGTTTGCATGTGTGTAGGAATTTTTTTGTTTCCCATGCGACGTTCCCCAACAGGTATCCCTATACCTTGTTCAATCTCGTTACCGGCAAGTCTCTTTACTCGTTCTGTAACACATCATCCCGTGGCTAACTCCTTAGTCACATTGAGATCATTATGATGATGTCTTACCGAGTGGGCCCAGAGATACCTCTCTGTCACACGGAGTGACAAATCCCAGTCTCCATTCGTGCCAACCCAACAGATACTTTCGGGGATACCCATAGTGTGCCTTTATAGCCGCCCAGTTACGTTGTGACGTTTGGCACACCCAAAGTATTCCTACGGTATCTGGGAGTTGCATAATCTCATGGTCTAAGGAAATGATACTTGACATTAGAAAAGCTTTAGTAGATGAACTACACGATCTTGTGCTATGCTTAGGATTGGGTCTTGTCCATCACATCATTCTCCTAATGATGTGATCCCGTTATCAACGACATCCAATGTCCATGGTCATGAAACCGTGACCATCTATTGATCAACGAGCTAGCCAACTAGAGGCTCACTAGGGACATGTTGTGGTCTATGTATTCACACATGTATTACGGTTTCCGGTTAATACAATTATAGCATGAACAATAGACAATTATCATGAACAAGGAAATATAATAATAATCACTTTATTATTGCCTCTAGGGCATATTTCCAACACATCTATCATAATGGACTATGATAATCAAATGGTGATCATCAAGGTAAACAGTTCTAAGGATAATAATAAGACATTAAGATATGCGAGAAACATAGTGAAATCTGACATATTTATGAGAAACTCTAGAGTTATAGCATTGAACTATATAAACACATCAAAGAATATGGCAGATCCTTTCACAAAGGGTTTATCTTGAAATGTGATAGACAATGCATTGAGGGAGATGGGATTGAGACCCACGACACAAGTTATCCATGATGGTACCCATTCTATGTGATCGGAGATCCCTTGAATTAGAATTGGCAACACAAGCTATTAGGTAACCAAGAGGAGAGTATTTATTGTCATATATACCAACTATATTATGATGCAATTTTCTCTTAATTTGTACGACATGTTCATATTTATCTTGATGTGTTCTGAGTGGTGTGGGTAGACAAAGATGTACTATAGAACATCTTGAAATAATACATCTATATGAGTTAGACTGTTAAACATCGCAATTTATGAGAGTTGGGTGCTCTCTAGTAAACTCATGAAGAGGCCCCTGGAGTATGACATATATGATCCTCCCCATGGGAAAGCTTTTCAGCGATCTAGCATCGGTCAAGGCTTTACATGAAAATTTCTTGCACAAAACTTGCAGTTGAAGGCATAGTCCACTATTCAAGTTGTGAATGAGTGTAACATGGAGTTCTATATGAAAGTTTGACTTGAGAGTCTCCATAGTAATATGGGTATATAAACAATGTTTTGGAACCATAAACCACATCTATGTTCCTCTGGGATCTAGTAAGGGATTGTTGGAATATTTGGGCTTTAGCTCATTACTGTATATAATAATTCCTAGTAAAATCCTAGAGGCCCACGTGGCCCATTTATGCATGACAAGGAGTGTGAAAAATCTAGTCCCACCGTGGTAGTGAAAGGTGTGGTAAACAAACATATAATACGGGTTGTTCCACGCACCACTAATAACTTGAGAAGAGGGCACACAAACACGCACTCCTCATCCTTCACCCACCCCGCCGCACCATGCACTTACTTGCAATTAAGCTACACTTACTTGTGCTTAGGCATGCACTTTGGTCAAAAAGGGCAAGGCAGAGGCACAACACTCACTCATCCCCTATCCTAATCAAACCTTGTGCCTCATACCCGCATTGTGTTTTGAGACCGCGTGGAGCCACGCTAGGTCCCAATGCCATATGTGGGCGCTGCCTTTTCTTTTGTCACACAAGGAAAAAGTCTACACATTTTTTTATGCTAGAGGAAAACAAAATTGAACGTTGTGATTGTTTCCTTCATCCCCGCATTAGCATTTCAGTTTGGTTTGCACTTCCTGAAGTCTATAACAGAGTTCACTACTCTTCTATAGATAGAAGCCACTTCATCTCCAACATGTTCTTCCTCCTGGTTCCAAAACTTTGCGCCGCCTACTGCTCTCCCATCTCACTTTTTGGCTTGCACCAATAAGTGAGACAACAAGCCTCCGAAGCCTTGTCTCTCAAGGTCCTATACAAGAGAGTGTCCATCATCTTATTGGGAGCACTCTAGCATGATTGTTGGATTTTCCTCCACCGTGGTTGAGCACGATGACTTCTTCACTGACCCACCGTGGTTGAGCACGATGACTTCTTCATTGACGTCAACCACCTCCTTGACAATGGTGCACATGCATCTTCTTCAACCGCACCGTATGTCTTATTCTCCCTTTTGTTAGGGATTGCGTCCGGTGTATTGATTGTATCTATCGATATGGATATGGTGTTTTTCTGTTATATACTTATATACTCAATTACATGACTACTTACAAGACTTTGTTATTTGATTTGATATTCATCTCTGCTATGGTTATCATGTTTTATCTATCATTTTTCTGGGTTAAACTTAATTAATAATTTCTCAACTATTGAACACTCACCACTTGTCTCAGACGAAGGCAAGTTGAAGGTTCACAATTCCTGTGGGTGCATGTGTGGGCTCTCCGGAGAAATTTGGTGCTCTGGGGTGGTTTAGAGGGAAGCTCAGGGGCAGCGACAACATGGCGCTGGGCAGCGATGAGGCATGCACGAAAGCGCATGGGTGGGGTGTGTGGAGGAAAGAGGATCAGGTGATAGGGGAAGAAGATGAACATTACATGTTCATGGAAAGAAGATTGTTGGCCGCTCAATATTAGTCCATTGGCCGAGAAATTGAACCGACTTCAATGTTTTTTTGGCGCCCAATGTATAGTTGTGACCGCTGTATGTTTACCTAGGATGCAGGTGAACCTCATTTTTCATGAGAAACTCCCAATCTATTTATAATCAATCATAGCAATACAAAACACACGAGAGGTAACAAAAATTACAACTAGGTCTATGGATCATCTAGCAGTAACTACAAGCACTAGAGCGAGCTGAAGGTAGACCGTTGTCATTGTCCTTCCCTAGTCGAAGCCCAAGAAGTCTGGTTGTAGTAGACCATTGGAAAGTCGCCGTGCTAAGGCCTTATAGAACCAGCATACCCAAGGAGCAACCATTGCCGATGAAAAGAGTCGGAGATTAGAAGGATGAAACATGTAAACACACAAACAAAGATGAACAAACAATGATTCAAAAAGATCCATCGAAGCCCAGAACCGCCCGGACGGACGACACACCTTCACATGCTCTCCGACTATGCTAGACACATCATCAGACAAGAATCAAACTTGAGAGACAACTTTTTTACTAAGAGACATGTCGTAGCCACACAACCCCAACGAGGACTTCATTCGAACAAGAACGAACGAGAGCGGGGTCCTCTTGACGACAGGTGGCCGAGGTTCTCCGCACCTCCATGGCACAGACCATCGGAGACGGGGTGATCGGCGGCGGTGCTGACGGGAGTACAAGGAAACCTAGTCGTCTAGGAGTATTTTATTTGGGAGGACGAAACCTAATTAGGATGCAAGTGAACCTTCATCCACACATGCATGGTTAATTTGAGCTAGCTAGCCAGCTTTGTGCGTGCACAGGGATCAATACTAGGTGTTTGACATTGCTCCCGTATGCATGTGTTTCGCATCGATCGTTGCCTGCGATTAATCTAGCAAGATTAACCATCAAACCAAACAGTAGTGCATCATGGATGCATATGCATGTTACCAAATCCCAATAGGTAGATATCATATCTAATCTAGCCACCTGCAGCGGTAGCATTAGCAACACCCAAGACTGCCTTGATTGAGCAGTCGCATGAGCCATGTGAGACCACCATACACACATAAAACCAAAGATGGAGATGGAGCAGTACTGTATATTATGAGCAGATTTGGGCAATTTGCAGGACAAGAAGACAAGCGAGACAAAAACTATATGCATGTCCAACCTGTCCCGTCGGTCGGTGCGCCGCTAGGAGTCGTGGTCTACGGGATTGTATATTGTCACAATGAGTACGATTCATACTAGCTAGTGATTAGTTAATCATGGAGTGCTACGGGATTGTATATATGCATGTTACTCAAGTGTGCAGCTACTAGTACTAGTTGATTGGATCTACGAGGCAGCTAATCAATCAATCAATCGATCGATCGATAGAGCCAGTTAAGGAGACAAGACACGACAGCTGCTTGTGTTGAGTCGCTTGGGGTGTTGATTTCCTGCCGAAGATCAGTGTACATTGTATACTATGTACTCCCTTCGTTTATTTTTAGTCTGCATATAAGATTTGGTCAAAATCCAACGATGCAAAACTTGATCAAATATATATCAAAAGATATCGACTAAACATATATGCTATGAAAATTAATATCTTGATACATCTAGTAATATTGATTTCATATTATGAATGTTGATATTTTGTTCTATAAAGTTAATCAAAGTTTATGAAGTTTGACTTTGACCAAATCGTATATGCGGACTAAAAAGAAACGAAGGGAGTATCAGTTACAGGACAGTACTACATGTAGTCATGTATGTATTTCATGTGGATCCATGTGTGTGTTAGTGTGTATGTCATGGCCACCGATGCAGATGTGTAGTCGGGGAAACATCTGCGCATCAAGCCATCGACGCATGTCGATCGATCGCTGCTTAAGTTCCCATATATGGGGATTATGTGTCGATCGTATCATTACAATTTGCACCAAACAAACCAACAAACAAATAAAGTGCACGGGAAATGCATGTCCAAGCAATTCCCATCCGCATCGTTGGTCAAGACTCAAGACAAACATCTTGGAAAAGTACCAAGGTTTGCGTGTGTGTGTGCAATGTTTCTGCATTGCATACATTGACTTTGTTTTGAGATACTAGTTTATACGTAGTACAGATTTGTGGTGAGGTTTCCTGTGGGTTGACCTGAATTAATTGCGCCTGCCATCTACCTTGCACTAGCTAGCAGCCGCATACTCCTACTTTTATTAGCTCGGAGTCGGCGATGGGTCAACCGCTAAGCTAACTTAGTGAGATGCAACGACACGAGAAGAATCAGAAGGTACAAAAAACAAAAAAGAGAAGAACCTGAAGGATCTTAAGATGAATGCCAGTTATTTTTTGAGTTCACCCCCCCCCCCCCCCCCCCCCCCCCCCCCCCTTGGAACAACTCCTTTTTCATGAGTTTTGTGTTGTGTTGTATATGGCATTCTAGTTGGGTTTATAAATGGGTATTCCTTATGTTGCATCTGGCTGTCATCGATTTTCTAGCGTGTGGTTTGATAGGATATATTAGTGAGAGAGTGCTATGACACGAGGAGAATTCTTTCTTCTTCTTTTTGCGAGGGAGGAGAATTCTTTCTCCTTTCTTTTTATCTTGAATGTTTCTGTTTTCTAGACAGAAAAGAGAGGAGGAGGAGGAGGAGGGGCTAAATAGAAAAAAATTACAACCCACATCCATAGACATACACAAACAACTAGTAGAGACGTTTCTTAGACCATGTTTGTTTGAGATTAGACTAGTAAAACAGCCCGTACCTTGTAATGGGAAAAATAGATACCAAACATCCCTAATCCAATAACCATGACTGAAGGCTCCAATAGATTCAAATCCGTTATCTCAACATGGCATCCCATTTTGTGTTGCCGTTTATACTCCTCCCCACCCTCGCGGACGGTAGCCTCAGTGCTCACACAACCAAAATGCATTTGAATGTGATCAATCCTAATCTCTCTCTCTCTCTCTCTCTCTCTCTCTCAGTAGCGGATTCACACCCCAGGGCCCAGGCCCGGGGCGTGACTTTTTTAGCTATTACTATGCTATATTTTTTTACATGCGCCCGGGGCCTAGCTCAAGAACATAGCCAGGCCAGGGTGAACTATGCAGCAGCGAAGCAACCATGACCTAGAACGCTTGTACACAACTCAGGACTGGACTGATGCCTCCCCTCGACCCCTCGTGTGCGCCGCTCTTGTGTGCCGCTGCCGGGCCGTCAACGACTGCTCCCACTCCCCTACGCCCCCATCACCAGAACCACCCCCTCCACCCAGGCGGCCAGCAGGGGCCCCAAGTTCCCCTACACGACTGCTTCCTGTTGGACTGTCGCAGTGCCGTTGCAGCATTGCTGGTTGCTGATCTAGTCGGACGACACCATCGTTGTACTCTGGTTGGTGGCCACTGCCTAACCTTGTCGTAGCTCCCTCTCTACTCTGGCCACTGCCCGACTCCGAAGTCCAAACTACAATTTAATTGATTTATAGCCTCTGTTTATGTGTGATATAAAAAATAGCTGAACCTTGAAAGTTGAAACAACTCTGTCCTGCCTAAGTCTATATATATTATCGATTTGAAACTGAAGCATTTTTATGTCAATTCATTTCACATTATAGAAATAGAAGTTGTAGAAATATTTTTTATCGTTGTCAGGAATGGAAGGGTCTACACCAGGGGATTCAGTTCAAGGGAATCAAAGGGTTGAGAGGAATGAATCAACTCCACAAACCGAAACAACCGTGGAAATGGGACCACAACCTTCATATTCAAGCAACCCACCTTCAATCTCAACACGAGAATGTGTCATTTTTGATATTCCTACTTATGTTCGTGTTCAATTGAGTGAAGGCAATATTCACCCTGATCCCGGTCTTAGGAAACCTATTGAAAGCTTAGATCCAAACCTTAGAGATGTTGCTAGAAGGATGCATATAAATATGGGTCCATGCCAACCAACTGATCAAAAATATAGAAAAATAAAAATAGGAAATTCTTCTAAAGAGAGAAGCTTTCAAGATAGTTGGTTCAAGAACCATCTCGATTGGTTGGAATATAGTGATGATAAAGATGTGGCTTTTTGTTTCTATTGATTTCTTTTTAAGCATACTAGAGCGGAAAATTTTGGTATTGAGGCATTCACAAAGATAGAATTTAGAAATTGGAAGGATGCAATTAGTGCTTTTAATACACATGTTGGTAAACATGTTAGTGCTCACAATAAAGCTAGAGAAAATTATGAGGCTTTCAAAAATCAAAGGCAATGTGCTGCACATGTGATGGATCATGGCACCAAAAAGAGTGAAGAGGAATATAAAGCCCGCCTTATCACTATTTTGGGTGTTATCCAATTTCTTCTATTACAAGCTCGACCTTTTTGTGGTCATGATGAGAGTTTGATCTCTAAGAATACGAGGAAATTTTTGTAAATTGATGAGCTGGTATAGGAACAAGGTGTTGGAAATATGCCCTAGAGGCAATAATAAATTAGTTATTATCATATTTCCTTGTTCATGATAATCGTTTATTATCCATGCTATAATTGTATTGATCGGAGAATTAAATGCATGTGTGGATACATAGAAAAAACCATGTCCCTAGTATGCCTCTAATGGACTAGCTCGTTGATCAAAGGATGGTTAAGGTTTCCTAGCCATGGACATGAGATGTCATTTGATAACGGGATCACATCATTAGGAGAATGATGTGATGGATAAGACCCAAACTACAAACATAGCATATGATCGTGTCAGTTTATTGCTACTGTTTTCTGCATGTCAAGTATATGTTCCTATGACCATGAGATCATGCAACTCACGGATATCGGAGGAGTGCCTTGTGTGTATCAAACGTCGCAACGTAACTGGGTGACTATAAAGGTGCTCTACAGGTATCTCCGATGGTGTCTGTTGAGTTGGCAATGGATCGAGACTGGGATTTGTTACTCCGTGTAACGGAGAGGTATCTCGGGGCCCACTCGGTAATGCAACATCACAATAAGCCTTGCAAGCAATGTGACTAATTGTTAGTTGCGGGATCTTGTATTACGGAACGAGTAAAGAGACTTGCCGGTAACGAGGTTGAACTAGGTATGGAGATACCGACGATCGAATCTCGGGCAAGTAACATACCGAAGAACAAAGGGAACGATATACGGGATTAACTGAATCCTTGACATAGAGGTTCGAACGATAAAGATCTTCGTAGAATATGTAGGAACCAATGTGGACGTCCAGGTCCCGCCATTGGTTATTGACCGTAGAGGTGTCTCGGTCATGTCTACATAGTTCTCGAACCCGCAGGGTCTGCACACTTAAGGTTCGGTGACGTTTCGGTAGTGTAGAGTTATGTATGGTGGTGACCGAAGGTTGTTCGGAGTCCCGGATGAGATCCCGGACGTCACGAGGAGCTCCGGAATGGTCCGGAGGTAAAGATTCATATATAGGAAGTCCCAGTTTGGTTTCCGGAAAAGTTTCGGGCTCATCGGTAGTGTACCGGGAGTATCGGTATTGTACCGGGAGTGTCGGTAGTGTACCGGAGGACCTCCGGGAGGGGTATTTCGACCCCAAGAGGTCCATGGGCTGTGGGATAATAATAACCAGCCCTTAGTGGGCTGGGAAAACAGCCACAAAAGCCCATGGCGCAGGAGAGAAAGTCCTAAAGCAAAAAGTAGAAAATCAGCCAATAGGAGGCAATCCTACTCCAACTAGGATTGGAGGTGAAGTAGGATTGCTCCCACCTCCTATTTTGGCCGACCCAAAGGCCTTGGATGCCTCTCCTCTCCTCTCCTCCTATATATACTAGTGGATTGGGTGGTTTTTGGACAGAATTTCCGGCCACGTGCTACCCGTTCCACCGGTGCATAGTTTCTCCTCTAGATCGTAGTTCCGCAGCGCTTAGGCGAAGCCCTGCCGGAATTGCTCCACCACCATCACCGGAGCGCCGTCACGCTGCCGGTGAACTCTCTCTCCTCTCTACCTCCTCTCGCTGGATCGAGACGGTGGAGATCGTCATCAAGCTGCACGTGTGCTGAACGCGGAGGTGTCGTCCGTTCGGCGCTAGATCGGAAGGACCGTGATCGAGATCGCGAGACGGTTCGTGATGTGATCACGGAACGGATTGTGATGAGTTCGCGGGACAGATCGTGATCAAGATCGTGAGACGGATCGTGATGAGTTTGCGGGACAAATCGTGATCAAGATCGCGGGACGGATCGTGATGAGTTCACGGGACGGATCGTGATTGGATCGCGGGACGGATCATGATGAGATCGCGGGACGCTCGGCGATTTGGATCACGAAGATGTTCGACTACACCAACCGCGTTTCTTAACGCTTCCCGCTTAGCGATCTACAAGGGTATGTAGATCCACCCTCCCTCTCGTAGATGCTCATCACCATGGATAGGTTTGCGTGTGCGTAGGAAATTTTTTGTTTCCCATGCGACGTTCCCCAACAGTGGCATCATGAGCTAGGTTGATGGTTCGATGAGATCTCGAGTAGAACACAAAAGGTTTGTGGGCGTTGATGCTTAGATTGCTTCCTCCCTTGGTCGTATTTTGGTTCAGCGGGATTGTGAGATGAAGCGGCCCGGACCAACATTACTCGTACGCTTACGAGAGACCGGTTCCCTCGACGCAACTTGTTGCCTAGATGGCTTGCGGGTGACAGTTTCTCTCACTTTAGTTGGATCGGATTCGAAAAAGGCGGTCCTTGAGAAGGTTGAAAAGCAAACTAGTGTATCACCGTTGTGGTTTATGCGTTGGTGAGAATCGTTCTTGCTAGATACCCATAGCAGCCACGTAAAATATGCAACAACACTTAGAGGACGTGTAACTTGTTTTTGCAGGGTATGTTGTGATGTGATATGGCCAATTACATGATGAGATATATGTGATGTATGAGATGATCATGTGATGTATAGATTATCACGACTTGCATGTCGATGAGTACGGCAACCGGCAGGAGCCATAGGGTTGTCTTTAATTATTGTATGACCTGCGTGTCAATCATTAAGCGCTATGTAATGCTTTACTTTATTGCTACGGTAGCAATAGTAGTAGAAGCATGCAGGGCGTGACAACCCCAATGGCAACACATTGATGGAGATCAAGATGATGGAGATCATGGTGTTGTGCCGGTGACGATGGAGATCATGCCGGTGTTTCGAAGATGGAGATCTTAAACACAAGTTCATGGCCATATCATGTCACTTATGAATTGCATGAGATGTTAATCCTTTTATGCACCTTGTTTTGCTTAGTACGGCGGTAGCATTATAAGGTGATCCCTCACTTGAATTTCAAGATGAACTGTGTTCTCCCCGAGTGTGCACCGTTGCGAAAGTTCGTCGTGTTGAGACACCACATGATGATCGGGTGTGATAGACTCTACATTCACATACAACGGGTGCAAGCCACATTTGCACGCGCAGAACACTCGGGTTAAACTTGACGAGCCTAGCATGTACAGACATGGCCTCGGAACACGAGAGACCGAAAGGTCGAACATGATTCATATAGTAGATATGATCAACATAATGATGTTCACCATTGCAGCCACCTCAACTCACGTGATGATCAGACTTGAGTTGGTGAATTTGGATCATGTATCACTCGAATGATCGGAGGGATGTCAATTTGAGTGGGAGTTCTTAAGTAATATGATTAATTGAACTCATTATCATGAACATAGTCAAAGTGTCTTTGCAAATTATGTTGTAGATTACTAGCTCGCGCTGTAGCTCCCTTGTATTTTTATATGTTCCTAGAGAAATAGAACTGAGATGTTGGTAGCAAAATTGCGGACTGGGTCCGTGATCTGAGGATTGTCCTCACTGATGCACAGAAGGCTTATGTCCTTAATGCACCGCTCGGTGCGCCACCCCCTCTAGCGTCGTCTATAGATGTTGTGAACATCTAACATGCACGTTTCGATGACTACTTGATAGTTTAGTGCGTCATGCATTACGACTTAGAATTGAGGCTCCAAAACGTTTTGAATGTCACAGAACATATGAGATGTTCTAGGAGCAGAGATTGTGATCTCAGGCTCGTGCCTTTGTTGCGAGATATGAGATCTCCAACAAGATTCTTTGCTTGTAAGATGAAGGAGAATAGCTCAATCGTTGAGCATGTACTCAGATTGTCTGGGTACTACAATCGCTTGAATCAAGTGGGAGTTGATCTTCCAGATAAGATAGTGATTGATATAGTTCTCCAAGTCACTGTCACTAAAGCTACTAGAACTTAGTGATGAACTATAATACACCAGGGATAGAAGTATTGATCCCTGAGCTGTTCGCGATGTTTGACACCGCGAAGGTAGAAATCAAGAAGGAGCGTCAAGTGTTGATGGTTACTCAAACCACTAGTTTCGAAAAGGGCAAGAGCAAGGAGGGAAACTTCATGGATAGCAAGTCAGTTGCTGCTCCAGTGAAGCAACCCAAAGTTGAACTCAAACCCGAGACTAAGTGCTTCTATTATGAGGTGAGAGGTCGCTGAAGCGGAACAACCCTAGATACTTGGTAGATAAGAAGGCTGGCAACATCGACAGAAGTATATTTGATATACGAGTTATTGATGTGTACCTTGCTAGTACTCCTAGTAGCACCTGGGTATTGGATACCGGTTCGGTTGCTAACTGTTAGTAACTCGAAATAAAAGCTACGGAATAAACGGAGAACTAGCTAAGGGTAAGGTGACGATGTGTGTTGGAAATGTTTCCAAGGTTGATGTGATCAACATCGCATGCTCTCTCTACCTTCAGGATTAGTGACGAACCTAAATAAATGTTATTTGGTGTTTTGCGTTGAGCATGAACATGATTAGATCATGTTTGTTGCAATAAGGTTATTCATTTAAGTCAGAGAATAATAGTTATTCTGTTTACATGAATAATACCTTCAATGGTCATGCACCCAGTGAGAATGGTTTGTTGAAATCTTGATCGTAGTAGTACACATGTTCATAACATTGATGTCAAAAGATACAAAGTTAATAATGATAGTACCACATACTTGTGGCACTGCCGCTAAATGTCATATTGGTATAAAGCACATGTAGAAACTCCATGTTGATGGATATTTGGACTCATTCGATTTTGAATCGGTTGAGACATGCGAACCATGCCTCTTGGGCAAGATGACTAAAGGACCCCGTTGGATGGAGCGGGCAAGTGATTCATTGGAAATGATACATGTTGATGTATGCAATCAAGTGAGTCTTGTAGCGTGCAGTGGATATTGTTATTTTCTTACCTTCACTGATGATTTGAGTAGATATAGTGTATATTTACTTAATGAAACACAAGTCTGAATCGTTTGAAAGGTTCAAGCAAATTCAGAGTGAAGTTTAAAGATCATCGTGACAAGAAGATAAAAATGACCACGATATGATCGTGAAGGTGAATATCTGAGTTACTAGTTTGGCATACAACTTAAGAGAATGTGAAATTTGTTTCACAACTAATGCTACCTGGAACACCATGGTGTGATGGTGTGTCCGAATATCATAGTCATGCTCTATTGATATAGTGCATACTGTGATGTCTCTTATCGTTTTACTACTATAATTTTTGGGGTTATGCATTAGAGACAACTACATTCACTTTAAATAGGGCATCATCTAAATCCGTTGAGATGACACCGTGTGAATTATGGTTTGATAGAAACCTAAGCTGTCATTTCTTAATATTTGGGGCTGTGACACTTGTGTGGAAAATGTTTTCACCTAATGAGGTCGAACCCAAGGCGGACAAATGCATCTTCATAGAATACCCTAAGATCAGTTGGGTGAACCTTCAATCTCAGATCCTAGTGCAAAGTGTTTGTTGCTTAAACGGATCCTTTCTCAAGGAAATGTTTCTCTCGAAAGAATTGAGTGGGAGGAAGATAGAACTTGATGATGTTGTTAAACCTTTGTTCAACCAGAGAGTAGCGCAGCGCAGAAAGATGTTTCTGTGAAGCCTACGTTAGTTGAAGAGGAAGTTAATGATGATGATCATGAAGCTTCAGGATCAAGTTACTATCGAACTTCGTGGGTCGACAAGGATGTGTACTGCTCCTAAGTGGTACGACAACTCTGTCTTGGAGATCATGTTGTTGGACAACGATGAACCTACGAGCTATGGAGAAGCGATGATGGGCCCGGATTCCGACGAATGGTTAGAGGCCATGAAATCCGAGATAGGATCCATGTATGAAAACCAAGTATAGACTTTGGTAGACTTGCTCGTTAGACGGCAGGTCGTTGAGTACAAATGGACCTTTAGAATGAAGACAGACACTGATGGTGAATGTCACCATTTGTAAAGCTCGACTTGTTGCAAAGTTGTTTTTGACAAGTTCAAGGAGTTGACTGCGATGAGGCTTTCTCACTCGTAGCGATGCTAAAAGTCTGTTGGAATTATGTTAGCAGTTGCTGCATTTTCAATCATGAAATCTGGCAGATGGATGTCAAAACATCATTTCCTTAACGGTTTACTTAAGGAAAGGTTGTATGTGATACAACCAGAAGGTTTTGTCAGTCCTAAGGATGCTAAAAGATGAGCAAGCTTCAGTGATCCTTCTATGGACTGAAGCAAGCATCTCGGAGTTGGAATATACACTTTGATGAGATGATCAAAGTTTCTGTAGTTTATACAAAGTTTACGAGAAACTTGTATTTGCAATAAAGTGAGTGGGAGCACTATAGAGTTTCTGATAAGTATATGTGGTTGACATATTGTTGATCGGAAATAATGTAGAATTTCTGGAAGGCATAAAAGGTTGTTTGAAAAGTGTTTTTCAAAGGAAGACCTGGATAAAGCTACCTAATTGTTGAGCATCAAAATCTATAGAGATAGATCAAGATGCTTGATGAGACTTTCAATGAGTGCATACCTTCACAAGATTTTGAAAGAGTTCAAAATGGATCAGCAAGAGAAATAGTTCTCGTCTGATTTGTAAGGTGTGAAGTTGAGTGAGACTCAAAGCTCGACAACGGCAGAAGAAAGAGAAAGGACGAACGTCGTCCCCTATGCCTTAGCCATAGGCTCTATATTATGCCATGCTGTGTACCGCACCTATGTGTGCCTTGCCATGAGTCTGTCAAGGGGTACAAGAGTGGTCCAGGAGTGGATCATTGGACAGCGGTCGGAATTATCCTTAGTAACCAGAGGACTAAGGAAATGTTTCTTGGTTATGGAGGTGATAAAGAGTTCGTCGTAAAGAGTTGCGTTGATGCAAGCTTTAACACCTATCCGGATGACTAGTAGTAGCAATCTGGATACGTATAGTGGAGCAGCCATTTGGAAATAGTACCAAGTGGAGTGTGGTAGCAGTGTTTACGGTTTGACATAGAGATATGCAAAGTACACACGGATCTGAATATCGCAGACCCGTTGACTATAAGACCTCTCTCACATGCAAAGCATGATCGAGCCCCAGAACTCATTGCGTGTTAGATTCATAACAATGTGAATCACATGGCGATGTAAACTAGATTACTGACTCTAGTGCAAGTGGGAGACTGTTGGAAATATGCCCTAGAGGCAATAATAAATTAGTTATTATCATATTTCCTTGTTCATGATAATCGTTTATTATCCATGCTATAATTGTATTGATCGGAGACTTAAATGCATGTGTGGATACATAGACAAAACCATGTCCCTAGTATGCCTCTAATGGACTAGCTCGTTGATCAAAGGATGGTTAAGGTTTCCTAGCCATGGACATGAGATGTCATTTGATAACGGGATCACATCATTAGGAGAATGATGTGATGGATAAGACCCAAACTACAAACATAGCATATGATCGTGTCAGTTTATTGCTACTGTTTTCTGCATGTCAAGTATATGTTCCTATGACCATGAGATCATGCAACTCACGGATATCGGAGGAGTGCCTTGTGTGTATCAAACGTCGCAACGTAACTGGGTGACTATAAAGGTGCTCTACAGGTATCTCCGATGGTGTCTGTTGAGTTGGCAATGGATCGAGACTGGGATTTGTTACTCCGTGTAACGGAGAGGTATCTCGGGGCCCACTCGGTAATGCAACATCACAATAAGCCTTGCAAGCAATGTGACTAATTGTTAGTTGCGGGATCTTGTATTACGGAACGAGTAAAGAGACTTGCCGGTAACGAGGTTGAACTAGGTATGGAGATACCGACGATCGAATCTCGGGCAAGTAACATACCGAAGAACAAAGGGAACGATATACGGGATTAACTGAATCCTTGACATAGAGGTTCGAACGATAAAGATCTTCGTAGAATATGTAGGAACCAATGTGGACGTCCAGGTCCCACCATTGGTTATTGACCGTAGAGGTGTCTCGGTCATGTCTACATAGTTCTCGAACCCGCAGGGTCTGCACACTTAAGGTTCGGTGACGTTTCGGTAGTGTAGAGTTATGTATGGTGGTGACCGAAGGTTGTTCGGAGTCCCGGATGAGATCCCGGACGTCACGAGGAGCTCCGGAATGGTCCGAAGGTAAAGATTCATATATAGGAAGTCCCAGTTTGGTTTCCGGAAAAGTTTCGGGCTCATCGGTAGTGTACCGGGAGTATCGGTATTGTACCGGGAGTGTCGGTAGTGTACCGGAGGACCTCCGGGAGGGGTATTTCGACCCCAAGAGGTCCATGGGCTGTGGGAGAATAATAACCAGCCCTTAGTGGGCTGGGAAAACAGCCACAAAAGCCCATGGCGCAGGAGAGAAAGTCCTAAAGCAAAAAGTGGAAAATCAGCCAATAGGAGGAAATCCTACTCCAACTAGGATTGGAGGTGAAGTAGGATTGCTCCCACCTCCTATTTCGGCCGACCCAAAGGCCTTGGATGCCTCTCCTCTCCTCTCCTCCTATATATACTAGTGGATTGGGTGGTTTTTGGACAGAATTTCCGGCCACGTGCTACCCGTTCCACCGGTGCATAGTTTCTCCTCTAGATCGTAGTTCCGCAGCGCTTAGGCGAAGCCCTGCCGGAATTGCTCCACCACCATCACCGGAGCGCCGTCACGCTGCCGGTGAACTCTCGCTCATCTCCACCTCCTCTCTCTGGATCGAGACGGTGGAGATCGTCATCAAGCTGCACGTGTGCTAAACGCGGAGGTGCCGTCCGTTCGGCGCTAGATCGGAAGGACCGTGATCGAGATCGCGAGACGGTTCGTGATGTGATCACGGAACGGATCGTGATGAGTTCGCGGGACAGATCGTGATCAAGATCGTGAGACGGATCGTGATGAGTTTGCGGGACAAATCGTGATCAAGATCGCGGGACGGATCGTGATGAGTTCAGGGGACGGATCGTGATTGGATCGCGGGACGGATCGTGATGAGATCGCGGGACGCTCGGCGATTTGGATCGCGAAGATGTTCGACTACACCAACCGCGTTTCTTAACGCTTCCCGCTTAGCGATCTACAAGGGTATGTAGATCCACTCTCCCTCTCGTAGATGCTCATCACCATGGATAGGTTTGCGTGTGCGTAGGAAAATTTTTGTTTCCCATGCGACGTTCCCCAACACAAGGATGCAAATGCTAAGACTTTGCTTGATGGTGCGAGCGGGAACCATTTGATGACTTGACATGAGATACAATTTCAGTTGTGTCAGGCTTGTGCTGAAGAGATCACCAAAGCCATTATTGTTGATATTGGAGACAAAAAGTTTTCTTTACTTGTGGATGATTCCAGAGATGCATCTATAAAGGAGCAAATAGCTATGGTTTAAAGGTTAGCAACTTCGTATCTGTTATGTTAATTGTATTTTTGTTCTTTAGTAATAGTAATAACTAATTGTTGGTTACATGTTCTTCTTCTCCCATGTAGGTATGTCAACGGTCATGGGTATACAATTGAGATATTGAAAGAGATAAATGACTTTTGTGTTAAACACAACATTGTATTGCCTAACATGGATGATGCAATACCAGCTCGAGGTCGTTCAAGGTGGCATGGTTGTCAAATGGTAACTTATTATCACTGCTTCAGATATGAAATATTCAATGGTGTGCATTACCAAATTATTGTTGAGTTAAATAATTGTTTTGCCCAACGATCAACTCAATTGTTGAGATGCATTGCTTGTCTTGGTCCAAGGAACTCACTTTCTAATTTTGATGAGGATAAAATTGTAAAGTTGCTGAGTTGTATGCTGATGACTTCTCTGTAAATGCGATTTCCTTTGTCCTTGGAAACCAATTTGAAACATTCATTGCCGTTGTGAGAGCTAATCCATATTTTGAATGTTGTAATGACCTTGGTAATCATGTTGTGAAGATGGTTCAGACTGGTAGACACACTGTATTTTCCTTTGGTATATCGATTGATAGAGTTGGCATTGATTTTGCCGGTTGCAACATCATCAATGGAAAGAGCTTTCTCAGCTATGAGTATTATCAAGACCGAATTGGGAAATAAGATGGGCGATGATTGGCTCAGTTATAACATGATATGCTATATTGAGTGAGATGTATTTCCAAGTATTCCCGATGATGATATTTTATATCGCTTTCAAGCGTATAAGGATCGCATAGGGTTTTACCTCCTCATATAGGTAAGATTTCAGTTTTAATTAATCATTATTATTTCACTATGCTTATGTCTTTTCTTATGAAATTGCACTTTTCATGCCTTCAAGGTGTTGCTTCTTCTTCTACTATTAATCAGTTTATGTCTCCCATAATTTGTGTCTCCCATAATTTGTTTGTTGCCACATATGGCCTTTTTTCAAATGTCATCATGTGTTTTTTGGGTAGTTATAAGATCCAAAGTTTTTCCATGTTGTCGAAAGAAAATTTTGGGCCCGGGCTTTGCTTCAATTCTAGCTTCGCCATTGCGCCCTCCCTCCCTCCCTCTCTCTCTCTCTGAATCTACTATTTTTTTCCTTTCGAGGTTTTGCCAATACATGGATGCGTGGTTATTGATGGTTTCTTTCGTATTCAATATGGTTTTGGCGAGGTGTTCATTTACAATCCGAATCGGCGTGGTATGAAAGAAATATGGATTGTGTGGTATTTATTAAGGTTGCACCCTAAATAGCATTAAAAAATATTTAACAGGGAAAATAATGTCATATTTAGATTCTACACATTTGCTAATCAAATTTCATATACAACATGTTAAATTTGAAGTTATGGTTTTGGTGATGTGTTCATTTGCAATCCAGATCAACATTGGTATGAAAGAAAGATAAGGATTGTGTAATGTTGATTAAGGTTGCACCCTAAATAACATTTAAAAAATATTTAACAAGTAAAATAACATCATATTCAAATTCTACATATTTTCTAATTAAATTTCATATATAACATGTTAAAATTGGAGTTATGGTTTAAAACATACGAATATTGTAGAAAAGCATTTGTTTTAGATGACTGTGGGTTGATTAACCCAAATACCAGGGATTTTTTTTGCAAAAAATCATTTGTTTTACATTTAACTTAAATAAGTACCGAGGGTAAATTATTAGGAAAGGTGGGTGGTTTTCTATAAATTACAAAAAAGATTCATTTTATTCTGACTTAAAAGTGGAATTTGAGTTAATTAACTAGAAAGGTAAGGGGTTTTCTGCAAAAAGCAAGATGGACGGAAGAAACACTTCTTCCTTTATTAGTAGGTATAGATGAAATTGAATCCAGAATCTGAAGTAAACAATTATTTTGAATTAGTTTTGGCAGTGAAGCCAACTTTACTAGTGAAATTGAATTTGAAACACAACTATTTTGAATCAGCTTTACTAGTAAAGCTCTATTTGGATTCATGCCATCTTTAGTGCAATTTGCTGAAGTACATCAAAGTGTACTTGTTGACAAACCTGATTATGCAAATTAGCTTTGCCACTCAAGCAAATTTAGAGGTGATTTGAATCTAATTAAAGCTGAAACAAACATGGCCTTATATCAGAGCGAACCGGCTTTGTCATTGAAGGGAATCCATGGGGGATTCACATCCAATCAAAGCTAAAACAAACATGGCTTTATATAACGGGTTAGGGTGTATTTTGGGGAGCAACTAATCAAGACGTACTCCTTGGAGGGGCTCCCGCAGGTATCACTTTCTTAGCCCTAGGAGTTCACCAAGTGGTGCGCCCAGCTGTCGTCACTTGTTGTGTGATGTGCGCATCCTCATGATTTTGTTTCTGCACGTGTTTTCAAGTTTATTTTTTGTTTGGACTTTTGTATTTGTTTTGTTTTCCTAGATTTTTTTTTCGGGAAGCGATGCTTCACAAAAAAGAAAAAGAAAAGGCACAACATGTGCTTCCCGAAGAGGGAAAAGCATGGGCGTGCTTTCACAAGAAGCCTAGCCCATGCTTTCACAAGAAGCACAATTACACTTCGAGAAAGGAAAACCATATAGTTGTGCTTTGAAAAAGGAACCAAAATAGCATGTAGTTTCACAAGAAGCACAACTATTCTCCCCGAAAAGGAGAAAGCACGACGGTGCTTCCTGAAACGGAAAATCACAGCCTGTGCTTTCGCAAGAAGCACAATTGTGCTTTCGGAAAAGGGAAAAGTACAATTGTTCCTCCACCCTCCAAAAGAAAGTGAAAAATATTAATGTGCTTTGAGTTTCTGTTTTGGTTCGGGTTTTTTTTGTTTTTATTATTTCTATTTTTTATTTTTTGTGAAAAAAGTACATCAAATCAAATTAACATTGGATCTACTTTCGAAGATCTTGACGCGAGATATCCAATGGTGAAGCCTTTCTTGATTTGGATGTATGATTTAAGAGATCAAATATTTTGGACAAACAAATCTGAAGAAAGGGAAAACCTCCCTCGTAGTGACAAATGCCGCATTTGTAGTGTCCCACTTGTCACCACTAGAAAAGTTGAAAGGGACCTCTGCAAGAGGGTACCCCATTGATTTTGGCGTATTTGCCTTGCCTTTAGTGAGGCAGAATGTAATGTTGCCTCTGGCAATCCCTAAATGGGGCAAGCCCATAAGCACGCATGCACATATAAGTCGGCCACGCAGTACATACGTAGGCATGTATGATAGTTTTTATTTATTTCTGTGTTTATATTTTAAAATATTCTAAGTACATATACTTAAAAAAAATCTTCAACTTTTAACATTCACCGTGCTTTAAAAGAATTTTATCGCACTGTTAAAATTCTTTTCGAGCATGTTTTAAAAAGTGTTCATACCATTCAATGAAATGTCCATGCATTTCAAAAATTGTTCTTGAATTTTTACAAAATATTTATATGATGTAATTGTTTTGTATAATTTCACAAAAGTACCATTTAAAAAAAGGCTCACATGTTTCAAAATGCTCTTGTATTTTTTAATTAATATTTATACCAGGTTTTGTTGTGAAATTTTAAAAAATTACCATTGAAAAAAATGTTCAAGAAATTTAAAAAAGGTTCACGGGTTTCAAATTTTTTTTGTGATATTCGAAAACACAATTAGATAGTGTAAAGTTCACTTAGATGTTTTCATACAATAAAAAATATATTCAAGATGTATCAGAGAAATGTTCAATATGTATTTGACAAAATGTTCAAACATGCATTTGGAAGTATGTTCATCATGTGGTTAAACAATATTTTGCATGTATACAAATAATGTACAAAGTATGCTAAAGAATTCGTCGGGTATTTTAAAAAACAATTAAATGAAAAATGGAAACCAATATAAAAAGCACACAAAAATGAAGAAGAAACCCGATGGAAGCTTCGAAAACCGGCCCATGGAAGCTACCCAAAACAGAGATTCAGGAAAGTTCTATTGGCCTAGCCCATTAGTTGTAGCACTAGTGTGAGACGGTAGCTCTTCTCGTGAGATATAGCCTATGTTTGGTTCAAAATAGGAATAGCCGAATAGGCGAGACATAATGTGTATCAAACGACGGGGTTTGGAAGCAACTAGTTGAAAAACACTCCTTCGGAAGCATGCGTCGTCACTTTCCTTGTTCTCAGCCGTCGTCACATGTCGCGTTTTGATCGTTTCTTTCGGGGGTTTCTCGCATGCGTTTTTTGCCTTTTAGATCGTTTTTTTCCGGGTTTTTTGTGTTCCGTATTTTCACCGGTCTTTCTTAGCTCTTGGACGAAAAAACAAATTCATCTTTTTTGCGTGAAAAAAGTGTTTCTTGTTTTTTCCGCGCGAAGCATGGTTTTGCTTCCGTGAGAGGCACGGGTCTCGGAAAGGAAAAAACGTATTTTCTATTTTTTTCGCGAGAGTACGATTTTTCTTCCACGAGAGGCACGGTTTTGCTTTCGCGAGAGGTAGGGCCGTCCCTCTCGGAAAGAAAAAAACGCATTTTTTGTTGTTTTTCCGCTAGCGGCACGGTGTTGCTTCCGTGAGAAGTATAATTTTGACTTTGCGAGAAAGGAACAACGCGTTTTCTGTTTTTTTCGCGAGAGACAAGATTTTGCTTCTGCGAGAGGCACGGTTTTGTTTCCACGAGAGGCACAATTTTGACTTTGCGCTGTGCCTCTAAAAAATGCGTTCTTTGTTTTTTTGCGAGAGGCACGGATTTGTGAGAGACATGGTTTTATCTTTGCGAGAGGCACGACCGTGCCTCTCGAAAACGAAAAAATGCGTGTGTTTTTTTGTTTTTGTTTCTATTGCGAGAGGCACAGTTTTTTCGTGTGGGTTTTTAATGAAAATAAAGTTCGTCGAAACCTATCAACATATTGTCTAGTTTTGAAGATCTCAACGCAAAAAACCCAACGATGAAAATGGTCCGAGATTTGGACGCACAGTTTAGAAGATAAAACGTTTTGAAAATACAGATCTACGATAAAAGAAAAACCCACAGATTTCGAAAAATGATACGCATGCAGTACGACATTTGTGGCAAACTGAAAAGGTGGAAGTGAGCTTTGAAAATAGTACTCCTCAATTAGTGATTTCGACGAGGGTTCTGTTGGAAAACCGTATTCGCCGCTTTGTCGGGCATTCGCAAAGGACAAAGATGCTAACAATGCGAGATGAGCGGGACAGTTCCAATGAGCCGGTTTTTCTTTTTCATTTCTTATTCCGTTTCTGTTTCTTTTTCGTTTTTTCTGTTTCGTTTTCGTTTTTCTTTTCTAAGCATTTTCTGTTTTCTTTCTTTTTTCCCTTTTTAATTTCTTTGTTTCGTTTTTCCTTTGTCTTCCTTTTTTATTTCATTTTTCTTTTATTTTTCAACAAATCTTCAGAAAATTTAAATAATATTGGCATTATACAAACTTTGTTCGTACTTTAAAAATGTTGTTGTTTGCAATTTTTGTTCACAAATCCAAAGAAACAAGAATGTTCATATTTTTTCTGTTTTTCAAGAAATGTTCGAAAATTTGAGAAGTACGAATTTCAAGTTTTAAAAATGTTTGTATTTAATTTTTGTTCAAGAATTGAGAAAATGTTTGGGAATTTCAAAAGATGAACCCATCTTCGAAATTTGATCTCAAATTCAAAACATGTTCATGTTTTTGAAAATTGTTCTTAAGATAACAAAATGTTTCGTGGATCTCAAGAAAATGATCGCCCTTGAATTTTTGTTCACAATTTTCAAAATATTTTCTTGAATTTTACTTTACAAATATGATCACGAATAAATAAAGGCATGTTTTCAAAATGTTTTCACCAATTCAATAGAATTTCAGGAATTTGCCCACATTGCGAAAATGCGTTTTGATTTTCTTAGAAATAACTCCAAAAAATAAAAAATTGTTCAACATATTCAGAAAATGATGGAAAATTCCCATATTTGTCCACATTTTCTAAAAATGTTCAGAAGTTTGAAAAAAATCATCTTTTCAAAATGTCTTGGAAGCTCAAAATTGTCTTCAAGTTTTCCAAAAAATGTTTGCAACTGAAAACAAATGTTCGAAATATCAAATTTTTTTCATTTTTGAAACTAACTTCATAATCGAGAAATTTTCTTATTCTTTTCGAAAAATGTTCTTAATTATAAAAAACGTTATAAATTTCAAAACATATTCATTTTTTAAACACCGTTCATAAATTCCAAAAATGTGCTGGATTTTCAAAAGATGTTGTGAATTCTTTTGTTCAAAATTTTCATAAGCTGTCTGTAATATTTTGCCGTTAACAAAAATGTTCCCGTTTTCGCAAAATGTTCACAAATTGGAGTTCTAAGAAAAGTTCCCTTTATCGCGAAATTGTTCACATTTTAAAAATTCCTGAAAAACGAAAATCAGCACAGTTTTAGGAATTTTGAACAACTTTTTGAAAACTTGAACATGAAATCGTGAACATTTAGAAAACAACATTCCAACCAACAATTTTAAAGAAAGAAAATTTTAAATTCCCGAGCATTAAATGAAAACGAACAAATTTTTAAAAGAGGTGCTTTCAAAAAGATTTTTACTTTTTGAAAGCTCTCAAACATTTTTTAGATACGAAATGTTTTTCGAAATATGAAATTTTTGCTGAAAGAACAAATTTGACAACAGGAATTGTTTCTAAAATTCCTGAACTTTTCGAAAACACGAACAAGTTTTACATTATTGACAAAATTCAATAACGAGAACATTTTTTGAAATTTTGAACAAAATTTTAAACCTAGGATTGTTTTTGAAATTCTTGAAGATTTTATCAAGCATCAACATGTTTTACAATTGTGAATAAAAATATAAGATTATCAATATATTTTTTAACTTTCGAAAAATATTGAAAAACTTTAAACAGAAAGAATGGAAAAACAGAAAAAATTCAAAAGGAAACAAATGTAAAAATAAAAAGAAAAACGAGAAATAACAAAAAAGAAACGAAAAAAACTCGTTTCAAGAACCATCTTGAAGGTTATGAAAACCAAGAAAAAACGGCTGGAAAATGTCTGGAATGTTCCTACACGTTAACAGACCGGCGCACCGTCAGCTCTCGATCGCCAGCCTTGTGCGAAATCCCTGTCGAGGCCACGCACAGGACAGATTTGTGAGCATTTCGGGTGGGCTGTCCCGTTTAAACGTGTAAGCAATTCCGGTTTTGCGAAACTAGATGGTTCCCAGCAGGGTTTTTTTTCTGGTTTTGGGAACCTTCTAGGAGGTTCCTGAATCGGTTTTTTCTATTTCGTCTATTTTCTTTTTTTGTTTCTTTCCTTTTTCTTTTTCGTAGCTCTTTTCTCTGCTCTTTTTTTAGTTCCAGGTTTCTTTTGTTCGAAAATTCTAAATATTTATTCGGATATTTATAACAGGTTCTTGTTTTGAAAATATGCACCATTTTTCAAAAAATTCGAGAATTTTCAAAAAATGTTCCTGTTTATGTTTTAGTTTCTTTTCAGGAATTTCAAAAAAATATTCTGGTTTTCAATTTTTGTTCACAACTTCAAACAATGTTCAGTAAATTCAAAAAATGTTCTACTTTTCAAAAAAAAAGTTATGTTTTATATAATTGTTCAGGAATTTCAGAACATGTTCCTTTGTCGATTTTCCAAAAATTGTTCGTGTTTGAAAATGTCTATTAGTAATGTCAAGAAATGTTCCTATTTTAATTTTTGTTTCATAACTTAATAAAAAACAGTACTTACAAAATACATGTTTATGTTTTAAAAAATTGTTCAAGAATTTAAAAAACCTATTCTGATTTTCAAACTTTGTTCAGAATGTCATTCATAAAATGTTCTTATTTCTGAAAATGTACAGAAACTTCAAAATATGTTCTCATTTCAAACATATGTTCACAATTACAGAAAAATGTTCATGTTTCAATTAATATTCAGGAATTGTAGAATATGTTTCTTGTTTTCGAATAAATTCTAAATGTGAGAATAATTTCGGTATTTCAAAAAATGTTCTTGATTTTCTAAATTCGTATTACAAAAAAATGTGCTTGGTTTTTTCTTTTCTTTTTACATTTATTTTTCTTTTCGTACTTACTTTGTTTATATTTCCCAAAAAACCATTTTCAAATTTCATTGAAAATTTTTGTAACTCATTTTTCAGGCATTTTATGAAATATTCAATAAAACTTGTGTTCTCAAAAAATATTCGGTAATTGAAAATAATATTTGCATTTTTCTTAATTCTTTTCCGTTTTCGAAAGATGTTCATTTTTAAGGAATATCACGAAAGAAATTGCGGCATTTCTAAATTGTTCGCAATGTTTTGGAAACATATTTTGAAATTTTCCAAATCTAAACCCCTCCTGTATGTTCTTATAGGTTTCTGGTTTATTGGCTAATAGATTGTGTTTAGTGGCCTGCGCTGTGTGAGGTCTCAGGTTCGAGTGGTGAGTCTCTCGGATGATATTTTTTTCTATCATGCGATAAGAGTCTCTCGGATGATTTTTTTTCTGTCGCGCGATAATAGATATTAGGCGGAATGTCTGTGGGCCAGCCCAAGTGGAGTAGTGCCTGTGCGAAGCTCTACCTAGTTGACGCAAATTACGGCATATAGGACATCCCGCAAAGAGCATCCTATATGAGCTCCCGTTTCCATTGGCCGGCAAGGCTGCTTGGCAGTCAATCAAATTGGGCATAGGCCCATACAGAGAAGAGAAAATCCAAGTAAAAAAGAAGCAAAGAAAAGCCACCGAGAAAAGAAATGAATTTGATTTTTTCTCAAAAACAGTATTCGTTAATTTCAGAAATAGTTAGCGAAGTTAGAAAATTATGGTGTGTTGCAAAAGAATTCCTGGATAAAATAGTGTGAGATTGTTTTTTCAAAACTGCATGTTTTAGAAATATGTTGAACAAATCTAAAAAACGCACTTTAATTTAGAAACTATTCATGATTTTTAAAATATACTCAGACTTCCAAAGAGCTTCAAGAGTTCGAAAAAATTCGTAGATATTCAATAATGTTCAGAAATTTATATTCTTCCTTTATTTCATTTTTATAATTTTGTAAAAAATGGATTTATGGAAAAATAGGAAATTTGGAAAATATGCCTATATTTCAAAAATTCTTTGAAATTTTGAGAACAGTCCGTATATTCAAGAACAAATTTAAACTTTGAAATTGCAGAAAATGAAAAGTCAGAACTAAAAATGAAAATAAAATAAAATTAAAAAGAGAAAACGGAACGGCGCCGAGCCTCACCTGCTGGGCTGTCCAATTTGTTGGTGTCTACCTTTTACTTTAGTTTGTTTCGTTTTATTTCCTATCATTTTAATTATTCTGTTTTTTAGACACGGTTCATGTCAAATACTCGTTGAACAAATCACAAATACGCAACGAACCTTTTTAAATATGTGACGATGCTTCTTTATGCGCAGATATGAGAATATTTTATTTTCAATAATATATTTATTTTAGTTCTACATACTTCATGAACCCTTCTTATTCCAAAAAATATATGAAAAACTTACTCAATCTAGACAGGTAGTCAGCTAGGTGCGGCCTGTGCCGTGGCACAGGGCCTCTAAATTTTTGGGGCCCAAAAATTATCTTAAAGGCTTAATAGTATTAATCAAGGGAATAATAGTATTATTCCAAAAAATATCTCCTGCACATCGTCCAACTACCAACACCAACCAGTTCCAAGTTCCAAGACTAGCCAGTACACAAACACAAGCACACGCCTTTCTCTTGACCTCTTAATAGTCCATTTAAAAAACAATTAATAGTAGTATAAATCATACTATTGTGTGATGCTACATTCATAATACATAGTATCATAAAGCAGTATCATAGTTGACCTCATTTATTGACATGCAAGATGTAGGAGATATGCCCTAGAGGCAGTAATAACAGTTACTTTTGTATCTCCAAGTTTGTAATGAATGTTTATGATCCATGCTATAACTGCAATGATTTTTGAGTCTGCAATATCCACGAGGTTTGGAGGGAAACTCATGTGCACGTGTGGTATAATAAACGGTAAATTGTATTCCTAGTCGATGGAGAGATATCTCTGGGCCCTCTCGGTGTTATGGTATCGACCATTGTCTGGCCAGACACTTTGTGATTTGATCACAGGGATGCCGGAACACGGGAACGAGAAAAGAGAACAATACCGGCAACGAGGTAACTGGCATAGTGGACAAGTTGTTGATCCACGGGGATGCCAACATGTCTCACCTCGGGTAATTGTAACATATCGTGAAGCGACAGGAATAGCACACGGCAACTGGAGGTTCACTCGAATATTCATTCGTGTGGGTATAGGGGTCAATATGGGTGTCCACGGCTCCGATGTTGATCATTGATCGGAAGGGGTTCCGGGTCATGTCTATGCTTCACCGAACCTATAGGGTCACACGCTTAAGGGTCATCTATCTGTTGAATACTAGACAGGGAGTCTGAGAGAAAATCACCAAAAAAGTTTCGGACACCGAAAAAGTTTCGGACAGCGGAAAAGTTCCGCAGACAGTACACCGGAACCGTTTCGGTAAAACTAAAAAGTAGTTTCAGGGGTTATCATTAAGTCAAATTGGTTTCGGCACATGCCTGATAATTCTTGGAGGGTGCCAGAATCATTCTGGAAACTTTTGGGAATTTTCCGGAAGAAAAATCGGAAATGTTCCGGAGCTGCCGGAACCGCTTCAGATGCTTTTCGCAGATGAAAATCACTATTTTGGAATTGTTCTGGATCGCATTGAAAATTATTTTAGTGGGGTACTAGAATTGTTCTAAGCCCACATAAATATTTTTAGTTCGACTGGACACTGAAAAATGTCGTCGTGAATAGTGAAAGTGCTTTTTGGATTACTTTATTGGAAAGCCACCTTTTTAGGCTTTTGCTTAAAAGATCTTGGGGTATGACATGGATGGATAGGATCCCCCTTTTGGGGGACCCACTAGGGGTGGCCGGCCACAATGGGGCTCCTCCATGGAGCCCCCACTTGTTCCTTGGTTTCACCTTTTGGGTCCTTGGGAAGGACTCCTTTCCATGTGGTTTTTGGGTTTTCTTGTAAAACCACCCTACCCCTTGGTTTTCCTATAAATAGGAGGTGAGGGGCAGCCCAAACCTTCACCCCTTGCTCTCATACACATGCCAATGCAATGATCTGGCTTCTTCTCTCCCTCCCAGCGAAATAGTTTCGTAGAGCCGAAAGGTTGTCTGGGTTCCGGCAGGAACTAGTTCTGGACGACGAAGCCCTGCTGGATAGATGACGTTGTATGTGTGCAACCCCGTAGAGAGGTCGTAGTTTCGATATTTTGCCTGAGGGCTGTTCGAGTGTCCTCCCGGAGGGCTGTTCGAGTCTCCGTTCGAGTTTCGAGGGTCCTCCCAAAGGGCTGTCCGCGACATCGTCCGGGTGACTGTGTGATCACCTCCCGAAGGGCTGTCCGACGAGGGAGTACATCCTCGCAGTTGGGAGGTTGTAAAATCCTAGCTGCGGGGATCTGCACCAACGATCTCCACCGACTCTTCTTCCGCTGTGCTTCGAGTCGGTACGGATCAGATCAAACCTTGTATGCAGTCTCCATAGTGGTCCTGGGTGTGCTCGCTATACCGGAAATTTTTATTTTCTGTCGCGTTCCCCAGTAGTGGCATCAAGAGTCAGGCTATGAGTAGATGCATGTTATGATCTAGAATACATGAGATGTATGGGTATTGCATAGTATAATTTTGTAGTAGATGAGATCTATTGCTGAAAATTATTTGTGCGGGTAGCAGATGAAATCTGTTACCCGATGTTCCTGTTGCTTCCCGTGAATTTGCGTAGTCCTGATCTTGACGGAATGGTGGAATCTTACAAAGTTCTGGCAATCCGCGATCCTTTCATGCTGCTCCTGAGTATGCTGATTGACAGATCAACGAAGTGCTAACAGTTCTTTGGGTTCCACCATAGTTAAAGAAAGATGGATGTTTTGCAGACGAAAGGGCAATGCATATATGATCTGCACGGGGGTCACGCATATGACGAAGTTTAGTATGGGGCTCGAGATTTTATTATCTCGTGTTTCATACACCCTGGAAAGTTAATCTAGCAACTTGAATTATCATACCTGATGATAAACGTTGGTAGCTGCGGTTTGAGTCAAAACCTTCGAAGCCACGTAAAATAAAATTTTGTATAAACCGATTAGAGGCGTCTAACTTGGTTTTGCAGGATGGTTTGCATATGATGTGGTATAGCAATGCTCATATTCAATTTGATTATGTATGAGATGGCTATATGATGTAATTAACATGACCTGCGTGTCATGATTCGGCATGATGGCTGGAGCCATATGATTGCACTTTAATGACCTGCGTGTCAACCTTATGTAATGCACTTATTTTATTAGCTATAGAGATAGCAATATTATCTGGTGCATCGACAAGGTGGTGGCAATCTTCGCAAAGGTGAACACCGACGCGAATGCCAAAGACGAAGAAATACTTGACTTCTCCGTTAGAAAGGGCTATACCATATCATGCTAATTATGAATTGCCTGAGATGTTTGTCCCTCTTGATGCACCCTTCTTGATTGCGCGGTAGTTGCTTTTTATTAGGGTGATCTCTCACTTAAATATCAAGTAGTTAGTGTTCTCCCAAGTGTAGCACCGTCACGGCACCTAACTTTTCAGGGTACGCCATGGATGCATGGGTACGAACGATTAGGGATGTGTGAGGCGGGTGAGTAAAGACCTCGCAGCAATATCACTTGGTTGTCTTGACGTTCAGGCATGAAAGTCATGAGCTCGGAACACACGCATCGAAAGATGAACAAGAGTCACATGGAGATGTGATCGGCAAGTTAGCCTACCGATTAAAATTCCCGTCATGAGATGATGATTCTATGGCGATGAATTGAAGTCTGGGTCTTGAATCACTCATAATCAATTTTGAGAGATAGTGATTTGAGTGGGAGCGCACCTTAGAATAAAACTGTTTATTCACTAGTGCAAATATCATTATGAACAAAGTCTAAGTGAATTTGTGTTTTCCGTTGTAGATCAAATGGCTCGCAATAACGCATTCAACTTAGGCCCGATTTTAGAGAAAGAGAAGTTAGCTGCGAATGGAAACAACTATGCGGACTGGGTCTGTACCCTGAGGATTGTCCTCAGGGGTGCTAAGAAAGTGTACGTGCTTGACGGACCTCTTCCTCCTAAACTGGCGGCAACTGCCGCAGCAGACATACAAAATGTCTGGGTCACTAAGGATGATGATTACAACTTAGTGCAGTGCCTCATGCTATCTTGAATGAGTTCAGAGCTTAAAAAACGTTTTGAATTCCATAACTCCTTTGATATGATCAAAGATCTGGATGCTCTTTACAAGTTTAATGCACAGTCTGAACGTTTTAACATCATGAAAATGATGGTGGAGACCAAGATGGCTGAGGCAGTTCAGTTGGCGAGCACATAGTCAATATGATTGGCTACGCTAAAAGGCTTAAAATCCTGGAATTCCCACTTCCAGAAGAGCATGTTATGGACTTGTCTCTAGGTTCACTCTCCCCGTCTTATGGCGGTTTTATCATGAACTACAACATGAATGGGATGGATAAAACAGCAAATGAGGTGCTTGCCATGCTGAAAATTGCTGAAGGAGGACTGCAGAAAAATCGCAAGCAAGTGTTGCTTGTGAATAAAACTGCCAGTTTCAAAAAGAAAGGCAAGCCAAAGAAGGGCAAGGGTGCTGGTAAGACTGGTTTCCAATGCAAATCTAAGGGCGGAGCCAAGAATGAAACTGAGTGCTTCTACTACAAGGGCAAAGGTCACTGGAAGAGAAACTACAAGAAGTATCTGGAAGATAAGATGTCCGGGAAAACCGGAAAAGGTATAATTGTTATACAAGTTAATGTCATTGACATTTTGCTTGCTAGAGAAAATTCTAAGTCTTGGGTATTTGATACCGGATCGGTTGCTCACATTTGCAACTCGATACAGGGGCTTCAGAAGGTGCGCAAGCTGGCAAAGAATGAAGTCGTGATGCGTGTCGGAAACGGCGCTGGGATCGCCGCTCAAGCCGTCGGCATTATGTCTCTACGTCTCCCTTCAGGATTTAGTTTGGAACTTAGTAACTGTTATTTTGTTCCGTTGTTGTGTAGAAACATTATCTCTGGATCATGTTTAGTACACGATGGGTACTCCTACAAGTCTGAGAACAATGGTTGTTCACTTTATTGTAAGGATATGTTTTATGGATTTGCACCCATTGTTGGGGGCCTTTTCATACTAAATCTTGAATGTGAAAATGATGTCTTTAACGTGAATGCTAAACGCCTTAAGAAGGCTGATACCACCACCACTTTCATGTGGCACTGTCGGCTTGGCCACATAGGAAAGAAACGCATGCAAAGACTCCATAAAGATGGAGTTTTACCGTCTTTTGATTTTGAATCATTTGACACATGTGAAGCTTGCTTGATGGGAAAAATGACTAAGACGCCGTTCACGGGTCATCCTGAACGGGCGAGTGAATTATTGGAAATAATACATAGTGATGTATGTGGTCCAATGAGCACAGTCGCACGGGGTGGGTATTTCTACTTCGTAACTTTTACTGATGATTTAAGTAGGTATGGATATATCTACTTGATGAAGCATAAGTCGGAAACATTTGAAAAGTTCAAAGAATTTCAAAACGAGGTAGAAAATCATCGTAACAAAAAGATTAAGTTTCTGCGGTCTGATCGCGGAGGCGAATATCTTAGTCACGAGTTTGGCCAACATCTGAGTGACCGTGAAATTGTTTCACAGCTTACGCCTCCCGGAACTCCACAGTGAAACGGAGTGTCGGAACGACGTAACCGAACCCTGTTAGACATGGTAAAGTCGATGATGTCTCTTACAGATCTACCAATATCTTTTTGGGGTCATGCACTAGAAACTGCAGCTCACACACTAAACAAAGCGCCGTCTAAGTCTGTTAAGATGACACCACATGAGATGTGGCATGGGAAGAAACCTTGTGTGTCGCATCCTAAAATTTGGGGTTGTGAGGCATACGTAAAGCATTTACAGCCTAACAAACTCGATCCCAGATCAGACAAATGTTACTTTGTAGGTTATCCAACAAGCACTGTTGGGTATTCCTTCTACCTACCCTCCGAGCACAAAGTGTTTGTCACTAAAGGCGGAGTCTTTCTTGATAAAGAGTTTCTCGCTAAAGAATCTAGTGGGAGGACAGTACAACTTAATGAGATTAGTGAATCTTTGGACACCGTTGATATGGCTAAGGAACCGGAAGTTATTCCGCAAATTATCCCTACAATTGGGCCGGAAGTTGTCGCATGTGATGCAGAAACTTCAGACAATGTTGTAACTAAACCGCGCAGATCAGGTAGGGCTATCTAGCCACCTGAGTGGTTTCATAACGAAATCTTCATTCTTGAAGACGATGAACCTGCGCACTACAAGGAAGCGATGGCGGGGCCTAGCTCAAGGGAATGGCACAAGGCCATGAGATCCGAAATTGAATCCATGTACGAAAACCAAGTTTGGAACTTGGAAGAACTTCCAGATGGCGTAAAACCCATTGGTTGTAAATGGATTTTCAAAAGAAAGACGGACGCGGATGGTAACATTACTATCCACAAAGCTAGACTTGTCGCAAAAGGGTTCACGCAAGAGTGGACTATGACAAGACTTTCTCGCCCGTAGCTATGCTTAGGTCTGTTCGGATATTACTAGCAATTACTTCTTATTTCGATTATGAAATATGGCAGATGGATGTCAAAACGGCTTTCCTAAATGGAAACCTTGAACATGATGTATACATGATACAGCCAGAAGGTTTTGTCGATCCTAAGAATGCTGGAAAAGTATGTAAGCTTCAGAAAGCCATTTATGGTCTGAAGCAAGCATCAAGGAGCTGGAACATTCGTTTTGATGAAGTGGTCAAAGAGTTTGGCTTCATCAGAAACGATGAAGAATCTTGTGTTTACAAGAAGTTTAGTGGGAGCGCAAAAGCATTTCTAATCTTGTATGTGGATGACATATTGTTGATTGGAAATGATGTGAATTTTCTTAGCGAAATAAAAGACTCATTGAAAAGGAGTTTTTCAATGAAAAACTTAGGTGAAGCGGCATATGTATTGGGCATCAGGATCTATAGAGATAGATCAAGACGCCTAATAGCGCTTAGCCAAAGCACGTACATAGACAAGGTGTTGAAAAGGTTCAACATGGAGAACTACAAGAAGGCCTACTCCCCATGTCACCTGGCATAGTGCTTTGCAAGAATCAGAGTCCTCGGACCCTCGATGAGCAAGTACAAATGAATGATATTCCATATGCTTAGGCAGTTGGTTCTATTATGTATGCCATGCTATGTACAAGACCGGATGTTTCCTATGCGCTAAGTGTTAGCAGCCGGTACCAAGGTGATCCAGGATTGGAACACTGGGCCGCAATTAAGGGTATTCTTAAGTACCTCGGAAGGACCAAGGATTTACTCCTTGTGTACGGAGGTGATGAAGAGCTCATTGTAAGTTGTTACACTGATGCAGGCTTCATGACTGACCCAGATGACTTCAAATCTCAATCTGGCTATGTTTTCATATTGAACGGTGGCGCAGTTGATTGGAAAAGTTCCAAACAAAAGACTGTGGCGGATTCTACGACGGAGGCGGAATATGTTGCTGCTTCTGAAGCCTCCAAGCAAGCTGTCGGTATCAAGCAATTTTTTGAAGACCTTGGTGTGGTTCCAAGTGCTTTGGACCCGGTGGAGATCTATTGTGATAATAGTGGTGTCGTGGCTCAGGCAAGGGAGCCATGTTCGCACCATAAGACAATGCATATTCAACGCAAATATAAACTCATTCGACATCATGTCGAAGAAGGTTTAGTGAAAGTATGCAAAGTTCACACGGATCTAAATGTGTCAGACCCGATGACAAAGCCTCTACCACGAGCAAAGCATAAGCAACACCGGATAGCCATTGGTGTTAGGGAAGCCATGTAACTGGATTATGACTCTAGTGCAAGTGGGAGTCTATAGGAGATATGCCCTAGAGGCAGTAATAACAGTTACTTTTGTATCTCCAAGTTTGTAATGAATGTTTATGATCCATGCTATAACTGCAATGATTCTCGAGTCTGCAATATCCACGAGGCTTGGAGGGAAACTCATGTGCACGTGTGGTATAATAAACGGTAAATTGTATTCCTAGTCTTGCCTCTAAGACTGGCTCAAGTATTGCATGATGATCCTGTTTTCCTGATCATGGGCATGGCTATGCCGGCAATTTTGAGGGCACGATGTTGGTAGAACACTTGTGTTGAATTGATCCGAATTGATGTTATGCTATGAGATACATTCGTCACAAGTTAATGGTTAATAACATAGATATGGTTTACGTTTGCATAATTCCTTAGACCATGAGAGTATCGAGTTTCTTCATGCTTGCTTCATGAGCTTTGGGGTTTGTTAAACGTCATCCGTAAATGGGTGGCTATTACGACGGCTTACGGGTTCATGGAAAAGTATGTCAAGTAACTTGATAGATCAAGATTGGGATTTGCTCCTCCGTCGATGGAGAGATATCTCTGGGCCCTCTCGGTGTTATGGTATCGACCATTGTCTGGCCATACACTTTGTGATTTGATCACAGGGATGCCGGAACACGGAACGAGAAAAGAGAACAATACCGGCAACGAGGTAACTGGCATAGTGGACAAGTTGTTGATCCACGGGGATGCCAACATGTCTCACCTTAGGTAATTGTAACATATCGTGAAGCGACAAGAATAGCACACGGCAACTGGAGGGTCACTCGAATATTCATTCGTGTGGGTATAGGGGTCAATATGGGTGTCCACGGCTCCAATGTTGATCATTGATCGGAAGGGGTTCCGGGTCATGTCTATGCTTCATCGAACCTATAGGATCACACGCTTAAGGGTCATCTATGTGTTGAATACTAGACAGGGAGTCTGAGAGAAAATCACCGAAAAAGTTTCGGACACCGGAAAAGTTTCGGACAGCGGAAAAGTTCCGCAGACAGTACACCGAAACAGTTTCGGTAAAACTAAAAAGTAGTTTCAGAGGTTACCATTAAGTCAAATTGGTTTCGGCACATGCCTGATAATTCTTCGAGGGTGCCAGAATCATTCTGGAAACTTTCTGGGAATTTCCGGAAGAAAAACCGAAAATGTTCCGGAGCTGCCGAAACCGCTTCAGATGCTTTTCGCAGATGAAAATCACTATTCCGGAATTGTTCCGAATCACATTGAAAACCATTTTAGTGGGGTACTAGAATTGTTCTAAGCCCACATAAGTATTTTCAGTTCGACTGGACGCTGAAAAATGTCGTTGTGAATAGTGAAAGTGCTTTTTGGATTACTTTATTGAAAAGCCACCTGTTTAGGCTTTTGCTTAAAAGATCTTGGGGTATGACATGGATGGATAGGATCCCCCTTTTGGGGGACCCACTAGGGGTGGCCGGCCACAATGGGGCTCCTCCATGGAGCCCCCACTTGTTCCTTGGTTTCACCTTTTGGGTCCTTGGGAAGGACTCCTTTCCATGTGGTTTTTGGGTTTTCTTGTAAAACCACCCTACCCCTTGGTTTTCCTATAAATAGGAGGTGAGGGGCAGCCCAAACCTTCATCCCTTGCTCTCATACACATGCCATTGCAATGATCTGGCTTCTTCTCTCCCTCCCAGCGAAATAGTTTCGTTGAGCCGAAAGGCTGTCTGGGTTCCGGCAGGAACTAGTTCTGGACGGCGAAGACCTGCTGGATAGATGACACCGTATGTGTGCAACCCCGTAGAGAGGTCATAGTTTCGATCTTTTTCCTGAGGGGCTGTTCGAGTGTCCTCCCGGAGGGCTGTCCGAGTCTTCGTTCGAGTTTCGAGGGTCCTCCCGAAGGGCTGTCCGCGACATCGTCCGGGGGACTGTCCGACTGCCTCCCGAAGGGCTGTCCGACGAGGGAGTACATCCTCGCGGTTGGGAGGTTGTAAAATCCTAGCTGCGGGGATCTGCACCAACGATCTCCACCGACTCTTCTTCCGCTGCGCTTCGAGTCGGTACAAATCAGATCAAACCTTGTATGCAGTCTCCATAGTGGTCCTGGGTGTGCTCGCTATACCGGAAATTTTTATTTTCTGTCGCGTTCCCCAACATAAGACACATAATAGTATAGCATTTAACATGACACGGTATCCACCTATGTTACTCTAACCCTCTCGACTTTAATTGCTTGCCACGTCAACATGTTTGTTAGTCTTAAATGCATGATACTATCTATGATACCCCACTATGGCCAGCTTAAGATGGATTAGGAAATTCCATAAGCATCATCCTCGGAACTAGTACAACTTATTCTTCCATTGTTCTCCAGTTTTTCCATTATCCTTCTAATAAATCACTTCACAAATTCTTCAAAGAAATTTAAGGGTACAATGGATTGATATGCTGCACTCTCATTTGTAAGTTTTTCTTCTCATCAACTATCTCTCTCGTATTATTATTGGAAAGATTATGCTTATAGAGTGCTAAATAAAAAATAAATTCATAATTAATTTTCTATATAAAGGGCCTAATTTCACGCTATTTTGCATCGGGCCCCCGGATTCTCCGGTACGACTCCCTCCGTCCAAAATTACTTGTCATGGAAATGGATGTATGTTGACGTATTTTAGTTTTACATACATCCATTTTGTTTCATTTTGGCGACAAGTAATTTCGGTCGGAGGGAGTAATAGTTAGGCAATTGTGCCCCTGGTGTGTGTCTTCTGACATATTTTTTCTTTCTTTTCTTTTTTTGTTTCTCTATTTATAAGACTTTCACATTTCCACAAAATATAAATATATATTCTTACGTCTATGAATATGATTTTAAAAATACAATTTTATTGAAAAATGCATGCAATTTTCTAAAAAAATACACAATCATTTTCTAATATGTGAATATAATTTCTTTACGCACACAATTTTGCAAATACACGATCAACATTTTTGTTCATACTATATATACATACTTTTGAATATAATGGAATTATTTTTCGTATCACGCAATATACCATTGGTTTTTAACTCACATTTGGCTACAATTTCTTAAACCTGTTAAGCAAAATAAATTGTTCCAAGGGAGAAAAACACACGGATAAATAGGCCATGTATTGGCTAGCAATGTCCGTTTTAGTTGTTAGTTCCTTGCACCTATTGATTGCCAAATAGGAAGGACAAAGACTCGGTAGAAGGCAGCAGGCCGTCCAAATCAAGACGAAGCAGGAGCAACATGTACCCAACGGAGAAAAGGCCACCTTCGTTTCCCTTCAACATAGCCTTCGTCAGCCAACACCGTAGAGCTATTTTGTCTACCGTGGCGTTGGCGTGAAATAGCGTAGCATTGCTTCGAGGAGCTGTCAGAGTGGGCTGGCCTAGTATGGACAGTAGTCCTTTATGGCATTTTTCTTCCATTTCTTATAATATTTTTGAATTCTCTTTTCTACTTTTCCTTATATTTCTGAACATTCTGAATATGTCTATTGTAAAAGTACCTTTATACACAAAAATGAAAAGGTTAATCGCACACTTGAATTTTTTGGAACATATCATTTTTTTTTCTAATGTATATAAAAATTGTAATGTTTATGACAAAAGAGACATCAAAATCTATATATGAAAAAAATTTAATCATGTATTTGAAAAGTGTTAACACTGTATGTAAAAACTGTTCCAGATGTATGCAAAAGATAGACACGGAAAAAAATGTTTAGGAAATTTTAATATGTATATGAAACTTCTTAAACCTTTATTAATAGAATGATTCAGATTTATAACAAATATACAGTTTTTCAAAAGTTTTAATCTAGTATTTGGAAATTTTAAACAGACATATAGTTTTTCTTAATCATTGTATATGATACATGTAAATGGATATGAAAAAACTTGCCATAAAAATATAGATTCGTAGTTTTGTCAATCATGTGTTCGGAAAAAGGTTAAACATGTATAAAAATGTTCTATATGAGAAGAGAAATAAAAATCAATAAAACCAACAAAGAGACAAAAAAATTAAAATGCCCAAAAATAAACAAAGGAAAATTAAGGAAACAAATTAAAAGAAGTAAATAAACAAAGAAAATCAAAGAATAACAAATATAATAGGAATGACTATAAACAAACCCAGTGAGAATAGGGAGAAAAAGACTAGTGAAAACAAAAAAAAGGCAAAAAGGAAACTAAAGAAAAATGAAAGAAAAAAAGACAACTTATATGGATTAGAGGGAGTAACATTTCTTTGTTATTTAGGCCATTTTTATTAAATCAGGGAACATTTTCTTTATCGACAATAGTTTCAGAAACAATATTTTAAATTCATGGACATTTGTTGTTTGAAAAACTTTTTTTGTAATTCATGAGATGTTTTCTGAATTCTTGACAATTTTAGAATCAGCAAACAATATTTGACTTTATGAACTTCGTTGGTAATTCATGAATGTTTTTTGAATTCCAGAACTTGTTTCGAGACCTTGAACATTTTTGAAGTCATGAACATTTTCTAATTTCGTTTTTTTCTGAATTCAAGATCATTTTCCGAATTCACAAACATTTTTGGAATTGAAGAACTAAAATTTAAAGTTGTGATATTTTCGTTGAATATGTAGTTGTATTTTGAAATCCCTTCAATTATTTGAATTTTAGCGGCCTTTTTAGATGCGGGATAGTTGCTTCTCTCGTCCGAAACGAGGTGTGAGTGGGCGGACCCATTGCTATAGATGATGTTCTTTTCTTCTCTCGTCTGTGTGTGTTTCTTTGTTCGATTTTTTCACCTTTTTGGGCTATTTTTTGTGCGTATTTTTAGTATTTTACCTCTTTGTCGTCGGGTTTTATCCTACTGTTTATTTATTTTTTGCTTTCTTCTTACAGTTTTTCTTTGATTTTTGAATTTCTTCGCTATCTTTCTGCTTTTCATTTTCTTCCGTGTTATATCTTTTGTTTCTTCAGCAGTTCCTGTTTTTATATTTTTCATTAGTTTTCATTGGTTTTCTTCGTTTCTTGCTCATTTATATCCGTTCACGATTTTTCAGGGTTTTATTTTTATTTATTTATTTCATCCTTTTCTTTGTTTCGTTCTCGTCTTTCGTCAGTTTTCTTTGTTTCTCTCGCCATTTTTTCTGTTTTAATTCTTGTGCACTGTTTTTGTTGTTTATTCATTTTTTATTTTCCATTTTCCATTTATTGACTTTCTTCTATTTCATATGCTTTATTTGTCGGTTTCTTTTTGTCCGACACATGTTCATTTGTTTCAGTACACATCCAACATTTTTCATATACATCAGCAATAGTTCTTAGATACATGTTCAATGATTTTTAGATTCATGACTAAGATTTTCTGAAAACTTTCATATACAAGATTAACATTGTTTAAATGCATAGTTAACATTTTCTCTATATTCAAACGCTTAATTAACATAGTCCAAATAAAGATTAATATTTCCGAGTACATGGTCAATACACCTTTTCAACCAATGTTTGATTAATATTTTCAAATACAGGATTAATTCTTTTTTCATACAGGTTCAACATTATTTCTATAAATATTTAATATTATCAAGTTGTTGATTTTTTCAGTCTTTATTCATTTTTTAAATGCTTGATTAATTATTTTAAAATATATGATCAACTTTACACATTTTTTTATACATGAGAAATATTTTCTCCCCACACATTTAACATTTTTGAAACATTTGGTTAACATATTTTTCAAAAGAATTATGTAAAGTGTTTTAATACATTTACTTAAAATATTGGAAGTACAAAAAGAAAAAAAGAGAAAGCTACAAAAGAAAACAAAACATAAAAAAGTAAAACGTTGTGGCCTCATGTGCGGGCCAACGGCTGTGTTTGTTTGGGCTTCAGTTTCGACAGATTCAGCTGTGAACTTGTTGTGCTGACAAAACTGCTATGCTGAGGAAACAACTGCAGTGAAGGTTAGCCGTTTGACAACATAACTGTGGAAACAACTGTGGGCTGGTGAAAATGCTATGTTTCAGGAGGAGGGGCGAAGGAAGAGATAGGTCGTGCCTGCGGTGACATTTATGACATAATTACGACCAAACGCCAAAAGGAAAGGGCTAGGGAAACAACTTTAATTGTGAAGTACCCCGAGACGTGGTTTGGGCTGTTACATTGAAAATAGTCCAAAACAGTTTTGGTTTGTGGTTCATAACTGTTTTAAAAGAGCCGTTTATTTCAGTTTCAACTTTTTTCAGTCCAAAAACCGCTCAACAAACATGGCCAACTCCTACCTCCCTTCAGGCGAGGCATCCCTCTGTCTCCACGAAGCAAGAGATAGATGTGCCCCGCTACCCAGCTACCCATGCGAAATAGGTGCTCCCAATTAAGGTGCACCGCTTGTAAAGGTCACTTCCACCTTTTCAGCTCGTCACCTGAGAATTTTAATTTTTGTAAATGTTTTTATTTAAAATAATTTATTTTTTAAATCGTGCGTGTAAATCGCGAACAATTTTCACCATTTAATTTCTCATGTCAAGATTTTCAAAACTAGATTCTTTGTTAATAGGTTTTCACAGACTTTCTTTCATGAAACAAATACGAAATTAACAGGAAAAACCATGAGCAGGAAGCATGATTTCCCCCACTTTCCGAGAGGCGAATCTCGTGGAAGAAAAACATGTCCCCCCACCCCCCTTTGCATATTTGTGCCTCTCGTGAAAACAAACCTATGACTCCAAGAGAAGAAAATCTGTGTCTCTCACTGAAGAAAATAATTGAGTTGGCACTATTGTGCCTCTCTCGGAAGCAAGCGTGTACCTCCACGACAAGAAAACCCGTGACTCTCATAGAATAAAAACAAGTATTTTTTTCTATTTCCAAGAGGCTACCCGTGCCTCCATAAGAAGCAAATTTGTGCCTCTCGTGGAATAAAATAAACATGTTTCTTTTTTCCTTTTCCCGAGAGGCGCAACTGTACCTCCCCCGGAAGCAAACCTGGGCCGCAATGAGAAACAAATATGTGCCTCTCATGGCAGAGTAAAAACACAGTGTTTCACATAATTTAGTTTTGATTTTTTGCCGAAAACCTAGGGAAGAAAGGGGAAAAAACAAAAAGCCGACCTCCCCCCCTGAAAACCCATCTAAAACCCCAAAATGCATACAAATAAATAAAAAAGTAACAAAATCCCAAGGGAGCACCAAACACGCGATACGTGGCCACGACTGCGAGCCCGCCAAGTGACCCGCTCTCAGGCCATCAAAGTGACCCTTGAGGGGCTCGTGCAAGGGGTACCCCTCTGTGATTTGCTCCCGATATACATCTCGTGTGTCGCTCGTACCGATTCCTATATTAGTCATGTTGAAACAATTTTTTGAATGGTATCAACATATTTTTTTAAGTTGCACTAACATAAGACTACATAAATTTTGTTTTTCAAAACTTCAGTAGTTTTTTGTGGAATATATGTTTCATAAAAAGCACAGGAAGTCGCGTGCTAAAATTTGGCCACCTTTTGAGTTGGTTTGCTATTTTGACCTGAAATATTTATTGTACATATGTTTAAAAGGTTTTCAAATACATGATCAATTTTTTTTAAATCAAATTTTTGAACAGTTTTTTTGAGTCGATGTTGAATTTTTTTGAATGGTATCAACATTTTTTAAAAGTTGTAGCAACATTTTAACACTGCATTAACATTTTTTAAACTTAAGTAGTGTTTTGTGGAATATATGTATTTTACAATTCATGAAATATAAAGAAGAGTAAAAGATAAAATGAGAAACCGAGAGAATGAACGATAGTAATGAACTATAGTAATGAACGATAGTAATGAACTAACGAAGCCAAAGAATCGAACAATCAACACTAGTGGGACGGACCATTACCAAACCGCTTCAGGCGAGCCAACGGTCTAGATGGATTGATTTACAAATGAAGGACACAATGCCTTTATATACGGGATTACAAAAAATACTTTGAGTTGCACATCACACATACAAGAATTGCCACGTAATCCCTCCGTCCGAAATTACTTGTCACCCAAATGAATAAAAATGGATGTATTTAGAACTAAAATACATGTAGATACATTCATTCCTATGATAAGTATTTCTAGACGGAGTGAGTACTAGACTTATTACTTGCATGTACAACTAAGAAAAATTCTGGTCAAGTTCCAAGGAAACTAATACTTCCGGCCTAACTTACTTACCATCTAAGCTTTGCCGTCGTTGCGTTGGAGGCAGGGCTTAACCCATACTCTCCCCCTCAACATTGTCCAATGGGTTGGATGTTGACTATCGTAACCTTGTCGCTTAACTCCTGGAACCAGACGAGCCCAAGAGAGCCTTTGTTAGGATGGCCACCTTCTTCTCATCAGTTCTCATGAACTCCACGACCACCATGTCCTTATCGAATCAATCACAGATAAACTGACAGCGGAGATCGATGGATCTGTTGCGGTCGTGAAGCATTGGGTTCTTGTAGAGGGAAATCACCGACTTGTTGTAAAAAAAGATGAGCACATCAGCGACATCTTAATTCATCATCTCGCCAACAAGGCGAGCCAGCCATATCCACTAACATGCCACTTAAGCTTCCTCGATGTACTCCGCCTCACACGAAAAATTTGCGACAACCTTTCGCCTCAACGATTGCCAGCTGACGGGACTGCTCCGGGGAAGAATAGCATGCCAGAGATGCTCTTCCTAGAGTCCACGCCATCAACATGGTCAGAGACCTGTACCTGACCAGGTTCCCGCTATCGCCATGACGATACACGCATCAGTGCATGTGCCCGTGATGTACCAGAGCAAGTGCTTGACGGCCGCGAGGTTGGTTGCTTGTCGGAGCCTCCATGAACATGCTCAGGAAATTTGCAGCGGATGAGATGTCTGGCTGGATATGCACCAGATACCGGAGGCTCCTCATAGTGTTGTAGTAGAACGTTGCGTCTACCATCTTATCAAGGCACTCCTTGCTGAGCTTGCATTGTGCCTCCATCGAGGATTGCACGACTGTAAGAGCACATTTCTCCATGTGTGGTTTTGGTAATTGATGACAATTCCTATGGACTAATGGCCGCCTCGAGTTATATTCAAAGGATTTGTACATAGAAACTTCTTGAAGTCCATCTGTTGGTTTCAAGGAGTTTATATGGTGACCAAGGTGGTATTCAAGGTTTTATCCAAACATTGGTCATGTGAGAGTTGATCTTATTGCAAGCATGTCTTGAAGAAGAAGATTGTATGAGCATTCATGTTTACCTTCAAGACATCATCTTTATGAAGAGAGAAGATACGATATAAGGTTGATCAAGACTAAGTCAAAGAGTGAATCAAGTTTATCAACATACAAACCGTACAAGATGTACCGATAGGTATCAAGTGATCCCATGGTATGGTAAGCATTGTCCATTACGCTTTGTGTACTAACCCAGGGTCTACATGAGAGTTCTATGTGGGATTAGGTATGTTTTTATGGGCTTGCGTCAAGAGGAAGATCTCATACAACCCATGGAGGATGACATCAAGTGGTGATCGTCATCAAGATTGCGGTGAGCAAGTTCAAGTGGAGTATCACGAAGAGATCATGCTTGAATCTTGTTGTCCATTTTGGTGACAATAGACTTGTGAAGATGTGCCGAAGAGTGGCTTACCCATAGTGGAGTATGGGGGAGCAATCAACTAGTCTTCATCGAGCCAACGCAATCAAGAAAGGTGGTCCATCTTGAGAAAGTCAAGATCTTCATCATCTAGCTCAAGTGGACTATGTGCAAGGTATAGGTTTGCCCTTGATAGGTTTTCTATTTTACTGGTCTCATGATGGTAGTTGGGAGCCCGGTTATAGGATCGATTGCCGTACTATCAAGGGGGGCTCTCAAGTGAGTAGCTTGATCGTATTGTTTGCTGAGATCTCAAACCATTTGCATCCTTGCATTATCTTTCTTGGTTCTTGTTTGGTGTTTCCTCTTTGTGAGTTTTAGAGCTTATGGTCATCTTCATGACAAGCTCGAGTTCATCGAAAACGGAGTCCATATGCATCTTCTATGATGTTTTCGATGTTGGAGTTTTTGCTGGTTTTCATTAATAGAGACTTCACATCTCTATATCATTGGCATTTTTATACTGCATTTCTTAAGATAACTCTTGTCGTCATCTATCCAATAAGCTTGAGTTTGCTCAATTCGGAGCTCGTATGCGAAAGTTATGGTAGTTTCTTTCTCAGGATAGTTTCCAGCGCTCAGGCGGTAGTATGACTCGGTACCGCGGTAGTACAGCTTAGGCGGTACTTCCGCTATGTACTACCACTGCTTTTACCACTTATTTTGGAGCTTGTGCCATGTGTGCTTGCTGCCTCTTAGTCACCTACACGGTAGTACCTCCCTGTCCGCAATAGTACCGCTGTGGTGGCTCGGGCACCAATCGTGGGGCACCAGATGCCCTCTAGTCTGGTGTCTGATGACCCTTGCCACCGGAGCGGTAGTAGGGGCGGTAGTAACAAGCGGTAGTACCGCTGCCCCCTTACTATTGCTGGGATCTGCTCCTCCTATAGCGCTAGTGGTAGTACCACTGGCAGGAGCGATAGTACCGCTCCGGGGGCACTACCACCTTCCTGACAGAGTCAGTTGTGGCCAGTGAGTAGATATTCCGTGCGGGTGGAAGTACCGCTCCTGAGAGCGGTACTACCGCTTGTGTGTGGCTAGTGGGCAGGTAACGGGCAGATTCCCTCTCACTATATAAGGGGGTCTTCTTCCCCAATGGTTCTTATCTTTTTTGAGCTCGTGTTCTTCCCCCATCGTTGACCTTCTTCGAGCTTGCTAACTCTCAATGCCTCCAATAATTCTTGCTAGTTCTTGAGGGAAAAGAGAGAGGAGATCTTGATCCACATTTCCACCAATCACTTTCTTCTCTATGGAGTTCTTCGTGTTCTTCTTCGTTATTCTTCCTCTCATTTTCTTCCATAGAATTAGTTGTTGTGGCGGGATTTGGGAAAGGACTTGGGCACTTCGTGTGCCCTTGCCATTGCATTTGGTGCATAGGTTTGAGTTCTCCATGGTGATACGTGGAAGTGAAGTTTGAGCAGATTATTACTCTTGGGCATTTGACCACCCTAGAGCTTGTTCCTCTTGAGTGTCTTGGCACCCTAGACGGTTGGTGGTGCCTCGGAGCTCAATCATTTTGGTGTAAAGCTCCGGGCTAGCGTTGGGGTCTCCAATTAGGTTGTGGATATTGCCTCGAGCAATTTGTACGGGTTTCGGTGACCGCCCCCATGTTGGGGAACATTGCATGGGAAACAAAAAATTTCCTACGCTTCACCAAGATCAATCTAGGATATGAACATCTACGAGAGGAGAGATTAGATCCACATACCCTTGTAGATCACAAAGCGAAAGCATTAAGAAACGAGGTGAAGTATTCGAACGTATTCGCGATCCAAATCGCAATCCATCTCGCAAACTCCCGATCTAGCGCCGAACGGACGACACCTCTACGTTCAACACATGTGCAGCTTGATGACGCCTTCACCACCTCGATCCAGCGAGCGATGGTGAAGTATAGATGAGTTCCGACAGCATGATGACGTGGTGACGGTGGTGGTGAAGAACAATCTCCATAGGGCTTCGCCAAGCACAACAGAAACTATAATAGAGGATGAACTAGAGGTGATGGGGTTGCTGACATAGGGCTTGGGGAAATATTGATTTGCTCCGGGTGCTAGCCCTGTCCCTCTATTTGTTTGTTGAGCCCCGGGGTCGTTTCTTGGAGAAAGAGCCTCCTCAAAGTCGGTTTGGCACACAAGGCAATAGTCCTCCTCGGACTCTAGGACCAGACGCCAGGGTCCCTGGCGTCTGGCCCGTGGCCTTCGCAAAACTCCTTTCGCACCTTCCTAAAGCCTCATGGACTTTACCCCTTGGCCCAAATAAAGTGTTCTCATACCCGAGCATTTCGGGAAACATCCAAAACCCCTCCCGATGAATTCCGGAGCCCTTTTGGAGACCAAACACTATTACCCCATATATCAATCTTTACCTCCAGACTATTATGGAGCTCCTCGTCATGTCCTTGATCTCATCCGGAACTCCGAACATCCTTCGGTCACCAACATAATAACCCAAATATACTTATATCATCACCAAACGTTAAGTGTGTAGACCCTGCGGGTTCGAGAACTATGCAGACATGATCGAGACACCTCTATGGTCAATAACCAATAGTGGGACTGGATGCCCATATTGGTTCCTACATATTCTGTTGGGGAACGTCGCATGGGAAACAAAAATTTTCCTACGTTCACGCAAGACCTATCCATGGTGATGAGCATCTACGAGAGGGAGAGTGGATCTATGTACCCTTGTAGATCTCTAAGCGGGAAGCGTTAAGAAACGCAGTTGGTGTAGTCGAACGTATTCGCGATCCAAATCGCCGAGCGTCCCGTGATCCAATCACGATCCGTCCCGATCAAGCACCGAACGAACGACACCTCCGCGTTCAGCACACGTATAACTTGATGACGATCTTGATGGGGAACGTCGCATGGGAAACAAAATTTTTCCTACGCACACGTAGATCTATCCATGGTGATGAGCATCTACGAGAGGGAGAGTGGATCTACATACGCTTGTAGATCACTAAGCAGGAAGCGTTAAGAAACGCGATTGGTGTAGTCGAACATCTTCGCGATCCAAATCACCGAGCGTCCCGCGATCTCATCACGATCCGTCCCGCGATCCTAATCACGATCCGTCCCGCGAACACATCACGATCCGTCTCACGAACTCATCACGATCCGTCCCACGATCTCATCATGATCCGTCTCGTGAACTCATCATGATCCGTCGCATGAACTCATCACGATCCGTCCCGCGAACTCATCACGTTCCGTCCCGCGATCTTGATCACGGTCCTTCCGATCTAGCGCCGAACGGACGGCACCTCCGCGTTCAGCACACGTGCAGCTTGATGACGATCTCCACCATCTTGATCCAGCAAGAGGAAGTGGAGAGGAAGAAGAGTTCACCGGCAGCATGACGGCGCTCCGGCGATGGTGGTGGAGCAATTCCGGCAGGGCTTCGCCTAAGCACTGCGGAAATCCAATCTAGAGGAGCACCGATGGAACGGGTAGCACGTGGCCGTAAAATCAAGTGCAAAACACCCAATACCACCAGTATATATAAGAGGGAGGGAGGAGGAGGGCTGGCACACAAGGCTACCTTGCGCAAGGATGAGAGGAAGAATCCTCCTCCAATCCTAGTAGGACTAGGATTCCTCCTTTCCTACTTGGAATCTCTTTCCACCTTGTGTTTTTTCTTTCTCTTTCAACTCCAGCCGCATGGGCCTCTTAGAGGACTTCCACCAGCCCACTAAGGGCTGGTTTCCAACCTCCCATAGCCCATGTAGCCTCTTGGGTCGAAATACCTCTCCCGATGGTCCCCCGGTACACTATCGACACTCCCGGTACACTACCGATGAGCCCAAAACTTTTCTGGCGACCAAAATAGGACTTCCTATATATGAATATTTACCCCCGGACCATTCCGGAGCTCCCCGTGACGTCCGGGATCTCATCCGGGACTCCGAACAACCTTCGGTCACCACCATACATAACTCTATACTAACGAAACGTCACCAAACCTTAAGTGTGCAGACCCTGCGGGTTCGAGAACTATGTAGACATGACCGAGACACCTCTACGGACAATAACCAATAGCGGGACCTTGATGACCATATTGGTTCCTAAATATTCTACAAAGATCTTTATCGGTCGAACCTCTATGTCAAGGATTCAGTTAATCCCGTATGATGTTCCCTTTGTTCTTCGGTATGTTACTTGCTCGAGATTCGATCGTCGGTATCTCCATACCTAGTTCAAACTCGTTACCGGCAAGTCTCTTTACTCGTTACGTAATACAAAATCCCGTGACTAACACTTAGTCACATTGCTTGCAAGGCTTGTTGTGATGTTGTATTATCGAGTGGGCCCTGAGATACCTCTCCGTCACACGGAGTAACAAATCCTAGTCTTGATCCATGCCAACTTAACAGACACCCTCAGAGATACCTGTAGAGCACCTTTATAGTCACCGAGTTACGTTGCGACGTTTGATACACACAAGGTATTCCTCCGGTGTCAGTGAGTTGCATGATCTCATGGTCATAGGAACATATACTTGACATGCACAAAACAGTAGCAATAAACTGACACGATCATATGCTACGTTCGTAGTTTGGGTCTTGTCCATCACATCATTCTCCTAATGATGTGATCCCACTATCAAATGACATCTCATGTCCATGACTAGGAAACCATAGCCATCTTTGATCAACGAGCTAGTCTATTAGAGGCATACTAGGGACATGGTGTTGTCTATGTATCCACAGATGTATCTGAGTTTCCGATTAATACAATTATAGCATGGATAATAAACAATTATCATGAACAAGGAAATATGATAATAACCAATTTATTATTGCCTCTAGGGCATATTTCCAACAGTCTCCCACTTGCACTAGAGTCAATAATCTAGTTCACATCACCATGTGATTCGCATTGTTATGAATCTAACACCAAATGAGTTCTGGGGCTCGATCATGGTTTGCATGTGAGAGAGGTCTTATAGTCAACGGGTCTGAGACATTCAGATCCGTGTGTACTTTGCAAATCTCTATGTCAAACTGTAAACACTACTACCACACTCCACTTGGTACTTTTCCAAATGGCTGCTCCATTATACGTATCCATATTGCTACTACGAGTCATCCGGATTGGTGTTAAAGCTTGCGTCGACGTAAATCTTTACGATGAACTCTTTATCACCTCCATAATCGAGAAACATCTCCTTAGTATTTTAGTTACTAAGGATAATCTTGACCGCTGTCCAGTGATCCACTCCTGGACCACTCTTGTACCCCTTGACGGACTCATGGCAAGGCACACACAGGTGCGGTACACAGCATGGCATACTATACAGAGCCTATGGCTAAGGCATAGGGGACGACATTCGTCCTTTCTCTTTCTTCTGCCGTGGTCGAGCTATGAGTCTCACTCAACTTCACACATTACAAAGCAGGCAAGAACACTTCTCTCTGACTTAATCCATTTTGAACTCTTTCAAAATCTTGTCAAGGTATGCACTCATTTAAAGTCTCATCAAGCATCTTGATCTATCTCTATAGATCTTGATGCTCAACAAGTAGGTAGCTTTATCTAGGTCTTCCTTTGAAAAACTCTTTTCAAACAACCGTTTATGCTCTCCAGAAATTATGTATCATTTCTGAATAGCAATATGTCATCCACATATACTTATCAGAAACTCTATAGTGCTCCCACTCACTTTATTACAAATACAAGTTTCTCGTAAACTTTGTATAGACTCAAAAACTTTGATCACCTCATCAAAGTGCATATTCCAACTCCAAGATGCTTGCTTCAATTCATAGAAGAATCACTGAAGCTTGCACACCTTTTAGCATCCTTAGGACTGACAAAACCTTCTGGTTGTATCACATATAACCTTTCCTCAAGTAAACCGTTAAGGAAACGATGTTTTGATATCCATCTGCCAGATTTCATAATTGAAAAATGCAGCAACTGCTAACATAATTCCAACAGACTTTTGCATCGCTATGAGTGAGAAGGTCTCATCGCAGTCAACTCCTTGAACTTGTCGTAAACTTCTTTGCAACAAGTCGAGCTTTACAAATGGTGACATTTACCATGAGCGTCTGTCTTCATTTTAAACATCCATTTTGTACTCAACGACCTGCCGTACAACGAGCAAGCCTACCAAAGTCTACACTTGGTTTTCATACATGGTTCCTTTCTCGGATTTCATGGACTCTAACCATTTGTCGGAATCCAGGCCCATCATCGCTCCTCCACAGCTCATAGGTTCATCGTTGTCCAACAACTTTACCTCTAAGACAGGGTTGCCACACCACTCAGGAGCAGTACACGTCCTTGTCGACCTATGAGGTTCGATAGTAACTTGATCCAAAGCTTCATGATCATCATCATTAACTTCCTCTTCAACTAACGTAGGCTTCACAGAAACAACGTCCTGCGCTGCGCTACTCTCTGGTTGAAACAGAGGTTCAATAACCTCATCAAGTTCTATCCTCCTCCCACTCAATTCTTTCAAGAGAAACTTTTTCTCAAGAAAGGACCCAGTTTTAGCAACAAACATTTTATCCTTGGATCTGAGATAGAAGGTTCACCTAACTGTTCTTAGGGTATTCTATGAAGATGCATTTGTCCGCTTTGGGTTCGAGCTCATTAGGTGAAAACATTTTCCACCCAAGCGTCACAGCCCCAAACGCTAAGAAATGACAACTTAGGTTTCTATCAAACCATAATGCACACGGTGTCATCTCAATGGATTTAGATGGTGTCCTATTTAAAGTGAATGTAGTTGTCTCTAATGCATAACCCCCAAATTATAGTAACAAAACGATAAGAGACATCATAGCATGCACCATATCCAATAGAGCACGACTATGACATTCGGACACACCATCACACTATGGTGTTCCAGGTGGCGTGAGTTGTGAAACAACTTTCACATTGTCTAAAGTTGTATGCCAAACTCGTAACTCAGATATTCACCTCCACGATCATATCGCAGACATTTTTATCTTCTTGTCACGATGATCTTAAACTTCACTTTGGATTTTCTTGAAATTTTCAAACAATTCAGACTTGTGTTTCATTAAGTAAACATACACTATATCTACTCAAATCATTAGTGAAGGTAAGAAAATAACGATATCCACCGCACGCTACAAGACTCATTGGATTGCATACATCAACATGTATCATTTCCAATAAATCACTTGCCTGCTTCATCAAAACAGAAAACGGGGTCCTTAGTCATCTTGATCAAGAGGCATGGTTCGCATGTCTCAACCGATTCGAAATCGAATGAGTCCAAAGATCCATCAGCATGGAGTTTCTTCATGCGCTTTATACCAATATGACATTTAGCGGAAGTGCCACAAGTATGTGTTACTATTTAACTTTGTATCTTTTTGGCATCAATGTTATGAACATGTGTATTACTACGATCAAGTTTCAACAAACCATTCTTACTGGGTGCATGACCATTGAAGGTATTATTCATGTAAATAGAATAACCATTATTGTCTAACTTAAATGAATAACCGTGTTGCAATGAACATGATCTTATCACGTTTATGCTCAACGCAAAAACACCAAATAACATTTATTTAGGTTCCTCACTAATCTCGAGGGTAGAGAGAGCGTGCGATGTTGATCACATCAACCTTGGAAACAGTTCCAACACACATCGTCACCTCACACTTAGCTAGTATCCGTTTATTCCGTAGCTTTTACTTCGAGTTACTAACATTTAGCAATCAAACCGGTATCCAATACCCAGATGCTACTAGGAGTACTATCAAGGTACACATCAATAACACGTAGATCAAATATACTTTTGTCGACTTTGCCAGCCTTCTTATCTACCAATTATCTAGGGTTGTTCCGCTTCAGCGACCGTTCTCCTCATAATCGAAGCAGTTAGTCTCGGGTTTGGGTTAGACTTTGGGTTGCTTCACTGGAGCTGCAACTGACTTGCTATCCATGAAGTTTCCCTCCTTGCTCTTGCCCTTCTCGAAACTAGTGGTTTTGACTAACCATCAACACTTTGACGTTCCTTCTCGATTTCTACCTTTCGCGGTGTCAAAACATCGCGAATAGCTTAGGGATCATTATTTCTATCCCTGGCGTTTTATAGTTCATCACCAAGTTCTAGTAGCTTTAGTGATAGTGACTTGGACAACTATATCAATCACTATCTTATTTGGAAGATCAACTCCCACTCGATTCAAGCGATTGTAGCACCCAGACAATCTGAGCACATGCTCAACGATTGAGCTATTCTCTTTCATCTTACAGGCAAAGAATCTTGTTGGAGATCTCATATCAACACGGGACGAGCCTGAGATCCTAATTTCAGCTCTTAGAACATCTCATATGTTCCATGATGTTCAAAATGTTTCGGAGCCTCAATTCTAAGCTGTAATGCATGACGCACTAAACTATCAAGTAGTTATCAGAACGTGCCTGTCAGATGTTCACAACATCTACAAACAACGCTAGAGGGGTTGGCGCACCGAGCGGTGCATTAAGGACATAAGCCTTCTGTGCAGCAATGAGGACAAACCTCAGATCACGGAGCCAGTCCGCAATATTGCTACCATCATCTTTCAACTCTATTTCTCTAGGAACATATAAAATTCAAGGGAGCTACAACGTGAGCTAGTAATCTACAACACAGTTTTGCAAAGACACTACTGACTATGTTCATGATAATGAGTTCAATTAATCATATTACTTAAGAACTCCCACTCAAATTGACATCCCTCCGGTCATCCGAGTGATACATGATCCAAATTCACCAACTCAAGTCCGATCATCTCGTGAGTTGAGGTGGTTACAATGGTGAACATCATCGACATCCCTCCGGTCATCCGAGTGATACATGATCCAAATTCACCAACTCAAGTCCGATCATCTCGTGAGTTGAGGTGGTTACAATGGTGAACATCATCATGTTGATCATATCTACTATATGACTCATGTTCGACCTTTCGGTCTCTTGTGTTTCGAGGCCATGTCTGTACATGCTAGGCTCGTCAAGTTTAACCCGAGTGTTCTGCATGTGCAACACTGGCTTGCACCCGTTGTATGTGAACGTAGAGTCTATCACACCCGATCATCACGTGGTGTCTCAACACGACGAACTTTTGCAACGGTGCACACTCGAGGAGAACACAATTCATCTTGAAATTGAAGTGAGGGATTACCTTATAATGCTATAGTCATCCTAAGCAAAACAAGGTGCATAAAAGGATTAACATCACATGCAAATCATAAGTGACATGATATGGCCATGAACTTGTGCTTTTGATCTCCATCATGAAAGCACCAGCATGATCTCCATCGTCACCGGCATGACACCATGATCTCCATCAACGTGTCGCCATCGGGGTTGTCATTCCCACCATGCTTCTACTACTATTGCTACCTTTTAGCGATAAAGTAAAGCATTACATAGCGCTTAATAATTGACACGCAGGTCATACAATAATTAAAGACAACCCTATGGCTCCTGTCGGTTACCGTACTCATTGACATGCAAGTCGTGATAATCTATACACCACATGATCATCTCATACATCACATATATCACATCATGTAATTGGCCATATCACATCACAACATACCCTGCAAAAACAAGTTAGATGTCCTCTAATTGTTGTTGCATGTTTTACGTGGCTGCTACGGGTATCTAGCAAGAACAATTCTCATCTACGCAAAAACCACAACGGTGATACACTAGTTGCTTTTTAACCTTCTCAAGGACCGCCTTTGTCGAATCCGATCCAACTAAAGTGAGAGAAACTGGCACCCGCAAGCCATCTATGCAACAAGTTGCGGTCGAGGGAAACGGTCTCTCGTAAGCGTACGAGTAATGTTGGTCCGGGCCGCTTCATCTCACAATACCGCTGAACCAAAATCTGACCAAGGGAGGAAGCAATCTAAGCATCAACACCCACAAACCTTTTGTGTTCTACTAGAGATCTCATCTACACATAGACCTACCTCTGATACCACTGATGGGGAACGTCGCATGGGAAACAAAATTTTTCCTATGCACACGCAGATCTATCCATGGTGAAGAGCATCAATGAGAGGGAGAGTGGATCTACATACCCTTGTAGATTGCTAAGCGGGAAGCGTTAAGAAACGCGGTTGGTGTAGTCGAACATCTTCGCGATCCAAATTGCCGAGCGTCCCACGATCTCATCACGATCCGTCCCGCGATCCTAATCACGATCCGTCCCGCGAACACATCACGATCCATCTCGCAAACTCATCACGATCCGTCCCGCGATCTCATCATGATCCGTCTCATGAAATCATCATGATCCGTCTCATGAACTCATCACGATCCGTCCCGCGAACTCATCACGTTCCGTCCCGCGATCTTGATCACGGTCCTTCCGATCTAGCGCCGAACGGACGCCACCTCCGCGTTCAGCACACGTGCAGCTTGATGACGATCTCCACCGTCTTGATCCAGCAAGAGGAAGTGGATAGGAAGAAGAGTTCACCGGCAGCGTGACGGCGCTCCGGCGATGGCGGTGGAGCAATTCCGGCAGGGCTTCACCTAAGCATTGCGGAAATCCGATCTAGAGGAGCACCGGTGGAACGGGTAGCACGTGGCCGTAAAATCAAGTGCAAAACACCCAATACCACCAGTATATATAAGAGGGAGGGAGGAGGGCTGGCGCACAAGGCTGCCCTTGCACAAGGAGGAGAGGAGGAATCCTCCTCCAATCCTAGCAGGACTAGGATTCCTCCTTTCCTACTTGGAATCTCTTTCCACCTTGTGTTTTTTCTTTCTCTTTCAACTCCAGCCGCATGGGCCTCTTAGAGGACTTCCACCAGCCAACTAAGGGCTGGTTTCCAACCTCCCACAGCCCATGTAGCCTCTTGGGTCGAAATACCTCTCCCGATGGTCCCCGGTACACTACTGGCACTCCCGGTACACTACCGATGAGCCCGAAACTTTTCCGGCGACCAAAATAGGACTTCCTATATATGAATCTTTACCTATGGACAATTACGGAGCTCCTCGTGACGTCCGGGATGTCATCCGGGACTCCGAACAACCTTCGGTCACCACCATACATAACTCTATACTACTGAAACGTCACCAAACCTTAAGTGTGCAGACCCTGCGGGTTCGAGAACTATGTAGACATGACCGAGACACCTCTACGGACAATAACCAATTGCGGAACATGGATGACCATATTGGTTCCTACATATTCTACGAAGATCTTTATCGGTCGAACCTCTATGTCAAGGATTCAGTTAATCCCGTACGATGTTCCCTTTGTTCTTCAGTATGTTACTTGCCCGAGATTCGATCGTCGGTATCTCCATACCTAGTTCAACCTCGTTACCGGCAAGTCTCTTTACTCGTTCTATAATACAAAATCCCATGACTAACACTTAGTCACATTGCTTGCAAGGCTTGTTGTGATGTTGTATTACCGAGTGGTCCCTAAGATACCTCTCCGTCACACGGAGTAACAAATCCCAGTCTTGATCCATGCCAACTTAACAGACACCCTCGGAGATACCTGTAGAGCACCTTTATAGTCACCGAGTTACGTTGCGATGTTTGATACACACAAGGTACTCCTCCGGTGTCAGTGAGTTGCATGATCTCATGGTCATAGGAACATATACTTGACATGCAGAAAACAGTAGCAATAAACTGACACGATCATATGCTACGTTCGTAGTTTGGGTCTTGTCCATCACATCATTCTCCTAATGATGTGATCCCGCTATCAAATGACATCTCATGTCCATGACTAGGAAACCATAGCCATCTTTGATCAACGAGCTAGTCTATTAGAGGCATACTAGGGACATGGTGTTGTCTATGTATCCACACATGTATCTGAGTTTCCGATTAATACAATTATAGGATGGATAATAAACGATTATCATGAACAAGGAAACATGATAATAACAAATTTATTATTGCTTCTAGGGCATATTTCCAATAGATCTCTGCCTTCTTGATCCAGCAAGAGGGAGCGGAGAGGTAGAAGAGTTTTCCGGCAGCATGACGGCGCTCCGACGATGGTGGTGGAGCTATTCCAACAGGGCTTCACCTAAGCATTGCAGAAATCCGATCTAGAGGAGAAACTAGTGCAAAAACCCTAAAACCACCAGTATATATAGGAATGAGGGAGGAGAGGCCTTGGCGCAATGGCCAAGCCTCCTTTGGTTCGGCCGAAGTGGGGAGGAGAGGAGGACTCCTCCTCCAATCCTAGTAGGACAAAGATTCCTCCCCTTTTTGCCTTTTTTCCACTTTTCCCTTTGGGCTTTTCTTTCCCTAGCCGCATGGGCCTTGTGTGGGACTTCCAGCAGCCCACAAAGGGCTGGTATTCACTTTCCCACAGCCCATGAAGCCTCTTGGGTCGAAATACCCCTCCCGGTGGTCTCCCGGTACACTCCCGGCACTCCCGGTACACTAGCGATGAGCCTGAAACTTTTTCGGCGACCAAAACAGGACTTCCTATATATGAATCTTTACCTCTGGACCATTCTGGAGCTCCTCGTGATATCCGGGATCTCATCCGGGACTCCAAAAAACCTTCAGTCACCACCATGCATAACTCTATACTACCGAAACGTCACCAAACCTTAAGTGTGCAGACCCTGCGGGTTCGAGAACTATGTAGACATGACCGAGACACCTCTATGGTCAATAACCAATAGCGGGACCTGGATGCCCATATTGGTTACTACATATTCTACAAAGATCTTTATCGATCAAACCTCTATGTCAAGGATTTAGTTAATCTCGTATGATGTTCCCTTTGTTCTTCGGTATGTTACTTGCCCGAGATTCGATCATCGATATCTCCATACCTAGTTCAACCTCGTTACTGGCCAGTCTCTTTACTCATTCCGTAATACAAGATCCCATGACTAACACTTAGTCACATTGCTTGCAAGGCTTATTGTGATGTTGTATTACCGAGTGGGCCCTGAGATACCTCTCCGTCACATGGAGTAACAAATCCTAGTCTTGATCGATGCCAACCCAATAGACACCCTCGAAGATACCTGTAGAGCACCTTTATAGTCACCCAGTTACGTGGCGACGTTTGATACATACAAGGCACTCTTCCGGTGTCCGTGAGTTGCATGATCTCATGGTCATATAAACATATACTTGACATGTAGAAAACACTAGCAATAAACTAACATGATCATATGCTACGTTTGTAGTTTGGGTCTTGTCCATCACATAATTCTCCTAATGATGTGATCCCGTTATCAAATGACATCACATGTCAATGGCTAGGAAACCTTGACCATCTATGACCAACGAGCTAGTTCACTAGAGGCATACTAGGGACAAAGTGTTGTCTATTTACCCACACATGTAATGTGTTTCCAATCAATACAATTATATCATGGATAATAAACGATTATCATGAACAAGGAAATATAATAATAAACAGTTTATTTATTGCCTCTAGGGCATATTTCCAACAGTCTCCCACTTGCACTAGAGTCAATAATGTAGTTCACATCACTATGTGATTTACATTGTAATGAATCGAACACCCATGCTGTTCCGGTGTTGATCATGTTTAGCCCTTGGAAGAGGTTTAGTTAACGGGTCTGCAACATTCAGATTCGTGTGCACTTTGCAAATATTTATGCCCTTTTCCTTGATGTAATCGCGGATGGAGTTGAAGCGTCGCTTTATGTGTCTGGTCTCTTGTGAAACCTTGGTTCCTTGGCCAGAGCAATGGCACCGGTGTTGTCACAGAACATGTTCATTGGATTCAGTGCACTGGGCACTACCCCAAGATCTGTCATGAACTGCTTCATCCAGACTCCTTCCTTCGCTGCCTCCGAGGCTGTTATGTACTCCGTTTCGCACGTAGAATCGGCTACCACGCATTGCTTGGAACTGCACCAGCTTACCGCTCCCCCGTTGAGAATAAATACATATCCGGTTTGTGACTTAGAGTCATCCGGATCAGTGTCAAAGCTTGCATCGACGTAACCCTTTATGACGAGCTCTTCATCACCTCCATAAACGAGAAACATTTCCTTAGTCCTTTTCAGGTACTTAAGGATATTCTTGACCGCTGCCTAGTGCTCCATTCCAGGATCACTTTGAAACCTTCCGGCCATACTTATGGCAAGGCTGACATCGGGTCTTGTGCATAGCATTGCATACATGATAGAGCCTATGGCTGAAGCATAGGGGATGACACTCATCTTTTCTCTATCTTCTGCAGTCACTGGGCATTGAGTCTTACTCAACTTCACACCTTGTAACACAGGCAAGAACCCTTCTTGGACTGATCCATTTTGAACTTCTTCAAAACTTTATCAAGGTATGTGCTCTATGAAAGTGCTATTAAGCGTCTCGATCTATCTTTATAGATCTTAATGCCTAATATGAAAGCAGCTTCTCCTAGGTCCTTCATTGAAAAACTCTTGTTCAAATATTCCTTCATGCTTTCCAGCATTTCTATATTGTTTCCAATCAGCAATATGTCATCCACATATAATATTAGAAACGCTATAGAGCTCCCACTCACTTTTCTTGTAAATACAAGCTTCTCCATAAACTTGTATAAACTCAAATGCTTTGATCACCTCATCAAAACGCTTATTCCAACTCCGAGATGCTTGCACCAGCCCATAAATGGATCGCTAGAGTTTGCAAACTTTGTCAGCATTCTCTGGATCGACAAAACCTTCTGGTTGCATCATATACAACTCTTCCTCAAGGAAACCATTGAGGAACGCTGTTTTGGCATCCATCTGCCAAATTTCATAGTCGAAATAAGCAGCTATTGCCAACATGATTCTGACAGACTTAAGCATCGCTACGGGTGAGAAAGTCTCATCGTAGTCAACTCCTTGAACTTGGGAAAAACCCTTTGCCACAAGTCGAGCTTTATAGACGGTGACATTACTGTCCGTGTCTGTCTTCTTCTTAAAGATCCATTTGTTCTGAATGGCCTTTCGTCCTTTAGGTAATACTTCCAAAGTCCATACTTTGTTTTCATACATGGATCCCATCTCGGATTTCATGGCCTCTAACCATTTCTCGGTATCTGGGCCCATCACCGCTCCTCCATAGCTCGTAGGTTCATTGTTGTCCAACAACATGACTTTGAAGATAGGGTTGCCGTACCACTCATGAGTAATACGCGGCCTTGTGGACCTATGAGGTTCAATAGCAGCTTGATCCGAAGCTTCATGATCATCATCATTAACTTCCTCTTCAACTGTTGTAGGTTCCACAGAAACATCTTTCTGCGCTGCGCTACTTTCTGGTTGAAGTAAAGGTTCAATGACCTCATCAAGCTCTATTTTCCTCCCACTCAATTCTTTCGAGAGAAACTCTTTCTCAAGAAATGTTCCGTTCTTAGCAACAAACACTTTGCCTTCGGATCTGAGATAGAAGGTATACCCAACTATCTCTTTCGGGTATCCTATGAAGACGCATTTCTCCGCTTTGGGTTCCAGTTTTTCAGGATGAAGCTTTTTGACATAAGCATCACATCCCCAAACTTTGAAAAATGACAACTTTGGCCTCTTGCCAAACCATGGCTCATATGGCGTCATCTGAACGGATTTTGATGGTGCCCTATTTAAAGTGAATGCAGCTGTCTCTAATGCATAACCCCAAAATGATAGTGGTAAATCAGCAAGAGACATCATAGAATGCACCATATCTAATAAGGTTCGATTACGATGTTTGTACACACCATTACGCTGTGGTGTTCCAGGCGGTGTCAACCGTGAAACAATTCCACACTGTCTTAAGTGACTACCAAACTCATAACTCAGATATTCACCTCCTCGATCAGATCGCAGGAATTTAATCTTCTTGTCATGATGATTCTCAACTTCACTCTGAAATTGCTTGAACTTTTCAAACGTTTCAGACTTGTGTTTCATTAAGTAAATATACCCATATCTACTTAAGTCATCAGTGAAGGTGAGAAAATAACGATATCCACCACGCATTGTAACATTCATTGGGCCGCACACATCAGTATGTATGCTTTCCAATAAGTCACTTGCCCGTTCCATTGTTCCAGAGAACGGCGTTTTAGTCATCTTGCCCATGAGGCATGGTTCACACATGTCAAGTGATTCAAACTCAAGTGACTCCAAAAGTCCATTAGCATGGAGCTTCTTCATGCATTTTACACCAATATGACCTAAACGGCAGTGCCACAAGAAAGTGGTACTATCATTATCAACTCTACATCTTTTGGCATCAATGTTATGAACATGTGTATCATCAGTATCAAGATTCAATATGAATAAACCCCTCACATTGGGTTCATGACCAGAAAAGATATTACTCATATAAATAGAACAACCTTTATTCTCTGATTTAAATGAGTAACCATCTCACAATAAACAAGATCCAGATATAATGTTCATGCTTAATGCAGGCACTAAATAACAATTATTCAGGTTCATCACTAATCCCGATGGTAATCAAAGAGAGAGCATGCCGACGGCGATCACATCAACCTTGGAACCATTTCCCACGCGCATCGTCACTTCATCCTTTGCCAGCCTTCGTCTATTCCGTAGTTCCTGTTTTGAGTTGCAAATGTGAGCAACCGAACCGGTATCAAATAACCAGGCACTACAACGAGAGCTAGTAAGGTACACATCAATAACATGTATATCATATATACCTTGTTTGTCGTTGGCCGCCTTCTTGTCAGCCAGGTACTTGGGGCAGTTCCGCTTCCAGTGACCAGTTCCCTTGCAATGAAAACAATCAGTTTCTGGCTTGGGTCCATGCTTGGGCTTCTTTACAGGAGTAGCAACTGCTTTGCCATCCTTCTTGGTTTTACCCTTCTTGCCCTTGCCTTGCCCTTGCCATTCTTCTTAAAACTAGTGGTTTTATTAACCATCAACACTTGACGTTCTTTCTAGATTTTAGACTCAGCGACCTTTAGCATTGCAAACAGCTCGGCGACTGACTTGTTCATCCCATGCATGTTATAGTTCATCACAAAGCTCTTGTAACTAGGTGGCAGTGATTGAAGAACTCTGTCAGTGATCGCCTCTGGCGGAAGTGAAATTCCTAACTCCACTAGACGAGTCGAATACCCATACATTTTGAGTATATGTTCACTGATAGACCCGTTCTCCTCGATCTTGCAAGCATAGAACTTATCGGAGGTGTCATACCTCTCGATTCGGGCATTCTTCTGAAAGATAAACTTCAACTCCTGGAACATCTCATATGCTCCATGACGTTCAAAACGTCTTTGAAGTCCCGGTTCTAAGCCATACAATATTGCACACTGAACTATTGAGTAATCTCCAGAACGTGCCTCCCAAGCGTTCTTAACGTCTTCAGATGACATGTCTTCTGGTTGGTCACCAAGCGGTGCATCAAGGACATATGATTTCGGGGAAGCCGTTAGGATAATCCTCAGATTACGGGCCCAGTCAACAAAGTTTCTTCCATCATCTTTCAACTTAGCTTTCTCTAGGAACACATTAAAATTCAGGGGTGCTATTGCGCAACCATTGATCTACAACATAAATATGCAAAGGTTACTTAGACTACTGTTCAAGATAATTAGTTTTAGTTAATCAAATTACTAAAGCTCCCACTCAAATTGACATCCCTCGGGTCATCTGAGTGTCACATGATCCAAATCCACCAACTCAAGTCCGATCATCACGTGAGTTGAGGTGGTTTCAATGGATCATCATGTTGATCATATCTACTATATGACTCATGTTCGACCTTTAGGTCTCTTGTGTTCCCAGGCCATGTCTGTACATGCTAGGCTCATCAAGTTTAACTCGAGTGTTCTGCATGTGCAACACTGTCTTGCACCCATTGTATGTGAACGTAGAGTCTATCACACTCGATTATCACGTGGTGTCTCGACACGACGAACTTTCGCAACGGTGCACACTCTGGAGAACACAATTCATCTTGAAATTTAAGTGAGGGATCACCTTATAATGCTACCGTCGTCCTAAGCAAAACAAGGTGCATAAAAGGATTGCCATCACATGCAAATCATAAGTGACATGATATGGCCATGAACTTGTGCTTTTGATCTCCATCTTGAAAGCACCGGCATGATCCCCATCGTCACCGGCATGACACCATGATCTCCATCATCTTGATCTCCATCAGCGTGTCGCCATCGGGGTTGTTGCGCCCATCATGCTTATACTAATATTTCTACCATTTAGCGATAAAGTAAAGCATTACATCGCTCTTAATGATTGACACGCAGGTCATACAATAATTAAAGATAACCCTATGGCTCCTGCCGGTTGCCGTACTCATTGACATGCAAGTCGTGATATTCTATACAACACATGATCATCTCATACATCACATATATACCATCATGTAATTGGCCATATCACATCACATCATACCCTGCAAAAACAAGTTAGACGTCCTCTAATTGTTGTTGCATGTTTTACGTGGCTGCTACGGGTATCTAGCAAGAACAATTCTCACCGACGCATAAACCACAACGATGATACATTAGTGGCTTTTCAACCTTCTCAAGGACCGCCTTTGTCGAATCCGATCCAACTAAAGTAGGAGAAACTGACACCCGCTAGCCATCTTAGCAACAAGTTGCAGTTGAGGGAACCGGTCTCTCGTAAGCATACGAGTAACGTTGGTCTGGGCCGCTTCATCCCACAATATCGCTGAACCAAAACACGACCAAGGGAGGAAGCAATCTAAACATCAATGCCCACAAACTCTTTGTGTTCTACTCGAGATCTCATCTATAGATAGACCTAGCTCTGATACCACTGTTGGGGAACGTCGCATGGGAAACAAAAAATTTCGTACGTTCACGCAAGACCTATCCATGGTGATGAGCATCTACGAGAGGGAGAGTGGATCTACGTACCCTTGTAGGTAACTAAGAGGTAAGCGTTAAGAAACGCGGTTGGTGTAGTCGAACGTCTTCGCGATCCAAATTGCCGAGCGTCCCGCGATCCAATCACGATCCGTCCCGATCAAGCACCGAACGGACGGCACCTCTGCGTTCAGCACACATCCAGCTTGATGATGATATCCGCCTTCTTGATCCATAAAGAGGGAGCGGATAGGTAGAAGAGTTCTCCGACAGCGTGACATCGCTCTGGCGATGGTGGTGGAGCTATTCCGGCAGGGCTTCGCCTAAGCACTGCAGAAATCCGATTTAGAGGAGAAACTGTGCACTGGAGGAACGGGTAGCACGTGGCTAGAAATCTAGTGCAAAACCCCTAAAACCACCAGTATATATAGGAGGGAGGGAGGAGAGGCCTTGGCGCAAGGGCCAAGCCTCCTTTGGTTCGGCCGGAGTGGGGAGGAGAGGAGGACTCCTCCTCCAATCCTAGTAGGACAAGGATTCCTCCCCTTTTTGCCTTTTTTCCACTTTTCCATTTGGTATTTTCTTTCCGTAGACACATGGGCCTTGTGTGGGACTTACACCAGCCCAAAAAGGGTTGGTATTCACTATCCCACAGCCCATGAAGCCTCTTGGGTCGAAATACCCCTCCCGGTGGTCTCCCGGTACACTACCGGCACTCCCGGTACACTAGCGATGAGCCCAAAACTTTTTCGGCGACCAAAACAGGACTTCCTATATATGAATCTTTACCTCCGAACCATTCCAGAGCTCCTCGTGATGTCTGGGATCTCATCCGGGACTCTGAACAACCTTCGGTCACCACCATGCATAACTCTATACTACCGAAACGTCACCAAACCTGAAGTGTGCAGACCCTGCGGGTTCGAGAACTATGTAGACATGACCGAGACACCTCTACGGTCAATAACCAATAGCGGGACCTGGATGCCCACATTGGTTCCTACATATTCTACAAAGATCTTTATCGGTCGAACCTCTATGTCAAGGATTTAGTTAATCCCGTATGATGTTCCCTTTGTTCTTCGGTATGTTACTTGCCCGAGATTCGATCGTCGGTATCTCCATACCTAGTTCAACCTCGTTACCGGCAAGTCTCCTTACTCGTTGTGTAATACAAGCTCCCATGACTAACACTTAGTCACATTGCTTGCAAGGCTTATTGTGATGTTGTATTACTGAGTGGGCCCTGAGATACCTCTCCGTCACACGGAGTAACAAATCCCAGTCTTGATCCATGCCAACCCAACAGACACCCTCGGAGATACCTGTAGAGCACCTTTATAGTCACCCAGTTATGTTGCGACGTTTGATACACACAAGGCACTCTTCCGATGTCTGTGAGTTGCATGATCTCATGGTCATAGAAACATATACTTGACATGCAGAAAACAGTAGCAATAAACTGACACGATCATATGCTATGTTTGTAGTTTGGGTCTTGTCCATCACATAATTCTCCTAATGATGTGATCCCGTTATCAAATGACATCACATGTCAATGGCTAGGAAACCTTGACCATCTTTGACCAACGAGCTAGTTCACTAGAGGCATACTAGGGACAAAGTGTTGTCTATTTACCCACACATGTAATGTGTTTCGAATCAATACAATTACAGCATGGATAATAAACGATTATCATGAATGAGGAAATATAATAATAAACACTTTATTTATTGCCTCTAGGGCATATTTCCAACATATTCTACGAAGATCTTTATTGGTTGAACCTCTATGTCAAGGATTCAATTATTCCCGTATGCAGATCCCTTTGTTCATCGGTATGTTACTTGCCCGAGATTCGATCGTCAGTATCTAACTTTTAATGACAAGTCTCTTAATAAAGATCCCGTGGCTAACTCTTTTGTCACTTTTCTTGCAAGCTCATTATGATGTTGTATTACCAATGGGCCCTGAGATACCTCTCCGTCACATGGAGTTACAAATCCCAGTTTTGATCCATGCCAAACAGACACCCTCAGAGATACCTGTAGAGCACCTTTATAGTTACCCAGTTACGTTGCAACGTTTGATACACACAAGGTACTCCTCTAGTGTCAGTGAGTTGCATGATCTCATGTTCATAGGAAGAGATACTTGACATGCAGAAAACAATAGCAATAAACTAACATGATCATATGCTACGTTCATAGTTTTGGGTATTTTCCATCACATCATTCTCCTAATGATGTGATCCCTTTATCAAATAACAACTCATATCTATGGCCAGGAAGCCTCGACCATCTTTGATCAACGAGCTAGCCCATCAGAGGCTCACTAGGGACACAATGTTGTCTATGTACCCACACATTTATATGAGTTTCCAATCAATACAATTGTAGCAAGGATAATAAACGATTATCATGAACAAGGAAATATAATAATACCGAACCGATCTAGAGGAGAAACCAATCTAGAGGAGGAGAGAGAGGGCTGTGCTGTGGCTTCAGGTGCATCCGTCCTCCCTCTCCCTCTCTATTTATAGGAGGAAGGGTCGGTGGGGTGCTGCCTTGGCCCCTCCTCCGAGGAGGGCTTCAGCCGAAGTGGGGGGGGGGAGGAGTCCTCCTCCCACAAGGGAGGTTGGAACACTACGGAGGAGTCCCTCCCCTCCAAGGCACCTCCACCCTTACACTTTTTGGCACATGGGCCTATTGGGGTCGGATGCCCAACCACCAAGGGCTGGTGTGCCACCTCTTGGTCCCATGTGCCCCCCGGGGTGTGTGGGCCCCTCCCGGTGGATCCCCGGAACCCTTTCGGTACTCTCGGTACAATACCGATAATGCCCGAAACCTTTCCGGAACCCGAAGATCACTTTCCTATATATAAATTTTTGCCTCCAGACCATTCCGGAACTCCTCGCGATGTTCGGGATCTCATCCGGGAGTATGAACAACCTTCGGTCACCAACATACATAACTCAACATAGCAAATCATCACCAAACGTTAAGTGTGCAGACCTTGCAGGTTTGAGAACTATGTTGACTTGACCGAGACAACTCCATGGTCAATAAACAATAGAGGGACCTGGATGCCCATATTGGTTCCTACATATTCTACCAAGATCTTATATCGGTTGAACTCTATGTCAAGGATTCAGTTAATCCCGTACGCTTTTCCCTTTGTTCATCGGTATGCTACTTGCCCGAGATTCGATTGCCGGTTTCTCTATACCTAGTTCAATCTCGTTACCGGCAAGTCTCTTTACTCGTTCAACAATAAAAGATCCCGTGTCTAACACTCTAGTCACTTTGCTTGCAAGCTCATTGTGATGTTGTATTACCAAGTGGGCCCTGAGATACCTCTTCGTCACACGGAGTAACAAATCCCAGTCTTGATCCATGCCAACTCAACACACACCCTCGGAGATGCCTGTAGATCATCTTTATAGTCACACAATTACGTTGTGATGTTTGATACACACAAGGCACTTGTTCTGTGCCAGTGAGTTACATGATCTGATGCTCATAGGAACAAATACTTGACATGCAGAAAACAATAGCAATAAACTTGACATGATCATATGCTACGTTCATAGTTTAGGTCTTGTCCATCACATCATTCCCCTAATGATGTGATCCCATTATCAAATGACATCTCATGTCTATGGCCAGGAAACCTCGACCATCTTTGATCAACGAGCTAGTCTACTAGAGGCATACTAGGGACACGGTGTTGTTTATGTAGACACACATGTATTTGAGTTTCCAATCAATACAATTATAGCATGGATAATAAACGATTATCATGTACAAGGAAGTATTATAATAACTATTTAATTATTGCCTAGAGGGCATATTTCGAACAGTCTCCTACTTGCACTAGAGTCAATAATCTAGGTCACATCGCTATGTGATTTACATTGTAATGAATCTAACACCCATACATTTCTTGTGCTGATCATGTTTAGCCCATGGAAGAGGTTTAGTCAACGGGTCTACGACATTCAGATGCGTGTGCACTTTGCAAATATTTATGTCCTCCTCCTTGATGTAATCGTGGATGGAATTGAAGCGTCGCTTTATGTGTCTTGTCCTCTTGTGAAACCTTGGTACCTTGGCCAGAGCAATGGCACCGGTGTTTTTACAGAATAGAGTCATTGGGTCCGGTGCACTGGGCACAACTCCAAGATCTGTCATGAACTCCTTCACCGAGACACCTTCCTTTGCCGCCTCCGAGGCAGCTGTGTACTCCACTTCGCTTGTTGAATCAGCTACCACACTTTGCTTGGAACTACAACAGCTTACCTCTCCCCCATTGAGAATATATAGCTATACAGGTTGAGACTAAGAGTCTTCCGGATCAGTGTCAAAGCTTGCATTGATGTAACCCTTTACGACGAGCTCTTGATCACCTTGATAAACGAGAAACATTTCCTTAGTCCTTTTTAGGTACTTAAGGATATTCTTGACTGCCGCCCAATGTTCCATTCCTAGATCACTTTGAAACCTTCTGGCCATACTTATGGCTAGGTTGACAGTTGTTCTTGTGCACAACGTTGCATACATGACAAAGCCTATGGTAGAAGCATATGGGATGCCACTCATCTTTTCTCTATCCTCTGCAGTCACTGGGCATTGAGTCTTTCTCAACTTCACACCTTGCAATACAGGCCAGAACCCCTTCTTGGACTGATCCATTTTGAACTTCTTCAAAACTTTGTCAAGGTATGTGCTCTGTGAAAGTCCTATTAAGCGTCTCGATCTATCTCTATAGATCTTGATGCCTAATATGAAACTAACTTCTCCTAGGTCCTTCATTAAAAAACTCTTGTTCAAGTATTCCTTCAGGCTTTCCTACAATTCTATATTGTTTCCAATCAGCAATATGTCATCCACATATAATATTAGAAAATCTATAGAGCTCCCACTCACTTTCTTGTAAATACAAGCTTCTCTGTAAACTTGTATAAACCCGAATGCTTTGATCCTCATCAAAGAAAAGATTCCAACTCCCAGATGCTTGCACCAGTCCATAAATGGATCGTTGGAGTTTGCAAACTTTGTTAGCATTCTCTGGATCAACAAAACCTTCTAGTTGTATCATATACAACTCTTCCTTAAGGAAACCGTTAAGGAACACTATTTTGACATCCATCAGCCAAATTTTATAATCGAAAAATGCAGCTATTGCTAACATGATTCTGACGGACTTAAGCATCGCTACGAGTGAGAAAGTCACATCGTTGTCAATTCCTTGAACTTGTGAAAAACCTCTTTCCACAAGTCGAGCTTTATAGTTGGTGGAGGGCTCGACGACAGCGTCGGGGGCGGCGACGAGGAGTGGGTTCGGGGAGGAGGGAGAGGAAGTCCTGCCGGGGACGAGGACGGTGGGGAGGTTCGACGACGAAGAGCAGGCTTGGGGACGGCTCGGAGGCGATGGCGTCGGGCAAGGCTCACGGACGGCGTCGGGGGAGCGATGAGGAGCTGGCTCGGGGAGGAGGGCGAGGAGGTCCGGCGATGAGGACACCGGATTTTGGTAGCCTGGCGGCGAAGCAAATAACCTTCTCCCGATGCATGGCTCGGCCCGGGACGAGGCCTCCACTATTTATACGAGGAGGACCTTTAGTACCGGTGCATGGATTGCACCGGTAATAAAGACCCTTTAGTACTAGTGCGAGCCACGCTCCGGTACCAAAGGTCCTCCCCAAAAAATGCGCGGGGCGGTGGACCTTTAGTACCGGTGCGTGCCTCGCACTGCTACTAAAGGTTTTTTAATTCATTATTAATTATTATTTTCAGAAAAACCCCTAAAATTTAGAAAATCATAGAAAAAATATCTATGACTCCAATGGAAATAAATAATATATGAAAAAATATCAGAAAAATATAAAGAATCTGTTCATGTCATTTCCATGCATGTTTGAACAAATTAAACTGCTGTATAAGACAATTTAATATGCCCCATTCAAAAGCACATCATCAATTTTCAACCCTTTCTCACTTCATTTGATATTTTTCATGCATTTCATGATTTCTTTTGAGCTAAATGACCCTGAATTTGAAAAGCAGTACAAATGAACTCTGAAAAGGTTGTAACTTGGCATGAGATAATAATTTCACCCACATAGCAACTTGTAAAGAGTTGAGAGGGTTACGACAAAAACTGGATGCACTTCGCGTACAAATTGGATAATCTCTTCCGAAGTATGAGGGTTTCGGACGAAAACTCATCTATTACAAAGGGATTTCATTTTTAATAACTTATTTTAACTCCATACTTTTTGTGTGTTCAATATGCACCATTCAAAGGCACATCATCAATTTTCAACCCTTTCTGGCTTAATTTATTTTTTTCATGCATTTAATGTTTTATTTTGAAAAGAAGTACAAATTAACTCTGAAATGGTTGTAACTTGGCATGACATCATAATTTCACCCACATAGAAACTTCTAAAGACTTGAGAGGGTGATGGCAAAAACTGGATGCACTTCGTGTACAAATTGGATAATCTCTTTTGAAGTATGAGGGTTTCGAACAAAAACTCATCTATTACAAAGGGATTTCATTTTTAATAACTTATTTTAACTCCATACGTTTTTGTGTTCAATATGCACCATTCAAAGGCAGATCATCAATTTTCAACTCTTTCTGACTTCATTTTATATTTTCATGCATTTAATGATTTATTTTGAAAAGCAATACAAATGAACTCTGAAATGGTTGTAACTTGGCATGACATCATAATTTCACCCACGTAGAAACTTCTAAAGACTTGAGAGGGTTATGGCAAAAACTGGATGCACTTCGTGTACAAATTGGATAATCTCTTTCCAAGTATGAGGGTTTCGAATGAAAACTCATCTATTACAAAGGGATTTCATTTTTAATAACTTATTTTAACTCCATACTTTTTGTGTGTTCAATATGCACCATTCAAAGGCACATCATCAATTTTCAACCCTTTCTGGCTTAATTTGTTTTTTTCATGCATTTAATGATTTATTTTGAGCTAAATGACCCTGAATTTGAAAAGCAGTACAAATGAACTCTGAAAAGGTTGTAACTTGGCATGACATAATAATTTCACCCACATAGCAACTTCTAAAGAGTTGAGAGGGTTACGACAAAAACTGGATGCACTTCGTGTACAAATTGGACAATCTCTTTCGAAGTATGAGGGTTCCGGACGAAAACTCATCTATTACAAAGGGATTTCATTTTTAATAACTTATTTTAACTCCATACTTGTTGTATGCCCCATTCAAAAGCACAGCATCAATTTTCGACCCTTTCTGACTTCATTTGATATTTTTCATGCATTTAATGATTTCTTTTGAGCTAAATGACCCTGAATTTGAAAAGCAGTACAAATGAACTCTGAAAAGGTTGTAACTTGGAATGAGATAATAATTTCACGCACATAGCAACTTCTAAAGAGTTGCGAGGGTTACGGCAAAAACTGGATGCACTTCGTGTACAAATTGGACAATCTCTTTCGAAGTATGAGGTTTTCGGACGAAAACTCATCTATTACAAAGGGATTTCATTTTTAATAACTTATTTTAACTCCATACTTTTTGTGTGTTCAATATGCACCATTCAAAGGCACATCATCAATTTTCAACCCTTTCTGACTTCATTTGATATTTTTCATGCATTTAATGATTTATTTTGAGTTAAATGACCCTGAATTTGAAAAGCAGTACAAATGAACTCTGAAATGGTTGTAACTTGGCACGACATAATAATTTCACCCACATAGCAACTTCTAAAGAGTTGAGAGGGTTACGGCAAAAACTGGATGCACTTCGTGTACGAATTGGACAATCTCTTTCAAAGTATGAGGGTTTCAGACGAAAATTCATCTATTACAAAAGGATTTCATTTTTCATAACTTATTTTAACTCCATACTTTTTGTGTGTTCAATATGCACCATTCAAAGGGAGATCATCAATTTTCAACTCTTTCTGACTTCATTTTATATTTTTCATGCATTTAATGATTTATTTTGAAAAGAAGTACAAATTAACTCTGAAATGGTTGTAACTTGGCATGACATCATAATTTCACCCACATAGCAACTTCTAAAGACTTGAGAGGGTTATGGCAAAAACTGGATGCACTTCGTGTACAAATTGGATAATCTCTTTTGAAGTATGAGGGTTTCGAACAAAAACTCATCTATTACAAAGGGATTTCATTTTTAATAACTTATTTTAACTCCATACTTTTTGTGTGTTCAATATGCACCATTCAAAGGCAGATCATCAATTTTCAACTCTTTCTGACTTCATTTTATATTTTCACGCATTTAATGATTTATTTTGAAAAGCAATACAAATGAACTCTGAAATGGTTGTAACTTGGCATGACATCATAATTTCACCCACATAGAAACTTCTAAAGACTTGAGAGGGTTATGGCAAAAACTGGATGCACTTCGTGTACAAATTGGAGAATCTCTTTCGAAGTATGAGGGTTTCGAATGAAAACTCATCTATTACAAAGGGATTTCATTTTTAATAACTTATTTTAACTCCATACTTTTTGTGTGTTCAATATGCACCATTCAAAGGCACATCATCAATTTTCAACCCTTTCTAAGTTCATTTGATATTTTTCATGCATTTAATGATTTATTTTGAGCTAAGTGACCCTGAATTTGAAAAGCTATACAAATGAACTATGAAAAGGTTGTAACTTGGCATGACATCATAATTTCACCCACATAGCAACTTCTAAAGAATTGAGAGGGTTACGGAAAAAACTGGATGCACTTCATGTACAAATTGGACAATCTCTTTCAAAGTATGAGGGTTTCGAACGAAAACTCATCTATTACAAAGGGATTTCATTTTTAATAACTTATTTTAACTCCATACTTTTTGTGTGTTCAATATGCACCATTCAAAGGCACATTATCAATTTTCAACCCTTTTTGAATTCATGTGATATTTTTCATGCATTTAATGTTTTATTGTGACCTAAATGACCCTGAATTTGAAAACCAATACAAATGAATTCTGAAAAGGTTGTAACTTGGCATGACATCATAATTGCACCCACATAGCAAGTTCTAAAGACTTGAGAGGGTTAGAGCAAAAACTAGATGCACTTCGTGTACAATCTGTTACAGAGATACCATGCTAGAAAATGCATGTATGTCCTTCACATAGAAAGTGATGACGGTGAAGCCGGTCACATCCCAGAGTGGGATCTCGCGGTGTAAGACTTTTTCTGCGTGTTTGTCCCTTGCTTATGATTGCGCTGTAACCATGGAGAATCTTCATCATTTAACAGGATGCTTGGGTCAGTCTTCACTCTGAAGGGAGGGATTTCATGAAACTTTTCATAATCTTTTGACATGTCGTCTTGTCCTCCACTCCCACAATGTTTCTTTTCCCTGAAAGAACTATGTGGCGCTTTGGCTCATCGTATGATGTATTCGCTTCCTTATCTTTTTTCTCCTCGGTTTGCTAGACATGTCCTTCACATAGAAAACCTGAGCCACATCATTGGCTAGGACGAATGAGTCGTCTGTGTACCCAAGATTGTTGAGATCCACTGTTGTCATTCCGTACTGCGGGTCTACCTGTACCCCGCCTCCAGTATATTTGACCCATTTGCACCAAAACAAAGGGACCTTAAGATCAGGTCGATAGTCAAGTTCCCATATCTCCTCTGTAACCATAATATGTGTCTTGAAAGTTGGTTGCATCATAGTGGACACCACTATTTTGGTTGGTGCTCTTTTTATCTTGGGCGATCGTGTAAAATGTATTCCCATTTATCTCGTACCCTTTGAAAGTCGTTACAGTCGATCTTGGTATCTTTGCCAACCAGTACAGTTCATCTGGAACATCGTTGTCATTGATGAGATTTGTTTACAACCAACCGGCAAAAGTCTCCATGTGTTTACGTTCAATCCAGGGGTCAGACAACTCCGGGTTGTTGGACCATACAATATCCTTGTGTTCCTCGATATATGGAGTCACCAAGGTGCAATTTTGTAGAACCGTGTAGTGTGCTTGAGTGAAAGAATGCCCATCCATATTTATTGCATCTTTCTTTCCTAGTGTGCCTTTTCCACCCAGTCTCCCCTCATGCCGCGATTCAGGAAGACCAATCGGCTTAATGTCAGGAACAAAGTCAACACAAAACTCAATAACCTCCTCTTTTCCATATCCCTTGGCGATGCTTCCTTCTGGCCTAGCACGGTTATGGACATATTGCTTTAAGACTCCCATGAACCTCTCGAAGGGGAGCATATTGTGTAGAAATACAGGACCCAGAATGTTAATCTCTTCGACTAGGTGAACTAGGACGTGCGTCATAATATTGAGGAAGGATGGAGGGAACACCAACTCGAAACTGACAAGACATTGGACCAGGTCATTTTGTAACCTTGGTAGGATTTCTGAATCGATTACCTTCTGAGAAATTGCATTGAGGAATGCGCATAGCTTCACAATGGCTAATCGAACATTTTTCGGTAGATTTTGGATTGAGAAGTAATTGCGTCATAATCACGTGGCAGTCATGAGACTTTAGATTTTGGATTTTTTTTCTCTGCCATATTTAGTATTCCCTTTATATTCGACGAGAAGCCAGACGGGACCTTGATACTGAGCAGGCATTCAAAAAAGATTTTCTTCTCTTCTTTCGTAAGAGCGTAGCTGGCAGGACCTTGATACTGTTTTGGAGGCTTGCCGTCTTTTTCGTTAATTCTTTGCTTGTCCTCCCGTGCCTCCGGTGTATCTTTTGTCTTTCAATACACACCCAAGAAGCCTAGAAGGTTCACACAAAAATTCTTCGTCACATGCATCACATCGATTGCATTGCGGACCTCTAGGGCTTTCCAATATTCAAGTTCCCAAAATATAGATTTCTCCTTCCACATGGGTGCGTGTCCGTTGGCGTCATTCGAAACAGAATGTCCGCCAAGACCCTTTCCAAAGATTAATTGTACATCCTTGAGCATATCAAATATATATTCACCAGTACGGATGCCAGGCTTCTTCCGGTTATCTGGCTCACCTTTGAAATGGTTGCCTGCCTTTCTTAAGATATGCTTGATCGGTAGAAATCGACGATGTCCCTGGTACACATTCTTCTTACATTTATCCAAATATATACTTTCAGTATCATCTAAACAGTGCATGCATGCATTGTATCCCTTGTTTGTATGTCCTGAAAGGTTACTAAGAGTAGGACAATCATTGATGGTTACAAACAACAACGCTCGTAGGTCAATTTCCTTTTGTGTGTGCGCATCCCACACACGTACACCTGGTTTTTTCCACAACTGTAGTAGTTCATCAACTAGTGGCCTTAGGTATACATCAATTTCGTTGCTGGGTTGCTTAGGACCTTGGATGAGCACTGGCATCATAATGAACTTTCGCTTCATGCACAACCAAGGAGGAAGGTTGTAGATACATAAAGTCACGAGACAGGTGCTGTGACTGGAGCTCTGCTCCCCAAAATGATTCATGCCGTCTGTACTAAGACCAAACCATAAGTTCGTTGCATCAGCTGCAAAGACCTCGAACTCCCTCTCGATTTTTCTCTACTGCGACCCATCAACGGGTGCTCTCAACATCCTGTCTTTCTTACGTTCTTCTTTGTGCCATCGCAACAACTTGGCATGCTCTTTGTTTTGGAACAAACGTTTCAATCGTGGTATTATAGGAGCATACCAAATCACCTTGGCAGGAACCCTCTCCCTGTGGTGTTCGCCCTCCACATCACCAGGGTCATCACGGGGGATCTTATAGCATAGTGCACCGCATACCGGGCATGCATCCAAATTCTCGTACTCCTCACCGCGGTAGACGATGCAGTCATTAGGGCATGCATGTATCTTCTGCACCTCTAATCCTAGAGGGCAGACAACCTTCTTTGCTTCGTACATACTTTTAGGTAATTCGTTGCCCTTTGTAAGCATCTTCTTTATCATTATCAGCAATTCTTGAAATCCCTTGTCAGTTGCACCATTCTTCGCCTTCCATTGCAGCAATTCCAGTGTGGTACCCAACTTTTTCTGGTCATCTTCACAATATGGATACAAGAATTTTTTGTGATCCTCTAACATGCGATTAAACTTCAACCTCTCCTTGTCACTTTTGCAGTTTCTCTTTGCATCAGCAATGACCCAACCCAAATCATCAGCGGGCTCATCTGATGCCTCTTCTTCAGCTTCCCCCATTGATGCCTCTTCTTCAGCTTCCCCCATTGTTGTACCGGCGAAAGGACAGTTGTCATCCTCTTCTTCTTCATGTGTTATAAGCTGTGAAGAAGTTCAATATGGAAGAAGGGGTTCAATATGGATCAGTCCAAGAAGGGGTTCTTGCCTGTGTTATAAGGTGTGAAATTGAGTACGACTCAATGCCCGACCACGGCAAAGGATAGAGAAGAGATGAGTGTCATCCCCTATGCTTATTATTGTCTATTGTCCAAGAGGCAATAATAAAATGGTTATTATTGTATTTCCTAGTTCATGATAATTGTCTATTGTTCATGCTATAATTGTGTTAACCGGAAACCGTAATACATGTGTGAATACATAGACCACAACATGTCCCTAGTGAGCCTCAAGTTGACTAGCTCGTTGATCAATAGAAGGTCACGGTTTCATGACCATGGACATTGGATGTCATTGATAACGGGATCACATCGTTAGGAGAATGATGTGATGGACAAGACCCAATCCTAAGCATAGCACAAAATCGTGTAGTTCGTTTGCTAAAGCTTTTCAATGTCAAGTATCGTTTCCTTAGACCATGAGATTGTGCAACTCCCGGATACCGTAGGAATGCTTTGGGTGTGCCAAACGTCACAACGTAACTGGGTGGCTATAAAGGTGCACTACGTGTATCTCCGAAAGTGTCTGTTGGGTTGGCACGAATCGAGACTGGGATTTGTCACTCCGTGTGACGGAGAGGTATCTCTGGGCCCACTCGGTAATACATCATCATAATGAGCTCGATGTGACTAAGGAGTTAGTCCCGGGATAATGTATTACGGAACGAGTAAAGAGACTTGCCGGTAACGAGATTGAACAAGGTATAGAGATACCGACGATTGAATCTCGGGCAAGTATCATACCGATAGACAAAGGGAATTGTATATGGGATTGATTGAATCCCCGACATCATGGTTCATCCGATGAGATCATCGTGGAGCATGTGGGAGCCAACATGGGTATCCATATCCTGCTATTGGTTATTGACCGGAGAGATGTCTCGGTCATGTCTACGTGTCTCCCGAACCCGTAGGGTCTACACACTTAAGGTTCGATGACGCTAGGGTTATAGGGAAATGGTATGCATGATTAACAAAGGTTGTTCGGAGTCCCGGATGAGATCCCGGACATCACGAGGAGCTCCGAAATGGTCCGGAGGTAAATATTGATATATAGGAACTCCAGTTTTGGTCACCGGAAAGTTTTCGGGCTCATCGGTAGTGTACCGGGAGTGCCGGGAGGGTGCCGGAGGACCCTCCGAAGGGGTGTGACGACCATAGGACTTCGTGGGCCCTTAGAGGAGGTGTGCCATCCCTTATTGGGCTGTCCAAGACCTTCTAGAAAGGCCCATGCGGTTGGGGTAAAGAGATATAGGGCGAAAGGATTTAAAAGGAGGAGATCGACCTCCCTTGTGGGAGGTGGACTCTTCCCCACCTTCGGCCGAACCTCTCCTCCTTGGAGGAGGGGCCAAGGCAGCCCTCCCTTTCCCTCCTCCTGTATATACCCAAGGGTTTGGGATGATTTGAGACACGACTTCTTTCTCCCTCGATGTAGCCCTACCCTTCCTCTTCCTCGTTCTCCGTAGCACTTGGCGAAGCCCTGCCGGAGTTCACGTAGCTCCACAGTCACCACGCCATCGTGCTGCCAGAGCTCTCCCTCAACCTCTCCCTCCTCCTTGCTGTTGTTCGGCACTGAGATCGGAATCCACCGCGATCTGAATCGCTGCGAGTACGACTCCACCAACCGCGTTCTTGTAACGCTTCCGCTTAGCGATCTTCAAAGGTATGAAGATGCAATCTCTATCTACTCGTTGCTGGTTTCTCCACAGATAGATCTTTGTGATACGTAGGAATTTTTTTGATTTACTACTACGTCTCCCAACACATGACACTATAGAATTTTTGATACCATAATCATAGACTATACAAGTAAGTAAATCGTACACGCGGCTATCTAAATCATACAAGTAATTTTTTAACAAAAAGGTTTTAAGAAAAACAAGAGGCTCACCAAGGTGGCCGGTGCCGCGACGAGACGGTGTTGACGATCAACGGTGGTTAGGACGGGGATGGGAAGGCACCAAATAAACCACACCTACGCATATGCAACCTAACAAGTTAATTTGAGCTCAAATTGCATATAAATCAAACAAACTCCCACATAATGATCACTCCTCCAAAACCTAGCTAAAACCCACAAATCACATATCTTTGAGCATACCACAAGCTAATCTAGAAAACAAAGTTGCTAACCTTTGTGAACACTTGGATAGATGGGGTGCCTTCAAATCTTGACAAATCCTTGGCAAAATGGAGGATGAGCTTCGAGCAAGAAGAAGAACAAGGGAGAAAACAAAGAAATTAGCTTCGATCGGCTGCGGATGAAGCATATATGGGAAGTCTTTAGTACCGGTTTGTTGGAAATATGCCCTAGAGGCAATAATAAATTAGTTATTATCAGGGGAGAAAATAGAGAAATGAGAGCCCCTTCGATCGCCTACGGACGAAGCATATATATAGGAAGTCTTTAGTACCGGTTGGTGATTTAGTACCGGTTGGTGTCACCAACCGGTACTAAAGAGGCACGCGGGGCCCAAGTCTGACCAAAAGCCTGCCACGCTCCATTTAGTACCGGTTCATGACCCGAACCGGTACTAAAGATCCCTTACGAGCCGGTACTAAAGGTCGCCCTGCTCCTAGCCATTGGAGCCGGCACGAACCGGGACTAATAACATCTTTAGTACCGGCTCGTAACCAGATCGAGACTAATGCTTGGGACGAAAGGTCTGTTTTCTACTATTGGGAGCCGTCATTATCTCTTGCCTCCTCCATTGTTGGATCTTCGGAGGCATCCTCTTCTTCCTGACCATCGGTGCCGTTGAGATACGCCAAGGGATTATACCCGACGTGGATTATATCCCCCAACAAGTCTTCCTGTTCTATGTCTCTGTGATCCATAGTTTCTGCAAATATTACGACATGGCAATATACAAACATGAGATATGGAAATCAATACAAGGCATTAATCAATAGTCTCAAGCAGGTGGTTGCACTGAGTCGACGACGAGGATGCATGCTGGCCGGACATCGTCGACTCAATGACTATGCTATGCAAGTAAACATTTAAATATGTAAACATCATATATCTACCTAATATAAAATCGTTGATATCGTCGGGGACTCTCGCTCCCTCACCGTTGATTGTCGAGGACTCTCCCTTATCGACGATCGCCGGGGACACCTCGATATCTGTCACCAATAAAACAACTAAAACAACTAAACAACTAAAACAACTAAAACATAAAACAACTAAACTAACTAAAACAATATGAACACTTAATTAACTAAAACAACTAAAACACAAAAAACTAAAAAATTAAAACAACTAAAACACAAAACAACTAAAACAACTAACACAACTAAATTAACTAAAAAATAAAAAACTAAATTCACTAACACATGAAACAACTAAAACACAAAAAAACTAAGCAACTAAAACAACTAAAACACAAACAACTAAACACAACGAAAACAAAAAACAACTAAATTAACTAAAACATAAAAAACTAAATTAACTAACATGAAACAACTAAAACGATCGTCTTCACCGGGGCTTGATGAGAGGAGAGCGGTGCGACGGGGAGAGCAGCAATGGGGAGAGCAGCGACGATGACAAGGAAAGCGATGATGGCGACAAGCAGCGACGGTGTCGGGTCAGGGCGGTGATGGGGCAGAGGGCGGTGACGGGGCGAGGGCGTCGAGGGCGGCGAGACGGGGAGAGCGTCGAGGGAGACGACGGCGGCGAGGGCGACGACGTCGGGTCACGGGGCGTCGAGGGCGACGACGAGGGCGTCGAGGGCAGCGACAGTGGCGAGGGTGACGGCGTCGAGTCGCGGGGCGAGAGCGGTGATACGGGGAGAGCGGCGACGGGGAGAGCGGCGACGACGGGGAGGGCGACGGCATCGGGTTCGGGCGTCGGTCAGAGGACAGCGAGGGCATCGACAGTGAGCTCGAGCAGCCTGGCGGCGTCGATGTGCTCGGCGTTGTTGGGGCAACAGCAGGTAAAATCTGCAAATTTTCTAACTCGCGCTTATATACTGAGATCTTTAGTCTCGGTTGGTGGCTGCAACCGGGACTAAAGGGCTGCATTACTCCCGGTTACAGCCACCAACCGGGACTACAAGGCCAATTCCGCAGCCCAAAGGGCCGAAAGTAGAGGCCTTTGGTCCCGGTTGGTGGCTGCACCCGGAACTAAAGGGGGCCTCTAGTCCCGGTTAATGCCACCAACCGGGACCACAGGCCTGGCATGGCGGTGTCGAAATTTTAGTCCCACCTCGCTAGTCGAGGGGCGATCGCACCGGTTTATAAGCCCCGCTGCGCATGACTTGTCGAGCTCCTCTTCAAAGCAGGCTATGTATATGTCTAAACTCTGCCTCTGCCGTGTTGGGCCTGCTGGGCCCGCGGGCCTGCGTCGTGGCCAATATTTAGATGGGTTTTCTAGTGGTATGCAGGCCGTGGTTGCCTAGTAGGCGGCATTTTTTATGTTATTTTTGTTTGCTATTTAAGCTTTTTAGTCCCGGTTGGTGCCACCAACCAGGACTAAAGGGTGGCGTAGTGGTGTGGTGGAAGTTTAGTCCCACCTCGCCAAGCGAAGGTTGCCCGAACCTACTTATAAGCCCCGCTGCGGCTGCTATGTTGGGCTCCTCTCAAATTGAAAATAGATGCCCTTATACAGGAAATTTGACCTAAATTTAAAATGCTAGTTAGGCGCCCTAACTAGCACTTTGAATTTAGGTTGAATTTTCTCTATAAACGCATCTATTTTCACTTTTGCCATTTTTATGTCATTTTTTTGCATATTAAAAGTTCTTAACAAAAAAAATACTCTATGAATATTCTTTTTGCTATTAAAGCTTTTAACAAAAAAACTTTGATAATTTTATTTGCATAAATTTTATAAAATATCAAGTTTAATTATATAACTTTTATCGGACGAAAACACATCTGTTACAAAAGGATTTCAATTTTTTAAACATATTTGCACTGAAGAATTTTTTTGCATTCAATATGCACCATTCGAAGCCACATAATCTCTTTCAACTCTTTTCTGACTTCATTTGCTATTTTTCATGCATTTCATCATTTATTTTAAGCTAAAATGAGCCTAAATTGAAAAGCACTACAAATGAACTCTGAAATGGTTGAAACTTGGCGTGGTACCATAATTTCACCCACATAGCAACTTCTAAAGAGTTCAGAGGGTTATGACAACAACTGGATGCACTTCGTGTACAAAATGGACACTAGTAGAAAACATACCTTTTGTCCATAGCATTAGTCCCGGTCAGGTTTTGAACCAGCACTAATGAGATCGTTAGTCCCGGTTTGGGACGAGCATCATTAGTCCCGGTTCGTTCCGGACCTTTACTCCCGGTTCGTGCCACGAACCGGGACTAAAGGGGTGGTGGCAGGCTGGTGTCATCCTGGGGCCCCACGATAACCTTTAGTCTCGGTTCGTGGCACGAACTGGGACTATAGGGTCGTATTTCTTGATTAGCTCTTGCAATGCTCTATAAGTATAGTGATTTGTGGGTTTTAGTTTGGGAGTATTTATATGTGGTATTTTATTTGATTTATATGCAATTTTGAGCTCAAATTAACTTCTTACTTTGCATGTGTAGGTGTGGTTCACTTAGTGCCTTCCCGTCTCCGTCCTAACCACCGTCGATCGCCCGCACCATCCCGTCACCGGCACCACCTTGGTGAGCCTCTTGTTCTTATCCTTTTTATGAAAAAATCATGTTTGTAACATTTAGATAGTTAATCGTATAGTTTTCTTACTTATATGGTTCTTTGTTATACATAGTGGCATGGTTTTGATATCCGTCCCCGTCGTCCCTCATCCGGTTTATGATTCGGATGTGGTATATACTCTCTTTTATAAATATTTGTTGCATTTCGTGTTTATGAAAATTATGCCCATCAAGTTGACATAGATATTTTTATCTAGGAGGTATGTGAACCAGAAATTCCAACCGACATAGATATTCTTGTCAAGAAGTTAAATTTAGTTGAAAAAGAAAACGAGTATTTGAAATAAAAATTGAAAAGAGTTGAAGAAGAGAAGATGAAACTTGAGTTGTATGCGGCCGATGTTGTCGATGATCACAAGATAAGGATGGATGCAATGCGCTTGAACATTAGAAAATTTAAAAAATATGCCATTGATAGTGAGGCTTGGTATCACTATGCTATTGGATCAATTGTTACCTTAGTTGTGATGTTGATCGCATTTGTTGCATTTAAATGCTTTAGCTAGAGAGTTTGTATGTTGTTCTATGAGAACAAGTGTGTTTGAACTTTATGTATGAACTTCTATTCATTTGGTCTTTTCGGTGTTGTGTAATGAAGATGAGCCGGCAATGGATGTACGATGACCGTTGCTCTCCCCAGTTCATTAATGATGTGCATACTTTTATGGTTGTGGCTAAGGCAAACAAGCGGGCGGATGGTTTAATGGATTCTCCATGTGCTGGCTGTAAGAATGATCGAAATTACTCTAACTCAAGAACCATTCACGTCCACCAGTTGAGGGATCACTAGAAGAGTGTCTAGAGGGGGGGGGGGAGGTGGATAGACTACTAGCAGAAAATTAAAACCTAACCTTTTCCCAAGTTACTTGGTCGCCAGATTTTAACAGTTTTAGCAAGGCTAGCAAGTTTATATACCCTACACATGCATGTCAACCAATAAAGCAGCGGAAAGTAAAGACGTTGCACATGAGGTAAATAGATGAGATGTGGAAATCAAACGCAATTGGAGACAAAAGGATTTTTCCCGTGGTTCCTATAGGTGGTGCTATCCTACGTCCACATTTATGGAGTCTTCAACCCACGGAGGGTAACAGGCATGAGAGTCCACAGAGGGCTCCTCCCATAAGGGTCCACGAAGTAGCAACCTTGACTATTCCATAACGGCTTCCATACACGAAGGACTAGCCTCACTATGGGTAGATCTTCATGAACTAGGCGATATCCTTGCCTTTACAAACTTCTTGGTTCACTCCACAACATGAAGTAGGAGGCTCCCAACCGAAACCTAACCAATCTAGGAGGCACCACCCTCCAAAAGGTAATAGGCTCGGTAATGTCGATGAACTCCTTGCTCTTGTGCTTCAAGATGACAGACTCCTCAACACACAATCACTCTCTCACATATATGTCTTGGTAGAAGAGATGGGATTGGTGGAAAGCAACTTGGGGAGGCTAGAAATCAAGATCCATATGGTTGGAGTGGAGGATCTTGACCTCAACACAAGGATATGTGGCTCTCTATCAGAAAACTGATAGGATAGGTATGGAATAGTCCTGAGTGCTTCTCTTTCGAGTAGGTGGTCATGAAGGGGTACATATAGGCACCCCCAAAAATCCAACCATTACACACAAAATGACCAACTCAGTGACACCGATGTGTTAATCTCGGTGGTACTGAAGTGACGAAAAGGTGGCAACTTTTGAATCTAGGTTAGACCGACATAGGAATCTCGGTTGCACCGATAAGGTGACCAATGGTCAGAATGCCCATTCTCGGTGACGCTGATTCAACAATCTCGGAGGGACCGAAACTATGAACTTGCGTAACAGAAAGTTGGCAGCCCAACTCAGTGACACCGGTATGGAATCGGTTGTACCGAAGTGGCTAGGGTTTGGTTGAGTCTGTCTAGGGTTTGGAATCGGTGGCACCGAATGTGGAATGTTGGTTGCATTGATTTTGAGTGTTTGGCTTAGGACAGAGTTTGGTGGGAGATCTTGTGGGAGCCTTTGGTGACAATCACTTGTGTACGTATGAGCATTTTGTTCACCAACAAAACTTTACCCCCTTTTAATAGTATTGGCTTTCCTATGGACTCAAGGTGATTTCTCACAAATATAAAATGTAGAGTCCTCTTGCTTCAAGCTTTGCCAATCCATTTCCTTGCATCTTGGGGTATTCCACAATTTCTTTTCCAACCCAACTCTCCATGGACTATTATCTTAAACACAGTAGATAAAGGTATTAGTCCAAGAGACAATGTATGTTGTCATGAATTATCAAAACCACCAAGGGAGAATGTTGTGCTTTCAATCTCCCCCTTTTTGGTAATTGATGACAACATACAATCAAAGCTTTAAATAAAGATATGCATGAATATAATGAAGACTTTGAGAGACACATGACTCAGATTTGCTCCCCCTAAATGTGTGCAGTCCTTCAAAGGATAGTTGCTCTGGAATGCATGGACACACATATGGATGAAGGGATATAAGGAGTGATGTGTATCTTGGCTATATGCATCAAAATATATGAATGAGATGTATCCTCGTTCAAGACTTCACTCTTGCAAAAATATGTTCAAGAAGCAAGATATCATCTTGATCAAAGATATGATGCATATACTTACCTTGAGTTCTTGAGCATTCTAGTAGTAGAGACACACTTGAGAAAACAATGTTAGGAAACACAAGAGTATTCTACTAATAAAAAGCATTAGAACTCAAAGGATAGCAAGATATGGAGAACATATAAAATCTAATAATCCTTAAGATTAATATGTCTCCCCTTTTAGCATTAATCTTTTAGAGCTTTTCTCCCCTTAGATATGAAAGTGGTAGTTCATCCTATCCCCTTGAATCCCAGCATGTAGATATTGCGATTGGATAGGGTGAGAAAAGTCTAAGGTTAACAGTCAAATAAAATAGGCAAGAACATTATTGAGAGATTGGAATGTTCTCCCCTTACTTTGGTATTATCCCCTTGTTTATATAAGTGTGAACTTTTGATATTCTCCTCTCCCCCTAAATCATATCTCCCCCTTTGCATAAGCATGTAACTCTCCCTTTAGCATGAAGCTTTGTTATTCTCCCCCTTTGGAATTCATTTCCAAAAAGGTCAAAGATAGGAGTGGGTATAAGGATCATTGGCAAGGAAGGGATCCTTGAGAACAAGGGTCATTGAGAGTAAGTTTCATAAAAAAGAACTAAGGGAATCATTGAATGTAACTTCTCTCCCTGTAGCAAATATTAGTCTTCTCCTCCTTTGAGCTAGGGATCCTTGAATAAAGAATTTCTCACCCTAAGTGTTGCTTGTTATTCTCCCCTTTTTTGTGAAGGATCATTGAAGTAACGGAAGAAGGACATATAAGAAAAAACAAATCAGTGACTCTAAGCCAAATAGATCAGTGGCACCGAGATTTTGTAGTGCATCTTGTCTGCAATTTCGGTAGAACCGAGATATCTGAGTCGGTGACTCCAAGGATAAATGAGAATGAAAATAATATGGGACCAAGTTTCTATTTTTGAAAGTGTCAAAAGAAAATATTTTCAAAGGAAAGATAAAAGGGCACCATCTAGAAAAGATTTGAGTGGTCACTAGAAATCATGCAAATAGGGAACAGACTACACGTGAATCTTAACTAGTGATGGGCGGTGACGAGGTCACCTATATTTGAGTATATTGATTTAGGAGCCAAGTAAGATTACTTGATCATAGGTCATACTCTACGTTAAGCTCAAAATGGGGTTACCATTTTTCGAGTTAGTATTTTAATGTCTTCATATCACTTGAGTTGCTTTAGCTCATGACTTGGAGTAAACCCTTTTCAAGGATATGAGAGCATACATTTGAGTGATGTTGATGACGTTGCTCATAGGTGAACTTATTGAGGATGCTCGAGGTTGATGAAGAACATCTAGAGTTGGGAGCAATCCTTCTCGTTCTAGTACACTTGTTATCTACAAGGGTTAGTCATGCAAGGAAGAATAATGGGTATATCGATTTGACATGATACCAATTGAGATTTTGAAATAAAGATCAAGTAAATGTCAAGGATATGTTTTTGTTATCTTCTTACTTCCATCATTAAGAGGGGTTGTGGATTCTTGGTCAAGACAAGATTGCTTATAATCGGAGTTGGTTGCAATCTCGTCGAATGAAGTTCTTCCAAGTACCTACAAATGGTTAGATGCAATACAAGGAAGCATAGGATTCCATGGCATAAGATATCATGTTAGCAATATCTTGGAAGTATCAAGAAAGCTCATGCCCTTGCAAGCATCCGAGTGAGTCTAGCTCAAGTTTGAAGCATCAACGATGTTCAAATCACTCCTCAAGTGACAAAAAGTTTTCTCATCAAGTGGCTTAGTAAAGATATCGTCCAATTGCTTGTTAGTGCGAACATGCTTAAGATTAATATCTCCTTTGGCAAGATGATCACGAATGAAATGATGTCGAACTTGAATGTGCTTAGTTCGATAATGTTGCACATGATTATGACTAATATTAATAGAACTTTCATTATCACAAAGTAATGGAACATTTTTAACATGGATTCCATAATCCTTAGGCGTTTGTGTCATCCATAGTAACTGCGCACAACAAGATCCAGCAGCAATATACTCTTTGGCAGTAGATAGAGATACCAAGTTTTGTTTCTTGGATGACCAAGACACAAGAGATCTACCCAAAAATTGACAAGTACCCGAGGTGGATTTTCTATCAACCTTGTCACCGACATAGTCCAAATCGCAATAGCCAACAAGGTTAAAAGAAGATCCCTTGGGATACCAAATGCCAAAGTTTGGTGTTTGTATCAAGTATCTCACAATATGTTTTACGGCCAAAAGATGACACTCCTTAGGTGCAGCTTGATATCTAGCACACATGCAAACACTAAGCATAATATCGGGACGAGATGCACATAGATATAGCAATGAACCAAACATGGATCGATAAACTTTTTGATCAACCGGTTCATCTTCCTTGGTTAGATCAACATGTCCACTAGTTGGCATGTTAGTTTTCATACCTTTGCACTCTTGCATGTTGAATTTCTTCATCAAGTCCTTAGTATACTTAGTTTGAGAGATGAAAGTTCCTTCTCTTGTTTGCTTGATTTGCAATCCAAGAAAGAATTTCAGCTCACACACCACGGACATCAAATACTTCTCGGACATCAACCTTCCAAATCTTTCAATAAATTGAGGGTTAGTGCAACCAAATATAATATCATCCACATATATTTGGCACACAAATAATTCTCCGTTAACTCTCTTAGTGAACACTGTTGCATCAATTCTACCAATTTCAAAACCTTCTTCAATGAGAAACTTTGTTAAGCATTTGTACCAAGCACGAGGGGCTTTCTTAAGACCATAATGGGCTTTACAAATCTTGTAAACATGATAAGGTTTATTAGGATTAAAAAAACCAAGTGGTTGCTTAACATAAACCTCTTCTTCAATTTCACCATTTAAAAACGCACTTTTAATGTCCATTTGATAAAGCATGATATCATGGTGATTAGCATAGGAAAGAAGAATTCAAATAGCTTCTAGTCTAGCAACGGGGGCATAAGTCTCACCGTAGTCCATACCTTCGACTTGTGTATATCCTTGGGCCAAGAGATATGCCTTGTTGCGTACGACTTGACCGTCTTTGTCTTGCCTGTTCCGAAACACCCAGTTGGTTCTGATGATGTTGTGCTCATCTTTGGGCTTCTCCACGAGTGTCCACACTTTGTTCCTTTTGAAGTTGTGAAGCTCCTCATGCATAGCATTCACCCAATCCGCATCTTCAAGAGCTTGTTCTACCTTCAAAGGCTCAATGCTAGATATGAATGAATAATGCTCACACAAGTTAGCTAGACGAGTTTTAGAGCGAGTGTTTCTCCCGGTTTGGATATCTCCAAAGATTTGGTTTAGGGGATGGTTCTTGGTCACTTGTGCTCGAACTCAGGTCAGCTTCCGATTTTTGGATGGTGGAGCTTCTTCTTCATCATCATTTCCTTTGTCTCCGTTGTTGTCAATGTGATCGTCTCCTTGAGGTGGTGGTGAAGGAGGTTGTGGTGGATCTTCATGATATACTTCGTCCTCCTCTTCATCTTGTCGTGTACCGCTTGTCGATGCCTCCATGTCATGTTGTGGTTCACCTTGTCGTGAAGTAGGGTCTTCCACCTGAGTTGATGAAGTACTTTCCTTCACATCCATGGGACGAATCTTGCCGATGGGTAAATCTAAGATAGCTTCTGAAGGGTCCTTACCACCTACATCATTTGGCAATTGTTCGACTTGCGAACCATTAGATTCATCAAACTTCACATCTACCGTCTCTTCAACTTTTCGAGTGAAGTTGTTGTAGACACGGTATGTGAGAGAGTTCGATCCATAACCAAGTAGGAATCCTTCATGAGATTTAGGAGCAAATTTTGTACGATGATGCTTGTCAAGAATGTAGCACTTGGAGCCAAATACCCGAAAGTATCCAACTTGGGGTTTGTTACTGGTGAGTAGCTCATATGCCGTTTTACGAAGAAGCTTGTGCAACTAAAGTCGGTATGTGGCATGACATGCTGTTTCCACAGCTTCTGCCCAAAATGTCTTGGCGTCTTGTATTCGTCAAGCATCGTTCTGGCCATCCTAATAAGCATAATGTTCTTCCTCTCAACAACTCCATTTTGTTGAGGCGCGTATGTAGCCGAGAACTCATGTGAGACACCTTCTTAGTCAAGAAAGGTATCCACATGGGTGTCCTTGAACTCCGATTCGTTATCGCTTTGAACTTTCTTGATCTTTACTTCAAACTGATTTTGCGCTTTGCGAGCAAGGTTCTTCAAGACCTTTTGAACCTACAACTTATCATCAAGGAAAAATAGCCACGTAAATCTGGAAAAATCATCAACTATAACTAGACCATAGGAATTTCCACCGAGACTCTTGTAAGCATTGGGTCCGAAAAGATCAATGTGAAGTAACTCAAGTGGTCTCCTAGTAGTCATGATGTTCTTAACGGGATGACTTCCACAATTTTTTTTCGCTGCTTGACATGCGCTACAAAGTCTATCTTTGTCAAATATCACATCCTTCACACCAAGAATGTGATCGCCCTTGATTAGCTTATCTAAATCGTGCATGCCTACATGTCCAAGTCTTCTATGCCAAAGCCCACCTTTAGAGGATTTAGCAATTAAACAAGTGCGAGGCTTGGATCTCTTAGCGAAATCAACAATGTATAGACCACCTCTATGGAAACCGGTAAAGACCATTTTATGATTATCTTGACGAAACACTTGGCAATCTACTTTCATGAATAACACATTGAAACCGAAGTCAGCAAGTCTAGACACGGAAAGAAGATTGTAGCCAAGGGATTCAACAAACATAACATTTTGAATAGAGATATCATGGGATATGGCCACCTTACCAAGGACAAGTACCTTACCTTTAGAGTACCTTCGAGGACCTTGATTAGGCGTGATCTCTTGGAACATGTCTTTATCACCAGTCATATGATTCGTACATCCACTATCGAGAATCCACTCTTTTCCTCCAGACATATAATCCTTGAAGTTTGCCATGAGACTTAGATTCTTCATGATCTTCTCATACTCTATATCGAACAACTCATCTTCACCAAGGTAGCCATGTTCCACATTGTCATCATCAAGTGGGAAATCCTCGTCATAAAGAACAAGAGATTTGTTAGAATTGTGATCATGACAATGTTCATGTTTATGAATGCGAATGGCTTCAAAGATAATGTTGTTGATGGTGGTGAGATCTCCTTTAGCACACATAAGATCACGGAGCTCAAATAGGCATTTATCAAAGCTTGAATCACTAGGCTTCATTTTATGAAAAGCAACAGTTTTATGAAGAATTTCATCAAGATTTCCTAAAGAAAGATTTGGATATCGTTTCTCCAAATCAGTCTATAAGATATAGGCACATGCAAAGTTCTTCAATTGAGAAAGCACGAATCTTGGTAAACCTCAGACAATAAGATTAACAGTTCTTAGGTTACCAAGCATGTTAATTTCCTCTTCATGTGTGGGATGAAATTCATCAATAGGAGGCTCATAGGGGCGCATAACATATTTTCTCAATCAAAATTGATTAAACAACTCAAGCATCAAAGTTTTCCATTGACTATAATACTCTCCATCAAGAATAGGCACTCTACAACTCAAACTCCCTATACTAGACACATCCATCTTCCTCCTCGGTGATTAAACCGATGCAATGGATACCAATGCTCTGATGCCAATTGAGAGATCACTAGAAGAGTGTCTAGAGGGGGGGGGGTGAATAGACTACTAGCGGAAAATTAAAACCTAACCTTTTACCAAGTTAATTGGTTGGCAGATTTTAACAGTTTTAGCAAGGCTAGCAAGTCTATATACCCTACACATGCATGTCAACAAATATAGCAGCGGAAAGTAAACACGTTGCACATGAAGTAAAGAGATGAGATATGGAAATCAAACGCAATTGGAGACGCAAGGATTTTTTCCGTGATTCCGATAGGTGGTGCTATCGTACGTCCACGTTTATGGAGTCTTCAACCCACGGAGGGTAACGGTCGCAAGAGTCCACGAAGGGCTCAATCCATAAGGGTCCACGAAGTAGCAACCTTGACTATTCCATAACGATTTTCGTCCATGAAGGACTAGCCTCACTATGGGTAGATCTTCATGAACTAGGCGATATCCTTGCCTTTACAAACTTCTTGGTTCACTCCACAACATGAAGTAGGAGGCTCCCAACCGAAACCTAACCAATCTAGGAGGCACCACCCTCCAAAAGGTAATAGGCTCGGTAATGTCGATGAACTCCTTGCTCTTATGCTTCAAGATGATGGACTCCTCAACATACAATCACTCTCTCATAGATATGGCTTGGTAGAAGAGATGGGATTGGTGGAAAGCAACTTGGGGAGGCTAGAAATCAAGATCCATATGGTTGGAGTGGAAGATCTTGACCTCAACACAAGGGTAGGTGGCTCTCTCTCAGAAAACGGATAGGATAGGTATGGAATAGTCCTGAGTGCTTCTCTTTAGAGTAGGTGGTGGTGAATGGGTATATATAGGAATCCCCAAAAACCCAATCATTACAGACAAAATGACCAACTCGGTGACACCGATGTGTTAATCTCGGTGGTACCGAAGTGACCAAAAGGTGGCAACTCTTGAATCTAGGTGAGACCGATATAGGAATCTCGGTTGCACCGATAAGGTGACCAATGGTTAGAATGCCCATTCTTGGTGATGCCGATTCAACAATATCGGAGGGACCAAAGCTATGAACTTGCGTAACAGAAAGTTGGCAGCCCAACTCGGTGACACCGGTATGGAATCGGTTGTACCGAAGTGGCTAGGGTTTGGCTGAGTCTGTCTAGGGTTTGGAATCGGTGGCACCGAATGTGGAATGTTGGTTTCATTGATTTTGAGTGTTTGTCTTAGGACAGACTTTGGTGGGAGAGTTTGTGGGTGCCTTTGGTGACAATCACTTGTGTACGTACGAGCATTTTGTTCATCAACAAAACTTTACCCCCTTTTAATAGTATTGGCTTTCCTATGGACTCAAGGTGATTTCTCACAAATATAAAATGTAGAGTCCTCTTGCTTCAAGCTTTGCCAATCCATTTCCTTGCATTTTGGGGTATTCCACAATCTCTTTGCCAACCCATCTCTCCATGGACTATTATCTAAAACACACTAGATAAAAGTATTAGTCCAAGAGACAATGTATGTTGTCATGAATTATCAAAACCACCAAGGGAGCATGTTGTGCTTTCAATCTCCCCCTTTTTGGTAATTGATGACAACATACAATCAAAGTTTCAAATAAAGATATGCATGAATATAATGAAGACTTTGAGAGACACATGACTTAGATTTGCTCCCCCTAAATGTGTGCAGTCCTTTAAAGGATAGTTGCTTTGGAATGCATGGAAACACATATGGATGAAGGGATATAAGGAGTCATGTGTATCTTGGCTATATGCATCAAAATATATGAATGAGATGTATCCTCGTTCAAGACTTCACTCTTGCAAATAATATGTTCAAGAAGCAAGAGATCATCTTGATCAAAGATATGATGCATATACTTACCTTGAGTTCTTGAGCATTCTAGTAGTAGAGACACATTTGAGAAAACAATGTTAGGAAACACAAGAGTATTCTACTAATCAAAAGCAATATAACTCAAAGGATAGCAAGATACAGAGAACATATAAAATCTGATAATCCTTAAGATTAATATGTCTCCCCTTTTAGCATTAATATTTTACAGCTTTTCTCCCCTTAGATATGAAAGTGGTAGTTCATCCTCTCCCCCTGAATTTCAGCATGTAAATATTGGGATTGGATAGGGTGAGAAAAGTCTAAAGTTAATAGTCAAATAAAATAGGCAAGAACATTATTGAGAGATTGGAATGTTCCTCCCCTTACTTTGGTATTCTACCCTTGTTTATATAAGTGTGAACTTGTGATACTCTCCTCTCCCCCTAAATCGGATCTCCCCCTTTGCATAAGCATGTAACTCTCCCTTTAGCATGAAGCTTTGTTCTTCTCCCCCTTTGGCATTAATTTCCAGAAAGGTCAAAGTTAGGAGTGGGTACAGGGATCATTGACAAGGAAGGGATCCTTGAGAACAAGGGTCATTGAGAGTAAGGTTCATAGAAAAGAACCGAGGGAATCATTGAATGTAACTTCTCTCCCTGTGGCAAATATTAGTCTTCTTCTCCTTTGATCTAGGGATCCTTGAATAAAGAATTTCTACTCCTAAGTGTTGCTTGTTACTCCCCTTTTTGTAAGGGATCATTAAAGTAACACAAGAAGGACAAATAAGAAAAAAAAATCAGTGACTCCAAGGCAGATAGATCGATGGTATCGAGATTTTGTACTGCATCTTGTCTGCAATTTCGGTAGAACTAAGATATCTGAGTCGGCGACTCGGAGGATAAATCAGAAAGAAAAGAATACGAGACCAAGTTTCTTTTTTCCAAAGTGTCAAAAGAAAATATTTTCAAAGGAAAGAGAAAAGGGCACCATCTAGAAAAGATTTGAGTGGTTACTAGAGATCATGCAAATAGAGAACAAACCACATGAGAATCTTAACTAGTGATGGGCGGTGATGAGGTCACCTATATTAGAGTATATTGACTTATGAGCCAAGTAAGATTACTTGATAATAGGAATGTTCTGTTCAACATTAATGCTGAATATTTGCAAACATATACTGTAGAAAGTCTATTGTAGAAAGTGATTGCTTTAGTGATGTATTTGCGAACATATAGTAAGAAACATCTTTAGTGATGCCACTCAAACATATATTAAGAATGCTGAATGTTTGCATAGAAAAAAGTTGCATAGAAAAAAGCTGACCATGTATTAAAAATGTTTTGATGTTGTATCTTAAAATTTGTAACGGGTTGACTTTTAGTCTATCGGTGCTCCATGAGTGACTTTCGGTCTATTCAATAAGGAAGGATGCTGACTGTTGTCATGTGGGTCGCTTCCTTTCCTTCTTCTCGCGATATACCTTGGTAATGCATGATCATGATATGCCTTGTTAATCCACGAGAGAAGGAGGGTAAGCGACCATCACCGACGATCATAATATCTGTGAGGGAGTTGTCCACCATATATCAGAGAGGGAGTGCACACCACATATACACCACGTGAGATGAGAGTGTAGCAAGGAAGACTCCATGGACCGAAAGTCAACCCGTGCTTAGTAGTGATCTATGTGTTTAGTTTCCTGCTTAATAGTGCATACCCTGATATGCAAGACGATATGTCCTTGACATGCTAGCTTTCGAAGAGTTGTACAAGGTGGACATAAAGATAACTCACCTAAAAACGAAAAATGGTTTCGATTTTGAGGTTAAGATCATAAATGAAGTAGGTCACACTCATTTTGGATGTTCAAATTGGGAAAGATTATGCAAGGCATATGGATTTGAGGAGGATATGAAGATAACATCCGATCTTGGCAGTCCTGAAGATGAAAACATTTGGCTTGATCTGAATATGATTCCGATTCTACCTTCGTGTGAGTTTGTTAAACAAATTTGTTAAATGATCTATATTTCTTATCTAAAAATACTTGTTATTCATATCTACTGAACTTTTTTTATAATTGACAGCTTATTTTCTCTCTTCCATAGAAACACAAAAGATAATAGACGACGCCTACTATAGTCATGGCTCAGCTAACTTGAGAGGAGAAGAATTATCTTATCTCCTTTGTTAATGATGTTCTGAACTTTAAGGTCATCTTTGGACTTGGCAAAAATTTTAGTAGATACGTGCCACTAGTCCACGAGTTGTGCGCTGCTAACATTTGTGCAAGTATCATGGTAGGATTTTTACTATTGTGTCACTAGTAATTAGTCCATATTTTTCAAACATTCTTCTGAAGTAAACTACATTACTAACTATATATGTTACTATTATGTTCTTCAACAGAAGCTCCTGGATGTGGTTGTGCCTTCGTTTATGGTTGACGTGGGTGAGATGACAGTTGTTTGCACGTGACCATGGTCGGAGGGTGTCAAATATGCATACTCAACATCTAAAACAAACGGGGGCCTCAAAATCAAGGCTTGGAGAAAAATAGTGGCTTACCGAAGGCCACAAAATGGACATAGATGGATCTCTATGCTCCATAACGGAGAAGGAGGTTTTTTTCTATTTTATGCTATGCTACCCGAGAGATAGTAGGTGCTTGAGGATGGATAAAATTTACCTAGTAGTGGTTAACTTATTATGATGATCATAATGATGATTGTTAAATCACTAGGACTTACCTAGTAGTAGTTAACTTATGATGATCATAATGGTGAGATTGTTATGTCACAAGCACTTACCTAGTAGTGGTTAACTATGATGATCTATATAATTAATGGTGAGATTGTATATATATATGTGTGTATGTGCACGTGTGTATGCATGGTCATACAAGAAATTCTATGATATATGATTGCCTCTACGACAAACTCTATTATATATATGCATAACGTATATAGTATGTAGTAGTGTAAAATATGTTTGAAATGAAAAATAATTAAATAGAAAACGCAAAATGAAAGGAAAAATAAACAATATATAAATCATAAACCCTTAAATCCCTTTTAGTCCCGGTTGGTGTTACCAACCGGGACTAAAGGTCCCCCAGCCCCCAGCGCCGTCTCGTGCCACATGGTGGGCCTTTGGTCCCAGTCCGTGTTGAACCGGGACTAAAGGGTGGGGGGACTTTAATCCCCACCCTTTAGTGCAGAATCAGCCTTTAGTCCCGGTTCGTAAGGGCCTTTAGTCCCGGTTACAAAACACGTTTGTTGCAAAAGGATTTCAATTTTTTAAACATATTTGAACTCAAGAATTTTTTCTGTATTCAATATGCACCATTCAAAGCCACATAATCCCCTTTCAACCCTTTTCTGACTTCATTTGCTATTTTCATGCATTTCATCATTTATTTTAAGCTAAAATGACCCTAAATTGAAAACCACTACAAATGAACTCTGAAATGGTTGAAACTTGGCATGGTACCATCATTTCACCCACATAGCATGTGCTAAAAAGTTGAGAGGGTTACGGACAAAACTTGATGCACTTCGTGTACAAAATGGACAATCTCTTTCGAAATATGAGGGTTCCGGACGAAAACACGTCTGTTACAAAAATATTTCAATTTTTTAAACATATTTGAACTCAAATTTTTCTGCATTCAATACGCACCATTCGAAGACACATAATTCCTTTTCAACCCTTTTCTGACTTCATTTGCTATTTTTCATGCATTTTATCATTTATTTTAAGCTAAAATGACTCTAAATTGAAAAGTGCTACACATGAACTCTGAAATGGTTCAAACTTGGCATGGTACCATTATTTCACCCACATAGCATGTTCTAAAAAGTTGAGAGGGTTACGACCAAAACTGGATGCACTTCGTGTACAAAGTGGACAATCTCTTTCTAAGTATTAGGGTTTCGGATGAAAACACATGTGTTACAAAAGGATTTCAATTTTCTAAACGTATTCTAACTGAAGATTTTTTCTGCATTCAGTATGCACCATTTGAAGCCACATCATCCCTTTTCAACCCCTTTTCAACTTCATTTGCTATTTTTCATGTATTTCATCATTTATTTTAAGCTAAAATGTCCCTAATTTAAAAGCACTACAAATGAACTGTGAAATGGTTGAAACTTGGCATGTTACCATCATTTCACCCACATAGCATGTGCGAAAATGTTGAGAGGGTTACGACAAAAACTGGATGCACTTCGTGTACAAAATGGACAATCACTTTCGAAGTATCAGGGTTTCGAATGAAAACACGTCTGTTACAAAAGGATTTCAATCTTCTAAACATAATTGAACTCAAGAATTTTTCTGCATTCAATATGCACCATTCGAAGCCACATCATCCCTTTCAACCCTTTTCTGACTTCATTTGCTATTTTTCATGCATTTGATCATTTATTTTAAGCTAAAATTACCCTAAATTGAAAAGCACTACAAATGAACTATGAAATGGTTGAAACTTGGCATGGTACCATCATTTCACCCACATAGCATGTGCTAAAGTGTTGAGAGGGTTACGACAAAAACTGGATGCACTTCGTCTACAAAATGGACAATCACTTTCGAAGTATCAGGGTTTCGGACGAAAACACGTCTGTTACAAAAGGATTTCAATCTTTTAAACATAATTGAACTCAAGAATTTTTCTGCATTCAATATGCACCATTCGATGCCACATCATCCCTTTTCAACCCTTTTCTGACTTCATTTGCTATTTTTCATGCATTTGATCATTTATTTTAAGCTAAAATGGCCCTAACACTAGTAGAATGTCGATTAGTAGTCCCGGTCAGGATGTGCCTTTAGTACCGGTTCCCCAACTGGTACTAAAGGGTCGGGACTAAAGGTCCAGACCTTTAGTACCGGTTGGCCCACGGACCGGTCCTAAAGGTTGGTGGAGGACCTTTAGTACCGGTTGGTAATACTAACCGGTACTAAAGGCCCACCACGTGGCTGCCTGCGTGGGCTAGTGGTGGAGGACCTTTAGTACCGTTTGGTGATACCAACCGGTACGAAGTGTTCTGTTTTTTTGTTTTAGCTTTTAATTAGCTTTTAGTTTTCCATTCATTTCAAGTTTATTTTACGGTGCTACATACTGTAAACATTACACATGTTGATGCATATATATATATGTAATATAATATACAATATCTCATACACAATATATATACAAATGGAATTACACATCCATATATATTTTGGGACTTATAACTTAAGGCCCAAAACCCGGCTGGGACTAGCTAGCTAGTGCTCTGGATGAAATCTCAGTTTTCTACTACTGATTTGCTGGCATTATTGAGGCGACGGTAAGGAATAGTGCTCTCCATTTACATCAATGACATGTCGAAGAAGGAATGCCGCAAATTCCTCTTGAAGTGCTACAAAGCATTTCTCGGGTGAGAGCTTCGACATCATCTGCCAAACCGGGAGTTGTCTTTCACGTGCTCCTCTGCGACGTATACGGCCTTCGGTCTAGATGCGAATGTTCTCGCAGAGGAAGTATCCACATAAATTTGTCCCCTGTGGCTGCTTCGCGCACTTTGCAAAAGAATAGAATTCAAAAGAATAGAATTGAAACTAGAATTAAAGAGATGCGCGGACCTAGTAGTACTACTTAATTACCTGCATCCTTTTCCACTTCAGCTTCGGTTTCCGTTGACGGCCGTGATGGTTTTTTTCTATCATCCTTTTCCAAACACTAAGCGGCAAAGAAAAAGAACAAAAGAGTTATTATAATTACTTTTGATATCAGGAAATAATGAAAGAAAGCAAGGTCGATAAAGATTAAAATTATCGTTCTATCATAAAATACAAGTCCATGTATGATTGTTCTAGCGTATCTAGTGAGTCGTACACTTGAACAAGTCCATCAGCAAGGATAATATTTAGGAGGATATAGTGGTCTCTGCGTAGAAGTTTATATAATTAAGCAGGCATGCATATAACTCATCAACTACACTTGACAGCGAGCTAGTAAGAAAAAATAGAATGAGTAGTATACAAGAGAGTAAACACTCACCCCATGTTGTAAGGAAATATTATAGTAGATTTGGTATTCATTAGTGCCTCTAGAAATTTTTCCAAGAGATCTTTTGTGTCCTTGGCATAATGTTTTACCACATGACCATTAACGGTACTTGGGTCGATGAACCCAATGTCATCGATTCCCTCTTGTTTCAATTCCCACATCTTCAATCTGCATAATAGCGTAGAAAAGAACATATATAGTGAGGATAAGACAATGAACGATATCTTAGCTAGAGACTTAAATTATTAAAGATATAAATCACTTACAGACAATAGCAACTGATGAGAGTTTTGTCGATAGAGTCCGTGTGGTATAACTGGAAAAGTTCTAAGAATTCAAGACATATGTCACATCCATTGACGTAACGCTCTTTCCTTACTTTGACCATGACCGCCGTCTCCCCTCGCTTTGCTTCACGCAGGTACCAATCATGCAACCGTCGCATCACAGTTGGTAGTTCCTTGTACTGCTCGGGTGTGACAAGTGGTTTTCTGAAGGCATATTGCATTGCGTACTTAGTTGCACCGTACCCACAAATTTCCTCGGTGCTAAGGATTTGGCCAAGAGTGAGACCTGCAACCTCTACTTCTTCGACGTCGATTGGGTTGCCTTGCACGTCGACTGGTTGGATCAATTTCTTGCTTGGATTGGTACTCACCTTGAGCGGAGAGATTGATTGCTTAGATTGTTCTCTGAGCTGGGGAACTGTTTTCCCGCTAGTAGTACCACTTGTCGTTGATGTCGTACATCCCGACTTCTTCCTTGGGCTAGACCGACTTCTCTGCTCACTTGCCTTCTGAATCTATTGCTCATAGTCTGTCGGCATACGCTCGACATATGCCAGGGGTCGATCAATAAAGTGTTCCATTAAGTGCTCTTGGACTTCCTTGGGTATTACCTCCTTTGGCGGCACGTTCTTCTTTGCAAAAAAGGCTTTCACTTGGCGATCGCTTTCAATTTTGTTTTCCTCTGGTGTCATGTCGTAAGGCAGCTTCCTTTTGGACGGAGGCTCAGGTTTCTTCTTTGCTTTCTTCCGAAGAGGACTGCTGTTGGCCTTCCTCTTTTGGGAGCCCTGCTAGCGGGACCGCTGCCGGGGTGGAGTCGGCTCACGTGGCGGAGATCGATATCGACGATATGGAATCGCATCGTGCTCCATCCCGAGGTTGGGAGGACTGCTGGCGAGGTGGGGAGGACTGTTGGCAAGGTGGGACGCCTCTCGAGGTGGGGAGGACTGCTGGGGAGGTAGGGAGGACTGCTGGCGAGGTGGGGAGGACTGCTGGCGCTGCGATGCCTCTGGCTGGGATCCCTCACGCTGGACATTGATACTCGGAGGAGCCGGTGGACTTAGCGCCGAGTGTGGAAAGATGATGCAGTCCTTACTCGGTAGAATGAGACCACGCCCGGCTTCTGCCAGTGTGGACTCCCCCTCACCTCCAGGGATGTCAAGCAATAGTTCATCATATCCTGGCTCTATTGCGTCCACCGCGACACGAGCATACCTAGCTGGAACCGGATTGCAATGCCAGAGAACATCAGGTGTATTTGGTAAAGCATAGCCCGTCGTGACCCGCACGGGTATGTTCTTCATTTTCTGGATTAGCTCACAAGATGTCTTCTCGGTGATATCATCCACGGGGGTGTGACCCAGCGGTGCCCCCGTAGAACCCACGCTGCTTTTCGGCAGTGTAGATGGGACGGGTTCAGATGCCTCCTGCCGTGGAGTTGCCCTTTGCTGGGTCAGTACCTATATCTGCAGTTGCTGCTGCTCGTACTTCTGTTCCAACTTTGAAAGCCGGTCTGCTTCCACCTTCTTTTCTCTCGAACGACTTCTATAACTGTCGTTCCATCCCGCAAACCCCTCATACCACGGAACAACGCCCATGCCTCTTGTTCGTCCTCCGTGTTCGGGATTCCTGAGGGCGCGTGTAAGCTCGTCGTTCTCTCTATCGGGGTGAAACCGTCCTTCTTGGGCAGCTTTTATTGCTTCAATCAACTCATATGATGCATGCTTCAGACTGGCCAGTGCAATAATCTTCCCTGTTGCTGGGTCCAACTTTCCCCCATGCGCAAAAAACTAATTCCTGCACCTCCGGGGCCAGTGGAAGGTTACTGGAGTGATCCCTTCAGCATGCATCTTATTCTCTAATGCATCCCACTTAGGAATGGATGACTTGTATCCACCTGTCCCTAGTTTATAGTGATACTTTTTTTCTCCGCATTTATCTTATTCTTTGCCGACTTCTCCATAGCAGCTTCCGATGTCTTGTACTCGATAAATGCGTCCCAGTGATTCCTTACCTTATCGTATATTCATATGAATTCGGGCGCCTTCTAGCCTCTAGCATTGTACTCGGTCCATAATCTTTTCTTCCAAGTCTGGAACACGCCGGCCATCTTATGGAGAGCAAACTCCTGGACTTTGTCCCTTTGGTGCTCCGAGAGAGAGTCTGGTAGGATGAAATGCTTCCCAAAGGGTATCTTTAATTCTTGTATCGACATAATTCACTCCTGGTTTTGGGTTGTTTGGTTGAATCCATTCTTGCATTGTGATCGGGACTCCATCCCTAACAACCACTCTGCATTGACGCACAAATGTCTTGGCATTGGCTTCAGGGTGAGTCGGTGTGCCATCATGTGTGAAACCATCAAGATTGAGCTTTACGTTGTCGTCCAATATTTCGGCACCGCCTCGTACCTTTCTACTAGATTGGCTCGATCCAGAGGGCTGATAATTAAAAGAAAAAAGATTTGTTAATATATATATATATAAATCAATTAATACACATGTAATGATACCTCGCCGGACATTATTGTTAGTTGTTCCGGATTTTGGAACATAAGTTGTTCTTCCTCGGCCTCATATCCATCAACGTAATCGTTCAGATATTGTGAGCTGTCATCATCATGTGATTCACCCAGAAGGTTCGCTGGGTTTTCGGAGGAGCGTATCATGTCGAAGATGTCCTGTTCATGAGCTCTACCGGTATTGTCCATAGCTTAATAACTAATCCATAATAATATAGATAAAAGAAATTAGTATTCAAATTAGCACGCATTCAAGAAGCAAAATAAGTGATAGTTAATTAATAATGCATCATCGAATACATATATAATAGTTCTAAGAAAAGATCTCATCTCATAATCTCGGATAATTGTTAATACATCGGCTAATCCATCGATCTAGCTAATACATCATAATAATACATATATTGTAGCTAATATATCCATCTAGCTAGAACCCTAGCGCCAGGCGGATATCGGGGCGGGCGGTGGACACCCAAAGAGAAGGAACCATCACAGGAACATAGCTTTAGTGAGATCCCTGAAGAATCTGCCAGGTATTGTCGGACCTGGCCTCCAAATCTGCCATGTAGCGACGGACGTGCTCGTTCTCCTTGCTGACATGGTATTGTACCACCTCCGCGGGGGACTCAAGCCTCTGAAAACTCCGTGGCCCATGCGGCCGCCACCACAGAACCTGCGGGTCAACGACGGGCTAGCTGCTCACCAAGCTGCATGTAACACCCCAAATTTTGGAATGTTATAATTAATACTAGAATGATTGTTTGTTTGCTTGAGTGATTGAAATTGAGTGAAAATTTGAAACTTTTTAAAACTTTTGAATGAGAGGGAATAAAATGACTTTCCCATGAGATTTGAATCCCATTTTGAAAATATTTCAAATTCAGAAACTTTATGCAACTCAATGATTTTAATGAGAGAGGATAAAAGGACTTCTTCAAATTATATGAAATATGAGTTGGAAGTTTAAAGGAAGGATTTGAAAGTGCTTTTGAAAACCTCTAAATTATTCTTTTGGAATCCATGTCATATTTGGTTCCTATTCAAATTTTCAAAGCATTCAAAACCCTTGACAAAGTTTTTGAGAGGAATAATATGACACTCCAAACTAGGGGTATTTTTGTGAAGTATTTGAACCATAAAACCCGTGGGGTTATTTGAAAAATATTTGCAAAAATAAATAAAACCACTTAGGCATTTTCTGAAAAATAATTTTTTAAAAGTACTTATTTTGGCCGTGGAAAAATGTTCACTTAATGGAATTAATTCTCTTGGTCAGTTTGGTATAAAGATCCTTATTTTTCGGAAAGTAATTATGGCCATTTATTGGTTTTTATTTCGCTGGTAAATAGAATAAAGGAAAAGCTTAAATTCTCTTAAAGCCCACGGCCCACCTGCCCCTGATTCCTCTCCCGAAACTGATCCACATCGGCCACCGCTGCCAAGCCCTCTCTCTCTCTCTCTGACATCCCGGTCCCACCGTCCGAACCCACTAACCACGCGGTCACCTCCCTCCTCTCACTCCCCTGACTACGCCGGCGAGATCCCCGCGTCGGACCTCTCTCTCCTGCCATACCCCGACCACCCCGAGGCCCTATAAAATCCCCGGTCCTCTCCTCTACCCATTCCCCCATTTTCCCCCTCTGCCCGATGCCTCTCACCGCCCCAAATCGCTCACCGGAGCACTCGGTCGCCGCCGCGCCATTGCCGTCGTGCCACTCCACCCTGTCGTTCCCGAGCCTTTCCGAGCCCACCAATCACCTCCCCTCGCTCGTCCGCACCTCCTCGTGCACTCGCCCGTGCTCCAAAGCTGCCAAAGCGACCTCCCCGTTGACTCCCGAACGCCGCTGCCGCCTCGGAGCTCGTCGCCAACATCTCCGACCGCCTCCGTCGACACCAAGACCACCTTCGTGATCGCCTTGCTCGCGCGCATCGACCGGACCCCTTCCCCGACGCCGAGGACCACCGGAGACGCCTCCCCAACAAACTCGCCGTCCCTGCCACGCCGGCGACCTCACCGGAGTTGACTTCCACCGCGGTGAGCCTCTCCCCTCCGTTCGATCTTGTTCAACGGTGCAGATTAGATCTATTATACCCCTTCGTTTAAATCCGGTTTATTTTAAGTGGACCGCCCGGTTTTTCTTTTCTGCTTTAGACCGAACCGATTTCTTTTAGTTATCGGTCGTCCGCTCGCAAAACACCCGCATGCGCACGCCCTTAGCCAATCAGAACCCGACACGTGTACCCCTGTCCGTTAGTTAGGAATTTTCTTTTTTTCTGTTTTCTGTTTTAAAACAGATTTAGTTCTGTTTTTGTCTTAATCATATCTTTTATGTTTTTAGGTGTTTTAAGTTGATTCTTTTTGCATTGTGTCAAAAATTTCCTCTACTTTCTGTAGATACCAAGTTTGACTATATTTGAGTATTTACATTTGAATTTAAACAGATTTGATTTAAATCTTGTCTTCTGAATAACTTGAGTTTAATAATATATTCTTGATTGATTCTTTTTGCTACTTGTCACTAGTGATCTTAGTTATCAGTAGGTAAAGTTTGAGAATTTTTAGGATAAATTTGATTAGGATTCTTAACCAAAACAGAATCTGTTTTAGTTTTCTATTAGTTTAATTAGTTTGATTTTCTTTTGGTTTAATTTGAAATCTGAATTTGATTATAACTTATGTTGTAGATTTCATTAGTTTCTGCTGTTCTCAACTTAGGATTTACTTGCTATTAACAAAAATAATTTTGTTTAGTTTATTAGTTTAGTGTTATAGGAACCTCTATTTTTTTCCAATTAGGTATAGTTAGTAATATTTCTTTTAACAAAAGTTTTAAGTAATTAGATTCTGTTTTCAAATAAAGTTTTTAGTAATACTTTTCTGTTAAGAAATGTTTAAAACAAAATAGTTTAGTTTACTATAGGAATCTATATCCCTCTTCATTAGGTAATGTTTTATAAAACAACTTAGTTTTAGTAGAGATTATTTTCACAAAAGTTTTAGATGATTTAATTCTGTCTTATAATAAATATTTTTATTAATTATTTTCTGTTAACTATTAGTTTGGTTACAAAGAAAAAAAATTAGTTTTGTTTTATATTAATAATAGTTTAGCCACCTAAACTTAGAGCCCATAACTTTGTCTTGTTTTGTTTTGTTGAGATGCTCTAGTATTGCTAGTTGAGTTCTTTTTGAAAATATTTAAAATAATTGTTTTACAAAGTTTTACTTTCTATTAACTGAGTTATTATGTATTTTGTTATTTGTTCTGTTAACTGAGTTGTTAAGTTTATTAGAGAAAAAAACCTATGTTGTTTATAGTTTTGTTTTCATAAGTCTTACTTGTTCTTCAAAAGTAATTCTTTTACTAAAATACTTTTGTTATATTTTACTTTGTTTTTATTTTGTTACTATTTGAAAATAGTTGTTTGTAGGGGGAAAACCCACCTTAGTTGTGTTCGTGAAAACTTTGTTGATTTTTGAGATTTGTCTTAAGTATTTCCTTCATCAACCTTGTTACTTTTGGTTCTTGTGTTTCCTATTGAGTGTTAGTATTGATTGATAGTATGATTGCTTATATGAATGCAATGTTTGATTATAGATTTTTCATCGGAGATTGATGAATAGTTCTATCAAGTTATTTCTGAGAGCGATATCTTATCTTCATCAACAGTACAGGCAAGTTCACTTTGACCATCTATTCCATACCTATGTTTTATTGCATGTAGTGACATCATTCAACAAATCCCTCCCGTAGTGTTATTGAAATTCTTGTAGTTGAGTAGAATGCATGAGGTAGGAACCCACCACTTGTTACTAAAGCCCCAGGAACGCTAATTAGTGCAATGCTATCCTAAAGTAGACGGGGTCTGGTATGAGTGTTCGTGAGTGGTGTGAGAAGGAGGACTCCATGTCAAAACGACGACTTCATGAAGGCTTCTTCAAGACCTGCATATTCAAGACCTCAAGACTTCGAGACGCGAGAAACAAGTTTTTCAATACACACTACTGGGTGAGGGATGGTTGGAACGGCACCCTGGAGAAGCCACTGGATTTGCCTAGGTGTTGCTGGAGATGTGCCAGTATTCACGCGGAAAGCCTCACCTAGACTCAAAGGGAAGGATGAATACTTCATGCCCGGAAGCTTACCTATGTAGCCACAGGTCATTATGGGCTCTGGCTTGGTTGATCTTTGTTGTGACTCTGTCTAGGCAGTGCTACGAGATGTAGTCGACGTTAGGATTGGATGGGCACTGTCGGATAGTCAGGGAAACACTCTACAAGACCATGTTTCTTTCGTCCTGTTCTCAAACACCAGGCAGTGCGAGGACTTACCAGGAGGGAAAGAATCTTGTGGGTAAAGTACACAACACTCTGTAGAGTTAAACCTAATCAATTAGCCATGTCCCCGGTTACGGACAATTTGAACCTCTGGACTTGGATCTATCTCTGAACTCTCAACACTAGACTGATAACTAATTGTGGGCAACTTATGATACTTATGGGCATTGAGACATTGGTTGGCGGAACCATGTCATGATAGGTAACTCCATAGTGAAATTCCTGAATATTCCTTTGTTGTAGGAAAATAAAAATCAGCTTTTATGCAAAAACTCAGACACAGAGCCACAAAGCCTTTGCGTATAGAATAGCCTTTATTCTTCTGTTCTACTATGGTGATCTTGCCAGTACATTCCATGTACTGACCTACACGGCTGCAACGTCTTATGTTACAGATACAGTTCCACGATGGGTAAGAGTACGATTCAGGGTTACGGTCCGCACTCAACTTGCCGTTGGTGTTATTGGGACTCCACTCCCGTTGACTATATCCGCTGCTATTTTAAGGTATATATCAGTTTTACGTTATTACATGTTATTGCACTTTGATATATACATTGATGTACTGTATGTGCCAGCATACTGATCCAGGGATGGCACAGAACACACAGAGGCTTGACTCGTTTTGAGTCGGGTCGCTACACTGCACCACCCGAAAGGCAACACCTCCCAGTACCAGCCCGACGTAGCCCAATCCCTGACAGGGCCCCTCGGCTCAAGCAAGTGACCTCTTCCGGCGACTTGACGACGAGGATGCAGGATCGGCATCGTCGACGTCGAGAAGAAACACTTAATTATGAAAACAAATTAAATAAAACTTAGCAAAATTAACACTTAGCATCTAACAAATTAAATAACACTTAGCATGTAACAAAATTAACACATACCCTAATAACCTAAGGACGACCTACCTACCTAACTAACTAAACTAAACCTAAACTAAATGAAACCTAAACTAAACTAAACCTAAACTAAATTAAACCTAATCTAAATTAAACCTAAACTAACTGAACTAAACTAACTAACCAATTAACTCACCTAATAATTAACCTAAGAAACTAAATTAAACTAAATTAAACCTAAACTAACTAAACTAAACCTAACCTAACTAAAGTAAACCTAAACCTAAACTAACTAAATTAACAGAAAAAACAGGAATAATGGATGGGCGACCGGGCACTCACCGGAGCTGGAGTTGGGTGGGGGCGCTGTCGGGGTGACGTCGGGGCCGTGGCGGCGGGGCGGCACGCGGCGTCGGGGTGGCGCGTGGCAGTTGGGCGGCGGGGTCGGGGCGGCGCGTGGCGTCAGTGCGGCGGGCGGCAGCGACGGCAATTTCCGACAGCCTGGCGACGCGCGAATGAGCTTCTCTCGGTGCATGGCTCGCACCGGGACGAGGCCTCCACTATTTATATGTGGAGGACCTTTAGTACCGATCCGTGGCTCGCACCGGTACTGAAGGGGTCTTTAGTACCGGTGCGAGCCACGCACCGGTACTAAAGGTCCTCCCCAAAACCGCGCGGGGCAATGGACCTTTACTACCGGTGCGTGGCTCGCGCCGGTACTAAAGGTTTTTTAATTCATTATTAGTTATTATTTTTAGAAAACCCGTAAACTTTAAAAAATCATAGAAAAAAACTATGACTTCAATGGAAATAAATAATATATGAAAAAATATCAGAAAAATATAAAGCATCTGTTTACGGTGTTTCCATGCATGTTTGAACAACTTAAACTGCCGTATAAGACAATTTGATTAAATGGCATTTGAAATGTCATATCTCGAGTTTGAAAAGCAGTACATATGAACTCTAAAAAGGTTGTAACTTGGCATGACATCATAATTTCACCCACATAGGAACTTCTAAAGAGTTGAGAGGGTTACGGCAAAAACTGGATGCACTTCGTGTACAAATTGGACAATCTCTTTCGAAGTATGAGGGTCTCGGACGAAAACTAATCTATTACAACGGGATTTCATTTTTAATAACTTATTTTAACTCCAAACTTTTTGTGTGTTCAATATGCACCATTCAAAGGCACATCATCAATTTTCAACCCTTTCTGACTTCATTTGATATTTTCCATGCATTTAATTATTTATTTTGAGCTAAATGACCCTGAATTTAAAAAGCAGTACAAATGAACTCTGAAAAGGTTGTAACTTGGCATGCCATCATAATTTCACCCACATAGCAACTTCTAAATAGTTGAGAGGGTTATGGCAAAAACTGGATGCACTTCGTGTACAAATTGGGCAATCTCTTTCGAAGTATGAGGGTTTCGGCCGAAAACTCATCTATTACAAAGGGATTTCATTTTCAATAACTTATTTTAACGCCATACTTTTTGTGTGTTCAATATGCACCATTCGAAGGCACATCATCAATTTTCAACCCTTTCTGACTTCATTTGATATTTTTCATGCATTTAATGATTTATTTTGAGCTAAATGACCCTGAATTTGAAAAGCAGTACAAATGAACTCTGAAAAGGCTGTAACTTGGCATGAAATCATAATTTCACCAACATAGCAACTTCTAAAGAGTTGAGAGGGTTACGGAAAACACTTCATGTACAAACTGGATGCACTTCGTGTACAAACTATTACGAAGATACCATGCTAGAAAATGCATGCATGTCCTTCACATAGAAAGTGATGATGGTGAAGCCGGTCACATCCGAGAGTGGGATCTCGTGCTGTAAGACTTTTTCTGCATGTTTGTCCCTTGCTTATGATTGCACGGTAACCATGGAGAATCTTCATCATTTAACAGGATGCTTAGGTCAGTCTTCACTCTGAAGGGAGGGATTTCATGAAACTTTTCATAATCTTCTGACATGTCTGTCTTGTCCTCCACTCACATGATGTTTCTTTACCCTGAAAGAACTATGTGGCGCTTTGGCTCATCGTATGATGTATTCGCTTCCTTATCTTTTTTCTCCTCGGTTTGCTAGACATGTCCTTCACATAGAAAACTTGAGCCACATCATTGGCTAGGACGAATAAATCGTCTGTGTATCCAAGATTGTTGAGATCCACTGTTGTCATTCCGTACTACGGGTCTACCTGTACCCCGCCTCCAGTATATTTGACCCATTTGCACCGAAACGAAGATACCTTAAGATCAGGTCCATAGTCAAGTTCTCATATCTCCTCTATGTAACCATAATATGTGTCTTGAAAGTTAGTTGCATCATAGTGGACACCACTGTTTTGGTTGGTGCTCTTTTTATCATGGGCGATCGTGTAAAATGTATTCCCATTTATCTCATACCCTTTGAAAATCGTTAGATTCGAACTTGGTGTCTTGGCCAACCAGTACAGTTCATTTGGAACATCATTGTCATTGATGAGCTTTGTTTGCAACCAACCGGCAAAAGTCTCCATGTGTTTACGTCGAATCGAGGGGTCAGACTACTCCGGGTTCTTGGACCGTACAATATCCTTGTGTTCCTCCATATATGGAGTCACCAAGGTGGAATTTTGTAGAACCGTGTAGTGTGCTTGAGTGAAATATGCCCATCCATATTTATTGCTTCTTTGTTTCCTAATATGCCTTTTCCACCCAGTCTCCCCTCATGCCGCGATTCAGGAAGACCAATCGGCTTAATGTCAGGAACAAAGTCAACACAAAACTCAATAACCTCCTCTGTTCCATATCCCTTGGCGATGCTTCCTTCTGGCCTAGCATGGTTATGAACATATTTCTTTAAGACTCCCATGAACCTCTCGAAGGGGAACATATTGTGTAGAAATACAGGACCCAGAATGTTAATCTCTTCGACTAGGTGAACTAGAACGTGCGTCATAATATTGAAGAAGGATGGAGGGAACACCAACTAGAAACTGACAAGACATTGGACCAGGTCATTCTGTAACCTTGGTAGGATTTCTGGATTGATTACCTTCTAAGAAATTCCATTGAGGAATGCGCATAGCTTCACAATGGCTAATCGAACATTTTCCGGTAGAAGCCCCCTAAGTGCAACCAGAAGTAATTGCGTCATAATCACGTGGCAGTCATGAGACTTTAGATTTTGAAATTTTTTCTCTGCCATATTTATGATTCCCTTTATATTCGACGAGAAGCCAGACGGTACCTTGATACTGAGCAGACATTCAAAAAAGATTTCCTTCTCTTCTTTGGTAAGAGCGTAGCTGGCATGACCTTGATACTGCTTTGGAGGGATGCCGTCTTTTTAGTTAATTCTTTGCTTGTCCTCCCGTGGCTCCGGTGTATCTTTTGTCTTTTCATACACGCCAAAGAAGCCTAGCAAGTTCACACAAAGATTCTTCATCACGTGCATCACGTCGATTGCATTGCGGACATCACGTTGAATATTGGAAAGTCCTAGAGGTCCGCAATGCAATCGACATTATGCATGTGACGAAGAAGCTTTGTGTGAACCTGCTAGGCTTCTTGGGCGTGTATGGAAAGACAAAAGATACACCGGAGGCACGGGAGGACAAGCAAAGAATTAATGAAAAAGATGGCATGCCTCCAAAGCAGTATCAAGGTCCTGCCAGCTACGCTCTTACGAAAGAAGAGAAGGAAATCTTTTTTGAATGCCTGCTCAGTATCAATGTCCCGTCTGGCTTCTCGTCGAATATAACGGGAATAATAAATATGGCAGAGAAAAAAAATTCAAAATCTAAAGTCTCATGACTACGACGTGATTATGACGCAATTACTTCCGGTTGCACTTAGGGGGCTTCTACCGGAAAATGTTCGATTAGCCATTGTGAAGCTATGCGTATTCCTCAATGCAATTTCTCACAAGGAAATCGATCCAGAAATCCTACCAAGGTTACAGAATGACCTGGTCCAATGTCTGGTCAGTTTCGAGTTCGTGTTCCCTCCATCCTTCTTCAATATTATGACGCACGTTCTAGTGCACCTAGTCGAAGAGATTAACATTCTGGGTCCTGTATTTCTACACACTATGTTCCCCTTCGAGAGGTTCATGGGAGTCTTAAAGAAATATGTTCATAACCGTGCTAGGCCAGAAGGAAGCATCGCCAAGGGATATGGAACAGAGGAGGTTATTGAGTTTTGTGTTGACTTTTTTCCTAACATTAAGCCGATTGGTCTTCCTGAATCGCGGCATGAGGGGAGACTGGGTGGAAAAGGCACATTAGCAAAGAAAGAAGCAATAAATATGGAAGGGCATTCTTTCACTCAAGCACACTACACGGTTCTACAATATTCCACCTTGGTGACTCCATATATGGAGGAACACAAGGATATTGTACGGTCCAAGAACCCGGAGCAGTCTGACCCCTGGATTGAACGTAAACACATGGAGACTTTTGCCAGTTGGTTGTAAACAAAGCTCTTCAATGACAACGATGTTCCAGATGAACTGTACTGGTTGGCCAAGACACCGAGTTCGACTGTAACGACTTTCAAAGGGTACGAGATAAATGGGAATACATTTTACATGATCGCCCAAGATAAGAAGAGCACCAACCAAAATAGTGGTGTCCGCTATGATACAACCAACTTTGAAGACACATATTATGGTTACATAGAGAAGATATGGGAACTTGACTATGGACCTGATCTTAAGGTCCCTTTGTTTTGGTGCAAATGGATCAAATATACTGGAGGCGGGGTACAGGTAGACCCTCAGTACGGAATGACAATAGTGGATCTCAACAATCTTGGATACACAGACGACTCATTCGTCCTAGCCAATGATGTGGCTCAGGTTTTCTATGTGAAGGACATGTCTAGCAAACCGAGGAGACAAAAGATAAGGAAGCGAATACATCATACGATGAGCCAAAGCGCCACATAGTTCTTTCAGGGAAAAGAAACATTGTGGGAGTGGAGGACAAGACAGGCATGTCCGAAGATTATGAAAAGTTTCATGAAATCCCTCCCTTTAGAGTCAAGACTGACCCAAGCATCCTGTTAAATGATGAAGATTATCCATGGTTATGGCGCAATCATAAGAAAGGGACAAATACGTACAAAAAGTCTTACACCGCAAGATCCCACTCTGGGATGTGACCGGCTTCACCGTCGTCACTTTCTATATATTTATGTGAAGGACATGCATGCATTTCCTAGCTAGCATGGTATATCTTTGTAACAGTTTGTACACGAAGTGCATCCAGTTTTTGCCGCAACCCTCTCAACTCTCTAGAAGTTGCTATGTGGGTGAAATTATGATGTCATGCCAAGTTACAACTTTTTCAGAGTTCATTTGTACTGCTTTTCAAATTCAGGGTCATTTAGCTCAAAATAAATCATTAAATGCATGAAAAATATCAAATGAAGTCAGAAAGGGTTGAAAATTGATGATGTGCCTTTGAATGGTGCATATTGAACACACAAAAAGTATGGAGTTAAAATAAGTTATTAAAAATGAAATCCCTTTGTAATAGATGAGTTTTCGTCCGAAACCCTCATACTTCTTATGAGATTGTCCAATTTGTACACGAAGTGCATCCAGTTTTTGCCGTAACCCTCTCAACTCTCTAGAAGTTGCTATGTGGGTGAAATTATGATGTCATGCCAAGTTACAACCTTTTCAGAGTTCATTTGTACTGCTTTTCAAATTCAGGGTCATTTAGCTCAAAATAAATCATTTACTGCATGAAAAATATCAAATGAAGTTAGAAAGGGTTGAAAATTGATGATGTGCCTTTGAATGGTGCATATTGAACACACAAAAAGTATGCAGTTAAAATAAGTTATTAAAAATGAAATCCCTTTGTAATAGATGAGTTTTCGTCCGAAACCCTCATACTTCTTATGAGACTGTCCAATTTGTACACGAAGTGCATCCAGTTTTTGCCGTAACCCTCTCAACTCTCTAGAAGTTGCTATGTGGGTGAAATTATGATGTCATGCCAAGTTACAACCTTTTCAGAATTCATTTGTACTGCTTTTCAAACTCGAGATATGAATATTTCAAATGCCATATTTAATCAAATTATCTTATACAGCAGTTGAAGTTGTTCAAACATGCATGGAAATGGCATAAGCAGATTCTTTATATTTTTCTGGTTTTTTTCATATATTATTTATTTCCATTGGAGTCCTACGTTTTTTCTATGATTTTCTAAAGTTTACGGGGTTTTTCTGAAAATAATAACTAATATTTAATTAAAAAAAACTTTTAGTACCGGTGCTAGCCACGCACCGGTACTAAAGGTCTACCGCCCCCGCGCTCTTTTGGCAGGACCTTTAGTACCGGTGCGTGACTAGCACCGGTACTAAAGACCCTTTAGTACCGGTGTGTGCCACACACCGGTACTAAAGGTCCACCGCGCCCGCGCTCTTTTGGCAGGACCTTTAGTACCGGTGCGTGACTAGCACCGATACTAAAGACCCTTTAGTACTGGTGCGTGCCACGCACCGGTACTAAAGGTGTGCCTGGTATAAATAGAGGACTTCATCGTCTCGGGCCGAGCAACGCACCGGGAGAGCTCAACTTGCGTCGCCAGGCTGCCGAAATCGCCATTGACGTCGCCCTCGCCTTCGTCGCCCTCGCCGCCGTCGCCCTCGCCGCCGTCGCACCACCACTGTGCCATTTCCGTCGCCTTCACCACCGCCGCCGTCGCACCACCACCGCCGTCGCCCTCGCCGCCGTCGCCCTCACCACCGCCGTCATCGCCCTCGCCGTCGTCGCCCTCGCCTACCCGGACGCCGCCCCTCGCCGCCGTCGCCCTCACCACCGCCATCGTCGCCCTCGCCATCGTCGCCCTAGCTGCGGTCTCCCTCGCCTACCCGGCCGCCGCCCCTCGTCGCCGGTCCCGTCGCCGCCGGCCCGCTCACTCCGGCCGCCGCTCTGCGATCCCGTTGCCGCCGCCCCGAGCCCATCGCCGACGCCACCTCCGGGTCAGGAGGCTAGGTGAGATCTCTCGGCCGACCCCTCTCCCCGACGATCGCCTCGATGATTGCCGGACTAGTGTGTAGATGCTAGGGTATCTAGGGTCCCTCGACGTCGAACCCCGACACCCCGACATGACACCCCCGACACCCGACCGCGACCACGACACAACACCCCTATTTAGTTAGTTAGTTAGTTAGGTTATCAGGTTATTAGGATATGTGTTAGTTTATGTTTAGTTTAGGAGCCAGCCCATCGTCGACCCGGAAGTTCTATGGTGGAGGCCGCATGGGCCACAGACGATCGAGAGGCTTGAGTCCCCTGCGGAGGTGGTACAGTACCATGTCAGCAAGGAGAACGAGCACGTCCGACGCTACATGGCAGCTTTGGAGGCCAGACAATACCTGGAAGATTCTTCAGGGATCTCACTGAAGCTAGGTTCCTGTGATGGTTCCTTCTCTTTGGGTGTCCACCGCCTGCCCCGATATCCGCCGGGTGCTAGGGTTCTAGCTAGATCGATATATTAGCTAGATACTATTATGATGTACTATTATGATGTATTAGCTAGATCAATGGAGATTAGCCGATGTATTGAAAATTATCCAAGATTATGCAGATGAGATCTTTTCGAAGAACTACACTATATATGTATTCAATGATGCATTATTAATTAACTATCAGTTATTTTGCTTCTTGAATGCATGCTAATTTAAATACAAATTTGTTTTATCTATATTATTATGGACTAGTTATTAAGCTATGGACAATACCGGTAGAGCTCATGAAGAGGACATCTTCGACATGATACGCTCCTCTGAAAACCCAGCGGACATTCGAGGTGAATCACATGATCATGATGATGGCTCACAATATCTAAATGATCATGGTGATGGATGTGAGACCGAGGAAGAACAACTTATGTTCCAAAATCCGGAACAACCAAGAATGTTCGGCGAGGTATATACACATCCATAAGCCTCTGGTGATCATTACATGTGTATTAATTGATTTGTATATATATATATATTAACAAATCTTTCTTATTTTAATTATCAGCCCTCCGGATCGAGCCAATCTAGTAGAAATGTACGAGGCGCTGCCAAAATATTGGATGGCAACGTAAAGCTCAATCTTGATGCTTTCAAACATAATGGCGAACCGACTCACCCTGAAGCCAATGCCAAGACATTTGTGCGTCAATGCGGAGTGGTTGTTAGGGACGGAGTACCGATCACAATGCATGAATGGATTTAGCCAAAGCAACCAAAACCAGGAGTGAATTATGTCGATACAAGAATTAAAGATGCCCTTTGGCGAGAGCTCATGGAGCATTTCACCCTACCAGATTCTCTCTTGGAGCGTCAAAGCAACAAAGTCAAGGAGTTTGCTCTCCATAAGATGGCCGGCGCATTCCAGACTTGGAAGAAAAGATTATGGACCGACTACAACGCTAAAGGCAAGAAGGTGCCCGAATTCAAAGGAATATACGAGAAGGTAAGGGATCACTGGGACGCATTTATCGAGTAAAGGACATCGATAGTTGCTATGGAGAAGTCGGCAAAGAATAAGATAAATGCTGAGAAAAAAAAGTATCACCATAAACTAGGGACAGGTTGATACAAGTCAGCCGTTCCTAAGTGGGATGCATTAGAGAATAAGATGCTTGCTGAAGGGATCACTCCAGTAACCTTCAACTGGCCCAAGAGGTGCAGGAATTGGTTTTTTGCGCATGGGGGAAAGTTGGACCCAGCCACAGGAAAGATTATTGCACTGGCCAGTCTGAAGCATGCATCAGATGAGTTGATTCAAGCAATAAAAGATGCCCAAGAAGGACGATTTCACCCTGATAGAGAGAACGACGAGCTTACACGCGCCCTCGGGAATGCCGAACACGGAGGACGAACACAAGGCATGGGCGTTGTTCCGTGGTACGAGGGGTTTGCAGGATGGCAGGACAGTTATAAAAGCCATTCGAGAAAAAAGAAGGTGGAAGCAGACCGACTTTCGAAGTTGGAATAGAAGTACGAGCAGCAGCAGCTGCAGATACAGGTACTGACCCAGCAAAGGGAAACTCCGCAGCAGGAGCCAGGGGAAGAACCCGTCCCATCTACAATGCCGAAAAGCAGCGTGGGTTCCATGGGGGCACCGCTGGGTCACACCCCCGTGGATGATATCACCGAGAAGACATCTTGTGAGCTAATGCAGAAAATAAAGAACATACCCATGCGGGTCGCGACGGGCTATGCTTTACCAAATACACCCGATGTTCTCTGGCATTGCAATCCGGTTCTAGCTGGGTATGCTCGTGTCACGGTGGACGCAATAGAGCTGGGATATGATGAACTATTGCTTGACATCCCTGGAGGTGAGGGGGAGTCCACATTGGCAGAAGCCGGTCGTGGTCTCATTCTATGGAGTAAGGACTGCATCGTCTTTCCACACTCGGCGCTAAGGCCACCGGCTCCTCCGAGTATTGATGTCCAGCGCGAGGGATCCTAGCCAGAGGCATCACAGCGCCAGCAGTCCTCCCCACCTCACCAGCAGTCCTCCCCACCATGCCAGCAGTCACCTCAGCAGCAGTCACCTCACCAGCAGTCCTCCCCACCTCGAGCTCCCCCACAGTCGTCCCCACCTCGAGAGGCGTCCCACCTTGCCAGCAGTCCTCCCCACCTCGCCATGAGCAGTCCTCCCAACCTTGGGACGGAGCACGACGTGAGTCCATATCATCATCGATATCGATCTCTGCCGCGTGAGCCGACTCCATCCGAGCAGCGGTCCCGCCAGCAGGGCTCCCAAAATAGGAAGGACACCAGCAGTCCTCTTCGGAAGAAAGCAAAGAACAAACCCGAGCCTCCGGCCAAAAGGAAGCTGCCTTATGACATGACACCGGAGGGAAATAAAATTGAATGCGATCTCCAAGTGAAAGCCTTTTAGGCGAAGAAGACCGTGCCACCAAAGGACGTAATACCCAAGGAAGTCCAAGAGCACTTTATGGAACACTTTATTGATTGACCCCCGGCATATGTCGAGCGTATGCCGACAGACTATGAGTGACAAATTCAGAAGGCAAGTGAGCAGAGAAGTCGGCCCAGCCCAAGGAAGAAGTCAGGAAGTACGACATCAACTAGCAGGAAAACAGTTCCCCAGCTCGGAGAACAATCCAAGCAATCGATCTCTCCGCTCAAGGTGAGTACCAATCCAAGCAAGCAACCGATCCAACCAGTCGACGTGCAAGGCAACCCAATCGACCTCGAAGTACTAAAGGCTGCAGGTCTCACTCTTGACCAAATCCTTGGCATCAAGGAAATCCATGGGTACGATGCAACTGAGTACGCAATGCAATATGCCGTCGGAAAACCACTTGTCACACCCGAGCAGTACAAGGAACTACCAACTACGATGTGATGGTTGCATGATTGGTACATGCGTGAAGCAAAGCGAGGGGAGACAGCGGTCATGGTCAAAGTAAGGAAAGAGCATTACGTCAATGCATGTGACATATGTCTTGAATTCTCAGAACTTTTCCACTTATACCACATGGACTCTATCGACAAAACTCTCATCAGTTGCTATTGTCTGTAAGTGACTTATATCTTCAGTAATTTAAGTCTCTAGCTAAGATATCATTCATTGGCTTATCCTCACTATATATGTTCTTTTCTATGCTATTATGCAGATTGAAGATGTGGGAATTGAAACAAGACGGAATCGATGACATTGGGTTCATCGACCCAAGTACCGTTAATGGTCATGTGGTAAAACATTATGCCATGGACATAGAAGATCTCTTGGAAAATTTTCTAGAGGCACAAAAGAATACCAAATCTACTATAATATTTCCTTACAACATGGGGTGAGTGTTTACTCTCTTGTATACTACAAATTCTATTTTTTCTTACTAGCTCGCTGTCAAGTGTAGTTGATGAGTTATATGCGCATGCCTGCTTAATTATATAAACTTCTGCGCAGAGACCACTATATACTCCTATATATTATCCTCGCGGATGGACTTGTTCAAGTGTACGACTCACTAGATACACCAGAACAATCATATGTGGACTTGTATTTTATGATAGAACGGTAATTTCAATCTTTATCGACCTCGCTTTCTTTCATTATTTCCTGATATCAAAAGTAATTATAATAACTCTTTCATTCTTTTTCTTTGCTGGGTAGTGTTTGGAAAAAAATGATAGAAAAAACCCATCACGGTCGTCAATGGAAACCGAAGCTGAAGTGGAAAAAGATGTAGGTAATTAAGTAGTACCACTAGGTCCATGCATCTCTTTAATTCTAGTTTCAAGACCATTATCACATGCTTGATTATTAATTATCTTATTCAATTCTACTCTTTTGCAAAGTGCGCGAAGCAGCCACAAGGGACAAATTTATGTGAATACTTCCTCTACGAGAACATTCGCAACCAGACCGAAAGCCATATACGTCGTAGAGGAGCACGTGAAAGACAACTCCAGGTTTGGCAGATGATGTCGAAGCTCTCACCCGAGAAACGCTTTGTAGCACTTCAAGAGGAATTTGCGGCATTTCTTCTTCGACATGTCATTGATGTAAACGGAGAGCACTATTCCTTACCGCCGCCTTAATAATGCCAGCAAATCAGTAGTACAGAACTGAGATTTCATCCGGAGCACTAGCTCGCTAGTCCCGGCCGGGTTTTGGGCCTTAAGTTAATTATAAGTCCCGAATTTATATGGATGTGTAATTCCATTTGTATATATATATACTGTGTATGAGATATTGTATATTATATTACATATATATATGCATGAACTTGTGTACTATTTACAGTATGTAGCACCGTAAAATAAATTTGAAATGAATGGAAAACACAAAAAATAGAGAGGAAAATTAAAACCTAATTAAAAGCTAAAACAAAAAAAACAGAAGACTTAGTACCGGTTGGTATCACCAACCAGTACTAAAGGTCTTCCACCACCAGTCCACGCAGGCAGCCACGTGGAGGGCCTTTAGTACCGGTCCGTGCTCCAACCGGTACTAAAGGTCTGGACTTTTAGTCCAGACCCGTTAGTACCGGTTGGGGAACCGGTACTAAAGGTCCATCCGGCCCGGGACTATAGGCCCGTTCTACACTAGTGTCATAATGAACTTCTGCTTCATGCACAACCAAGGAGGAAGGTTGCAGATACATAGAGTCATGGGCCAGGTGCTGTGACTGGAGCTCTGCTCCCCAAAAGGATTCATGCCGTCTGTACTAAGACCAAACCATAAGTTCGTTGCATCAGCTGCAAAGTCCTCGAACTCCCTCTCAAATTTTCTCCACTGTGACCCATCAGCGGGTGCTCTCTGTTGGGGAACGTTGCATGGGAAACAAAAAAATTCCTACGCACACGTAGATCTATCCATGGTGATGAGCATCTACGAGAGGAAGAGTGGATCTACATACCCTTGTAGATCGCTAAGCGGGAAGCATTAAGAAACGCGGTTGGTGTAGTCGAACGTCTTCACGATCCAAATCGCCGTGCGTCCCGCGATCCAATCACGATCCGTCCCGCGATCTGATCACGATCCGTCCCACAAACTTGAGGACGATTCGTCTCACGAGCTTGATCACGATCCTTCCGATCTAGCACCGAACGGACGGCACCTCCGCGTTCACCACACATACAGCTTGATGACGATCTCCACCGTATTGATCCAGCAAGAAGGAGTGGAGAGGAAGAAGAGTTCTCCGACAGCCTGACAGTGCTCCGACGATGGTGGTGGAGCAATTCCGGCAAGGCTTCGCCTAAGCACTGCAGAAATCCAATCTAGAGGGGAAACTATGCACTGGAGGAACGGGTAGCACGTGGCTGAAATTCTAGTGCAAAACCCCTCAATACCACCAGTATATATAGGAGGAAGAGAGGAGGTGGCTTGGACCAAGGGCCAAGCCACCAAGGAGTTGGCCGAACCAAGGGTGGAGGTGGAGTCCACCTCCAATCCTAGTAGGATTAGGATTCACCTTTTTTTGCCTTTTTCCACTTTTTCTTCCAGCCGCATGGGACTCTTGTGGTTGTTCCACCAGCCCACTAAGGGATGGTTTCCACTCTCCCACAGCCCATGTAGCCTCTTGGGTCGAAATACTCCTCCCGGAGGCCTCCCGGTACTCTACAGGCACTCCCGGTACACTACCGATGAGCCCGAAACTTTTCCGGCGACCAAAACGGGACTTCCTATATATGAATCTTTACCTCCGGACCATTCCAAAGCTCCTCGTGATGTCAGGGATCTCATTAGAGACTCTGAACAAACTTCGGTCACCACCATACACAACTCTATACTACCGAAACGTCACCAAACCTTAAGTGTGCAGACCCTGCGGGTTCGAGAACTATGTAGACATGACCGAGACACCTCTACGGTCAATAACCAATGGCGGGACCTGGATGTCCACATTGGTTCCTACATATTCTACGAAGATCTTTATCAGTCGAACCTCTAAGTCAAGGATTCAGTTAATCCCGTATGATGTTCCCTTTGTTCTTCGGTATGTTACTTGCCCGAGATTCGATCGTCGGTATCTCCATACCTAGTTCAACCTCGTTACTGGCAAGTCTCTTTATTCGTTTCGTAATACAAGATCTCATAACTAACACTTAGTCACATTGCTTGCAAAGCTTATTGTGATGTTGTATTACCGAGTGGGCCCTGAGATACCTCTCCGTCACACGGAGCAACAAATCCTAGTATTTATCAATGCCAACTCAACAGACACCCTCGGAGACACCTATAGAGAACCTTTATAGTGACCCAGTTACATTGCGAAGTTTGATACACACAAGGCACTCCTCCGATATCTGTGAGTTGCATGATCTCATGGTCATAGGAACATATACTTGACATGTAGAAAAAACAGTAGCAATAAACTGACACGATCATAAGCTATGTTTGTAGTTTGGGTCTTGTCCATCACATCATTCTCCAAATGATGTGATCCCGTTATCAAATGACATCCCATGTCCATGGATAGGAAACCTTAACCATCTTTCGATCAACGAGCTAGTTCACTAGAGGCATACTATGGACATTGTGTTTGTCTATGTATCCACACATGTATCCATGTTTCCAATTAATCAATTTATAGCATGGATAATAAACGATTATCATGAACAAGGAAATACAATAATAAACACTTTATTTATTGCCTCTAGGGCATATTTCCAATAGTCTCCCACTTGCACTAGAGTCAATAATCTAGTTCACATCACTATGTGATTTACATTGTAATGAATCGAACACCCATGCAGTTCTGGTGTTGATCATGTTTAGCCCTTGGAAGAGGTTTAGTCAACGGGTCTGCAACATTCAGATCCGTGTGCACTTTGCAAATATTGATGTCTTTCTCCATGATGTAATCGCGGATGGAGTTCAAGCGTCGTTTTATGTGTCTGGTCCTCTTGTGAAACCTTGGTTCCTTGGCCAGAGCAATGGCACCAGTGTTGTCACAGAACAGGTTCATTGGGTTCAGTGCACTGGGCACTACTCCAAGATCTGTCATGAATTGCTTCATCCAGACACCTTCCTTTGCCGCCTCCGAGGCTGCGATGTATTCCGCTTCGCACGTAGAATCAACTACCACGCTTTGCTTGGAACTGCACCAGCTTACCGCTCCCCCGTTAAGAATAAATACGTATCCAGTTTGCGACTTAGAGTCGTCCGGAACAGTGTCAAAGCTTGCATCGACATAACCATTTACGACGAGCTCTTTATCACCTCCATAAACGAGAAACATTTCCTTAGACCTTTTTAGGTACTTAAGGATATTCTTGACCGCTTGCCAGTGCTCCATTCCAGGATCACTTTGAAACCTTCCGGCCATACTTATGGCAAGGCTGACATTGGGTCTTGTGCACAGCATTACATACATGATAGAGCCTATGGCTGAAGCATAGGGGATGACACTCATCTTTTCTCTATCTTCTGCAGTTACTGGGCATCGAGTCTTACTCAACTTCACACCTTGTAACATAGGCAAGAACCCCTTCTTGGACTGTTCCATTTTGAACTTCTTCAAAACTTTATCAAGGTATGTGCTCTATGAAAGTGCTATTAAGCGTCTCGATCTATCTCTATAGATCTTAATGCCTAATATGAAAGCATCTTCTCTTAGGTCCTTCATTGAAAAACTCTTGTTCAAATATTCCTTCACGCTTTCCAGCATTTCTATATTGTTTCCAATCAGCAATATGTCATTCACATATAATACTAGAAACGCTATAGAGCTCCCACTCACTTTCTTGTAAATACAAGCTTCTCCATAAACTTGTATAAACTCAAACGCTTTGATCACCTCATCAAAGCGCTTATTCCAACTCCGAGATGCTTGCACCAGTCCATAAATGGATCGCTGGAGTTTGCAAACTTTGTCAGCATTCTCTGGATCGACAAAACGTTCGGGTTGCATCATATACAACTCTTCCTCAAGGAAACCATTGAGGAATGCTGTTTTGACATCCATCTGCCAAATTTCATAGTCGAAATAAGCAGGTATTGCTAACATGATTCTGACAGACTTAAGCATCGCTACGGGTGAGAAAGTCTCATCGTAGTCAACTCCTTGAACTTGTGAAAAACCCTTTGCCACAAGTAGAGCTTTATGGACGGTGACATTACCGTCCGCGTCTGTCTTCTTCCTAAAGATCCATTTGTTCTGAATGGCCTTTCGCCCTTCTGGTAATACTTCCAAAGTCCATACTTTGTTTTCATACATGGATCCCATCTCGGATTTCATGGCCTCTAACCATTTCTCGGAATCGGGGCCCATCACTGCTCCTCCATAGCTCGTAGGTTCATTGTTGTCCAACAACATGACCTCCAAGACAGGGTTGCCGTACCACTCAGGGGTAGTACGCGACCTTGTCGACCTACGAGGTTCAATAGCAGCTTGATCCGAAGCTTCATGATCATCATCATTAACTTCCTCTTCTACCATCGTAGGTTCCACAGAAACATCTTTCTGTGTTGCGCTACTTTTTGGTTGAAGTAAAGGTTCAATAACCTCATCAAGCTCTATTTTCCTCCCACTCAATTCTTTCGAGAGAAACTCTTTCTCAAGAAATGTTCCGTTCTTAGTGACAAACACTTTGCCTTCGGATCTGAGATAGAAGGTATACCCGACTGTCTCTTTCGGGTATCCTATGAAGACGCATTTCTCCGCTTTGGGTTCCAGCTTTTTAGGCTGAAGCTTTTTGACATAAGCATCACATCCCCAAAATTTAAGAAACGACAACTTTGGCTTCTTGCCAAACCACAGTTCATATGGCCTCGTCTCAACGGATTTTGATGGTGCCCTATTTAAAGTGAATGCAATTGTCTCTAATGCATAACCCCAAAACGATAGTGGCAAATCAGCAAGAGACATCATAGAACGCACCATATCTAAGAAGGTTCGATTACTACGTTCGGACACACCATTACACTGTGGTGTTCCGGGCGGTGTCAATTGTGAAACAATTCCACAGTCTTAAGTGACTGCCAAACTCATAACTCAGATATTCACCTCCTCGATCAGATCGCAGGAACTTAATCTTCTTGTTATGATGATTCTCAACTTCATTCTGAAATTGCTTGAACTTTTCAAACGCTTCAGACTTGTGTTTCATTAAGTAAATATACCCATATCTACTTAAGTCATCAGTGGAGGTGAGAAAATAACGATATCCACCACGCGATGTAACATTCATTGGACCGCACACATCAGTATGTATGATTTCCAATAAGTCACTCGCCCGTTCTATTGTTCCAGAGAACGGCGTTTTAGTCATCTTCCCCATGAGGCATGGTTCACATGTGTCAAGTGGTTCAAAATCAAGTGACTCCAAAAGTCCATCAACATGGAGCTTCCTCATGCGTTTTACACCAATATGACCTAAACGGCAGTACCACAAGAAAGTGGTACTATCATTATCAACTCTACATCTTTTGGCATCAATGTTATGAACATGTGTGTCATCACTATCAAGATTCAATATGAATAAACCCCTAACATTGGGTGCATGACCATAAAATATATTACTCATATAAATAGAACAACCTTTATTCTCTGATTTAAATGAGTAATCGTCTCGCAATAAACAAGATCCAGATATAATGTTCATGCTTAACACAGGCACTAAATAACAATTATTCAGGTTCATCACTAATCCCGATGGTAATCAAAGAGAGAGCGTGCCGACGGCGATCACATCAACCTTGGAACCATTTCCCACGCGCATCGTCACTTCGTCCTTTGCCAGCCTTCGTTTATTCCGTAGTTCCTGCTTTGAGTTGCAAATGTGAGCAACCGAACCGGTATAAAATACCCAGGCACTACTACGAGAGCTAGTAAGGTACACATCAATAACATGTATATCATATATACCTTGTTTGTCGTTGGCCGCCTTCTTGTCAGCCAGGTACTTGGGGCAGTTCCGCTTCCAGTGACCAGTTCCCTTGCAATGAAAGCACTCAGTTTCTGGCTTGTGTCCATGCTTAGGCTTCTTTACAGGAGTAGCAACTGCTTTGCCATCCTTCTTGGTTTTACCCTTCTTGCCCTTGCCCTTGACTTTGCCATTTTTCCTGAAACTAGTGGTTTTATTGACCATCAACACTTGATGTTCTTTCTGGATTTCAGACTCAGTGACTTTTAGTATCGCAAACAACTCGGCGACTGACCTGTTCATCCCGTGCATGTTATAGTTCATCACAAAGCTCTTGTAACTAGGTGGCAGTGATTGAAGAACTCTGTCAGTGATCGCCTCTGGCAGAAGGGCAATTCCCAACTCCGCTAGACAAGTTGAATACCCAGATATTCTGAGTATATGTTCACTGATAGACCCGTTCTCCTCCATCTTGCAAGCATATAACTTATGGGAGGTTTCATACCTCTCGATCCGGGCGTTCTTCTGAAAGATAAACCTCAACTCCTGGAACATCTCATATGCTCCATGATGTTCAAAACGTCTTTGAAGTCCCGGTTCTAAGCCATACAATATTGCACACTGAACTGTTGAGTAATCTCCAGTACGTGCCTCCCAAGCGTTCTTAACGTCTTTGCAGGTCATGTCTTCTGGTTTGTCACGAAGCGGTGCATCAAGAACATATGATTTTTGAGAAGCCATGAGGATAATCCTCAGATTACGGGCCCAATCAACAAAGTTACTTCCATCATCTTTCAACTTAGCTTTCTCTAGGAACGAATTAAAATTCAGGGGTGCTACTACGCGAGCCATTGATCTACAACATAAATATGCAAAGTTTACTTAGACTATTGTTCAAGATAATGAGTTTAGTTACTCAAATTACTAAAGCTCCCACTCATATTGACATCCCTCAGGTCATTTGAGTCTCACATGATCTAAATTCTCCAACTCAAGTCCGATCATCACGTGAGTTGAGGTGGCTTCAATGGTGAACATCATTATGTTGATCATATCTACTATATGTCTCATGTTCGACCTTTCGGTCTCTTGTGTTCCGGGGCCATGTCTGTACATGCTAGGCTCGTCAAGTTTAACCCGAGTGTTTTGCGCATGCAACACTGGCTTGCACCCGTTGTATGTGAACGTAGAGTCTATCACACCCGATCATCATGTGGTGTCTCAACACGACGAACTTTCGCAATGGTGCACACTCGAGGAGAACACAATTTATCTTGAAATTTAAGTGAGGGATCACCTTATAATGCTATCGTCATACTAAGCAAAACAAGGTGCATAAAAGGATTAACATCACATGCAATTCATAAGTGACATGATATGGCCATGAACTTGTGCTTTTGATCTCCATCATGAAAGCACCGGCATGATCTCCATCGTCACCGGCATGACACCATGATCTCCATCAACGTGTCGCCATCGGGGTTGTCGCGCCCACCATGCTTCTACTACTATTTCTATCGTTTAGCGATAAAGTAAAGCATTACATAGCGCTTAATGATTGACACGCAGGTCATACAATAATTAAAGACAACCCTATGGCTCCTGCCGGTTGCCGTACTCATCGACATGCAAGTCGTGAAATTCTATACATCACATGATCATCTCATACATCACATATATCACATCATGTAATTGGCCATATCACATCACAACATACCTTGCAAAAACAAGTTAGACGTCCTCTAATTGTTGTTGCATGTTTTACGTGGCTGCTACGTGTTTCTAGCAAGAACGATTCTCACCTAGCATAAACCACAATGGTGATACATAATTTGCTTTTCAACCTTCTCAAGGACCGCCTTTGTCGAATCCGATCCAACTAAAGTGAGAGAAACTGCCACCCGCAAGCTATCTAGGCAACAAGTTGCGTCGAGGGAACCGGCCTCTCGTAAGCGTACGAGTAATGTTGGTCCGGGCCGCTTCATCTCACAATACCGCTGAACCAAAATCCAACCAAGGGAGGAAGCAATCTAAGCATCAACGCCCACAGACCTTTTGGGTTCTAATCGAGATCTCATCTACACATAGACCTAGCTCATGATGCCACTGTTGGGGAACGTTGCATGGGAAACAAAAAATTTCCTATGCACACGCAGATCTATCCATGGTGATGAGCATCTACGAGAGGGAGAGTGGATCTACATACCCTTGTAGATCGCTAAGCGGGAAGCATTAAGAAACACGGTTGGTGTAGTCGAACGTCTTCGCGATCCAAATTGCCGTGCGTCCCGCAATCCAATCACGATCCGTCCTGCGATCCGATCATCTCACGAACTTGATCACGATCCGTCTCACAAGCTTGATCATGATCCTTCCGATCTAGCACTGAACGGACGGCACCTCCGCATTCAGCACACGTACAGCTTCATGACGATCTCCACTGTCTTGATCAAGCAAGAAGGAGTGGAGAGGAAGAAGAGTTCTCCGGCAGCCTGACAGCGCTCCGGCGATGGTGGTGGAGCAATTCCGGCAGGGCTTCGCCTAAGCACTGCAGAAACCCGATCTAGAGGACAAACTATGCACTCGAGGAACGGGTAGCACGTGGCTGAAATTCTAGTGCAAAACCCCTCAATACCACCAGTATATATAGGAGGAAGAGCGGAGGTGGCTTGGACCAAGGGCCAAGCCACCAAGGAGTCGGCCGAACCAAGGGTGGAGGTGGAGTCCACCTCCAATCCTAGTAGGACTAGGATTCACCTTTTTTTTGCCTTTTTCCACTTTTTCTCTTAGGACATTTTCTTCCAGCCACATGCGCCTCTTGTGGTTGTTCCACCAGACCACTAAGGGCTGGTTTCGCCTCTCCCACAGCCCATGTAGCCTCTTGGGTCGAAATACTCCTCCCGGAGGCCTCCCTGTACACAACCGGCACTCCCGGTACACTACCGATGAGCCCGAACCTTTTCCGGCGACCAAAATGGGACTTCCTATATATGAATCTTTACCTCCAGACCATTCCGGAGGTCCTTGTGACGTCTGGGATCTCATCCAAGACTCCGAACAAACTTCGGTCACCACCATACACCACTCTATACTACCGAAACGTCACCAAACCTTCAGTGTGCAGACCCTACGGGTTCGAGAACTATGTAGACATGACCGAGACACCTCTACGGTCACTAACTAATGGCGGGACCTGGATGTCCACATTGGTTCCTACATATTCTACGAAGATCTTTTTCGATCGAACCTCTATGTCAAGGATTCAGTTAATCCCGTATGATGTTCCCTTTGTTCTTTGGTATGTTACTTGCCCGAGATTCGATCGTCGGTATCTCCATACCTAGTTCAACCTCGTTACTGGCAAGTCTCTTTATTTGTTCTGTAATACAAGATCTCGTAACTACCACTTAGTCACATTGCTTGCAAGGCTTATTGTGATGTTGTATTACCGAGTGGGCCCTAAGATACCTCTCCGTCACACGAAGCAACAAATCCCAGTATTAATCCATGCCAACTCAACAGACACCCTCGAAGACACCTGTAGAGCACCTTTATAGTCACCCAGTTATGTTGTGACATTTGATACACACAAGGCACTCCTCCGATATCTGTGAGTTGCATGATCTCATGGTCATAGGAACATATACTTGACATGCAGAAAAAAACAGTTGCAATAAACTGACACGATCATAAGCTAAGTTTGTAGTTTGGGTCTTGTCCATCGCATCATTCTCCTAATGATGTGATCCCGTTATCAAATGACATCCCATGTCCATGGTTAGGAAACCTTAACCATCTTTTGATCAACGAGCTAGTTCACTAGAGGCATACTAGGGACATTGTGTTTGTCTATGTATCCACACATGTATCCATGTTTCCAGTTAATACAATTATAGCATGGATAATAAACGATTATCATGAACAAGGAAATACAATAATAAACACTTTATTTATTGCCTCTAGGGCATATTTCCAACACTCTCAACATCCCGTCTTTCTTACGTTCTTCTTTGTGCCATCGCAACAACTTGGCATGCTCTTTGTTTTCGAACAAACGTTTCAACTGTGGTATTATAAGAGCATACCACATCACCTTGGCAGGAACCCTCATCCTGTTGCGTTCGCCCTCCACATAATCAGGGTCATCGCAGGGGATCTTATAGCGTAGTGCACCGCATACCGGGCATGCATCCAAATTCTCGTACTCCTCACCGCGGTAGAGGATGCAGTCATTAGGGCATGCATGTATCTTCTGCACCTCTAATCCTAGAGGGCAGACAACCTTCTTTGCTTCCTACGTACTTTCAGGCAATTTGTTATCCTTTGGAAGCATGTTCTTTATCATTATCAGAAATTCTTGAAATCCCTTGTCAGTTACACCATTCTTCGCCTTCCATTGCAGCAATTCCAACGTGGTACCCAGCTTTTACTTGTCATCTTCACAATTTGGATACAATAATTTTTTGTGATCCTCTAACATGCGTTTCAACTTCAACCTCTCCTCATTTTCGCAGTTTCTCATTGCATCAGCAATGACCCGATCCAAATCATCAGCGGGCTCATCTGATGCCGCTTCTTTAGCTTCCCCTATTGATGCCTCTTCTTCAGCTTCCCCCATTGTTGTATCGGCGAAAGGATAGTTGTCATCATCCTCTTCTTCTTCGTAGTCTTCCATTATAACCCCTCTTTCTTCGTGCTTGGTCCAACAGCTATAGCCCGATATGAAACCGGACTTCAGCTGGTGGTAGTGAAGGGTTTTTGAGGTAGAGTAATTCCTATCATTCTTACAGTCACGACATGGACAACACATGAAACTATTCTGCTTGTTTGCCTCAGCCACACGAATAAAATCATGCAGACCATTAAGAAACCCTGGACTTAGTTGGTCATCGTACATCCATTGTCGGCTCATGTTCACTACACAACATCAAAGTGACCAAATTAATACAACTTCATCATCACATTACAACCAAAAGTAGAGCTAGCAGTGACCAAATGTTATTACAGCAAATAATAGATACTTATAATTCATACATACATCTCATAAAACAACATACAACTATCTAAAACATGTAAATGCAACAAAAAATGCGATCATAATCGCAACTAAAGTAACAATTGAGCCAACGGCATAATGATACCAAGCCTCTTTATCAATGACATATTTTCTAATCTTTCTAAGCTTCAAGCGCATCCAGCCATCTTGTTCTTGTGATCATCGACGATATCGGCAACATGCAACTCCAATCCCATCTTCTCATCTTCAGTTCTTTTCAATTTTTCTTTCAAATGATCAATTTCTTTTTCAGCTTGTGTTAATTTCTCGAGCAGAATTGCATAGTCGGTTGGAATTTCTGGTTCAACTACTTCCTATAGATAAAAACATCTACGTCAATTTGGTGGCATAATTAATTTTCATAGACAGTAGATGATGTGTGAAATAGTTATAAAAGATAACGACATACCACATCTGAATCATAGACTGGACGAGGGCCGACCTGGGCGGATACCATAACCATGACACTATAGAATAACTAACAATAATACAAGTAAGTAAATCGTACACGCAGATATCTAAATCAAACAAGTAATTTTTTTTAAAAGGTTTAAGCAGAACAAGAGGCTCACCAAGGTGTCCGGTGCTGCGACGAGACGGTGCGGACGACCGACGATGGTTAGGACGGCCGGGGATGGGAAGGCACCAAATAAACCACACCTACACATATGCAACCTAACAAGTTAATTTGAGCTCAAATTGCATATAAATCAAATAAACTCCCACATAATGATCACTCCTCCAAAACCTAGCTAAAACCCACAAATCACATATCTTTGAGCATACCACAAGCTAATCTAGCAATGAGAGATGAAGGAGCAAAGTTGCTAACCTTTATGAACACTTGGATAGATGGGGTGCCTTTAAATCTTGACAAATCCTTGGCAAAATGGAGGATGAGCTTCGAGCAAGAAGAAGAACAGGGGAGAAAACAGAGAAATGATCGAGCCCCTTCGATCGGCTGCGGACGAAGCGTATATGTAGGAACTCTTTAGTACCGACCACTGACACCAGTCGGTACTAAAGGTTGCCCTTTAGTACCGGTTGGTGTCACTAGCCGTTACTAAAGGTGCACGCGGGGCCCAAGTCTGACCAAAAGCCTACCACGCCCCCTTTAGTACCAGCTCGAGACACGAACTAGTACTAAAGATCGCTCACGAGCCGGTACTAAAGGTCGCCCTGGTCTTAGCCGTTGGAGCCGGTACGAACCGGGACTAATACAGTATTATGTACCGGCTCGTAACCAGACCAGGACTAATGCTTGGGACGAAAGGTCTGTTTTCTACTAGTGTAAATTGAAAAGCACTACAAATGAATTGTGAAATGGTTGAAACTTGGCATGGTACCATCATTTCACCCACATAGCATGTGCTAAAAATTTGAGAGGGTTATGACAAAAACTAGATGCACTTCGTGTAAAAAATGGACAATCTCTTTTGAAGTATTAGGGTTTCGGACGAATAAACGCCTGTTACAAAAGGTATTTCATTTGTTGACATGTAACTACAGTGATATTCTAGATCGAATCCATCATCAGAATAGTTGTCGAGGGAAAGTCTTCACTTTTTCTTCGCGTGTGTCCCTTGCTTATTGCGCCGTAACCATGGATAATCTTCATCGTACAACACGGTGCTTGGGTCAGCCTTCACTTTGAAGGGAGGAATTTCATGAACCTTTTCATAATATGAACACATGTCTGTCTTGCCCTCTACTCCCACAATGTCTCTTTTCCCTGAAAGAACTATGTGGCGCTTTGCCTCATCATATAATGTATTCGCTTCCTTATATTTTCTTTTTCTCGGTTTGGTAGACATGTCCTTCACATAGAAAACCTGTGCCACATCATTGGCTAGGACGAATGGATCGTCTGTGTACCCAAGATTGTTCAGATCCACTATTGTCATTCCATACTACAGGTCTACCTGTACCCTGCCTCCTGACAGATTGACCCATTTGCACCGAAACAAAGGGACCTTAAAATCATGTCCATAGTCAAGTTCCCATATGTTCACTATGTAACCATAATGTGTGTCCTTTCCCCTGTTGGTTGCTACATCAAAGCGGACACCACTGTTTTGGTTGGTGCTGTTTTGATCTTGGGCGATCCTATAAAATGTATTCCCATTTATCTCGTACCCTTTGTAAGTCAATACAGTCGAAGATGGTCTCCTGGCCAATTAGTACAACTCATTTGCAAAAGTGGTTTTACCCATGAGATGTGTTTGCAACCAACTGCCGAAAGTCCTAATGTGTTCACATGTAATCCAGTCATCACACTGCTCGGGTGTTTGGAGCGCAGAATATTCTTTTGTTCATTGACATACGGGGTCACCAAGGTAGAATTCTATAGAACTGTGTAGTGTGCTTGAGACCAAGAATGCCCGTCCCTACATATTATTGAGTCCAGTCCTAGTGTGCCTTTTCTAGTCAGTCTTCCCTCATATCGCGATTGAGGGAGACCAATCGACTTAAGGTCAGGAAAGAAGTCAACACAAAACCCAACGACCTCCTCTGTTTGATGGCCCGTGGAGATGCTTCCTTCTGGCCTAGCACGGTTACGAACATATTTCTTCAAGACTCCCATGAACCTCTCAAAGGGGAACATATTGTGTAGAAATGCAGGGCCCAGAATGCCAATCTCATCAACTAGATGAACTAGGACGTGTGTCATGATAGAAGAAGGATGATGGGAACACCAGCTCGAAACTAACAAGACATTGCACCAAATCACTCTTTAACCTTGGCAGGATTTCTGGATCGATTACATTCTGAGAGATTGCATTGAGGAATGCACATAGCTTCACAATGGCTAATCGAACATTTTCTGGTATAAGCCCCCTCAATGCAATCAGAAGTAGTTGCGTCCTAATCACGTGGAAGTCATGAGACTTTAGGTTCTGCAACTTTTTCTCTACCATTTTTATTATTCCCTTTATATTTGGCGAGAAGCCAAATGGGACCTTCATACTGAGAAGGCATTCAAATAAGATTTCCTTCTCTTCTTTGGTAAGAGCATAGCTGGCAGGAGCTTCATACTGCTTTGGATCCATGCCGTCTTTTTCATGCACACGTTGCTATTCCTCCCGTGCCTCCGGTGTATCTTTTGTCTTCCCAAACACTCCCAAGAAGCCCAGCAGGTTCACACAAAGAATCTTCGTCACGTGCATCACGTCGCTTGCCGAGCGGACCTCTAGGTCTTTCCAATACGGTAGGTCCCAAAATATAGATTTCTTCTTCCACATGGGTGCGCGTCCCGCATCGCCAATCGGAACATATAGTCTGCTAGGACCCTTTCCAAAGATCACTTGTAAATCATTGACCATATCAAGTAAATGATCATCAGTACGGAGGGCTGGCTTCTTCCGGTGACCTGCCTCACCTTTAAACGCTTTCCTTTCTTTCGACATTGATGATTGGTCGAAAGAAATCAACGATGCCCCAGGTACACATTCTTCCTGCATTTGTCCAAATATATACTTTCAGTGTCATCTAAACAGTGTGTGCATGCATGGTATCCCTTGTTTGTCTATCCTGAAAGGTTACTGAGAGCAAGCCAATCGTTGATGGTTACAAACAACAACGCATGTAGGTCAAATTCCTCCTGTTCCTTCTCATCCCACACACATACACCTCTTCCATTCCATAGGTGTAAAAGTTCATCAACTAATGGCCTTAGTGTAGGAGATATGCCATAGAGGCAATAATAAATGTTATTGATTATCTCCCTATTCATAATTAGGTTTATGTTCCATGCTATAACTGCTATTGTTCTCGAGTCTACAATAACCACGAGGCTTGAAGAAAGACTCATATGCACGTGTGGAATAATAAACGGTAAATTGTATTCCTAGTCTGGCCTCTAAGACTGGCTCAAGTATTTCATGATGATCCTGTTTTCCTGATCATGGGCATGGCTATGCCGGCAATTTTGAGGGAACAATGTTAGAAGAACATTTGTGTTGAATCGACCCGAATTGATGTTATGCTATGAGATACATTCGTCATAAGTTAATGGTTAATAACACAGAGAAGTTAATATTTTCATAATTCCTTAGACCATGAGAGTATCGAGTTTCTTCATGCTTGCTTCATGAACTTTGGGGTTGGTTAAACGTCATCCGTAAATGGGTGGCTATTACGGCGGCTTACAGGTTCATGGAAAAGTATGTCAAGTAACTTGATAGCTCAAGATTGGGATTTTCTCCTCCGACGATGGAGAGATATCTCTGGGCCCTCTCGGTGTTACGACATCCATCATCGTTTGGCCAGACCCTTTGTGATTTGATCACGGGGATGCCTGAACACGGGAACGAGAAAAGAGAACAATACCGGTAACGAGGTAACTGGCATAATGGACAAGTTGTTGATCCACGGGGATGCTAGCATGTCTCACCTCAGGTATTTGTAACATATCGCGAAGCAACAGGAATAGCACACAGCAACTGGAGGTTCACTCGAATATTCTTTCGTGTGGGTATAGGGGTCAATATGGGTGTCCATGGCTCCGATGTTGATCATTGATCGGAAGGGGTTCCGGGTCATGTCTATGCTTCACTGAACCTATAGGGTGACACGCTTCTGGGTCATCTATCTGCTGAATACTAGACAGGGAGTCTGAGAGAACATCACCAAAAATGTTTTGGACGCCAGAAAAGTTTCGGACAGCGGAAAAGTTCCGCAGAGAGAACACCAGAACAGTTTCGGTAAAACTGAAAAGTTGCTTCACGGGATACCATTAAGTCAAATTGGTTTCGGCACATGCCTCATAATTCTTGGAGGGTGCCAAAATCATTCTGGAAACTTCTGGGAATTTTCCGGAAGAAAAAACAGAAATGTTCTGGAGCTGCCGGAACCGCTTGAGATGCTTTTCGCAGATGAAAATCACTAATCCGGAATTTTTCCGGATCTTAGTTCGAGATTGCCTCCCGAAGGGCTGTCCATGTGACCGTCCGAGTTTCGAAGGTCCTCCCGAAGGGCTGTCCGAGTGACAATCCAAGTTTTGGAGGTCCTCCCTAAGGGTTGTCTGCGACACCGTCCGGGGGATTGTCTGACCGCCACCCGGAGGGCTGTCCTAGGGGCAGATGAGGGTATACATCCTCGCGGTTGGGAGGATGTAAATCCTAGCTGCGGGGATCTGCACTGCCGATCGTCATCGACTCTACTTCCAGAGTGCTATGAGTCGGTAACGAAAAGATCAAACCTTGTATGCAGTCTTCATAGTGGTCCTGGGCAGGTGCGTAGGTCAGAAATTTTTTGTTTTCTGCTGCGTTACCCTTCAGTGGCATCAAGAGCCGTGCTATGCATAGATGCTGGTTGCGATCTAGAATACATAGAGATGTATGGGTGTTGCACAATATTATTACGTAGTAGATGAGATCTATTACTGAAAATTATTTGTGCGGGTAGCTGATGAAATCTGTAACCCGATGTTCTTGTTGCTTCCCTAGAATTTGCATAGTCCTGATCTTAATGGCATGGTGGAATCTCACAAAGTTCTGGCAAACCGCGATCCTTTCATGCTGCTCCTGAGTATGCTGATTGACAGATCAACGAAGTGCTCACAGTTCTTTGGGTTCCACCATAGTTGAGAAAGATGGATGTTTCGCAGACAAAAGGGCAATGCAGATGCGATCTACATGGGGGTAATGTGTATGACGAAGTTTAGTATGGGGCTCAAGATTTTATTATCTCGTGTTTCATACACCTCGCAATGTTAATCTAGCGACTTGGATTGTCATGCTTGATGATGGACGTTGGTAGCTTCGGTTTGCTTCGAAACCTTAGAAGCCATGTAAAACAAGTTTTTGCATGAACCGATTAGAGGCGTCTAACTTGGTTTTGCAGGATGGTTTGCATGTGCATGTGATGTGGTATAGCAGTGCTCATATAAATTTGATTATGTATGAGATGACTATATGATGTAATTTGATTAACATGACCTGCGTGTCATGATTCGGCATGATGGCTGGAGCCATATGATTGCACTTTAATGACCTACGTGTCAACCTTATGTAATGCACTTATTTTATTTGCTATAGAGATAGCAATATTATCTGGTGCATTGACAAGGTGGCGGCAATCTTCGCGAAGGTGAACGCCAACGCGAATGCCGAAGACGAAGAAATACAATACTTCTCCGTCAGAAAGGGCTATACCATATCATGCTATTATGAATTGCCTGAGATGTTTATCCCTTATGATACACCCTTTTGATTGCGCGGTAGTTGCTTTTATTAGGGTGATCTCTCACAAAATATCAAGTAGTTAGTGTTCTCCCAAGTGTAGCACCATCACGGCATCTTTCCTTTCGAGGTATCACATGGATACATGGGTACGAACGATTGTACGGGTGTGAGGCGGGTGAGTTGAGACCTTGCAGCGTGATCACTTGGTTGTCTTGACATTCATGCATGAAAGTCATGAGCTCGGAACACATGCATCGAAAGATGAACAAGAGTCACATAGAGATGTGATTGGCAAGTTGGCCTATCGATTACAATTCTCAGCACTTGAGATGCATACATCCTTGGTGTTGAATTGTAATATGGATCTTGAATCACTCACAATCAATTATGAGAGATATTGATTTGAGTGGGAGCGCACTGTAGAATTGAATTCTTTTAATTCTCAGTGCAATTAATTTTGAACAATGTCTAAGTGTGATTTGCATAATAGTTGTAGAATAATGGCTCGCGTTTCCACCTTCCCTATTAAAATTGAATAGCTGTTAAATATATGGTTAAAACTTTACGGTTGGTAACGTAAAGTGAGGATTGTCCTCAAGAGTGTCGAGAAGGATTTTGTCCTATCGCATGCTTTTGGTATTCTCCCGCTAATGCTATGGATCATGTGACTCTCGTCCTTCGATCCAAAAGCTAGAAAGCCTTTTCGGTCAAAGTGCAATATGTTTGCTTCCATGAGACCCGAACTTCGAAAGTTTGGATAGTTATGTGATATTCATGGAATCTGAAAATCATTTTCAGAGACAGACAAAGGCTAAAAGATATAAGATATCCAAAGCAATGTTTGTTTGCAAACTACTAGTAAAGAAGTTTACTATGCATTAGACTGATAAGAGAGGGATCCACGAGAACGCCTGTCATATGATGAAAGGTGAATAAAACAACAACTTAAAGAGAAAGGAAGTGTCCGAAGGGCGTTAGTGAGACTTTCACGCCTAGGAAGTCCAGGGCTAACGCCACTCTTAAGTTGGATGCTTCTTCTGAGAGTAGGAGAAATACTGAAAAGTTAAACTGTTAGAAGTATAATGGCAAAAGGAAAGAAGACTAGAATATCCAGCTCATGTATGAATGTCATTCAAGTTTTTGATGTATAGAAGGCTGGTCAAAGATATAGTTCTTGGGAATTATGGTCAAACATGTTAATCACTAATTCTTGGGTATTGTGAGTTGGTCACAAAGATACCCGCTTGATTGCATTCTGTTGCAACTCGATGTAAGAACTACTATGGCCTGAAAGACTAACCAGGTATGAGGTTTAGACACACGCAGGGAACATAGTAAATGTTACTATGCCTTCCATCGGTGTATTCCCTATGTATTAAGTTCCATAATTCATTTTAGAGTTTCACACTCTAGCCCTTTGCATAAGGTATCTTGCAAGAAGGTTGTTCATAAGAGAACTTTTCATGTTCGGTGTTATGAATAACATAAGGGCCATACTTTCATTATGAATGAGATGTATGTTATGAATATTGATAATAATACATTGCCTCTGGGTTTACTTTTATAATTCATTTTAGAGTTTCATACACTCTAGCCCATTAAACAATGTTTGTTGCAAAAGAGTTGTTCATAAAAACAACAATTGTTGTTCAGTATTATGAATAAACACGAAGGGTCATGCTTCCATCCTAGATGGGATGTATGTTATGAATATTGATGGAAATATGATACATCCATAACACTGACACTAAATGTCGCAAGACTAAAAGAATACCACATATGTGTGGCACTGCATTTGGTCACATTGGAGAAACCCGCATAGAAAATTCCATTATGATGGATTTTGAAGTCGTTTGATTTTGAATCATCCGACACTTGCAACTTTCCTCCAAAAGGTGAACTAACTAAAATACCGTTCACAAGCCATAAGGAACGAGCAAAGAACTTATTGGTGATCATACATTTGATGTATGTAGTCCGATAAATGTTGTTGCAAACAGTGGATTTGTCTACCTTCAAAAATGACTCAAGTAGATATATGGATATTTACTTGATGAGACGTAAGTCTGGATATTTTGAAATCATTCGAAAGGTTTTCAAAAATGAAGTAGAAGTTATTGTACCAAGAAAATTATGTTTCTGCAATTTGATTGCGAAGGAATATTTGAGTTACAAGTTTAGCGAATGTCTGATGAGTTGTGAAAAGAGTTTCATAACTTGCACCTCCCGGAACACCACTCCAAGTGGAAAGTCCGTGAAGATGTAATCAAACCATTTATGACATGGTAAGATCAAAGATGACATAAATAGATTTGCCATTACCCCTTTTATAGAGTGATGCTTTAGAGACTGCAGCTTTTACACTGAAAAGTGATCCATCAGGTCTGTTGAAATGACGCCATGGTATGGTATGCACTACCATGTTATATCTTCTCTTAACATTTGGAATATGGGACTTGTGTAAAAGGTTACAAACCTATTGCAAATCAGACAAGTGCTACTTTGTATGGTTATCGCAAGTCATTGCATATTCCCCCACCACTATACCGAGGCAAAGGGTTTTGCCACAAAATGGTATGCTTTTAAAGATAATAGTTCTTACAAAAGGTGAGTGGGAGGACAGTGCAACTCGACGAGATAACCGATATCTTCGTCATCAGTTCAAAGGAAAGAAACCCTGGAAGTGATTCCGTTGTTTCCTACTACGACTGATACGGAAGTCTCTACAATAAAATGTATGGACTTCGGTCGAACGTGCAGCTGAACCATGTAGGCAAAGCTCGTTCAAACCTATCAGGTGCGCAAACAAGATATTGTTGTTAGATAATAGTATACCTACAATACACAAGGAAGCGTTGATGGGCCCTAACTCCAGGATTGGCTAAATGCCAATACAATCCGAGATAGTTTCCATATAAGTGATTCAAGATTAAAACCTTGATACACCTTTTATAGGACTTAGAGTCTAACGAATATTTATGGAACTAAAAACTGATACGGATAAAAATTGTTTTATCCATAAAGCTCGACTTGTTGAAATAACAAGTTCAAGGAGTTGACTACGATGAGGTTGTTTCACCGTAGCAATGCTTAAGGTCAGTTCGGGTTGAACTAGCAATTAGTACATATATCAATCATGAGATATGAAACATGGATGACAAAAGGATTTCCATCTGATGGAAATGAAACCTAGGACTTGTATGTGATACAGTCCAAAGTAATTTGTCGATCCAGAGGATGCTAGTAAGTATGCAAACTTCAGAGTTCTAGCAATGGATAGAAGAGAGCAAAATGGAGTTGGAATCTTCGTGGTTTGATGAAATGGTGAAAAGGGTTTTTTAATTTCATCAATGGGTAACGAAGAGCTTGTGATTCAAGAAAGTAAGTGGGAGCATAATAATATTTCTAAAAACATTGTGTGCTTGACACATTGTTAATGGCAAATAAATTTCTTGACACGAATTAGGACTTCATTTGAAAATAGTTTTGCGATGAAGTGCTTAGGCTAAATAGCCTCAATATTACGCGTGATGATCTATGGAGATAGATTTACCTAATGGGGCTAAGCAACGAATACATATTGACAAGGTGCTAAAACCTTTTAGCATTTAAAAATGCCAAGGAGTGATTGTTTCCGAAGTCACATGGAAAGAGTTTTTGCAAGACTCAGTGTCCCAAAAACACTGACGAGTAAAATACATGATGGAGATTCCACACACTCTAGTGTTTGGATTAAATCATGTATTCCATGGTATGTAAAGACAACCAGATATGTCCGATACTCCCAAGTTGTTGCGAGTATAGATACCAAAATGATCAAAGCACTGATAATGGGACAACAGTAAAAGATGTCATTAAGTGCTAGAGTAGCCAAGCAAGATACTGTGGCGAATTCTATAACAAAGGCTAAGTATGTTGATGCTTTGGAAGCGACAAAGAGTTGAATCATGTAGTTCATTCATGAACTTAGTATGGTTCCAAGATGGCTTTGGTCTATGAGACACTATTGCAGATAGTTGCTCCATAGCTCAGTCTGAGGAATCAGGTTTCGACCAATGATTCACACATATGCAAAGCCAAGTTCACACAAAATACGAATTTTGTGATAGCGTGAAAACGCGAGGATGTGCAAAGTTACACACGGAGCTGAAGTTGTTAGATTCATTGGACATCAGGCTACACCACAAGCAAAGCATACTTTACACCAGTATGCCATAGGTGTAAAGTGCATTAGCACTGACTAGATTATTGACTCTAGTGCAAGTGCGAGTCTGTAGGAGATATGCCCTAGAGGCAATAATAAATGTTATTGATTATCTCCCTGTTCATAATTAGGTTTATGTTCCATGCTATAACTGCTATGGTTCTCGAGTCTACAATAACCACAAGGCTTGAAGGAAGACTCATATGCACGTATGGAATAATAAACGGTAAATTGTATTCCTAGTCTGGCCTCTAAGACTGGCTCAAGTATTGCATGATGATCTTGTTTTCCTGATCATGGGCGGGCTTCTTCCGGTGACATGCCTCACCTTTGAAATCTTTCCTTTCTTTCGACATTGATGATTGGTCGGAAGAAATCAACGATGCCCCAGGTACACATTCTTCCTGCATTTGTCCAAATATATACTTTCAGTGTCATCTAAACAGTGTGTGCATGCGTGGTATCCCTTGTTTGTCTATCCTGAAAGGTTACTGAGAGCAAGCCAATCGTTGATGGTTACAAACAACAACGCATGTAGGTCAAATTCCTCCTATTCCTTCTCATCCCACACACATACACCTCTTCCATTCCATAGCTGTTAAAGTTCATCAACTAATGTCCTTAGTGTAGGAGATATGCCATAGAGGCAATAATAAATGTTATTGATTATCTCCCTGTTCATAATTAGGTTTATGTTCCATGCTATAACTGCTATGGTTCTCGAGTCTACAATAACCACGAGGCTTGAAGGAAGACTCATATGCATGTGTGGAATAATAAACAGTAAATTGTATTCCTAGTTTGGCCTCTAAGACTGGCTCAAGTATTGCATGATGATCATGTTTTCCTGATCATGGGCATGGCTATGCCGGCAATTTTGAGGGCACAATGTTAGAAGAATATTTGTGTTGAATCAACCCGAATTGATGTTATGCTATGAGATACATTCTTCATAAGTTAATGGTTAATAACACAGAGAAGTTAATATTTGCATAATTCCTTAGACCATGAGAGTATCGAGTTTCTTCATGCTTGCTTCATGAACTTTGGGGTTTGTTAAACGTCATCCGTAAATGGGTGGCTATTACGGCGGCTTACGGGTTCATGGAAAAGTATGTCAAGTAACTTGATAGTTCAAGATTGGGATTTGATCCTCCGACGATGGAGAGATATCTCTGGGCCCTCTCGGTGTTACGGCATCCATCATCGTCTGGCCAGACCCTTTGTGATTTGATCACGGGGATGCCTGAACACGGGAACGAGAAAAGAGAACAATACCGGTAATGTGGTAACTAGGATAGTGGACAAGTTGTTGATCCACGGGGATGACAACATGTCTCACCTCAGGTATTTGTAACATATTGCGAAGCAACAGGAATAGCACACGGCAAGTGGAGGTTCACTCGAATATTCATTCGTGTGGGTATAGGGGTCAATATGGGTGTCCGCGACTCCGATGTTGATCATTGATTGGAAGGGGTTTCGGGTCATGTCTATGCTTCCCCGAACCTATAGGGTCACACGCTTAAGGGTCATCTATCTGGTGAATACTAGACAGGGACTCTGAGAGAAAATCACCGAAAAAGTTTCGCACACCGGAAAAGTTTCGGACAGCGGAAAAGTTCCGCAGAGAGAACACCGGAACAGTTTCGGTAAAACTGAAAAGTTGTTTCAGGGGATACCATTAAGTCAAATTGGTTTCAGCACATGCCTGATAATTCTTGGAGGGTGCCAGAATCATTCTGGAAACTTCTGGGAATTTTTCGGAAGAAAAACCGGAAATGTTCTGGAGCTGCCGAAACCGCTTCAGATGCTTTTTGCAGATGAAAATCACTAATCCGGAATTATTCCAGATCGCATTGAAAATTATTTTAGTCGGGTACTGGAAATGTTCTAAGCCCACGTAAATTTTTTCAATTCGACCGGACGCTGAAAAATGTCGTCGTGAATAGTGAAAGTGCTTTTTGGGAGAAAATATCTCGTGAATAGTGGAAACACTATTATGAATAGTGGGAAACACTATTGGGAGAAAATATCTCATGACTAGTGAAAACATTACGAAATAGTGGGAAACACTATTGTGAATAGTGGGAAACACTATTTATGAATAGTGGAATCACTATTATGAATAGTGAAAATATCTGACGGCATTTTGGTATTTTTACCATAATCTCTCACCTTATAAATAGGGGTGAGGAGGCAGCCCAAAGACTCCCTCCTTCTCACATACAAGTGCCATTGCAATGATCTGGCTTCTTCTCTCCGTCCCAGGGAAATAGTTTCGTAGAGCTGAACGGTTGTCTGGGTTCCGGCAGGAACTAGTTCTGGACGGCGAAGCCCTGCTGGATAGATGACACAGTATGTGTGCAACTCTGTAGAGAGATCGTAGTTTCGATCTTAGTTCGAGAGTGCCTCCCGAAGGGCTGTCCATGTGACCGTACGAGTTTCGAAGGTCCTCCCGAAGGGCTGTCCGAGTGACAGTCCAAGTTTTGGAGGTCCTCCCTAAGGGCTGTCTGCGATACCGTCCGGGGGACTATCTGACCGCCTCCCAGAGGGCTGTCCGAGGGGCAGATGAGGGTATACATCCCCGCGGTTGGTAGGTTGTAAATCCTAGCTGCGGGGATCTGCACCGCTGATCGTCATCGACTCTACTTCCGCTGCGCTACGAGTCGGTAACGAAAAGATCAAACCTTGTATGCAGTCTTCCTAGTGGTCCTGGGCTGGTGCGTAGGTCGGAATTTTTTTGTTTTCTACTGCGTTACCCTTCACTTAGGTACACATCAATGTCATTGCCGGGTTGCTTAGGGCCTTGGATGAGCACTGGCACCATAATGAACTTCTACTTCACGCACAACCTAGGAGGAAGGTTATACATACATAGAGTCACATCGCATGTGCTATGCTTGCTGCTCTGCTCCCCAAAAGGATTAATGCCATATGCACTTAAACCAAACCATACGTTCCTTGGGTCATCTGTAAAGTCGCTCCAATTTCTCTTGATCTTTCTCCACTGTGACCCGTCAGCGGGTGCTCTCAACTTCCCGTATTTCTTACGGTCTTTTATGTGCCATTGCATCAACTCGGCATGCTTTTTGTTTCTGAACAGACGTTTCAACCGTGGTATTATAGAAGCATACCACATCACCTTGGATGGAACCCTCTTCCCGGTGCGTTGGCCCTCAACATCACCAGGGTCATCTCTTCTGATCTTATACCGCAATGGACCGCATACCGGGCATGCGTTCAAATCCTCGTACGCACCGCGGTAGAGGATGCAGTCATTAGGGCATGCATGTATCTTATGCACCTCCAATCCATGGTACCGAGCTTTCTGTTGTCATCTTCTCAATTTGGGTACAACCCTATTTTGTGATCCTCTAACATGCGATCGAACTTCCACTTCTCCCTTTCACTTTTGCATTCTCTCTGTGCATCAACAATGACCTGGCGAATATCATCATCGAGCACATTGTCTAGTTCCTCTTGATCTTCAGCTTCCCCCATTGTAGCATCACCGTATTCCAACGGCCGGTAGTTGTCATTACCCTCTTCTTCTTCATTGTCTTCCATCTTAACCCCTCTTTCTTCGTGCTTGGTCCAAACATTATAGTGTGGCATAAAACCCTTCTCAAGCAGGTGGAAGTGAAGGGGTTTAGAGTTAGATAAAGCCTTCGTATTCTCACAGACAGTAAATGGACAATGCATAAAACCATTCTGCTTGTTTATCTCAGCCGCTTCGAGAAAATTATGCAGGCCCTTAATATACTCGGAGGTGCGTCGGTCACCGTACATCCATTACTGGTTCATCTGCGTGCATTATATAAGAAAGTGTATCAAAAACCATTACAGAACATCATGAATAGAGAAGTGACCAAATTAATAGAAATTCATCATCACATTAAAGCCAAAGTACAGTAGTGACCAAAATAAATACATAAAGTTCATACATACACTAGTAGAAAACAGACCTTTCGTCGTGAGCTTTAGTCCCGGTCTGGTCACGAACCGGTACTAAAGATGGTATTAGTCCCGGTTCGTGCCGGCTCCAACGGCTAGGAGTAGGGCAACCTTTAGTACCGGCTCGTGAGCAATCTTTAGGTACCGTTCGTGTCACGAGCCGGTACTAAAGGGGCGTGGCAGGCTTTGGTCAGACTTGGGCCCCGCGTGCACCTTTAGTACCGGCTGGTGACACCAACCGGTACTCAAGGGCAACCTTTAGTGCCGGCTGGTGTCACCAGCTGGTACTAAAGACTTCCTACATATACGGTAATTTTTAGGTTTTATATAATTTTAGTTTCAAAAATACTAGAGGTTTATAAAAGCTTTTAGAGTTTCTTTTTGCTATTAGAGTTTTATAAAAGCTTTTTAGTTGATTCTTTTTGCTATTGAAGAATATTATAGTTCATAAAATAATATTTAATTTGATTATTTTTAGTTCATTCTTTTTGCTGGATGCACTTCATGTACAAAACGGATAGTCTCTTTCGAAGTATCAGGGTTTCGGACGGAAACTCATCTGTTACAAAAGGCATTTCATTTTCTTGAACTTATTTGAACTCCAGACTTTTTGTGTGTTCAAAATGCAGCATTCAAAGCCACATCATCAATTTTCAACCCTTTCTAACTTCATTTGTTATTTTTCATGCAATTATTGATTTTTTTTGAGCTAAATGACCCTGAAATTCAAAAGCACTACAAATAAACTCTGAAAAGGTTGAAAGTTGGCATGGTATCATCATTTCACCCACATAGAATGTGCTAAAAAGTTGAGAGGGTTGCGGCAAAAGCTAGATGCACTTCGTGTACAAAACGGACAGTGTGTTTCGAAGTATCAGGGTTTGAGACGGAAACTCATCGGGTACAAAAGACATTTCATTTTCTTGAATTTATTTGAACTCCAGGTTTTTCGTGTGTTCAAAATGCATCATTCAAAGCCACATCATCAATTTTCAACCCTTTCTGACTTCATTTATTATTTTTCATGCAGTTATTGATTTTTTAGCTAAATGACCCAGAAATTGAAAAGAACTACAAATGAACTCTGAAAAGGTTGAAAGTTGGCATGGTATGATCATTTCACCCACATAGAATGTGCTAAAAAGTTGAGAGGGTTACGGCAAAAGCTGGATGCACTTCGTGTACAGAACTAACAGTCTCTTTCGAAGTATGAGGGTTTCGGACGGAAACTCATCGGTTACAAAAGACATTTCATGTTCTTGAATTTATTTGAACTCCAAGTTTTGTGTGTGTTCAAAATGCACCATTCAAAGCCACATCATCAATTTTCAACCCTTTCTGACTTCATTTATTATTTTTCATGCAGTTATTGATTTTTTGAGCTAAATGACCCTGAAATTGAAAAGCACTACAAATGAACTCTCAAGAGGTTGAAAGTTGGCATGGTATCATCATTTCACCCACATAGTATGTTCTAAAAAGTTGAGAGGGTTACGGCAAAAGCTGGATGCACTTCGTGTACAAAACGGACAGTCCCTTTCGAAGTATCAGGGTTTCAGACGGAAACTCATCTATTACAAAATGCATTTTATTTTCTTGAACTTATTTGAACTCCAGGCTTTTTGTGTGTTCAAAATGCACCATTCAAAGCCACATCATCAATTGTCAACCTTTTCTGACTTCATTTGTTTTTCTTCATGCAGTTATTGATTTTTTTGAGCTAAACGACCCTAAAATCGAAAAGCACTACAAATGAACTCTGAAAAGGTTGAAAGTTGGCATGGTATCATCATTTCACCCATATAGCATGTGCTAAAAAGTTGAGAGGGTTACGGCAAAAGCTGGATGCACTTCGTGTACAAAACGGACAGTCTCTTTCGAAGTATGATGGTTTCGGACATAAACTCATCTGTTACAAAAGGCATTTCATTTTCTTGAACTTATTTGAACTCGAGGCTTTTTGTGTGTTCAAAATGCACCATTCAATGCCACATCATCAATTTTCAACCCTTTCTGACTTCATTTGTTATTTTTCATGCAGTTATTGATTTTTTTGAGCTAAATGACCCTGAAATTGAAAAGCACTACAAATGAACTTTGAAAAGGTTGAAAGTTGGCATGGTATCATCTTTTCACCCACATCGTATGTGCTAAATAGTTGAGAGGGTTACAGCAGAAGTTGGATGCACTTCGTGTACAAAACGGACAGTCCCTTTCGAAGTATCAGGGCTTCGGACATAAACTCATCCGTTACAAAAGGTATTTCATTTTCTTGAACTTATTTGAACTCGAGGCTTTTTGTGTGTTCAAAATGCACCATTCAAAGCCACATCATCAATTTTAAACCCTTTCTGACTTCATTTGTTTTTCTTCATGCAATTATTGATTTTTTTTAGCTAAATGACCCTGAAATCGAAAAGCACTACAAATGAATTCTGAAAAGGTTGAAAGTTGGCATGGTATCATCATTTCACCCACATGGTATGTGCTAAAAAATTGAGAGGGTTACGACAAAAGCTGGATGCACTTCGTGTACAAAACAGACAGTCTCTTTCGAAGTATCAGGGTTTCGGACATAAACTCATCTGTTACAAAAGGCATTTCATTTTCTTGAACTTATTTGAACTCCAGGATTTTTGTGTGTTCAAAATGCACCATTCAAAGCCACATCATCAATTTTCAACCCTTTCTGACTTCATTTGTTATTTTTCATGCAGTTATTGATTTTTTTGAGCTAAATGACCCTGAAATTAAAAAGCACTATAAATGAACTCTAAAAAGGTTGAAAGTTGACATGGTATTATCATTTCACCCACATAGCATGTGCTAAAAAGTTGAAAGGGTTACGGCAAAAGCTAGATGCACTTCGTGTACAAAACGGACAGTCTCTTTCGAAGTATCAAGGTTTCGGACATAAACTCATCTGTTTAAAAAGACATTTCATTTTCTTGAAATTTAGCTTCCCCCATTGCAGTATCACCGTATTCTGGGGGAGGGTAGTTGTCGTCATCCTCTTCTTCTTCGTTGTCTTCCATAATAACCCCTCTTTCTCCGTGCTTGGTCCAAACATTATAGTGTGGCATAAAACCCTTCTGAAGCAGGTGGAAAATCATTTCTCTGTTTTCTCCCCTGTTCTTCTTCTTGCTTGAAGCTCATCCTCCATTTTTCCAAGGGTTTGTTAAGATTTAAAGGCATCCCATCTATCCAAGTGTTCATAAAGGTTAGCAACTTTGCTCCTTCATCTCTCATCGAGTCCGGTTTCATGTCCGGCTATAGCTGTTGGACCAAGCACGGAGAAAGAGGGGTTATAATGGAAGACAGTGTAGAAGAAGAGGATGATGACAACTATCCTTTCGCCGATACAACAATGGGGGAAGCTGAAGAAGAGGCATCAATGGGTGAAGCTGAAGAAGAGGCATCAGATGAGCCCACTGATGATTTGGGTCGGGTCATTGCTGATGCAAAGAGAAACTGCAAAAATGATAAGGAGAGGTTGAAGTTGAAACGCATGTTAGAGGATCACCGGGGTTAGTTTAATATATCAGAAAAACTAGAGAAAAATTGAGACTCAATTTCACCGGGGTTTACCCGGTGAAGTTTTCTGAGATTCACGAAATCCTAAAAGTAAAAAAAGTTATTTCAAAAAGAAGAATTTTTTCCTACAAAATCAAAAAAATTATTTAAAAACAAATAAATGATGTCATATTTCGATTCCTCACATTTTTCTGATAATAATGGATATATTATTTGTTGAATTTCGATTTACAAATATAAAGATATTAATTATGCCATATGAATTGAATATATGGCAAAAAATGAATAAAATAATAATATTACTTATTTTATTTTCATAGAAATTTAATATTATTATTATTTATTTATTTATTTTAATAATTGTTTGGAATTCAAAAAATTAAATAATATGGCATCAAGACCTAAGGGTTAATAGGATTGATAGCTTACTATTGTCAAGAAAACAACAAGTGCAGACTTGGAAACAAAGGGTGATAGAACTCCAAAGTTAAGCATGCTCAGGTTAGAGCAGTGAGAGGATGGGTGACCGGTTGGGAAGTTGGATGATTTGGAGTGAGGGGTGATTAGAGTTTAAATTGTCAAATAATTTAAAAGCAGTGAAGAGGGGTGATTAGAGATTAAATTGTCAGATAATTCATAGATTTGGAAATCGGAAGAAAAAAATGAAAAAAATGAAAAACAAAAATAAAAAAAATTAAAAACCGGTTGGTAACACTTAGTACCGGTTGGTATCACCAACCGCTACTAAAGGTCTTCCACCACCAGTCCACGCAGGCAGCCACGTGGAGGGCCTTTAGTACCGGTCCGTGGTCCAACCGGTACTAAAGGTCTGGACCTTTAGTCCCGACCCGTTAGTACCGGTTGGGGAACTGGTACTAAAGGTCCATCCGGCCCGGGACTATAGGCCTGTTCTGCACTAGTGATAGTTCTCATTGAACAACATATAGCTCTCTAAAACATACATTGAAACTATGTAAATAATTTAAATGCAAGAACAAATGAGGTCATAACCGCAACTAAGGTACCAATTGATCCAACAGCATAATGATACCAAGCCTCAGTATGAATGGCATATTTTCTAATCTTTCTAATCTTCAAGCGCTTTGCATCCATCTTGATCTTGTGATTGTCGACGACATCGGCAACATGCAACTCCAATTTCATCTTCTCCTCTTCAACTCTTTTTAATTTTTCCTTCAAGTAATTGTTTTCTTTTTCAACCAAATTTAACTTCTTGACAAGAATTTCTATGTCGGTTGGAATTTTCGGTTCACATAACTCCTAGATAAAAACATCTATGTCACGTTGGTCGGCATAATTTTCATAAACACTAAATGAAACAAATAGTTATAAAAGATAATATACCACATCCGAATCATAGACAGGACGAGGGCCGACGGGGGAGGATACCAAAACCATGGCACTATATAGTAACAAACAATAATAAAAGTAAGAAAATTGTACAAGCATCTATCTAAATCATACAAGTAAGAATTTTTTCTTTTACAAAGAAGATAAGAACAAGAGGCTCACCATGATCGTGCCGGTGATGAGATCGGCACGGGCGATCGACGGAGGTGAGGACGGGGACGGGATAGGAAGGACCGCCAAACCTAGACAAATCTTCAGGAAAATGGAGCTTGGAGGTTGAGCTTGGAGAGGAGAAAGCTTAAGTGTGGCTCGGGCATTTCATCGAAAACCTCATGCGCATAGGAGGTGAGAGCTAGAGCAACACACACCCACACGCTGGCATAAAAAACAGAGTGTGAGTGGGCAGGGGCGGGGCGGGGGTATATATAGGCTTATATCTTTAGTCCCGGTTGGTGGCCAGAACCGGGACAGAAGACACACTTTTGATCCTGGTTCCAGCTACCAACCGGGACTAAAGGTGCTGGTCGAGGAGCAAGGCCCATTGGTCCAGGTTCTTGGCTGGAACCGGGACCAAAAGTGTCAGAAAAACTGGAACCAATGACCTCCGAGGCCCTGCCGGCGCCCTGGCCTCACAAACCGGGACTAATGGCCCCTTTCGTCCCGGTTCGTAAGTGAACTAGGATTATTGCCCTTATCATAGCCTCAACCAAAGCCCTATATGGGGTTTTCTCCTCCAAAGTATTCTCAAAACCTATATTTAGAGGATGAGAAAACTGTTATCTCAATGGTCAAGCTTCTAATGTGCTTTTTGATGCTTTGAGCAATCACTAGTAGAAAACGACCCATTTGTCCCGGTTCGAGAGGCCCATTAGCCCCAGTTCTGGAACCGGGACTAAAAGGTCGGGACTAAAGCTAGCCCCAAACCTTTAGTCCCGATTTGCTTATGAACCGGGAAAGAAGGGGCTCCACGTGGCCTCTACGGGGAGCCCAGGCAGGAGGACCTTTAGTCTCGGTTAGTAACACCAACCGGGACCAAAAGGCGTCCACGCGTCAGCATCTGGCAAGAGCTGGGGTTTTTGTTTTTTTGAGAGGGGGCGGGGGTTAGGGGGTTTTGGAGGGTTAATTTAGGGGTTTCATATCGTTTTAGCCAGCTAACAGAGAGAACTGTCCTTTCTTTCTCTATGCTTGGTCGACGCTAGCTAGCTACGATAGAGAGAACTCGACACGCTCTCTTTCTCCGAGAGATTGGTCGAACAACAAGTTTTCGTATATCTATCCGACGCTACTAGCTACATATATACAAAATAAGATCTCTTACAATCCCTAAGATCCAATCACAAATCCACATAGTATTCTCCATATTTAGGTATGATGTGGTCAAGAAAGAATCCCGCCAATTCCTCTTGAATTTCTCGTATCCGATCATGTCGGAGGACTTCACCCCGCATCTACCAGATCAAATTTAAAGAAGGGGGTCAATACATGCATATATATGAATAAAACTCAACACAATTGATGGTAACGTAATATATAAAATAAAATTGTGAATATTATTTACGTACTTCAAATTGTTTGTCAGAGAAGCCCCACTCACAGGTCGAGTGGCGCATGAACTCGCATACGTAGCATCCACATAAAATAGTCCCTTCTTCCTGGTACAAGCACTTTACGAGAATAGAGTTCAATCAAACTGATAAGCAAGCACGGTAATGATATATTGTAGAAATTTTGAATAAATTAGAGATGCGCGGAACTAGCTAGTACTACTTACTTTGGGGTGCGTAAATCCCAACTCTTCGTTTAGCCCGGGAACCTTTCGGGTGAACTTCTTCCAAACACTGTCAGGGAAAGAAAATGATTACTTGATATCAGGAAATTAACGAAAGTTGCATGCCGATATGGTCCCGGTATTGACTGAACTTACTTCCTGAGCATTGCAGTCATGTCCGCATAATTCTCGAGATCTTTACGTCTCGAGTCTAAGACAGTTACTAATGCCCCGTCAAGCTTAATGGATAGCAGAATATATTGGAAACTCCGCACACATATAGAACTCATCAATTACATTACTTAACCTCGAGTAAGCGAAACCGAGTATACAGAGAAGACAACAACACCCACTTGAAGTTGTAAGACAACAACAACTTTAGCAAGTTCTTCTCGGTCACTTTGGTTTCATTTCGTATCGACCATTCATTTACGGCATCTGGGCTAATGAACCCAATGTTGAAGATTCCTTTTTTTTACATTCGACGATCTTCAATCTGCATAATATAGTGATGATCATTATATATACATGCAATGAATGAGCTGAGCTAGAGACTTAACTATAGAATTAATACTTACAAACAGTAGGCAGTCATGAGTTGTTTGTCGAGGGCCCGTTGATTGAATAACTGAAATAACCCCACAAATTCAATAGGCATCACGCTGAGTCCAATGAATTCGTGCTCTGGTTTCACTGCCACATACATAGTGTCTCTCCCAGACTCCCTGCAAGTTTTCATGTACCACTCATGCAAAATGTTCATAATCGTTGTTAGAGGATGATGATCATGTTTGCCGAGAGGCTTCCCATGCACGTATTCGTGTTCTTCTTTGGTTACCTCAGCCGTTTCAAAATGTACATCATCCCCCAAGTAATCACCAAGTTTGGTACCGGGCAGTAGCACCGGATGATCAATATCGCTAGACACCTTGAGTGCGGGGCACGATTGCTGCTCCTGTTTGCTGAGCTGGGGAATTGTTTTCCCACTTCTTCGTTCTTTGACTCGGGCAACACTAGAAGTACTTCTCGACTGTTGCGCTTCATTATATGTCTTTATAATACAATGGTCACAGTTTCATGGCAGCGGAGGTGGTGATGGTCGCTTCAGGGCATCCAGAGTGCGCTTCGCTTTCACCGGATCTACCATTTCCTTCGGAGGTTTTTGTTTCCGTGCAAAATGGGCCTTCACTTCGGCTTTGCTGATGTCAGTGCTTTCTTCGTCAGTCCTCTCGTATGGTAACTTCGTAACAGGCTTGAGGCTTGGACCAAATTTAAATGTTTTCCCGCCTATTGTACTGCTAGCCGCCGGAGCGGCGGCGACGTCTCTCTTCTGTCGTTGCTGACGCGTCGGAGGAGGTGTAGTGTCCTGACACGCCGGAGGAGGTGAAGGAGGATGCTGAGTGGCCTGACGCGCCGAAGTAGGCGAAGGAGGAGGCGGAGTGGCCTCACGCGCCGGAAGAGACTGCTCAGATGCGCCGGAGTAGGTGAAGGATTAGGCAGAGTGCCCGCATGCACCGAATGAGCCGTAGAAGGAGGCGGAGTGCTCTGATCACTCGCCAGAGGAGGAGAAGGAGGCGGAGTGCCCTGACGCGCCGGAGGAGGAGGAGGAGGAGGTGGAGTGCCCTAACGCGCCAGAGGAGGAGGAGACGGAGGCGTCCAATTTGGAAGCTTGATGTACTCCTTCCGCCATAGACATGTACTCCTCAGATCATGAACCTGCTTCTTCTCCCCTTCACCTGTATGGTGGTCAAGCTCGAGCTCATCAAATCACTCAATTAATTCATCCACCATCACAACAGCATAGCCATGTGGAATCGGAAGGCGGTGAAAAGTTCCGTTGGGTTGAGGAGGTGCAACAGAGCTGAGAGCCGCCTTGAAAGTGACGTCCGACGTCCCTCCTCATGTTGAAGTTATCGGGGAGGGGGTAGATGACAACGATGCTCACCCCTCATGTCCACGTCCGACGTCCCCCCTCATGTCGAATTTATCAGGGAGGGGGCAGACGACAACGATGCTCACCCCTCATGTCATGTCCGACGTCCCCACTCATGTCAAAGTTATCGGGGAGGGGGTAGACGACAACGACGCTCACCCCTCATGTCCGACGTCCGACGTCCCCCCTCATGTCATGTCCGACGTCTAGTGTTTGGGGTGGCCTCGACAACGCTCTTTTAACTCATTTAACAAAAAAATACTACCTATCACATCTCAGTCCCGGTTTGGGTGGACTCGAGAGTTTTCTATGAACAAAAAAAGTTCTTTGCATATTCTTTGCATACGAAAAAACATACATTATGGTAACTTCGTAACAGGCTTGAGGCTTGGACCAAATTTAAATGTTTTCCCGCCTATTGTACTGCTAGCCGCCGGAGCGGCGGCGACGTCTCTCTTCTATCGTCGCTGACGCGTCGGAGGAGGTGTAGTGTCCTGACACGCCGGAGGAGGTGAAGGAGGATGCTGAGTGGCCTGACGCGCCGAAGTAGGCGAAGGAGGAGGCGGAGTGGCCTCACGCGCCGGAAGAGACTGCTCAGATGCGCCGGAGTAGGCAAAGGATTAGGCAGAGTGCCCGCATGCACCGAATGAGCCGTAGAAGGAGGCGGAGTGCTCTGATCACTCGCCAGAGGAGGAGAAGGAGGCGGAGTGCCCTGACACGCCGGAGGAGGAGGAGGAGGAGGTGGAGTGCCCTAACGCGCCAGAGGAGGAGGAGACGGAGGCGTCCAATTTGGAAGCTTGATGTACTCCTTCCGCCATAGACATGTACTCCTCAGATCATGAACCTACTTCTTCTCCCCTTCACCTGTATGGTGGTCAAGCTCGAGCTCATCAAATCACTCAATTAATTCATCCACCATCACAACAGCATAGCCATGTGGAATCGGAAGGCGGTGAAAAGTTACGTTGGGTTGAGGAGGTGCAACAGAGCTGAGAGCCGCCTTGAAAGTGACGTCCGACGTCCCTCCTCATGTTGAAGTTATCGGGGAGGGGGTAGATGACAACGATGCTCACCCCTCATGTCCACGTCCGACGTCCCCCCTCATGTCGAATTTATCGGGGAGGGGGCAGACGACAACGATGCTCACCCCTCATGTCATGTCCGACGTCCCCACTCATGTCAAAGTTATCGGGGAGGGGGTAGACGACAACGACGCTCACCCCTCATGTCCAACGTCCGACGTCCCCCCTCATGTCATGTCCGACGTCTAGTGTTTGGGGTGGCCTCGACAACGCTCTTTTAACTCATTTAACAAAAAAATACTACCTATCACATCTCAGTCCCGGTTTGGGTGGACTCGAGAGTTTTCTATGAACAAAAAAAGTTCTTTGCATATTCTTTGCATACGAAAAAACATACAAACACATTTTTTCTGAAAATGCACATATGAACATATACAGAGAACATACATATAGAAAACTTTTCTAAAAATGTAACTTTTGCATATATGAACATATACAGAGAACATACATACATACATTTTTCTAAAAATACAAAAAAATCATCATATGAATAAAAAAATTATATGAGCAAAAATAAAAGCATACATCATCTATCATCAACATCATCTAGCTAACAATCATCAACATCATCATATCTAATAATCATATGAACAAAAAATGTATATGAACAGGGGAGGGGGACAGGGAGGAAAGGGGGCCGGCCTGACCGTAGTGTGGGGCGGCATGGACCGTCGGCGAGGGCTCGGGGCACGGTGACGGCGTCGGGGGCAAGGGCGCAGCAACGGCGTTGGGGCATCGGGCGCGGCGACGGCGTCAGGGGCGCCGGACGTGACGACGACGTCGGGGGCGTCGGGGCTAGCGACGGTGAGGGCTCGGGGCAGGGGCACGGCAACGGCGATGACGGGGCAGGGGCAGCCTGTCAGCATCGTCGGAGAGATCGAAGAAGTGAATGGAAATTTTCACAAGTACTGCTTATATACATGAAGCATTGGTCCCGGTTTGTGGCACCAACCGGGACCAATGCACCCCTTTGGTCCCGGTTGGTGCCACAAACTTGGACCAAAGCCCTGTTTTCAGCAGCCCAAAGGGCGGAAAACAGGAACCTTTGATCCCGGTTGGTGGCACAAACCGGGACCAAAGGGGTGCATTGGCCCCGGTTGGTGCCACAAACCGGGACCAATGGGTGGTGCTGTCCGGGGCCTATTTTTTAGTCCCACCTCGCTAGCCGAGAGAGCTCGAGAGTGGTTTATAGGCGCTATTGCGCACACCCTCTCGATCTCCTCTCAACTGCAGCCTTCCGGGCCTAATCTGTCACTGCATGTGGGCCTACTGGGCCTCCTGCGGGCCTGAATCCTAGCCCAACAAGCTGGTTGGGTTTCTAGTCGTATTCACGCCGTGGTGGCCCTGTAGGTGGCATTTTTTAATAAAAAAATCAGTGTTTTTGTTTTGTTTTTTTCTTTCTTTATTTTATTTTGTTCCTACTTACTGTTTTTCAGTGATTCTTTTTTGCTATTAGGTCACAAAAAATTATAAACTTTCTGTTAGTGCCATTAGTTTTCAAATTTGAATTTTTGAAATTTGTGTGAATCACTAGTTTGTGAATAACTTTACCCGAAAAAATAGCTTTTTGAGTGATTCATTTTCTTGCTATTGAATATTACTATGGTTTATCATTATATTCAATTTGGTAAGTTTTAGGTTATTTTAAATGTCCATTTTAATAAGAAACAGATTTGGTTATTATAGTTTGCTATGAAAGTTTCTAACAACAAAATTATTTATGAACTTTTTTTTTGCTATTAATGTTTTAAACAAAAAAAAACTTCGATAATTTTAGTTGCATAAATTATAGTTTCATAAAAGTTTTTTAGTTCATTTCTTTTTGCTATTAGTTCATTCTTTGAGCTAAATGACCCTGAAATTGAAAAGCAATATAAATAAACTCTGAAAAGGTTGAAAGTAGGCATGGTATCATCATTTAACCCACATAACATGTGCTAAAAAGTTGAGAGGGTTACAGAGAAAACTGGATGCACTTCAACAATCTCTTTTGAAGTATCAGTGTTTCGGAAGAAAACTCATCTATTACAAAGTTATGTAATATCCCTGCAGTGCAAATATGGGCTTGACACCTGCCTGCTGGAGTTACAATTTCCGCCGTGCGGTGCGGCAGCAGGCAGAGCGCTGGGAAGGAAGACGTATGGGGACGTAGCTCTATATAGTATGGCTCAGTCCCTCCGCCCGGCCGTTCGACTGCCTCGTCGTTTAATCTAAACGTGTGAGACAGTGGAGGATGAAACGGAAGGAACATAATTGATGGACGGATGGTGGCTTGATTGAGGATGAAACGGAAGGACACGATTGATGAAAGGATGGTGGCTTGAAGAAGAAAGGAAGGGACGCGTTGGAAAAATCAATCGGTGGAAAATTACTATAAGTAGTAATTAACTCAAGGTGGCCACACAGGTTGGAACCTCACATTAAAACTAAAGGATTGAGATAGAAAATTATGACATGGCATATCTGATGACGTGGAAGGCTGTGTGTTGAGAGAATCGTAGTGGGGATGCATGGCTCATTGCAAACTAAATGCTGACGTGGCATTGTGAGGCTGAATGCTGATGTGGACAGTGCGCATGTTAAGAGAATTGATAGAAGTGGGGATCAACTTCTTAAGAATGTAAGATTCGTTCACCAATGATTCAATAGGAGGTATATGGAACGTCTCTAATCGATGAACTTGCCTATAGGAAGATTGAGCAGAGGGTTTGCTCAAGAGAGAGCAGCTCCACCTCATACATACGGTTGATGCGGTGAGGTGTCCTTCTGCATTCTATTAGAACATGTATAACCGGACTTAGCAAATATAACCCCTTAAATGTTCACGGACATGTCCGGTCAGTGACCGGACGTGTCTGTTTTGAACCCTTATTTATTCGTCCGTGTAATGATATTCCTCATTTTTTTCTCATATGTCCCGCCATTTGTATGTGATTGGTGAAGATGAAGAGAGAGAAAGAAAATAATGAATAAAGAAAGGGAAAAGATGGTTTGGGGTAGGGCCGCGTTTTAAGTGGCGGACTGACCGGACACGCCCGGGCGCGTCCGCGAGTTCTCATGTCCTCCCTACAGTTGAGATGGATATGAGGGTTCACGGACAACCCGGACCTATAGGGATGATACAATTTTTTCCTTCCCTCTCCTGTTCGGTTACTAACCGGACGCGTCCGTAGGCATATGAGAGTTGGTTTGAGACGTGTGGCTATAGACTTACAATGTTTCCTTTGAGGTCGAATCAAGAAGCACTACTACTTATGCCTGAGCCATTTTGATGTTGCACTTGTTTGTGGATGGGTGCGTTTTGTATTTTAGTGACACATTTGGAAAGCAAATGTGATTTTCCTTGTGCACAAGGCCGAGCAAGTATATGGTCAAACAAACAGTATTACATCAACCGTTCCCTTTAAATATTTGCATGAAGCCATGAACTCTCATCATAGAAAAGATATACTGGGGTGATGGTCATACAACTAGTATCATGCTACTACTGTCCAGTATTTCTGAATGAGTGGTCTACCATGAACATGAAATACTTTTAGGTCCTATTTGGAATGGGTGTAATTTTTTATGCCTGTATTTTTCTACAAGTGTAAATTACCGGTCACCTCTTAATTCCTGCCTGGAATTAGAACTACAGGAGGGGGTCTGTATTCCAAACGGGCCAGAAACGAGCTAAAACGCTAATCCAAGGGGCGCCTTACTAGGATTTGGGCGTATAAATGGAACTGCTCAAGGCGTTGTGCTCACTGCCACGGTGCAGCTAATATCTTTTGTAGATTTCTGTTACAAGCATGCATGAAACAGGAAACATTAGTCTTCAGTTGAACTCTTTTAGTAGTCCAGGCCTTCCAAATGCATAGCTCCATTGGGGATCTACGAATATCTCTTGTGTAAAAACTCTGAGAACACCGATTTTGTTAAAACATACCTCCCCTGTGAGGTCAATATGCATCCAAGCTGTACTGCAAAGCAAACTTGAGTACAACTTGTCTCTTTCATCCATCTGCAGGGTCACATGGTACTGTGAGTCTGTGACCATATCATTTGGATGTCATGTAAGCTAGTAGTAACATGGTATGCCGTGTTGATGGGACGTCGAAAAATCGTAGCATGATCGTATGTTTTGGAACTATTGCCAATTTTTTTCGTTCGCACATCAACTCGTTTCTGTGGATGTAAGAAAATTTCTTTTATTTGTTTTACCTACTTCTTGCAACATGCCAACATCGGTAGCGTACTACCAACAAAAATTTACATTTTGTTTTTAAAGGCAGTGTACGCTTGTAAAAGCATCTACAACCACGGACAGAAAAAATGCACCTCAAACGCCCGTGGAAGTGTCACACGTCTCAAATAAACACTGGTGCAACCGGACATCTCATACTAGATTCTCAAATCTTTTCAAAAAACATGCAAACTTAAAAACTTACAAACTATGTAGAAACCTAAATACTCATGGTCGGAGATTTTGAAGATCTCCGTGCCCGTCGGCGGATAAATGGGCGGCAGCTGTAGCTCCGACCCCTCCGACGCCTCCGCTGCGTCCCACTACGTCGTCTTCGGCTGCTCCATCGCGGCTTCCTTCGCCGCCATCTCCACGCCAAGCTCGTCGAAGAGGGCGTCGGCCTCCGCCTGCCACTGCCGGATGAGCCGGCGGTTGGCCTCCACCTCGGCCTCATCCCGGATGGAATCCAGGATGACATATTGCTCTGCCATCTCCTCGGCTTGGGCGAAGGCGAACTCCGCCTCTGCCTCCGCCATGTTCAAGCCTGGCGCAGGCTGGTCCGCCTCGTCCTCCTCCATCGCCTCTGACAGCTCCTCCTCCGGCTCTGGCGAGTCCGGAGGCAGACCCGACATGAGCATAGATCTGCATTTCGATCTGCATCCGCTGCTCTAGCATGGGCATAGTGTAGGTGGTGATGCTACGGCAGACCATGCTGACGCCAGAGAGCGTGGGAGAAGGGAGGAGAGGAGACGAACGGGCTCAGATGGCGAGGGAGGAAGGGAGGAGGTGGATGTGCTAGGGCCGGGGGACGCCGTAGCATGTCCTCGGGCGGCAAGCCGGAGCGGCGCCACGCGACGTTCACGCCGCGGCGATGGTCGACGCGTCTGTTAGGCCGTCGGGTTTCTGACAACTCCGCGTGATGCCCCACCATCAAGTGGACGTGGCGGGCGTACCCGAGCGCGCCTGGACGCCCTCATATCCGTCCCATATTTGGACTAGATATGAGGGATGTCAGTTAGTCCGGACGTTTGAGGCCCGTTTAAGGTGCTGGATCGCATTTTCGTGACTGCTTAGTGATCGGGTGGTTCGACCGGCCGTTTTAGACGGGTATGATGCTCTTAATAACTTCTCATGAGAAATCTTCCAGAAGCTTTTAAATTTCGGTAGCTGTTTTTTTCCTTCACTAGCTGACTAAAGGCTATCATGCATATATATTTGGCCCTTGCAGAGGCCCCGAAGGTGTATCTGTACGATGACCTGAGGTCGGAGTTTGGCGACAGGTCGTCGAGGGATCACCTGTTCAAGTCATGTTACGGGGTAAATTGAAAATCTCCCGCTCTCTCAGCTTGATGGATGATCCTTCCTCCATCTCTTGTTGTTACAGGCCAATACCCTGAGCCTCATCGTCTCAGAAAGCCGCCTGGATCTTCACTTCACCGACGATAACTCTCGACGGCTCACGGGCGGCGGCGCTGCATGGAGAGACATTCTAGGTCAAATGATGTGTAATCGCTGTAGACGGGGCGTCGCTGCTGGTGTTTCTGAATGAAAACGATGTGACGGGCGCAATAATACGGGCGACGGTGTCAGCTGGGTCCGGGGTGTGCGCGGTTTGGCTCGGCGTCTGCGGGTCGCTGTGTAACGTGGCCTGGCAATGGGCTGGTTTCGGAGCTTAGCACAAGTGGTTCATGTGTGGGATGATGAAACCCCCAAACCGCCATTGATTTGCCCTTGGTATCATCCATCTCTGCTCACTCGTTGCATGCCTACAAAAACACGTACAGCTGGTCCAGGGAACCCGATGCGTTGGGCGATTTGGCTGTTTGTAGCTAGGGCTAGGGCTTTGGTCTCTTGCCACTGGAAGCTAGCTAAGCCCTGCTTGGCTTGTTTAACAAACTACCAACTGGCCGGGTCAGCCAGCAAGTCTTAGGCACATCATGCAGAGGAAAATAGTGAGCACTAACAACTTAGAGCAATTCTAACCGATTTCTAATTATCCTCCTCTAACGGTGTCTGTGATCTCCTATATTTAGAGGAGGATAACTTTCTCTCTCTCGATGCTTTTAGCCTAGCAGCATAAACTTCTAGCAATTGCACATTATATCATGAATCCTTCAAATATTTGAAAATAAACATGCATAACATATAAACCATGAGAACAAGCATATAGTTGCGCGGATCGAGAAATTCAAATTTAAACATGCAAATAGTTCGGCCAAAAGGCATCACATCGATCGATTTTGAACCGAAATTTCCACAATATAGCATGTTTTATGTTATGGATCGAGCCCATCCAAAATCATTGCAACATCTTTGTCTTGGGAATAGTTGTGAGTCCTTGATCTTGATGGCTTCGAGCTTGCTTGTGTCTCCATGGTACCTGCAACCTCTTCCTCTTCGGCCTCATCCTCGTCCACCTCCTCAGTCTTGTCCTCCTCTTCGCCCAACTGAAGATCGAACACTGAGTCGTAGTTGAGATCTTCAAGCCCAAGCATATATGACGTCTCCAAAGATGACAAAGAATTTGGTCGTGTTCATCTCCACATTACGAAGACAAAACAAGCTCCATCATCCGACCGCAAGCAATCACCGCACAATGCATCAGCCGAAATTGAAAGTGCAATTTTTTTTACCTTGACAACATTTCATCTACCACTTGGCGACCACGATCCTTATAGCTGGCAGCGGTGGCCATACGGGCCAGACTAGTGGCCATAGGGGTAGCAGGAGATGATGCCCGAGGCGCCAGACAAGTACAAGGTACCAGAGCCACTGTCTTGGTCTTCTTCGTCGCGTCCTCGACGTACGCTGATGTGGAGGCCGTCAGCTTCCTTGGCCGCTTGCTCGTGGAAGGAGCAACGTGAGGGCGGCCTGCCATCGGCCAGAGACTAAGAACCCTTGCCACCGATCAAGCTGCTGGCGGTGATTGCCGCCGAGGTGGGCTGGATGAGGTGTTTTTGGCCCAATATTTTTTGGGTGCAGACAGTGGTGCCGGGGTCGTTTTCGACATCGGGGTGGCAAAAGGGTTTTGGCTATCTATCCCAACTAGAATCGGGGGCATCTGTGCTGGCTGCGACGAGTAGGGGCGGCGGCGGCGGGAAGGGGTGGCCGCTCGGACGAGAGAGGGGGTGGGCTGAAATTTTTACTCGGTGCGGCCTTGGTCGAGTATATTTACGAGAGTTGGGGGAATTTTTCAGGCCATGGAGGATAAATTTTACTCCGCTCACGGTTTGGGAGTTTAACTTGATCTGGCTATCCGATTATTTTCTCCTCTAACCGACTATATTGGATCAATTAGAGTTGCTCTTAGCAAGGCACGTCTATGCATGGTGCACTGCAGGTTGCTTGCACAAGGCCACAACCATACATGCCCATCCACGCACCACTCATGCGGCTATGCTTTCTTTTCTGCGGGTATCCACGCGGCTATATGTGCATCATATATGTGCCACTATACATATCATACAATTAGCTAGCTGCCCATTTCGCTGTGGCATATTTCCATCAGCTTGTTCTTACACTTCCTGATCACCTAATTGACTTCTGTTAAGGCTTGAGCTTTCTTTCATGGATGTAGATTTGAGACAAACCAGAGACGCAAAACTTACACATGGATAGCTACATATTTGAGATTTTGGTGCACATATGGACGATGCGATGTGAGCCACGTATTCCTATCCTTCGATAGATGCCAAGGCGGCACTTAATGTGCCAGCTAGGAGAGGTGTGACCTCCTTCACATGCATGCATGGCCCATGTAGTGCAGACCTGCAGGGTACCCTACACCGTCACCAACCAAATCACATGCGTGATACACACAAATATACACGCCGTCTCCGGCCGGTCTATATAAACCACCCAAACCTTGCTACATTACACCATCACTTTCACCAGCACCATCTACCAGTCGTTGCTCACTAGCTAGCCAGCAGCAATGGCGTCCAGGACCTTCTCGGCGGCGTGCCTGCTGGCGCTGCTGGTGGCCAACACGTTCCTGGCCGGCGACGCGTGCAACAGCTGCAAGCACCACACCCCGCCCCCGGCGTCCCCGTCCCCGCCCCCGCCCGCACCCTCCACGACACCGTGCCCACCGCCTCCGTCAGGCGGCGAGTCGTGCCCCACGGACACGCTCAAGCTGGGCGCCTGCGCCAACGTGCTGGGCCTGGTGAGCGTGGGCGTCGGCAAGGCCCCCAGCGGCGGCGGCGACAAGTGCTGCAGCCTCCTCGGCGGCCTTGCCGACCTCGAGGCCGCCGTGTGCCTCTGCACCGCGCTCAAGGCCAACGTCCTCGGCATCGTCCTCAACATCCCCGTCAAGCTCAGCCTCCTCCTCAACTACTGCGGCAAGACCGCCCCCAAGGGCTTCCAGTGCGCTTAATCGACCGGTCACAAGCAATCGTCCATCACCGCATGCACGGACGCATGCATTTATGCTATTTTAGTTGTTCATTCCAAATTTGATTTCATCATGCAATCAGTCGGCTGTTAAGTAGTTTTTCCTGCGTGTGTTAGTTTCGAACTCGTATATCCGTTGGTTTGGTGAGATTAATTTGTCTTAATTTGGCTACAAGTAAGAGATACATACGATTGGTTGTGTGTGTGTGTGTGTGTGCGCTTGAACAGTAATTTGATGAAATGTAATTTGCAGAATACTCATTCATTGGCCGTACCTCGCTCGCTTTCTATAGTCGCTGTGGATTTTCAATAGCATATACGAGTATTTGTAATGTACATTAAGTAATACTACTACAACACATGCTTATTTCGTTTCATGTGTGAATTTGGAGCTGGTTTCATCGTTTCTCTGAACAATACGATAAAGCTTGTTTGATGCAAGTGTATGTATAATGAGATATTGAATGGTCGTCGTCTATGTCCTACTCCCTCTCTAGTGACCTAAAATGTCTCATACTTATCTACAGAGGGAGTACAAAAGATAGTATCTAGCCATGCAAGTGCCAAGCTGTGATTCCTTTTCTGAGAAATAGATTTTTCTAGAAATAAATTTTTAGACCATTTTAGAAATAGCTGTGATTCATTGTTTGCCATGGAAAGAAGATGTGCTGGCAGTGATGCATTTTGTGGCCCATGTTTAGATGAGGCCCACTTATTGGATGTGACCTACTTGTTTACATGTGGCCCACTTGTTGGATGCACAACCAACTTTAAAATGTTAAATTGTTCTGAAAAATTGTTTAAAATTCAAATCAAAATATATGTGATCCCTATTAAGTAGGGATGAAAATGGGGTGAAAACTTTCCACTATGAAAATAGAGAGAAAATATGAAAACGGAAAAGGAAATTTGCAAAATGGAAAGGAAAATGGAATTTTTATGCGAAAAGGGAAACAAATTTGAATGGTGTTTTCCAGTGGAATATACATGGAAATGGAACTTTCCGTGAATATGAAATTTCTGTTTTTACTATATGCCCATGGCTACTTTGTAGCTCAACCACCAAACAATGCTTAATAACATAATGAGCAGAATGGGTCATTTGAGGCCCAACTTCTACTACCATTCACATACTCAACTAGACCCTATACGCAATTGTCTAGTACTACTACTACAATACTACGCTAAGCTGTGAACATAATCATATTATTTTTTAGCCATGTTAACTCTTCATTAAATTTGTTTTTTGTGTTTATTACTCTATGATTCAAGGGTTTTTTAAGTTCTAGTCACCGTCCACTTCCGTTTCTGTATCCGCTTTGTATTTGTTGTGTGTTTGTTTTCGCCTTTCCGGTACTATTTTTTTCCGTATTCATTTTCGTGGTTTCCATATATGTTTCCACTTCTGCCAAAAAAAATATGAAAAAAAAATTGGTCGCACCCGGTTTCGATCGTTTCCGTTCCGTTTTCATCCCTACTGTTAACAAGGAGTAACAATTTTTCTCCATTTTTCTCCCAACACCATTCAAGTCCCAAAGTCCATGTTGTTTCAAGATTTACCCGTCAATATGAAATATACTTCATGATAGTTAGTACTACTGTACTAGTAACAAAACTTCTCCAGTTTTGTACTACTAACATATAGTCCATTCAACATCCAAAATGTAACTAGTTTTATTATACTGACTAACAAGATGACTGGCTGTATGCCAAAGTTACTTGTTTAATTTCCTGTGTCATAATCTAAATCTCGTGTGGACAGTCGTTTATACCATCTTTTGGAGATGCTCTCACTATCCGGTATAATCTAATGAAGGTGCAGTCTCGGCCAGATAAGCACTTGAGCAAGATCCCAACAATGCTACACTAGGCCCTGCTAGATTGAAGATATTATAAAAATGGTATGCACACCGCAATGCTACACTAGGCCCTACAATGTATGCACACCGCAATTTCAATCAAATAAATATTATAAAAATGCAATTATTCGCTGAATTTAGTGCCTATGTAGGCATGCAAACAAGCAATCGCAGCGCCAGAAATCCAAATTTACGCTTTTTAATTTATGTAAAAAAATTGCTTAATTTTCGCGAAAATCATTGCCTAACTCAATTAACACTACCCTCTTTACATTTATTGCTGATTAATTTCCACTGATGGTGCCTAGGTACAGAGACCCTGATATGTCCTGCCTTTTAATCTTTGTTGCAACGTCAAGAACAGCATCAAACCGAGCAAGGTGATCCGTCAGTGTTTATTGCAATGTGATTACGGTAGACCGTTTTTTTTTTGGTTGCAAGAAATAAGAACCGATGGGCTTTACGTGATCCGTGCCCAAATTGTGATGCTTTATGCTATCAACTCATTTTAAATACTCCCTCTGTAAAGTAATACTGTATAAAACATTTTAGATCACTAATTACTTTACAGAGGTAGTACTATTTAAGTGTCATTCAAAGAGTTCTTACTTTCGTACTGATAAAGATACAGCTCAATCTATAACAAGCTCCAATAAAGGGGTTAGTAGGGTTTTTTAAGATGATGATTTCTTTGTAAAGGAGCCGGTCGCTCAGATTGAAAATGGTGTGATATGTACGTATACAATACCAGTATACCCTGATATGTATTTTTCTGATGTAATTCCCTGTACATATACCGTTTTGAGCATGCAGCATGTATACGACTTCCGATCCTGCCGGCACAAACTATAAGAAGATGATCACAGGTTCACAGTCACCCCATATCTTTTGCCATGCCGGTGAAGGTGACCTTTGCTCTTTCCAGGCCGGCGCGGCGAGATGGGAGGTGCTCCGACACGTCCGCCTTTCACCCCTCTGGCGTCGTGGTGAGTGGTGACCCTCCCTGCCGGGGAAGCCAACAAAACCCTAGGGTTCACGGGCGGCGCATCCTTACAAATCACCCGTCCCGGCCAGTGGGCACCAGCAGCTAGCTAGGTAGCCAGCTGCTGCCTTTCCCTCGCTCTGACCATGACCAGGATCGATCCACCGGCAGCGGCTCCCTAGCCTTCACCATCCACTTGCGTTCTACAATTGCAACGTGCACTGCTTGGTGGATCCATTGGCCGGCACCCACCCTATCATGCATGCATGTTGCTTGATTGAGTGCCATTTTCGTGTTCTATCATCATACATACATACATGTGATGCGTTCTCACGCGATTTCACGCTACTGCTGCAAGATAAGACGCCCTTTGATGAGATTTCACTAGGAAAGAGGGACGTATGTACTGTTTGCCGTACGTGGTACTTGATGACGATATGCACAGGGATGCATGTCCTCTTTTCTTCTTTCTTGGACCGTGACATATATGCATGTCTTGGACGAACCCGATCGGCCTCCATTATTTGTTCATTCATCCGTACGTACCACCCTGACGTGAACGGCAAGTGTATGATAGCTGACCTGGTGACACGACCCGCACGCGGCGAACACTGTAGGTTTGATCGGGCGCACAGGGCCTGCACAGTCTGTTAGCACATGGATGCATGCATATGAACGGATGCAGCGCTAGGGATTAGCTGAATAATCACTGTCAACCAGGTGCTGAGGCCTAGCTGGGTGGGTAGGTGCGTCATGCGTGTGCCCAGAGATATGGACGTTTTTTTTTAAGACCACTCAAGAGAGTTGCATTCCTTTTGCATTAGAAGAAGAGTTAGAAGTGCTCATGTACAAACTAGGTAGGCCGAGCACACGACCATCAACCACCTGGCTTGCGGCGGATGCCTTGTCTTCAACGCCCCCACCCCCGGTTGTTAGGCACACCTACCCAGGCTCAATGTTGCCGGTTTACGTTGGCAATGGCTCGGAGGTTTGGGCTCAATGTTGTTATTTTTTGGGGGGATGCAACAGAATTGTAGTTGTCAGCCCTGACAATCTGGAGCTAATTGAAGCCTTTGAAGAATGGGGGCAATTCAGCTGGTACTGCTGATATCTCGGATGATTGCTCATGAATTGGAAAAAGTAGCGGGATCTTCTTTCCATAATGAATGGACTGAAGATGCTCCTAATGAGCTATTTACTCTTTTGATTAAGGGTGTAAGCCTTGTAACTAGTTAATAAAGAGGAGTGTTATTATTAAAAATATATATTAATGTCCTCTTTATTTACTAAATATGTAGAATTTTTTCAAGGATTTCCTTCCTTATCTTCCAATGGATTTACTTTGCTTTGCAGGACTAGAAACCATATGGATTATTCCTATAGTCTAGTTTGCACATAGTTTTAAAGAAATTTTCTGCTGCGTCTAACCTCATGGGGTATTTTATTTGTTTCTATAAATAACTATGATATATATGTGCCTAACGCTATAAGAGACTACATGTATTTTCCTGTGATGCAATAAACAGATTTTGTTACATATGTTTGGGTTTTGATATTCCTCTAAGATACCATCCACCTCATTTATCCTTTCACTATATGAGGATATGTTTGAGTCTTGAAATCCTTGCATATGTGCCTAATGTTGGGATATCAAAACACAAACATTTATCCTTACATATGTTTGTGTTTTGATATCCCAGCCTCTTCTTCTGCCGTCTTCTTCAATCGTTGTGGTGACAGTACAAGAGAAAGGTAAGGTTATTTCTGGCCATACTCGATCTGGAGCTCCAAGAAAGATTGAAGTTGATTTTTATGTTTCGTCTACCTCCATTTTCTTCCTTTGCTTTGACCTCAGATATTAGAGCTGGAGATCAACCTTCAGCAAGTCTCTAGCATGCCTTTCGTGTCCTGGATGGATGACCGGTGTATAGACATTTTGCTGACATAGACCAAAGCCTCCTCCTTCAACCTCCAGATGGGAGGTCCTCTTCTTGTTGCATGGTATTGGAAATGATCTAGGTAGAGATGGTTACCATAGTGTCTCTCACAAAGCCGCCAGTCTCTTCTGGATGCCTATTTTTTTGGGACCTTCGGTCCCCCTTCCGGGTTGAAGAAGAAAACATGGCATGCCATTCCGATCCCGTGTTTTCACTATTCCTTCGCTTTTAGAATTATGAGAACCAAAGAGTCCATCAAGGTTTTTGCCTCCCCAATGTACTCAATTTGAATATAGAACTATGACAATATGTTTTTCTTAAATATTTCCTCCCAAATCAGTTGTCTAGTTTGACTCGCATCCAAACATCTTGTGGTGTTGGTAACTAGACTGAGAATTGGCACACCTATGATCTACTTTCGCATTACTGTGAAAAATGTGAGCCAGACACAATTAAGTATGTTAATGTTGTTGACCACACTAATTGTGTTGAGAATAATATTTGTATTGTTCATCAACTCTTAATTAAACTAGTACCTTATGCTGCTTAGATTCCTTAACTCGATTAAATAGTACTACATTTTCAAAGCCAAATCTCCGAGCATATGTTTTAGAACTTGAAGTCCGGAATCCTTAGGGCTCAGAGGCTGATTGGTTTTCTACCAACAATTGTCAAGCCAACATTTGTCAAAATCAAAACTGCCAACTTTTGGCAACCTTTCCGTGTGATTGACAACGAAAATTGGTATGCAACCAATCTCTAGCCAACGTTTGGCAGTTACCAAATTTTGGCATGCCAACTTTTGGCATCAAACCAATTAGCCTCTCAATCCATTATTTAAGAAGAAATTTTCCCAATTAATTACCTGAAAAACGGGCTAAAACCATCACAACCCACCGATAATGCATACACAAGATACATCACATACTACTGCGAGGGGATCTAGATCGAAGAAGCACATTGAGTCATTGTCATCACTTCTCCCAAAGAAAACGACTCTGACTTTGATGTAGGCGAGCACCGACAAAGCCCGCACTGCCGAGGACGTGGCAAGTCACATGGAGATCCATGTCAATCAACCAACCATCCGTGTCGGTGACAGCTCCACTCCAAGTCTGATGGCGATCTATCAAGGAGAAATATGAAAGGTTGGCACCATGGAAGACCAGGAATATACCACTTGCCACCCATCATCATGACCACACAAACTCTTTTACCGAACCTCGGACTTCACCACAACAAAAAAAACCGAGGCAATCCAGCGGACACGCTAAAGGGCTGAGTACCGCAACCCCTGTCGAGACTTTGACATCGCACACCCCTACCGACTAGCAGAGCTTTCGCAAGGCAAATCGGTCGTGGCTCACCCAGGCCAGATCCTATTCTTTTTATACGAAGGCATCATGGCCATACCACTAGTAGTGCAGGTACATCCCAAGACGATGACCCACACTGCCAATACAGAAACACAACATCAACTTTGTCATGCATGACACACCTTCCTCAAAGAAAAAGCACACAAATGGGCAGTTGCCAATTGCCGCCTCATAGAGACGGCCGTTGGCCACCGGTGCACATCAGTGGCTCCTTTCATCCCATCTCTACCGGCACACAGGACGCAACCTACAATTAGTCACCAGAGAAGAGACCAACGGGTGGACACGCGCACGCAACAGCGAGCCGGTCAGCCGACGATGGAAGCGACCCAGCTGGGAAACTCCTTCTTTGAATCCATGTGAATCCCTAAAAATCTTTGCAGGTATATCGATTTGAATCATTCCCAACATTATTCCCTTAAATTCAACTCAGGCCATCGTTCATTGAATCATCCCCTAATCCCCAATTGTCTAAATAATTCACTAAAGATCATTGTGGTTTATTGTCTGACAATGTTTTTTTAATTTGTAGCACTATTTGGTACTTGGTTAAGTTGTTGTTTACTCTGTCAACCTTATGTGGAATACAACATAATTCACTCAAGTGTTGTTTACAAGTTGAAGTCTAGGCAACCATGGGCATGGCCATCGAAGAATTGATTTGGTTCTCAAAAGAAAAAGAGATGATGACATAATTGAAGTTGAGGAAGATCCTTCAACACTAGCAGATCAACCTTTTCCTTTGCTTGAAATAGAACATCCAAACCATGATATCCAACTTGAAGGTATTCATGAAAATGAACCTATAATATTTTGAGGTATTGAGTTCTTGCAGTGAGACCCAAGATTAGACTCGCGGATTCAACAATATCTACCAGAATAAAGAGATAGTAAGTGGATAAGCACCATCACACCCAACTAGTTGAACTCGAAAATGCAATTGCTAATGTAACATCAAGACATGTCAAGGGTCAAATAATATTCGTACCCTGAAGCGACCAGGGGACACAAGGTGGAGTTCATTTTGCTTCAGTTTACAACCTTATGGAGATGTTTGATGCCATTTACTTTGTCATCCGAGATATAGTAGCCAATAGATCAATTGGCTCATAGCATTGTTTCGGCTATTTGCCCTCCTTTGAGTTCATATTTAACTTATGTTTGATGAGGGAAATATTTGAGATAACTGAGGTGATTGGCTAAGCCTTACACAAGAAGTTAAATGCTATTGTGAACGTTGTTCGTTTAGTCTCCTAAAAAAAGAGTGTCTCCAACATGAGATGATGGCTACCAATAATTTATTATCACGGTTGTTGATTTTTGTACAAACAATTCCATTGTAATTCATGGGTTTATGCACGGTGGTTGTGCCTGTCATCAACCAAATCAGGTGACCAAGGAGCATTACTTTAAAGTCAAACTACAACACTAGACAATCAACTATTTGAACTAAATCATATGTTCAGTGAGAAGGTAATGGATCTTCTAACCACTAGTGCATGCCGCCTTAATTCCTATAGATGTTTTTATAGGATTTAAAGCTAGTGATAGATGTAACATGACGAGAAAGTTCTACCCAACAGACCCCCCCCCCCCCCCAAGCAAGATATTTTTGATTAGAACTACATCTAAAACATTTTGTTTTGAATCCTTCCAAGGATGAATATATGAAAAAAATATCAAACTTAATTGATCTTTTTCGGTGCCTTATGGAGCTAGGAAGACATGCTGTCTTCAATTTGATTGAAATATTACTCTGTTTCCTCAATACACTTCAAGTTTTTGCGGTCAGTGCCGAGCGTGAATTTTATAGTATGAATTTCTTAAAACAAGGTTCCGCAGTATATGGTCAATGATGAATATCTTGCCAATAATTTGTTAGTTATCATAGAGGGCGAAATTCTAGAGAACTAAAACTATGAAGATATTATTGAAAATTTCAAAAATGGGAAGGAACGGAAAGCTGATTTATAGTACGTAACTCCACTCAACCTTGGCTGATGGTCAAATGGTATGGTTTATTTTGGTTTGAAGCAATATATGGATGGTCAAATGTCATGGCTTATCTCGGTTTATATATGCGTCTTGTCACCTTGTAGTCAATAAGACAAGAAAATACCGAGTAGTGACTATATCTACTAAATACCATATATGCTTTGGAATTTGAAAAAGCAAATTGTGCTTTCTCGACTACCCAACTTCTTTTAAACCTTCATCACTGACCCATCGTCGTTGCCACAAAAGCCCCAACATAACAACAATTGTCCCTCTTGCCTATGTCTTCCTTAGAAAACGATGCCTCCAAGAGAAGAGACGATGCAAGGCGACGCCATTGTCCGATCGCATATGGATCTAGGGTTTTCCCGAAGCCGTAAGGTTAAGGACATGGAGGGATGGGACAGCATGCCACCGACACCTCCAACGAGGTCAACGGCGCCCGGAGGCGTCGCGGTCGCTGGTCAGGCATGAGATGATGCGTCCGTGGACGAGTAATCTATGAAAGAGATCCATGCACGTTCCTTTCTTTTCAGTAGGAAAGAGATACATTGCTTGCACATATATCAACAAAACGTTCGTACGTGGTATTATATATGCAGTGCAAAGTAGCGGTCGACATAAAGATCTTTCTTCCTTCATCGTTGACCTAACGCGTGCATGTCGGCTAGATGCTACTTGCTGATATAGGAACAAAACGTATACGTCTGCGATAGTGGTATGATTCTCTTTTCTGCGTACGCAGCCTTGCTTGTGGCACATTTCTGATCATATATATTCTACTCCTACGCACGTACTGATACGCGGACACATGCAGCTGTTGAATAATCAATCGGCCAACACAATATAGTTGATGGAGAAATCAGTTAACAGACTACTCTAATTGAACTTCATGCATGCATGCATGTAACTCAAGAAATCAAAAGTAATACTTCCTCCATTTCATAATGTAGTGCGCCCGCGTTTTCTCAAATCAAAGTTTGACCACAAATCAAACAACGAGATCGATTGCGGCAAAAGTAAAAATTATATCATTGAATTCATATTCAAATGAAGTTTTCGATGGTACAAGCTTTACTTCTGCCGTAATCGGTCTCGATGATTAAATTCACGATCAAACTTAAAGCTCAAAAATCAAGGACGCACTATATTATAGAAGGAAGGGAGTATATGACTAGGTATAGTGGTACTAGTCAACATGTACATCATGCATGCACGCACGCACGCACGTAGAGGAAGGCCGGAGATGAAGTGGATGGGTCACGGGTCTTCTAGGAGGTGCACTGGAAGCCTGAGGGGACGTTCTTGCCGCAGTAGTTGACGAGGAGGCTGAGGTCGATGGGCACGTTGAGGTGGATGCCCAAGATGTTGGCCTTGAGCGCCGTGCACAGGCACACGGCCGCGTCCAGGTCCGCCAGCCCCTGGAGCAGCGAGCAGCACGTCTGCTTGGGCGTCGTCACCGGCCGCAGGTTGATCAGCCCGCTCAGCACGTTCGCGCACGCCCCAAGCTTCAGCGTGTCGATCGGGCAGCCACCGCTGCCGCCTCTCCCACCCTTGCCTCCACCGCCGCCGCCCCCTCCTCCTCCCGGCGGGCTAGGTAGCTGACAGCCGCAGCCGTCGGCGAAGGCGAAGAAGAGCAGGTTCAGGGCCAGCAGCGTGGCGATCACCGCCGCTTTCGTCGCCATAGGTTGCTACTCCAAGCTACTGTGCGTATACTACAGGGTTTATAAGAGATCGCTCTGGCTGTGTGTATGTGTCCAGTACAAGGGACCTCGGGGTGCTACTTATAGCTCAAGAAGGAAAGGAAGGGGTTGAACTACCTCCTAGCTTAATTATCCCACAGATATTTTACTCACTACACGTATGTAATCGATCAGTCTCTCAATGAAAAGATCACCAAGAGATAGCTGATCGCAACAGGTGCACAATGCATGTGAGCTGGCTTTGGCTTTAGGGAATGGGGATGGGATCATGGGAGGAAAGAGACAAAGAAGCTGTTTGGAGGGTTGCCGATAATAAAAGATTTTAAGTACAATTGTACTATATAAGTGAAACAATATCTGGACCGTTGTTCTGGAATCGGACGGCTCAGGCAGCACAAAGTCAACTATAATGTAGATCGCTGAATTGGCGGCTCAAATCTGCGAATCCCATGCGACATGAACATATGTGCTGCAGCTTTTGTCCACTTCTCGGTCAGAGGACAATAATATTTCTTGGAGCATCCTGTTTGAAGGTTTCGTCACACCAACGTATCCAATTTATCATCTACAAAAATGTAACTTTTTAACTTAAAAATGCACGTTTTTAAAGACGGAATTTTTTTGAGCGAATAAAGACGGAATTACCATAATGTATTTTTCTCAAATATTTCCTCCCAAACCAATTGACTGGTTGACCGATCTGCCCGAATCATGTAGTGCAAGTGACAGAATGACACGTGGGCCCTATATTGAATATTCTCACGTTACCATCAAGTGAAGAAAATCATTCTAACCATGCATTTGCTACTTAAACAGTCAGCTGGGAAAATAATCCCGGATAGTCGGTCCGAGGCGAGGCGCAACTCTGAATTAATTATCACCAGAGAAGGAGGCGAGGCGCAACATGGCAGGAGGAGGATTGTCAACCATCACCGGAGCTCAGGAAGAAGGCAAGGCATAGAGGGATTGCTGAGCCGTCATGGGGATATGGTTTGGATAAAGCCGGACAGCGTGGCCGTCCGGCGGATAGCGGGGTTCGGGTCGACGGGAAGGGGTGTCACGGGTTAGAGGATCAAGCCACCAAGGAGGCTACTCGGTTGGGATTCACTGAAACTAAGAAGAGAAACAAATCCACAGTATCATACAGATGTATACACCATGCGTGCAAATTTACATGACGAAATACATCCATACCTGAGGTACAGAACAAACAACAGAGTTAGAATATCTATAATCGGACCTTTCAAACATGTCTCAAACGCCCGGGCCTCTCAAACATGTCTCGCCATCCGATCAATGACCGGTCACGAAAATGCGACATAGACGTGCCTCTCAAACCGACCTCAAACGTCCGGACTGACCGGCACCCACCATATCCAGCCCAAATATGGGGTGGATATGAGAAAGCCTGGGCACGCCCGCCATGTTGGACCCAACAGCCCTACCCTATCTCAAATTGCACAAAATCCTCCAAACCGATCCTCCTCCACACGCCGCCCTCAACATTTCCACGCCCGAACCCTCGTCGTCCGCCAATCTTGCTTCCCATCGTCACCATCGGTCCCGATCTGCTGCCGTGATGTCTTCCAACCCGTCCCCGGCCGCCGCGATGGAGACATAGTCTACCTTGTCCCTCAGCATCCCTTCCTCCACTAACTCTTGCAAGGCGGAGAACGTTGCCCGGAAGATGCGGCGTCGCCGACAGCAAGAGCAGGAAACGGTGGCGGCGTCGCAAGTAGGTGCAGACATGGTGGTGGAGATATCTCCTGCACCTCGCAATACTCCACGCACCCTGTCCATACTAGTGTCGATGTGGATCCTGCCGTCCGAAAACCTTGGGACGGAGGAGGATTCGATGGTCAGTTGGACCATTCCGAAAGGCTTTCCGGCCACGCAGAAGCCGGCGGACGACGAGTGTCATTCGCCGCAACTTGTTTCAAAGCGGACGAGTACGGGCACCGCCACCGCCTAGGCTGCAGTTGACGTGTTCGACGGAATGATGCCGGGTATGTTTTTTTTGCTCCTATCCGATCAAATGTTCAATGTTTTGCATTAACTAGTCCGGACATGATGAATGCTTGCAAATCATGATCATCTAGAAGGAGTATTTGGCAAGCACGGTCAATGATAATGAAGATCTTGTCCAAATAGATTACGAATTGGAGACCACCACCCCATTCAAAGTTGGGAAAACATCCGATCCCAATGCAAGCAAGAAGAAGCGGACGAGCAAGACGCCAAAGGCAAGAAGTCTGGCTTTCTCAAGATTTAAATACATCTTGTCGGTCCACTCCTGGTTGGCCACAACAATGGATCCAATATGGGGCATCGAGCAAAAGGGGAACACATACCGGGAGAAGATTTGGAAGGAGCATCATGAAAGAAATGAGTATGTAAAGTCGCATCCTATCATGACCACCTGCAATGTCGCATCCTATCATGACCACCTGCAATGTGACATCTTTCCAACATCGACGGAGGGTCATTCAAGGAGAAGTGAACAAGTACGTGGGCTACTACGCACAAGTGACCAAACGCCCTATAAATGGGATGGGAGTGGCAATTGTGCTTTGATTTTCTTTGTTTCGAACTGTTGAATTCGGACAATTTGTATCGGATTGTCGACGTGCATGGGTTGCATGGATTTAAGGTATGTGAATGTGCGGCACAACATATGAGGGGCTGACGGATGCTGTCCGCGGGCGTGCCCATGGGCATATAGGGGGTTGGATTTGCCAAGTCCGGCTGTAGATGCCCTTAAGAGTACATGTACTATTCAATATATAAAATGAATAATTTCCAAACTTTTGTGTAGCTCCCAAATCAATTTACTTTCTGATGAAATTTTACACATGTGGTATACATCATATGTCAATGTGGATTTTTTTTCAGTTTTTTTTTTGAAACTTTTAATTGTGATATTTTGAATGTTTCACAGAGAAGGGCCGAATGTAGTTTGTACTCTTAACCTCAGTGCATAAGTGCTTCCTTTTAACCGCGGTGGATTGTGTACTAGTATTTTGTACTGTCCGTGAACAATTTATACAGTAGTATTACGTCATGGTTCCTTCCTATCTTGACTCGGTTGAAAGAAATTGACTGGCCTTACCAAAAGGACTATTCTATTCAGGCGCCAAATATATATATATATTTTGATAAAAAATATATATATTAATATCGTGAAAAGCCAAATATATATGTGCCCTAGCATTAGCAGATTTAGACGGTCGATTGACAACATCATCATGACACGATGCGTCTGTAGACAATATGTCTAGCAAAGAGAGGCATTGCTGTTTGGCGTAGGTACGTACGTGGTGTATATGGAGGCAGGGTCGGCACGCAGATCTTTTCCTCGACATCTTTGACCGTGACACGTGCATACCTTGTAGGGCGCGGTCCACATGCTTGCAGGCATAGGAACAAGCTGTTTGTTACCTAGCTCCATCTTTGGCTTGGCACATGCATCTGCCGGCTAATCACCCTCAGCCAGGAGCTTATTTTTAGGTAGCAACATTTCTGTTTTAGAAACTAAGAAATCCGAAAGATGGTTTAGGCATCTTTAATTCGTAGGATTTAGAAAATATACAAATAAAAAAACATAGCGTGTTGACATGTTCATTTGAACCCTATATAAAGTTAATAATGAGTGTTGGAGGCCACGGGAAAAACAAAGAAACTATAAAAATGTTCAAGTAGATGTTAGATTTTTTTATAAAAAGTAATATAAAAGATTTCATAGTAAAAAATTCTACGGGATCCATTCTGATAAATCAAAGGACTAATATACAAGGATTTCTTAAAAAAATTAAACATTCAAGAACCCTATAAATTTCCTTTGAATCAAATATAAAATTCCTTTGAATAAAAAAAGCCCTTTGCTACGTGCTTGGGATCTTAGTAGCAGCATGATTCGTCGTTTGTGCGTCACCTCGATCGGAAGCTTGTTGCTATGCGTAGCTAGCCTGTTTCTGCTTGTAGCAGATTTCAGATCATATAATGTACAGTATACAGAATGAACCACGACATATATAGCAACTGGGTCATGGATACGTGTCGATCCATGCATCTCGGTCCTAATGAGACGCGACACGGATCTCATCGCGCGCGCGGAGGATGCATGAAGAGAATAATTAACCGGCTGCAAACACGATAGGTGAGGGAGCAAATGAATGAATTCACAGACCCTAACAAACTGCACGTACCACCCTAAGAAATCAAAGGCGCACAGAATTATAATCCAATATACTAACAAATGCTAAAGATCAAGCATACCACTGAAAGCTGACATATGATATTAATTACTTTATTACAATTGTAGGTAGGAGGATCAACCTCTTTTTGAAGCAAATATAATAGAAAAAACAGCCAGCGGTACAGCATGAGATCATATGTGGCTGAGAACTCGATCCATGGTCCATACAGTACCGTAAACTAGTTCGATGACAAGCAGCAGCGCAAACGATACTACCACACGTCCACACACAGACACGCAACACAGATATGTAAAGTTTAGCAACTAGCAAGAGCGATGACATATTATGAAGCAAATAACGTATACGACTAGCTATAGAGTACTAGTCAATGGATAGATTGTAGATCATGCATGCATGCATGCTGGCTGGTATAGGCATGCACGTACGTACGTACGTACGTATAGTGGATGCCTGCAGTGGACGATGGATCTGGGTCTTGTCTTGTCTTCTAGGGGCACTGGAAGCCGGCGGGGACGTTCTTGCCGCAGTAGTTGACGAGGAGGCTGAGGTCGATGGGCACGTTGAGGTTGATGCCCAGGATGTTGGCCCGGAGCGCCGTGCAGAGGCACACCGCCGCCTCAAGGTCGGCGAGCCCCTGGATCAGCGTGCAGCACGGCTTCTTCGGCGGCGTGCCCAGCTGCAGGTTGATCAGCCCGTTGAGCACGTTGGCGCACACGCCCAGCTTCAGCGCGTCGATCGGGCACCGCGCACGGCCTCCTGATCCGCCGCCGCCGCTGCCACCTCCTCCTGATCCGCCCCCGCCGGTGCTGCCTCCACCACTGCCGCCTCCCCCAGATCCGCCTCCGCCGCTGCCACCTCCTCCAGAACCGCCACCACCGCTTCCTCCACTTCCACCGCTCCCTCCTCCACCTCCGCCACTCCCTCCACCACCACCTCCGCCACCCCCACCGCCGCCGCCTCCGCCGGGACTAGGGCATGATCCGCAGTGACAGCCGCAGGCGTCGGCGAAGGTGAAGAAGAGCAGGTTCAGGGCCAGCAGCGTGGCGATCACCGCCGCCTTCATCGCCATGGCTTCCTGCCTAGCTACCAAGCTAGCTACCTACCTCACTAGCTGCTGTGCGTGCACAGGGTTTAGATGGTGCTCACTCTGCCTCGGCCGTGTGTGTGTGCAGTGCAATGGTGCTTGGGGTGGTATTTATAGCGGAAGAAGGAAGCAAGGGGTTCGAAAGTCTAGCTCCTAGCTCAGCCCACAGATATTATTTTACTCACACCATGTGAGGATCGATCAGCAAGAGGTAGCTAGCCGCTCCCCTCGCAACAGCTGCAAGCTAGAAGACGACGAATGCATGTGAGCTGGCTCGGCTCTGGGGAATGGGCCGGGATGGAAAGCAAGAGGAGACGGTAACAGACAAGGGAGCTGTTTGGGTTTGGAGGCTTGCCGATTCGAGGGCCATCACGGCCTTGTGCTGCGAGAAAGATGGCGTACGGCTCTATGCTTCCAGCTAGCTAGCATCCTTTACCACTGTAGCTCAATCTTTCCGGTGAATGATTTCCTGTGTGTGTGTGCGCGCGCGCTGCTAGCTTGGGTCCGTGCCTTCGCTTATCGTGCGTGCGTGTCATTCCGATCGGGTGCATGGTCAAATCAGTCAGTCACGCACTCAGCTGGCCACAGTGCGTCCCGTGATCGATCGCCGGGATCGGGATGGTCTTGCACTACGCGGCACGTAGCACGTACGTATGTAGGTACAGCAAACAAATACGTGCGTGCAAGGTGCAAGTGCAACTCATGTGCCGGCCGGTATGGGCGCGCGCAGAACTAGGCACAATGGTACATACATTATTAGACGATGATGGACATGGATCCAACGACACCATTGTATATATCAACAATTGTGATGTTGCTATAAGAGTCATCGACACCATTGCATATGCGTGCATGTTCGTGTTCACGGGAAGACGCGTGCCCGCATTTGGTATTTATCCATTAGCGAGCTATACCTCTCCGGCAGGATTGACCGCCCAGAACTCACATGGTTTACCACACTTGTCCTTTAATTTTGTTTTACTCGCATAACCACAGCTTTGACCGTGTCGGCAACGCTCTTGGCCCATAGGGTTCACTGGCAGGATCTGCGATCCTGGTCCGAAGCGAGCTCTCTGACGACAGTCGGGCGAGGGCTTTGCGACGACGTCCGGTGGTTCTTTTCGGAGATGCATGACCGCTCTTCATCAACGGCGATGGAGCGGCCGGCTAGGGTCCGGCTACTCTTTTACTTATGCTTCCGGCCGCAATCGTGGCGCATGTAGTAGTGCTTCTCGTGTGCATTGTCTGCGTTCCATTTTTTGTTGCCTGTCTTTCTTTTTTCGTCTGCTTTATAAGTGGATTTTCTGGTTATCTAGTGTCGCTTGGTCGAGTGGCTTTATTTTTAAAGTGGATGGAAACATGTTGCAAGAGATTCGTGTGTAAACTTAACATATTTTCAGTAACAGAAAAATCCACTGAACCACCATGTTTTCAGGGATAGGTTATTTGGCATCGCTCAAATAATCAATGTCTTAAGAGCTGATGACGCAAACTGACCGTAGCTCAAATAATTAGGTTTTTATGGTGGAACGAGGCTATCCGACGATGTTCATTTTGTGGACGAGACATTCCCCTCTACCGTAAGGTGTTTGTGATGATTTCATCATTTTTAAAATATTATGTCGGTTCAGTATTTGAAAGATGGTCATAGAAATAGAATATGCATGTGTGTTCATTGAGATAATTGGTATACGCGTGCATGTCGACATATGCGATTGTATTATTAAAAACAGAACTGACGACAAGAAATCGTATTCGGCTAACCTTCTGTTGCTGTAGAAACTCGCAAGGTTTGTAAAAGGTTTGTTCTATTGAAATTTGCAAGGGCACACACCTGACAAGTCATGCCAGCCGCTCGATAGCCTAGTTTCATATTAAAAAGCATAATACTTATGATTTTGCCGGCCACAGATTCTGAAACGTAAGATTTTGTCGGTCACTTGTATCAAGTTTCAGAAGTTAAAATTTAATGGATTTTTTTTTCAAAATGGGGACAAAAATTTTACCCCATCCATTAAATAAGAGAAGAATAGAGTTTTACAAGTGTCACAACAACTATGGCATGACAATCACTCGTGACAAACAATCCGTGAAAATGTATTCAAAAGAGATCTCATTTGAGAGCTCTCATCATAACACAAACATGCAAATGAAACTTAATTTGGATTTTTGTTTAAAAGATACGAAAAGATTAAAAATCAAGAGCCAAATGAAAAAGTGGCTGCATGCCTCTCAACTGCGTGCCACAAATTTGTCCCCCATTGTTCTACGGTAATTTTCCTTCTCCTACTATATATGATTGACCGCCTAGCACTGACAGTGTGTTTACGATAACATTGTCTATAGGATGTTTACCGTGTTACATGTTCATGCATGGGAGACGCCGGGTGTACCGCGTACGTGTGTGCGACACCTCCTGCATGTGCATGCATGCAGATCTGCCCATGGTTTGAGCATACCTGTGAGTTTTTGGCCATGTTCAGAAAACGAAAGCTGTGAGTTTTGGCGACATATGTGCGCGCACGTTCCTCTAGGTTATCCCCTTATCGTACCATCTCTTCTGCCTGGCGCATGCGTCCAACTTGACATGCATACGACCATACGTACGTGTTGCGTCTACGCGGTTCTCGATCCGTCGGATTTGTCCGCCTGGGCTAGCTACTAGTGTCACATATTTTTGAGTTTAGTATAATATTAATTAGCTATTAGCTTATTGCTGAAATGGTGGTGAAAACTTAAGACTGATAATGGGCTTTGGCAAAACATCATCCGAGCCCGCTACCTTGAGAAGCAAACTGTAGCCTCAGTAACTAGTAAATTCTCTTACTCCCTTTGTTGGAAGGCCATCATGAAGATGAAAAAGGTGTATATGGCTGGTAGGATTGTGAATATTAATAAGGGCAATATTGTCAGAATTTGGCACGAACTCATTGAAAGGCCTTTGAAGCTTCAATTTTCAGACCTTTTTAGCATTTGTCAGGAGAGGACTGTATGCTGGAAAAATTCATTGCCAAGAATTATAAAATGGGCTTTAGACATTGTTTGTTTCCTCCTTTATCAGACCAGTGGGAAAGTATAGTGGCTGGAGCTAGAAATCTTCAACGAGGTGATACCCCTGATACTATCTCCTGGGCCTTTAATGGCAAGGGGGGTTCATTACAAAATCAGTCTATGAATGGCTGGAAAAAGACCTGCCTGTACCGACATATAAGTGGGTCTGGAAAGCTACGATCCCTCTTAAAATCAAAATTTTCTTGTGGCAATTTCGCAAAAAGACATCCTTACTAGAGACAATATGCGCAAGTGGCAATGGCCTGGGAACCCTCACTGCTCCTTTTGCAGCAACATTGAGGCTGTTGGACGCCTCTTTTTCACATGTTCTTTTGCTGGTATTGTTCGGGGGGCTTTCGGCCTCGCTATGAAGGCTTCTTGTTGTCCGATATCCTTGTGGCAAAGCTGAGCGTGGTTATACAAATTCCTCCCTGGTTGGGAGAAATACTATATGATGATTATTGCGGCCATTTGTTATGGAATTTGGTGTACTCGGAACAAAACAACATTTGACAAACATGTTGTTGGAAGCTGTTTTCACCGCGTGTTCTTTCATGATGTATTGGGCAGGTTTACTCAAGGAGGATGACAGGGGCAGGTTCCATGCTGGTGTCAGGAAAATGGTGCGAGTGGCGGCTATCCTGACTGATAGATCCAACATCCGTGACACACCAAGGCTGAATGATGGTGCTGGGATGACGACGGACTGATTCCTGCGATATATGTCTATGCTCACTGGGATTGGATGCCCGTGCTGAGTTTCGTTGTATTCATGGCTCCTTGTAGACTGGTAGCTTGATGTTGTGGTTTGCGCGAAGGTTTACTGTCATCAGGTTTTCGCCCCATGGCAAGTGTTCCGTTTTAGGGACGCTCGTTGTGGGTTTCCTGATGATGCCCAACTCGCCCCCCTTTGAGTTTCGTGCTTGCTTTTCTTTTGGATAGTTTGTTCGTTAAGACCTGAACCACTCAAGACTCTGTTATATTTCCGTTATGAAAGTAATGGAAAGGGGTGTGTGCCCGGATGGAAAAAAATTAACTATTAGTTTCATTTTTTCTAAGAAGCGAAGCTCCATATTAATCAAATATCAAGATTACAAGAAAACCCTTAAAAGCAAAGAAAACAAGAATTCAAACATATCCTAGTAGAATTCTCATCCTCTGCACCCAGCACATGGCGATATGCAATATTGTTTTTCTTTCAAAAGGAGGCAAAAGACTTGCCTCATTCATTAATTAAGACGACAAATAATTTAATGTTGTTATAACACCCATCATGCCACAACACCATCATAAAAGGCCTACTCCTGCGATATGGTGGATCCCAATGTTTTTGCACCCGCGGCGACCCAAGTTTGAGCCTCAATCTTGATGTCAGCTAGTAGAACCGTCGGCGATGTACTCTTGAGTTGGAAGATGCGAGCGTTTCTTTCATTCCAGATTGTCCAAGAGGTGAGCATGTAGAGGGTAGCCATGTCCTTCATATTCCGTATGGTAGAATCGGAGAGCCGATCCACCATTCTTTGGTTGATCATGCTAAGTGCCAAGTGGAAGTGTTGATGCTCCGGAGCCAATCTTTTATGATTTCCTAAAGTTTAGTGGTGTATCGGCATCTAAAAAGGAGGTGATCAATGGATCCTTGCAAGAGCTTGCAAAGCATGCAAAGCCCAAAATTTGGCCAGCCCTGGTTGGCCAAACAGTGAGCAGTCCTAACCCTATTTTGCATGGCCAACCAGGCAAAAAAATTGACCTTTGCCAGGGCCCATGCCTTCCACACTGCAAGCTCCATGGGGGATCGTAAGATGCCTAAAAATTGGGCCAAGTAGGTGGACTTGGCAGTGTATATCCCGCTCTCATTGTGTTTCCACACAATCTCATCTTCGGCGTGCACCCCAAGAGGGAAGTCGCGGAAGGTTGACCAAAACTCAATAAATTGTCGGTGATGTTCAAAGGTGAAATTCGGAGTGACCCTGATCTTGCCAAGCCAAGCATCATCCTTGAGAGCTTCCCGAAGTTTCCAATTCTTTCCAGAGGAAGTATTGTCGATAAGTGGTGTGATACGTCTCCAACGTATCTACTTTTCCAAACTCTTTTGCCCTTGTTTTGGACTCTAATTTGCATGATTTGAATAGAACTAACCCGGACTGACGTTGTTTTCAGCAAAATTGCCTTGGTGTTATTTTTGTGTAGAAATAAAAGTTCTCGGACCGTCCTGAAAATTTACGGAGAATATTTTTGGAATTAATAAAAAATACTGGCGCAAGAATTAACCAGAGGGTGGGCACCTGCAGGCCACAAGCCTGCTAGGCGCGGCCACCCCTGGCCATGCCGAGCAGGCTTGTGAGGACCTCGTGGCTCCTCTGACCTCCTCTCTAGCTCCATATAACCCTATTTGTCAAGAAAAAAATTCAGAGAGAAGAGTTCATCGCGTTTCACGATACGGAGCCACCGCCATCGCTTGTTCTTCCTCGGGACGACAGATCTGGAGTCCGTCTTGGGCTCTAGAGAGGGGAAATCGACGCCTTCATCATCACCAACCACACTTCATCACCAATTCCATGATGCTCCCCACCGTTTGTGAGTAATCTCATCGTAGGCGTGCTGGATGGTGATGGGTTGGATGAGATTTATCATGTAATCGAGTTAGTTTGGTTAGGGTTTGATCCCTAGTATCCACTATGTTCTGAGATTGATGTTGCTATGACTTGGCTATGCTTAATGCTTGTCACTAGGGCCCGAGTGCCATGATTTCAGATCTGAACCTATTATGTTTTCATGAATATATGTGTGTTCTTGATCCTATCTTGCAAGTTGTAAGTCTTTCAGGTGTGGTTGAATTGACAACTCAGCTGCTAATACTCGAGAATATTCTTTGGCTCCCCTTGTGTCGAATCAATAAATTTGGGTTGAATACTCTACCCTCGAAAACTATTGCGATCCCTATACTTGTGGGTTATCAAGACCTTTTTCTGGAGCCGTTGCCGGGGAGCATAGCTTTATTCTCTGAGTCACTTGGGATATATATCCGTTGATCACTATGAAGAATCTGAAAGATCCAAAAACCAAGATCTACCCCTCTACTATGAGGGGAGGTAAGGAACTTCCATCTAGCTCTGCACTTGATTCACCTTCTGTTATGAGTAAGTTTGTGACACCACCAGCTCCTATTAATTCTGATATGTTGCAAGTAATTGATGATGCTACTTCTTCTATGCATGATGCTTATGATAATACTTTGCTTGATGATACTATGCCACTGGGTGAATTTCTTGATGAACAAATTGCTAGAGCCAATGCTGAAACTGATAATATTTCTTAATCTGATGAAATTATTGAAACTGAACACTATGATTCACCTGCTAGACCTAGCTCTCCTAGATATGAATTGCATGATATACCTGAGGGTTATGTTATGGAAGGAGAGGTAGCTAGGGACTTTCTTGCTTGTCAGGATAGAGATGATCTTAAGAAATTGCTTCGCAAGTGGAAGGAAAAAAATCTCTGAATGCTAGAATGCAATATGATCCTAAGTTTGCTACTTCACCTATCTTTGTTACTGATAAGGATTATGAATTCTCTGTCGATCCTGAGTTAATTACTTTGGTCGAATATGATCCTTAATCTGAAACTGTTGTGGCACATCTTACCAAGTTAAATAATATAGGCACCCTATTTACTCATGAGGAAAAAATTCGCTATTACTATATTCTTAAGTTATTTCCTTTCTCATTAAAGGGTGATGCAAAGAAATGGTTTAATTCTCTTTCTCCTGGTTGTGTGCGTAGTCCCCAGGACGTGGTTTATTACTTCTCTGAAAAATATTTTCCTGCGCATAAGAAACAAGCTGCCTTGCAGGAAATATTTAACTTTGTGCAAATTGAAGAAGAGAGTCTCCCACAAGCTTGTGGGAGGCTTCTCCAATTACTTAATGCTTTGCCTGATCATCCTCTCAAGAAAAAGGAAATACTTGATCTCTTTTATAATGGACTAACCGATGCTTCTAGGGACTATCTAGATAGTTGTGCTGGTTGTGTTTTCAAGGGACGAACTGTTGAACAATCGGAATTACTATTCAACAACATATTGAGCAATTATAATGATTGGACTATTCCCGAACCACCTCCAAAGCCAACTCCAAAGAAAAGAGGTATTCTATTCCTCAGTCCTCAAGATATGAATGAGGCAAAGAAATCTATGAAATAAAAGGGTATCAAAGCCGAAGATGTTAAGAATCTACCACCTATTGAAGAAATACATGGTTTTGATAACCCGACATTGGTAGTAGAGGTAAATTCTCTTAGTAGATTCGATGAAGGAGATATTCCTTATAATAAGTCTGCTAGCCAATGCTTGGATAAATTTGATAATTTTATCGTGAAGCAAGAAAATTTCAGTGCCTATGTTAGTAGACAATTGAAACATAATGCTTATATGCTTGATCGCTTGGGTGATTATCTGAGTAGAACCGTCAATGATCTTAAGCTTATTAGTAAAGATGCTTCTATGGTAACCACTCAAGTAGAACAAGTACTTAAGGCTCAAAATGATTTGCTTGCTGAGATGAATAATAAAGCCAATGATCACTTTGTTAAAGTTGTGACTAGAGGTGGTAGAATGACTCAAGAACCTTTGTATCCCGAGGGCCATCCTAAGATAATTGAACAAGATTCTCAAAGAGTTAATACTGATGCACCTATTCCTTCCAATAAGAGTAGGAAAAAGAATGGTGATAGTACTTTGCATGCTGCTAGTGAACCTGTTATAGATACGTCTGAGAATCCAAATGATATTTCTATTTCTGATGCTGAGACACAATCTGGTGATGAACATGAGCCTAGTGATAACATTAATAATGATGTTCATGCTGGTTCTCAATCTAGTAACGATAATGATGTGGAGATTGAACGTGCTGATGATGTTGGTAACCCACAACCTAAGAATAAAATATATGATAAAAGAGACTTCATTGCTAGGAAACATGGTAGAGAAAGAGAATCATGGGTTCAGAAACCCATGCCCTTTCCTCCTAAACCATCCAAGAAAAAGGATGATGAGGACTTTGAGTGCTTTGCTAAAATGATTAGACCTGTCTTTTTACGTATGCGCTTGACTGATATTTTGAAAATGTCTCCTTATGCTAAGTATATGAAAGATATCGTGACAAATAAAAGAAAGATACCGGAAGCTGAGATTTCCACCATGCTTGCTAATTATTCTTTTAAAGGTGGAATACCTAAGAAACTAGGAGATCCCGGAGTACCTACTATACCATGCTCTATTAAAGGATATTATGTTAAAACTGCTTTATGTGATCTTGGAGCTAGTGTTAGTGTTATGCCTTTCTCTTTATACCGTAGACTTGATTTGAATAAGTTGACACCTACTGAAATCTCTTTGCAAATGGCTGACAAATCAACTGCTCTACCTATCTGAAATCTCTTTGCAAATGGCTGACAAATCAACTGCTCTACCTATCGGTATTTGTGAGGGTGTACCTGTCGTAGTTGCAAATGCTACTATCTCGACGGACTTTTTTATTCTTGATATTCCCAAGGACGATAGTATGTCGATCATCCTTGGTAGGCCCTTTTTGAATACTATAGGGGATGTTATTGATTGCAACAAGGGCAATGTCACTTTTCATATTAATGGTAAGGAGCATACGATGCACTTCCCGAAGAAACAACCTCAAGTTCATAGTATCAACTCTATTGGAAAAATTCCAACAATTATTATTGGAGACTTTGAGTTCCCTCTTCCTACCATGAAGAAGAAATATGATATACTTATTATCCGGGAAATGCATATCCCCATTGAGGTAACTTAGTATTATTCAAAAATTCTTCGGTTTCATGTTATTCGAAAGAAGTTTCTTAATAAGACTTGATTAACTTTAATGATGGATTTCTTTTGATAAGCATGAGATGGATGAATTTAGAAAGCACAACTTCCTGCACCTAACTTTTACTTTCTGTTACCTAGGTGAAATTAAGTAAAAATGCTATTATTTTTCTGTTTTCTGAGTTTTCCACACAATAGAAAAATGACCTGAAAATAAAAGTTCCCAAAATCCCCTGAAAATTCAGTATGATTTTTTCTGAAATATTTAAGAATTTTTGGCACTGAGAATGCATCAGGGGGCTGCACCAATGGGCCACAAGGTTGTAGGGTGCGGCCACCCCCTAGTCCTGCCCTTGTGGCTTGTGGGTCCCACGTGGCCCCATCCACTTATTGTAGCACCCATTCACTTCATCTTGCCCTAGAAAAAAATCCAACCATTGCTCAAACTCGTGTTCTAGCTCATCTTGCTGCCATTTTCGATCTCCTTGCTCAAAGCTCCATTTGCAAAACTGTTTTAGGGGATTACTCATCGGTATGTGACTCCTCCAATGGTATAATTAGTTTTTTTCTAGTGCCTTATATATTGCAAAAAATTTCTGTTATGGTGACCTTGTTCTTGAGCTTGCATGTCAAATTTGTATGGTCCCAAGTAGTTTTGATGCATGATATAGTCTCTAGGAACTTGAGGGAGTAGTTGCTATGAGTTTTGTTCACCTTTATTTTACCTCACTAAAAATTTCAGCAATTTTTCAGAGAAATAAAAGATGTTTAGGAGAATGTAGCAAGGTGGTTCCTCGAGCAAGAAATCCCTGAGACTCATGCTATATGAGCCCGATTTTGAACTACCCAGGGAAGCTCGAGTATTGCCTTGTGAATGGCCGTCGGATCAATTCATGGATAACACCGGATTCAAGGTAGAGTTTTATGCGCACATAAGGAATGATGGCCTTGAGGACTTCATTACAGATCGATGCAAGCAATATTATGAACTCACTGATCCTTTCGTGCGGAGGTTTGAGTTTTCATCTAGGCGTAATTGTTATTCTGTTCTATTTGATCTTTATGATAAGACCTATACCATGGACCTAGAAGATTTTAATGATGCATGCAAAATTCCACAGTGGAGTAGTCGTAGCGATCCGCATTAAAATTAATATAATAATTTCCTTGCTAGCATCACGGTGGGAGAAACTAGAATCATTACACAAGCCACCTTGGGGAGCATTCACTTTCCGGCTATACATTATTTTGCTCTCTTCATAGGTAGATGTATTAACGGTAAAATTGAGCATAGCCACCTTTGCGCGCCTGATCTGAGCATCCTTAAGAGTGCGGTAATGGTAGATAGACGATATAACTTGGAGGCTATTATTGCTAGGAGGTTACATCATAATGCTAATGATGGAGATTTCTTTGGTAGAATTTATGCCACCCGTGTAGCTAAGTATCTTAGGGTACCCATAAGAGGGAATGACATTGAGTTACCTCCTGTTTTCCTTGATTATGAGGCTCTGGTGCGCTTTCAGTTTCTCGAAATAAATGAACAATCCCTCCAGTACCGTCTAATTTTTGATAGGTAACATGTTGTCCATGTTAGCCTTCCTGCTATTGCCTTCTTTAACTTCCAGGAAAAGCAGAGATATTTTATAACCAGAGAGGAGGCAAATGAGTATGAGCGAAATGCATAAACTGCTCGCCTTCACGCTGCACCGGTACAGGCGGTAGCCACCGCAGCCCAGCACAACCCCAACTTTGACTTCGGGTATTATCCATGCCAGCTGTGGCCCTAGACCAACTTAGGCCAAAAGCCTAAGCTTGGGTGAGTACGTATTTATCACCGACATTACATTCATGTTCACATACTTATTTCAGTTGTCGATGTTCATACTTTTTAATTGTAGTATCCATGGTAGTTTAATTCTTGTTTTGCTTTCTTCTTGTGTGTTTAATAAACTTTGAGGAAAATACAAAAATCTAGTTCTAGCTTTATTTCCTAGTTATTTAGTTGTAGCATTAAATAGAAAACCCAAAAAGATTTCTTGTTCTGCTTTTTGCTTGTTGGGACCTTTCCCGTGTAAATAATTTTCCTTTCTTTTCTTTGGGTCGTAAGGAGAAGACCATGATGACGTGTTGAGTGGCTCTCATGTGCATTATTGTTTATCTTAAAAAGAGCCCATATTGCCTTGTCTTCTCCTTTGGTTTATTGTTTGCAGATTTCAGCTTAGTCCCATGCACGCGCACTCTTATTATTATTCACATCGTCGGTCGTGCAAGTGAAAGGCAATAATGACGATATTTGATGAAAGGATTGAGATGGAGAAAAGCTGGTATGAACTCAACTTATCTTGCTTTTGTAAATATGATTAGCTTATCGTTCCGAATTCAGTACATTATGGATTGAACATGTTTGCAATAACAATTAGAGATTATAGTTATTCATGCCATGCTTAATTAGCTAAGAGTGGATAATGGTTCGTCTTGAGTGCCAACATGCGCATTAAAATGGTTGTGATGTAGTATGATAGAATGGTATCCTCCTCTGGATGATTCAAGTGGCTTTACTTGGCACATGTTCACGCATGTAGTTGAAACAAATCAACATAGCCTCCACGATATTTATGCTCATAGTGAATTATATCCTACTCATGCTTGCATTCAATGTTGGTTAATCTCAAAGCATGTTGATGACCGTGTCGCTTTCTAGTTGGTCGCTCCCCAGTCTTTTGCTAGCCTTCACTTGTACTAAGCGGGAATACTGCTTGTGCATCCATCTCAATAAACCCAAAGTTGTTCCATATCAGTCCACCATATCTACCTATATGCGGTATTTTCCTGCCGTCCCAAGTAAATTTGCATGTGCTAAACTTTAAACCTTCAAATCAAATTTATGTTTTGTATGCCCAAATCACTCATGTGGTGACTAGGGACTGTCAGTATCTTCCATGCTAGGTGGGTTATTCTCACGATATATGTTGATTCACTATCATTCACGGGAAAGTGGCTGGTAATCGGGATGCCCAGTTCCATGCTCGAAATAAAAATAAAAATATAATTAAACAAAACTCCCCGAGGACTGTGTTTGTATGGACGGTACCCGTGAATTCGGTCCGCCGTGGAGTGTGACTGATTGGTGGAGGGGGAGTAAAAACTTTACCATTCTGTTTGGGAACCACCTATAATGTATCTACCATGGAAGATATTGAAAACCTCTTGGTCGTTATGTGAGCAACGAGAGCATACCGCTCCAAAATCATTACCTATATATGTTTTGAAAGCTTGAGCTCTGGCACCTTTGCAAATCAATGCTTGCCTCTGCGAAGAGTCTTTCCATTTACTTTATTGTTGAGTCATCATCCTCTTATAAAAGGCACCAGTTAGAGAGCACCATTGTCATTTGTATGCTTTGCTATTAATTGATATTGAGTGTGAGCATGACTGGATCTCTCTCACTATGAATTCCAATGTTTAGTCAGTCCTTGTTCTCTAGAGGTGCTCTGCATTTATGTTTTGCGGTCTCAGAAAGGGCTAGCGAGATACCATTATGTCATGTTGTATCATGATTGTTTGATAAAATTGTTGTCATCCAAGACTTATTATTATTGCTCGCTAGTTGGTTATGCCATTGACAGGAGTAAATGTGAGACCAAAATGTTATTGTGAATGTGGTTAGTTTATAATCCGGACTGATGCTGTTTTCACCAGAATTGCCTTGGTGTTATTTTTGTGCAGAAATAAAAGTTCTCGGATCGTCCTGAAAATTTACGAAGAATATTTTTGGAATTAATAAAAATACCAGTGCAAGAATTAACCAGAGCGGGGCCAACTACAGGCCACAAGCCTGCTAGGCGCGGCCACCCACTGGCCGCTCCGAGCAGGCTTGTGGGGCCCTTGTGGCACCTCCGACCTCCTCTCCAGTTCCATATAACCCTATTTGTCGAGAAAAAAATCAGAGAAAAGAGCTCATCACTTTTCACGATACGGAGCCACCGCCATCGCCCGTTCTTCCTCAGGAGACCAGATCTGGAGTTCGTTTTGGGCTCCAGAGAGGGGAAATCAATGCCTTGGTCATCACCAACCACCCTTCATCACCAATTCCTTGATGCTCCCCACCGTTCATCAGTAATCTCATCATAGGCTTGCTGGACAGTGATGGGTTGGATGAGATTTATCATGTAATCAAGTTAGTTTGGTTAGGGTTTGATCCCTAGCATCCACTATGTTCTGAGATTGATGTTGCTATGACTTTACTATGCTTAATGCTTGTCACTAGGGCCTGAGTGCCATGATTTTAGATCTGAACCTATTATGTTTTCATGAATATATGTGTGTTCTTGATCCTATCTTGCAAGTTGTAGACACCTATTACGAATTATGATCCGCATCCCCCAGGGTGACAATAACTGGGATTCTTTCCGGTGATTACCGTAGTTTGAGGAGTTCATGTATTCACTAAGTGCTAATGCTTTGGTCCGGTTATCTATTAAAAGGAGGCCTTAATATCCCTTAGTTTCCAATAGGACCCCGCTGCCATGGGAGGGTACGACAAAAGATTTCATGCAAGTTCTTTTCCATAAGCACGTATGACTATATATGGAATACATGCCTACATTACATTGATGAATTGGAGCTAGTTTTGTGTCACCCTATGTTATAACTATTGCATGATGAATGCCATCCAACATAATTATCCATCACTGATCCATTGCCTATGAGCTTTCCATATAATGATCTTTGCTAGCCTACTTTTCCGTTGCTACTGTTACAAACACTACAAAACTGCTATTATCACTTTTACCACCGTTACCTTTACTTCCATACTACTTTGCTACTGAATACTTTGCTGCGGATATTAAGTCTTTCAGGTGTGGTTGAATTGACAACTCAGCTGCTAATACTCGAGAATATTCTATGGCTCCCCTTGTGTCGAATCAATAAATTTGGGTTGAATACTCTACCATCGAAAACTGTTGCGATCCCCTATACTTGTGGGTTATCATGGTGCGATGTCTCTTGGCTTGTGATCGTACACTCAAGGGGACTCCTAGAAGGGTGTGCGCGCACCATTACCAACGGTTATGGTCATTGAAGATTTTTGTCGATCCCATTGGACGTGTTACCGGACCCAACCCATAGTTTGGAGGGCTCCTTCCTTTCGAACCAAAGCCAACGCAAGCGAAGTGCCGTTGCAAATTTCTCCATGTGTAGAACCCCAAGACCTCCATATTCGATCGACCGAGATAAATATTCCCAATTAACTTTGCACTTCACGCTAGTAATCTCATCCGTTCCCTCCCAAAGGAAATCTCTCTCATCTTTGTTGACATTTTTGAGGATGGTCGGTGGAACTATGAGTGGGGTGATGAAGTAGATGGCTTATGACGATAGCACACACTTGATAAGGGCAACCGACCAATGGTTGTGATATTTTTCCCATACCATTACCCGATCCCCGAATGATCTGCAATTTGTACAAGAAATTGTATATACCAAATTGTATATATATGTGTGTTTGCATGTGGTCGTACGAGAAATTCTATGATATATGGTTGCACGAGAAATTTTATGATAAATGATCGGTTCTATGAGAAATTCTATTATATATGCATAACGTGTATAATATGTAGTAGCGTAAAATATGTTTGAAATGAAAAATAATTAAATGGAAAACACAAAATGAAAAGGAAAAAACAATAAACATTAAACCCTTAAACCCCTAACCCCCTAAGCCTTTAGTCCGGGCTGGTGTTACCAACCGGGACCATAGGTCCGAATGCCCTGGAAATATGCCCTAGAGGCAATAAATAAAGTGTTTATTATTGTATTTCCTTGTTCATGATAATTGTTTATTTTACATGCAATAATTGTATTGATTGGAAACACATTACATGTGTGGATAAATAGACAACACTTTGCCCCTAGTATGCCTCTAGTGAACTAGCTCGTTGATCAAAGATGGTCAAGGTTTCCTAGCCATTGACATGTGATGTCATTTGATAACGGGATCACATCATTTGGAGGAGGATGTGATGGACAAGACCCAAAGTAAAAATGCCGCATATGATCATGTCAGTTTATCGCTACTATTTTCTGCATGCCAAGTATATGTTCCTATGACCATGAGATCATGCAACTCACGGACACCAGAGGAGTGCCTTGTGTGTATCAAACGTCGCAACGTAACTGGGTGACTATAAAGGTGCTTTACAGGTATCTTTGAGGGTGTCTGTTGTGTTGGCATGGATCAAGACTGGGATTTGTTACTCCGTGTAACGGAGAGTATCTTAGGGCCCACTCGGTAATACAACATCACAATAAGCCTTGCAAGCAATGTGATTAAGTGTTAGTCACGGGATCTTGTATTACGGAATGAGTAAAGAGACTTGCCGATAACGAGGTTGAACTAGGTATGGAGATACCGACGATCGAATCTCGAGCAAGTAACATACCGAAGAACAAAGGGAACATCATACGGGATTAACTGAACATCATAACTGGGTCTGTACACTTAAGGTTTGGTGACGTTTTGGTAGTATAGAGTTATATATGATGGTGACCAAAGGTTGTTCGTATTCCCAGATGAGATCCTGGACATCATGAGGAGCTCCGGAATGGTCTGAAGGTAAAGATTGATATATAGGAAGTCCTGTTTTGGTCGCTGAAATTTTTTTGGGCTCATCGGTATGTACCGGGAGTGCCGATAGTGTATCGGGAGACCATCGGGAGGGGTATTTCGACCCAAGAGGCTACATGGGTTGTGGGATGGTGAATACCAGCCCTTAGTGGGCTGGTGGAAGTCCCACACAAATCCCATGTGGCTGGGAAACAAAAGCCGAAAGAGAAAAGGTGGAAAAAGGCAAAAAAGGAAGGAGTCCTAGTCCTACTAGGATTGGAGGAGGATTCCTCCTCTCCTATCCAATTCGGCCGAAGCCTCCTAGGGATGGACCTTTGGCCAAGCCTCCTCCTCTCTTCCTCTTATATATACTAGAGGTTTTAGGGTTTTTGCACAAGATTTTCAGCCATGTGCTACCCTCTCCCCTAGTGCATAGTTTCTCCTATAGATCGGTTTTCTACAGTGTTTAGGCGAAGCCCTGCCGAAATAGCTCCACCACCATCGCCACAACACTGTCACGCTGCCAGAGAACTCGTCTACCTCTCCGCTCCCTCTTGCTGGATCAAGAAGGCGGAGATCATCATCAAGCTGTACGTGTGCTGAACGCGGAGGTGCTGTCCGTTCGGTGCTAGATCGGGACGGATCGTGATTGGATCGTGGCACGCTCGGCGATTTGGATCGCGAAGACGTTTGACTACATCAACCGCGTTTCTTAACGCTTCCTACTTAGCGATATACAAGGGTACATAGATCCACTCTCCCTATCATAGATGCTCATCACCATGGCGTGTGCGTAGGAATTTTTTTGTTTCCCATGCAATGTTCCCCAACAGTGGCATCATGAGCTAGGTCTATGTGTAGATGATATCTCGAGTAGAACACAAAGAGTTTGTGGGTGTTGATGCTTAGATTGCTTCCTTCCTTGGTCGTGTTTTGGTTCAGCGGTATTGTGAAATGAAGCGGCCCGGACCAACCTTACTTGTACGCTTATGAGAGACCGATTCAATCAACTGACGTGTAACCTCGTTGCACAAAGATGGCTGGCGGGTGCCTGCTTCTCCTACTTTAATTGGATCAGATATGACAAAGGCAGTCCTTTAGAAGGTTGAAAAGAAACTTATGTATCACCGTTGTGGTTTATGCGTAGGTGATAATTGTTCTTGCTAGATACCCGTAGCAGCCACGTAAAACATGCAACAACAATTAGAGGACGTCTAACTTGTTTTTGCACGGTATGTTGTGATGTGATATGGCCAATTGCATGATGTGATATATGTGATGTATGAGATGGTCATGTTTTTTATAGAATATCAGGACTTGCATGTCGATGAGTACGGCAACCGGCATGAGCCATAGGGTTGTCTTTAATTATTGTATGACATGCGTGTCAATCATTAAGCGTTATGTAATGCTTTACTTTATCTCTAAACGATAGCAATAGTAGCAGAAGCATGATGGGCGCGACAACCCCGATGGCGACACGTTGATGGAGATCACGATGATGGAGATCATGGTGTCGTGCCAGTGACGACGGAGATCATGTCGGTGCTTTCAAGATGGAGATCAAAAGCACAAGTTCATGGTCATATCATGTCACTTATGATTTGCATGTGATGTTAATCTTTTATGCACCTTGTTTTGCTTAGGACGACTATAGCATTGTAAGGTGATCCCTCACTTAAATTTGAAGATGAATTGTGTTCTCCTCGAGTGTGCACCGTTGCGGAAGTTCATCATGTCGAGACAACACGTGATGATAGGGTGTGATAGACTTTACGTTCACATACAATGGGTGCAAGCCAGTGTTGCACATGCAGAACAATCGGGTTAAACTTGACGAGCCTAGCATGTACAGACATGGCCTCGGAACACAAGAGACCGAAAGGTTGAACATGAGTCATATAGAAGATATGGCCAACATGATGATGTTCACCATTGAAACCACCTCAACTTACGTGATGATCGGACTTGAGTTGGTGAATTTGGATCATGTGACACTCAGATGACCTAAGGGATGTCAATTTGAGTGGGAGCTTTAGTAATTTGATTAACTAAACTCATTATCTTGAACATCAATGGCCCGTAATCTGAGGATTATCCTCATGGCTTCCCAGAAGTCATATGTCCTTGATGCACCGCTTGGTGACCAACGAGAAGACATGTCATCCAAAGACGTTAAGAACGCTTGGGAGGCACGTTCTGGAGATTACTCAATAGTTCAGTATGCAATATTGCATGTCTTAGAACCGGGACTTCAAAGACGTTTTGAACGTCATGGAGGATATGAGATGTTCCAGGAGTTGAAGTTTATCTTTCAGAAGAATGCCCGGATCGAGAGGTATGAGACCTCCGATAAGTTCTATGCTTGCAAAATGGAGTAGAACGGGTCTATCAGTGAACATATACTCAGAATGTCTGGGTATTTGACTCGTCTAGCGGAGTTGGGAATTGCCCTTCCGCCAGAGGCGATCACTGACAGAGTTCTTCAATCACTGCCACCTAGTTACAAGAGCTTTGTGATGAACTATAACATGCATGGGATGAACAAGTTAGTCGTCGAGCTGTTTGTGATGCTAAAAGTCGCTGAGTCTGAAATCCAGAAAGAACATCAAGTGTTGATGGTCAATAAAACCACTAGTTTCAAGAAGAATGGCAAGGGCAAGGGCAAGAAGGGTAAAACCAAGAAGGATGGAAAAGAATTTGCTACTCCTCTAAAGAAGCCCAAGACTGGACCCAAGCCAGAAACTGAGTGCTTTCATTGCAAGGGAACTGGTCATTGGAAGCGAAACTGCCCCAAGTACCTGGCTGACAAGAAGGCGGCCAACGACAAACATGGTATATATGATATATATGTTATTGATGTGTACCTTACTAGCTCTTGTTGTAGTGCCCGGGTATTTGATACCGGTTCGGTTGCTCACATTTGCAACTCAAAACAGGAACTACAGAATAGACGAAGGCTAGCAAAGGATGAAGTGAAGATGCGCGTGGGAAATGGTTCCAAGGTTGATGTGATCGCCATCGGCACACTCTCTCTTTGATTACCATCGAGATTAGTGATGAACCTCAATAATTGTTATTTAGTGCCTGCGTTAAGCATGAACATTATATCTGGATCTTGTTTACTCATTTAAATCAGAGAATAATAGTTGTTCTATTTATATGAGTAATATCTTTTATGGTCATGCACCCAATGTGAGGGGTTTATTCATATTGAATCTTGATAGTGATGACACACATGTTCATAACATTGATGCCAAAAGATGTAGAGTTGATAATGATAGTACCACTTTCTTGTGGCACTGTCGTTTAGGTCATATTGGTGTAAAACGCATGAGGAAGCTCCATGCTGATGGACTTTTGGAGTCACTTGATTTTGAATCACTTGACACATGTGAACCATGCCTCATGGGCAAGATGACTAAAACGCCATTCTCTGGAACAATGGAATGGGCGAGTGACTTATTGGAAATCATACATACTGATGTGTGCGGTCCAATGAATGTCACAGGTATGGTGGATATCGTTATTTTCTCACCTTCACTGATGACTTAAGTAGATATGGGTATATTTACTTAATGAAACACAAGTCTGAAACGTTCGAAAAGTTCTAGCAATTTCAGAGTGAAGTCGAGAATCATCGTAAAAAGAAGATAAAATTCCTACGATCTGATCGACGAGGTGAATATTTGAGTTATGAGTTTGGTAGTCACTTAAGACAGTGTGGAATTGTTTCACAGTTGACACCTCCTGGAACACCATAGCGTAATGGTGTGTTTGAACGTCGTAATCGAACCTTATTAGATATGGTGCGTTCTATGATGTCTCTTGCTGACTTGCCACTATCGTTTTGGGGTTATGCATTAGAGACAACTACATTCACTTTAAATAGGGCACCATCGAAATCCGTTGAGACGACGCCATATGAACTATGGTTTGGCAAGAGTCCAAAGTTGTCGTTTCTTAAAGTTTGGGGATGCGATGCTTATGTCAAAAAGCTTCAGCCTGAAAAGCTGGAAAACAAAGCGGAGAAATGCATCTTCATAGGATATCCGAAAGAGACAGTCGGGTATACCTTCTATCTCAGTTCCGAAGGCAAAGTGTTTGTCGCTAAGAACGGAACATTTCTTGAGAAAGAGTTTCTCTCGAAAGAATTGAGTGAGAGGAAAATAGAGCTTGATGAGGTTATTAAACCTTTACTGCAACCAGAGAGTAGCACAGTGCAGAAAGATGTTTCTGTGGAACCTATGACGGTTGAAGAGGAAGTTAATGATGATGATCATGAAGCTTCCGATCAAGTTCCTATTGAACCTCGTAGGTCAACAAGGGCGCGTATTGCTCTTGAGTGGTATGACAACCCTGTCTTGGAGGTCATGTTGTTGGACAACAATGAACCAACAAGCTATGGAGGAGCGATGATGGGCCCGAATTCTGAGAAATGGTTAGAGGCCATGAAATCCGAGATGGGATCCATGTATGAAAACAAAGTATGGACTTCTGAAGTATTACCTGAAGGGTGAAAGGCCATTCAGAACAAATGGATCTTTAAGAAGAAGACGGACGTGGACGGTAATGTCACCGTCTATAAAGCTCGACTTGTGGCAAAGGGTTTTTCACAAGTTCAAGGAGTTGACTACGATGAGACCTTCTCACCCATAGCCATGCTTAAGTCTGTTAGAATCATGTTGGCAATAGTTGCTTATTTCGACTATGAAATTTGGTAGATGGATGTCAAAACAGCATTCCTCAACGGTTTCCTCGAGGAAGAGTTGTATATGATACAACCGGAAGGTTTTGTCGACCCAGAGAATGCTGACAAAGTTTGAAAACACCAGCGATCCATTTATGGGCTAGTGCAAGCATCTCGGAGTTGGAATAAGCGCTTTGATGAGGTGATCAAAGCGTTTTGGTTTATACAAGTTTATGGAGAAGCATGTATTTACAAGAAAGTGAGTGGGAGCTCTATAGCGTTTCTAATATTATATGTGGATGACATATTGCTGATTGGAAACAATATAGAAATGCTGGAAAGCGTGAAGGAATATTTGAACAAGGTTTTTTCAATGAAGGACCTAGGAGAAGCTGCTTTCATATTAGGCATTAAGATCTATAGAGATAGATCGAGACGCTTAATAGCACTTTCACAGAGCACATACCTTGATAAAGTTTTGAAGAAGTTCAAAATGGATCAGTCCAAGAAGGGGTTCTTGCCTGTGTTACAAGGTGTGAAGTTGAGTAAGACTCAATGCCCAGTTACTGCAGAAGATAGAGAAAAGATGAATGTCATCCCCTATGCTTGAGCCATATGCTCTATCATGTATGAAATGCTATGCACAAGACCAGATGTCAGCCTTGCCATAATTATGGCCGGAAGGTTTTAAAGTGATCCTGGAATGGAGCACTGGGTGGCGGTCAAGAATATCCTTAAGTACCTGAAAAGGACTAAGGAAATGTTTCTCGTTTATGGAGGTGATGAAGAGATCGTCGTAAAGGGTTATGTCGATGCAAGCTTTGACACTGATCCGGATGACTCTAAGTCACAAACAGGATACGTGTTTATTCTCAACGGGGGAGCGGTAGGCTAGTGCAGTTCCAAGCAAAGCGTGGTAGCCGATTCTACATGCGAAGCAGAGTACATCGCAGCCTCGGAGGTGGCGAAGGAAGGTGTCTGGATGAAGCAGTTCATGATAGATCTTGGAGTACTGCCCAGTGCACTGAATCCAAAGACTCTATTCTATGACAACACTGGGGCCATTCCTCTCGCCAAGGAACCAAGGTTTCACAAGAGGACCAGGCACATAAAGCGACGCTTCAACTCCATCCGCGATTACCTCGAGGAGAAGGACATAAATATTTGCAAAGTGCACACGGATCAAAATGTTGCAGACCCGTGGATTAAACCTCTTCCAAGGGCTAAACATGATCAACACCAGAACTGCATGGGTGTTCGATTCATTACAATGTAAATCACATAGTGATGTGAACTAGATTATTGACTCTAGTGCAAGTGGGAGACTGTTGGAAATATGCCCTAGAGGCAATAAATAAAGTGCTTATTATTATATTTCCTTGTTCATGATAATTTTTTATTGTCCATGCTATAATTGTATTGATTGGAAACACACTACATGTGTGGATAAATAGACAACACTTTGTCCCTAGTATGCCTCTAGTGAACTAGCTCGTTGATCAAAGAGGTTTCCTATCCATTGACATGTGATGTCATTTGATAATGGGATCACATCATTATGAGAATGATGTGATGGACAAGACCCAAACTACAAACGTAGCATATGATTGTGTCAGTTTATCGCTACTGTTTTCTGCATGTCAAGTATATGTTCCTATGACCATGAGATCATGCAACTCACGGACACCGGAGGAGTGCCTTGTGTGTATCAAACGTTGCAACATAACTGGGTGACTATAAAGGTGCTCTACAGGTATCTCCGAGGGTGTGTGTTAAGTTGGCATGGATCAAGACGGGGATTTGTTACTCCATGTGACGGAGAGGTATCTCAGGGCCCACTCGGTAATACAACATCACAATAAGCCTTGCAAGCAATGTGACTAAGTGTTAGTCACATGATCTTGTATTACGGAATGAGTAAAGAGACTTGCCGGTAACGAGGTTGAACTAGGTATGGAGATACCAACGATCGAATCACGAGCAAGTAACATACCGAAGAACAAAGGGAACATCATACGGGATTAACTGAATCCTTGACATAGAGGTTCGACTGATAAAGGTCTTCGTAGAATATGTAGGAACCAATATGGACATCGAGGTCCCGCTATTGGTTATTGACCGTAGAGGTGTCTCGGTCATGTCTACATAGTTCTCGAACCCGCAGGGTCTGCACACTTAAGGTTTGGTGACGTTTCGGTAGTATAGAGTTATATATGATGGTGACCGAAGGTTGTTCGTAGTCCCGAATGAGATCCCGGACATCATGAGGAGCTCCGGAATGGTCTGGCGGTAAAGATTGATATATAGGAAGTCCTGTTTTGCTCGTCGGAAAAGTTTTGGGCTCATCGGTATGTACCGGGAGTGCCGATAGTGTATCGGGAGACCATCGGGAGGGGTATTTCGACCCAAGAGGCTACATGGGCTGTGGGAGGGTGAATACCAGCCCATAGTGGGCTGGTGGAACTCCCACACAAGGCCCATGCGGCTAGGAAAGAAAAGCCCAAAGAGAAAAGGTGGAAAAAGGCAAAAAAAGGCAAAAAAGGAAGGAGTCCTAGTCCTACTAGGATTGGAGGAGGATTCATCCTCTCCTATCCAATTCGGCCGAAGCCTCCTAGGTCTGGCCCTTTGGCTAAGCCTCCTCCTCTCTTCCTCTTATATATATAGAGGTTTTAGGGTTTTTGCACAAGATTTTCAGCCACGTTCTACCCTCTCCTCTAGTGCATAGTTTCTCCTCTAGATCGGTTTTTCGCAGTGCTTAGGCGAAGCCCTGCCAGAATAGCTCCACCACCATCGCCGCAACGCCATCGCACTACCGGAGAACTCGTCTACCTCTCCGCTCCCTCTTGCTGGATCAAGAAGGCAGAGATCGTCATCAAGATGTACGTGTGTTGAACGCGGAGGTGCCGTCCGTTTGGTGCTAGATCGGGACGGATCGTGATTGGATCACGAGACGCTCGGCGATTTGGATCGCGAAGATGTTCGACTACATCAACCACGTTTCTTAACGCTTCCCTCTTAGCGATCTACAAGGGTATGTAGATCCATTCTCCCTCTCGTAGATGCTCATCACCATGGATAGATCTTGCGTGTGCGTAGGAATTTTTTTTTCCCATGCAACGTTCCCCAACAGTTACCAACCAGGACCAAAGGTCCCAATGCCCTGGCGTGCTCTATCGCCCACATGGCCAGGTTTTAGTCCCAATTCATAGCCTACCGGTACTAAATCCTTAGACCCTTTACTCTCTATACTTTAGTCCCGGTTGGGGAACCGGGACTAGAGGCCCTTCCCAACCGATACTAATGGCTTGTTTTCTATTAGTGTGGAACAAGTTTGGAAGCCACCTTGTCTGCGAGGAACTAAAAATCTTGATTTTTTTAGTTGCCAAACACAGAGAGGTAGCCCCGGGTATTTTATCAGGAAGGAAGCACGTGCAGCGGGGAAGATCCGGAGGATGGTGTTGAGTTGAGGGTTCCTACACCGGATCGGTACTACTGAGCTCTTCTGGAAGTTAGTGCATAGTCCTGTGATGTCACCAAACATGTCGAGCAGCACAGAGAGGTTGTCAATATCTTTCTTGATGGGTGCAATGAAAACGGACATGTGATCTGCGTAAAGGGATGTTCTCATGATGGGCCCACACCCACGTATTTTGTGAAGCAGTCCCTTCCTAGTTGTTAGCTCGAGGATCTTTTGTAGGGGGTCAATGGCAATGAAAAATAGTAGGGGTGATAGAGGACCCCCCTACCAAAGGCCGCTTCCATGGGCAATGGGGCTGCCGGGGATGCCGTTGAGCAGAACCCATGAGGAGAGGTGCATATGAGGGCGTTGATCCTATTTCGAAAGGTGCTCAGTAACCCCTTCTATTGGAGTAGGTCAATGATATACTCCCATCTCGCAAAGTCGAAAGCCTTTCTTATGTCAATCTTGAAAAGGAGGGACAAGGTTTTGCTCTTGTGGAGGTGACGCGCAAGGTTTTTCACATACATGAAATTGTCATGGATAATCCTAGTATTGATGAAGGCACTTTGCGCGTTTGAGACAAGCTTGTTTATGTGAGGGGATAGCCGAATTGCTATTTTTTTGCAACAATCTTTGTGATGGTGTGGATGAGGCTAATAGGTCGGAAGTCGATAATCCCCTTGGCACCCACCTTCTTCGGTATTAGTACAATGTTTGCAGAGTTGAGCCAGTGGAGGTTTGTCATGTGCAGGTTGCTGAAAACAGAGACTACCTTCATGATGTCATCCTTGATAATGTGCCAAGAAATCTTGAAGAACAAACTGGTGAAACCATCTGATTCGGGGGCTTTGTCGCAGGGCATTTGGTTAGTGGCCTCGTGCACCTCCTCTGTGGTGATGGGATCTGCGAGGGAGTCCAAGTTGTGTACCTCCAAGGCAAGCTCTTCCGAATTGAGGTCACGCGACCGTGGGCGCCCGTTTCCCATGGCCTTGGCGAAGTGGTCATGGAAAACCTTTCCCATTATGCTTAAGCCTGTGGATGAGGTCTTTGTGGCATCTCCCATTGATCCTTCGGTGGAAATTTTTGGTGTATGCATTACCCTCTTTGATGTGGCCAGTATGCACGCACTGCTTCTTACGATCCCTATCCATAACTGCAAGGCTGATGACTCCTCTTTTGAGCCGATTGTGGAGGTCCCCTTCCTCCATAGAGAGTTTCCGGTTGTCTTGGGACATATCAAGGTGCAAGATCACGAAGAGGGCAGCATGGAGTTAGACCTCTGCTCCCAAGAACAACCCCCTACTCCACTCGGAAAGGCGGATACCGGCCTTCTTGAGCTAATTCAAGACCTTGAGGACAACCTCCTTGAACCCTGGTAGGGAAACCCAAAATTTCTCGAACTTGAAGCTCCACGGTCCCCTAACCTTGGCGAGGAGGAGGGTACAATGATCAAAGAGTGAGGACGAGAGTGGATGAAGTATGTGGATGCCAAAGTGAGCGTCCCACTTCTTTTAAGAGGGAATATTGTTGTCGTTGTTGTTCCACACCATCATGGACCTAAGAGTACTATCCACGCTTGCAGCTGGGAAGTCACCAGTATTTGTAGGGAAGAGCCGACGACCTGTACCTCAAAGGATACACGACTTGGATAAGGAGATGGTGTTGGATCGACCATAACGTGCAGGTTGCCTGAGTCGACAAAATTACTAGATCACCGTTGTTGCTGCCCAACCGGTCCTGACCTGACGAACACACAACCAGCTCCCTCCATGGAGAGAAAGCCAAACCTGTCGAACCCGATCTCGGTGCTAGATATGGGTGTGCACACACTGCTGAAGACAGAGAAAAGGTTAAAGGAGACCTTATTGAACATCGCCTCGACCATCGCCAAAGGCAAGAATTTGTGAATATGGAAAATGTACTCGTCCGCCCGATCACATCAATGGGATCGATGACATACGTACCACCGACACCATAGAGAAGCTAGAGGAACCATTAATGGACACCCCGCCACACCTTTGGAAGATGCAAAAGAAACTACAACCACCACCGGTAGACCGGTGCCTCTTTCACCTCTAAAGGTGGTGCCGTCTAAGGAGAAGGAGGCCGGAGATCTACTGGCGAAGGTGGGTTGTGATAGAGCTGGAACCGTAGATCGCTTTTGGGGCCAGGGGATGCATATGTTTCATGAGACTATCTGGTAAATTATTGTTGTCCTTAAATATATTATTATCTCCACTTAGTACACTCTGTGAAAGTTTAGTTGACATTGAGGCCTTCTCTACCACCTAGCGTATTTTGAACGTTGTGCCGCACACGAAAGTATGAATGTTGCACTAAACTTGTTGTGACTTGTAGTCTTAATGCTTGAATTGCGCCATGGACCTGCTAACAAATATTAATTTGTTGGCAAGAAAGAAGTTGTTTGGAATGCAATTAGGGAACAGAACATGTTTAGTTCGTTTCTCTACACTATCACTGTGTGTGGGATGATTAAATCATAGCTAGGTCTGCATGGTGTGCACTCTTCAAATTGCAGGGTTGTGAATTTCATGAAGGAGTGATGAAGCCTCAATGTGTCTAATAAGATGCAATCTCGAAGGACGCTTGCTCCTCTTATGTTCCTTACCTTGTGGGAAATGTAGAATCAGAGGAACACTAGTGTCTTCCACAATAGCACAGTGCCATTGGAGTAATAGTTTCTGCAATCAAAGAAGAGACCTCAAAAATATGGAGGAACCCCTCTCCCTGCTTCCAGTTAAGATTGCGATCGGCCCGCTTCATCAACTTCTTGATTTGACAACTTGGGAGGGCCTTCTCTACAAGATTGATGGTCATTGGGCTAAGGTGCAAACTAGTAGAAAACATGCCTTACGTTTGCCCCTTTAGTCCCAATCTGTCTTTGGCCCCGGACTAATGTGACCATTAGTCCTAGTTCTAACAGCTAGGAGCGGTCGGGGGACATGGGTGTCAGTGTCAAAACCAGCAGATCTCGAGTAGGGGGTCCTAAACTGTGAGACTGGAACTGATGGTAACATGAGACGAAGGGACACAGATTTACCCAGGTTCGGGCCCTCCTATGGAGGTAATACCCTACGTCCTGCTGTTGGGGAACGTCGCATGGGAAACAAAAATTTTCCTACGCACACGCAAACCTATCCATGGTGATGAGCATCTGCGAGAGGGAGAGTGGATCTACATACCCTTGTAGATCGCTAAGTGGGAAGCGTTAAGAAACGCGGTTGGTGTAGTCGAACATCTTCGCGATCCAAATCGCCGAGCGTCCCGCGATCTCATCACGATTCGTCCCGCGATCCAATCACGATCCGTCCCGTGAACTCATCACGATCCGTCCCGCGATATCATCACGATCCGTCTCACGATCTTGATCACGATCTGTCCCACGAACTCATCACGATCCGTTCCGCGATCTCAACACGAACTGTCTCGCGATCTCGATCACGGTCCTTCCGATCTAGCGCCGAACGGACGACACCTCCGCGTTCAGCACACGTGCAGCTTGATGACGATCTCCACCGTATCGATCCAGCGAGAGGAGGTGGAGAGGAGAGAGAGTTCACCGGCAGCGTGACGGCGCTCCGGTGATGGTGGTGGAGTGATTCCGGCAGGGCTTCGCCTAAGCGCTGCGGAAAACCGATCTAGAGGAGAAACTGTGCACCGGTGAAACGGGTAGCACGTGGCCGGAAATTCTGTCCAAAAACCACCCAATCCACTAGTATATATAGGAGGAGAGGAGAGGAGAGGCAGCCAAGGCCTTTGGGTCGGCCGAAATAGGAGGTGGGAGCAATCCTACTTCACCTCCAATCCTAGTTGGAGTAGGATTGCCTCCTATTGGCTGATTTTCCACTTTTTGCTTTAGGACTTCCTCTCCTGCGCCATGGGCCTTTGTGGCTGTTTTCCCAGCCCACTAAGGGCTGGTTATTATTCTCCCACATCCCATGGACCTCTTGGGGTCGAAATACCCCTCCCGGAGGCCTCCCGGTACACTACCGGCACTCCCGGTACACTACCGATGACCCGAAACTTTTCCGGAAACCAAACTGGGACTTCCTATATATGAATCTTTACCTCCGGACCATTCCGGAGCTCCTCGTGACGTCTGGGATCTCATCCGGGACTCCGAACAAACTTCGATCACCACCATACATAACTCTACACTACCGAAACGTCACCGAACCTTAAGTGTGCAGACCCTGCGGGTTCGAGAACTATGTAGACATGACCGAGACACCTCTACAGTCAATAACCAATGGCGGGACCTGGACGTCCACATTGGTTCCTACATATTCTACGAAGATCTTTATCGGTCGAACCTCTATGTCAAGGATTCAGTTAATCCCGTATAACGTTCCCTTTGTTCTTCGGTATGTTACTTGCCCGAGATTCGATCATCGGTATCTCCATACCTAGTTCAACCTCGTTACCGGCAAGTCTCTTTACTCGTTCCATAATACAAGATCCCGCAACTAACAGTTAGTCACATTTCTTGAAAGGCTCATTGTGATGTTGTATTACCGAGTGGGCCCTGAGATACCTCTCCGTCACACGGAGTAACAAATCCCAGTCTCGATCCATGCCAACTCAACAGACACCCTCGAAGATACCTGTAGAGCACCTTTATAGTCACCCAGTTACGTTGCGACGTTTGATACACACAAGGCACTCCTCCGATATCCGTGAGTTGCATGATCTCATGGTCATAGGAACATATACTTGACATGCAGAAAACAGTAGCAATAAACTGACACGATCATATGCTATGTTTGTAGTTTGGGTCTTGTACACCACATCATTATCCTAATGATGTGATCCCGTTATCAAATGACATCTCATGTCCATGGCTAGGAAACCTTAACCATCTTTTGATCAACGAGCTAGTCTACTAGAGGCATACTAGGGACATGGTTTTGTCTATGTATCCACACATGCATTTAGGTCTCCGATCAATACAATTATAGCATGGATAATAAACGATTATCATGAACAAGGAAATATGATAATAACTAATTTATTATTGCCTCTAGGGCATATTTCCAACAGTCTCCCACTTGCACTAGAGTCAATAATCTAGTTCACATCATCATGTGATTCGCATTGTTATGAATCTAACACCCAATGAGTTCTGGGGCTCGATAATGCTTTGCATGTGAGAGAGGTCTTATAGTCAACGGGTCTGCGATATTCAGATCGTGTGTACTTTGCAAATTTCTATGTCAAACCGAAAACACTGCTACCACACTCCACTTGGTACTATTCCAAATGGCTGCTCCACTATACGTATCCAGATTGCTACTATGAGTCATCCTGATTGGTGTTAAAGCTTGCATCGACGTAACTCTTTACGGCGAACTCTTTATCACCTCCATATAGTCGAGAAACATCTCCTTAGTCTTTTTTTACTAAGGACAATCTTGACCGCTGTCCAGTGCTCCATTCCAGGATCACTTTGAAACCTTCCAGCCATACTTATGGCAAGGCTGACATCGGGTCTTGTGCACAGCATTGCATACATGATAGAGCCTATGGCTGAAGCATAGGTGATGACACTCATCCTTTTTCTATCTTGTGCAGTCATTGGGCATTGAGTCATACTCAATTTTATACCTTACAAATCAGGCGAGAACTCTTTCTCTGACTAATCCATTTTGAACTCTTTCAAAATCTTGTCAAGGTACGTGCTCATTGAAAGTCTCATCAGGTATCTTGATCTATCTCTATAGATCTTGATGCTCAACAATTAGGTAGCTTTATCCAGGTCTTCCTTTGAAAAATCACTTTTCAAACAACCATTTATGCTTCCCAGAAATCCTACATTATTTCCGATCAACAATATGTCATCCACATATACTTTTCAGAAATTCTATAGTGCTCCCACTCACTTTATTGTAAATACAAGTTTCTCATAAACCTTGTATAAACATTAAAACTTTGATCACCTCATCAAAGCGTATATTCCAACTCCGAGATGCTTGCTTAAATCCATAGAAGGATCACTAAAGCTTGCACACCTTTTACCATCCTTAGGACTAACAAAACCATCCGGTTGTATCACATACAACCTTTCCTCAAGTAAACAGTTAAGGAAACGATGTTTTGACATCCATCTGCCAGATTTCATAATTGAGAACACAGTAACTGCTAACATAATTCCAACAGACTTTAGCACCACTACGAGTGAGAAAGTCTCATCATAGTCAACTCCTTGAACTTGTCACAAACATCTTTGCAACAAGTCTTGCTTTACAAATAGTGACATTCACCATCAGTGTCTGTCTTCATTTTAAAGATCCATTTGTACTCAATGACCTGTCGTCCAACGAGCAAGTCTACCAAAGTCTACACTTGGTTTCCATACATGGATCCTATCTCGGATTTCTTGGCCTCCAACCATTTGTCGGAATCCGGGCCCATCATCGCTTCTCCATCGCTCGTAGGTTCATCGTTGTCCAACAACATGATCTCCAAGACAAAGTTGTCGTACCACTTAGGAGCAGTACACATCCTTGTCGACCTACGAAGTTCGATAGTAACTTGATCCTGAAGCTTCATGATCATCATCATTAACTTCCTCTTCAACTAACGTAGGCTTCACAGAAACATCTTTCTGCGCTGCGCTACTCTCTGGTTGAACAAAGGTTTAACAACCTCATCAAGTTCTATCTTCCTCCCACTCAATTCTTTCGCGAGAAACATTTCCTCGAGAAAGGATCCATTCAAACAACAAACACTTTGCACTAGGATCTGAGATTGAAGGTTCACCCAACTGATCTTAGGGTATTCTATGAAGATGCATTTGTCCGCCTTGGGTTCGACCTCATTAGGTGAAAACATTTTCCACACAAGTGTCACAGCCCCAAATATTAAGAAATGACAACTTAGGTTTCTATCAAACCATAATTCACACGGTGTCATCTCAGCGGATTTAGATTATGCCCTATTTAAAGTGAATGTAGTTGTCTCTAATGCATAACCCCAAAAATTATAGTAGTAAAATGATAAGAGACATCACAGTATGCACCATATCAATAGAGCATGACTATGATGTTCGGAGACACCATCACACTATGGTGTTCCAGGTGGCGTTAGTTGTGAAACAAATTTCACATTGTCTTAAGTTGTATTCCAAACTCGTCACTCAAATATTCACCTCCACGATCATATCGCAGTTATTTTTATCTTCTTGTCACGATGATCTTAAACTTCACTCTGAATTTGCTTGAACCTTTCAAACGATTCAGACTTGTGTTCCATTAAGTAAATATACACTATATTTACTCAAATCATCAGTGAAGGTAAGCAAATAACGATATCCACTGCACGCTACAAAACTCACTAGATTGCGTACATCAACATGTATCATTTCCAATGAATCACTTGCCCGCTCCATCCAACGGGGTCCTTTAGTCATCTTGCCCAAGAGGCTTGGTTCGCATGTCTCAACCGATTCGAAATCGAATGAGTCCAAATATCCATCACCATGGAGTTTCTTCATGCGCTTTATACCAATATGACATTTTGCGGCAGTGCCACAAGTATGTGGTACTATCATTATTTAACTTTGTATCTTTTGACATCAATGTTATGAACATGTGTATTACTACGATCAAGATTTCAACAAACCATTCTCACTGGGTGCATGACCATTGAAGGTATTATTCATGTAACCAGAATAACTAATTCTCTGACTTAAATGAATAACCGTATTGCAACAAACATGATCTAATCATGTTCATGCTCAACGCAGAACACCAAATAACATTTATTTAGGTTCGTCACTAATCCTGAAGGCAGAGAGAGCGTGCGATGTTGATAACATCAACCTTGGAAACATTTCCAACACACATCGTCACCTCACTCTTAGCTAGTTCTCCGTTTATTCCGTAGCTTTTATTTCGAGTTACTAACATTTAGCAACCGAACCGGTATCCAATACCCAGGTGCTACTAGGAGTACTAGCAAGGTACACATCAATAACTCGTATATCAAATATACTTCTGTCGATGTTGCCAGCCTTCTTATCTACCAAGTATCTAGGGTTATTCTGCTTCAGCGACCTCTCACCTCATAATAGAAGCACTTAGTCTCGGGTTTGAGTTCAACTTTGGGTTGCTTCACTGGAGCAGCAACTGACTTGCTATCCATGAAGGTTCCCTCCTTGCTCTTGCCCTTTTCGAAACTAGTGGTTTGATTAACCATCAACACTTGACGCTCCTTTTTGATTTCTACCTTCGCGGTGTCAAACATCGCGAACAGCTCAGGGATCAATACTTCTATCCCTGGTGTATTATAGTTCATCACTAAGTTCTAGTAGCTTTAGTGACAGTGACTTGGAGAACTATATCAATCACTATCTTATCTGGAAGATCAACTCCCACTTGATTCAATCGATTGTAGTACCCAGACAATCTGAGTACATGCTCAACGATTGAGCTATTCTCCTTCATCTTACAGGCAAAGAATCTTGTTGGAGATCTCATATCTCGCAACACAGGCACGAGCCTGAGATCACAATCTTTGCTCCTAGAACATCTCATATGTTCCGTGACGTTCAAAACGTTTCGGAGCCTCAATTCTAAGCCGTAATGCATGACGCACTAAACTATCAAGTAGTCACCGAAACGTGCCTGTTAGATGTTCACAACATCTATAGACGACGCTAGAGGGGGTGGCACACCGAGCGGTGCATTAAGGACATAAGCCTTCTATGCAGCAATGAGGACAATCCTCAGATCACGGACCCAGTCCGCAATATTGCTACCAACATCTTTCAACTCTATTTCTCTAGGAACATATAAAAATTTAAGGGAGCTACAGCGCGAGCTAGTAATCTACAACATAATTTGCAAAGACACTTTGACTATGTTCATGATAATGAGTTCAATTAATCATATTACTTAAGAACTCCCACTCAAATTGACATCCCTCAGATCATTCGAGTGATACATGATCCAAATTCACCAACTCAAGTCCGATCATCACGTGAGTTGAGGTGGCTGCAATGGTGAACATCATCATGTTGATCATATCTACTATATGACTCATGTTCGACCTTTCGGTCTCTTGTGTTCCGAGGCCATGTCTGTACATGCTAGGCTCGTCAAGTTTAACCCGAGTGTTCTGCACGTGCAAATCTGGCTTGCACCCGTTGTATGTGAATGTAGAGTCCATCACACCCGATCATCACGTGGTGTCTCAACACGACGAACTTTCGCAATGGTGCACACTCGGGGAGAACACAATTTATCTTGAAATTAAGTGAGGGATCACCTTATAATGCTACCGTTGTCCTAAGCAAAACAAGGTGCATAAAAGGAATAACATCTCATGCAAATCATAAGTGACATGATATGGCCATGATCTTGTGCTTTTGATCTCCATCATGAAAGCACCGGCATGATCTCCATCGTCACCGGCATGACACCATGATCTCCATCATCTTGATCTCCATCAACGTGTCGCCATCGGGGTTGTCGCGCCCAACATGCTTCTACTACTATTGCTACCGTAGCGATAAAGTAAAGCATTACATAGCGCTTAATGATTGACACGCAGGTCATACAATAATTTAAAGACAACCCTATGGCTCCTGCCGGTTGCCGTACTCAACGACATGCAAGTCGTGAAATTCTATACAGCACATGATCATCTCATACATCACATATATCTCATCATGTAATTGGCCATATCACATCACAACATACCCTGCAAAAACAAGTTAGACGTCCTCTAATTGTTGTTGCATGTTTTACGTGGCTGCTACGGGTATCTAGCAAGAACGATTCTCACCTACGCATAAACCACAACGGTGATACATAGATTGCTTTTCAACCTTCTCAAGGACCGCCTTTGTCGGATCCGATTGAACTAAAGTGAGAGAAACTGTCACCCGCAAGCCATCTAAGCAACAAGTTGCGTCGAGGGAACCGGTCTCTCGTAAGCGTACGAGTAATGTTGGTCCGGGCCGCTTCATCTCACAATCCCGCTGAACCAAAATCCGACCAAGGGAGGAAGCAATCTAAGCATCAACGCCCACAAACCTTTTGTGTTCTACTCGAGATCTCATCGAACCATCAACCTAGCTCATGATGCCACTGTTGGGGAACGTCGCATGGGAAACAAAAATTTTCCTACGCACACGCAAACCTATCCATGGTGATGAGCATCTACGAGAGGGAGAGTGGATCTACATACCCTTGTAGATCGCTAAGTGGGAAGCGTTAAGAAACGCGGTTGGTGTAGTCGAACATCTTCGCGATCCAAATCGCCGAGCGTCCCGCGATCTCATCACGATCCGTCCCGCGATCCAATCACGATCCGTCCCGTGAACTCATCACGATCCGTCCCGCGATCTCATCACAATCCGTCTCACGATCTTGATCACGATCTGTCCCACGAACTCATCACGATCCGTTCCGCAATCTCAACACGAACTGTCTCGCGATCTCAATCACGGTCCTTCCGATCTAGCGCCGAACGGACGACACCTCCGCGTTCAGCACACATGCAGCTTGATGACGATCTCCACCGTCTCGATCCAGCGAGAGGAGGTGGACAGGAGAGAGAGTTCACCGGCAGCGTGATGGCGCTCCAGTGATGGTGGTGGAGTGATTCCGGCAGGGCTTCGCCTAAGCGCTGCGGAAAACCGATCTAGAGGAGAAACTGTGCACCGGTGAAACGGGTAGCACGTGGCCGGAAATTCTGTCCAAAAACCACCCAATCCACTAGTATATATAGGAGGAGAGGAGAGGAGAGGCAGCCAAGGCCTTTGGGTCGGCCGAAATAGGAGGTGGGAGCAATCCTACTTCACCTCCAATCCTAGTTGGAGTAGGATTGCCTCCTATTGGCTGATTTTCCACTTTTTGCTTTAGGACTTTCTCTCCTACGCCATGGGCCTTTGTGGCTGTTTTCCCAGCCCACTAAGGGCTGGTTATTATTCTCCCACAGCCCATGGACCTCTTGGGGTCGAAATACCCCTCCCGGAGGCCTCCCGGTACACTACCGGCACTCCCGATACACTACCGGCACTCCCGGTACACTACCGATGACCCGAAACTTTTTCGGAAACCAAACTGGGACTTCCTATATATGAATCTTTACCTCCAGACCATTCCGGAGATCCTCGTGACGTCCGGGATCTCATCCGGGACTCCGAACAAACTTCGGTCACCACCATACATAACTCTACACTACCGAAACATCACCGAACCTTAAGTGTGCAGACCCTGCGGGTTCGAGAACTATGTAGACATGACCGAGACACCTCTACAGTCAATAACCAATGGCGGAACCTGGACATCCACATTGGTTCCTACATATTCTACGAAGATCTTTATCGGTCGAACCTCTATGTCAAGGATTCAGTTAATCCCATATAATGTTCCCTTTGTTCTTCGGTATGTTACTTGCCCGAGATTCGATCGTCGGTATCTCCATACCTAGTTCAACCTCGTTACCGGCAAGTCTCTTTACTCGTTCCATAATACAAGATCCCGCAACTAACAGTTAGTCACATTGCTTGCAAGGCTCATTGTGATGTTGTATTACCGAGTGGGCCCTGAGATACCTCTCCGTCACACGGAGTAACAAATCCCAGTCTTGATCCATGCCAACTCAACAGACACCCTCGAAGATACCTGTAGAGCACCTTTATAGTCACCCAGTTACGTTGCGACATTTGATACACACAAGGCACTCCTCCGATATGCGTGAGTTGCATGATCTCATGGTCATAGGAACATATACTTGACATGCATAAAACAGTAGCAATAAACTGACACGATCATATGCTATGTTTGTAGTTTGGGTCTTGTCCACCACATCATTCTCCTAATGATGTGATCCCGTTATCAAATGACATCTCATGTCCATGGCTAGGAAACCTTAACCATCTTTTGATCAACGAGCTAGTCTACTAGAGGCATACTAGGGACATGGTTTTGTCTATGTATCCACACATGCATTTAGGTCTCCGATCAATACAATTATAGCATGGATAATAAACGATTATCATGAACAAGGAAATATGATAATAACTAATTTATTATTGCCTCTAGGGCATATTTCCAACACCTGCTTGTTTGTATTGATGATGTGGGAGTTACAGAGTTGATCTACCTCGAGATCGAATAGCTAACCCTAGATGAGTTGTCTCGTCCCTATAACGTAAAACCCTCCGGTTTATATAGACACCGGGGGTACCTAGGGTTTACACATGGTCGGTTACATGCCGAAGAGATAAACATGCCTATTCGTTACATCAAACGTGGAGTTCAAGTCGTGCTTCCCAAAGCTTCCATCTTGGAGATAGAGCCTTCAATTGTCCTGTGTTCTGTAAGTGGCCCATATAGTCCGACCCATAGAAATAGGTCGCCCCCCAAGGACCCCTTAATCCAGGACTCCCTCAGTAGCCCCCGAACTTGCCTCCAACGCCAACAGTCTTTCGCTTCACCTGCTTTGCTCGATCAGAGTCTTTGGCTTGCGAGGTGAGTTCTTCGTGCTGAATTCAGTTCGACCTCTGATGACAAGTAGCTTTTTGAATAAAGACGCATCCGAACACTATGAATAGGTCGGCCCTGAAGGCCAAATGTCAAGGGGTAAAATAATGTCCCTTGGCAACCTTTCTGACGAAAGGTCACGACCCACCATGACCGCCAGCCAATTGTAGAAATTCGATTCATGGTTCGAGGTTGTTTTAATCAACACGATCTATCAATGTGCAGATCGTGCCCCATTTACACGGGATATATTTAATCATGCGCGTGCAACGGCATGCACATTTCAGGAAGCGGAGGAATTCATGGCACAAAGAAGGGGGTTGAAACAACAAGTCCCCTAAAAGGGGGAAAAAGCCCCAAAGCCTATTCATGCTCCCCATTCGCCTTCTCTGCTTTCCATTCCTCTGAACCTCCGAAGCATAGATCTAGGTTTTTTGCAACCCACCACAGAGCTCACCAATGGAGGGCTCCGGCTCCAACGGCCAAAGGGAGGTTTCCATGGTCACCGACCGGGATATCCTGGACCTCAACAAGGCCGGCTACCTCTCTGCCGACATCCCTCACCGCTTGCCAGAGGAGGGCCAAATGATCCCCACTACCAAACCGGGTGAAAGGGTGGTCTTTCTCCCCAACTTCATCTGGGGGTTGAGCGTCCTGCTCCATCCCTTCGTCAGGGGGCTGATGTTCTTCTATGGCCTCGACTTCCACGACCTCCTGCCAAACTCTTTCATGCATATATCGGCATTCGTCCTCGTCTGCGAGGCTTTTCATCGGGTCGAGACGCACTTCGTGCTTTGGCTCAAAGTATTTAACGTCAAGCCGAAGTGCATCGGAGGCAAGCACACAGACTACAGCAGGGCTGTCTGATAATCCCCAAGTGCAAGGAATCATCATAGCAATTTCCAAAGGTGGAAGTGATAAGTATGGAGTGTTGAACCCACAAGGAGCTAAAGGTAAGATCAATATTCTCTCAACTCCTATCTGGCACCGATACGACTCTACGTACACCGAACATTTGCTTCCATCTAGAAATGAGAAATAAAACTACATTGTGGGTATGAAGAGGATAGCTTTGCATGAAATCAGAGAACCAAAATATTAAAATAGTTGCTGCTAACATAATATTACAATATATTACAAATAGCGAGTGTGGAATAATGATGAGTCGGTGTGCGAAATTATCCTAGGCAGTTGTTAACAAGATCAGAATCATTATTGCAATTTTATATGAGGGAGAGGCATAAGCTAACATACTTTCTCTACTTGGATCATATGCGCTTATGATGGGAACTCTAGCAAGCATCCGCAACTACTAAAGATCATTAAGGTAAAACCCAACCATAGCATTAAAGCATCAATTCCCCTTTATCCCATACGCAACAACCCCCTTACTCAGGTTTATGCTTCTGTCACTGAAGCAACCCACTATAAGCGAATCATATGAATGTATTGCAACACCCTACAACGGGAATCCTTCACATGTGTGCGGCATGTAAGGCACCATAGGAAAGCACCAAAATAAATGTACAACTCAAACCGATCTAGATCATCAATCAACCCAAAGGACAAAAGAAATTTACTCAAAACATTATAGGATGGCAACACATCATTGGATAATAATATGTGGCATAAAGCACCATGTTCAAGTAGGGGATTACAGCGCGGTGCGGGAGAGTGAACCACTAAAAGGAGATGAGGATGGTGATGAAGAAGGTGATGTTGATGAAGACGATCACCGCGGTGATGGTTCCCTCGGTGGCACTCCGGCACCACCGGGAGAGAGGGGGACAGGGTCTCCCCCTTGTGCTTCCTCCTCCATGACCTCCCCCTTTGTGGGGAGGGGTTCTCCCTCTGGATCTTGGCCTCCATGGTGTTGATGGCCCCTCCGGGACGATGAAGATGGCCTCCAGTGATGGTGACCCCCTCCGATAGGGTGCCGGAGAGGGCCAAGATTGGTTTTTTGTGGCTCTAGAGGTGTGTGGTTGTGGAACTCCTGATCTAGGTTTATTTTTGGTGGTTTTCGGATTTATATGAATTTTTGGCGTCGATCTCACATCAAGGGGGGCCACGAGGGAGTCACAAGCCTACTAGGCATGGCCACCCCTCCTGGCCACGCCTGCCAGGCTTGTTGCCTGCTCGTGGCTCTTCTAGCCAAGATCCAATGCTTCAGGGGTCTCTTTTGGTCGACAAAAAATGATACTAAATTTGAAGCCCATTCCGAGAACTTTTATATCCGCACAAAAAAACGACACCATGGTAGTTTTGCTGAAAACAACGTTAGTCCGGGTTAGTTCTAATAAAATCATACCAAAATCATATAGAATTATTGTAAACATGGCATGAATACTTCAGAAATTATAGATACGTTGGATACGTATCACTGTCATCGGTAAGTATTCCGCGTCGCATGGCCATCAGGTACCTTCATCGACACCATCAAAGTATGGTAGAAGGAGTGGTTTTACATCGTTGTGCCATAGGAGGAAGGCCGGATTTCCCCCACCGAATTCATATCCGGTCCCCCCATGTGATTAGCTTCATTGATCCATAAGGGCCTCAGTTGGGGACCGAACAAGGAAGTGAGTGACTTGCAGAAGCGCATCGGCTCTATCATCGACAACGATATTGTGCTGACCAACGTGGTCCAGGTCATGCTCCCGTGGCGCATCCTCCCCTGCCAGCGCCGGGAGTCTCCCCTGTGGGCTCGTCAGCTCGACGATGCACCCACAATTTTGCAGCTTTTCCGCACTACGCGAGAGAAGCTGTGGAAGGCGCTTTTCAAGTCGCAAGAGGATTGGCCATGCGAAGAGGAAGATCGGGGTCTGCACGCCGCCAAGCCCGCTTCCAAGGTACGGTACAATTTTGCTTGATTGTCTATGTCCTTAATAGAGAAGACCTATAACATATTTTCCGATCATTTCACATAAATGGCTAAGCAAAGCCACGGGCATCGGTTGCCCGATGCCTGGCCTGAAGACCCAAGGTCCAGGCTGTTAGTGGAGATGCTCGTGGAGGCACCTTACGAGGCGCCTGCAAAGAAAGAGAGGAAGAAGAAACCAGGCCAAGAAGACCTGCGCATCAGGGACCATTCAGAGGCTATGTCCGAAGAAACCCATGCCTCCTCAAATCAAGAGGAGCATGAGGAAGAGGATGAAGACGAGGGGGAGGGTGATTCCCCCCTCGCAAGAAACAGAGCGGCATCATCAAACGCCCCGGAGGTGGTACCCCATCCCGCATCGAAGAAAGTCATAGGTAATCCTGTCCGATGGCAGTTCAGAGTCGAATACGGAGTGTGATGACTTCGAGAGGGTTCCACGAAGGACCCTAAGGGTCAAGCCCCCTTCTTGAAGGTGAGAATCCGAAGACTCCTGAAATTATCATTAATAAGTTTATAGTTTAATAACATGCGGGTATTCATTGACTTTGTAGCCCCCCGCGCATACTCCCCACCGACCAAGTCTCGGACAGGGAGACCCCGCCCACTGAACTAGCGGAGAGCATGAATGTGTCGCATCCCGCCACTCCAGGCATCACGAAGGACACCATGGAGGTGTCATCCCAGCATGCTCCTATGGAGCCGAGCACTGGCGGCGGGGGAGACGACATCATGGCCGAGGATAACACCTCGGTCACCGAAGACCGGGGGGTGGTACCCCGCCCGGACACTGAGGAAGCCGGACGAGGGACCGCTCAGCCCCCTATAAGGCATCTCCGGAGCGCACCATGCCTTCGGAGGCAACGGTTCAAACCCCGGTTGGTGATCGGGTTATCCGATCACCACTGGTGCCACCGACCAATGGGTGGCCACTCATGGAGGAGGTTTTATCAAGCGCCTCCATCGCCTAAGAGCACCACACCCTTATGGGTGCGATATTGCAAAGCATTCAGTCCGTCGACAACAGACTGAAGAAGGCTTCAAGGGTCTTCTGACGGGCTTTCAAGTAAGTCACGCAACACTCTTATCTGCAAAAATGTTTATTTATTTTTATGATTGTATACATGGAAGCCCCCGAGCCCTAGGTGAGTGTAAAAAAAACTTGCCTACGGGTCAATCATGTACCTGATTCCGAATTATATACATAGTATGTGTTCGGAACCATACTATAGCCCCTAAGAGGGCCGATCATATGATCGGGTTGACCACAATTCGGGAGTGCATAACTCATGGAGCCTGACAAATATTTGTGTGTTGCAGGCTTCGTCATCAGCGGCGACCATGAATGGCGCCAAGCTGGACGAGCTCAATCGGAAGCTCAAAAGCTTCAAAGACGAGCTTGATGCTCTTAACAAAAGATTCGACGAGGCCATGGTAAGTCTGAATCCACATCCGGACACCTTTGTCGGAATACTATACATGCAGTTTTCATAGTGTTAATGATCAAGTAATCTCGGCGAAGGAGGTGGAAAAGCTCAAGGCCGAGTTGCAGCGGGCCAAGGACAAGGCGGTGGTTGAGAGGGCGGCGGCTAGACAAGCAGCCACCGCGCTTTCTGCTTTGAGGGCCACCAGCGATAAACACGAGGCGCGGGTGCAGGAGATCCAACAGGAGCTCAAGGATGCCAACCACAAGTGCGAGGTCCTTGAGCAAGAAGGCAAGGAGCGTGCAACCAAACTATCCACCCTAAATGCCGATCTCCAAAAGGAGCGGGTGGATAGACGGTTCTTCGAGGAAGAGGTCCACCAAGCGAAGGACATAACGGATGGTAAGCCGTACTTACTGCAGTGTGTCTTCGGGGATAGCAAATTCAGATTTGTTACCCAGGTGTGGCGTTTCTCAGGCGCTTCCTCCGACCTGTAGAAGAGCTTAGCAGATACCAATCAGTTGTACGCGTCGAGGGAAGAAGGAGACGAGGCTCGTCTGTTCTGGGCGTAGTTCGGAGCCCCTGAGCGTTCTCCTCTTCTTGTTGAGCAACTGAATCAGCTGACGGGACTGCATCAGATGGTCAAGTCGTCCATGAAGGACCACTGCGTCTACTTATGGCCTGACGAGCCACTGCCAGGCAGCTACTTTGGCCTGGTGCAGAAGCTAATCACTGCTTCGCCTCGCCTCAACACTGTGAAGCACTCCTCCTGCATCGAGGGAGTCTGGATGGCCCTTGCCAAGGCCAAGGTGCACTGGCCGTGGCTGGATCCAATGAAGATAGCCACCGCCCCACCGCCTCTCGGGAAGGAACATAGACGTCCAGAGTTGTACTTCACCAGAGTGATGGAAGGTGCTCGGGCAATAGAGTAACAGTGTTTGAAAGATAACATGCATGTATAAATTTGTAATGTGTCCGAAGACATTTTAAAGTTTCAATGTTATAATCCATCATGCTTTGATGTTTTGCATTCCTTTATGACTCGTGTATGGCCGTTTGAAACCGAAAGATGCGAGTCATCAGCTTCAGCCCCCATGTAGATACTACATGAGGTGTCTCTGCCAATGCACTATGTCCCTTAGCCGAGTGATCGGAACCTGAAGGTGGTAGAGTGCGGCGGACTTGGCAATCATACTATAGTTCTTTATTTCTTTCACTTACCCGGGCACGAAAAGGGCTGTGAGGGGCTAAAGACTAGCCCTCGGAGTGTTGTGATGTTCGGATGAACCGCGACTAAAGCCAACATCACATGGTTTGCATTGAGAGCAAACCCCTTGCACAATGAGGAATATCCTCTGATGATGATTTAAGTATAACACTTTAAGCTCGAATTCACAGACCGGCTCTCGCATAGTATGAGAGTCTATTTTCGGCTTTCTCCCCTGAGGTGCTTGACCAGACTATCCAGAAATACAATCACAGGGGTTCTCCCTTTGCCCTTTTAGCCGAACGAGCAGAACGTAAAGGGGCAAGCACAGGAGACGGGCAACCCAACTATTGACCCAAGACATAGTTCAGAACCAATGCATATAAATTGGACACCGAGATGCCGAACACATAATAATATGTACGTTAGGCGATTTGTTTGTAAGCTCGTGCCCTTGGTGTGTTACCCGATTGCATCGTAACATACCGAACTGTTTCGCGAGAAGAGGGAGAAAAGGAAAATATGTGCCAAAAAGGACAACAAGACAAACATGTAAAATGATGCTATATTTTTTTTCTCAACAACTCTTATTACTCGGAGTGCCGAAGCAACTGCTTACATGTATGTGAAGAAAGAAATTACACGGGAGTGGTTGTACCAAGGGTCTTCGATTGGTGGCCTTACGTCCTCGATGTGCCCTGTTGCTAGTTTACTCCTGCTATTTGGTGCACCTCGATGGGTGGCACTATTTGGTGAACGGATCTTGCAAACAAGGTCTTGAGAATTCACCAAATTGTGGATGAGCTTTACACCATTGGCAGGCCTTTGAATGGTCCCTGTATAGTGTCCGAAGACATGTTAATGGTAGTGGTTCGGTCTAGACGGACATCCACCTTTGTTTCCTCACCGCTACCCATGGAATTTTAAGTGCAAAGTTGTGCCTCCTTGTCACATACTTTAATGGTCCTAGGGGTGTGCGATGGGGGGTGAGTCCCTATTTAAGGGGAGGTTCTGAGAGTTCGGAATGAAGCCGAGCTCCTTTCCCAACCTTATTTGCCTTGGCGGCAGATATCGGAGCTTGCCGATCATCTTTGTAATTAAATTAGGCCACCAGGGCCAGCTCATGTTCCTCGGTTCATAGAGAGCGCTCCGTGTTGCCGTTAGTAGTAATGACCCCCTTGGGGCCGGGCATCTTGAGCTTGAGGTATGCATAATGTGGGACGGCATTGTAGCGGGTGAACGTTGTCCAGCCGAGCAGGGCGTGATAGCTGTTGCGGAAGGGCACAATGTCAAAGATCAAGTCTTCGCTGCGAAAGTTACTGGGCAAATCAAACACAACGTCCAGCATTACGGAGCCCGTGCATCGACCCTCGACCCCTGGAATCACTCCTTTAAAGGTAGTGTTACTGGGTTTGATCCTTGACGGATCTATGCCCATCTTTTTCACCGTGTCTGAGTAAACCAGGTTGAGGCTACTTCCTTCGTCCATTAGGACTTTTGTGAGGTGATATCCATCTATAATGGGGTCTTGGACGAGGTCCGCTAAACCCCCATGACGGATACTAGTCGGGTGATCGCGCCGATCAAAAGTGATCGGATATGCTGACCATGGGTTATACTTTGGTGCTATGGGCTCTACAGCGTATACCTCTCGAAGGGCGCGCTTCCTCTACCGTTTTTACTTCAGGAGGAAATTTCTTTTGACCGCCACCAATCGGTCCCCGAGGCTCATCCACATCCTCGCTGCAGGGGCAGTTGCTTTGATCCTCGGGTGGGAGCTTGCCAACCTGTTTAAACACCCAACAATTGTGTTGTGTATGGTTGGCGGGCTTCTCTTGAGTCCCGTGGATTTGGCAAGGCCTTTCCAAGATTTTTTCTAGCGGAGTGGGTCCATCGCGATTGCTTTAGGAGCCTTTTTCCGCTGCCCAGGTCGGGAGTTGCGGAAACCGGCATTAACGGCCCTATCATCGGCATCACTATTAGAGTGCTGACGCTTGTTCTTGTTGTGCTTTGGTTTCCCGTTGCCGTCCCGAACGTCAGAGGTTCTGGGGTCTTCAGAGTTGTGGTTGCGTCGTGCTAGCCAATTATCTTCGCCCATGCAAAAGCGGGTCATGAGGGAAGTATGGGCGGACATAGTCCAAGGTTTATCCTGGCCAAGCTGGCAAGCCAGCCATTCATCCCGAATATTGTGCCAGAAGGAAGCTATTGCCTCAGGGTTCGGGCAGTCGACAATCTGGTTCTTCTTGGTAAAAAACCTATTCCAGAATTGCCGATCAGACTCTCCGGTCTTCTAAACGACGTTTCTTAGGTCGGAGGAATCCGGCGTCCAAACATAGGTTCCCTGGAAGTTAGAGCGGAATGCATCCTCCAGGTCTTCCCAGCATCCGATGGAGTTTTTAGGGAGGCTATTTAGCCACTGCCGAGCTGGCCCCTTAAGTTTGAGGGGGAGATATTTGATCGCGTGGAGATAATCTCCTCGTGCCATGTGTATGTGGAGGAGGAAATCCTCGATCCATACGGTTGGGTCAGTTGTCCCATCATTCTATTCGATATTCATGGGTTTAAATCCCTTTAGGAACTGATGTCGCATTACCTCATCTGTGAAACACAGAGGGTGAGCGGCGCCTCGAACCCGAGCTATATCGTGCCTATATTCGGCGTCTGTTCTAGTTCGGTTGTGCTCCCGGTATCTGTTATTGCTTCGGCCGAGCCATGGTGCGTACCCATCCCATCTATCAGGTGAGTAGCCTCTCGATCCATAGATTGATCATGTGCGACCTACTCTATGGTCTAGGTCGTCTCGCAGGTCAAACCTATCATTGGGCTCTAGCGGCTCCTTTCCCTGTCTTCGGGGCATAGCCGGTCTGTAACCCGTATCGTTAGCCTTCCTAGCACGCCTGCGAGGAGGGAGATCCGGCTTGTCGTATGTGGTATGTTTGGGAGACGGGGTATAAGTAAGCTCGTCGTCAAATTGTGGCAGCAGCCTTCTGCATGAATAACTCTTTGGTTGGTCCGATAGACTGGTACTATATCCTTCCTCAGCTGAGAGGACTCTAATCCATCGATTGTTGAGGTTGTCTTGTTCGACTTTAATTTGCCATTCTTTCACTTTCAGGCTGTGGGCCATTGCTATGAGTTGTTGTCTGAACAATACCTGATCTTCAGAGTTATCGGGAATGCCTAGGTCATTGGCTTCCGGGATGTCCTCCTCCTCGATGGGAGGTAGGTAATGGTCATCCTCGGAGTGCTTGAAGTCATCGGGGTTTCTCTGGTCCTCAGGCCATTCCTGACCCTCTAACGGGTGTTCGGGGATATCGGGATCGCCACAGTCCTCACGGATATCTCCGTCCCCGGTGCCGATAATATCTCTGTCCACGGATTGATAAACCCTTTTTGTAGTTTTATTTTATAAAACCATACTAGTGAAAAACAAGAAACTAAAAGATTTGATTGCAAGATCTAAAGATATACTTCAAGCACTCACCTCCCTGGCAAGGACGCCAGAAAAGAGCTTCATGTCTACAACGCGACCTTCTTCTTGTAGACTCGTGTTGGGCCTCGAAGCGCAGAGTTTTGTAGGACAGTAGCAAATTTCCCTCACGTGGATGAACTAAGGTTTATCAATCCGTGGGAGGCGTAGGTTGAAGATGGTCTCTATTGAACAACCCTGCAACCAAATAACAAAGAGTCTCTTGTGTCGCCAACACAACCACTAAAATGGTAAATTGTATATGTGCACTAGTTCGGCGATGAGACGGTGATACAAGTGTAATATGGATGGTAGATATAGGTTTTTGTAATCTGAAAATATAATAACAACAAGGTAACTAATGAAGAAAGTGAGCACAAACGGTATTGCAATGCTTAGAAACAAGGCCTAGGGTTCATAATTTCACTAGTGCAATTCCTGTCAACAATACTAACATAGTTGAATCATATGTAAATCTCTCACGCGCTACAAAGAGTTCACTCCAAAGTCACAAATAGCGGAGAACAAACGAAGAAATTATTGTAGGGTACGAAACGACCTCAAAGTTATCTTTTCCGATCAATCTTATGAGGTATCTCTATAAGTGTCATGAACAACCCTAGAGTTTGTACTAAAATAACACCTTAAGATACACATCAACCAAAACCCTAATGTCACCTAGATACTCCAATGTAACCACGAGTACCCATGGGCTTGATTATATGATATGCATCACACAATTTCAGATTCGTCATGTTCAATCCAACACAAAGAACTTCAAAGAGTGCCCCAAAGTTTCTACCGGAGAGTCAAAACAAAAACATGTGTCAACCCCTATGCATAGATTCCCAAGGTCACTAAACCCGCAAGTTGGTCACGAAAAAATACATCAAGTGGAATAATAGAACATCCCATTGTCACTATAGATATCCCATCGCAAGACATACATAAAGTGTTCTCAAATCCTTAAAGACTCAATCTGGTAAGAAAACTTCAAAGGGAAAACTCAATTCATCACAAGAAGATAGAGAGGGGAAAACTCCATATGATTCATCTATATGAACAAAGCTCCCGATACATCAAGATCGTGCCATCTCAAGAATATGAGAGAGAGAGAGAGAGATCAAACACATAGCTACTAGTACATACCCTTAGCCCCAAGGGTGAACTACTCCCTCCTCGTTATGGAGACCGTTGGGATGATGAAGATGGACTCCGGTGATGGTTCCCCCCTCCGACAGGATGCCGGAACGGGCTCCTGATTGTTTTTCGTGGCTACAGAGGCTTGCGGTGGTGGAACTCCCTGTCTACGTTTCTTTCTGGGGGTTTCTTGATTTATAGGAGCACTTGGCGTTGGAATCACGTCAAGGGGAATCCCGAGGGGCCCACAAGCCAGGGGTGCCCTGGTGGCTTATGGATCCCTCGGGACTCCTCTCTGGTATCTTTTTGCTGCAGTATTTTTTATATTTTCCAAAAATATTCTTCGTAAATTTTCAGCCTATTCTGAGGACTTTTATTTTTGCACAAAAATGACGTCATGGTAGTTCTTTTGAAAACAATGTCAGTCCGGATTAGTTCTAACAAAATCGTACCAAACTCATATAGGATTATTGTAAACATGGCATGAATACTTCATAAATTATAGATACGTTGGAGACGTATCAATGTATGATGACCGGTGCTATCCCTAGTTCATTAATGGCGTGCATAGTTTATTGCATGCGAGTAAGTCAAACAAGCAGGATGGTTTTATGTGTTGTCCATGTGGTTTGTGTCAGAATGATAAGACTTACGCTAGCTTAGAAAAAATTCAAGTCCACCTGTTTACGTCTAGTTTCATGTACGACTATAATTGTTGGACAAAGCACAGAGAAAGAGGGCTTCTAATGAAAGAGAATGAAGAAGAAGAGGATGATGACAACTATCCTGGATATCCTGAATATGATGGTACTACAATGGGGGAAGAGAATGAAGAAGAAGAAGTTGAGACATCAAATGAGCCCACTAATGATCTTGGTTGGTCCATTGCTGATGCAAAGAGAAACTGCAAAAGTGAAACGAAGAAGTTGAAGTCGCATCACATGTTAGAGGATCACAAAAAAGGGTTTTACCCAAATTGTGAAGATGACAACACAAAGCTCAATACCACACTGGAATTGCAACAATGGAAGGAAGAGAATGGTGTATCTAACAAGGGATTTGAAAAGTTGCTGAAAATAATGAAGAATAAGCTTCCAAAGGACAACGAATTGCCGAACAGTACATACAAAGCAAAGAAGGCTGTCCACTGATATGTCTCCAATGTGTCTATAATATATGCAGTATTCATGCCATTTTTATTATAATTCTATATGATTTTGGTATGATTTTATTAGAACTAACCCAGACTGATGCTGTTTTAGCAGAACTACCATAGTGTCTTTTTTGTGCAGAAATAGAAGTTCTCGGAATGGGCTGAAAATTTAAGAAGAATATTTTTGGAAAATATAAAAAATACTAGAGAAAAAAGATACCAGAGAGGAGTCCTGAGGCAGCCACAAGCCACCAGGGCGCCCCCCTAGGGCGCGCCCCCTGGCTTGTGGACCCCTCGGGAGTCCCCTTGACGTGATTTCGAAGCCAAAAATTCCTATAAATACAGAAACCTCCCGAAAGAAACCTAGATCAGAAGTTCCACCGCCACAAGTCTCCGTAGCAACGAAAAACCAATCGTGGACCTCTCCGGCACCCTGCCGGAGGGGGTCACCATCACTGGAGGCCATCTTCATCATCGAGGACGGGCCATCGTCACCATGGAGGCGAAGGACCAGAGGGAGAACCTCTCCTCACCTAGGGGGAGGCCATGGAGGAGGAAGCACAAGGGGGAGAACCCCTTCCCCTCTCTCTCGGTGGCGCCGGAGTGCCATCATGGGAACCATTGCCGCGGTGATCGTCTTTATCAACATCAACTTCTTCATCAGTGTCCTCATATCTTTTCAATGGTCCACACTCCCGCATCTCATTGTAATCCCCTACTTGAACATGGTGCTTTATGCCACATATTATGATCCAATGATGTTTGCCATCCTATGATGTTTTGAGTAGATTTCTTTTGTCTTATGGGTTGATTGATGATGTAGATTGGTTTGAGTTGTATGTTTATTTTGGGTGCCTTCCGTGCCGTGCACACATGAAGAATTTCTGTTGTAGGGTGCTGCAATACGTTCTTGATTCGCTTATAGTGGGTTGCTTGAGTGGCAGAATCATAAACTCGAGTAAGGGGGTTATTGCGTATGGGATAAAGGGGACTTGATGCTAAAATGTTATGGTTGGGTTTTACCTTAATGATCTTTAGTAATTGCGGATGCTTGCTACAGTTCCAATCATAAATGCATAAGATCCAAGTAGAGAAAGTGTGTTAGCTTATGCCTCTCCCTCATATAAAATTGCAATAATGATTTCTGATCTTGTTAACAGTTGCCTAGGACAATTCCGCACACCGACCCATCATTATTCCACACTCTCTATTTGTAATATATTCTAATATATCCTAAATTTATGTTAACAACAACTATTTTTATATTTTAGTTCTTCGATATCATGCAAAGCTATTCTCTTCATACCCACAACGTAGTTTTATTTCTTGTTTCTAGTTGGAAGCAAATGTTCAGTGTACGTAGAGTCGTATCGATGGAAGATAGCGCTTATGTAACATCACAAATTTTGGAATGTTATAATAAATATTAGAATGAGTGTTTGTTTGCTTGAGTGATTGAATTGAGTGAAATTTGAAACTTTTTGAAAACTTTTGAATGAGAGGGAATAAAATGACTTTCCCCTTTGTGTTTGATTTCAAATTCAATTCCATTTCAAATCAGTGAGAGAAGATAACATGACTTCTTCATAAACAAGGAATTTGAAAAGTAGATTGGAAAATCTCTGAATTATTCTTTTTGGAATTCATTTCATATTTCGTTCCATTCTAAATTTTGAAAGAATTCAAATACCCTTGACAAGATTTTGAGAGGAGTAACATGACACTCCACACCAGGGTTATTTTTGTGAAGTATTTGAACCATAAAACCCAGGGGGTTATTTGAAAAATTATTTGCAAAAGGAGTTAAAAGCCATTTTAGGCATTTTCTAAAAAATAAATTTCTTTTCGAGTATTTATTTTGGCCGTGGAAAAATGTTCATCTTATTGAATTTATTTCCCTGATAATGTTGGTATATAAAACCTTATTTTTTGAAAATGTTTTGACTGCTGAAAAGTTAGTTTCCTTCTCTGTTATTTTATAAAAGGAAAATATTTTAAAATAGGAGACCCACCGTGGGCCGTTAGGAAAGAAATCGGCCCACGTCTTTATTAGCCGGATCCGAATGCCTTCGAATCGTCCGCCCGCTCCTCTTTCCTTTCCCTCCCTCTCACTAACACCTGGGCCCACCACCCGACCGAAACCGCCGCCGGTCACCACCTTCATTTTCTCCTCCCTCCTTCCTTTCCAACGCCGGCGAGATCAATCCCGACCGGATCTCCCTCCCCTTCCTTTCCCCGAGCCCCTCGAGGCCCTTATATAAGCCCCTGCCCCTTCTCACCCCGTTCCCCCCGAAACCCCAATCCTCCCTCGCCAGAACGACGCCCCACGATCACCGGAGTTCGATCGAGCCGCCGCACCATTGCCATCGTACCGCACCACCTTGACCCCCTCATCACCGTCCGAGCCCACCAACCACTCTGCCTTGCTCGCCTGCACACCTCCCCATCCACTCGCCCGAGCCTCGCACCCACCGGAGCCCCTCTCCCCGTCGACACCCGAGCGCCACCGCCGCCTCCAAGCTCACCGTCTTCGCCATCGTCGCCCCCGAGCCCCGCTGACGCTACCAACGGAGTTGCCGTGCTCGTCCGCATCACCTAGTGTTGGCGCCGTCGCCGGAGGACCACCTGAGCACCGTCCTCGTTGACCTCGCTGCCTCGGACATCGCCGGAGCATCGCTGGAGCTCCCCTCCTCCTCTGTAAGTCACTCGAGCCCGTGTTAGGATTAGATCTAGAACCTACGATCTAGAACCTGCGGTTAGGATTAGATCCCGCGTACCATTTCGGTTTAGCTTAAATAAACCGACCTGTTTTCTATTTAGTCATTTAGCGGAACCATTTTTTTTGTTAGGAGTCGGCCGTCCGCTCGAATCGCTAGAACAAGCACACCCTCCAGCCAATCAGAGACTGCCACGTCACCCCCTGTCCGTTAGAGTAATTTTTTCTTTTTTCTATTTTAGTTTCTTTTACAAATTTAGTTCTGTTTTTTTTGTTTTATTCATATATTTTAAGTTTTTAATTATTTTAATTTGATTCTTTTTGCATCATGTCACAAATTTCATCTAGTTGCCGTAGATATAAAGTTTGACCATATTTGAATAATTTAAAATTGAATTCAAACAGATTTCATTTAAATATTATTTTCTGAATATCTTGAATTTAAAAATATATTTTTAGTTGATTCTTTTTGCTACTTATCACTAGTGACTTTAGTTAACAGTAGGTATAATTTGAATTTTTTTAGAATAGTTTAAATTAGGGTTTCATGCAAAACAGATTCTGTTTTAGTTCTTTTTAGGATTATTTATATTTCTTTTGTTTTAATTTTTTTAATTTATTTTCTTTTATATTAGTTGATAGATTTTATAAATCTTTCTGTTAGATAACAGTAGCCCTTCAAACAAATAATATTTTATTAGTTGATTGCATGAAAATCAATTCTAGTTAATTATAACTTGTAATTGATTTCCATTTGCTAGTTTTATTTGCTTTTGGAAAATACTTTTAAATAAAATTTGTTTTATAAAATATAGTTTCTGTTAATTTAGTTGTTACATTTATTGTTTCTGTTGTTTTAATAGTTTATTTTTGCTTTCTTGTTGTTAAGTTTATTTGGCAAAAACTTATGTTGTTTATAGTATTGTTCTCTTAGTTCTTAGTTGTTCTTTACAAGTAATCCTTTTGCTAGTAAAATATTTATAAAAATACTTTTGTTATATTTTACTTTGTTTTTCTGTGTTTTTTCTTTTGAAAATAGGATCATTTGTAGAGAAAAAACCAACCCTTTGTTGTGTTGATGAAGTTTTGTTGTTTTGAGTTTTGTCTTAAGTATTTCTTTCATCACAACCTTGTTGCTTTTGGTTTTGTGTTACTTTTGATTGTAGAATTGATTGCTAGTATAATTGCTTATATGAATGAAATGTTTGATTATATAGATTTTCATCGGAGAGTGACGAATAGTCTATCAAGTTATTTCTGAGAGCGATATTATTCTTCATCAATAGTACAGGCAAGTTCACTTTGACCATATATTTCATACCTATGTTTTATTGCATGTAGTGACATGATTCAACAAATCCCTCCAGTAGTGTTATTGAAAATTCTTGTAGTCAAGTAGAATGCATGAGAGGAACCCACCACTTGTTACTAAAGCCCCGGGAATGCTAGTTATTTCAGTGCTATGCTAAAGTAGACGGGGTCTGGTATGAGTGTTCGTGAGTGGTGTGAGAAGGAGGACTCTACATCAAGACGACAACTTCATGAAGGCATCTTCAAGTCCTGCATCTTCACGACCTCAAGACTTCGAGACTTGAGAAACAAGTTTTCAATACACACTACTGGGTGAAGGATGGAATTGATGGGCATCCCTGGAGTAACCAGTGGATGGCCGGGATGCATGGAGAAGCGCCATGACATCTTGCGGAAAGCTTCACCCAGACTCAAAGAGACGGATGAATACTTCATGCCCGAAAGCTTACCTGTGTAGCCACAAGTTATTATGGGCTCTGGCTTGGTTGATCTTTGTTGTGACTCTGGCTGGGCAGTGCTACGAGATGTAGTCGATGTTAGGATTGGATGGGCATTGACAGTAGCCAGGGAAACACTCTGAAAGACCATGTTTTGTTCGTCCTGTTCTCAAACACTCGGCAGTGCGAGGACTTACCAGGAGGGAACGAATCTTATGGGTAAAGTACACAACACTCTGCAGAGTTAAACCTAATCGATTAGCCATGTCCCCGGTTACGGATAATTTGAGCCTCTGGACTTGGATCTATCTCTAAACTCTCAACACTGGACTGATAATTAATTGTGGGCAACCATTGATACTTGTGGGCATTAAGACATCGGTTGGAAGAACCATGTCATGTTAGGTAACTCTATAGTGAAAACTCCTGATATTCCTTTATTGTAGGAAAAGAAAATAAATCAGCTTTTATGCAAAAACTCAGACACAGAGCCACAAAGCCTTACTGCATATAGAATAGTTTTTATCTTCTGTTCTACTATGGTGATCTTGCCGGTACATTCAATGTACTGACCTACACGGCTGCAACGTCTTATGTTGCAGATAAGCTCTACGATGGGTAAGAGTACGATTCAGGGTTACGGTTTGCACTCAACCTGCCGTTGGTGTTATTGGGACTCCACTCCCGTTGATTGTTTCCACTGAGATTTTAAGGTATATATCAGTTTTACGTTAATTACATGTGATTGCACTTTGATATATACATTGATGTACTGTGTGTGCCAGCATACTGATCGAGGGATGGCATAGAACACATAAAGGCTTGACTCGTTTTGAGTCGGGTCGCTACAACTTGAGAGAATATTTATCTTACCTTTAGCTCCTTGTGGGTTCAACACTCCATACTTATCACTTCCACCTTTGGAAACTACTACGATGATTCCTTGCACTTGGGGATTATCAAGCTCTTTTCTGGCGCTGTTGCCGGGGAGCAATATCGTGGGGATGATATTCTCGTGTGTGCTTCTTTGATTTCTTCATTAATTAGATCTTATTTTCCCTTTTTGATTTATTTAGTTGTAGGTGAATGAAACAAGCACAATTAAATAATGAAAAATACAAAAAGAATTACTTGCCTCTTATGCCTAAGAAGTTCTTCAAAAAGAGAAGTGATTGGAAGGTTGTGCATTGGAGAAGTGAGGGTCGACCTTGAACACTTGTGTTCATGCTCATCGAAACAATGTAGATTTTTTCATTGAATATTATCCAAAATAATTAAACCCTTGTATATATCCATTGTATTATAAAAATAATGAGCCAAGATTTTTTTTAGGATGATTAGACTGCTTGTTCGCTATGTGTGGTGCAAAAACAGAAACTTTGACTGTAGTGCATGAATTTACATTTCTTACTGAAATGTAAAATGTTGGTGAAGTTTTTACACAATACTACTATAGAAATTTTTAATTTGTCCTAATTTTTCATAATTTTTCGAGTTAAATAAGTTTCCGAAGTTTCCAGATTGCTACAAACTGCCCTGTTTTTGACATATTCTCTTTTCTTTGTGTTGTTTACTTATTTTGATGAATTTATGGGGTGTATCGGGGGTTATGAACCATGGTGAAGTTGTAATACCATATATATAATGCTAATATGAAATTGGAATGAGTTTACAACAGTATGTCAAGGTAGTAATTTGCTTTATTATACTAACGGATCTCACAAGGGCTTTGTTAAGTTTTGTGTGGATGAAGTGTTCGAAGATCGAGAAGGTATCGATATAAGAAGAACACAAAGAGAAAAGAGTTAAAGCTTGGATTTTGAGTATGGCTTCATGAAATTTGTATTATGAGATAGTCCTTCGTTGATTTGTAGAATGCTTCATGCACTTCAATTTAAATCTTTTGAGTATGGCTTTGTAAAATGCTCTTTGTGCTTCACTTAAATCTTTTGGGTATGGCTTTATAGAATGCTTCGTGTGCTTCACTTATATATTTTGAGCTTGGATATTGGTTAATATATATTAATTTTAGAATGCTCTATGAACTTCACTTATATCTTTTAGAGTATCAATAAAATTATCATCGGAATTAGGCTTGGAAGAGTATCATTAAAATGTCATGCCTAGCTAAAAAGGCATTAAAGAAAAGCGCTTGTTGGAAGACAACCCAACACTTTTACTTTCTGTTTTTGTGTATTCACATTATTAATATACTGTAGTAATCATGTTTTGTGCCTTTTATTTCAATAAAATGCCAAGTAAAACCTTTGGGATGACTCACAAGATGAGTAGAATTGATGCTGAACCAAAACATAAACTTTTGCCTCCAGTACAGGAATATTAATTTTTATTGGAGCGCGATAATGAGATGAATTTTTTAAAAAATCTTCATATACAAATTATTCAGGTTATAGTAATTTTTCAGAATTTTTAGAGACATGTAAGTATGGCTATACTACAGATCTTCACAGGTTGTTCTGTTATTGACAACTATTGTTTTGCATGCATAGTTTAATTGTTTTAGTGTTCCCATAGCTTATATTCAATGATATAAATTATGTGAATGGTATAATACAGTAGGTATTATGTGATAATAATTATGAATCTTGTCTTGACAATACCTAAGTGAATGATTTATCTTTATTACACTAACCCTTCTCACGAAGTTCCGCTAAGTTTTGTGTGATTGAAGTTTTCAAGTTTTGGGTGAGACACCGATATGAGGAGAATAAGGAGTGACACGAACCTAAGCTTGGGGATCCCCAAGGCACCCCAAGGTAATATTCAAGCATCTAAGCTTGGGGATGCCCCGGAAGTCATCCCCTCTTTCGTATTCAACACTATCGGTATATCTTAGTTGGAGCTATGTTTCATTCGTCACATAATATGAGTTTTGCTTGGAGCACTATTTTATTTTGTTGTTCTATGTTAGGTGTTATTTATAATCTTGTTTTTCAATAAAAAGTTTCAAGAATTGCCTTAGGATGCTTGCATTGCATGTTTGATGTGTGTTGTGTAAAAAACAGAAACTTTTTCTATAGTGTCTAAATTTTAATATTTTACTGGAACGTGGAAAGTTTCTGAAATTTTTACACAGTATTGTATATAAAGTACTAGCACATCCTAAAGTTTTATAATTTTTGGAGTTGCATAAGTACACTAGTTTAATAAATTGCTACAGACTGTTTTGTTTAGACAGATTGCTGTGATAGTTTTGTTATCTACTTATCCTATAGTTTCAATAGCCTATATTGGTAGATATAAATTGTAGAAATAATAATATACAGTACCTAATGTTTTAAAATTATTGTCGAACTTGTTTTGGCAGTAGATGAAGTGTTGATTTGTTCTTATGTGTACTAACCTATCTCACGAGTTCTTTTTGAGTTTTGTGTGGATGAAGCTTTTGGGAATAGGTGAAACTGGGATATGAGAGGATTGAAAGAGATACAAAACCTCAAGATTGGGGATGCCCAAGGCACCCCAAGTAAATATTTCAATAAGTCTCAAGCATCCAAGCTTGGGGATGCTACGCATCCCACCGCTCTTCGTCAACAATTATCGGTTAGCCTATGTCGAGCCTAAATTTTTATTTGTCCACATGATATGTGCTATTCTTGGAGTGCAATTTTTATTTTTCTTGCTGTTTGAATAAAATCATTGTATCTGAAATCTTGAATGATAGAGAGTCCTCACATGGCTATTTAACTACTTGACTACGCATTGATCTTCACTTATATCTCTTTGGAGTAGTTTTGTCATTTACTCTTGTGCTTCACTTATATCCTATGAGTAAATGGTTGAATGAATTGAATATCATGAATCTGAAATTATATATGTTTTATATGCTTATATCATGGGGAGTAATGACTTCACATTTAAGAAGTATAGGTGGTAAAATTTATTGAAAGTTAGCAAACACCGCATACTTGAACTACTCACGAAAGAATATTGAAGGAAGAGAGATTTCACATATAAATATACTATCTTTGACCTATTCTATGAATGTGAATATCCATTAATTATTTTCAAACTTGAGCAAATCAGTTGAAGTTGGACAAGGAAAATAATGTAATGAGTTATGCTTGCGTATATTTTTATAGAAGTTATATTGTTATGGATCCTCAAACATGTGGTGCTTGGTTAGGATCTTTTGCTAGCCAAAAATTTGTACTAAGTAGAGATACTACTTGTGCATCCAAAACCCTTAAACCCAGTTTCTTGCAATGCGTGTCCACCATATCTAACTATGGATTGAATAAGATCCTTCAAGTAAGTTGTCATCGGTGCAAAAAGCAACAAAAATTGCTCCTAAATATGTATGATCTTTTATTGTAAGGGAAAATAAGCATTGTACGTACTTGTGATGGTAAATAAATAAAAGCGTCAGACTACATAATACAGGTTGCTATCACAAAGGGTAATACAACGTGATGTTCCTTTACATTAAGGGTTTGCACATCCAAAATTGAAAACACTACAACAAAAAACACTTATAGCAACACATATCTACCAACGCTAATGATAGGATGTGTTGTTTGATTCAACCTCCCGCCTCCTCCACTTAAATCTAACCTCCCCATTCCTAAAAAGTTGTTAACCTCCTCGCATCCACCACGACGGCTCCACCCTCTTTTTTTCTATTCACCATCCCTCTCTCCTCCGATTCCTCCGTCTAACCAGACTCCATGGCCAAGATGTGGTCGCCGCCACCTCCGATTCGGGATAGCTCTGGTTCTCTCCCACTTGGTTGCTTACCAGCTCAGATCCCCCTCATTGCTCTTCTCGGATCTTCCATCGCGGCAGCGCCCTCCATGCCCCTAGACACGCACCTGCAACAACCCTAGTTGGCACCTCCCGGATCAGGTTGTCGTCACGACTCCCGCGTGCACACCCACGCATGGCTGTGTCTTCATACGGGCTGTTGCTGGCTTAGGTAGGATAGTGCTGCTCCGCATGGGCTACCTCGACTCCTACAGCGACGATCTAGGTGTCCCCTCTCTGCTCTTATCCTCTCAGGCACTTGTTGTGCCATGGCCATCGTGCTATACAACCATGGTTGAATGTCTGGAGATTTTTTTATACAAGTAGTGGATGATTCCAGCTACCAGGCCTCGATGGGTTCCTATACTGAGTAATACACGGTAGGAATACCTTATGTTTTGTTGTATGAGATGTTTGGCATTTTCATAGCTCAGTTCAAAGTATTGAGTTCTAGCCAATTTTTTGCTTGATGGCTAACGAACATCGTGTAGAAGATTAATATGTACTGCAGGATGGATCTGAAACAAATTACCTGACCTGTCTATAATGCAGAATACAACCCAAAGGTATAATTCAGCTCCGGATGCCTTTCCCCCTTGCCTTTCAAGCTAAAACATGCAATGAAACTATGTTGAACTCTACGGACTCAATCATCTCTGTTCTTTGATGATGTTTTGCTGTGGTTATCAAGAGAATAATGGACCCGAAGATGACAACAATGATATTTGCTTCAGGGAAGATGATATGCCCAAGAGCAAAGAGTGAAGAACACTCCGAAGCTTGTTTTTTAGAACGACTCACAAGCTTGTTGCTAGGAAGGTAAAACCCATTAGTTATATTATTATTTTTGTTAAATATGCTTAGGAAATTCAAATTATTGGTCAAGTAGGCAGATAATGTTCATTGATACTATTTCCAGCTTTTATTAAATTGCCATATAATTTTTTTACCTGCTTACTTGCTAGCGTAATATGAGTTGTCTGGAAACTTTGCTTTCCAGCTACATTTTAGGTAATATGTACTGTTAATTTTTTTATGAAACCTTGACACATTTGATTGTGGTGATAATCAGGATTTCAAGAACATTATTATTGCAGCATATGATGTCAAATATCCTATTTATGTTGAGATGCTTGCTTATTGTTGGAACTTCGCCCATGGATTGAGGCCATCTAAATATCACACGAACGCACACACAGAAACACTTTTGCCAAGGGCCTCTATCATGCCCCTCCGCTTCCCTTTATTTCTTCTTTCTAGGGCATTGGAATGTTAGCACCTGCATATGAATATATATATATATATATATATATATATATATATATATATGCATGAGACATCCGACCTGGGACCTACGAACTTGACCTTGAAACTGACTCGGACATTGCCTACTCTTAATTACCGGCAACCTTGATTGCAATTAACCTAAGCCTTTATGTAGAAGAAACCTACTAGGACAAATCTAACTAACATGGCATACAAGCCGGACACATGTATCATGCACCATGGACACACGTTGACATCTAGATTCTTACTTAACTCTAATTACAACTTGAACACATATAACCTAACTCAAGATTATCACTAACACTTACTTCCATGGTTCCTTCTCTAGTGTAAGTTGATTTTTAGCTTAAATTCAAAACCTTGGGAGTGACCTATTAGCCATTATCTCTATTTCCATACCTCTAATCGTGCTACAGATTCACCTATCTCATATATGTCAATGGCCAACACATTAATTGGTGACCAGACCATGCTTTCCTGTATTTGCTTTCAGGCCCTGATAATTTTGCTTACCTGGTGCTTGCATGATTTCTACACTATTGAGCTAGAGCTATTTCGTGAGCTGGCATATTGTATGAAATAGTAAAATATTATCCTCCTTTTATTTGTCTTTGGCGAGAACATTTTCCCATTAGCATGCTAGAAACACTAGTAGAAAATGCCCATTTTTCCCGGTTCTGGCTTTAGTCTCGGTTCGCTTACCAACCGGGACAGAAGGGGCTCCACGTGGCCGGTGCTGGGAGCCCAGGCAGGAGGACCTTTAGTCCCGGTTGGTAACACCAACTGGGACCAAAAGGCATCCATGCATCAGCATCTAGAAGTTGCTTGTTTTTTGAAAGGGAGGGGGGTTTAGGGGGTTGACGGTTAATTTGGGGTTTTTATATTGTTTTAGCTAGCTAATTAATAGAGAGAAGTGTCCTCTCTTTCTTCGTTCTTGGTCGCCGCTAGCTACTATAGAGAGAACTCGACACGCTAGCTAGTAAGCAAATGAAGGAACCATTATCTACAGAAGATCGTCATGAACATATAGAGATAGAAGTGATCGACCTCTCTTTCTCCGACAGGTTGGTCATATAACAAGTTTTCGTATATATATCCGACACTACTAGCTACATATATACAAAATAAGATCTCTTACAATCCCTAACATCTAATATCAACTTCCAGATGGTATTCTCTGGCTTTATTTATGACGTGGTCAAGAAAGAACCCCGCCAATTCTTCTTGAATTGCTCGTATGCGACCGTGTGGTAGGATTTCATCCCGCATCTGCCACATCTAATTTGAAGAAGGGGGTCAATACATATGTATGGTAATAAAATCAAATTGTGAATATTATTGCTTACGCACTTGAAATTGTTTTTCAGAGTAGCCCCGCTTAGGGGTCGTCGCATTGTAGATGAACTCGCAAACATAGTATCCACATAAATTATTCTAGGTTCACTGTCACAAGCACTTTACGAGAAATAGAGTTCAAACAAACTGATAATCAAGCATGATAAATGGTACTGATGAAACTAGAATCAATGGGACATGTGTGGAACTAGCTAGTAGTACTTACTTTCGGGTATGTAAATCGCAGCTGCCCCGGCAGTGCCGGAACAATTGCTGTGAACTCTTTCCAAACCCTGCCAGACAAAGAAAATAATTACTTGATATCAGGAAATGAACAAAGTTGCCGATATGATGCGATAATGATCGATTGAACTTACTTCTGGAGAATTTCAGTCATGTTCGCATATTCCTGGGGATCTTTTCGTTTCGAGTCTAAGACGGCTATTACTCCCCGCTCAAGCTGAATCTCTAGCAGAATAAAGTGGAAACTGCGGACGCATGCATAACTCATCAATTACATTACTATAAACCTCGAGTAATAAGGGAAATCTAATAGGCACAAGATAGTAACACTCACTTGAAGTTGTAAGGAAAGAGTATTGTCCCTTTGTTTTGATTTTTAAGCAACGATTGTAGCAAGTTGTCCTGGTTTGTGTGGGATACTTTTGAAAATTATACTCATGTATGACATTTGAGTTAATGAACCCAATGTCATAGATTTGTGCTTATCTGCATTCGACGATCTTCAATCTACACAATATAGTAGTGAAGATAATTATATATACATGCAATGAAAGAGTTGTTCTTTATACATAGAGAGACTTAATTACAGAAGTAGTACTTATAGACAGTAGCAAGTCACGATTGTTTTGTCGAGGGCCTTTTGATTGTATAACTGGAATATCTCCTCAAATTCAATATTCAACAGTTCCTTCCAACGAGGTCGTGCTCCTCTTTAACTGACAGTATCAAAGAATCCATCCCAAACTTGTGGCACATTTTCATGTACCATTCATGGAATTTTCGCATCATCATTGTTAGAGGAGGATGATCAGGTTTGACGAGAGGGCACCCATGCCGGTAACAGAATTCGTCCACCTCCATGGCTTAAACTTTACATCATCGCTTAGGTAATCACCAGGTTTGGTACCGGGCACCATCCCCAGATGATTAGCGAAGATATCGCTAGACACCTTGAGCGGGGGGCACGATTGGTTCGCCTGTTCGCCGAGCTGGGGAATTTTTTCCCACTTCTTCGTTTTGCTAACCTTGCATCACTTGAAGTACTTCCCGACCGTCACACACCTTGATATGTCTTTTTAATACAGCGGTCAAAGTTGGAATCCGGCAGAGGCGGTGGTGGTCACTTCAGGGCATCGATAGTGCGCATCGCTTTCACCGGATCTATCTTCTCCTTCAGAGGTGGAGTTTTCTTTGCAAAATGGGCCCTCAATTCGGCCTGACATATCTCCTCATTTTTAGACTCGGTCCTCTCATATGGTAACTTTTCCAGAGGCTTGAGAGATGGACCACATCTGTATCCCCTCCTGCCTATGCTTGTATTGCTAGCTGCTGGAGCGGCGGTGGCTCCCTTCCGTCGTTGCTTACTAGGCGTCAGAGGAGCCGGAGCGGCGGCGTCTGTCTTCCGCCGTTGCCGACGAGGCTGAGGAGGAGGCGTACTACTCTGATGTGCCGGAGTAGGTGAAGGAGGAGGCGGTGTGCCCCCACGCGTCGGAGGAGCCAGAGAAGGAGGCGGTGTGCCCTGATCACTCGCCGGAGGAGGAGGAGGAGGAGGAGCCGGAGTGCCCTGATTCGCCTGAGGAGAAGGAGGAGGCGGAGGCGTCTAGTTTGGATGCTTGATGTACTCCTTCTGCCATAGACATGTACTCCTCAGGGCACAAATCAACTTATTCTCTCCTTCACTTGTACAGTGGTCAAGCTCGAGCTCCTCAAATTCCTTCATTACTTCATCTACCATCACAACAACATAGCCATGTGGAATCGGACGACAGTGAAAAGTTCTGTTGGGTTGAGGAGGTGCAACAGAGCCGACAGTTGCCTTCAAAGTGAGGTTCCAACATTTTGTCATAAGCTCGCAATGTTTAGCCTCCGTGATAGTATCCACGGGGTAGCTAGGAGACGTGAAGTCAGGCTAAACGGGCTCCGTCGAGGCGACGCGGCTTCTCCGCTGAGATGGCGGGGTAGCTTCGTGCCGCTGAGATGGTTGGCTCGCAGCTCACTAGCTCTCAGCTTCCTCTAGCTTTTGTAGTCTTGCATTGAGCTTCTGAATTTCGCTCAACTCCGCTTTCCTATTTCTCTCCCGATTTCTGTAACCGCCTGCATCGGGAAACCCAACCTTCCACGAAATGGAGCCTGGTGTGCCTCGTGTTCGTCCAGGGTGCTCAGCATTCCCTAGGGCCTCAGTCAGCTTGTCCTTCTCTCTGTCGGGAATGAACGTCCCTTCCTGCTCTGCGGTGATATACTTCTGAAGCTTGTTCATGGGTATTGCAAGTTGCTCGTCCGTCCAATGGCACTTCCCGGTTTCCGGGTCCAAAGTTCCCCCAACCCCGAAGAACCAAGTCCTTGAATGGTCTGGCCAGTTATATGTCTGTGGTATGATGTTTTTAGCAATCAGGTCATTCTTAGCTTTGTCCCACAACGGCCGGTCTTTGAGGTAGCCACTTGACCCCGTGTGATGGTGATACTGCTTCTTTGCAACATTGACCTTGTTTGTCTCTGACATATTCTTACTCTTGTCCGATGTCTTGTAGTCCACAAATGCGGGCCAGTAATCTCTTATCTTCTCAAATCGGTTGGTGAATCCTGGAGTCTTCCCTTTGTCGACAAACTTTGATTTCAACTCATTCTTCCACCTCCTGAATAGATCTGCCATCTTCTTAAGAGCACATGCCTTGACCAGTGTCTCTATAACTGGCTTATTCGGATCCTCCTATGGCGGTAGGGTGAAATTTGCGTTCAGCGCGGTCCAAAGATCATCTTTCTGTCTATCAGTGACATAATCACCTTCAGAGGCGCCGTCCTTAGGCTTATTCCATTGCTTGGTGCTAATCGTGATGTTGTCCCTAACAATAGCTCCGCACTGAGCAGAAAATGCGTTCTTGGTCCGCTTGGGTTCAATCGGATGGCCATTGTTCGCGAGTGCTGTGATCGTGAACATTTCATCCTTGCGCAACCTCTTCTTCGGGCCTCGTCTCGTTACCGAAGTTTGGCTCGATCTGGAGGGCTATAAAAGAAGAAAGAAGAGTTAATTAATATAAGTACATACCAAAATAATTAATGCATCAATTAGCTAGTCACCGGAGCCAAGACTTAATTTATATATATACCTCGCCGGACTTTGCAACAGCTCCCTCCTTCGATCGGTCACCGGAGCCGTCATCCTGGTCTCCTTCTTCCTCTGGCATTCGTTCAACAGAGCCATCATGATCATGTCCTTCCTCCTCCATTATTCGATCACCGGAGCCGTCATAATCCTCTACTTCCAGACCATCGGTGTCATTGAGAAACGACAAGATATCACGTCCGTTGTGGATTATGTCCCCCAACAATTGTTTCTGTTCTTCGTCTCTTGGATCCATAGTTTCTGCAAATATTACAACATGGCAATTAATATACAAACATGAATGACCGACGACCGGACCGCCTCTCTCATGAATGTCCGACGTCCGGATCGCCTCTCTCTTGAATGTCAAACAAGGGATTCTGTTAACCTTTAAGGGATTTAATTAACAAAATGGCGTCATTCTGAATGTGCAGAAAATGGTCCATATTTTTCCTGATCTCATCTACCCTTCTATATTTCACGTTGTCTAGTGTCAAAGAATTCAAGAAAACCAAGGCTTCATCATTAGCTGGAAGTAACAGGCGCATAATGGTACGAAGATGTCCAAGATTGTTTGGTAACGGAGTCTCGGATAGGATTATTAATTAGCTTTTTGGTACGAAGTTTAGAAAGATCCTTCCGAATATCGCTAGTTGGTTGGGGAGGAACGGGGTAGATTGACAACGACACTCTTTCTTCTAGGGTTTGGGTGGCCTCGATAGTTGCTCGGGTGAGTGGACCGCCTCTCTCTCATGCATGTCCAACGTCCCGTCTCATGTCGAAGTTATCGGGAAGGGGGTAGATCGACAATGATGCTCTTTATTCTAGGGTTTGGATGGCCGCGATAGTTGGTCGGGCGAGCGGACCGCCTCTCTCACTCATGCATGTCCGACATCCCCCTCATGTCGAAGTTATCGGGGAGGGGGTAGATCAACAACGACGCTCTTTCTTCTAGGGTTTGGGTGGCCTCGATAGTTGGTCAGGTGAGCGGACCGCCTCTCTCTCATGCATGTCCGACGTCCCCTCTCATGTCGAAGTGATCGGGGAGCGGGTATATCAACAACGACATACATTCCGGATCTGTTGGAATGCTCTCATGGAGCCGAGGCCAACGTGATGATAGGGGGCCAGGATGCTCCCGTTGCCTTGTTGATAGATAGAGCCGATGCCAACGTGATGATAGAGCCGATGCCAACAGTTTCATTTAACAAAAAAACTACCTTCAAAAAAAGACTTGCTTCGCCGCGGGTGCTCGGTGCGACGTGGACTCGATGGAAAAACTTTATGAAAATGCGGTGGTGGCCGGGCCGGGCGGTTTTCTTTTCCTTCTTCATTTTTTACTTTGTTTTTTCTTATATGTTCGTTTTCGTTTTCACTCTACATTTTCGTACATATGAAAAACAATGAAGACTTTTTACATGAACATATACACACATATACATGAACACATATACATATACATGGAAAAAAAACATATACATGAACATATATATACATGACAATATACACACATGACACATATACATGAACATATATACATATACATAAAAAACATATACAACATATACATGAAAAAATACAAGGGGCGGCGGCGTCAGCTCACAGCGGGGCGGCCGGCGAGGGCGACAGTGGGAGCGGCGAGGGCGACGGCGATGGTGGGGCCGGGCTGGGCCAGGGGTGTGGCGGGGCGACGACAGGGACGACATTGTCTAGGGAGAGCGACGGCGGGGGTGGCGCACGAGGGAGCCGATGATGACAACGACGGCGGGAGCGGCCGGGGCGCAGGGGCGCACTCGGGGGGGGGGGGGGGGACAGCGACGGCATGGGCGGCGGACGGTGTCGGCGTGGGCTCGGGGGAAGGGCAGGGGCACGAGCGACGGCGATGGCGTGGGCGGCGGACGGTGACGGCATGGGCGGAGGACGGTGTCGGCATGGGCTCGGGAGGGAGGGCAGGGGCATGGGCGACAGCGATGGCGTCGGGGCAGCCTGGCAGCGTCGAGGAGGTCGGCGTCGTCGGGGGGAACTACGAGATGAAAATGAAAATTTTCATGAGTGCTACATATATACACATACCATTGGTCCCGGTTGGTGGCACCAACCGGGACCAATGCCCACCTTTATTCCCGATTGGTGCCACCAACCGGGACCAAAGGTCTCTTTTTGGCAGCCCAAAGGGCGGGAAGCAGAGACGTTTGGTTCCGGTTAGTGGCACCAACCGAGACTAAAGGTGGGCATTGGTCCCGGTTGGTGCCACCAACCGGGACGAAATTGCTGCATTGGTCCCGGTTGTAGCCACCGACCGAGACTAAATGGTTGGTCCTGGCTGTGGTGGGAGTTTAGTCCCACCTCGCCAAGCGAGGAGTGCTCGCATCGGTTTATAAGGCCACCTCTCCCTACCTTATTGAGTTCCTCTCAAATTGAAAATAGATGCCCTTATGTGGGAAAATTTGACATGAAATGAAACTGAATTTCAGTCTGATTTCCAGTCGAATTTTACTTACATAAGCGCATCTATGTTCATTTTTGTTATTTTTTATGTTATCTAAAGGGATTTCATTTTTTGAACTTATTTGAACTCCATACTTTTTGTGTGTTCAAAATGCACCGATCAAAGCCACATCATCAATTTTCAACCCTTTCTAACTTCATTTGGTATTTTCATGCACTTACTGATTTTTTGAGCTAAATAACCCTGAAATTGAAAAGCACTTCAAATGAACTCTAAAAAGACTGAAAGTTGGCATGGTATCATCATTTCACCCACACAGCATGTGCTAAAAAGTTTAGATGGTTATGCCAAAAACTGGATGCACTTTGTGTACAAAATGGACAATCTCTTTCGAAGTATCACAGTTTTGGGCGAAAACTCATCTGTTACAAAGGGATTTCATTTTTTTAACTTATTTGAAATCCATACTTTTTGTGTGTTCAAAATGCACCATTCAAAGCCACATCATCAGTTTTCAACACTTTCTGACTTCATTTGGTATTTTTCATGCACTTACTCGTTTTTTGAGCTAAATAACGCTGAAATTGAAAAGCATTTCAAATGAACTCTAAAAAGGTTGAAAGTTGGCATGGTATCATCATTTCACCCACATACCATGTCCTAAAAAGTTGAGATAGTTATGGCAAAAACTGGATGCACTTCGTGTACAAAATGGACAATCTCTTTCGAAGTATCACGGTTTTGCACGAAAACTCACCTGTTACAAAGGGATTTCATTTTTTGGAACACCATACTTTTTGTGTGTTCAAAATGCACCATTCAAAGACACATCATCAATTTTCAACCCTTTCTGACTTCATTTGGTATTTTTCATGTACATATTGATTTTTTTGAGCTAAATAACCCTGAAATTGAAAAGCACTTCAAATAAACTGTAAAAAGGTTGAAAGTTGGCATGGTATCATCATTTCATCCACATAGCATGTGCTAAAAAGTTGAGATGGTTACAGCAAAAACCGGATGCACTTCGTGTACAAAATGGACAATCTCTTTCGAAGTATCACAGTTTCGAACGAAAACTCATCTGTTACAAAGGGATTTAATTTTTTTGAACTTATTTGAACTCCATACTTTTTGTGTGTTCAAAATGCACCATTCAAAGCCACATCATCAGCTTTCAACCCTTTCAGACTTCATTTGGTATTTTTCATGCACATACTGATTTTTTTGAGCTAAATGACCCTGAAATTGAAAAGCACTTCAAATGAACTCTGGAAAGGTTGAATGTTGGCATGGTATCATCATTTCACCCACATAGCATGTCATAAAAAGTTGAGAGGGTTACGGAAAAAAGTGGATGCACTTCGTGTACAAAACAGAAAATCTCTTTCGAAGTATTAGGGTTTCAGACGAAAACTTATGTGTTACAAAAGGCATTTCATTTCTTCACATGTCACTGTAATGATATAGCTGTGGAGAGAAAGTCTTCACTTTTTGTTCACTTGTGTCCTTTGCTTATTGCGCCGTAACCATGGATAATCTTCATCGTTTAACAAGGTGCTTGTGTCAGCCTTTACTTTGAAGGGAGGAATTTCATGAAACTTTTCATAATCTTCAGACATGTCTGTCTTGCCCTCCAATCCCATGATGTCTCTTTTTCCTGAAAGAACTATGTGGCGCTTTGGCTCATCGTATGATGTATTCGCTTCCTTATCTTTTCTTTTTCTCGGTATGGTAGACATGTCCATCACATAGAAAAGTTGCGCCACATCATTGTACGTTTGTGTACCCAAGATTGTTTAGATCCACTGTTCTCATTCCATACTGTGGGTTTTCCTGTACCCCACCTCGTGACAGATTGACCCATTTGCACTGAAACAAAGGGACCTTTAAATCATGTCCATAGTCAAGTTCCCATATGTCCACTATGTAACCATAATATGTGTCCTTTGCCCTCTTGGTGGCTGCATCAAAGCGGACACCACTGTTTTGGTTGGTGCTCTTTTCATCTTGGGCGATCGTGTAAAATGTATTCCCATTTATCTCGTACCCTTTGTAAGTCACTACAGTCGAAGATGGTCCCTCGGCCAACGAGTACAGCTCATTAGAAACAGTGTTGTCACCCATGAGACGTGTTTGCAACCAACTGCCAAAAGTCCTGATGTGTTCATATGTAATCCAGTCATCACACTGCTCCGGATGTTTAGAGCGTAGAATATTCTTGTGTTCATCGACATACGTTGTCACCAAGGTGGAATTCTGTAGAGCTGTGTAGTGTGCTTGAGACCAAGAATGCCCGTCCCAACATATTATTGAGTCTGCTCCTAGCGTGCCTTTTCCAGTCAGTCTCTCCTAATACCGTGATTGAGGGAGACCAATCTTCTTAAGGTCAGGAATGAAGTCAACACGAAACCCAATGACATCCTCTATTGGATGGCCCATGGAGATGCTTGCTTCTGACCTAGCACGGTTACAAACATATTTCTTTAAGACTCCCATGAATGTCTCAACGGGGAACATATTGTGTAGAAATACACGGCCCAGAACGATAATCTCGTCGACTAGATGAACTAGGACGTGCGTCATGATATTGAAGAAGGACGGTAGGAACAGCAGCTCGAAACTAACAAGACATTGCACCAAATCACTCCTTAACCTTGGCAGGATTTCTGGATCGATCACCTTCTAAGAGATTGCATTGAAGAATGCACATAGCTTCATAATGGCTAATCGAACGTTTTCCGGTAGAAGCCCCCTTAATGCAACCGGTAGCAGTTGCGTCATAATCACGTGGCAGTCATGAGACTTTAGGTTCTGGAACTTTTTCTCTTCCATATTTATTATACCCTTTATATTCGACGAGAAGCTAGACGGGACCTTCATACTGAGCAGGCATTCAAAGAAGATTTCCTTCTCTTCTTTGGTAAGAGCATAGCTGGTAGGACCTTCATACTGCTTTGGATGCATGCCGTCATTTTCATGCACACGTTGCTGTTCCTCCCGTGCCTTTGGTGTATCTTTTATCTTCCCATACACTCCCAAGAAGCCTAGCAGGTTCACGCAAAATTTCTTCGTCATGTGCATCACGTCGATTCAAGAGAAGACCTCTAGGTCTTTCCAATAGGGTAGGTCCCAAAATATTGATTTCTTCTTCCACATGGGTGCGCGTTTGTCAGCGTCATTCAGAACAGATAGTCCGCCAGGACCCTTTCCAAATATTACTTGTAAATCATTGACCATATCAAGTATTTCATCACCCTTACAGTGGCGAGGCTTCTTCCGGTGATCTGCCTCACCTTTGAAATGCTTTCCTTTCTTTCGACATTGATGGTTGGTTGGAAGAAATCGACGATGCCCTAGGTACACATTCTTCCTGCATTTGTCCAAATATATACTTTCGGTGTCATCTAAACAGTGTGTGCATGCGTGGTATCCCTTGTTTGTCTATCTTGAAAGGTTACTGAGAGCAGGCCAATCATTGATGGTTACAAACAGCAACACATGTTGTCGTGGTTTTGTCACGGCAGATGCCATGGGTATGCTAATCGAGAGGGGCCGAAAGGACGCCGGTGGACTCCGGGAACGGGGTTTGGCACAAACGGTGACTGACACGTCATGTACCGAGGTTCGGGGCCCTCCGTGGGAGGTAAAACCCCTACTCCTTCTTTGTCTCGTTGAGATGATGGTGAAGATTACAATCGTGCTCCTAGAGCTGTATGGACCGAGGTGGGAGCTAAGCACCCAGGATCGAGAGGTTCCCCGTGGGGGATGCTACGTGGGTGGTGCTCTCGCCGTTCTTCTTTGCTGCCGCGTCTGTCTGTCTCTCCTTCTGTGTGTCTCTCCTTCTGTGTCCCCTTTGCATGGGGGAGGCCCGGGGGGTTTTATAGACCAACCCCCCGGCTTACAATATGAATATAATGGTCACGGGGGGACCCAGCCGGCAGCCTCTACGGCCGGCTGCAGAGGCCACCAGCTTCGGTCTTGTCGCGGGCGGGCCCCGAGCCCGGTCATGCCGCGGCACGGGGTGCCACGGGCAGCGTCGTCTTGCGGCGGTCGGCCGAAGTCAGCGGCCGGCCGGCTGTCCTGTAGCCATGCTGGAGTAGATGGCGGAGTGGTTGGGGGAAGGCTGCCACTGTTGGAGGCCTGGTCGCCGTCCAACAGCGGCAAGAGGCCACTGCGGCCATGCAGGCGCTGACCACCGACGGGATAGGGGCCACTGTGGCCATGCGGGCACTGACCACCGATGGGACGGGGCCCATTGTCACCACGTAGGGCCCGTCAGGGGCATCCGATGCACGGCCGGCTGCTGAAGGAGCTGGGCGGCGAGGCCCCAGCCGGCCAGCACACTGTGGCTGGTGAAGGAGCAGCCGGCGCACCCATGCCGGGGGGTTGGAGCCGATGGGACGTCGCCGGGCCGGCTCCTCGAAGGCGGCCCGCCCATTTGCCCTATGGACGATCCCGAAGCATAAGGAGTGTTTGAGGCTACCCGGGGGTCATCCCCCCGTCACATGTAGGTCAAATTCCTCATGTTCGTTCTCATCCCATACACGTACACCTCTTCCATTCCATAGCTGTACAATTTCATCAACTAATGGCCTTAGCTACACATCAATGTCATTGTCGTGTTGCTTAGGGACTTGGATGAGCACTGGCATCATAATGAACTTCCGCTTCATGCACAACCAAGGAGGAAGGTTATAGATACATAGAGTCACAGGCCATGTGCTATGCTGGTTGCTCTGCTTCCCAAAAGGATTAACGCCATATACACTTAAACCAAACAAAATGTTCCTCGGGTCACCTGTAAAGTCGCTCCACTTTCTCTCGATCTTTCTCCACTGTGACCCGTCAGCAGGTGCTCTCAACTCCCCATCTTTCTTTCGGTCTTTTTTGTGCCATTGCATAATCTCGGCATGCTTTTTATTTCTGAACAGACGTTTCAACCGTGGTATTATAGGACCATACCAGATCACCTTGGCAGGAATGCTCTTCCCGGTGCGCTGGCCCTCAACATCACCAGGGTCATCTCTTATGATATTATACCACAATGCACCGCATACCGAGCATGCGTTCCGTTCCTCGTACTCACTACGGTAGAGGATGCAATCATTAGGGCATGCATGTATCTTCTACACCTCCAATCCTAGAGGGCATACAACCTTCTTTGTTGCGTACGTACTGTCGGGCAATTCGTTATCCTTTGGAAGCTTCTTATTCATTATTTTCAGTAGCAACCTAAATCCCTTGTCAGATACACCATTGTCTGCCTTCCATTGCAGCAATTCCAGTGTGGTACTGAGCTTTTTGTTGTCATCTTCGCAATTTGGGTACAACCCTTTTTTGTGATCCTCTAACATGTGATAGAACTTCAACTTCTCCCTTTCACTTATGCATTCTCTCTGTGCATCAACAATGACTCGGAGAAGATCATCATCGAGAACATCGTCTGGTTCCTCTTGATCTTCAGCTTCCTCCATTGCAGCATCACCGTATTCAGGGGGAGGGTAGTTTTCGTCATCCTGTTCTTCTTCGTTGTCTTACATCATAACCCCTCTTTCTCCATGCTTGGTGCAAACATTATAGTGTGGCATAAAACCCTTCTGAAGTAGGTGGAAGTGAAGGGTTTTAGAGTTGTAGAAAGACTTCGTATTCTCACAGACAGTACATGGACAAGGCATAAAACCATTCTGCTTGTTTGCCTTAGCCGCTTCAAGAAAATTATGCAGGCCCTTAATATACCCGGAGGTGCGTCGGTCACCGTACATCCATTGACAGTTCATCTACGTGCATTATATAATAAAGTGTGTTAAAACCATTACAACATATCATGAATAGAGAAGTTAACAATAATAAAAGTAAGAAAATCGTACGAGTATGTATATTTTCTTTTAGCAAGAAGATAAGATCAAGAGGCTCACCATGCGCGGGCGATCGACGGCGGTTTTAGGACGGGGACGGGACAAGACGGACCACCAAACCTAGACAAATCTTGACGAAAATGGAGTTTGGAGAAGGAGCTTCGAGAGGAGAAAGCTTAAGTTTGGCTTAGGCATTTCATTGAACACCTCATGTGAATAGGAGGTGTGGTAGAGCACCACAAAGCTCTCCCCTCGCCGGCTAAAAAAACAGGGCGGTGTGGAGTGCTCTACTCGCTGGCGAGGGGGTATATATAGGCATTTCATTGGTCCCGGTTCGTGGTTGGAACCGGGACTAAAGTACCCCCTTTGGTCCCGGATCCAGTCATGAACCGGGACCAATGGTTGTGGGCCAGGAGCGAGGCACGTTGGTCCCGGTTCGTGTCTGGAACCAGGACCAAAGGTTCCAGACGAACCGGGACCAATGCCCCACGTGGCCTGCCCGGCCCCCTGGCCTCACGAACCGGGACTGTTGCCCCAATTGGTCCCGGTTCGTGACTGAACCGGGAATAATGTGCTGGCCCGGCCTGAACCAATGCCCTATTTTCTACTAGTGAAAAATAAAGAACATTTTAGCATTCCCATCTAGCAAAAGATGATACATTGTTTTTACTTATTGTAGGATCGAAGGAAAAGTTTTAAAATATTGCATAGAACTATGATGCAAGTCAGATTTCTCTCAAAACTTTCATGGCTTGGATGTATTTGTGTGTTGCAACGGTTTATGTAATTGATGCTATTTATTTACTTCTGTAAATTAGCAGTGGGTAATATGTGTTGATGCTACATTAGACTTTTTTATCAGATATGAACAATTCGAAAGGTCAAAAGTATTGGTCATGCAACCGGATTATGCTATCGCATGGTCTTCAACCTTTGTATGTTCCTCATACAAATCGTATTGTTCAATTGATCTGATTTTATAGTTTCATGATCTGTACTCATGTCAGTTTTTGTTGTTGTAGATTTCTAAGGTAATTGGATGATGCAGGGGCCAAGTTGTTGATTGCAAGTTGGAGAAGGGGCTACTACAAGATAGTTTTACATTAAGTGTTTTAGAATGCCATTTTCATGGCCAATCTATAGAAAAACATGTGTGTCTTATTTGGATTCCATGTAATGCAACCGAGTCAATTTAATATATGAGAATTTTTTTACCTACTAGATTGCCACTTCTTGCACTATCAGTATTGACCTAATTAATGTTCTGTATAATGTATAAAATACAAGTATCTGGTCATGCTATGTAGCAACATCTCATTTCGAAATTAGTTCGTGTAGTGGAATCGCCGACGTATTTGAATAAAATTAGTTTCTGCAATGCAATCACCAACACATACGAATTGTTGTTAGGTTGTATTTGTATATGCTGCTATCTTGCAAAACGTATTCACATTAATTACCAACGCAATTATATATGTTGCTGTAGACCCTTGCAACGCCGCCAACAGCAACGCAAAGATATCCATTGATGTAGACCTTAGCAACGCTTATACTAACATTAGGCAACACATCGATGCGTTGCTAAATGGGGGTTCCTGTTGTAGTGAAAGTGCATGACAACCTATGCTTCCCTCTGTGAAGGGACCATATTTTACTTTCATGTATTTACTTGTATGCAAAAGTCAATAGTATTCCTTCTGAATTCAACCTCAATTATTGTTTAGTTAAAAAGCATCATGTGGTGGAGAAAGATCCAAGCATATATGGCCATTAAAATTTATTTGATCATGAATTATTATTGTTGACAATTGTCTATATGATAAATAAGTTGGGAGGCAAAACTCTAAGCCCCTATCTTTCTGTGTGTTCGGCGGATGCCATTTGCTCTAAGAATATGCTTTTAGTGTTAGCAATCATGGAAGACTATATGATAGTTGAGTATGTGTAATTTTCTAAATCAAATATCTTACATAGACCCTTCCTAAAAATAAGATGAATTGCAATTTTTTGGTGACTGAAAGCATAGTTTGTTAGTTTTCAAGAAACATTATGGTCTATACTTTAACATGTGAATAACTTGTTACTTCATCATGAGAAGTTTTATGAGACGAGCTACTGTTCATGATATATAATGATGCTAGAAAAGTGTTGGGAACTATCATTTATCAAATTTATGCACTATGCTAGCATTCACACTTCATAAATTATTTCTTTCATCATTTACCTACTCGGGGCGAGCAGGAATTAAGCTTGGGGATGTTGATACATCTCCAACGTATCTATAATTTATGAAGTATTCATGCCATGTTTATAATAATTCTATATGATTTTTGTATGATTTTATTAGAACTAACCCACACTGACGCTATTTTCAGTAGAAATACCATGGTGTCGTTTTTTGTGCAGAAATAAAAGTTCACGGAAAGGGCTGAAAATTTACAGAGAATATTTTTGGAAAATATAAAAAATACTGGAGCAAAAAGATACCGGAGAGGATCCCCGAGGGAGCCACAAGCCACCAGGGCACCCCCTAGGGCGCGTCCCCCTGGCTTGTGGGCCCCTCGGGAGTCCCCTTGATGTCATTTCAAGGCCAAAAATTCCAATAAATAAACAAACCTCCAGAAAGAAACCTATGTAAGAAGTTCCACCACCGCAAGTCTCCGTAGCCACGAAAAACCAAACTTGGCCCTCTCCGGCACCCTGCTGGAGGGGGTCACGATCTCCGGAGGCCATCTTCATCACCCCGGAGGGCCATCATCACCATGGAGGCCAAGGACCAGAGGGAGAACCTCTCCCCACCTAGGGGGGAGGCCATGGATGAGGAAGCACAAGGGGGAGACCCCCTCCCCCTCTCTCTTTGTGGCGCTGGAGTGTCATCGGAGGAACCATCACCACGCTGATCGTCTTCATCAACATCACCGTCCTCATATCTTTTTAGCAGTCCACTCTCCTCAGCTTGCTGTAATCCCCTACCTGAACATGGTGCTTTATGACACATATTATGATCCAATGACGTGTTGCCATCCTATGATTTTTTCAGTAGATTTCTTTTGTCTTATGGGTTGATTGATGATATAGATTGATTTGGGTTGTATGTTTATTTTGGTGCTGTCCTATGGTGCCTTCCGTGCCACACACACGTGAAGGATTTCCGCTGTACGCTGTTGCAATACATTCATGATTCTCTTATAGTGGGTAGCTTGAGTGAAAGAAGCATAACCCTGAGTAAGGGGGTTGTTGTGTATGGGATAAAGGGAACTTGATGCTTTAATGCTATGGTTGAGTTTTACCTTAATGATCTTTAGTAGTTACAAATGCTTGATAGAGTTCCAATCATAAGTGCATCTAATCCAAGTAGTGAAAGTATTTCAGCTTATGCCTCTCCCTCATATAAAATTGCAATAATGATTTCCGATCTTGTTAACAATTGCCTAGAACAATTCCACACACTGACCAATCATTATTCCACACTCGCTATTTGTAATATATTGCAATATATTCTAACTTTATGTTAACAACAACTATTTTTATATTTCACTTCTCCAATATCATGCAAAGCTATTCTCTTCATACCCACAACATAGTTTTATTTCTCGTTTCTAGTTGGAAGCAAACGTTCGGTGTACGTTGAGTCGTATCAATGGCAGATAGGACTTGAGAGAATATTGATCTTACCTTTAGCTCCTTGTGGGTTCGACACTCCATACTTATCACTTCCACCTTTGGAAATTCCTACAATGATTCCTTGCACTTGGGGATTATCATCTGCCCTCTAGGATTAGAGGTGTAGAAGATACATGCATGCCCTACTGACTGTAACCTCTACCACGGTGAGTACGAGAATTTGAATGCATGCCCAGTATGCAGTGCATTGCGATATAAGATCGATCGCGATGACCCTGGTGATGATGTTGAGGGTGAGCGCCCCAGGAAGAGGATTCTTGCCAAGGTAATGTGTTCTGCTCCTATAATACCATGGTTGAAATGTTTTTTCCAAAACAGAGAGCATGCCAAGTCATTTGCGATGGCACAAAGAAGACCGTAAGAAAGACGGGAAATTGATGGTACCCGTTGATGGGTCGAAGTGGAGAAAAATCGAGAGAGAGTGGCCGGAATTTGCAGGTGACTCAAGGAACTTATGGTTCAATTTAAGTGTATATGGCATTAATCCATTTGGGGAGAAGAGCGACAAGCATAGCACATGGCATGTGACTCCGTGTATCTATAACCTTCCTCCTTGGTTGTGCATGAAGTGTAAGTTCATTATGATGCCAGTGCTCATCCAAGGCCCTAAGCAACCCGACAATGACATTGATGTGTACCTAAGGCCATTAGTTGATGAACTTTTACAGCTATGGAATCAAAAAGGTGTACTTGTGTGGGATGAGCACAAATAGCAGGAATTTGACCTCCGAGCGTCACTATTTGTAACCATCAATGATTGGCCTGTTCTTAGTAACCTTTCAGGATAGACAAACGAGGGATGCCATGCATGCACGCATTGTTTAGATGAGACTCCAAGTATATATTTGGACAAATGCTACCTGGGACATTGCTACCTCTTGAGCATGCGTTGGTTTTCCCTTGAAAAGGAAATGGTTATGCAGCAAAGTAGATAAGTATTTCCCTTAGTTTTGGAGAACCAAGGTATCAATCCAGTAGGAGGAACAAGCAAGTCACCAATGGATGCACCTACACAAATAATCAAACTCTTGCACCCAATGCTATAAACGGGTTGTCAATCCCTTCATGGTTATTTGCAAGGATTAGATCCGATAGAGATAGATGTAATGAGTGCCAAAATTAAAGGTAAATAAATTGCAGCAAGTATAGATCTGAAAATATATGATGGAAAATGGATCTGGGGGCCATAGGTTTCACTAGAGGATTCTCTCTTGAAGGCAAATGTCATGGTGGGTAAACAAATAACCGTCAAGCAATTGATAGAAAAGCGAATAATCATCTAGTTATCCAAGGCAATGATCATGCATTTAGGCATCACGTCTGTTTCAAGTAGACTGAAATGATTCTGCATCTACTACTATTACTCCACACATCGATCGACTCCTACCTGCATCTAGAGTATTAAGTTCATGAAGAACAGAGTAACACATTAAGAAACATGACATGAAGAGGGATAAACTCAAGCAATATGATGAAAACCCCATCTTGTTACTCTTGATGGCAACAATACAATACATGCCTCGCTACCCCTACTATGTCATTGGGTGAGGACACCGCAAGATTGAACCCAAAACCAAGAACTTCTCCCATTGCAAGAATTACCAATCTAGTTGGCCAAACCAAACAAATAACACCAAGAGAGTTGCAAGGATATGTAATCATGAAATTAAGAATTCATAGGAGACTCAAATAAGATTCATGGATAATCTGAACATAAACTCACAATTCATCGGATGTTGACAAACACACCACGAAAGAGGATTACATCAGATAGATCTCCATGAAGATCATGAAAAACATGGTATTGAAGATCAAAGGGAGAGAAGAAGCCATCTAGCTACTAGCTATGGATCCATAGGTCTGTGATGGACTACTCACGCATCATCGGAGGGGCAATGGAGTTGATGTAGATGCCCTACGTGATCGAAACCCCCTCCGGCAGATTACAGGAAAAGGCTCCAAGATTGGATCTCTTGGGAACGGAGGCTTCCAGTGGCGGAAAAGTATTTGCGTGGCTATTTTCGATGTTCGGATAATATTTGGGTATTTATAGGCCAGAGAATAGGGTTAGGAGACCTTCCAGGGATCGACAAGCCTGCTAGGCGTGGCCAGGTGGACGCACCTAGCAGGCTTGTGGCACCCTGACACCTCCCCTAACGTGCACTCCAATCTTGATCGACTTGTTTCCTTCCAGAAAAATTCCTTCCGAAGGTTTTATTCCATTTGGACTCTGTTTAATATTCCATATATGCAAAACTCAAAAACAAGGAAAAACAGAAACTAGCACTTGGCTCTAGATTAATAGGTTAGTCCCAAAAATAATATAAAATAGCATATTAATGCATATAAAACATCCAAAACAGATAATATAATAGCATGCCATCATCAAAAATTATAGATACGTTGGAGATGTATCAGCATCCCCAAGCTTAATTCCTGCTCGTCCTCGAGTAGGTGAATGATAAAAACTGAATTTTTGATGTGGAGTGCTACCTAACATATTTATACAAGTAATACTCTTTATTGTGGCATGAATATTTAGATCCATAAGACTCAAAACCAAAAAATAAATATCGATATAGAAACAATAAAATTTCTAGCATACTAGCAAAGCAATTGTATCTCTTCAAAATATACTGGCAAAAGAAAGTTATCCCAACAATATCATATAGTTTGGCTATGCTCCATCTTCCCCACACAAAATATTTACATCATGCACAACCCCGATGAAAATTCAAGCAATTGTTTTTAGACCTTTATTTTCTCAAACTTGTTCAACTCTCACGCAATACATGAGCGCGAGCCATGGATATAGCACTATAGGTGGAATAGAATATGGTGGAGGTTGTCAAGGAAAAGGGGGATGATACTCTCATATCAACTAAGCGTATCAACAGGCTATGGAGATGCTCATCAATACATATCAATGTGAGTGAGTTGGGATTGCCATGCAACGGATGCACTAGAGCAATAAGTGTATGAAAGCTCAAAAAGAAACTAAGTGGACGTGCATCATGAAGAAAAATATTCCACTAGCTATATGAAAGTGACAAAATAGGAGACTCTCAATCATGAAGATCATGGTTCTACTTTGAAGCACAAGTGTGACAAAAGGTAGTAGCAATGTCCCTTCTCTCTTTTCTCTCACTTTTATGGGGCATCCAAGGCCTCTTTTATTAATATTGTTTATTTGGTCTTCGCTGGCCTCTTTTATTTTTCATAAAGTCCGGACTCTCATACCTACTAGTAAGGGAATCATAGCTTCCATCATCCTTTCCTCACATGGGACATGCTCTATAATGAAAATCATCACACTTTTATTTACTTACAACTCAAAAGGAAAATTACAAATCGATACCTATGACAAAATATGACTCTATATGCAATATGGAAGTGATGATGTGCATGTAATAAAAGGAAACGGTGGAAGCTGCATGGCAATATATCTCGGAATGGCTATGGAAATGCCATAATAGGTAGGTATGGTGGATGTCTTGAGGAAAGATATATTATAGCTATTTTGAGGAAGGTATATGGTGGCTGTTTTGAGGAAGGTGTTTTTTGCACCGGCGAAAGTTGTGTGGTACTAGAAAGGCTAGCAAAAGTAGAAGGGTGAGAGTGCGTATAATCCATGGACTCAACATTATTCATAAACAAATCACATACTTATTTCAAAAGTCTATTATTCATTGAAGAAAAGAATTAAACGCATGATCCTAGGGGGGAGGTTGGTAGGAGTTAACCATCGCGCTCCCTCGACCCTCACACAAAGGTCGACAATCTATAAACAGGTCATGCTCTTCATGCTACGGGAATCACAAACCTTTACACAAGTATTTTTACCAAATCACAATTTACTTCCTAACATGTCTCTTAACATTACTATCATTATATGTCAAAACTTTATGCAAGGAATCAAACTTCTCATAAATACTCAATGCACTTAATATGCAAGTTTTTATTATATCCCTTTGGATGCCTATCATATTAGAACTAAATTCATAACCTAGACCAATTACCATGCTGTTTTCAGAAAATCTCAAAATAATATAAGTGAGGTACGAGAGTTCAAGTATTTCTATAAAACGAAAACACCACCGTGCTCTAAAAGATATAAGTGAACCATATAGAGCAAAATTGCCCAACTCAAAAGATATAAGTGAAGCACATAGAGTATTCTAATAAATTCATGATTTAGAGTGTCTCTATCAAAAGATGTGTGAAGCAAGGATCACTATGGCAAACTAACAAGCAAAGACTCGTATCATACAAGACGCTCCAAGCAAAACACATATCATGTGGTGAATAAAAATATAGCCTCAAGTCAGTTTACCGATGGATTGAAGACGAAAGAGGGGATGCCTTGTGGGGCATCCCCAAGCTTAGGTTCTTTTTCATCCTTGAATATGACCTGGGGTTCCTTGAGCATCCCCAATCTTAGGATCTTGCCACTCCTTATTCCATATTCCATCCAATCTTTACCCAAAAATTGAAAACTTCACAACTGAAAACATAACAGAAAACTCGTGGGATCCGCTAGTATAAGAAAATAAATCACCACTTTAGGTACTATTGTGTACTCATTCTTTGTTTATACTGGTGTTATACCTACTGTAATATAACTTCTCCATGGCTCATACCACATGATACAACCCGTAGATTCATCAAACCAGGCAAACAACTCAAAAAAACAGAATCTGTCAAAAACAGAATAGTTTGTACCAATCTGGAAACTTAGTATAATTCTGTAACTCAAAACATTTTGAAAAATTAGGAAAGACTGGGAAATATATATATCAATTTTGTGTAAAATTTTAAGATCAATTCGACCCTCTTAAAAAAATTGAAAATTCCTGGACTGAGCGCAAAAGTTGCTGTTTTTCAGCAAGATTAAATCAACAACTACCATAGATCACCCTAAAGGTTTTACTTGGCTCAGACAGTAATTAAAACACCAAAACACAATTACTACAGAAGTAATAATTTGGGAAATACTCAAAAACAGAAGCAAAAAGAAAACATAAAAATAAAATTGGGTTGCCTCCCAACAAGCTCTATTGTTTAACGCCCCTAGCTAGGCAAAATGAAATATATCTAGGTATTGTCATCTTTGGTATGCAACTGCTCAATTGCGCACTTATAAGCCCTAGGAAGCCCGTTGTTCTTATCAATGATAATACTCCTAGGTAAAAAGTCAAGAGATTCAATGGTGGCAATTGGTTCCTTAATGATATTGAGAAAGTTGGGGTGAATACTTATTGTCTTAAGATCTTCATCCTTACTAGAAGATTCACCCTTATTTTTAGGAACATAAACAAACTTGGTACACTTAGGAGGCGAAGGAGTTGGAGTGGTTTGTACTAAAGCAAAAGTTATTTGCAAGGATTAGATCCGATAGAGATAGATGTAACGAGTGCGGATAGTAAAAGGTAAACAAATTGCAGCAAGTATAGATTTGAAAATATATGATGGAAAATAGACCCGGGGCCATTGGTTTCACTAGAGGCTTCTCTCTTGAAGGCAAATATCATGGTGGGTAAACAAATTACTGTCAAGAAATTGATAGAAAAGCGAATAATCATGTAGTTATCCAAGGCAATGATCATGCATATAGGCATCACGTCCGTGCCAAGTAGACCAAAACGATTCTGCATCTACTACTATTACTCCACACATCGACCGACTCCTGCCTGCATCTAGAGTATTAAGTTCATGAAGTACAGAGTGACGCATTAAGAAATATGACATGATGTAGAGGGATAAACTCAAGAATTATGATGAAAACCCCCTCTTGATACCCTTGATGGCAACAATACAATAAGTGCCTCGCTACCCCTACTATGTCACTGGGTGAGGACACCGCAAGATTGAACCCAAAACTAAGCACTTCTCCCATTACAAGAATTACTAATATAGTTGGCCCAACAAAAGAAATAACTCCAAGAGAGTTGCAAGGATATGCAATCATGCAATTAAGAATTCAGAGGATATTCAAATAAGATTCATGGATAATCTGAACATAAACTCACAATTCATCGGATGTTGAAAAACACACCACAAAAGAGGATTACATCGGATAGGTTTCCATGAAGATCATGAACAACATGGTATTGAAGATCAAAGGGAGAGAACAAGTCATCTAGCTACTATCTATGGATCCGTAGGTGTGTGGCGGACTACTTACCCATCATCGCAGGGGCAATGGAGTTGATGTAGATGCCCTTCGTGATCAAAACCCCCTCCAGTAGATTACCGGAAAAGGCTCCAAGATTGGATCTCTCAGGAACGGAGGCTTCCAACCGTGGAAAAGTATTTGCGTGGCACTTTTCGATGTTGGGGGAATATTTGGGTATTTATAGGCCATAGAATAGGGTTAGGAGACCTGCGAGGGAGCGACAAGCGTGCTAGGCGCGGCTAGAGGGGGCGCGCCTAGCAGGCTTGTGGCGCCCTGGCACCTCCCCGGACGTGCACTCCAAGTTTGTATGACTTGTTTCCTGTCGAAGGTTTTATTCCGTTTGGACTCCGTTTAATATTCCATATCTGCAAAACTCAAAAAACAAGGAAAAAACAGAAATTGGCACTTGGCTCTAGATTAATAGGTTAATTCCAAAAATAATATAAAATATCATATTAATGCATATAAAATATCCAAAACATATAATATAATAGCATGTCATCAACAAAAAATATAGATACATTAGAAACATATCAGACATCGCCGTTTTTCCGGACCAAGCATGCCTTCAGAATGAAAGGCAAGCATTTCAAAGGTGAGGCAGATCATCGAAAGAAGCCCGTCCTCCGTACTGGTGATGCCATAATTGATATGGTCAAGGATTTACAAGTAATATTTGGAAAGGGTCCTGGCAGACAATATGTTCCGACTGCCGCTAAGGGACGCGCACCCATGTGCAAGAAAAAAAATTGTATTTTGGGAGATAGAATATTGGAAAGTCCTATAGGTCCGCGTTGCAATCGACATGATGCACGTGACGAAGAATCTTTGCGTGAACCTTCTAGGCTTCCTGGGCATGTTTGAGAAGACAAAAGATACTCCGGAGGCACGGGAGGACCAACAACGTGTGCACGAAAATGATGACATGCATCCAAATGAGTATCAAGGTCTTGCCAGTTACGCTCTTACCAAAGCTGAGAAGGAAATAGTTTTTAATGCCTGCTCAGGATGAAGGTCCCGTCTGACTTATCGTCGAATATAAAGGGAATAATAAATATGGGAGAGAAAAAAATTCCAACCTAAAGTCTCATGATTGCCATGTGATCATGACGCAATTCCTTCCGGTTGCATTGAGGGGGCTTCTACCAAAAAATGTCCGATTAGCCGTTGTGATGGTATGTTCATTCCTCAATGCAATTTCTCAAAAGGTAATCGATCTAGAAATCCTTCCAAGCTTACAGAATGATTTGGTACAATGTCTTGTCAGTTTCGAGTTGGTGTTCCCACCATCCTTCTTCAATATTATGGTGCACGTCCTAGTTCACCTAGTCGAAGAGACTGCCATTCTGGGTCCTGTATTTCTACACAATATTTTCCCCTTTGAGAGGCTGATGGGAGTCTTAAAGAAATATGTTTGTAACTGTGCTAGGCCAGAAGGAAGCATCTCCAAGGGCCATGAAACAGAGGAGGTTATTGAGTTTTGTGTTGACTTTATTCCCGACTTTAAGCTGATTGGTGTTTCTCAATCACGGTATGAGGGGAGACTGCGTAGAAAAGGCACGCTTGGACAAAAATCAATAATACGTAGGGACGGGCATTCTTGGGCCCAAGCACACTATGCAGTTCTACAAAATTCTACCTTGATGACCCCGTATATTGAGAAACACATGGATATTATACGCTCCAAGAACCCGAAGCAGTCTGACCCCTGGATTAGACGTACACACATTGAGGCTTTCGGCGGTTCGTTGCGGACAAATCTCATGAATGATGACAATGTTGAAGATGACCTGTACTTGTTGGGCAAAAGTCCATCTTCGACTATATTGACTTTCCAAGGGTACGGGATAAATGGAAATACATTTTACATGATCGCCCAAGATAAAAAGACCACCAGCCAAATCAGTGGTGTCTGCATTGATGATGCGGCAAACACCAAGGAAAAGGACACATATTATGGTTATATAGAGGAGATATGGGAACTTGACTTTGGATGTGATTTAATTTGAAGGTCCCTTTGTTCCGGTGCAAATGGGTCAATCTGAATCGAGGAGGGGTAATGCTAGACCCGCAGTACAGAATGACAACAGTGTATCTCAACAATCTTGGGTACACAGAGGAACCATTCGTCCTAGGCAATGATGTGGCAAAAGTTTTCTATGTGGAGGACATGTCTAACAAACCGAGAAAAAGAAAAGATAAGAAAGCGGACACATCATACGATGAGCCAAAGCACCACATATATAGTTCTTTCTCGGAAAAGAAACATCATGGGAGTGGAGGACATGACAGACATGTTAAAATATTATGAAAAGTTTGATGAAATTGCTCCCTTCATAGTGAAGACTGACCCAACCATCATGTTAAATGATGAAGATTGTCCATGGTTACGGCGCAATAATCAAGGGACACATGTGAAGAAAAAGTTTTATACCCCAAGATCCCACTCTAGGATGTGATTGCCTTTACCATCATCACTTTTCTTCTCTACTGATTAGGCAGGATGGTACAGTTTTGTACACGAAGTGAATCCAGATTTTCTTGTAACCCTCTCAACTTTTTAGCACGTGCTATGTGGGTGAAATGATGATACCATGCCAAGTTTCAACCTTTTCAGAGTTCATTTGTAGTGCTTTTTAAATTCAGGGTCATTTACATAAAAAAAATCATTAAATGCATGAAATATAGCAAATGAAGTTAGAAAAGGGTTCAAATTTGAAGTTCTAGCTTAGAATGTTGCATATTGAATGCACAAAAAGTCTGGAGTTGTAATAAGTTAAAAAAATCAAATGCCTTTGTAACAGATGAGTTTTCGTCCGAAACCCTCATACTTCGAAGTAGATGGTCCAGTTTGTACACGAAGTGCATCCAGTTTTTTCCGTAAGCCTCTCAACTTTTTAGCACTTCCTATGTGGGTGAAATGATGATACCATGCCAAGTTTCGACCATTTCAGAGTTCATTTGTAGTGCTTTTTAATTTCAGGGTCATTTTGCTCAAAACAAATCATTAATTGGATGAAAAATAGCAAATAAAGTTAGAAAGTGTTGAAATTCGAGGATGTGTATTAGAATGGTGAATATTGAATGCACAAAAAGTCTCATGTTGACATAAGTTAAAAAATGAAATGCCTTTGTAAGATATGAGTTTTCGTCTCAAACCCTCACACTTCGAAGTAGATGGTCCAGTTTGTACACGAAGTACATCCAGTTTTTGCCGTAAGCCTCTCAACTTTTTAGCACATGATATGTGGGTGAAATGATGATACCACGCCAAGTTTCAACCTTTTTCAGAGTTCATTTGTAGTGCTTGTTAATTCCATGGTCATTTAGCTCAAAAACATAATTAAATCTTGAAAAATAGCAAATGATGTTAGAAATGGTTGAAATTGGAAGATGTGGCTTAGAATGGTGCATGTTGAATGCCTAAAAAGTATAGAGTCTAAATAAGTTAAAAAAATGAAATGCCTTTGTAACCGATGAGTTTTCGTCTGAAACCCTCATACTTCGAAGTAGATGGTCCAGTTTGTATATGAAGTGCATCCGGTTTTTGCCGTAAGCCTCTCAACTTTTTAGCACTTGCTATGCGGGTGTAATGATGATACCATATCAAGTTTCAACCTTTTCAAAGTTTATTTGTAGTGCTTTTCAATTTCAGGGTCATTTACCTCAAAACAAATCATTAAATGAATGAAAAATAGCAAATAAAGTTAGAAAGGGTTGAAATTTGAGGATGTGGCTTAGAATGGTGCATATTGAATGCACAAAAAGTCTCGAGTTGAAATACGTGAAAAAATTGAAATGCCTTTGTAAGAGATGAGTTTTCGTTCGAAACCCTCATACTTCGATGTAGATGGTCCAGCTTGTACACGAAGTGCATCCAGTTTTTGTCATAAGCCTCTCAACTTTTTATCACTTGCTCTGTGGATGAAATAATGATAGCATGCGAAGTTTCAACCTTTTTAGAGTTCATTTGTAGTGCTCTTTAATTTCAGGGTCATTTAGCTCAATTTTTTTATTAAATGCATGAAAAATAGCAAATGAAGTTAGAAAGGGATGAAATTTTAAGATGTGGCTTAGAATGGTGCATATTGAATGCACAAAACTTTTGGAGTTGAAATAAGTAAAAAAATGAAATTCCTTTGTAACAGAAGAGTTTTCGTCCGAAACCCTCATACTTCGAAGTAGATCGTCCAGTTTGTAAACGAAGTGCATCCAGTTTTTGTCGTAATCCTCTCAATATTTTAGAAGTTTCTATGTGGGTGAAATGATGATACCATGCCAAGTTTGCACCTTTTTAGAGTTCATTTGTAGTGCTTTTTAATTTCAGGGTCATTTAGCTCAAAACAAATCATTAAATGGATGAAAAATAGCAAATGAAGTTAGAAAGGGTAGAAATTTCAATTTGTGGTTTAGAATGGTGCATATTGAATGCACACCAACTCTAGAGTTGAAATAAGTTCAAATAGATGAAATGCCTTTGTAACGGATCAAGGTATAAAACTAAAAGAGTTAAACAGAATCTGGTTTCAAATAGACGAAACCCATTTATAATATCCTAAATATTCCCAAATTGAATATGCTTACAAAACATACTAATATTAAAAAACAGGAAAAACAATCACTCAAAAATCTATTTTTAAACTAAAGTTATTCACTAACTAGTGATTCACACAAATTTGAAAACATTTCAAATTTAAACTATTTAAATTTGAAAACTATTGCACTAATAGAGAGTTTATATATTTTTGACCTAAATCAAAAAGGTTAATTTAAAAACTATAAATAATCTAATAGCGATTCCAAATGTAAAAATAGAACTTTGCTATTTAGAAAAACAAAACAAAAAAGAAAATAGACCTTTAGTCCCGGTTGGTGGCTCCAACCGGGACTAAATGTCCCTTCCCGCGTAGGAGCCGAAAAGGGGGTCTTTAGTCCCGGTTGGTGGCTCCAACTAGGACTAAAGGGGGTCTTTGGTCCTGGTTGGAGCCACCAACCGGGACTAAAGGTCCCTCTATATAAATGGGACTTAGCCATTTTCTTCCTCATTCTCCCTCCGAGCCCCGTCGATCGTTGCCGCCCACGCCTCCACCCCGAGCCTGTCTTTGCCAGTGAGCTCGTGCTCCTTCCTCGTGCCCCCTCCTCCGCGGCCACCGCGGCCGCGTGCGTCAGTGTCGCTGGCCTACCCCCTCGCCCGCGTTTTAGTTTTTTATATTTATATTTAGTTTTTTTAATTAGCTGTTCTAGTTTGTTTTATTAGTTGTTTTAGTTTGTTTTATTAATTTTATGTTTTAGTTTTAATTTTTTTAGTTGTTTTAGTTGTTGAGTCCCGAGTGCCGAGTTGCCGAACCCCGAGGAGTCCCCTACGATCGCCGGTGAGGAGTCCCCGACGATCTCTTAAGTAGAAATCATCTTTATTAAATGCAATCATATTTATTAAAGTTTATTAAATAGTTGTAGAATTTCTTCTCGATGTCGACGATGCCCGGTCCGCATCCTTGTCGTCGACTTGGCGCCGGCGACCACCTACTTGAGAGGCGATAGCATGTTTGGGACTGGGCTCCGCGGGGCTGGCACTTGGAGGTGCTACATTCCTGGGCGCGCAGCTTGATGAGGATTCAGGCTCCCGTTGTCGACCCAGAGATTCTTTGGTGGCGGTCGCATGGACCACTACCGGTGCGGAGGGAGCCGACCCCCACAGAGGTGGTACGTCACCGTGTCACGGAGGAGGACGAGCATGTGTGAAGCTACATGGATGCGTTGGACACCATGTTCTATAATACTTGGCAGGTTCATCAGGGATCACACCCGAGCCATGATCCTGTCATGGTTCCTTCTATTTGAGTGTCCACAGCCTGCGCCGCAAGACATCAACTGGATCTGTATTAGTTATATTATATAATAATATTTGAGATGTATTAGTGATATTTTATAATAATATTTGAGATGTATTAGTGATACTATTCAATGATGTATTAGTTATATTATATGATCATATTGTTGCATTTCCTTGTATTGATTTGCATATCTCTGGTTCTGCTTATTGAATGCGTTCTAATTGTTTTATAGTTGTTCTAGATTAGTTAAGCTATGTACGGTAGAGAAAGAGATCGTGATCAAGAGAATGCCATGTATGACCTGATATGCTCTGGAAACGAAGAGAATGAAGTAGATGATGGCTCACAATACCTTAACCCATCAGGTGAGGGAATTGAGGAAGAACAACCAAGAGACGAAGGCGAACGGGCTGACAATGATGGCAAGGAAATTTTTGTCCATTTAACACAGTTCTGCAAGGTATTAATTTTCCCTCTGGTGATCATCAGATGTATTGATTCATTTTTATATATTAACGAATCTTTCTTCTTTTAGCACTCCGGATGGAGCAAATCTTCTACAAGGGTTAAACGTGGCTCGGAAAAAAGTTGAAAGAAGGCGTAAAGTACAACATCGATCAAATCAGAGCAGGTGGCGAACCGATTGCTCCTAAACAAAATGCGAACAAATTTATACGTCAATGTGGAGTTATCATTAGGGACCAAATCCCACTCACCGTTAAAGAATGGAATGAGCCAAAATATCCCAGAGTTTCTTCTGTCAGCGAAAGAGCATAAAATCTGCTTTGGGAGGCGCTCATGAAACATTTCACCCTACGAGTGGGTCTCACAGATTTCCAACGGGAGAAAGTCAAGAAGTGCGCTCTTTAGAAGATGGCCACACAGTTCCAGTCTTGGAAGAAAATATTATGGAACAATTATGTGAAAGACGGAGAGAAGACTTCAGAATTCAAAGGAGAAGATGTGAAGTTAGCAGATGACTAGGACGTATTTGTGCAGTTCAAGGAATCAGAAGCAGCTAAGGAACAGTCGAGAATAAGAAGATAAATGCCGACAAAAAAATGTGGCACCATCGTCTGGGGCCAGGTTGCTACAAGTCTGGGGTGCCTAAGTGGGATGAATCCGCGAGAAACATGAAGGCTACAGGGGTCACTCCATGCACCCAGACTTGGCCCGAGAGGTGCAGGACTTGGTTTTATGCACATGGTGGAAATTGGACCCAAATACAAGGGAGGTTCTTGAATAGGCAAGCCTTAAAGAAGCCACGGAGGAGTTACTTAAAGCAATAGAAGAAGCTCGAATGGGTCTGTACCAGCCCGAGAGAGAGAACGATGAGCATGAGCCAAAGGCATGGTTTCGTGGCTTCTGGGGTTTGCAGATTGGAATGACGGTTACACAAGCCGTGACAGAAATAAGAAGCATGAAGTAGATCGGATTCAGGACTTCGAACGCAGATATAACATGCAGCAAGAGCAAATCAAGATACTTAGCCAGCAAGGCGCGTCGTAGTAGTAGCAGCAACCACATCCAGCATTGGATGGTACCATTCCATCATCTGTGCTGAAAAGCAGCATGGGTTCCACAGGGGTCCCGGTCGATGATGCATGTATAGCTTGCTACCCCGTGGATGATATCCTAGAGTCGACACCTTGCACTAGAAGAAAACAGACCTTTCGTCCCGAGCATTAGTCCCGGTCTGGTCACGAGCCGGTACAAAAGAGGGTATTAGTCCCGGTTCGTGCCGGCCCAGCAGGGCGACCTTTAGTACCGGATCGTGAGGGATCTTTAGTACCGGTTCGTGTCACGAGCCGGTACTAAAGGAGCCTGGCAGGCTTTTGGCCAGACTTGGGCCCCGCGTGCACCTTTAGTACCGGCTGGTGACACCAGCCGGTACTAAAGGGCAGCAGCTATCAAATGTTTAGTCCCACCTCGGTAGTCGAGGCGAAACCGCACCTGTTTATAAGCCCCGATGCGCTTGACCTGTCGAGCTCCGCTCATAGTGAAAATAGATGTCCTTAGACATGAAATTCCATCTAAATTCAAAATGTTAGTTAGGTGCCTAACTAACACCTAACTAACACTTTGAATTTGGGTTGAATTTCAGTGTAAGTGCATCTATTTTCACTTTTGCTATTTTTTATGTTATTTCTTTACTATTTTTCCTGCTATTTAATATTACTTCGTTTTAACATTATATTCAGTGAAATTATGATGTCATGCCAAGTCACAACCTTTTCAGAGTTCATTTGTACTGCTTTTCAAATTCATGGTCATTTAGCTCAAAATAAATCATTAAATGCCTGAAAAATATGAAATGAAGTTAGAAAGGGTTGAAAATAGATGATGTGCCTTTGAATGGTTCATATTGAACACACAAAAAGTATGGAGTTAAAATAAGTTATTAACAATGAAATCCCTATGTAATAGAAGAGTTTTCGTTCGAAACCCTCATACTTCTTATGAGATTGTCCAATTTGTACACGAAGTGCATCCAGTTTTTGCCGTAACCCTCTCAACTCTCTAGAAGTTTCTATGTGGGTGAAAGTATGATGTCATGCCAAGTTACAACCTTTTCAGAGTTCATTTGTACTGCTTTTCAAATTCAGGGTCATTTAGCTCAAAATAAATCATTAAATGCCTAAAAAATATGAAATGAAGTCAGAAAGGGTTGAAAATTGATGATGTGCCTTTCAATGGTGCATATTGAACACACAAAAATTATGGAGTTAAAATAAGTTATTAAAAATGAAATCCCTTTGTAATAGATGAGTTTTCGTCCGAAACCGTCATACTTATGAGATTGTCTAATTTGTACATGAAGTGCATCCAGTTTTTGCCGTAACCCTCTCAACTCTCTAGAAGTTTCTATGTGGGTGAAATTATGATGTCATGCCAAGTTACAACCTTTTGAGAGTTCATTTGTACTGCTTTTCAAATTCAGGGCCATTTAGCTCAAAATAAATCATTAAATGCCTCAAAAATATCAAATGAAGTCAGAAAGGGTTGAAAATTGATGATGTGCCTTTGAATGGTGCATATTGAACACGCAAAAAGTATGGAGTAAAAATAAGTTATTAAAAATGAAATCCCTTTGTAATAGATGAGTTTTCGTCCGGAACCCTCATACTTCTTATGAGATTGTCCAATTTGTACACGAAGTGCATCCAGTTTTTGCCGTAACCCTCTCAACTCTCTAGAAGTTGCTATGTGGGTGAAATTATGATGTCATGCCAAGTTACAACCTTTCTAGAGTTCATGTGTACTGCTTTTCAAATTCAGGGTCATTTAGCTCAAAATAAATCATTAAATGCCTGAAAAACATCAAATGAAGTCAGAAAGGGTTGAAAATTGATGATGTGCCTTTGAATGGTGCATATTGAACACGCAAAAAGTATGGAGTTAAAATAAGTTACTAAAAATGAAATCTCTTTGTAATAGATGAGTTTTCGTCCGGAACCCTCATACTTCTTATGAGATGGTCCAATTTGTACACGAAGTGCATCCAGTTTTTGTCGTAACCCTCTCAAATCTCTAGAAGTTGCTATGTGGGTGAAATTATGATGTCATTAAAATAAGTATGGAGTTAAAATAAGTTAAATAAGTTAAAATGGTGCATATTGAACACACAAAAAGTATGGAGTTAAAATAAGTTATTAAAAATTCTAAAAGGAAAAAAAGTTATGCTCAAACTTCAGTTTTTTTGAATTTTGGTCAAATCTGGTCAAACTATGGTCAAACTACTTATTCAAGAAATATTAGTGTGTTACTTAATAATGAGGGGTGATTATGGTCAAACTATGGTCATGCTCAAGTTCAACTTCTAAGGGTTAATAGGATTGACAACTTACTATTGTTAGGAAAACAACAAGTGCAGACTTGACAACAAGGGGGAATAGAACTCAAAAGTTAAGCGTACTTAGGCTGGAGTAGTGAGAGGATGGGTGACCGGTCGAGAAGTTAGACGATTTGGAATGATGAGGGGTGATTAGAGATTAGAAATCAAATTGAGCAGTGATGAGGGGTAGTTAAAGATTAAATTCAAATAATTCAGAAATTTGAAAATCGAACAAAAAAATTTCCAAAAAATATAAAAAAAAGAACAAATTTCTTTAGTACCGGTTGGTATCCCCAACCGGTACTAAAGGTCTTCCACCACCAGTCCACGCAGGCAGCTACGTGGAGGGCCTTTAGTACCGGTCCGTGCTCCAACCGGTACTAAAGGTCTGAACCTTTAGTCCCGACCAGTTAGTACCGGTTGGGGAACCGGTACTAAAGGTCCATCCAGCCCGGGACTATAGGCCTGTTCTGCACTAGTGTTGTGAGCTACACATGAAACTCAAGAACATATCCATGAAGGTGGCGCACGACTTTGCTTTACTGAATGCACCTAAAGCACTCCTCCACGGCAATCCAATTCCACCTGGCTATGCTCGTGTCAGGGTGGATGAAGTTCTGTCGGGATGTGATACACTAGATCTTGATCACCCTAGAGGTCAAGGGGAGCAGACACTTGGAGAAGCCATACGTGGTATCATTGTGTGGAAAAAGAATTGCATCGTGTTTCCAAACTCGGTGCCAAGGCCATCGACTCCTCCTCCAAGTCCGTTGCGCCAGTAGTCTCCAACCCACCCCGAGACGGAGCATGTGGTGAGTCTGCCATATCGATCTATGTCGCTCCAGCTGAATCCATCCCACCCCTAGACAGAGACTAGCACGAGTCTGCGATATCAATATCTGCCGAGTCCAAAGCGGAGGAGAGCACCAAAGAAGAAACCCGAGCCTCCTGTCAAAAAGAAGTTAGCTTACAAGAAGACTGACGAGGAAACCGATGAACAAGTGGGTATCGAATTGTAGGCCAATTTTGGACCGAAACCGCCCCCGCCGCCAAAGGAGAAAGTACCTAACAAAGTCATACAACACTTTATGGATGCAGCTAAACCGGCGAAGAAAAGGACGGTATCAGAGTATGAACGTTGTATTACCAAGTCCTATCATTCCCAAAAACGACAAAAGTCGAGCGGTAGTAGTAAATGCGGGAAAACTATTCCCCAGCTTGGAGAACAGGAGGTCCAATCGATCACCCCGCTCAAGGTGAGTACCAATAAGGTGGTAAAAACCGACGCTGATAGAGAGAATGCTAGATTGTTCGGTATCACCGTCGAACAACTCCTAGAGATCGAGCAATTTCCACCGATGGATCCGAAGGAACTAGCATATAAATTTTTGCCCAGGAACCCTCTGGTCAGTCCTGATGAGGAGAAGCTTCTAACAACACAGATGTACAAGTCGCTTGAATGGTACCTGAAGGAATTAAAGCTCGGGCGACAGAGCCTCATGGTGAAAGTCAAGAAAGAGCATTACATCCATTGAAAATATTTGTGGATTGAAAATGAAGAACTTTTTCAGTTATTCAATTAAGTCGCACTTGAGAAATCTATCGTAAGTTGCTATTGTGTGTAAGTGATTTATTTTTGTAATTTATGTCTCTAGCACAGCTCGTTCATTACCTGTAATTATACTCACTATATTCTTTTGTGTGGTATTATGCAGAATGAATATTTTTGAATAGAAAAGAGATGGAGTCTATGGCATTGGGTTCATTGGCCCAAATACCGTTAATGAAGAAGTGTTAAGAACCGACCATAAAGACACAGAGAAAATGCTTCTAATGTTTTTGATGGCCCTAAATACCAAACCAGAAATAATTTTACCTTGGAACTTCCGGTGAGTGTTACTGTCTTGTACTACAAAATCTATTTTTGCTTAGTGTAGTAGATGAGTTATGCATGCCCGCTTATACAAATTTTGTGCATAGCTTCCACTGGATCCTGCTAATCATTAGAGTTGACGATGGAACTGTTGAAGTACTGGAATCGCTAAGTAAAGACCCTGAACAATACATAAGATTGCATTCGTTGCTCGAAAGGTAATTTCAATCATTGACGCACTATGTCAGCTTCTTTATTAGATCATTTCTTGATATCAAGTAATTAATAACTCCTTTATATATTATGTTAGCTGGGTAGGGTTTGAAAACGTTTCATCAAAGAGGTTAACGGTGAATCAGAACCAGAGCTAAAATGGCGAAAGCCCATGGTAATTAAGTACTACTAGCTACGCCGGTGCATCTATTTAATTCTAGTTTCAATACCATTTTCATGCTTCATTATTATATGATTGAATTATATTCTCGTAAAGTGCATGAGGCAGGCATAGGACACTAATTTATGTGCACACTACGTTTACGAAAACATTCTCTTTATGACCGAAAAGACCAAAACTACAAGAGATCTTTGGGTACGTAAACACCATTCATATTTTTTTATCATGATCTAATACGTATACGCACAACTAACATGCATATTCATATTGATCTCGTTCTTTATATATATATGACGCAAATGCGGGATCAACTCCTACCAAAGGACCGCATACGAGCAATTCAAGAGGAAATTGCGAGATTTCTGCTTGAGCAGGTCATATCTCCCAATGGAGAATACCATTTCACCTAATGTTTGCATGTAATGATCTGCAAATTGTAGGAGAAATTGTATATATAAAATTGTTTATATATGTGTGTGTGTATGCCTATGGTCGTACGAGAAATTCTATGATATATGATTGCTTCTACGAGAAATTCTATTATATATGCACAACGTGTGAGTATACTGTATTGTAAAATATGTTTGAAATGAAAAATAATTAAATGGAAAACACAAAATAAAAATGAAAAATAAACAATAAAACCAAAATACCTAAACCCTGAAACCCCTAAATCTTTAGTCCCAGTTGGTGTCACCAATCGGGACTAAAGGTCCTCATCCCACGGCGCACGCTTCCAACCACGTGGTCGGGATATAGTCTCAGGTCATGGACAACCGGGATTCAAGGCCGGGGGCATTTAGTCTCTATACATTAGTCTTGGTTGGGGAACCGGGACTAAAGGCCCTTCCCAACCGGGACTAATGCCCTGTTTTCTACTAGTGAGATCCTCCCTCTATGAAGACGAAGCAGTCATATTTGTTCCCCCTATCAAGAGGGATATCGATAGTCTCTCGTCCATCCTAAGGGGAATTGGGGAGGTCACGAACCAACACGCCAATTTTAAAAAGAGCTCGGTCATGCCAACTCATTGCAGCCACCTCAATATGTCTTACATTCTACAAACTTGCTCACAACAAGAGTTGCCTTTACGATGCCATATTTGTGTCTATCCCTGGTGGTTTAACAACTAAAGAAGGCTGATTTTAGTATCTAAAAGATAAGGCGGCAGGGAAATGTGTTACTTGGAAGGACCAAAACATGACCACCATTGTGCGTACGACGCTTGTCAAGTCCGCAATCGCTTCCCAAACGGTTTACCATATCTCACCTGTTGTGGCTCCCTCGAGCACTCTACATAACCTCAACAAGATTGAGCGGGCATTTCTTTCGTCCACATCCTATAATATTACCATTACCAAGTACAAAGTAAATTGAGAACTTTTTTACCACTTGAATACGGTGGCCTTGGGTGCTCAACACCGAAAAATTCTATTGGAAATATGCCCTAGAGGCAATAAATAAAGTGTTTATTATTGTATTTCCTTGTTCATGATAATCGTTTATTATCCATGCTATAATTGTATTAATTGGAAAAATGGATACAAACACAATGTCCCTAGTATGCCTCTAGTGAACTAGCTCGTTGTTTGAAAGATGGTTAAGGTTTCCTAGCCATGGACATGAGATGTTATTTGATAACGGGATCACATCATTAGGAGAATGATGTGATGGACAAGACCCAAACTACAAACGTAGCTTATGATCGTGTCAGTTTATTGCTACTGTTTTCTGCATGTCAAGCATATGTTCCTATGACCATGAGATCATGTAACTCACAGATATCGGAGGAGTACCTTGTGTGTATCAAATGTCGCAACGTAACTGGGTGACTATAAAGGTGCTCTACAGGTGTCTCCGAGGGTGTCTGTTGAGTTGGCATGGATCAAGACTGGGATTTGTTACTCCGTGTGACGGAGAGGTATCTCAGGGCCCACTCGGTAATACAGCATCACAATAAGCCTTGCAAGCAATGTGACTAAGTGTTGGTCACAGGATCTTGTATTACAGAACGAGTAACGAGACTTGCCAGTAACGAGGTTGAACTAGGTATGGAGATACCGACGATCGAATCTCGGGCAAGTAACATACCGAAGAACAAAGGGAACATCATACGGGATTAACTGAATCCTTGACATAGAGGTTCGACCGATAAAGATCTTCGTATAATATGTAGGAACCAATGTGTACATTCAAGTCCCGCCATTGTTTATTGACCGTAGAGATGTCTTGGTCATGTCTACATAGTTCTCGAACCCGCAGGGTCTGCACACTTAAGGTTTGGTGATGTTTCGGTAGTATAGAGTTATGTATGGTGGTGAATGAAGTTTGTTCGGAGTCCCGGATGAGATCTCGGACATCACGAGGAGCTCCGGAATGGTCCGGAGGTAAAGATTCATATATAGGAAGTCCTGTTTTGGTCGCCGGAAAAGTTTCGGGCTCATCGGTAGTGCACCGGGAGTGCCGGTAGTGTACCGGGAGGCCTCCGGGAGGGGTATTTCGACCCAAGAGGCTTCATGGTCTGTGGGAGAGTGATTATCAGCCCTTAGTGGTCTGGTGGAAACTCCCACACAAGGCCCATGTGGCTGGAAGAAAAAACCCAATAGGAAAAGGTGGAAAAAAAGGCAAAAAGGAGCAATCCTAGTCCTACTAGGATTGGAGGAGGAGAGTCCTCCTCCACCTCCCACTTCGGCCAAACCAAGCTTGGATTGGTGGCCAAGATGCCTCCTCTCCTCCTCTCGTCCTATATATACTGGTGGTATTGAGGGTTTTTGCACTAGATTTTCAGCCACGTGCTACCCGTTCCTCCAGTGCATAGTTTCTCCTCTAGATCGGTTTTCTGCAGTGCTTAGGCGAAGCCCTGTCGGAATTGCTCCACCACCATCGCCGGAGCGCCGTCAGGCTGCCAGAGAACTCTTCTTCCTCTCCACTCCTTCTTGCTGGAACAAGACGGTGGAGATCGTCATCAAGCTGTATGTGTGCTGAACGCGGAGGTGCCATCCGTTCGGTGCTAGATCGGAAGGATCGTGATCAAGTTCGTGAGACGAATCATGATCAAGTTTGTGGGACGGATCGTGATCGGATCGCGGGACGGATCGCGATTGGATCGCGGGACGGATCGTGATTGGATCGCGGGATGCACGGCGATTTGGATCGCGAAGACGTTCGACTACACCAACCGCGTTTCTTAACGCTTCTCGCTTAGCGATCTACAAGGGTATGTAGATCCACTCTCCCTCTCGTAGATGCTCATCACCATGGATAGATCTTCGTGTGCGTAGGAAATTTTTTGTTTCCCATGCAACGTTCCCCAACAGTGGTATCAAAGCTAGGTCTATGTGTAGATGAGATCTCGAGTAGAACACAAAAGGTTTGTGGGCGTTGATGCTTAGATTGCTTCCTCCCTTGGTCGGATTTTGATTCAGCGGTATTGTGAGATAAAGCGGCCCGGACCAACATTACTCGTACGCTTATGAGAGACCGGTTCCCTCGACGCAACTTGTTGCCTAGATGGCTTGCAGGTGGCAGTTTCTCTCACTTTAGTTGGATCGGATTCGACAAAGGCGGTCCTTGAGAAGGTTGAAAAGCAAATTATGTATCATCGTTGTGGTTTATGCGTAGGTGAGAATCATTCTTGCTAGAAACCCATAGCAGCCACGTAAAACATGCAACAACAATTAGAGGACGTCTAACTTGTTTTTGCAGGGTATGTTGTGATGTGATATGGCCAATTACATGATGTGATATATGTGATGTATGAGATGATCATGTGATGTATAGAATTTCACGACTTGCATGTCGATGAGTACGGCAACCGGCAGGAGCCATAGGGTTGTCTTTAATTATTGTATGACCTACGTGTCAATCATTAAGCGCTATGTAATGCTTTACTTTATCGCTAAACGGTAGCAATAGTAGTAGAAGCATGCAGGGTGTGACAACCTCGATGGCGACACGTTGTTGGAGATCAAGATGATGGAGATCATGGTGTTGTGCCAGTGACGATGAAGATCATGCCGGTGCTTTCAAGATTGAGATCTAAAGCACAAGTTCATGGCCATATCATGTCACTTATGAATTGCATGTGATGTTGATCCTTTTATGCACCTTGTTATGCTTAGTATGATGGTAGCATTATAAGGTGATCCCTCACTTAAATTTCAAGATAAAATTGTGTTCTCCCCGAGTATGCACCGTTGCGAAAGTTCGTCGTGTTGAGACAGCACGTGATAATCGGGTGTGATAGACTCTACGTTCACATACAACGGGTGCAAGCCAGTGTTGCACGCGTAGGACACTCGGGTTAAACTTGACGAGCCTAGCATGTACATACATGGCCTCGGAACACAAGAGACCGAAAGGTCGAACATGAGTCATATAGCAGATATGATCAACATAATGATGTTCACCTTGAAGCCACCTCAACTCCCGTGATGATTGGCCTCGAGTTGGTGGATTTGGATCATGTGACACTCAGATGACCTCAGGGATGTCAATTTGAGTGGGAGCTTTAGTAATTTGATTAACTAAACTCATTATCTTGAACAATAGTCTAAGTGAACTTTGAATATTTATGTTGTAGATCAATGGCTCACGCAGTAGCACCCCTGAATTTTAATGCGTTCCTGGAGAAAGATAAACTGAAAGATGATGGAAGTAACTTTGTTGACTGGGCCCGTAATCTGAGGATTATCCTCACGGCTTCCCAGAAATCATATGTCCTTGATGCACCACTTGGTGACCAACCATAAGACATGACCTCCGAAGACGTTAAGAACGCTTGGGAGACACGTACTGGAGATTACTCAATTGTTCAGTGTGCAATATTGTATGGCTTAGAACCGGGACTTCAAAGACGTTTTGAACGTCATGGAGCATATGAGATGTTCCAGGAGTTGAAGTTTATCTTTCAGAAGAACGCTCGAATCGAGAGGTATGAAACCTCCGATAAGTTCTATGCTTGCAAGATGGGGGAGAACGGGTCTATCAGTGAACATATACTCAGAATGTCTGGGTATTCAACTCGTCTAGCGGAGTTGGGAATTGCCCTACCGCCAGAGGCGATCACTGACAGAGTTCTTCAATCACTACCACCTAGTTACAAGAGCTTTGTGATGAACTATAACATGCACGGGATGAACAAGTCAGTCACCGAGCTGTTTGCGATGCTAAAAGTCGCTGAGTCTGAAATCCAGAAAGAACATCAAGTGTTGATGGTCAATAAAACCACTAGTTTCAAGAAAAATGGCAAGAGCAAGGCAAGGGCAAGAAGGGTAAAACCATGAAGGATGGCAAAGCAGTTGCTACTCCTGCAAAGAAGCCCAAGCATGGACCCAAGCCAGAAACTGAGTGCTTTCATTGCAAAGGAACTGGTCACTGGAAGCGGAACTGCCCCAAGTACCTGGCTGACAAGAAGGCGGCCAATGACAAACAAGGTATATATGATATACATGTTATTGATGTGTACCTTACTAGCTCTCGTAGTAGTGCCTGGGTATTTGATACCAGTTTGGTTGCTCACATTTGCAACTCAAAGCAGGAACTACAGAATAAACGAAGGCTGGCAAAGGACGAAGTGACGATGCGCGTGGGAAATGGTTCCAAGGTTGATGTGATCGCCGTCGGCACGCTCTTTCTTCGATTACCATCGGGATTACTGATGAACCGAAATAATTGTTATTTAGTGCTTGCGTTAAGCATGAACATTATATCTGGATCTTGTTTATTGCAAGACGGTTACTCATTTAAATCAAAGAATAACGGTTGTTCTATTTATATGAGTAGTATATTTTATGGTCATGCACCCAATTTTAGGGGTTTATTCATATTGAATCTTGATAGTGATGACACACATGTTCATAACATTGATGCCAAAAGATGTAGAATTGATAATGATAGTACCACTTTCTTGTGGCACTGCCGTTTAGGTCATATTGGTGTAAAACGCATGAGGAAGCTCCATGCTGATGGACTTTTGGAGTCACTTGATTTGGAATCACTTGACACATGTGAACCATGCCTCATGGGCAAGATGACTAAAACGCCGTTCTCTGGAACAATGGAACGAGCGAGTGACTTATTGGAAATCATACACACTGATGTGTGCGGTCCAATGAATGTTACAGCACGTGGTGGATATCGTTATTTTCTCACCTTCACTGATGACTTAAGTAGATATGGGTATATTTACTTAATGAAACACAAATCTGAAACGTTTGAAAAGTTCAAGCAATTTCAGAGTGAAGTTGAGAATCATTGTAACAAGAAGATTAAGTTCCTGCGATCTGATCGAGGAGGTGAATATCTGAGTTATGAGTTTGGCAGTCACTTAAGACAGTCTGGAATTGTTTCACAGTTGACACCGCCTGGAACACCACAGCGTAATGGTGTGTCCGAACGTCATAATCGAACCTTATTAGATATGGTGCGTTCTATGATGTCTCTTGCTGATTTGCCACTATCGTTTTGGGGTTATGCATTAGAGACAACTGCATTCACTTTAAGTAGGGCACCATCAAAATCCGTTGAGACGACGCCATATGAACTGTGGTTTGTCAAGAAGCCAAAGTTGTCGTTTCTTAAAGTTTGGGGATGTGATGCTTATGTCAAAAAGCTTCAGCCTGAAAGCTAGAACCCAAAGTGGATAAATGCGTCTGCATAGGATACCCGAAAGAAACAGTCGGGTATACCTTCTATCTCAGATCCGAAGGCAAAGTGTTTGTCGCTAAAAACGGAACATTTCTTGAGAAAGATTTTCTCTCGAAAGAATTGAGTGGGAGGAAAATAGAGCTTGATGAGGTTATTGAACCTTTACTTCAACCAGAAAGTAGCGCAGCGCAGAAAGATGTTTCTGTGGAACCTATGACGGTAGAAGAGGAAGTTAATGATGATGATCATGAAGCTTCGGATCAAGCAGCTATTGAACCTCGTAGGTCGACAAGGCCGCGTACTACCCCTGAGTGGTATGGCAACCCTGTCTTGGAGGTCATGTTGTTGGACAACAATGAACCTACGAGCTATGGAGGAGAAGTGACGGGCCCGGATTCCAAGAAATGGTTAGAGGCCATGAAATCTGAGATGGGATCCATGTATGAAAACAAAGTATGGAGTTTGGAAGTATTAGCTGAAGGGTGAAACGCCATTCAGAACAAATGGATCTTTAAGAAGAAAACAAATGCGGACGGTAATGTCACCGTCTATAAAGCTCGACTTGTGGCAAAGGATTTTTGACAAGTTCAAGGAGTTGACTACGATGAGACTTTCTCACCCGTAGCGATGCTTAAGTCTGTCAGAATCATGTTAGCAATAGCTGCCTATTTGGACTATGAAATTTGGCAGATGGATGTAAAAACAGCGTTCCTCAACGGTTTCCTTGAGGAAGAGTTGTATATGATGCAACCCGAAGGTTTTGTCAATCCAAAGAATGCTGACAAAGTTTGCAAACTCCAACGATCCATTTATGGACTGGTGCAAGCATCTCGGAGTTGGAATAAGCGCTTTGATGAGGTGATCAAAGCGTTTGAGTTTATACAAGTTTACGGAGAAGCTTGTATTTACAAGAAAGTGAGTGGAAGCTCTATAGCGTTTCTAGTATTATATGTGGATGACATATTGCTGATTGGAAACAATATAGAAATGCTAGAAAGCGTGAAGGAATATTTGAAAAAGAGTTTTTCAATGAAGGACCTAGGAGAAGCTGCTTTCATATTAGGCATTAAGATCTATAGAGATAGATCGAGATGCTTAATAGCACTTTCACAGAGCACATACCTTGATAAAATTTTGAAGAAGTTCAAAATGGAACAGTCCAAGAAGGGGTTCTTGCCTGTGTTACAAGGTGTGAAGTTGAGTAAGACTCAATGCCCAGTAACTGCAGAAGATAGACAAAAGATGAGTGTCATCCCCTATGCTTCAGCCATAGGCTCTATCATGTATGCAATGCTGTGCACAAGACCCGATATTAGCCTTGCCATAAGTATGGCCGGAAGGTTTCAAAGTGATCCTAGAATGGAGCACTGGCAAGCGGTCAAGAATATCCTTAAGTACCTGAAAAGGACTAAGGAAATGTTTCTCGCTTATGAAGGTGATGAAGAGCTCGTCGTAAAGGGTTACGTCGATGCAAGCTTTCACACTGATCCGGACGACTATAAGCCGCAAACCGGGTACGTATTTATTCTTAACGGGGGAGCGGTAAGCTAGTGCAGTTCCAAGCAAAGTGTGGTAGCTAATTCTACATGCGAAGCGGAATACATCGCAGCCTCGGAGGAGGGAAAACGAAGGTGTCTGGACGAAGCAGTTCATGACAGATCTTGGAGTAGCGCCCAGTGCACTGAATCCAATGAACCTGTTCTGTGACAACACTGGTGCCATTGCTCTGCCCAAGGAACCAAGGTTTCACAAGAGGACCAGACACATACAGCGACGCTTCAACTCCATCCGCGATTACATCTTGGAGAAAGACATAAATATTTGCAAAGTGCACACGGATCTGAATGTTGCAGACCCGTTGACTAAACCTCTTCCAAGGGCTAAACATGATCCACACCAGAACTGCATGGGTGTTCGATTCATTACAATGTAAATCACATAGTGATGTGAACTAGATTATTGACTCTAGTGCAAGTGGGAGACTGTTGGAAATATGCCTTAGAGGCAATAAATAAAGTGTTTATTATTATATTTCCTTGTTCATGATAATCCTTTATTATCCATGCTATAATTGTATTAATTGGAAACATGAATACATGTGTGGATACATAGACAAACACAATGTCCCTAGTATGCCTCTAGTGAACTAGCTCGTTGATTGAAAGATGGTTAAGGTTTCCTAGCCATGGACATGAGATGTCATTTGATAACGGGATCACATCATTAGGAGAATGATGTGATGGACAAGACCCAAACTACAAACGTAGCTTATGATCGTGTCAGTTTATTGCTACTGTTTTCTGCATGTCAAGTATATGTTCCTATCACCATGAGATCATGCAACTCACAGATATCGGAGGAGTACCTTATGTGTATCAAACGTCACAATGTAACTGGGTGACTGTAAAGGTGCTCTACAGGTGTCTCCGAGGGTGTCTATTGAGTTGGCATGGATCAAGACTGGGATTTGTTACTCCGTGTGACGGAGAGGTATCTCAGGGCCCACTCGGTAATACAACATCACAATAAGCCTTGCAAGCAATGTGACTAAGTGTTGGTCACGGGATCTTGTATTATGGAACGAGTAAAGAGACTTGCCAGTAACGAGGTTGAACTAGGTATGGAGATACCGACGATCGAATCTCGGGCAAGTAACATACCGAAGAACAAAGGGAACATCATACGGGATTAACTGAATCCTTGACATAGAGGTTCGACCGATAAAGATCTTCGTAGAATATGTAGGAACCAATGTGGAAATCCAGGTCCCGCCATTGGTTATTAACCGTAGAGGTGTCTCAGTCATGTCTACATAGTTCTCGAACCCGCAGGGTCTGCACACTTATGGTTTGGTGACGTTTCGGTAGTATAGAGTTATGTATGGTTGTGACCGAAGTTTGTTCAGAGTCCCGGATGAGATCCCGGATGTCACGAGGAGCTCTGGAATGGTCCGTAGGTAAAGATTCATACATAGGAAGTCCCGTTGTGGTCGTCGGAAAAGTTTCGGGCTCATCGGTAGTGTTCCGGGAGTGCCGGTAGTGTACCGGGAGGCCTCCGGGAGGGGTATTTCGACCCAAAGAGGCTTCATGGGCTGTGGGAGAGTGAATATCAGCCCTTAGTGGGCTGGTGGAAACTCCCACACAAGGCCCATGTGGCTGGAAGAAAAAACCCAATAGGAAAAGGTGGAAAAAAAGGCAAATAGGAGCAATCCTAGTCCTACTAGGATTGGAGGAGGAGAGTCCTCCTCCACCTCCCACTTCGGCCGAGCCAAGGCTTGGTGGCCAAGAAGCCTCCTCTCCTCCTCTCCTCCTATATATACTGGTAGTATTGAGGGTTTTTGCAATAGATTTTCAGCCACGTACTACCCATTCCTCCAGTGCATAGTTTCTCCTCTAGATCGGTTTTCTGCAATGCTTAGGTGAAGCCCTACCAGAATTGCTCCACCACCATCCCCGGAGCGCCGTCAGGCTACCGGAGAACTCTTCTTCCTCTCCACTCCTTCTTGCTGGATCAAGACAGTGGAGATCGTCATCAAGTTGTACGTGTGCTGAACGCGGAGGTGTCGTCCGTTCGGTGCTAGATCGGAAGGATCGTGATCAAGTTCGGGAGACGTATCGTGATCAAGTTCGTGGGATAGATCGTGATCGGATCGCGGGGCGGATCGTGATTGGATCGCGGGAAGGATCGTGATTGGATCGCGGGACGCATGGCGATTTGGATCACGAAGACGTTCGACTACACCAACCGCGTTTCTTAACGCTTCCCGCTTAGCGATCTACAAGGGTATGTAGATCCACTATCCCTCTCATAGATGCTCATCACCATGGATAGATCTTCGTGTGCGTAGGAAATTTTTTGTTTCCCATGCAACGTTCCCTAACAAATTCGCCCGTGCTTTGAAACTTCATTGGCCATTGTACGAATTGAAGGAGCCATCCAAATTATGGCTAGGGTTAGACAATCCTTATAACGAGGAGGATCGTGATTTTTTATAAGCTTGCACCACAATCACCGTTGGGAATCGCGCGAGAACACCTTTTTGGGCCTCCCCATAGCTCCTCGGTCATAAGTCCAAAGACACCGCTCCCCTCAATTATGTGGTCTCAAGTAAGATAAAAGTGGAAGTGTAAGAAGCACTTAAGGACTGCTTGGATTCTTAAAACCAAACCTAGAAATTATTCACCCTTTTATGCTTATGCATGGGATCCACCTTGATGAGATCACCGATGATGATATTGCATGGAAGTATTTCAATCATGGGGTTTACTTAGTGTCCTTTGCTTACAAGACAAATTTCTTGGGTTTGATCCTCTACCCCTTGGGATGCATGGTATGTAAGAATTGGGTGCCGCTGAAGGTCGAGGTTTTTGCTTGGTTGGCTTTGTAGGATAGGATTTGGACCACCAACAGATTGTCCAAGCGGGGGTGGGGAAATTAGGGCCTTTGACCTCTTTCGAAAAGGGAACAAGAAACTGGGACACATCTCTTCTTCAAGTGTCGGTACACTCTTAGGATTTGGAATGTGGTGGTTGTAAAACTTGTCCTTCTGCATGTGGATACATCCTCTTGGCATCTGGAGGGCTCCGTAAAAAAATAGTGAGCCAGTAGGACAAACATGATTTTCCATCTATAAAAGCCATGCACTCTCTCACCATTCTTGCCCCTTAGAAAATTTTGAATTAAAGGCCCTTGTCAAGTGATCCGCCCCCGATAGTCTTCAACATCATCTTGGAGGATGCAAAATTATGCGTTGGCACATGTGAAAACAAAGTATGGGTTATTGTATTGTGTGGTAATTTTCATGTGATGTTTGTAAGGGAAAATTGTAAAACTCTATTTTCCACTTAATTAACAGACAAGGCAAATCTTTTGCCTCCACTTCAAAAAGAAGTGCAAACCTCGTTGTGGTGTCTTGTGGGAGTTTAATATCTACGTATTGTAATGCCACGAGAGCGCTTTGCAACTCGGTCTCTTGCCTAGACCTCTAAACCTTCTTCGTAATGAAGGAAAATATGCAAAAAATACTTGTTTAAATAATGTTGTTTTGATACTTAGGCGATCACAAGTCTCTATTTGTCCGACTTCACTTTTGAATAAGGTGGTTAGTTAGGTTGTTCATAGGTTACTTTTGGTGGTTTGTGTCTCAGTACTCTTCTATCTAGCTCAAATTATGTTCCGTGTTGTTGGGAGTGTGTGCGTGTTCATATAAATACTATTCGCAAGTTGTATTCCTTTTGTGTTTGTATTTTATTTTTGCTCAATTTCTCGAGTTATCAGAGAGATTTATGGTTTCCATATTTGGTTTGTCTCATTAATTGGATCAAGTCTGGTCGTGTGGTGCACCGGGTGTGGCCTGTTGAGAGGAAATCTAGGTAGTGGTACAAACCCATGGGATTGCAGGCCACTGTGTCATTACGAGGCACCAGCCACGGGGGCCACGGGTTGCCACCATAAGATTAGGGCGCCTTGGCGTACAATACAATACGAAAGCTTCCTCAACTTACTTGAGTTAGGTAAGTTGGAACCCATGTAACCCTACTCTTCACCGTCCTTTATTAGGTGAGACCCAGGGATAGGTTATGAGCAATCCATTAATTTGTTAACTCGGTAGATCCAAACAACCGGTCATTGTAACCCCCTCATGCAAGGTGTTCTTCCACCATCAATTCCATCCAAAGCAGCAGTAGGTATTATCTCACCCGTGAGACACCCGGACCAAGGTAAAATCCCAGCATGTCATCCTTCAGGAACTTTTGGTTCTGATCTCCAACCTATCGACGTGTCAGAGCCCAGGCAAGGGTTGCGTTAGCTAGAGACTGAGCCTAGATTGGATCTCTGATCATGATTAAGGAGTACATGCCAGGCTAAACTTTTATCTACGGATCCTTCAAGTTCGTCGATGAAGGGTGAGGCCTTCTCTTCTACGAGTCACCACCCTCCCCTAGAGCACCATGCACTTTGAGAGACTAGAGTTCAACTTTGAATAGTCTGGAAATGTTGTGCGCCTCCATGCTGTGCCATCATCCTTGGAACGCAAAGGTAACACCAATCTCATGCAATCTCTAAACAACTGGATCTAAGTGTCCACGTGATCTTCCGGGCTGCCCATACGTGGCGGGCCCAGAACCTCATGAGGCGTGCGGTCTATGTGATTCTGCCGATCTTTTCGGAATTACTGGATTGTTCCATTGCACCATCATCTTCAAGCGCATCGACCAGCTGAGCACCACCCCGACCCGACCCCTATGCCGCCAAAACACTATCAATGGAGCGGGATGCCCTGTACAACCTCCATCGTGAGAAACTTTGTAAGGTGGTCGGAGGTGTGGCATAAGCGTATTTGTTGAGATCTTCATCTCCAACATAACTCGAATGCATTTTCATAATATTTGCAGGGTTTGATTTTTTACTATGGGTGGATGTGGATGTAATTCATTTTCTGTCAGGTCCTTCTTGTAGTGTCATAACACTTTTTCCATAAATACTAGCTTTTGGGGCTTTCTGGCCCCGCCCCGTTGTTAAAAGAAGGCACATAACAAAGCAATTACACAAATAAATCAACTCCCTCCCATATGAATTAATTGATGCAGTCTTTATATAGTGTAGACGAAATCATATAGAGGCTGGGTCAAATAATTCGGACTAGTGGGAGAAATAAATTTTAGCGGAAAATCAGTTGAAAGTGATTTGGAAAGAAGTAATAAAGTCACCAAAAAATAGCTAGATTCATAGATAAGATTTGTGCATGGGTAAAACAATATGAATATCTTTGGTCGACTATAACTAATTGAGTTAGAGACTTAGCTATATTGATGCATCTTACTTTCTAATGCACATTGAATATCTTGACGTGATTATAGCATGGTAGAAGCTGCACACCTCAGTGTCTTCATTGTTAAATTCATATACTATCATTGGCTTAATGATAATCATAGCTTTTGCAGCAAGTTATGGAAAATAAGATTGTTAGTTGCTACTTGTGCCAACACATTGTTCTAACTAAGGACAACTTGACCAGGAATCGCGGTAATGTAAGCAAGAAGTTTGTGCATCGTTGTGATGATGAGGAAACAATGATCGACATTAGTTTCTTCCATGTCTGTTTGTCCGAGTGATGTGACAGGTAGTGTACATGGCTTTCAACCTACCACGTCCAACTAATATTCCGAGTATGTTTGGGAATTGGTGGTCGATGACCACAAATGTTGGTGATTGCAACATTCTTTGAGAGAAGCATTGCAACCTAATTTTATTGATTTGACACAAGGAAATTCAAAAAATATTTATAAACTTTGGCAATTGGGTTGTCGATTCAACCACACCTGCAACAAATATTTGCTTACAAATATTGTAAGCACGAATGACAATATGATGAATGAAGTGATGTATATGGCCACACAGTTTCACAACAGAAAACCCAACAATTTCCAAGTAGAAGTAACATAGAGAGCAACAATATCGTTATAGGCATATGAATGAATATTATGACCCTGCATGGATAACTTCTAAGCATACTAGACAATTCATGGGTGTCATAACCTAGCTCAGGTTGTAGAATTGTTGTAGGCATTACCATCAACCACTTGCGGTGATCAGCAGTCAATGATTGTAATCTAGCTCATATTTTTCACAGAATGACCAGTCTTACCTAAAATTGTAAGCTACAACAGTGTGAAGAAAGCATGGAGAGGCCTTCCTTAGCACATTGACATGGAATTCCTATTTATCACCCCATAATGTTTATATGACAATTACTACGATACAATGTTGGGCAATCACATACCTGAATGAAAAGGCCAGCCCACATTACCAAACAATACCCCTGTTTTTTTCTCATTTTTTATATTAATTTTTTCATTTTAGTTTTTCCCAGTTTTTCTTTCTATCTCGTTTTTTATATGCCCATTTTTCCAAAAAAATTCCTATTTCTTATTTTAAATAAATAGTTACTTTCTCGATAAATGATTGAACATTCTCTAAAACACTGGAATTTACTAAAAAATACATGGGCATTTTCGAAGCAACACAAACATATTTTTAAATAGATGAACATCTTTTACGACTGTAAAAACATTTTTCATAAACTACTTGTGCACTTATTAAAATTTCAGAATATAAATACATACTTTATTTATTTAAGATTTATAAATTATTTTGAACAATTTATAAAAACCAACTAATTTTTTTATTCCAAAAACCTTTTAAAATGCTTGAATATCTTTTAAATGCATGAACACTTCTTCAAAACCTAGGCAGTGCTCGATTTTTCTGAATTTATTGAGGTCTTCTTGTTGACGTGTGTTTACTGGGAGCAGACATTCCCATTGACAATGAAGTTTTGTGTGGCTACTTCCTCTATTTCAAAATGATGTGACTTCTTAGTCTTTCGGAGGTAATCATAGGAATAAGGTTTGCAGAGTGTGTTCATAGGATTGAGTATATGTATGTATATATGATCATGTGCATGTATGGTAGAAAAAAACGCCGGTGACCTAGTGCACAAGACGCGAAAAGGAGTCATCCTATGGACGCATAACCTTGTGCGTGTGTTCCGCACTTCGTCGCATACCGGCAAATATGGGACCTCCTCTATTTGGTGCAGCGAACAAGCCAGCGTGCAGCCCCTTTCCACGCTTGTTCTTTTTAGGGCAGCTGATGTGCGGGGCGTTTGATTTTTTTCATTACGTTGTTTTTTCTTTTTCTTTTTTATCCTTTAAACAATTTAGTATTTCAAAACAGTTCTATCTAAAAATTGTCAATTTTAAAAAGTGTTCAAGACATCACAAAATGTTAGTGGATTAAATTGTTTCTTGTTTTTTAAATTGTTTTTGCGTATTCAAAAACTGTTCACGACATTGAAAACAATGTTCGGGAAATAAAAATTGTTCATGATATAGAATAAGCATTCAGAAGTTGAACAAATGTTCCCGAATTGAAAGGCGAACATGAAAAACAAGATATACACATAAAATGAAAGAATAACGAAAAGAAAGAAAAAAGATAAAATAAATAAATGAATAAATGAATGAATAATGAAAATAACGAAAAAAAGGAAAAAAAACATGGTTTGATAAGGTTCTCGAATTTTCCAAGTAACACAAAGAGCTAATGGGCCATCCCAAAGTGTACGTTCTTAGGGGCTAACTAGTGACCTATTCGCAAAATAGGATTGGCGGTGGATTGGGCCAAATAGGGATATTCAACTAAAACATGAAGAATGTGACTAGACAAAATTCTCATGTGTCCTCGAGAATGTTTTCATCAATATAACAAATACTCTTGGCTTGTCCTTTGCAATATAACGATTGGACCATCTTGCTGCACCTTGTTACTTTGGTTACTTGTTACTTGCTATCAAATTATATGTTACTACTGGTTTACAACACTTGCGGACAATACCTTGCTGAACCACTTGTCAATTTCTTCTACTCGTCGTTGGATTTCACACTCTTACTTATCAAAATAATTATGATGGATCCCCTATATTTTTGGGTTATCAGTAGGCGGCTGCCATGAAGGCCTGTCGTGACACCACCTTCCGCCAGATGGAGCCCGACGATGATGACTCCGACAAGGGCTCCGGCGACGACAGAGGAGCCGCCGACAAGGCCAGCATGGACTATGGGGTCTTCATCAAGTATAGGATAGTGTAGAGGTAGTTTTTTAGTTTACCGGACGAGAAATCATCCGGTTTATGTAAAAAAATTAATAGTTTAAATGAATATTGTCCGATTTGTTCGAGTTCGTATCAAATTTGTTCCTTTTTGTTAAAATTCATTTGAAATGCAATCGAACATATGCGGATAGCTTTGGATCGCCGCCTCTCATATCCGTGGTCGTGGACTGGTCTCCCCTATCCGCGGACGGATGCGGAAGTATGCGAGTTAGCATTGGAGGTGCCCTTACAAGCAATTTACATGATGGTATTTATTACATCCACCCATCCTTCTAGTGATGGTGTGGCTCAATTATAAATAAGTGCAACAGTGACCCTACTACACTAACATCTATCATGACTCCAACCTATTTTGTTACGCAAACCCGTGTACATATCTGAGCAACCAATTTTTGGGGAACATTCCATCATTTTCTTCAACCTGCACTCGTATAACCAGGCGCAATAGCAGCAATCCACATTATTTGTGTATATGTAATACTAAACATCGATGAAAATTACATTGGTTAAAAACATATATGTATATTACACCTGGATTATCTTATTACATAAGAGTGGGCTTCATTATTTATTACATATTTTTCGATAACTTTTCACTCTTTAAAAGCTTCGTGCCTTAACAAGTCGAGTGGTAAAGTATCATAGACATTATACCTTTTCAAGTATGTGCCAAATATTATGATAAGATCTAGCAAGCACTTAGAATTTGCATCTTTGTTCATAAGCGCTATAAACATAAGCTGTGTTTGGATACTTTTTTTGACCTATTGCTCTTCTTCTAATTGATATGTATTGAGATACTACTTTTAACCTATTGTTCTTCTAATCTATACGAAGTTGTGCATATATATCCGTCTTCCTATATACAACGTCATGAGAAATAACTCTGAACATACAAGCTAAATCACCTTTTGCATTTATTATGATCTCAAATTCTCCAAGAAAGTGTATATCTTCTCAATAATGTGTCAAGAATTAATTGAATACCAACAGATGAGAGATAGTATTAATTAGATCGCTAAAACGAGAGGTCTCACATCCTAAGATGGACAATTTGAATGGTAAGGTCTTTATGATTTCTACAAATTGGATGTCAAAATAGATTAAGCTTGGCTATATGGGTTTATATGGACGCTCTCTCCTCAATGGTGGCCATTAGTGTTTTTCAATGACCACTAGCCCATGTAAACCCATAATGATGCATCCATGTACTTAGTCTCACTTAAATAGAATCGAAGTGGAGAGGTACACCCCCTTAAAACAGACCATGTGGAGTAAGAGTTGGCTGACAAGAGGTCATCAAGGGACTTTTTAAGGCTTGGTTCAACGAGAATATCATGGTGGCATTGCCTTTTCAGCTCCTAGAAGCTAGTCGAGCCCTTCCCTCGCCAAATAATCTTTGAACTGGCCTATCTCAACACTCCGCCAACTCATTGAATGATTCCTTAGATGCCTCTCCTAACATATGAGTTAGTCATGCTCCCGTACAATTATGATTCTAGCTAGTACATGTCAACCAATATGGATTTCTCAAATCCAGATCTATTCAGGATTGCATAGCATGGGCTTATGATTATTTATTCCAATGCCACAAGAGCAAAAAACCTACTGTGGTACTTAAGTTAGACTTTGAAAAGGCCTTTGACAAAATGGAACATGGCATGATCATGGATATTATGAGAAAGAGGGGTTTTGGCAACAAATGGTGTTCATGGATTCAGCAAATTATAAGCACTGGTACATCTGCTATCCTCCTAAATGGGGTCCCTGGGAACTACTTCAAGTGGAGAAGAGGGGTCAGATAAGGGGATCCTCTATCCCCACTTCTCTTTGTGCTTGCAACTGATTTTTTACAAACAATCATAAATGATGCAATGCAGAAAGGTCTGTTACAACCTCCACTTCAGTTTGATTCCTGCCCTGACTTCCCCACTCTGCAATATGCAGATGATACTTTGATCATTATGCCAACATGTCCTCAACAAATTGAACAAATGAAGCACTTAGTGCATCTATTCTCCCAACCTTCTGGTCTCAAGGTCAATTACCAAAAATCCAGTATGCTACCTCTGAATGTACTCGAGGACACAATGCAACACCTATCAACCTTGTTGGGTTGTACTATTGGAACTTTTCCTTTCACTTACTTGGGCACACCTCTCAGTTTCACCAAACCAAGGATGTAATTTTTCATGTACCTGATTGAAAGAATCGAGAACAGACTTAGTGGTTGCTCCCAATTCTTGAGTTATGATGGTAGACTCCTAATGGTCAATGTTGTCTTCTCCTCCTTACCCACCTTCATAATGAGTTGCCTGCTCCTGTACAAAGGGATTATTGAGCAAACAGAAAAATACAGGAGGCATCTTTTCTGGAGAGGGAAAGATTTGGAAAAGAAAAATCCCCCTCTAGCTGCCTGGGATATGATATGTCGTCCAAAGGATAGAGGAGGCCTCGGAATTTGAAACATGTCCATACAAAATACATGCCTGCTACTAAAGATGGTTCATAAGTTCATTAATCATCACAACATACCCTGGGTGAATCTAGTATGGGAGGTATACTATCAGCAAGGCTTGCATATAAATCAGCTGCAACAATGTTCATTTTGGTGGAGAGACTGCATAAAGCTCTTCCCAATCTATAAGCAGCACGCTACTGTCCACATGAACAATGGACAAACACTAGACTTTTGGAATGACACTTGGGATGGTAACCCCAAGACTGATCTCTGGCCCCATTTGCACTCTTTTGCTTGGAAGCAAAATATTTCTGTCGCTCACATGTATCATATAGAGGAACTTCCAGATCTCTTTCATCTACCACTGTCAGAGGAGGCCTATACACAGTTTCAAGACCTCGAAGAACTTTGTCACAAACTTGAGCTCAACGATGGCCTAGACCAATGGCAATTACCAGCTGGAGCCCATCATTATACAGTCTCAAAGGTTTATAAAATTCTAATGCCTGCAACCGATACTCTTCCAGTTATGAGATGGCTGTGGAGAAAATGTTGCCAACTCAAACACAAGATTCACTTCTGGCTATTGGTGAATGACATGTTAAACACTCGAGCACTACTCCTACGTAAAAACTTCTATATACAGGATTATACTTGTGTCTTGTGCAGCATGCAGATCCTTGAAAGAAGGACACACCTCTTCTTCACATGCCCTTTTGCAAAATTATGTTGGAATTACATCTGCCCAGCTTGGTCCCCTGCTGGACAAGGCATTCAAGAAGAAATTAATCAACTGAAGCAATTGCTAAATCTGCCATTTTCCCTGGTAATCATAATTCTGGTGACTTGGGCAATCTAGACCACCCGCAACGATTGCATCTTCAAAAACATTACACCCAACCTATATGCATGCAGAAGAAAATTCAAACAGGAAATCAGGTGGCTAACATTCAGAGCAAAGCGGAAAGAATACCATGGATTAGAAAACTGGGTGAAGGCTTTTGTTTGAGTTAACTGGTTCATAGTCCTACCTTGTATGCAATGATCCTCCTATTATTGTTGTTGTTCTATTTTATCTTTGTTTTCCTTGTTTTCCTAGGTTGTGCTTTTTCTGTATAGCTTGTTTTCTTTTGCAAGGACCTTTTGTATCATTTATTTGAAAATCAATAAAAATACGCAACAAAGTCCTGCTGTTTCCCTCAAAAAATAAAGTGTTGTTTAAGATTTAAGGTCAAAGCATAACTTTGAACAGTCGAAGTTTTCTTTTATATTTTAGAACAGAGTGAGTGGTGGGTCCAATCGATGGAGCAATTAAGTGTGTAGAGCTCTAGTTAGCAGAATATGTACAACACCAACTTGCATACATGCATGTCCTGTTGCATACTTGCACAGATGGGTCCTCCTGTCTAATTTGATGTGCCGGCCGATGTGTTTCATATATCCACTGCTCATGAATATATGATCAACGCATGCATCGATTAAGGTCACACATCGGTTATTGGACTATAGAGAGTGAAGAGAAGCAATGTTTTAAATAGCGGGTTATGCCTGTGTAATGACAGCTCGGCGAGAAGCTACAAAAAGGTATAGCGGATCTACAGCAAAGCTAAGCCTCATTTAGCGTTTTTCCTAAATAATTAATAATTGAAAAATAAGTATACAATCGGGTATAATACATAATATATTGTATATACTTGACATATACACATATTCGCACATCAAAACCGTAGCACCAAGCAGGTGTCCTAATTCAGTAACCAAGCTTCACATCAATGCTTCATATATATCATAAATAAGAACAAAAAACAATGGAAATGATGGTTTTGTATAGAGGCTTAGCGGGCTAAATGACTCCAAATTTAGCGCCATAGCAGGAAATAGCGGGCTATTAACGTCATTTTTAATTTAGCATTAAACGTGCATAGCTTTAGCGGGACAGCTCTCAAAGGCTATAGATTTCGCTATAGTCGGCTATTTAAAACATTGGAAAGAACCATGTGATTTGGTTACTTGGTAACCCGAGCATCGTCGTAAGGTGACACCACACAAGGTGACACCACACGAATTATTTCGTTCAAAAATTTGTATATAGTTAACTCGCCTAGTTACTTCTCCCATAGGAATCAAATATATTATCTATTAAATATGACATAAGCACCCGTGTTAGTAGTTGCACAAGTAATTATTTGCCCTTTTTTGTATGGAAATACAAGTAAGTACAACATGATGATATAGATTATTGTATCCATCAGGTAATTGAGTAGTTTTTCCTTGAAGGGCATGATAAACCATTGGCATCTATCACATATTTCAACAAATGCTGGTGTACGTAGTTTCATCAGGGGGAATCGATGCAACAATGGTCACGATCTCCACAGTAGCATCTAGTCAAACCTTCTTTGTCGCATAATGCTTTGCACGAACCAGCTGAGCAGTTGATCTCGAAACATTCAGCCACTAATTTCGAAGTACCTGCACCAGATGCAACAAGTTGTGGTGGCCACAATCCAAATTAGTACTATATTACTCATACAATACCTGGGTGATTTACCCGAACATCCAAAGTGTGCATACAGATAGTAAACATAAATAAAAAATATATGGGTAAAAAATTGTGTATACCTAATATGTTCCTCCCAGCTGCATGGCACGGCAAGAAAGTGGCGGATATGACAAAGAGAGCTAGCAAGTACATAGCCTTGGCATTCTTCTTCATAGGCGCCATAAGAAGTGCTTGGATATTATTTTCGCCTGTTGTCGTTCTTCTAGTCGATATGTATATGTGCAAGTATATTCCTCTTCATAGTGTTTATATAGCCCCACGAGAAATAACTACTATACATATATGGTGTGCACATGTATAGCTGGAATTAATCATACCCCTATATATAGCTGGAATAAATCGTACCCCTATATATAGCTGGAATTATTATACTGTTATACGTAGATGGAATTAATTAATATCCCTAAATATAGGTCATATATATAATTCAAAGAAAATAGTGCATATCTGATGATAACGTGTCAATAATGATTTGGATACCAACATTGGAGATATGATATCTTACCAGTTCACTAAAACAAGAGTCACACATTCTATGATATACAATATGGATACAGTACCGATGACATTACAGATGGCATGATATGTTTATCTTTGACTATCTGGTTAATTACTAGTACTTGACACTATTCTCTATTATCATCCCATTTTTGTGTTTGTCGATAATAATATATTTTTACTACTGAGAAATAGTTTATTCCCCCTAGTCCCACTTATATTTACGTGGTAAATCGTCCAAGTCAAGTCAAGTCAACAAAAACGCAAACTCTGGTCAACAAGTCAAGGGTTGCGATAAATAAAAATGACAGACAATAAGAAAAACACAATGCAAAGAGGCCCAAGATGGTGGCGGGATAAATGGACTAGTACACAATGGACAATGCACCGCCTCTCTCCCTGGTCCATCTCATGAACTAATAAACCAAGAGTTCTGTTCTGGCACTCGCTTCTTCTCTTCCTGGGTAGTCTTTGTCATTTACAAGAACCTCTAGTCTACATAAACCATACCATGGGCGGATGGGCCACATAGCCAGTGACTTCAACTTGAATAAAATTCAAAGGGTAAGGTACACGCCTAGAATAAAACAAGAGTGTCTCGCATCCCAAGATGTGTCATTTGGATGGCATCTCATCGATGCATTCTAAAATTGGGCGGGTACATTTTTTAGCTTTTAATATCCAGTTAATTACTATTACCTTCATCCATATGTACTTGTTGTTGTGAAAGAATGCAATCAAATTTAGCAACTTCGTCTCATAATATGGAATAGAAAGGATTAAACACAATTTTTTTTGTGAAAATCTTTCGATAATACTGTAAATTTCTAGTTTTTGACCAACGGATTTGTGTGAAAAGGAATGCTCAAAATCGCATGTTGAGTACTTAATATCTTCTGACATTGATATTTGTTATTACTCGAACTTCCTTTTTGTCCCTTTGTGATTCTAGATTTCTTTTACCTACTTTTACTTGTAATGTATTAAAATTTGTTGATCAAGATTTATTTAACCTATTTTTGCTTGGTGCACATCTACAAGACTTGAAAAAAAAAACATCAACGATATTAAATGGCTGAGGTGTCAACTTAGACCTCGTGCATCGACGGCAGTGATCGGTGACGCTTGAGATCCGATGGCCCATAAGAAATGAGCAGTGCAATAACAGTAAATAGAGAAGAGCATACGGAGATGTGATCCTCTCATCAGGGTCGACAAAGATGCATGCATGCGTGCATGTAGTACACTGCTGTTGGGTCAAACATACCGTCTGCAAGCTGTGGCCAACAGATACCTTTTTATTCTTCATTTCACATGATCGATCGAGATCAGCTAAGCATTCGCGTACGCACAGTTACTGTTTCTCTACATGAATCTGCTGCCCATTTGGCGCGTCGATCGATCATTATCAAATGGGTTACTAGTTTAACTTTTACCTCCAATCCATGGAACATGCAAGTTGATTGACCATATATACATGCAAGTAGTCTTGATGTCCGTGCGGTGCTGGTATTCTAAGGTCATGTTTATTCTAGTATTTCCTTGTAGTTTTGTATGGTCGATCAAGGGTTCACATAAATATATCTTTCCATGTCGGCAGGGTTGCCTAGCTAGCAAGACACACATATGCACGTCGATCTCCATCAGTTCCGCAGAGAAGTTCTATATATCTAGTTGTACATGTGAGCGAGCAATGTACTAGGATATACTAATGTGGATGCATCCAAAACTTGCTCTCGCTGGCAGCTGGTTGAATTTCGCATATGTGTACAAACATTGAGTCACATCGACTGCTACAACAAGGGACCATTTCAAGACTTTGGCGCTAACTAGAGAGTTGACCGCTTGAAATTCAAGAAAGGGAGAGCCTATCTGATCAATATCACAGTGACGAAACGTACCGCAGATGACCTTACAGGAACTGATACTTTTCTAGATCAGCAGCTAAAAAATGGGCCGTTTCTCACGGACATTGATAGATTTCAGTCTTCGTCCATATTTACCCTTTTTAGTTCACAAAAATATGGTGTTTCCAACATCGACACAGAATGCAACTTTGGCCACATGTTTTTACCAGGAAAATTACTATATTCTAGAAGTGCTCTTTGAGGCAATCCCATATAAATATATGATTATAAGTTTTTAATCAAATAATTTAAAATAGCATTGGTGGTCAAAAATTTCAAATTTGATTTAAGACCTGTCCAAAATGTCCTTTTTTTTGGTGTAAGGAGGGAGTACATATTTTGACAAGTATTCCCTTCTGTACCGAGGATGTTATGCGGCGAGGACCAAAATCAAGGAGCTGGACTCAGTACAATTTTAGCTATTTTCCTGCAAAAGATGTTGTCGTCCTATAAGTACAAATATGTGAGCCTTGTAAATACGCAAGAGTGTAAGAAAAAAAGTCTAATTTCCTCAAGAATTCGATAAAATTCTTATAGGTAGCAGTCATATAATTGCAAAAATAACAATTTCTCTTTTTCTAGGGTGAATACCAATTTCTCATTGATCAATAATTAAATGAGGTCGCCTATTTGTAGTGCATCCTACAAGAATAATATTTCACTGCTAGTTGTCAAAGAAACATGTTCCCCCATTTGGAAATAGATGTTGCTCTAGAAATGACAAAGTTAATGTTCAAAAACTTTGACTCAAAATATGTATGTGAACTATTAATATTGGTTAGATGAAAATAATATCAATATATTAGTTGTAAAAAATGTAATATTGTAATCTATACAATTTTACCACAATAATTTTCATACGAAAGCAACGATCGAATTTTCTTGTTGGCGACCATACGTATTTCTAAAATACATGCATTCCAAATGACTGGAGCATATGATTTTGCCAAAAGTGGTCAATTCAATACTTGCCACAGTTTTTGTAGGAATTTAAATGATAGCAGATGTCCTTGATTTTTTTACAAGGATAATAGTTTCATCTACCAAAAGGTATGTGTAGTATATTTCACTACATAATTTTCACCAAAAGGACTATCTAGGATATTTCACTACATAATTTCATTCTTTGAAACGTTTTCTAGTAATCCCCCATCCAATGGGGCCCATGAAATATATGCTAATAAAAACATATGATACTCAAGATAAATAAATAATGTCCATATGTTAATAAATACATTCATATGTAAAGATATATTTTGATAATATGACGAGTAGCTATTCTTTTTTTTGTGTATATTGTATCCGCAAGCAGTTAAGTGGTTCTTTGTCTCATGACTTATCACACAGCAAGCTGTGGTTGTGAACGACTTCCTTGCAGTAGTAAAATCCGTTGTAAACCAAGTATTGTGATGTTCTTGGAGCCAGATGTTATATTCAAGACCCTATGAACCAGGGTTTTGCTTGACCTGTTGTGTGAGCCCCTATTGTGAGAACCCGATGGAGTCAGCCCTTAAATCTGGTTCAATGAGAAATTATGAATCTAAAATATGGTTTAAATCACCCCAATGGTAAATTTTAGGTCAAATGTTGAAATATCATAGATGTCTGGTTAAAATATAATTTAATCACTTTAACATGGAAATATTTACAGTTTAGTTCATCAACCCTATAATCACATTATCCACACCATCCTTCTGTTTCGATGGATCCACATTCTTTGTCGTGCTGCCTAAGTTTTCAAAAAGGACATGTCAGTTGAGTAATTAAAAATTAAGGCAACTACAACACGGATTGTCAAAAGAGCAAATCTATGCCGGCATGCCAGCCGAAACTTTCGGCCGGTCACGCGCGAGCCGTCAGATCGAATCCTGTTGACTGTCAGATCGAGCCATGCAGCAAAAATCGCCGATGGTAGCAAAAACAAGCAGCGACGTAGCAAATTTTGGCCACGGATGCAGAAAAAAAAGGTTGTAGCAAAATCATCGTCGTCGTTGCGCGAGGTCGCATCACCGTCTTGATGGATGTAGCAACAAAGTTAGCCGGTAGTAGCAAAATACAACTACGGTTGCCACTTTCCTTGCTGGGCAAAGCCGATTGAAACTTTCTCTGTCCATGGTTGAAGCTTTTTTCAACAACGTTTGAAGCTTTTTTAGATGATGGTTGCGACACTTGTATACGCGTGAGCCCGGCCATGACAGCAGATGATGAGGATGACAGGCGGCGACTGAAACTGGCGGAGCGGACGGCCTACGAGGGCGGGCACCGGCGATGCGGGCGGTCGACGGGGGCAGGCACCAGCGATGCGGGCGGCGACGCGCAGGGCGACAGCAGCACAGGGACAGCAGCAGTAGGCGCGCAGGGCCGCCAGATTCAGATGAATAGCGCGGATCACAGGCGACCGGTCCGAGCGTTCTGCCGGCACACCGGCTATAAACGTTTCCCTTGTCAAAACGCACATTACAAAATATCCGTGGACACGTCAAAAGATGGCAGCGGCAGCACCAGGACCCGAGCAGCCAGGGCCTTGACCCTTCGTTGGCCATAGGTACAACAAAAGTATTTGGCACCAGCGGCTCGTCACTCGTGTACTATGCACTATTTGCCTAGGGTGTGGCTTCAACCTAGCGTCGCTGTTGGCCGGGCGGAAAACGTTGATTTGTGGTGGGTTCGAGGCTGAATTGGCGTGTCCGCAGCCTGTCCAGACTCCACCAAGGCTCCCATAGGTTTGATGCTGATTTGTGAAAATTCTGAGGTCTAGATTGCCTGACCTATAATGTCCTCGAAAATATGGTGACTGCCATTGGATGATAAAAAATGCTCGTACTGTCCCATCCGGAGTTCGGACATTTGGGGGCAATTTGATGATCAGCATTGGAGGTGCCATTAGTACCTCACAAAATTGAAAGAAGAAAGGCCCATGATCACAAAGGAGATGTAGCCAATGCATGCGAAAAGGTGTGGATCAACCCTCAAAAAAAGGTGTGGATCTGATTATGATACCTATCAGATGTCTAGCTAACACAACTTCGACAAACTTTTTATTCCACGTACGTGTACAATTATGTATACATTTTTACAAATATGCGAAACATCTAGATACCATAACGTACGGGATACAATGATCGATGACTAGCTTATACATAGCCAATGCAAGAAATAAAACGTAAGCATGCATGCATGCACGCACGAGTGACGAGCCGACGACTACACATGCATAATAGTATAACACACATGCATGGTTTGCGATATTTAGATCGATTGATGTATCCATAGATTTAGCTAGGGCAGGTGAAGTTGGCGGGGCAGGTCTTGCCACACTGGTTGAGAAGCAGCACGAGGTCGACTGGGACGTTGAGCTTGATGCCGAGAACGTTGGCCTTGATGGCGGTGCAGAGGCACACGGCGGCGTCTAGGTCGGCGAGGCCGCTCAGGAGCGGGCAGCACTGCTCGCTCGCCGGCACGCCGAGGTTGAGCTTCAGCAGGTTCAGTACGTTGGCGCACGCGCTCAGCTTCAACGTGTTGATCGAGCAGGTTCCGCCGCCGCCACCCGTCATCGGCGGGGTTGGTACTGGGACGGCCGGCGGTGGCACGGCAATCGGCGGGGTTGGTACTGGGACGGCCGGCGGGGGCACGGCGATCGGCGGAGTTGGTATTGGGACGGCCGGCGGGGGAACGGCGATCGGTGGCGTTGGGACTGGCACGGACGGCGTGTTGCCGCACGATCCGCAACCGTGCGAGCCTCCCACGAAGACCAGGCTCAGGGCGAGGAAGAGGGCGAGCTTGGAGGGCACCATTGCTATGAAGCTAGTAGCTAGATAGAGTGTACTGGCTCGTGGCTGAGCTAGGGCGAGCTTGAAGGTATGAAGCCAGTAGCTCGTGGCTGAGCTAGGTCGGCTTTGGATGCTTTTCCTCGGGTTGCTTGGGGTGGTATTTATAGGCCGGGGTGCAGCGGCGCCCAAGTGCAAGTGCATCGTTCATGTCATGATCAATACAACTTGACTCTTGCCGCAATTTGCAAAAAATATGCGCAACCACCACCACTAGTACACAATTGTAGGATGGTACGTGTCTACCATTACCGGAGGTTAACTCGTTTGCTAACGAATAGAAACACGGTAGCTTTCCTAAAAAAAATCGACACTAAAATATAGTATGGACAATAATATCTACAAGAGGAACATTAGTATATATGACAATTGGAATATATCAGGCAGCTCTTGGATCTGGCCTAACCTGATCTTCAGGTCATGAGAGACAAATAGGACATTATTATGTCGTACGGTTTCATTCCATGTGGTCATGCACACGCATGCTACTACTAGGTACCAGCGCAGGGGAGTATATTGGATTTTTTTTTTTTGCTTGGATTATACGCATGCATGCATGGACGAGTACGCGACAGCTAGTTGTAAGGCATCTCCAATGTCAACACTCAAACCGTCCGGATGGACCGCACGATTCACGCAGGCTAACATTGGTTCCTCAAGTAGTCCAGACATGCTTTTTTTTCTTAAACCGGAAAAAACATGGGGCTTTGCAAGTGTCGGGATGGCACCCGCCTGACTTCTGACCGACCTGACTCATCCAAAGCCCTCATTCCTCGTTCGTGCGCGTTCCCGCCTGATGCCAGCTGCCCACATACATGTCGTTGTAGTGCGTCCGCTCTATATTGAGGCCGGTGTAGAATGGACACGACCTCTCACTGGCACTTTTACATGTTCGTGTTCAAGTTTTTTAACATTTTTATTAAATTTTCAATATTTTTATTAAATTTCTGCTTCGACTTCAGTTTTGCAATCACAAGGAAACTCAAATTATATGAAAAGAAGGCACTCTGCAGAAAAAAAACTTAGTTTGGTCACGAATATAGAGATTAAAACTCTAAGAACTTCTATTTCGTTGGCAAAATTATGGGCACAATTTGAACCTTTGAAATGAATATCTGAATTTATTTATGTACTTACGATGGAATAACTATAGATGTTTGTAGCATTATTGTAATGAGTAAATGTGATTAAACCACATGAATGATGAATAAGTGTGGCTCACTGCTAGTAGCAAGAACATGGTAATACCTCAATTTAGTATGCTTTTAACAAATACTACCTCATAAAAATATCAAGCAAGGTTCAATCCTCTCCTTCCCCTCCCATTGCTTCTCCTTCCTCTTCGCTTGCACCTCCTCCGTCCACGCAGAATCCATATGGGATTCGTCTATAAGTTGATATAGAACTGTTTTGTGTAGAAATTTTAGTACATATATATAATGAACTGCTTTCTGCGATGTATAATCGAAAGTTAATTTCATGGATTTCTTTGTGTAGAAATTTTAGTGATAATTCGATGTAAAGTTCGATCTTAGTAGTGCATTTAGAGTAGAATTTTTTGAGTGTCTAGAATATTAATGATTCAAGTTCAACTTAATTTGGTAGTGTAGTCTGGAATGCCTGGAATAAATAAAATGAACTCCTATAAATTATATTGGCGGTGTATAATTTTTTTATTTGTGTCTCCCTCTGCGGATTTTGCCGGAAAGGAAGTGATTCAATATTCTGACAAAACATAGGCTACTCGAAGGTGTTCTCTGGAAAACATACACATGTTCACAGAGATAATGAAAAGTTCAAGAAGAAGACATGCCTAAATTTATAGCACAAGTGTCTTTATATCACTAGACATACCGAAATTTCTACATGAGGTTTGCTAAAAATAGGACATAGCAAGCCCCTAAAATTTGTCGGAATAGAAATGAATCAATATTCCGGCAAAGAAAAGGACACTCGGAGGTCTTCCTTGCAAACTCATACACATGTCCAATGAGACAACGAAAAGTTCAAGCATAATTCATGCCTAAATTTATAGCACAAGTGTCCCGGGCACTCGATATATCGTACTTCATATCACATGTCATTCCGAAATTTTGGCACGAGCTTTGTTAAAAAGAGGACATATCACGCGCCTGAAATTTGCCGGAACGGAACTGAATCAACATTCCATCAAAACATAGGCCACTCGAAGGTCTTCCCTGCAAAATCATACACATGTCCAAAGATACAACGAAACTTTCAAACATAAGTCATGCCTATATTTATAGCACAAGTGTACCTAGCACTCGATACTTCGTACTTTATAGCACAAGTCATGCCGAAATTTCGGCATGACCTTTGCTTAAAAGAAGACATATCGAGCGCCTGAAATGAATCAATATTCCGGCAAAATATAGGACACTCGAAGGTGTTCCCTGCAAAACGGTACTTCATTTCACCTTCTATATTATCTATCTATGTAACAACAAAATAAACTACACAAAACCTATACAAATAATTGGATCTTCAATTTTTCTAGCATTTTCATAACGAAACAAATTAAGATCACATCAGTGCATGATGGCTCCATACATCCATCCATCTGACAATTCTTCCATCTAAAAATCCATCTAATAAAAAACTAAACCTAAAACTAAAGACACAAGAGACGGAGGTGCTCACGATGGGTGGGGCGGAGCGAGATGCTCACATGGTCTGCTAGCACGCGCGGTGTGGGCGGCAACGCGGGGATGGCCGTGACGGGAGGCGGCAATGGTGCAGGGAGGGACGGGATGGGGATGACGATGGCGTGGGGAGGGCCGAGACGGGGAGGGCGGCGGCATGGAGAGGTCTTGCATGGTGGAGGGCAGCTGCATGGGGAGGGTGGCGACGCGTGAAAGGGCCAACGCTAAGAGGGCGGACGCGCGTGGAGAGGGACGGTCGAATATACGGGTGGGAGTGAGAGTGTAAAGAGCGAAGAGTGGAGAGTGAAGAGCATGGTGGGGAGGGAAATCTACTGAAATATTACACATGAACTTGTGCTGACGGATGCCAGTTCGCGCCCGCCACTTCTAAGTCATATAGCTATGGCGAGAACTAGATGAGGCCCGGCATCGTTGAATCGTGCAAGCAGGTCCCACCTTGGAGATTTTACGTATGGCGAGCACATAGGTCTTCCCACCACAGCTACTCCCTTAGCTGTGGCGATTGTTTATTATTACCCGCCACATCTATACTTCAAATGTAGCTGTCGCGGGTAATCCGTTACGCCCGCCACTCATTGGGGTTCACCTATAAGCATTTTCCAAGTAGTGTATCAAGTTTAGATGATATACGAGAGTCACCCGCCATCATTACAAATCTGTGGAATTACAAATCGATGCAGGGGAGAAGCTCGTGAAGGGGCATGTGCATGTTAGAGTATGATTATCAAGCTCATTGCCTTGGTACTGATCGCATTCGTCATGAATAGATGGACACCATGACCACCATCAGTGATGGTGGTAAACGGAAAAGTGACAACTGGCTAGGGGTGTGTGAGAATTTGTTTTTCCCGTTGCAAGCCACCGTCTCGCGTTCAAGTGCCAAAGCAGAGTGCGGCGGTGTGGCTAAATGTGTCCCTGAGTCATGTGGACTTCGGCAGCTCCTGCATGAGTTGCACCGCCGACGACCTACTCAGGACACAGTTGTTTACTGCAACAACATCAGTGCCTGCTATCTTACTTCAAATCGAGTCGAACATCAACACACGAAGCATATTGAGATTGATCTACACTTTGTTCTTGATTGCGTGGCATTCGATGAAGCTCGCGTTCTTCATGTTCCTTCGAGTTCCCAATTTGCAAAGTTGTTCACAAAAGGACCACTGTCGCCTGTATTTCATGAGTTTCATTCCAGCCTAAATGTCCTATACCAAACGGCATTCCGGCTAGGGTGGTGGTTGGGGGGATTGGGCGGGGGGGGGGGGAGGGGGTTAACCAATGTTTAAATAGCGGGCTATGTCAAATAACAGCGGACTTCCAAATAAGCTATAGCGGGCTATAGCGGAGCAACAGCGAGTCATTCGTACATGAAACTATTTAGCGGCACCCTACTTAAAAACACTATAGTAAGACTATAGCGGGCTATTTAAAACTATGAGTTTAACATGTAAACACATAGTTGTACAGAAGCGCGCACGTACACACGTCGCCTCCTGAACTTCAGGATCGACCAAGGCCTGCGCGTCTTCTCTGGGGTATTCTGTTTCCTCCACGGATGTATATGTGTAAAATGTTGTAACTCATTCAACAGTGACATCAATTCCAGTATTCAACTGCGACAGCTCGCCACCGACCTTGCAGAAGAGCTTGTCGGCTTGCAGCAGCCGTTGCGCACTCGATGGTTCAGAGCAAAATGAGCGGTGCAACAACGGCGTGGGTTTCCGTCCCTAGAGATCTGCTACAGATGCATGCATGCATGCAGTACACTAGCTGTTAGGTCAAATATAGCGTCTCCATTCTGTGGCCAATGGAGACCTTTTTATTCTCCGTTTCCCACTATCGATCGAGAGCCATTGCTAGCTGTACCTACGTTCAGTTACTGATTCTCTGGACCAATCTGCTGCCTATTTCACGCGTCAATCGGTCGTTATCAGGTGGATTGCTAGCTTATCGTTTACCTCCAATCCATGCAACATGCAAGTTGATCGACCATATGTTCATGCAAGTAGTGATCTCGAAATATGTGCGGTGCAGGAATTCTAACATATCTTACTTGTCAGCATTATTCTCTTTCCATGTAATTTTGTATGGTCGCTCAAGTGTTCACATGGATATATACATATAATTATCTTTTCATGTCGGCGGGGTTGCCTAGCTAGCAGGATACATATATCCATGTTGATCTCCATCAGTTCGGCCGAGAAGCTATAGATATCTAGCTGTACATGTGATCCAGATATGTACTAGGATACTAATAAGGTGGATGCACCCAAAACTTTGCTCTCTCTAGCTACTTGAATTTCCCATATATGTACAAAAATCTAGTCAATTCGACTGCTACAAGAAGGGATCGTTTCAAGACTATGACCCTAACTAGAGAGTGGACAATCTGAGATCCAAGAAAGGGAGTGCGTACTAGTATCCCATCGATATTTAAATTACATGACAGACCGTAAATGGCCTTACAAGAACTGATATTTTTCATCAGCGTCATCAGCTAGAAAACCGAGTTCATCAGCTCCCGTGGCTAATCTCGGTGACTTGCACTGTATCGGTTGTTTTGGCCCTAGTGGATTGTACCGAACCTTTTCACTTGCCTTATGTTTCGCTTTTATTTTCGGCAAACTTCAGAACTAGTACCTTTAAACTTAAGGGCCTCATTCTTAAGGCCGGGCAAGCACATCCGTTCTAAAAATATCATCAACTAGAAAATGATCCTTTTCTTACGGATAACAATGGCTTTTAGTATGCGTCCATATTTACCTATTAGGTGTACACTTCTAATTCACGAGAATGTGATATTTTTTTCATTGACACAAAACGTAACATTAACCGCAAATTTATGTTTCACTAAATGTGTGACAAGAAAAATACAATATTCCGGAAGTACTTCTCCAAGCAAATATATGCATATGATTTTCAAGTTATCAAATAACTAAAACAAAAGGGGTGGCCAAACTCAAGCATTGCCTACTTAGTTGCCATTGTGGATCCACATGTGTTCCACAAGATTACTGAGTAGCTGCGTGTGCACCTGTGCCACTGCTTCTAGTATGATGGAGTTTTGATGGACGTACCACGGTGGCGTCCGGGCCGGTGATGACGTCCCCCTCAGCGAGGATGGGCGCGCTCTTCCGGAGCTGGTGGAGGAGAGGCTAGGAACGGCTGAGCTCGAGACGGACGGCGCGGCGGCGGAGCGTGAGATGGGCGACGAGGAGGAGGAAGAAGAAAGGAGATAGCAAATGGATCCGACTACTCTTCGGGGGGGGAGGGGAGGGGGTATTTGGTGCAATTTGGGGTGGGGACAGACTGTCGGGTCCGACGTGACGGGCGTGACCGGACGCGTCCGGGCGCCCCCATACCCCCCTCATATTTGGGCTGGATATGGGTGGTGCCGGTTAGCCAGGCCATCTGAGGGCCGTTTGAGAGGTTCGTCTAGGTCAAAATTTTGTGGCTGGACACTGATCGGACGGTCTGGCCGGGCATGTGAAACGGGTTTGAGATGTCCAGTTATAGATGCTCTTACTGTGCTTTTTTAACAATGGGAAAGGAGAGAGCCACAATCAGAAACATGCATGATGTAGCCGCCAACGCATGTGAAAAGCTGTGGATCTGATCATGCTTCATACTATCATGTGTGCGTACGTACAAAATATACAAGGTGGCACATCACGGATCGAGTTAATGCAACCAGAACACCTATGAAAAAAACACACAACCTGAACAAACTTTTTATTCCACGTACATACATCCTTTTCCAAATCTTGAATCATGCATTTAGATAACATAACGGGAAATGACTAACTCAAGCATGCATGCACGAGCGAGGGAGCCCATGCATGCACGCGACTGACATACATGAACTGGAAAAGCAGAAAATATATAGGTGCATGGGTATACCAGAAAATATGCTAATTATGAGTACGACGATGACGACGATGCAGGTCTAGCATGCATGGTTTGTGATGAATGGATCAGTTTGGGCAGGTGAAATCAGCAGGGCAGGTCTTGCCGCACTGGTTGAGGAGGAGCACGATGTCGACGGGCACGTTGAGCTTGATACCGAGGACGTTGGCCTTGATGGCGGTGCAGAGGCACACGGCGGCGTCTAGGTCGGCCAGGCCGCTCAGAAGCGGGCAGCACTGCTCGGCCGTCGGCACGCCAAGGTTAAGCTTCAGCAGGTTCAGCACGTTGGCGCATACCTTCAGCTTCAGCGTGTCGATTGAGCAGGTGCCACCCCCGCCGCCGGTCGAAGGCGGAGATGGCACGGGAACTGGCGGGGGCACAGCGAGCGGCGGGCTTGGGACTGGGACGGGCGGTGTGCTGCCGCACGACCGGCAGCCATGCACGGCCACGAGGAGGACCAGGTTGATGGCGAGGAAGAAGGGGAGCTTGGAGGTTCCCATTGCTATGTGGATGACGCTAGTAGCTAGCTAGAGTGTACTGGCTTGTGGCTGAGCGCTAAGTGGGCTTTGTTAGCTTGCTGGGATGCTTTTCCTGGGTTGCCTGGGGTGGTATTTATAGCTAGGCCAGGGTGTAGCGTGCAAGTGCAAGTGCGTCGTTCATGTCATGATCACTCGAGTTTGACTCTTGCCGTAATTTGCAAACATTATTTGCCACCACTAGTAGCACTACTACTACTAAATTGTAGGATATTACGTGCGTACCATTATTGGAGCTTAACACGTTACCTAATTTCCAAGTACTCCCTTATGCAGGCATCTATGCTTGATGGGTCACAAGTTCGACAATAAACACCAGACACGATATTCTAGCCTGCACCGGACATCCCGTATATGGATCCACCGTCCACCATTGCTTTGAAATTCGTGTTATGTTTTCTGGCTTTTGACAATTTTGTCGTGTTTCAGTGTGCTACGTTAGGTTTGACTCTCGTTTTAACATGTATCATAATGTTTCGTTGTGCAGCAAACTGGATCTAAAATAAATGAAACATTATGAAACAAGATGAGTTCTGACAAGAACAAAAAAGTAGCTTGAATATCTCAAAGCAAGGCATGGATGATGGGTAGAAAATCATTCTTCTAGAAGACACACATAGTATATGAGTATATGACAATCGAAATATATCTGGCAGCGCTACCAGCTGGCATAACCTGATCTTGAGGGTCACTAGAGACAAATTTAGGAGATTATTATGTCGGTTTTTATTCCATCTAGCCATACACATGCATGCTACTACCAGCGCATGAGGTGTCTACTTTATGTTCGTGCTTTGGTTATTATTCTGGCATGCTCGCATCCATGGACACGTACACTACAGCTAACCGTCTAATTATTAGTTGATCCTTCCCAAGTGGGCAGTGGTCGCGCTGACAAAATAATTCCAATACTGACAAAGGAATTACACAATCGTAGCTAGCTTACAAGAGTCTTGTGATGGAGCTAGGCCGCCGTGTGAACAAGGGCACGTGAAACAATTGGTAATTGTCTACTTTTGTTGCCAAAATATATTTATATTGCAGTTTCTTTTAATGATTGAGTCAACACCTATGTTTACGTACGTCTGGCAAAATTGCGCAGTTTGAATACTAAAACTGTATTCCACTCTTTAATTTGAATGAAGCTTGCACACTTTGGTAGGCAATATTGTGCCGTTTTATGTAATCAAGATTTAAAATGTTTTAAGGCACTGAGATTTAGTATAAGAGAAAATATATTATTTTTCTCTGCGGACAAGTTGTATACCGCTGTTTTTCTTTGAGCCGAAATAAATGTTAAATATATATGTAGATTGATAAATTATCTGGGGCACCTAGACCCGTTATGGCAAGTCATATTCGGTGATGCATGTGTACAATCCATGATATATTGGATTTCCAAGTTTGTTTGCATGTACTTCAGCCATTAACGGTCACTGATTCCTTTCCAGGAGAATAAAAGACTATTGGTTCCCTAGAAAGTTTCCTTTCCAAACTAAAACCACATGGTATTTTTCGATAACAATGCACTGTATTATATGTTCCTTTTAAAATATTTTGCACTCTCATACCTCCTTTTGACCTCTAGAAAAATTGTTGTGCATACATATATCCCTGATATTTTTTGTTATTCGTATATCGTTTATATTTCTCACATTTTGACCATAGCTGCATTCCAATATACCCAAGGGTATGTATATACCTAATGAAACAAAAGAGTATGTATATACCCTCTATTTGTTTTAAGGTATCTGATACAGCCAAATAATATGAAACACCGTCCCAAGGTTTGTATGTATAATTATGACGTTTTTATGTATTTTGGTAATTTTTTAATTTTCAAGGTATCTAGTATTTTTTTCAAAATAATTCCAGGACACTTTTCGACAACTAATTCTTCTATAGAAACAAAGGTGATCAAATAATATAAAATATGATCCTGATTACTTTTTTACTTTTATGAATGTACACATGCATGTTGATACCCACACACGTTTTGTTCACATTTTGACCATAGCTGTATATCAAGATACCCAAGGGTATGTATATACCTAATGAAACAAAAAGGGTGTGTATATACTCTCTGATTTTTAAGTTATCATATACGACTAAATAATACCAAACATCGTCCCAAAGGTTTGTATGCATAATTAGGTCATTCTTATGTTCTTTTTTAAGGTATCTAGTATTTAAAAGAAATTAAGGCTGGCTCACACTCTTTAGCGACTTATTTTCCTAGACAAATTAAGGTGACCGAATAGTATATATGGCAGTGGGTATAAAAATTAATTAGTTCTTACTCGCTCACGTAAAAGACAATTAATGGCTTGCATCAACTACTATATTTGATCCTTCCCATAGCGTCAGGCAAGCACCAATCTTTGGAAGGTCAACAATTAACACACGTCATTTTTTTTGGAATGTCATCAATACATGAGGGAGTATACAAGGTATGGAAAGTTTTCTTGTTGCCCTTTGAGGTATGCATGCAACCATCCCAACAACAAATCAAAATACGATCCAACGGTATCTAGCCAAGGCGCCTGACACCTATGAGCCAAAAGACAACTCTCGTGTAAAAGTGAATAAAGAGGTAGGCTCCCGTGTCACGTATGTCAGCGGCCGAGATTGGTGACCGATGATATCCGATGGTTCAGAGAGTGTGAGCAGTCCAATAACTACAAAATGAGACGTGTCAGACGGAATCTATATACGCATGCATGCCGTTGTACGTACACTAGCTGTTAGGCAAACATCCATGATGTGACCAACGGAGTCCTTTTTATTCTTCATTTCACACGATCGATCGACAACAGCTACACGTCTACGTACGCACGTCCAGTTACTGATTATTTGCACGAATCTGCTGCCCATTTCACGCGTCGACTGATCGTTGTCAAATTGATCGCTAACTTATCGTTTATGCAAGTTTTCTCGAAGTTTGTGCGGTGCTGGTACTCTCAAATATATTACTGGTTAGGTTTATTCTATTTCCTTGTAGTTTTGTATGGTCGACTAAAGGTACACATATGCATGGATATATCCTTCCATGTCGGCAGGGTGGCCTAGCTAGCAAGATACATATACGCACGTCGATCTCCATCAGTTCAGCAGAGAAGCTCTACAAATCTAGCTGTACATGTGGTCAAGCGATGTACTAGGATATACTAATGAGGATGCATCCAAAACATGCCTCTCTAGCCGCTTGAATTTCCCATATATGCACAAATATTGAGTAAATCTACAAGAAGGGGTCATTTAAAGACTATGACCCTAACTAGAGAGTTGACAACTTGAGATCCAGGAAAGGGAGAGCGTATCAGACAGGTTGGAGTGCAAATGGCCTTACAAGAACTCATATTTTTCAGCATTAACAGCTAGAAAATGGGTCGTTTCTAGCGGATGGCTTCAGTCTTCACCCATATTTACCTACCGGTTGTACTTTCTTAGTTCACAAAAATGTGATGTTTCAAACATTGAAAAAACTGTAACTTGGACAAAAAGTTGGTACTTAAATAGAGGATTAGCAACAACAAAATAAATTAAACTTCCTAATATAAATCTAGGAATATGGTTTCTAGTTTCAAATAAAAATATAAAATAGTTTTTTGTTCAGAGGAATGTAAAATAGAATTGGTGAACAAAATTTTCAACTTTCATTTAAGACAAGTCTAAAATGTTGTTTTTGTGTACGAACGTATTTTATTGGGCCATTTTTTCTGTGATCCAGCTGCCCAAATTTGACAATACTACAGAAAAATCTGGTAGTGTATTAGGACATCAAGGACCCATTAGGCAATTCACTGTTATAAACAGCAAAGAAAAATTCCACCAACTTCCCTCCAAAAATGAGCTGAAGGTAGATTACAGATTTTATGTTATCAACATATGAACTCGGTTATCTTTCGCGATTTGCATTGGTGATTGTGCCTTGTCCGGGTGTTGTTTCAATCTTTGGAGTAGAAATTCCTAAATGAAGGCAGCTACTATATACTATATACTAAAGTGGGAGCGATCCAATTTTCTGTTTTTTTTCAGCATTGACTGTTCGTGTTTACCGGCAACATCAGTGTACAGTAACAGAGAACCGTAATGAGACTTGAACATTAACCAGTACCAGTTACCAGTAACTAGAGTAGCAAGACATAAGATGCATGAACAGTACCAAACATTAACAATTGAAACTAACGAGACATGAACATCCCCGTCATGAACATGGAAATAAATCAAAATACTAAAAATCATATTACCTTTTTATTTTTTATTTTTCGTTCCTATCAAACATAACATACATGATATCTATACTCAATAATGATAATGCGATGACACTATATTTCATTTTTTAGAATACTTTTTGTAAAAATTCTCAATTAAAAAGTATAGACATAAGTATATTGCTGAAACGATCTCAAAGACCATGCCATATTTATCAGTTTGGAGTGTAACGTCTGAAAGCTCGCTCCCACACCGTTTTTATCTTTTTTCCCTAAATAATTTTGTTAACGTTTATGGTACATAATCTTGCTTTGTCTAAATTTTTTATCTTAATTTGTTCTTCAGTTATTTTGTAATTGCAGCACCACAACATAGAGATTTCAATTTAATACCATTTAATGGGATGTCGTATTTAAAATTCTACAGAGTCAATAAAAAATCATTTTGTATTATGCATTTCTTTCGTACGTACATTAGAGGGATGAGTAATATTTTACATATCCTATGTAATTTTTATCACTCTTACCGAGAATTTTCTATGGATAAACACATAGCAAAACTTGATTATGTATATATGTTCTGTTTCTAGACAATTGACACAATCAAAATTATGTATTGTAGATCTTCTTCTAACATATAATATTTAATTATAAAAATGAAGAAAATTGATGTATCTATATTTAAAATAAGTCTAGATACATCCATTTATAGGACAAGTATTTCCGGACGGAGGGAGTATATGATTTCGTACTTTTGTTTACTACTCCCTTTGTCCCAAAATAACTGTCTCAACTTTGTACTAGCTCTAGTATAAATTTGTACTAAGCTTAAGACACTTATTTTGGGACGGAGAGAGTATATACTGGCTCGTTTTGGCATACACTATCCGACCTCAATGATTGTGCTTGTGCTGGCAAATAATTTTGATACCGTCGAATGAACTTCACCATTATATCTAGCTTATGATATTCTTGTGATGGAGCTAATTTGTTTGCTTCAGATTAGTAGTTGTGCACGTGATGAAATTAATAATTTTCTATTTCTGAATTTTCTAAAATCTATTATTTTTAATCTATTTTTTGCAATCCACCATATTCTAGATTTTGATAAGATTTAATTTGATTTGAGTATGGCAGGGTAAGGGATGTAAAATTTAGTTTAATTCAGATTTTGGTGAGGTTTGATTTGATTTGGGTATGTATAGGAGAATGCAATGAACGTTTGGATTTAGTTAAGTTTTCGTAAGAGTTGATTTTATTTGATTGAGTTAAGGCAGGACATGGATTTGGGAATTTGATTTTGTCTATATTATTTCAATGTACTCTATTTACGCTTGTTTTTATTTTGTATGGCATCAGTTGATATAACCAAAAAACAACAACATGGAACCAAAGTTGGGGAGGGTACCCTAGTTAGGAAAAAGAAACAGGGTAGGAGGTGAGGCGAACCTACCAACTTCCTGTAATAATATAATAGAGGAGAGTATGCTAACATGAATTTTCTATGTGCATGCATGCAAGTATACCAATATTATGTTGTAGCTTTGATTGCAGTTTTTTTGTTGGTAGCTTAATAATCGGACCGCTTTGTATTTTTATGGTCTAGCTAATTGAAAATAATGAAGGCCCATCCTAAGTTTTAGGAAAAATAATAATACTTCCACCCCACAGATCCACTAAAACCCTCCCCGTTCAGCTCAATTCATGCTAACCTTTCAGCCCACTTCATCTTGGATTTTGAATTGCACAAACTAGTTTGACTGATACAAAGGAAACCACAATGTGGGACACAATACAACAATATGCCACTCTAAGCATTTTGACAATGCTTCAAAAATTTCTTGGTTCGAAATTGCATGTAAATATGACATGAACTGTCAGACCGGTGCAAAGATATCGTGGCTGCATGGTCATCTATTAATGCTCGCTTACCACATATCCACACGGATTTGGCAATAAAGCTCTCATCACTATTGAAATTAGACATCCTTCATCGGATTTACCACATATTCGCTTCCTACAATACATGTACGATTTACGGTTGACTTATATGTAGGTGCATATATACGTTTATGAGTGGACTATGACGCGCCGGTGGAATATATTACACACACCTCGATTGAATTCACACAACTTCAACATATTTGAGATGATACAAGCTAGGGGCAAACAGGAACATGTGCATATATCCGATACAGTATTTCAGGTGATACAACCTCCGAGTTACATCTATCATTTATTTAGACACCACAACTAGACACACTTTTACGCGTAGCATGCGTGCCTAGTGATCACTGCATGCATACATAATGCATGACAAGAAACTTAGGCATGCACAAAACATTAGATGAACTAGAAACTGCAGTACTATATAGGAAGGTGCGTGCATGGCATGTGTACGCAACATGCATGCTATGCTAGGACGAGTATACGTCGGCCTATCAGAGCGTGCTGGTGAAGCTGGGCGGGCAGGTCTTGTGGCATTTCTTAAAGAGGAGGACGAGATCGGCGGGGACATTGAGGTTGTTGGTGCTGAGGACCTTGGCCCTGATGGGGGTGCAGAGGCCGGCGGACGGCTAACGGGGTGGTGGTGGGGGAGAAGAATAGAGAGGATGAGCACAAGAGTGAGCTAGAGGGCGATGTGGATGCGAGAGAGCGAGGAGAGAGGGCCACCCAGATGCGAGAGTGTGAGGCGAGAGGGCGCCCCAATACCGCTGATTTTCACCAAGCTGGCGCGTTGGCTTTCACTACAGCGCCTTCAAGCATCATTAGTTCGTGTCCGTGACGCCATGGCAACAAAAACGAGACCCACGTGTCATAATCGAGGTTAAAATGGCCAAACAGGTGGGTCAATGTTTTCGGCAAAAGATTAATCCTAGAATTATGCTTTCCGGCAGAAATTTGTAGAAGTGTGTTTTCTGCAACCCTAGCATCAATGTGGTGGTTTTCTAAAATTCACTCCAGCCCGATACAAAGAACGCTACTCCATGGTCTCGCATTACAGATACCTTGCCATGTCTCTGCACATTGTTGGCAATAAAGATCTTGTCAATACTAAATTAATCGATCTTGATCCGATTTATATCTGCTTCTCTTCCTACGATCCACATAAAACTTTGGATACGTGTATGTATATGTTTTAGGACTGGACTATGACGCGGCAGAATATATATAACACACAGCTCGAGTTAACACAACTTCAACAGACTTCAGATGATACAAGCTAGGGGCATATAGCCCGTACAGTATTTCAGATGATGACACAAAACCCCGGTTACGTGGGTCATTTATTTGGACACCACAACATGACACTTTCATGCACGTACGTACGAACCAAGTGATCTCTGCATGCATGCATAATGCTAATGCATGACAGGGAATTTAGGCATGCACGACAGCACGAGACATATATATGATGAACTGAAATGCAAATTACGGTACTAGTATATAGGAAGGTGCATGAATGGCATGTTTACGCAGCATGCCATGCTTGGACGAGTACGTCCATCGATCAGAGTGGGCAGGTGAAGCCGGGCGGGCAGGTCTTGTGGCACTGGTTGAGGAGGAGGACGAGGTCGACGGGGACGTTGAGGTTGATGACACCGAGGACCTTGGCCCTGATGGCAGTGCAGAGGCACACCGCGGCGTCCAGGTCGGCCAGACCGGCCAACAACGGGCAACACTGCTCGTTGTGCGGCACGCCGAGCCTGAGCTTCAGCAAGTTTAGCACGTTGGCGCACACGCCCAGCTTCAGCGTGTTGATCGGGCATGAGCCGCTGGTTGTTGACGGTGGTGGCGGTGGGGATGGAGTCGGGGTCGGGCAGTGGGGCCCACAGTTGCCGTGCACAGCGGCAACCATCAGGTTCAGGCCAAGGAACAGGAGGAAGAGCTTGGTCGACGGTGCCATTGCAAAAGCTTTGATCGAGAGGAAGCAAGGCTTACTAGAGGTAGCAAGGGTTTGTAAGTGTTGTGCGTTTGGGCTGTGTGGGGTGTGGTATTTATAGCCCACTTACACATACATGCATGCAAGTGTGTTGATCCCATGATCGATAGTTCGAGCTTGATTCCGTAGCTTAGCTTGTACTCCTTCCGTTCTTAAATATTTGTTCATATACATCCGTACGTATATAGACAAAATGAAAAATCTACATTTTAAATTATGTCTATATTCATTCGTATGTAGTTCATAGTGAAATCTTAAAAAGACTAATATTTAGAAACGAAAGAAATATACTATAATAAAATCCATCTACCTACGTGTACCCTTACCATTATTGATGCTCTGAACCTCAATGTGCTAGCCAACGAAATGTTTAGTGCGAGATATACGCCCGGCGACTTTTAATACTTGATGGGCATCCGTATTTTTAAACAAGCTCCGCGCACAGAATATCAGGATAATAGTTGCTGGAATGCGCTGCACATATGATGTGTGGTGACTTTCATGGCACACCCATGCATGTTGTACTAGTTGTTACTTAGTTTGATACCATGCATGGACACGTATACATATTAATTGGAGAGCAGACCAAGTCACCTATAGATGTCCCATACCTAGCTTTGGCTTATACATGCATGGTCGTTGGTGTGGACACGTATACATGCACTAGCTTTTATAGAAAAATGTGCAATTTTGAATAAATGTTCGTAAAATGCAAACATTCATACGCTACAATTATGTTAGCTGTGGTGACCCATCTAGATACAAAAGCAGACCGGTCTGCATCTCCAAAAGTACCACGGTTAGCTATAACTTTGGAATCTATCTAACAGAGCACATGGCACAAGCTAATGGGGCGGAACTAAGAAAGGAACACCACATTTCTTACCTTCGAAAACAAGACCAAAATTGTTTGATTTATATATTCCGCACCTTTCATGACCTTCTACAATCCTCAGCACAACCGAAGTAACATGAGCACCACACCACGCCCCCCCCCCCCCCCCCACACACACAACAACGTTTTTGAAAGAAGCGTGTCAGGACCCGACGATTTCATGGGAAATAATTGATAAAGAGTTGTTTTCATCTCCTCCTCAGTTTACACTGCGTCAAGCAGGCTGTGCATCTCATTTGTAATCTTGGAGAGGCCGCATCTAAAACTTCTTGCATGTTGGTGCACACCTCCGAACGTGTACAACATCTTATAAAATCGCATCATCATTATTTCCAACTCATCCACGTCCTCTGTAACTTGTCCATCAGGATATGCTAGAGCTTAACTGTTGTTCTTCCTCCTTCGCATCGATGCATACTGCCGAAAATATTGCGTGTTTTTATTCCTGTACGTGAGCCAGTCAACCCTTGATCTCTGCCCATATATAACCTCTTCTCTTTCGTACATCTCACCAAGATGGTATATGACCTTTATTTCTAAGTGACTAGGGATAGTCCGGCCAGGGACATTTGTAAAAGCTTTGAGTTGGAAAACGAGCTTCTTGATTTCTCTTCTAACAGTACTAAACGTATATCTGTCCTAGCTGTGAAGGTGCTCCCCTAAATCCTTCAATTTGTCATGCACCTCTGTGGTCATCGCACCTTTTGGCCTGCTGCTCCATTTATTTTCCACAAAAGAGTTTAGCTGTTTATGTTGTTCCCACATTAGTTCATACTTGAAACATTTCGGCCGCCGGCTATCATCAATAGTGTGCGTAAAATTTAAGATCATCAGACGATGATCGGAACACGCCGATGTTGCATTCTCCAGTTATGCAAAGGGAACTAAAGAGCCCATGTCGAGTCTGCCACATCACCATCCAAGCACACCATCGTGTATGTTCCTCCTGACACTTTCTTCTCAAACATCCATTCTCTTCCTTTATACCCCAAGCCAGCAAAACCGCACATACGGAGGGCATCTCGTTATCCATTCATTTATCCTTGCCCTTTGAGATTAAATCCTCCATGTTTTCAGATTGTGTAAGATCTTCATTGTATACCCCAGTGCATCCAAATGGAGATTGCACGCGCCTGGAATCGAGCATAAGGTATCCCGGGTTCTGTAGCGTTATCTGACATGTGCTTCTCCACGAACGAAAGTCATCCTACATGGTGTAGGCCCAAGTTGACCTACAGTAACATCAATATGCTACCTGGAATAACTAGTAATATCTAGCTTTATTGCATCGCTCCAAAAAAATACAAGGCCACCACTCCTGCTAGAGCTTCCAACATCATAAGATCTATCATAAGAGAAAGAGAGCTAGAATCTCAACATATATACTAGTTATTTGTCTTTCAAAGAGGCATAGTATGGCTATAGTAAATTTGGCCATGAGAGCACGTCCTTTCCTCGAACTGTCACTGGGTTGCCAAAACAGAGACTTTTCCAACAAAGTAGACTCACTGGGACTGGCGGTCATTCACGCGGGAGGCTGCCACATTCACCGGATCATCTTCAAGTTCTTCTCCATCCAACCCTATATCCTTATTTTGATGACAACTCTTTCCCCGGTGTTCCATTTAAAGTCATTGGTAGTGCTAGCCCTGCCTCCCTCTATTAGTAACAATGTTTTGTCCACCTTCCATGCCAAGTTGGCAACTACCTATCCACATACATTGATAGTACCATTTGGCCAGACAAGATGCTTTTCGGAATTTCTTTGACATGTGTCTTTCTGAACAATATACCAATATTCCATGTTATTGTGGCCTCGCTCCTCAGCATTGCTAGTCCTTGCCTCCCATCATCCTGCCCCTCCCTTGCCTACCCTCCTACTTGCTCTACCCCCCTCCCTCTGTCCCCTTCCACTTCCTGCACCTCTTCCTTCAAATCGATGGCTTGGTAATGGATTAGAGTTCCACATCAGCCACTCCCATTCACAACTTTTAGGTGCATGTATGCAATCACCACACTCTTCCATAAGATGACCCATAACCACTCTAGATCACAACTTTCAGGTGCATGTATACCATTGATACGTCTCCAACGTGTCGATAATTTATAAAGTATTCATGCCATATTCACCTAAGTTTACAATACTTTTATATGGTTTTGATGCACTTTATATGATTTATTTAGAACTAACCCGGACTGGCTCTGTTTTTAGCAGAATTACCGTGGTGTTTTTTTTGTGCAGAAATGAAAGTTCTCGGAATCGTTCGAAACTATTTTGTGACTTTTTCTGGAGGAAATAAACAACATTGGATCGAACAACCACCAGAGGGGGGCCACCCTTGGGCCAGAAGCCATCTGGCCACCCCCCTAGGGGGTAGCTAGATATTTGGTGGGCCCCTCATGGCTCCGTTTGGCATGGTTTGAACACTAAAAATCCTATAAATCCTAGAAACCCCAGAAATAATCAGAGACCCCTTGTTCCGCCGCCGCAACCCTTTGTATCGACGAAATGTCAATCTGGAGGCGTTCCCGTACCCTGCTGGAGAGGGTAGATCATCTCCGGTGGCCATCTGCATGATCCCGACGGAGGCCATGATGAGGAGGGAGTAGTCCACCCTCGGGGCTGACGGTTTGTACTAGTAGCTATGTGTTCAATCTCTCTCTCTCTCTCTTGTGTTCTTGAGATGGTACGATCTTGATGTATCACGGGCTTTGTTAATATTGTTGGATCATATGATGTTATTCCTTTGCTAACTTGTTGTGATGAATTGAATCTTTCCCTTTGAGATCTCTTTATGTTGGATTTAATATTATGGTTTGAGAACACTTGATATATGTCTTGCGTGGGATACCCGTAGTGACATTGGGGTATTCTATTGATCCACTTGCTATATGTTGAGGCATCAACTTGCAGATTCCGGTAACCTTGGGGATCTATGCATAGGGGCTGATTGGACGTTTTCATACCACGTTCTTCGATAGAAATATTGGGGTGCTCCTTGAAGATCTATGTGTTGGATTGAATGTGATAGATCTGAAATTGTTTGATGCATGTCACATAATTTACCCAAGGATTCTTGAGGTGATATTGGAGTATCTAGGTGACATTAGGGTGGATTGATATGTATCATTGGTGTTATTTTACTACGAACTCTAGGGCTGTTTGTGAGACTTATAGGAAGAGCTCAAAAGATTGATCGGAAAAAATAACATTGAGGTGGTTCTACAACCTACACCAATTTCATCTATTTGTTCTCCGCTAGATAGGAACTTTGGAGTAATTCTTTTTTGCACGTTGAGGGATGATCATATGAGTCACCTATGTTAGCATTGTTGGGGGATTGCACTAGTGAAAGTATGAACCCTAGGCCTTGTTTCCAAGCATTAATATATCATTTTGCTTGTTGTTTACTATTTATTACCTTGTTGTTTCTATAGTTTAAGATTACAAAAGCCTATTTCTATGATCCATATTACACTTGTATCACCATCTCTTCGCCGAACTAGTGCACCTATACAATTTGCCATTGTATTGGGTGTGTTGGGGATAGAAGAGATTTCTTGTATTTGATTGCAGGGTTGTTTGAGAGAAGCCATCTTCATCCTACACCTCGAACGGATTGATAAACCTTAGGTCATCCACTTGAGGGAAAAGTGCTACTGTCCTACAAAACTCTTCGCATGGAGGCTCAACATGAGTCTACAAGAATAAAGTTGCATAGTAGACATCAAGCTCTTTTTAGACGTCGTTGCCGGGGAGGTGAGTGCTTGAAGGTATATCTTTAGATCTTGCAATTAAATCTTTTAGTTTCTTGTTTTTCACTAGTTTGGTTTTATAAAACAAAACTACAAAATAAAGATAAATGGATCCTCATCCACTTGCTAATATTTTCAAAAGACCCGATTATGTTGGAACATTTACTAGTGAGCGTTCACTAGATTATCTTTATCAGGTCTTGCTTGAAAATCATGAATCTAAAAATTGTGAAATTTATAAAGTGATTCATGATAGTTGCTTGAATGATGAGCATGATAGAAATATTGTTAGTATGAGTTCTCTGAATATCCATGATGCTTGTCATCATGATTTTAATATTCAATGTGGTTAGTTCAATCAAGTGTCACATGATAGTAATTTTGTTGAGTTTGATCTCACTATTACGAATGAGAAGAAGTTTGCTTATGTGGAGAGTGATAAATTTTCTATGCTTGTAGATCATGAAAATAATGTTGTATACGATAGTTATATTGTTGAATTACTTCATGATGATACTCAAAATTATTATGAGGGAGGAACATATGATTTTATGAATTGCAATAATACCAAGTTTCCTCTCTATGTGTTCAAACTTTTGAAGTTGCACTTGTTTGGCCTTCCTCTGCTAGTTGATTATTGCTCCCATAAATTGTTTGATCACAAAATACCTATTCATAGGAAGTGGGTTAGACTTAAATGTTATTTTCAAGAGATTCATGTTGCTCTCTTGCATGTTTCAACTATTATTCCTATACGAGCATTATTGAAATCATCATGCCTAGCTAAAAGGCATTAAAGAAAAACACTTATATGGAGACAAACCAACACTTTTCCTTTATGTTTTTATATGTTCACATGATTAAACTACTGTATTAATCATGTTTTGTGTCTTTTATTTCAATAAATTTCCAATTAAACCAACAATTTTACACAAAATTTCAAAACAAATTCTATGCTTTGTGATAATTTTGCAGAATTTTTAGAGTCAGGTTAGTATGGTGGTCATTCTGATCTTCACAGACTGTTCTGTTTCTGACAGATTCTGTTTTGCATGCATAGTTTGCTTGTTTTAGTGTTTCCATAGCTTATATTTGGTGATATAAATTATGTTAATGTTATAATACAGTATATATAATGTTATAAAAATTATTAATCTTGTCTTGACAGTACCAAAGTGAATGATCTATCTTTATTATACTAACCCATCTCACGAAGTTCCGTTAAGTTTTGTGTGATTGAAGTTTTCAAGATTTGGGTGAGATACCGATATGAGGTGAATAAGGAGCATGAAGTAACTAAGCTTGGGGATTCCCAAGTCATCCCCAAGGTAATATCCAAGGAAGACTCAAGCGTCTAAGCTTGGGGATGCCCCACAAGGCATCACTTCTTTCGTCTCCAACATTATCGGTACATCTTACTTGGAGATATATTTTTATTCATCACATGATATGTGTTTTGCTTGGAGCATCATTATAAAAAAATTCTCTGTTATATGATATTTATAAACTTTTTTTCAATAAAAATTTCCAAAGATTGCATTAAGATGCCTCCATTGCAAATTTTGATGAATGGTGTGTAAAAACAAAAACTTTTGCTATAGTGTTTGAATTTTCATATTTTACTAGAACCTGGAAAGTTTGTGAACTCTTAACAAAGAGTTTCATATATTATTATTTCCTAATGTTGAATAATTGTTTGAGTTACAAAATTACACCGTTTTCATAGATTGCTATAGACGGTTCTGTCTGGACAGATTGCTGTCATAGTTTTGTTGTTTACTTATCCTATAGTTTCCATAGCCTATATTGGTATATATAAATTGTGAAAATGTTAGTAAAAAGTATATGATGTTTGAAAATTATTGTGTAACTTGTCTTGGCAGTACATGAAGTGTGCATTTATTCTTGTGTGTACTAACCTATCTCACGAGTTCTTTTCGAGTTTTGTGTGGATGAAGTTTTTGAGAACAGGTGAAACCGTGATATGAGAGGATTGAACAAGATACAAAAGCTCAAGCTTGGGGATGACCAAGGCAACCCAAGTAAATATTTCAAGAAGTCTCAAGCATCTAAGCTCAGGGATGCTACGCATCCCACCTCTTTTCATCAACAATTATCGGTTAGCCTATGTTGAGCCTAAATTTTTATCTGTCCACGTCATATGTGCTATTCTTGAGTGATATTTTCTATTGCTTACTGTTTAAATAAAATAATAAGATCTGAAAATATTTATTGAGAGATATTTCTAACATAGCTACTTAAGTATTTGACTACTCACTGATCTTCACTTAAATCTTTTGAAGAGTAGTTTGATGTTTACTCTTGTGCTTCACTTATATCCTATGAGTAAATTATGAATAAATGAAATATCATAAATCTGATATGATCAATGTCCTTTATGCTTAGTAGTAGCTTCACATCTTGTTTATAATGTAAAATCTATTGACGTTTGACAATCATCAAATTGGCTATACAAGCAATTCGTGAATGATTAGTATAAGAAAGAGAACTTTCACATATAAATAAATTATACTGGACATCTTTTACGATTGTGAATACCCATAAATTATTTCAAACTTGATCAAATAGTTGAAGTTGGACAAGAAATACAACGTAATGGTTATGTTCGGGTATATTTGTATAGAAGTTATATTGTTATTGATCATGTGTTGCTTGTTTAGAACCTTTTGCTAGCCAAAACCTCGTACTAAGTAGAAATACTACTTGTGCATCCAAACCCTTGAGCCAAGTTTCTTCCATGAGAGTCCACCATACCTACCTATATATGGTATTACACTGGCATTCCAACTAAATTTGCATGTGCCACCTCTAGACATTCAAATAAACATTTGTTTTGTGTGCTCGTACCGCTCATGGAGCGATGGGGCCGATATTATCTTCCATGCTAAGCGAGTTATTCTCAAGATGAGTGTTTATTCACTTATCATTGCACGAGAGAGAGGCTGGTAAACAGGATTCCCAGTCCTGGATAACAAAAAAGTAAATAAACAAAAAAAACTAGAATGTTGATTGTTTGGAGGGAAACCGTGGATTTGGCCAGCCATGTAATGTGTTTGAATGGTGGAGGGGGAGTAAAAATTTAAATTCTGTTTGGGAACTTCCAATAATGTGATTAGTATGGAAGATATTGAATACTCTATTGTGACGTTGACAGGAAAAGCACACCACTCAAAATTACAAGTTCATCTCTGTTTTAAACTATGAGCTCTGTCACATATGCAAATCCCTAATTCCCTATACGAAGGGATAATCTATTTACTTTCATGTTACTTACTTTCATGTTGAGTCAACTTCTTATTCCAAATTGAATCTATTAGTTGACAAGCATCATGTGGTGGGGAAAGATCTAAACATATATATCCACTCAAATATATTTGATCATGATTCATTATTGTTGATAATTATGTTGATGATAAGTATGTTGGGGGCGAAACATACGCCCCTATCTTTCTATGGATATTGTGTGTTCTAAAAATATGCCTTGAGTATTAGTAATCATAAAAGACTATATGATAAGTGAGGATGTGGTGCTCTTACTTAGACTTGATGATGCATTGAAATTGTTGGTGACCAAGAGCATAGATGGTAAGTTTCAATAGAATGCATTGTTTGAACCATGACATGTGAATTGATTGCTACTCTATCATGACGATTTTTATGAGAAAAAGTTGCTGGTTATGATGCTATAGAAAATGACTGAAATTACCAATGATCAAAACCATTCACTATGCTAGCATTCACAGTTCATAAATTATTTATTTTATCATTTGCCTACTCGAGGACGAGCAGGAACTAAGCTTGGTGATGCTGATACGTCTCCAATGTATCGATTACTTGTGAAGTATTCGTGCCATATTCGCCTATGCTTACAATACTTTTATATGGTTTTGATGCACTTTATATAATTTATTTAGAACTAACCCGAACTGACGCTATTTTCAGCAGAATTACCATGGTGTAATTTTTTGTGCAGAAAATGAAAGTTCTCGGAGTCGCCCAAAACTTTTTTGTGATTTTTTCTGGAGGAAATAAACCACATTGGAGCGAAGAACCACCTGAGGGGGAGTACCCTTGGGACACAAGCTATCTGGCCGGCCGCCCCCCCAGGGGGCGGCCAAATATGTGGTGGGCCCCTCGTGGCTTCGTTCGGCGTGATTCCGACGCTGAAACATCCTATAAATCCCAGAAACCCTAGAAATAAACAAAGACCCCTCGTTCTGCCGCCGCAACTCTCTGTATCGATGAAAAAAATATGGAGGCATTCCAGTATCCTGCCGGAGAGGGTAGATCATCTCCAGTGGCCAGCTTCATCATCCCGGCGGAGGCCATGACAAGTAGGGAGTAGTCCACCCTCGGGGCTGACAATTTGTACCACTTGCTATGTGTTCAATCTCTCTCTATCTATCTATCTATCTATCTCTCTCGTGTTCTTAAGATGGTACGATCTTGATGTATCATAGGCTTTGTTAATATATTTGCATCATATGATTTTATTCCCTTGCTACCTTGTTGGGATGAATTGAATATTTCCCTTTGAGATCTTGTTATGTTGGATTAAATATTATGGTTTGAGAACACTTGATGTACGTCTTGCATGGGATACCCGTACTGACATGGGGGTATTCTATTGATCCACTTGATATATGTTGAGGCATCAACTTGCCGATTCCGGTGAACTTGGAGATCTATGCATAGGGGTTGATTGGACGTTTGCATACCACGTTCTCCGATAGAAATCTTGGGGTGATCCTTGAAGTTCTTTGTGTTGGATTGAATATGACAGATCTGAAATTGTTTGATGCATGTCGCATAACTTACCAAGAGATATTTGAGGTGACATTGGAGTATCTATGTGACATTAGGGTGGATTGATATATATCATTGGTGTTATTTTACTTCAAACTCTAGGGCTGATTGTGACACTTATAGGAATAGCTCAAAAAATTGACCAGAAAGAATAACTTTTATGTCGTTCTACTACGTACCTACACTAATTTAATCTATTTGTTCTTCGCTCGATATGAACTTTGAAGTGATTCTTTGTTGTACTTGAGGGATGATCATATGATTCAACTATGTTTGCATTGTTGGGTGATTGCACTAGTAAAAGTATGAACCCTAGGCCTTGTTTCCAAGCATTAATATATCGTTTTGCTCGTTTTTACTATTTATTACCTTGTTGTTTTTATATTTTAATATAACAAAAACTTATTTTTACCATCCATATTGCACTTATATTATCATCTCTTCACCGAACTAGTGTTCCTATACAATTTGACATTATATTGGGTGTATTGGAAACACAAGAGATTTATTTTATTTTATTACAGGGTTGTTTGAGAGAGACCATCTTCATCCTACACCTCCCACGGATTGATAAACCTTAGGTCATCTACTTGAGTGAAAATTGCTATTGTCCTACAATACTATATGCTTGGAGACCCAACACGTGTCAATAAGAATAAAGTTGTGTAGTAGACATTAACCATCTAGTAGTTTCTCATAGAAAACCCAATACTTCTTGCATTTATTTAAGGTGATAGGAAAAAGCCGAAAAGGAGGCTTCTGCACGTCTAAGGAAACTCTTTGCCCGCAAGCTAGGTACTTCTTGGGTTTACTACACCTTCGTTGACCACCATTGAGAATGGAGGCTTACCAACCTTGGCTGTGACCTTTTAATCTAGTTTTTTTTATTGTTTTTCAAAAATAGTACCTATTTTGTACCTAATTTGAAAAGCATATGTCGAAATTGAAAAAAATCAAAATGAGGCCGATGGGGTGCTATTTTTGATTTTTTTTCATTATCAACATACGCTTTTCGAATTTGATACAAAATAGGTACTAGTTTTGAAAAAAAAATCTATTTTTTCAGCGTTAATCCATATGGGACCCCATGATTCATGATCAAACCAACACTTGTTCAACTTGTACTTAACAACATCCGAGAACCCATCGTATTATCGAATCACATCCAAGGCTTTAAAAAAATACTCAAGTACCATTTTCCATGATCCTCTTCCAGTTCCCACGGCAGTGGCACTGGACGATAAAAATATCCGGGATTTCAAATTGAACATGACCCCTTTAGCTGCAACCCATGCATTGCACATCTAAGTATGTAATGCACCATGCCTAAAAGGTCGTGTTGTATGAACCCGGAACAATCCTCGCCACCTCCCACCTTGGATCAGGTCATCTGCTACTTCCGAAAAATCTAGATCCTCTTCTTCATCGCCATGTGGTTGGAGACCTGCAAATTGATCTTCAAGGTCTGGTTCAGGGCCGTAGCCTCCCAATCTTCTTCATCTTCCTCCTACCGAACTTCAATATGACCCCCTGAACAGTTTCCGCGGATGCGACATCCGTCGACGCCTCCATTGTCGTCTTTGTGTCTCCTAGTGCCTGAATCTCTCATGTCTCCGTCTGCTTGCTACCTTCGCCCCTCCGCACCACATTAGTCCCTAATCCTTCTGCCATCACTTCCTTCGTGCCGACTTCTCCTTGCCCGAGATCTGATTCCGTCGTGGTTCGAAATGCAAGCTTTTCTCTCACTGGTTACGGTAGGACCCCTCACCGACAGCAAGAACATCGAGCAGCCAGCAGGTTTGACGTGCACTCCAACAAGAGCACCGGGCGATAAGGTAGAGCCCAAGGAAACCCTAGGGGGGAAATCATTGCACTTGAGGCCTAATGCGAGTAACGTGTTTTGCTCTTCCTCTATTGGAATTTTTGAGCGTGCATCTGGTACCAGGCAGCTCGATACCACCACAAACACCCGAACACTACTAGGTACTGCACGTCGGCAACACAGTGGAGCCGTCTCACATGGCAGCAACGTAGATTGCCTGGCGCCCAGCTCGCGAGTTATGTTCCGAGTGGCCGACGTAGAAATGTACTGACATGCTGCTGTCCCCGAGGATGTCCGAAGTCAATGCATGCACTATATATTTGCCCTGATTGACATTATGACCATGCACATTGACATTATGACCATGCACGTACTTCGGCGACCGAGACTGGAGGCCCTTGAGATCTGACGGTTGAGTGAAAATGAATCTTGCAATAACCTATGAAGCATCGATACGCCGACACGGATCAGGCGATGCGGCTATGGAGACAGAGGATATGGCAATTTTTAGAAACAATAATATTACGATACGACAAGTATAGATACATAATTAATAAAATGACATGTTATAAAGACAGAATAATTAAATGCATCAAATGAGATCAAAATACTACCCCATCAGCTGCATCCATGCCTCTTTCATCAAGTGCTTGTCTCGATAACCGAATGATCATCATTTTTTACTGAATCCTCATGCTACTTGCAAAATACATCGTACATTCCAATAACCGTAAAACGAGACATCTGCCGTGGCAGACGGGGGTGAGTTTCCATAAAGATCCACAGATGCATGCATGCATGTAATACGTAAGGTCAAACATGCATATGACGGAGAGCTTGTTATTATTCATCTCAGACGATTGATCAAGGTCGGCAAGCACTACGTGCATACAGGTACTTATTCTTTGGTAGAATTTGCTGCCCATTTGAAGCGCTGGACGTCCGTTATTAGTGGATTGCTCGCTTGTCGTTTACCTCCAACAAATGGAACATGCAAGATGATGGGTCATTCATGCAAGTAGTCTCGAAGTCTGTGCAGTGCTGGAATTCTCATACCTATTATTCTATTTCTTTGATGTTTTTTATATGGTCGATCGTGTGTGCACGTCGATATATATTTTTTAAACTCCATCATTTCGGTAGAGAACCTCCTGATATCTAGCTGTACATGTGATGTTGGTTGTACTAGTGTATACTAATTTGGAGGCATCCAAAGCTTGTTCTTCGATAATGTGTACTCCCTCCGTTCCAAATTAGTTGACTCAGATTTGTCTAGATACGGATCATGTTTTAGTGTTAGATACATCTGTATCTAGATAAATTCAAATCAACTAATTTGGAACGGAGGGAGTACAAACCATGAGTCAACTCGATTGCGACAAGAAGGGGTCATTTCAATATTGTTACCCTAACTAGAGAGTTGACATCTCGAGATCCAAGAAAGTGAGAGTGTATCCGATCAATATTACATCTAATTCTTTATTGCTGAGGATTTTGTGCGCAGAAGGCCATAAATGCGAGGAGCAGACTAAGGACAATTTATAGTTAGTTGGCGTGCCAATATTTTATTAGTTCTATTAGTGAAGACCAGTAATAAACTGTATAAATACACAAGATTATGAGAAAACATTTCAATGCACTCAAGAGTTACACGGAATTTCATGAAAAAATATAGGTGCAAGTTCTATTCTGGCATAAAATTAGGAAACATTCTAATTTATCAAACAAGTAAATGGGTAGACTATTTGTAACCCATGATCATGAAGTTGTGGAAACAAGAAGCATAGGATTCTGACTCCATTTCTAGTTGCCCGAAGAAAATCGCCCCCCCCCCACCCCTAATGTTGTTCTTGACATGGCCAAACTCCAATTTCAACAATTCATACTTACACTTACAATATTTATGATAAATATTAATATTTGTTAGAAGAAAATAGTATCATGGTTTTTTTCTTTAAAGATAATTATATTCAAGAGGACATCCCACTCAAATTGGGTGCAATATATTTTGATGAGATTTTTGTTGTATAGAACATATATATTGGCTTAATAATATTTGAATTGAAAGAGAAAAAATACATATGGTTTATACATTTATTTATTGAAGTGGTATTTCTGATGCACATACTCCCTCTAGATAGGACTATAAATCTGGCACGGGAATTTAGGTCATCAAATTTAACTAGCGAACTATGTATAATATGGCACGAAAGATATATGTATAGAAACTTCATTCGACGATGAATCTAAAATACATTTAGTACGTAGCACAACACATCTGGACAAAGTATGCATGTTAAGGCAGGACTCCTTCCCATGCAAATTCGCAACTGCCGTGGCCTATGTGCATGTTGAGAAAAATAAGACAGTGGAGATCACCTATTTAGTTATACAGAATTTGGATCAAAGAGTCCCTGATGGAACTAAGTAAACTTACATAATATTTTAGAATTTGTTCCAAGAATTACAACCTGGTCCTTGTGAAATAGAAAACCTATATAGAAAAAATCATTACTGCGGATGTAAGAAGCATATATTGGTGTCCTGCTGATGCGTGGGCATATACATGTATGAGCTATCATGGAATTGCAGCCCTGCATGCATCTGATATACTCCCTCCGTTCCTAAATATAATTCTTTTTAGAGATTTCATTAGGGACTACATACAGGGCAAAATGAGTGAATCTACACTCTAAAGTATGCCTATATAAATCTGTATATAGTTCTCAACGGAATGTCTAAAAGGACTTATATTTAGGAACAGAGGGAGAACACACTACTCTGCGCTAACAAACTGAAATTGTAATGGGGTGACAATAAACACTGAATAACCTGTAATATGTGTTCTGCAACTGCAACCCGTGGGTTGACAACTCCACAATTTGCAATAACCAAGGTATTTGGACACGCCCATGTGTCTGAAAACATCTTAGGATAAAATATTATAGTTCGTAAAATGAAAATTAGGAAAAGTGTTAAGAATTAGACATCAGCAGGTAATGCATCACTTTGAAATAGCTCGAGTTAACTTGTTTACCAGCTTTTCCACGAAAAAATATTACCAGCTAGCACTCATTCTGTATAATCCGTAAATCATAAGCATGAAAGCAGACAGCAACGTCGGTACCCATTCCAGGAAAACAAAGATTATTTATGATCTCCTATGTATACATCATGTATTTAACAAAAAATGATTGAAAGATATTGACTGGGTACTTAGAGGTGGCACTACTGGGGGCGGGGGTTAGCTTCTTCTTAACTTAAGATGTCCAATGAATGAATGTATGTACATTAATAAATTCCCTTGGATACCACTGAAATCAGTTGTTGCATAACATTTTAGAACATCAAAATAGGATGAAGAGTACTGGAAGACACCATTTTTATTTTCCAAAGCTCAATAGTTAGATCACGGTTAGGAATCATAACTTGAACTTGATGTTGGCAGCAGCAGCTCAAGTCCAGGGCCGCTGAGGAAAATAGGAGCATTGGGTCGTAGCCAGTCACAAAGAGGTCGGGAATTCGGTGGGAAAGGTTGATCCAGAAGAGGGTACCTTCACCATATAATTTTAAATTGCACAAACCAGTTCGACCGTTTACATTGGGTAGATGCCCATTTGTAATAGTGCAAGCTTCTCCCTTGTCTCCAATCCGCTCCACAACATCTGACCCAACCCTAAGAAAAGCATCATTAGCACTTACTTTCTACATCCGGCTCATAAGTATCCCTCCTATTTTTACCTCAACCTTTTACCATAGAATTGACTAATAGAATATAGGTTACATGCCATAAAAACATACATACATACATACATACATATATATCACCCAGGGTCTAGAATAAGTTATTCTTCACCCGAGGTAATATTACGATCGTTTCATAAATAAATTACATTTCAAATGCAAATAATTACATTTATATTGATTCACTACGTAAAGTTTGACATAAAAAAATAAAAATATAAGTCATAAGACTAGAAAATCATTTTTTATGTATATTTTACACTATGTTTTTATGTTTGTAAATTTACATGACATAAATATTTTTTATGGTGACTATATATTTTCTTATGGTGTCTTTTTACGTATGGAATACGATAAAATTTACGGAACGTAAAATTACGGTGCATTGATGTGAAAATAGAGGGGGTGAAGAATAACTATTCCTGACCCAGGGTGACGAATAGTCAATCCCTATATATATATATATGTATATATGTATATATATATATATATGTTTATATGTATATATATATATATATATATATGTATGTATATATGTATATATGGATTGAGGAAGTATCTAATCGTCAACAAGACAAGAGCATAGACTCATTGTCATGCCGCCCCATGGCAGCGATGCTGTGATCCTACGGGATTTTAGACGGGCGCACCGTCATGAGTAATGTCGAATTGTTGAACTTAGGTTGGTCAAAGTATGTAACTGAAGACATGGAAAAGGACATTAAAAACATGTAAAAGTGAATATGGATGTATTCTTCCGTGTCACGAACGTTGCTGGCCGAGATTGGTGGCCCATGAGATCCCATGGTTCTGAGAAAGTGAGCAGTGCAATAACTATAAAATGAGACGTGCGAGACGTAGATGGGTTTCTATACCTACGGGTCGACATAGATGCATGCATGCATGTAGTACGTACACTAGCTGTTAGGTCAAACATGCATGATGTAACCAACGGAGTCCTTTTTATTCTTCATTTCACACGATCGATCGACAACAGCTACACGTCTACGTACGCACGTCCAGTTACTGATTATTTGCACGAATCAGCTGCCCATTTCACGCGTCGACTGATAGTTGTCAAATGGATCGCTAACTTATCGTTTATGTACGTAGTCTCGAAGTTTGTGCGGTGCTGGTACTCTCAAATATATTACTGGTTAGGTTTACTCTCAAATATATTACTAGGGATCGAAGTTTGTTCTGTATGGTCGATCAAGTGTTCACGTCTATATGCATGGACACATCCTTCCATGTCGGCAGGGTCGCCTAGCACGTCGATTTCCATCAGTTTGGCACACAAGCTCTAGATATCTAGCTGTACATGTGATCGGGCGATGTACTAGGATATACTAATTTGGATGCATCCAAAACTTGCTCTCTCAAGCTGATTGAATTTCCCATATATCTACAAACATTGAGTCAATTTCACTGCTATAATAAGGGATCATTTCAAGATTATGACCCTAACTAGAGAGTTGACAACTCGAGATCCAAGAAAGGGAGAACGTATCCAATCAATATTCTAGTGACATGGCGGAGGGCAAATAGCCTTACAAGAACTGATATTTTTCAGGATCAGCAGCTAGAAAGTAAGTCTGTTTCTCACGTGTACCAATGGCTTCCTGTGTTTCTATCGGGTGTACCTTTTTAGTTACCAAAACGTGCTGTTTTAACATCGCCACATAATATAACTTTGACCCAGGGTTCATATATACTCCACTTCAATAGATGTATAACAAGAATAAAATAAATTACGAGGGCACGACTTTATCTCGTTTCCTCCTCTATCCCTAGGCGGCTAGGGCAAACTTTTCCCTCCAGACTTCACCAGCTATGGTTGCCACTCCGGCGGCTAGTGACAGGGAGGAGAATCCCGGAACCTCTCCTCCAGTTAGTAGTTTAGGTGAGATTTTTTTAGATCTCGTAGGTGTGTCGCTCGAGCGAATGGTAGTGTTTTTTCTTCTTGTCTTCCAGGCTATGATCACTATCGAGTTCGACTGTCTGCACATTATCGACTGAGCTACGGCATAGATTCTTGTTGTCTCCTTGGAGCGGTCAGGTTAGAGCTTCTTGGCAGGTGGCGATATTTTGCCGCGGGTGCTTCAGATCTATTTAAGAGTTTGACCGAGTCGACTGCGGATCAATAGGCATCCGTCATTAGGGGTACTTGCATGAAGACTTCCCTGCTATCATCGACAAAGTCAAGACGGCTTCGATAGGGGTGCGGCGATAGCCGTGTGGCGGCGGCTCATTCTGGCCGTAGTAGTGATTGGTGGTCTTGGAATCTCGATGTTTTTTATTATGTTTGAGATGCTTTGTGCTTCGTGTGAACCTTGATGCTAAATCTGATCCTTTCCGCAAAAAAAATAACAAACCAAATTACACTTCTCAAAACCAATATATGCATATTGTTCTTGAAGTAACTAATCAAAAAATTATAAACATAACCGGCCATCAAATTTTATTTTATTTTGTTTCTTCTTACAAGGTAATATCTATGCCACTGATTCATTATTTTTGAGAAAGACTCGTTATTTTGATTTTGTTTCAGATTTTATTTATTTTTTGAAGGTAATAATAAAATCACCAATTCATTCAAGAAAACTTCATCGGTTTGATTTTTTTGTAGTTATTACTTAATTTTCTTTCTTTTTTCATGATAATACCAATGCCATTGATTCATTCCTTCAAACTTTATTTTTGCGAAAATTCCACTACTTAAATATTGTAAAAACGCGCAAATTTTGAGTAAATTATGTGAAAATTTGTAATTCTTCTTTCATTATTTTTCATTTTATTTCTTAGAAAACTTGATTAGTTTTATTCATTTTGAATTTCTATTTTATTTCTTTCATCTTTAAAAGGTAATACAGATGCCACTAATACAATTTTTCATCAGTATATTTTTTGAAATTCCACTATTATATGATTATCTTACATATTATAAAGAACTTAATTCTTCGGTAGTGTTGACCACTACTTCATTCTTCCTTGATTTTTTTTGTCATTGTCATTTAGTTCTTTATTTTTTATTTTTTATTTAATGGTAATATCAATGTCACTAATTCCACCGTTATATATTTATTCTTGTATATTTTAACAAGGTGGAATTTCTGTGTAAATTGCATGCAAATTTTACATATTATAACAAAGGACAATTCCATAAATTTTACTATTATATGCTTATCTCGTGTATTATAAAAAAGTGTCATTTTGTGTAAATTTTGTTTACCTTTGGTCATTATTATTTTTAGATTTTTTTTCATTTTAATTCTATTTAAAGGGTAATACCAATGTAACTAATCCATTAGTTTTTAGAAAACTCAATGATTGATTATGTTTTTTTTCTGTTTTCCTACACGCATGGGCTACAGGTGCATCATGCCTCCATGACCGGCTCTGGTCCAGCTGGCCAATAATTCATTTTTATGAACTTTTTAGTTCCAAATTTATTTTCTTTCTTCTTTAATGGCATTATGAACTCCACCAACTCACTTCTTCTGAGAAAACATCTTTTTTGCAAAAAAAATCAATAACATATGTTTATTCTTGCATATGGTAACAAAATGTAATTTTTGTATATGTTGTGTGCAAGTTTTATCATTTTTTATTTTTTTTATTTTGTTTCTGAGGGGCTGGTGGTGGTAGGATACCGTGGCGTACGGTTGATGGTGTAGGAGTGCAACTTGCTTGAGGTTAGGCAAGGCTAATCCATCAATCATATAGTACTCCTCGGCTCAACGACAAAAGCAGGCTCACAGAGCAGCATCAAAACATGCAATTACTAGGTACCAAAAGATAGTTTTAACGAAAAGGAGAACAGTCGGAGGAAAGGATGCACTCCCTCTGTTTCTAAATATAAGTCTTTTTAGACATTCTAATAGGAAACTATATATGGAGCAAAATGAGTGAGTCTGTACTTTAAAATATGTTTATATACATCCGTATGTAGTACGATAGTAGAATTTCTAAAAAGACTTATATTTAGGAAGCGGGGAGTATGTATCATGCGCCCATGAATATGCATGTAGAATGCATCGTGCGTACATGCATGCATGCATGCATGCGTAGATACATGCATGGGTACTGAAAAAAAGTTTAGATGGGGAAGAGGATCATGAATGCATATCATGCATGGGCGTGAAAAATTTGCATGCATAGCGAATCAGGCTGGAATGGGCCGGCTAGCAACATATCTTGTTATTCCGTTACGCAGATGCATGGTTCTCTCTGGTGCTGCTTAAGCTTAACAAAGATAATAACATGCCAAGAGAGTTGCTGCGGTTGTAACTCGCAAAAGCATAGAAGAGAGGCCATGATCAGATACAAGATGTGGATCTGATCATACTATTCATACAATAATGCATGCGTACAAGCTGGCAAGTCGACTTAACACAACTTGGATCACTTTATTGCACGTACGTTTACAAGTATGTATATCACTTTAGAAATAGACGAACCATACATTTAGATATCATATAGGCATACAATGATCGACGACTATCTTATAAGCAGTCGATCCCTTGAAGAAATGAACACGTAAGCATGGATGCATGCACGAGCGACGAGTGTGATGACGACGAACTGGTAGAGGAAACAAATTACGTAGGTGCATGCGTATGATGAATGTGATGAAGAAGATGCATGGTTTGTGATGCATCGATCCATGAATGATGGATGAATCAGCTGGGGCAGGTGAAGTCGGCTGGGCAGGTCTTGCCGCACTGGTTGAGGAGGAGCACGAGGTCGATGGGGACATTGAGCTTGATTCCAAGGACGTTGGCCTTGATGGCGGTGCAGAGGCAGACTGCAGCGTCGAGGTCGGCGAGCCCGCCCAGCAGCGGGCAGCAGTCCTCAGTCGACGGCACGCCGAGGTTGAGCTTCAACAGATTCAGCACGTTGGTGCACACCTTCAGCTTGAGCGTGTTGATCGGGCAAGTGCCGCCGCCTCCAGTCATCGGCGGTGTTGGGACTGGAACGGCCGGCGGGGGCACAGCTATCGGCGGGGTTGGTACTGGGACGGCCGGTGTGTTGCCACAGTACGACCCGCAGCCGTGCGCGGTGGCGACGAGGAACAGGCTAAGGGCGAGCAAGAGAGCAAGCCTTGAGGGCGCCATTGCTAGGTCGATGACGCTAGTAGCTAGCTAGAGTGTACTTGCTTTGTGGCTGAGCTAGGTGGACTTTGTTAGCTTGGGATGCTTTTCTTGGGTTGCTTGGGGTGGTATTTATAGCCCGGGATTGAGTGCGCAAATGCAAATGCATCGTTCTCACGATCATTTGACTATGGCCGCAATTTACGACAATTATGTGCAACCACCATTACTAGTACAAGTGTAGCAAGTTGTGTACCCTTATTGGACCTTAATTTGTTCGCTATCGAACCAAAACCTGAGAGCTGCGCTATGAGATTTTTCTATCTGCATCTTGTCTGCTGTGGGCATATATATGTTTGTTGGGTTTTCAAATTTAACTATAACCTTGATGATACACATTTTTTTTTTGATGACACACATAGTGTAGGAGTATAGGACGAAGGAGTATACGAGCTGGCACACCTGATCTTAAGGGTCACGAAATGCCAATATAGGAGATTATTATGTGGTAGGGTGTGGATTACATGTGGTCATGCATGTATGCAAGCTACTACCAGCGCGAGCCCCGCTTCGGGACAACCTCCACTACATATACACCGTTCAATAGACCTGGGCCGGGCCACGTACACCTTTTTCTTGTCTACTATTAAATTTCAAAAATTATGGTCGCACCATGTATCGAACCGGAGAGCTCTAGCAAACATGAAAGCAGCACCGACCAACAGGACACATTAGCTATAAAATAACACAGTGGTTTCTCTCTTTTGGTTTAAATTTTGCCTTTCAGTTTTTTTTCTTTCGTATTTCTTTTTCAGCCTATTTTCATTTTTAAAAATTCGTGATTTTTAAAATATATTGATTTTTTCTTAAATTCACGAGAAATCAAATCCTTGTATGTTCTGAATATATTGAACTTTTCTTCAAATTCTTCTTTTTTTTGAATCCATGTAGTTTTTTAATATCCGTGACTTTTTTCAAATTTTAGTGTCTAAAACTCAGTGAACTTGTTCTCAAATCCATTGATTTTTAATCTCTGATTTGTTTTATATTCGATGAACATTTGTAAATATCGATTAACTTTTTGTGATATTTTGTTCTAGTTTTCCCTTTTTTTATTAATTCATTTTCTCCTTTTTGATCTTTATTATTCTTTTGAAACTTATTCAATAAAATGAAAAATAGCTTAGAATACCAAAATAACAGTTGAAGTAATAGTTTATTTTTTAAATAACAGATCATCAATTTTATAAAAAGTTCATTAACTTTAAAGAAAGTTCGACTATTTGAGAAAATAGCTCACGAATTTAGGAAAAACACATCATCAATTATATACAAAGTTCATTAACTTTAAGGAAAGTTCGCCTATTTGAGAAATGGTTCACGAATTTAGACAAAAATCATCAATTTTGGGGAAAAACTTACCTATTTTGAGGAAAAATTGACGAACTTGTAGGACCGGTTCTGCTGATAAATAACCCTGTTCACAAATAATCTTCATATGGTTTTAAGATCGCATGGATATCCCGACGAAAGATAATCTGAAAGAAACGAATCCGCAAGGATGCACACTGTTGCTTTTGTGGTAATGGGGAGTCGATTTAACATCTATTCCTTCACTGCCCACTTGCCAAGCTATTAGGAAGACCTCTCCAAATAGTTTCCAATATACCTCCACCCATGGGTAGTATGAACATGTTCAGGGCCATATGGGAGTTTGCTCTTTAATTTAGGTCATTCGGACTCCTAATGATTGGGCTTTTTCACATATCAAATGTTTTAACAATTTAATCACACCACAGTATGGTATTCTTATAATATCTTGTGATATAGCCAGGCCGTGGTGCGAACAAGGGAACATGAAGAAATTAGTAATTCTGTATTTTAATTTTTTTATAAAATATATTTTATTCCTGTCATCCTTTGAGGTGTTTGAATCAATAACAACATTTTTTTATGTTCTGGTAATGTTTCACACTTTGAGTATTGCAATTATGTCTTAGGTAATAGTATGCAACTTTAGGTAATCAAGAGTTTAAAAGTTTTATGATATAGGGATTTAGTAAAAGTGAGGCATATTTATTGTGTGCTTGAACAAATTTAATACCGCTGTTGAGCTTCTATTTTAGGTAAAATTAATGAGTCTAATATACTTTCTTTGGAAGGACACACACTATGACTAATATGGAGAAAGCAAACTAAATACTAGTTTATGCAACCATAATTCTAGCTTTATTGTTTGATGGACTGATTTGTAGCTATCAAGTTACCCGTTGCAAGGATGAATGAGGCATCCTATGAATAGAAGGGTTTTAAGACAAGTATAATGGGCATTGTGCTTCCACAAATCATTGATGCTTAATGAGCCAAGCACATGTACACCCCATCCACTAATTTTCTTTATGAGTTGGAACTATGTTTTTACTTAATTGATTTTAAAAGAAAATGTTAATATTCATTTGAAAGATGGATAATATTATATTACAAAAAATAAAAAACAATTCATCTACCTCACTTCAAATATTTTTATATTTGAATGAAGTAATTATCATGGTTAAAATGTATTCATGTATATAAATTGATTATTTTTTAAGAAGAGTTATACATGTGCATCTAAATATACTTTCATGTGCCTTAAATGTATATTCATGTATTTTCGAAAAAATTAAAACAAATGAGAATTTTTTAATCGAAAATGAACAAAGTAAACATAAATGAATATAAAAAGTAAAACCATAAAAAATAATAAAAATAATATAAATTGTTAAAAGGAAAAACATTTCGGAAAATGAAAATGCAAGAAAGAGACCAAGAACATTTGCCAACCCATTGCGTTGTTCGGGCGATACGTGTGTGTGTAGAAGCGAAAGAAGAACCTAATTTTAAATCGGAATGTTTCATCAAGGAAAGTAGTTGGGGATGACAGCCAAGAACAATAAAAGGTGTTTTGCTTTACACGGGGTGACTTTGGAAGACTTTTATCATGTTTGTCCATCACCCCATGGGACACATTGCAATCTTTATAGTTGAAACAGTAATACTAATTATTTTAGAAGATGATATGAAATCATAAATTCTTAAGTGCATGCACGCAAGTATACTGATATTATTTTCTAGCTAATTAATCTAATAAGATAACTATCGGGGAACGTAGTAATAATTCAAAAATTTTCTACGTGTCATCAAGATCAATCTAGGAGATGCTAGCAACAAGACAAAGGGACTGCATCTTCATACCCTTGAAGATCGCTAAGTGAAAGCGTTACAAAGAATGTTGTTGATGGAGTTGTACTCACGGCGATTTAAATCGCGGAAGAACCGATCCAAGCGCCGAACGGACGGCGGTTCCGCGTTCAACACACGTACAACCCGTGGACATATCCTCCTTCTTGATCCAGCAAGGGGGGAGGAGAAGTTGAGGGAGAGCTCTGGCAGCACGATGGTGTGGTGGTGGTGGAGGTCGTGGTTCTCCGGCAGAGCTTCGCTAAGCACTACGAAGGAGGAGGAGGTTTAGAAAGGGGGAGGGCTGCGCTAGGGGAAGGGTGATGCTGCCCTCCCACCCCTCACTATTTATAGGGGGAAGGGGAGAGGTGGCCGGCCCTCCTAGATCCATCTAGAGAGGGGGGCAGAGGACAAGGGGGGGGGGAAACTTGCCCCCCAAGCTAGGTGGGAGGCGCCCCGACCCCCTAGGGTTTCTAACCCTAGGCGCCTTTGGCCCTTGGGGGGGGTCGCACCAGCCCACTAAGGGGCTGGTTCCCACGCAACTTCAGCCCATTAGGCCCTCCGGGGCAGGTGGACCCTCCCGGTGGACCCCCGGAACCCCTTCGGTGGTCCCGGTACAATACCGATAAACCCCAAAACCTTTCCGGTGAGTGAAACTGGACTTCCCACATATAAATCTTCACCTCCGGACCATTCCAGAACTCGTTGTGACGTCCGGGATCTCATCCGGGACTCCGAACAACTTTCGGTAACCACATACAATTCCCATTATAGCTCTAGCGTCATCGAACCTTAAGTGTGTAGACCCTATGGGTTCAGGAACCATGCAGTCATGACCGAAACACCTCTCCGGCCAATAACCAATAGCGGGATCTGGATACCCATATTGGCTCCCACATGTTCCACGATGATCTCATCGGATGAACCACGATGTCGGAGATTCAATTAACCCCGTATACAATTCCCTTTGTTCATCGGTATGTTACTTGCATGAGATTCGATCGTCGGTATCCCTATACCTTGTTCAATCTCGTTACCGACAAGTCTCTTTACTCGTTCCGTAAGAAATGATCCTATGACAAACTCCTTAGTCACATTGAGCTCATTTTGATGATGTATTACCGAGTGGGCTCAAAGATACCTCTCCATCACACGGAGTGACAAATCCCAGTCTTGATTCGTGCCAACCCAACAGACACTTTCGGAGACACCTATAGTGCACCTTTATAGTCACCCAGTTACGTTGTGACGTTTGATACACCCAAAGCATTCCTACGGTATCCGGGAGTTGAACAATCTCATGGTCTAAGGAAATGATACTTGACAATAGAAAAGCTCTAGCAGACGAACTACACGATCTTGTGCTGTGCTTAGGATTGGGTCTTGTCCATCACATAATTCTCCTAATGATGTGATCCCGTTATCAATGACATCCAATGTACATGGTCAGGAAACCAAGACCATCTATTGATCAACGAGCTAGTCAACTAGAGGCTCACTAGGGACATGGTGCGGTCAATGTATTCACACATGTCTTACGGTTTCCAGTTAATTCAATTATAGCATGAACAATAGACAATTATTATGAACAAGGAAATCTAATAATAACCATTTTATTATTGCCTCTAGGGCATATTTCCAATAGTCTCCCACTTGCACTAGAGTCATTGTTGGAAATATGCCCTAGAGGCAATAATAAAATGGTTATTATTGTATTTCCTTGTTCATGATAATTGTCTATTGTTCATGCTATAATTGTGTTAACCGGAAACCGTAATACATGTGTGAATACATAGACCATAACGCGTCCCTAGTAAGCCTCTAGTTGGCTAGCTCGTTGATCAATAGATGGTCACGGTTTCATGGCCATGGACATTGGATTTCGTTGATAACGGGATCACATCATTAGGAGAATGATGTGATGGACAAGACCCAATCCTAAGCATAGCACAAGATCGTGTAGTTCGTTTGCTAAAGCTTTTCAATGTCAAGTATCGTTTCCTTAGACCATGAGATTGTGCAACTCCCGGATACCATAGGAATGCTTTGGGTGTGCCAAACGTCACAACGTAACTGGGTGGCTATAAAGGTGCACTACGGGTATCTCCGAAAGTGTCTTTTGGGTTGGCACGAATCGAGACTGGGATTTGTCACTCCGTGTGACGGAGAGGTATCTCTGGGCCCACTCGTTAAGACATCATCATAATGAGCTCAATGTGACTAAGGAGTTAGCCACGGGATGATGTATTAAGGAACAAGTAAAGAGACTTGCCGGTAACGAGATTAAACAAGTTATAGAGATACCGACGATCGAATCTTGGGCAAGTATCATACCGATAGAGAAAGGGAATTGTATACGGGATTGATTGAATCCCGACATCGTGGTTCATCCGAGGAAATCATCGTGGAGCATGTGGGAGCCAACATGGGTATCCAGATCCCGTTGTTGGTTATTAACCCGAGAGGTGTCTCGGTCATGTCTACATGTCTCCCGAACCCGTAGGGTCTACACACTTAAGGTTCGATGACGCTAGGGTTATAGGGAAATGGTATACGTGATTATCGAAGGTTGTTTGGAGTCCCGTATGAGATCCCGGACGTCACGAGGAGCTCCGGAATGGTCCGGAGGTAAATATTGATATTTAGGAAGTCCAGTTTTGGTCACCGGAAAGTTTTCGGGCTCATCGGTAGTGTACCGGGAGTGCGGGAGGGTGCCGGAGGACCCCCGGGAGGGGTGTGACGACCATAATACTTTGTGGGCCCTTAGAGGAGGTGTGCCAGCCCTTATTGGGCTGGCCAAGACCTTCTATAAAGGCCGATGCAGCTGGGATCAAGAGATAAAGGGAAAAGGGTTTTAAAAGAGGAGATCCACCTCCCTTGTGGGAGGTGGACTCTCCCCCTAGTTCGGCCGAACCTCTCCTCCTTGGAGGAGGGGCCAAGGGAGCCCTCCCTCTCCCTCCTCCTATATATATGCAAGGGTTTGGGCTGATTTGAGCACGACTTCTCTCTCTCTCGGCGCATCCCTACCCTTCCTCTTTCTCGTTCTCCGTAGCGCTTGGCGAAGCCCTGCCGGAGTCCACGTAGCTCCACCGTCACCACGCCGACGTGATGCCGGATCTCTCCCTCAACCTCTCCCTCCTCCTTGCTGGATCAAGGTGCGAGAGAAGTCACCGGGCTGTACGTGTGTTGAACGCGGAGGCGCCGTTGTTCGGCGCTAAGATCGGAGTCCACCACGATCTGAATCGCTACGAGTACGACTCCACCAACCGCGTTCTTGTAACGCTTCCGCTTAGCGATCGTCAAAGGTATGAAGATGCAATCTCTCCCACTCGTTGCTGGTTTCTCCATAGATAGATCTTGGTGATACGTAGGAATTTTTTTGATTTACTACTATGTCTCCCAACAGTGGCATCATGAGCTAGGTCTATGCGTAGAATCTATGCATGAGTAGAACACAAGTTGTTGTGCGCATCGATTTTGTTAATATGCTTACCAGTACTAGTCTTATCTTGATTCGGCGGTATTGCGGGATGAAGCGGCCCGGACCGACTTTACACGTATGCTTACGTGAGACTGGTTCCACCGCCTGACATGCACTTGTTGCATAAGGTGGCTAGCGGGTGTCTGTCTCTCCCACCTTAGTCGGATCTGATCGTGGCGGAGAATATTTAAGTCACGAGTTTGGCACGCACCTATGGAAATGTGGAATTGTTTCACAACTCACGCCGCCTAGCACACCTCAGCGAAATGGTGTGTCTAAACATCGTAATCGCACTCTATTAGATATGGTACGATCTATGATGTCTCTTACCGACTTACCGCTATCATTTTGGGGATATGCATTAGAGACTGCCGCATTCAGTTTAAATAGGGCACCGTCAAAATCCGTTGAGACGACACCGTATGAATTATGGTTTGGAAAGAAACCTAAGCTGTCGTTTCTAAAAATTTGGGGATGTGATGCTTATGTGAAGAAACTTCAACCTGAGAAGCTCGAACCCAAAGCGGAAAAGTGCGTCTTCATAGGATATCCCAAAGAGAATATTGGGTATACCTTCTACCTAAGATCCGAGGGCAAAGTCTTTGTTGCCAAGAATGGATCCTTTCTTTAGAAAGAGTTTCTCTCGAAAGAAGTAAGTGGGAGGAAAATAGAACTTGATGAGGTAATTGTACCTCCACTCGAACCGGAGAGTAGCACACCACAGGAAGTTGTTTCTGTGGAGCCTACACCGGTTGGAGAGGAAGTTAATGATGATGATCATGAAACTTCAGATCAAGTTACTGTTGAATGTCGAAGGTCCACTAGGACACGTTCCGCACCAGAGTGGTATGGCAACCCTGTCCTGGAGATCATGTTGTTAGACAACGGTGAACCTTCAAACTATGAAGAAGCGATGGCGGGCCCGGATTCCAACAAATGGCTTGAAGCCATGAAATCCGAGATAGGATCCATGTATGAGAACAAAGTGTGGACTTTGGTGGACTTGCGTGATGATAAACGAGCCATTGAAAATAAATGGATCTTTAAGAACAAGACTGACACGGATGGTAATGTGACCGTCTATAAGGCTCGGCTTGTCGCTAAGGGTTATCGACAAGTTCAAGGAGTTGACTACGATGAGACTTTCTCACCCGTAGCGATGCTGAAGTCTGTCCGAATCATGTTAGCAATTGCCGCATTTTATGATTATGAGATCTTGCAAATGGACGTCAAAATGGCATTCCTTAATGGCTTCCTCAAGGGAGAACTGTATATGATGCAGCCAGAAGGTTTTGTCGGTCCTAAAGATGCTAACAAGGTATGCAAGCTCCGACGCTCCATCTATGGGCTGGTGCAAGCATCTCGGAGTTGGAACATTCACTTTAATGAAGTGATTAAAGCGTTTGGGTTTGTACAGGTTTATGGAGAACCCTGTATTTACAATAAAGTGAATGGGAGCTCTGTAGCATTTCTCATAGTATATGTGGATGACATACTGATAATGGGAAATGATATAGAACTTTTGGAAAATGTAAAGGCCTACTTGAATAAGTGTTTTTCAACGAAAGACCTTGGAGAAGCTGCTTACATATTAGGTATTAAGATCTATAGAGATAGATCGAGACGCCTCATAGGTCTTTCACAAAGCACATACCTTGAAAAGATATTGAAGAAGTTCAATATGGATCGGTCCAAGAAGGGGTTCTTGCCTGTATTACAGGGTGTGAGATTGAGTACGACTCAATGCCCGACCACGACAAAGGATATAGAAGAGATGAGTGTTATCCCCTATGCTTCAGCCATAGGCTCTATTATGTATGCCATGTTGTGTACCAGACCTGATGTGAACCTTGCCATAAGTTTGGTGGGGAGGTACCAAAGTGATCCCGGAGCGGAACACTGGACAGCGATCAAGAATATCCTGAAGTACCTGAAAAGGACAAAGGACATGTTTCTCGTATATGGAGGTGCCGAAGAGCTCGTCGTAAAAGGTTACGTCGATGCTAGCTTTGACACAAATCTGGACGACTCCAAGTCGCAAACCGGATACGAGTATATTTTGAACGGAGGGGCAGTTAGCTGGTGCAGCAGCAAGCAAAGCGTCGTGGCGGCATCTACATGTGAAGCGGAGTACATAGATGCTTCGGAAGCAGCAAAGGAAGGAGTTTGGATGAAGGAGTGCATCACCGACCTAGGAGTAATTCCAAGTGCGTCGGGCCCGATGACTCTATTCTGGGACAACACTGGAGCTATTGCCCTTGCGAAGGAGCCCAGGTTTCACAAGAAGACAAGACACATCAAGAGCCGCTTCAACTCCATCCGTGATTACATTTAGGAGGGAGATATAGATATTTGTAAAGTGCATACGGATCTGAATGTCACAGATCCATTGACTAAACTTCTCTCACGAGCAAAACATGATCAACACCAGAATGCTATGGGTCTATGATTCATCACAATGTAACTAGATTATTAACTCTAGTGCAAGTGGGACACTATAGGAAATATGCCCTAGAGGCAATAATAAAATGGTTATTATTGTATTTCCTTGTTCATGATAATTGTCTATTGTTCATGCTATAATTGTGTTAACCGGAAACTATAATACATGTGTGAATACATAGACCATAACGTGTACCTAGTAAGCCTCTAGTTGGCTAACTCGTTGATCAATAGATGGTCACGGTTTCATGGCCATGTACATTGGATGTCGTGTGATGGACAAGACCCAATCCTAAGCATAGCACAAGATCGTGTAGTTCGTTTGCTAAAGCTTTTCAATGTCAAGTATCGTTTCCTTAGACCATGAGATTGTGCAACTCCCGGATACCGTAGGAATGCTTTTGGTGTGCCAAACATCAAAACGTAACTGGGTGGCTATAAAGGTGCACTACGGGTATCTCCAAAAGTGTCTGTTGGGTTGGCACGAATCAAGACAGGGATTTGTCCCTCCGTGTGACGGAGAGGTATCTCTGGGCCCACTCGGTAAGACATCATCATAATGAGATCAATTTGACTAAGAAGTTAGCCATGGGATGATGTATTACAGAACGAGTAAAGAGACTTGCCGGTAACGAGATTGAACGAGGTATAGAGATACCGACGATCGAATCTTGGGCAAGTATCATACCGATAGACAAAGGGAATTGTATACGGGATTGATTGAATCCCGACATCATGGTTCATCCGATGAAATCATCGTGGAGCATGTGGGAGCCAATATGGGTATCCAGATCCCGCTATTGGTTCTTTACCGGAGAGGTGTCTCGGTCATGTCTACATGTCTCCCGAACCCATAGGGTCTACACACTTAAGGTTCGATGACGCTAGGGTTATAGGGAAATGGTATACGTGATTACCGAAGGTTTTTTGGAGTCCCGGACGTGACCCCAGACGTCACGAGGATCTCCGGAATGGTCCGGAGATAAAGATTGATATATAGGAAGTCCGGTTTTGGTCACCGGAAAGTTTTCGGGCTCATCGGTAGTGTACTGGGAGTGTCGGGAGGGTGCCGGAGGACCCCCGGGAGGGGTGTGAAGACCATAGGACTTTGTGGGCCCTTATAGGAGGTGTGCCAGCCCTTATTTGGCTGGCCAAGACCTTCTAGAAAGGTCCATGTGGCTGGGATCCAGAGATAAAGGGCAAAAGGGTTTTAAAAGAGGAGATCCACCTCCCTTGTGGGAGGTGGACTCTCCCCCTAGTTCGGACGAACCTCTCCTCCTATGAGGAGGGGACAAGGCAGCCCTCCCTCTCCCTCCTCCTATATATATGCAAGGGTTTGGGCTGATTTGAGACACAACTTCTCTCTCTCTCGGCGCAGCCCTACCCTTCCTCTTCCTCGTTCTCCGTAGCGTTTGGCGAAGCCCTGCCGGAGTCCATGTAGCTCCACTGTCACCATGCCGTCGTGCTGCCGGAGCTCCCCCTCAACCTCTCCCTCCTCCTTGCTGGATCAAGGTGCGGGAGACGTCACCGGGATGTACGTGTGTTGAATGCGGAGGCGCCATTGTTCGGCGCTAAGATCGGAGTCCACCGCGATCTGAATCGCTACGAGTACGACTCCACCAACCGCGTTCTTGTAACGCTTCCGCTTAGCGCTCTTCAAAGGTATGAAGATGCAATCTCTCCCCACTCATTTCTGGTTTCTCCATAGATAGATCTTGGTGATACGTAGGAATTTTTTTGATTTACTACTACGTCTCCCAACAATAATCTAGTTCGCAACACCATGTGATTTACATTGTTATGAATCTAACACCCAATGAGTTGTGGTGTTCGATCATGCTTTGCATGTGAAAGAGGTTTTAGTCAACTGTAGACACTGCTACCATGCTCCACTTGGAGCTATTCCAAATGGCTACTCCACTATATGTATCTCGATTGCCACTAAGAGTCATCTGGATTGGTGTTAAATCTTGCATCGACGTAACCCTTTATGACGAACTCTTTTTCACCTCCATAATTGAGAAGTATTTCCTTAGTCCTCTAGTTACTAAGCATAATTTTGAACGCTGTCTAGTGATCCACTCCAGGATCACTCTTGTACCCCTTGACAGACTCATGGCAGGGCACACCCAACCCGGTACACAACATGGCATAGTATATAGATCCTATGGCTAAAGCATAGGGGACGACCTTCGTCCTTTCTCTTTCTTCTACCGTGGTCGAGCTTTGAGTCTCACTCAACTCCACACCTTACAAATCAGGCAAGAACTCCTTCTTTGACTGATCCATTTTGAACTCTTTCAAAATCTTGTCTAGGTATGTACTCATTGAAAGTCTCATCAAGCATCTTGATCTATCTCTATAAATCTTGATGCCCAAAAATTAGGTAGCTTTATCCAGGTATTCCTTTGAAAAACTCTTTTCAAACAATCGTTTAAGCTTTCCAGAAATTCTACATCATTTCCGATCAATAATATGTCAACCATATATACTTATCAGAAATTCTATAGTGCTCCCACTCACTTTCTTGTAAATACAAGTTTCTCATAAACTTTGTATAAACTCAGAAACTTTGATCACCTCATCAAAGCATATATTCCAACTCGGAGATGCTTGCTCCAGTCCATAGAAGGATTGTTGGAGCTTATATACCTTTTGGCATCCTTAGGATCGACAAAACTTTTCCTCACGAAAACCGTTAAGAAAAGTATGTTTTGACATCCATCTCCCAAATCTCATAACCAAAAAATGCAACAACTGCTAACATAATTTTAACAGACTTCTAGCATCGCTACGGGTGAGAAAATCTCATCGCAGTCAACTCCTTGAATTTGCCGAAAACTTCTTTGTGACAAGTCAAGCTTTATAAATGGTGACATTAACCATTAGCGTTCGTCTTCATCTTAAAGGTCCATTTGTGCTCAACGACCTGCCGTTCAACGTGCAAGTCTACCAAAGTCCATACTTGGTTTTCATACATGGATCCTTTCTCGACTTTCATGGCTCCTAGCCATTTGTTGGAATCCAGGCCCGCCATCGCTACTCCATAGTTCGTAGGTTCATCGTTGTCCAACAACATGACCTCCAAGATAGGGTTGCCGTACCACTCAGGAGCAGTACGCGTCCTTGTCGACCTACGAGTTTTGATAGTAAATTGATCTGAACCTTCATGATCATCATCATTAACTTCCTCTTCAACTGACGTAGGCTCCATAGAAACATCTTTCTACGCTGTGCTACTCTCTGGTTGAAACAAAGGTTCGACAACCTCATCAAGTTCTATCTTCCTCCCACTCAATTCTTTCGAGAGAAACTCTTTCTCGAGAAAGGACCCGATTTTAGCAACAAATACTTTGCACTCGGATCTGAGATAGAAGGTATACCCAACTGTTCTTTGGGTATCCTTTTCCGCTTTGGGTTCGAGCTTATAAGACATAAGTGTCGCATTCCCAAACTCTGAAAATTGACATCTTAGATTTCTATCAAACCATAATTCATACGGTGTCATCTCAATGGATTTAGATGGTGGCCTATTTAAAGTGAATGTAGTTCTCGCTAATGCATAACCCGAAAATGATATTGCCAAAACGATAAGAGACATCATAGCACGCACCATATCCAGTAGAGCACGACTACGGTGTTCAGACACACCATCACACTGTGGTGTTCCAGGTGGCGTGAGTTGTGAAACAACTTCCACACTGTCTTAAGTTGTATACACTCCTAACTCATATATTCACCTCCATGATCATATCGTAGACATTTTTATCTTCTTGTCACGATGATCTCAAACTTCACTCTGAATTTGCTTGAACTTTTCAAACGTTTCGGACTTGTGTTTCATTAATTAAATATGCCCATATCTACTCAAATCATCAGTGAAGGTAAGAAAATAATGATATCCACTACACGCTACAACACTCATTGGACCGCATACATCAACATGTATTATTTCCATAAAGTTACTAGCCCGCTCCATCATACAGAAAATGGGGTCTTTAGTCATCTTGCCCATGAGGCATGTTCTGCATGTCTAAACCGATTCGAAATCAAATGAGTCCAAAGATCCATCAGCATGGAGTTTCTTCATGCTATTTATACCAATATAACATTTAGCGGCAGGGCCACAAGTATGTGGTACTATTATTATTAACTTTGTATCTTTTGGTATCAATCTTATGAACATGTGCATTACTATGATCAAGATTCAATAAACCATTCCCATTGGGTGCATGACCATTGAAGGCATTATTCATGTAAACAAAATAACCATTATTCTCTAACTTAAATGAATAACCGTATTGCAATAAACACGATCTAATCACGTTCATGATCAACGTAAACAACAAATAACATTTATTTAGGTTTATCACTAACCCCGAAGGTAGAGAGAGCGTGCGATGGTAATCACATCAACCTTGGAAACACTTCCAACACACACCGTCACCTCACCCTTAGCTAGCCTCCATTTATTTCGTAGCTTTTATTTCGAGTTACCAACATTTAGCAACTGAACATGTATCTGATACCCAGGTGCTACTAGGAGTATTAGCAAGGTACACATCAATAATATGTATATCAAATATACTTCTGCCGACGTTGCCAGCCTTCTTATCTTCCAAGTATCTAGGGTTGTTCCATTTCAGCGACCGCTCTCCTCATAATAGAAGCACTTAGTCTCGGGTTTGGGTTCAACGATTGGTTTCTTCACCGGAGCAACAACTGTCATGCCATCCATGAAGTTTCCCTTCTTGCCCTTGCCCTTTTTGAAACTAGTGGTTTTACCAACCATCAACACTTGATGCTCCTTCTTGATTTCTACCTTCATAGTGTCAAACATCGCGAATAGCTCAGGGATCATTATTTCCATCCCTGGCATTTTATAGTTCATCATGAAGCTCTAGTAGCTTAGTAACAGTCACTTGGAAAACTATATCGATCACTATCTTATCTGGAAGATCAACTCCCACTCGATTCAAGCGATTGTAGTACCCAGACAATGTGAGCACATGCTCATCGATTGAGCTATTCTCCTTCATCTTGCGGGAAAAGAATCTTGTTAGAGGTCTCATACCTCTCAACACATGCATGAGCCCGAGATCCCAATTTCAGCTCTTAGGACATCTCATATGTTCCATGACGTTCAAAACATTTTGAAGCCTCAATTCTATGCCGTAATGCATGACACACTGAACTATGAAGTAGTCATCACAACATGCATGTCAGATGTTCACAACATCCACAGACAACGCTAGAGGGGGTGGTGCACCGAGCGGTGCATCAAGGACACAAGCCTTATGTGCAGCAATGAGGACAATACTCAGATCACGGACCCTGTCCGCATTATTTTTACCATCATCTTTCAACTTACTTTTCTCTAGGAACGTATCAATAAAACAGGGGAGCTACAACGCGAGCTATCTACAACATAATTTGCAAAGACACTTTTAGACTAAGTTCATGATAATTAAGTTCATATAATCAAATTATTTAATGAACTCCCACTCAGATAGACATCCCTCTAGTCATCTAAGTGACACATGATCCATATCGACTAGGTCGTGTCCGATCATCACGTGAGACGGACTAGTCATCAATGGTGAACATCTCCATGTTGATCGCATGTACTATACGACTCATGTTTGACCTTTCGATTTCTCGTGTTCCGAGGCCATGTATGTACATGCTAGGCTCGTCAAGTCAACCTAAGTGTTTCGTGTGTGTAAATCTGTCTTACACCCGTTGTATGTGAACGTTAGAATCTATCACACCCGATCATCATGTGGTGCTTCGAAAGGATGATCCTTCGAAACGGTGCACACTTAGGGGGAACAAATTTCTTGAAATTTTAGCAAGGGATCATCTTATTTATGCTACCATCGTTCTAAGCAAATAAGATGTAAAAACATGATAAACATCACATGCAGATCATAAAGTGACATGATATGGCCAATATTATCTTGCGCCCTTGATCACCATCTTCGTGGCGCGGCATGATCACCATCGTCACCGGCACGACACCATGATCTCCATCATCGTGTCTTCATAAAGTTTTCTCGCCAACTATTACTTCTACTACTACGGCTAACGGTTAGCAATAAAGTAAAGTAATTACACGACAGTTTTGATTGACATGTTGGTTGTCATACTCATCGACATGCAAGTCGTGATTCGTATTACAAGAACATGATCAATCTCATACATCACATATATTTCATCAAATACTTTTGGCCATATCACATCACATAGCATACCCTACAAAAACAAGTTAGACGTCCTCTAATTGTTATTGCAAGTTTTACGTGGCAGCTATGGGTTTCTAGCAAGAACATTTCTTACCTATGCAAAAGCCACAATGGTGATATGCGAATTTCTATTTACCCTTCATAAGGACCCTCTTCATCAAATCCGATCTGACTAAAGTTGGAGAGACAGACACCCGCTAGCCACCTTATGCAACAAGTGCATGTGAGACGGTGGAACCAGTCTCACGTAAGCGTATGTGTAAAGTCGGTCCGGGCCGCTTCATCCCACAATGTCGCCGAATCAAGATAGGACTAGTAACGGCAAGAAAATTCACCAAATCATCGCCCACAACTACTTGTGTTCTACTCGTGCATAGAACCTACGCATAGACCTAGCTCATGATGCCATTGTTGGGGAACATAGTAATAATTCAAAATTTTCCTATGGGTCACCAAGATCAATCTAGGAGATGCTAGCAACAAGAGAGAGGGAGTGCATCTTCATACCCTTGAAGATCGCTAAGCGGAAGCGTTACAAAGAACGTGGTTGATGGAGTCGTACTCACGGTGATTCAAATCGCAAAAGATCCGATCCAAGTGCCGAACGGACGACACCTCCGCGTCCAACACACGTACAGCCCGGGGACGTATCCTCCTTCATGATCTAGCAAGGGGGAGGAGAAGTTGAGGGAGAGCTCCGGTAGCACGCCGGCGTGGTGGCGGTGGAGCTCATGGTTCTCCGACACAGCTTCACTAAGCGCTACGGAGGAGGAGGAGGTGTAGAAAGGGGGGAGGGCTGCGCCAGGGGAAGGGTGATGCTGCCCTCCCAACCCCCCACTATTTATAGGGGGAAGGGGAGAGGTGGCCGGCCCTCCTATATCCATCTAGAGAGGGGCAACGACCATGGGCGGGAAACTTGCCCCCCAAGTTAGGTGGGAGGCGCCCCCACCCCTAGGGTTTCTAACCCTAGGCGCCTTGGGCCCTTGGGGCGGGGGCACACCATCCCACTAAGGGGCTGGTTCCCACGCAACTTCAGCCCATTAGGCCCTCCGGGGCAGGTGGACCCTCCCGGTGGACCCCCAGAACCCCTTCGGTGGTCCCGGTACAATACTAATAAACCCCGAAACCTTTCCGGCGATTGAAACTGGACTTCCCATATATACATCTTCACCTCCGGACCATTCCGGAACTCCTTGTGACGTATGGGATCTCATCCGGGACTCCGAACAAGTTTCGGTAACCACATACAATTCCCATTACAACTGTAGCGTCACCGAATCTTAAGTGTGTAGACCCTACGGGTTCGGGAACCATGCAGTCATGACCGAGACACCTCTCGGTCCAATAACCAATAGCTGGATCTGGATAACCATATTGGCTCCCACATGTTACATGATGATCTCATCGGATGAACCATGATTTCGGGGATTCAATTAACCCCGTATACAATTCCCTTTGTTCATCGGTATGTTACTTGCCCGAGATTCGATCGTCGGTATCCCTATACCTTGTTTAATCTTGTTACCGGCAAGTCTATGTACTCGTTCCGTAACACATGATCCCGTGACTAACTCCTTAGTCACATTGAGCTCATTATGATGATGTATTACCGAGTGGGCCCAGAGATACCTCTCCGTCACATGGAGTGACAAATCCCTATCTTGATTCGTGCCAACCCAATAGACACTTTTGGAGACACCTGTAGTGCACCTTTATAGTCACCCAGTTACGTTGCGATGTTTGATACACCCAAAGCATTCCTACGGTATCTGGGAGTTGCACAATCTCATGGTCTAAGGAAATGTTACTTGACATTAGAAAGCTCTAGCAGACGAACTACACGATCTTGTGCTATGCTTAGGATTTGGTCTTGTCCATCACATCATTGTCCTAATGATGTGACCCCATTATCAACGACATCCAATGTCCATGGTTAGGAAACCATGACCCTCTATTGATCAGTGAGCTAGTCAACTAGAGGCTCACTAGGGACATGGTGTGGTCTATGTATTCACACATGTATTACGGTTTCCGGTTAATACAGTTATAGCATGAACAATAGACAATTATCATGGACAAGGAAACGTAATAATAACCATTTTATTATTGCCTATAGGACATATTTCCAACAATAACAAGCTTTCTGCCTCATGGTGCATCCCGAGGCTATGGATAGACGTCAGCCCGGCTTGTAAAGGTGTGCGTCACTAGTTGAGAGTATGTCACACCTATTCATCGGTTTTGAGATGGTATTGCATATATTTTCATATATTTTCTATAAATTTTAATAGTTTCACTTTCGATTTTTTCATCTCTCATTTTCTATTTTTTTATTCTCTTAAAGAAACAATTATATTAGTTTAAACCAAGGTTGTCAGAATCGTGATTTTGAATCGGATCGAAACATCGATGGTAGGATCACAAATCGTAGAATCTTCACTATCAGGATTGTAGAAACGTAGATTATATGAAGTAAAATCGTAGAATCAGAGGGGTTAGTTTGGATCGTAAAGACATAGAATCGTATAACAGAATCTTTATTGTGACAACCTTGCTTTAAATGTTTCATTCCATGAATATCGAACGAAACTCATGAGTATTTTTAAAAATGCGTGAATATTAATTATTATCATTTTTGAAAATTTATTAACATTTTAAAAGTTTCATAATATTTTTGAAGTTCGCTAATGAACCTTCTTCATATATATGACTTTATATATATATATATACGTGTGAAATTCTTGTGATTTAAAGAACTTTATCAAATGAAAAATACAATGCCCATATTTATCTAAGCTAGTGGTGGAAAAAACGGAGTAGAAAACTTTATAAAAATAATTTGATGGTTCCATCGAGGAATAAGAGCTTCCAAAGGGCTAACATAACCAACACCGAGACCGAGACATGCAGACACAACATCCACTCATTGAACAACCCCACTCTCCACTCAGAAGCAATACCATCTTAAAAAACCATGCTTGACGATATCCAACCGCAAACCCACAATTGGAACATAGTTAATACAAAACGGAAGGCAACATAGATAACCAAATCAAAATAACCGTCCACAATAACCTGCTAGAGAAACAAGAGTTTGTCCATAGGAGCAGTGCGGACAAGCCCACGTTAGCTTCTAGTAATAATGAAGACTCAGCCTAAATAATGTATCCCAAATTAAACTGCCATCCAACACATTATCAAAAACCCTTCTCGCCCTCAAATCAATTCATGCTCACTTTGGGCCTACTTCACCTAAGATTTTGAATTATAGAAACTAGTTTGATCGGTACACAAGAAGGAAACCGCATTGTGTATGCAATAGAACATTGTCCCATGTTTGGTCAAACTAAGACATACGCAATTTCCACTTCCTCCGCAGTGACTTGCAAGATAAGAAAATTCTATTCTAAACATTTTGACTATGCTTCAGAACGTTTTTGGATCCATAACTACACATAAGCATCAGACGAACTCACGGGTCGGTAAAAAGATTGCCACTTCATAGTCTCGCCTTAAAACTCCCTTGCCACATAGACACACACATTTGGAGAGAAAGCTCTCATCAATATCGTGTTAATCCATCCTTCAAAAGATTGATTTGTGTCTTTACTATGATCACTATAAAATTTATGGTTCAATTTTGTCTAGGTGCATATCTATGTTTAGGGTAGACTATGACGCGACCAACATATACATCACATACACATAACTCGGTTTAACACAACTTCAACAGAATATATATCTAGGAGCATATAAATGTTAACATCCAAAGAACGAGCCACCGACGAGTTGCTACCCTACAGGAGCAGGCCTGACCTTGTTGATGATAGTCGGGCAGTATTCATGTTGGTGCCCCTAAGGACCACTGCCCTCGAGCTGCAGTCGTCGCCTCTCAACCCGTGAATAGATATGAAGTGCCGGACAAAACATGTCGCCGTAGCAAGTACCAGGTGAAAAACCGCAACCTCGCTGTTCCAAGAAGACGACATGAGCTTCGTTGAATTTGGTTTGGTGAAAGAACTCAAGGAGGATCGGAGCCCGAAAGAAAAATTCAAAAGTAAGACATTGGCATCCGCCTGAACGCCATGTCTTTGAGAAAAAATCTAACCTAAATTACGAGCCGAAGTAAGGTACCCGGCTTTCCCACCCTACCACCGGCAGCCAGAATGCAAGCAAACTGCAAGAGAATCTACAGGGTGGTCGGTCGAGTCGAAAGGTGTTAGATTTGTAGCGGCTGTTTGGATCATGGAAAAATATGTTTGACTTCATGTGCAATTTGATGATCTTTTACTTATGGTTTTGACAACCATTATTTTATTTGGTGGTGGGAAATGGTAACCATGATCTTTGGCTTATGGTTGTGGTCTAAACAATTGTATTGTTCGTGTTGTTGGGGAACGTTGCATGGGAAACAAAAAAATTCCTACGCACATGCAAGAGCTATCCATGGTGATGAGCATCTACAAGAGGGAGACTGGATCTACATGCCCTTGTAGATCGCTAAGCAGGAAGCGTTAAGAAATGTGGTTGATGTAGTCGAACGTATTCGCGATCCGAATCGCCGAGCGTCCCGCGATCCAATCACGATCCATCCCGATCTAGCACCGAACGGACGGTACCTCCGCGTTCAGCACACGTATGGCTTGATGAGAATCTTTGCCTTCTTGATACAACAAGAGGGAGCGGAGAGGTAGAATAGTTCTCTGGCAGCACGACGGCATTGCGGCGATGGTGGTGGGGCTATTCCAGCAGGGCTTAGCCTAAGCACCGCTGATATTGGTAAAATTCTATTTCAAAAACCCTCAAAGCCTCTAGTATATATAGGAGGATGGGAGGGAGGAGACTTGGCCGAAGTGGGAGGGAGGAGTCCTCCTCCTCCACTCCTAGTAGGATTTGGACTCCTTCCTTATTTCCCAATTTTGCCTTGTTTCCACCTTGGGTTTTCTTTCCTAGCCGGATGGGCCTTCTCTGGGACTTTGGCCAGCCCACTAAGGGCTGGGCTGGTATTCCTTCTCTAACAGCCCGTGTAGCCTCTTGGGTCGAAATACCCCTCCCGATGGTCCCCCAATACCCTCCCGGCACTCCCGGTACACTACCGATGAGCCCGAAACTTTTCCGGTGACCAAAACAGGACTTCCTATATATCAATATTTACCTCTAGACCATTTTGGAGCTGCTCATGACGTCCGGGATCTCATCCGGGACTCCGAACAATCTTTGGTCACCACCATACATAACTCTATACTACCAAAACGTCACCGAACCTTAAGTGTGCAGACCCTGCGGGTTCGAGAACTATGTAGACATGACCAAAACACCTCTAAGTTCAATAACGAATAGCAGGACCTGGATGCCCATATTGATTCCTACATATTCTGCGAAGATCTTTATTGGTCAAACCTCTATGTCAAGGATTCAGTTAATCCTGTATGATGTTCCCTTTGTTCTTGGTATGTTACTTGCCTGACATTCAATCGTCGGTATCTCCATACCTAGTTCAATCTCGTTACCGGCAAGTCTCTTTACTCGTTCCATAATACAAGATCCCATGGTTAACACTTAGCCACATTGCTTGCAAGGCTTATTGTGATGTTGTATTAACGAGTGGGCCCTGAGATACCTCTCCGTCACATGGAGTACCAAATCCCAGTGTTGATCCATGCCAACCTAGTAGACACCCTCGGAGGTACCTGTAGAGCACCTTTATAGTCACCTAGTTATGTTGCGGCGTTTGATACACACAAGGCACTCCTTCGGTGTCCGTGAGTTGCACGATCTCATGGTCATAGGAACATATACTTGACATGCAGAAAACTGTAGCAATAAACTGACACGATCATATGCTACATTTATAGTTTGGGTCTTGTCCATCCCATCATTCTCCTAATGATATGATCCCGTTATCAAATGACATCTCATGTCAATGGTTAGGAAACCTTGACCATCTTTGACCAACGAGCTAGTCTACTAGAGGCACACTAGGGACATAGTTGTGTCTATGTATCCATACATGCAACGTGTTTCCAATCAATACAATTATAGCATGGATAATAAACGATTATCATGAACAAGGAAATATAATAATAACTATTTTAATATTGCCTCCAGGGCATATTTCCAGCACTCTCCCACTTGCACTAGAGTGAATAATCTAGCTCATATCACTATGTGATTTACATTGTAATGAATCGAACACCCATACAGTTCTGGTCTTGATCATGTTTAGCCCCTCGAAGAGGTTTAGTCAACGGTTCTGCAACATTCAGATCTGTGTGCACTTTGCAAATATTTATGTCCTCCTCCTTGATGTACTCGCGGATGGAATTGAAGCGTCGCTTTATGTGTCTGGTCCTGTTGTGAAACCTTGGTTCCTTGGCCAGTGCAATGACACCAGTGTTATCACAGAACAGATCCACTTGGTTCAGTGCACTAGGAACTACTCCAAGATCTGTCATGAACTCCTTCATCCAGACACCTTCCTTTGCTGCCTCCGAGGCTGCGATGTACTACGCTTCGCATGTAGAATCGGCTACCACGCTCTGCTTGGAACTGCACCAGCTTACCGCTCCCTCATTAAGAATAAATACATATCCGGTTTACGACTTAGAGTCATCCAAAACAGTGTCATAGTTTGCATCGACGTAACCATTTACGACGAGCTCTTGATCACCTCCAAAAACGAGAAACATTTCCTTAGTCCTTTTCAGGTACTTAAGGATATTCTTGACCGCTGTCCAGTGCTCCATTCCACACTACTAGGAAAAGGGCTATAGATGATATGGCCACTAATGGCGCACCAGACATGTGGTGCGCCACTACTATATAGTAATGGCACACCATGAGTCGGTGCGCCATTAGTGTGGTAGACTCTAATGGCGCACCAGACCCACGATGCGCCATTAGTAACCATTTTTTTTTTGCAAAAATTCTAATGGCGCACCTCCAACTGGTGCGCCATTAGTAACCAGGGTTCTTAATGGCGCATTTATAGGTTGTGCGCCATTAGTAAATTATTTTTTTTGCAAAAATTCTAATGGCGCACCTCCAGCTGGTGCGCCATTAGTAACCAGGGTTACTAATGGCGCATTTGTATGTGGTGCACCATTAGTAACCTGGGGCCAGCTAGATATTTTGGACAGCCACACCTACACACTCACTTTCCCCACTTCATTCTCTCCACCTCCTCCTCCAAGCTTGTGTCGGCTGCCTCCTCCTCCTCACCTCATTTGCACCATAGATTCATCAAAATTAAGTGGTTAAATTACCTTTTTTTGATAGGTAAGTAAGGGGAAAGCTATCTTTATGTTGTAGATCTACTTTTTTTCTCCCTAGCTCGCTCCAACAACGTGCACATGCACTTTTTATGGCCTTGCTAGATCTATGTATGTTTGTGGTGTTGCATATGTTTGTGGTGTTGCATATATGTTTGTGTTTGCAGGTACCGTTATTTGAAATGCGATAGTTTGCCAATATTTTGCCGGAATGTTGATTCATTTTCGTTTCGGCGAGAATTTTGGCACTATGCATTATTTTTGGTCCTATTTTTAGGGAAAGTCATGCCAAATTTTTTCTTGGTTCTAAAATATCGTTTTGCTCTACCCCGCAGGCGACCATGGTCCGCACGATGACCGAAGGCATCGTGAATAGGTTTTTGAGATCCGCGAAGGCCAAGATGCTTCAAAAGAACGAGACGGAGATAAGATGTCCGTGTCGAAGATGCAAGCTGAAGAGCCTTATTGCGGACCCGGATTCCGGGGAGGTGCGGGACCACCTGCTCTTGCGTGGTTTCATGGATGGCTATCGGTGGCAAGGTGAGGAAGATGACTATGAAGTCATCCATGGGGGTCGGGCAAGAAATGAGGAAGGGCAGCAAGACAACCACGACGGCGAGGGCGGGCGAGAAGACGAAGAATCTCCAGGACATGATCACGACGGTGATGCTGTACGCAGTCATCATGTAGAAGATGTCGGACATGATGATGAGGAAGATCAAGACGAAGGGCATGATCATGAAGATGAAGATGCCAGAGCAGATGACGATGGAGGCTGGGTGCAGGACCCTCATATTCAAGAGCTGCTTCTCAAGCAGACGGATAACGCAAGAGCTGCCGCCCGAGAGAAAGCCAAGATGGATCAACCGGAGATAGACGCGGTTACTCCATTGTATGAAGGATGCAGGCCCCAGGATACCCGTCTGAAAGTAACGCTCATGGCTCTGGAGATGAAGGTAAAACACAAAATGACCGACGCATGCTTCGACGAGATCATGTCATTCTGGCACGAACGTCTTCCCAAGGGGAACAAGTGCCCGACCAGTTTCGAGGAGGCGAAGAAAATCGTGTGTCCTCTGGATTTACCGCACGTGAAATACCATGTGTGCATGAACAATTGCATCATTTATCGGTATGAGCACACGGAGTCTACCATATGTCCGGTGTGCGGCGTCACTCGATACAAGAAGAGGAAGAAAGCTCCTCGAAAAGTGGTGTGGTACTTTCCGATCACTCCTCGTCTACAGCGGTATTTCACGGACCCTAAGGTAGCAAAGCTCCTGCATTGGCACGCGGATAGGGAGGAGAAGAAGCGGGAAGATGACGGAAATGATCCAGAGATAAATAAAAAAGACAAGATGCTGAGTCACCCTAAGGATGCGAGCCAGTGGCAAGCGTTGAACTTCGAAGACCCAGAATTTGGGAACGATCCATGGAACATCGTGCTGGGCGCGAGCACCGAGAGAGTCAATCCATTTGGCAGCGAGAGAAGCACACATAGCACCTGGCCTGTGTTTGTGTGGATGTACAACCTTCCCCCCTGGTTGTGCATGAAGAGGAAGTACATTCACATGAGTATGCTAATTGAAGGGCTGAAACAACCACGGAACAACATCAATCTGTATCTGGGGCTGCTGAAAGAGGAGCTAGACACGCTGTGGAAAACGCCAGCCAATACGTGGGACGCCGCAGAGAAAGAATATATCCCTATGAGAGTCGCACTGCTCATGATGATGCACGACTATCTCGGTTACGGATATGTCGCGGGGCAGGTGGTCCACGGATTTTCTGGATGCGTCAGGTGCATGGAAGACACAACGTATCGCCAGCTAGATAGAGATCCTGGGTCTTTGAAAACCGTGTTCATGGGACATCGAAGGTGGCTTCGTGACGATGACCCATGGAGAAAACGCAAGGATATGTTCGATGGTGAAACCGAACCCCAAAGACGCCCGCGTACGAGGAGCGGCGAGGAAATAGACGCGCTGTTGAAAAATTGGAAAGATTGCCCACTGACGGGAAAGAAGCAAAAGGCGCCAGAGCCGGGAAAGAAGCGAAAGGCGCCAGAGCCGCTGCTGAAGTTATGGAAAACGAGGTCTGTTTTCTGGGACTTGCCGTACTGGAAGATCCACCGTGTGCCTCACAGCCTTGATGTCATGCATATCACGAAGAACGTGTGCGAGAGTCTGCTTGGTACCCTGCTCAACATGCCAGAGAGGACCAAAGATGGGCCGAAAGCAAGGGTAGACTTGAAATCAATGGGCATCAGGGAGGAGCTTCACGCTAATGATGATGATGATGAGGCGAAGCAGGACACAGAAAGTTGTTGCAAAGGCAAAAAGGCCAAGAAGACCGGAAATGACTACCCTCCCGCGTGCTTCACTCTAAGTCAGGAGGAGATCGAGAAGTTTTTCACCTGCCTCGTAGGAGTAAAACTTCCTTACGGTTACGCAGGGAAGATAAGCAGATACCTAGACCCAGCGAAGCAGAAGTTCAGCGGGATGAAGTCTCACGACTGTCACGTGCTGATGACGCAGATACTTCCAGTTGCAATCCGTGGGATCATGGACGCGCACGTCCATGAAACGCTATTTGGCCTATGCAACTTTTTCGACGTCATGTCTCGGAAGTCGGTTGGCGTGAGGCAACTCAGAAGGCTATAGGAAGAGGTCGTGGTGATACTATGCGAGCTTGAGATGTACTTCCCGCCCTTATTCTTTGACATTATGGTGCATCTGCTGGTCCATATCATGGAGGATATCATCCAACTCGGGCCGACGTTCCTGCACAGCATGATGCCGTTCGAAAGGATGAATGGTGTCATCAAAGGATACGTTCGCAACATGTCACGTCCAGAGGGAAGCACAGCCAGGGGCTTTCTGACCGAAGAGTGCATCTCCTACTGCACGAATTATCTAGGCATCGAGAACCCCGTTGGTCTGCCCGTCAACAGGCACCTCGGCAGGCTCGCTGGATGGGGTCACCGTGAGGGGCGTCGCGAAATGCATGTCGACTTCGAGGGTCGACTCGCCGACTTTGAAAGAGCAAACCTAGTCGCGCTACAACACATAGATGTGGTCGATCCTTGGGTGGTAGAGCACAAAACCTTTATTGAGAAGACGTACAATGACCGAGGCCAACAGAGGACGGACGGAGATATAATCAAAGAGAACAACTCATGTTTCACGCGTTGGTTCAAGCACAAGCTTCTGTCATACCCTTTACATGAGGGTTCTTCCGCGGAAGAACAACTCATATTCACCTTGTCACAGGGCGCCGAGCACAACCTGATGACCTATGAGGCGTACGATATCAACGGCTACACATTCTACACCGAGGACAAGGACATGAAGAGCGATGGTTATCAGAACTCCGGGGTAACGATGGAATCCTACACCGGTAACGACAAGGAAAGATACTACGGAAGGATCGAGGAGATCTGGGAGCTGAGCTACGCTGGAGAGAAGGTCCCAATGTTCCGTGTCAGATGGGCCAAGAGCGTCCTAAAAGAAGACCGGTATTTCATCACCATGGTTATACCCGAAGCCAAATCCAAGACCGCGGGCGCAAACGTCACCGCGAAAAATGAGCGATGGGTACTGGCTTCCCAAGTGGACCAATGCTTCTTCATTACCGACCCGTCAAAGCCTAGTCGTGTTGTCATGAGGAGCAGCAAAAGGAAGATCATCAGAATGGATGGAGTCGTCAATGAGCAAGACTTCGACAAGTATGGCGACCCGAAGATGGAACATGATGATGACGATGAAGTAGCAGCATATACCACAAGAAGAAGCAGGACCACCCTACCTAAAGGAAGCCCGTTCCACAGAAGAACTCCGTTATCGAAAAAGAAGGGCAAGAACATTGTGAACAGATAGCTAGCTAAGATCGATTGTATTTAAATCGTAGTCTTCATTTCTCGATTGTATTACATGGGCACTTTTTGAACTCGGTCATGAATATTTTTAAATTTCATGGGCACTTTTTGAATTCATGAATATTTTTTCAAATTTGATCTCTATACCCCTCCATCTCGATCGCTATTCCCCTCCATCTCGATCTCGATCCCCCCGGCCGCACCCTCCCCCGCTAGCTCCACCGCCGCCGAGACGACCCACCGCACCCTCCCCGGCCTGCTCCACCGCCGCCGAGCACCCCCGCACCCTCCCCCGCTAACTCCACCGCCGCCGCCGACCCACCGCACCCTCCCCGGCCCGCTCCATCACCGCCGAGCACCCCCCGCACCCTCCCTCGCTCCACCGCCGACGCCGACCCACCGTCGCCGAGCACCCCCCGCACCCTCCCCCGCTCCACCGCCGCCGAGCACCCCCATTTTCAAATAACAAATTTGATGATATTTTTTCATATTCATAAAAAAATTATTACCGTTTTTATAAAAAAATTTATTACTGTTCTTATAAAAGAATATTAAAAAATAGCATTCTAATGGCGCACCGCTCGGGGATGCGCCATTAGAATGTGAAAAAACATTCTAATGGCGCACCCGCGAGCGGTGCGCCATTAGAATGTTGCGCCATTAGAGTGTGAAAAAAAACATTCTAATGGCGCACCGCTCGGGGGTGCGCCATTAGAAATATTTAGCTAACTAACTCGCGCTGCCCCCGCTCCCTCCTCGCGCTGCCCCCGCTCCCTCCGGTCTCCTCCGGTCCTCCCTCCTCCCTCCGCGCCGCCGTGCCCCTCGCTCGGATCGACGCCGCCGCCGCCACACAGGCTGGAACGACGGTCTCCTCCCTCCTCCCTCCACCGCCGGCACCCTCCCCTACACCGTGCTGCCGCGCCGCTCGCTCGGATCGACGCCGCCACGCACCGGGTCGACGGTCTCCTCCCTCCACAGCGGCACCATCAATTGGAGCCCGGCCCTCGCCTCCAGGAACGAGGCTCGGCCCTCACTTCCAGGAACGGTGCCTGGCCCTCACCTCCAGCAAAAACGCTGTCGCGCCCTCACGCCTCCAGCAATAACGACGCCGTGCCCTCCAGCAAGAACGGCGTCAGGGCCCGGTACGAGGAGGACCCGGTAACAAAGGAGCTTACCACGGATCCGAAGACCAGGGCGCTTGAGCTTGTTCTGGCGAAGGAGACTGAAAGCAGTAGTGCGGGGTCGTCTGAGAGCACCCCTTGGGACAGCACTCTAAATAGGGCGTTGAACGTAATGAAAAACAAGGATAAGCTCACTAAGCCGTCGTCAGCTGGTCGTGTGGTCGGCAAAGGCTTGTCCACAAAATGGTCGTCATACTATAACTCTAGTGAGCGAAAGGAGAGAAAGACCAGCTCGAAAAGTCAGTCGCGCGATGTTCAAGAACTCAAGGCACAAGTGGCGCGGATTCCGGAGATAGTCTCAGAGAAAGTGCGAGACCAACTGGGAGCGACGATCACCGCCATTATGCCTACCTTGGTTGAGGGGCTGCGGGGGTGGATTGCGGGTGGCCAACAGGGGCCGCCCCCGATTCCCAGGTTCACGGCCAGCAACTCGCACAACGCGCAGGCGGTGCCATTGGTGTCTTCGGCGGCGGCGCCATTGGCGTCTCCGGTGGCGGCGCCATTGGTGTTTCCGGCAGCGGCGGTATTGGTGTCTCCGACGCCGGCACGGGCATTGGAGCTTAATGCACCCGGGTGTACGCCGGCCGGCACCTTGGTAGCAAGCGGCCCCTCCGTCAATTGCACGCCCGCCGTTGGCGGTGCCTCGACATTAGCCGAGCTCGACGCCATCATCACGGTAACTAATTAAGCCTCTCGGCCGTGGACTTCATCTCCTTGCCTTTGACTGGGCATCCCTGACGCCCTACATGTTTTCGCAGGGCGCCGCCGACGTTCCGTGCACTCTCCTGCACTTCGTGAGCGACGAGTTGGTCGATGTCGCCAAGGGCAAAATCGTTCAACCGGGCAACCCCGTGTTCCACGGTAATCCGATGCCACCCACCGTGTATAGGGTTCAACTGGTTCGGGTGCTGCCAGGCTGCAACAAGTTGTTACCTCCGATTCGAACCGCCGGGGCCGACGAAGATGATCTGATGACCCTCAGCGCCTGCCTAAGCTGGCCCTTGCTTTGGCCGAAGAGCCAGATTCATTTGGGGGCGGGGGACACCACCCCAAAGACAACACCGCTAGTCGTGCCGGCGCCAAGCCATGGCAAGACCACCGCAATGCTACCGGACATGCCGGACATCCCTATGGCACAGGATCCGAACATGCATATGGCACAGGATCCGGACGACGACGACAACGACGACGGTACATTTACCAACGTCGATAAGTACTTTGCCGAACGTGGGTACGACGAAGAATTCTTGGGGCCTCCTTCTCAAGAACCCAACCCTACAAAAGACGATCGCGATCTAGCTGGTACCGCGGAGAAACCCAATTGCAACAGGCGTCGTCTGGCGTTCAGTTCTTAGGAGACGCCTCCAGCTGCCGACTTCACCGAGCCTCAGATAGCCAAGGTACGAAATATTATCAGCCCCAACACACTCAAGAAGGCAGTCTGTGAGCAGAACTCGGTCCCATTACAGCAGATCAAGAAGAAGGGACGGAAAAGAAAGAGCAACAAGGGTGCGAGCCAGCCGGCACCGAGTACGATCCGTGCTCGGGACGGGCCACCTTCACCTAAGGATATCTCGAGGAGGGTGCATGTGGTGGGTAGGCCTATGCTACCACCGAATATGCTCAATGCTGCAACCGGTGCTATGCGGAGTCTCCATGACAGTGTTCTTTCTTTGGAGAAGCGGCGTCTCAGAGAGAATGACGTGCATACCCAGTTTTCGTGGCCAAGGTACCAGAGGGCAAGGGCTTTGTGGATAACTCCGTCGGGGGTACGATCGTCCTGCGGTTTGATGACATCTTCGCTATGTTTAACCTTCATCCGCTGCACTACACCTTCGTTCGGCTATTTTCGCTGAGTATGGAGATGCGGATCATTAGAGACAAGACCCCGGACATCGTGATAGTCGACCCCTTCTACATGCGTGCCAAGATCTTGGGCAGCGCTGGGGACCGGCAAGTCGCGAGTTGTTACATCGAAGGCGTCATTCTGGCAAACCCAGATAAGGATAACTTCCTCGTGCGTTACTTTCCCGAGTAAGTCGTCCCCTCAACCGCCCCGTAACATTTGATTTCTTAGATTTCGATCGTTTTTTTAACATTCCGTGTTTTGTGCAGTGACACAGATTGCACACTCATCCTCTTAAGCCCGAAATATTCCATGGCCACGTATTTCGACTCGGACCGTCAGTCGAAGAAAGACTACACAAATGTCAAGAAAGTTCTTGATGATGTTCTCCCCGGCTACGCCAAATCTGGAGGAACCTTCACCAGAGCAGTTCGTCAGTACGGCAAGCACGTGTTCGCCCACAATACGACGTTTTGCTGCGTCAAGCAGCCGCCTGGCGGTCAGAAGGATGCCTACTACGCCATCCATCACATGCGGGCGATCGTACGGTACCTTCATCACCTTCTTCTACCAAGTAATCTCAAAGATTGGGCCGAGAACTTGTCGGCAATCCAGGACGCGGACATCAGGCAAGAATTCTTTCGCATCCAGTCGGAGTTTGCGGAAATCATCCATCAAGATGTCCTTCGTACCTCGGGGCAGTTCAACCTCAGAAATCAAGCATCCAACAATGAGATAGACACAACGCTACAAATGCAGGCTGACAACGCCCGCGATTTCATGACCATCATGAGAGACGGCGGCTTCATCCACGCTCTGGTCCCTTGAGTCAAGTCCAAAGTAGTGACGCTATGTGTAGTTCTGAAACATCGATTGGTTCATGTTGTAATTAAACTTTAATGAACTTGTATGTCTCTTTGGTTTGGACAGTCGTTCAACTTAGATGTAATCGATGCTATTGACGTCTTGCTTTTCTCTTCCGATCCTTTTGTTGCATACTTATATATTGCTTATGTATTGTCCGTGAATTGCTACTAACGTTTTGTTTTGCTAGTGCATATAGATGCCATCTTATGTCGTGTACAAGGGTAAGGTTCCCGGAGTCTACGACGACTGGGAGGAGTGCTGGAGACAGGTTCACCGTTTCAACGGTAACAGTTAGAAAGGGTACACCACTAGGGCGGAGGCGGAATCTAGATACACGCGCTATCTAGCGGGAGAGCGGAGGGAGCGTTGGAGGAACCGGATGAAGACCAGTTTCATCGGGATTATGCTCATCGTGATGACCGCAACTCTCTTCTATGTGATGGTAGTTTAGATGATCGATATCGACTTGTAATGTGAAGACAAACTCGCTACTTGCGGTCTCGAGACTTGTAATGTTCTATCTTTGTTCGGTCTTTTGAATTCGGAGACTAATATGATGATTTGTATTCGGAGACTAATCTACTATTGTATTCGATGAATCTGCTGTTTCTGTGTGGTGTTGTCTAAATTCTGTCCAATAATATATTTTGTAACCTGTGAAAATATCAGAAAAGAAAAAAAAATAATTCCTAATATTCATACTAGTGGCGCACCACACAAGACTCTAATGGTGCACTGTAAAAAACACTCTAATGGCGCATCAGCCCCTAGTGCGCCATTAGTATGCCAGATTCTAATGGCGCACCAGCCACTAGTGCGCCATTAGTATGCCAGATACTAATGGCACACTGTTGGCTATACTAATGGCGCACGGCCTGGTGCGCCATTAGTACACCAGATTCTAATGGCGCACCAAGGGTGTGCCATTAGTATTTAATTCTAATGGCGCACCAAGGGTGTGCCATTAGTATTTAATTCTAATGGCGTGGTGCTAGTGGCGCACCACCAGTGCGCCATTAGTAGGCAAAACTGGTGCGCCACTAGCATGCCTTTTCCTAGTAGTGCCAGGATCACTTTGAATCCTTCCGGCCATACTTATGGCAAGGCGGACATCGGATCTTGTACACCGCATTGCATACATAATAGAGCCTATGGCTGAAGTATAGGGGATGACTCATCTTCTCTCTATCTTCTGCAGTCACTGGGCAATGAGTCTTACTCAACTTCACACCTTGTAACATAGGCAAGAACCCATTTTTGGACTGATCTATTTTGAACCTCTTCAAAACTTTATCAAGGTATGTGCTCTGTGAAAGTCCTATAAAGTGTCCCGATCTATCTCTATAGATCTTAATGCCTAATATGAAAGTAGCTTCTCCTAGGTCCTTCATTGAAAAACGCTTCTTCAAATATTCCTTCACGCTTTCCAGCATTTCTATATTATTTCTAATCAGCAATATGTCATCCATATATAATATTAGAAACACTATACAGCTCCCACTCAATTTTTGTAAATACAAGCTTCTCCGTAAACTTGTATAAAATGCTTTGATCACCTCATCAAAATGCAGATTCCAACTCCGAGATGCTTGCACCAGTCCATAAATGGATCGCTGGAGTTTGCAAACTTTGTCAGCATTCTCTGGATCAATAAAACCTTCCGGTTGTATCGATTACAACTCTTCCTTAAGGAAACCGTTAAGGAACGCTGTTTTCACATCCATCTGCCAAATTTCATAGTCGAAATATGCAGCTATTGCTAACATGATTCTGACGGACTTAAGCATCGCTACGGGTGAGAAGGTCTCATCATAGTCAACTCCTTGAATTTGTGAAAAACCCTTTGCCACAAGTCGAGCTTTAGAGACGGTGGCATTACCATCTGCGTTCATCTTCCTCTTAAAGATCCATTTGTTCTGAATGGTCTTTTGCCCTTCAGGTAATACTTCAAAAGTCCATACTTTGTTTTCATACATGGATCCCTTCTCGGATTTCATGGCCTCTAACTATTATTCGGAATCTGGGCCCATCATTGCTTCTCCATAGCTCGTAGGTTCATCGTTGTCTAACAACATGACCTCCAAGACAGGGTTGTCGTACCACTCACGAGCAACACACGCCCTTGTTGACCTACGTGGTTAAATAGTAACTTGATACGAAGTCTGATGATCATCATCATAACTTCCTCCTCAACTGTCGTAGGCTCCACAAAAACATCTTTCTGTGTTGTGCTACTCTCAGGTTGAAGTAAAGGTTCAATAACCTCATCAAGTTCTATTTTCCTCCCACTCAATTCTTTCGAGAGAAACTCTTTCTCAAGAAATGTTCCGTTCTTTGCGACAAACACTTTGCCTTCGGATCTGAGATAGAAGGTATACCCAACTATCTCTTTTAGGTATCCTATGAAGACGCATTTCTCCGCTTTGGGTTCCAGCTTTTCAGGCTGAATCTTTTTCACATAAGCATCACATCCCCAAACTTTAAGAAACGACAACTTTGGCTTCTTGCCAAACCACAGCTCATATGGCCTCATCTCAACGGATTTCGATGGTGCCCTATTTAAAGTGAATGCAGCTATCTCTAATACATAACCCCGAAATGATAGTGGCAGATCGCTAAGAGACATCATAGAACAAACCATATCTAATAAGGTTTGATTACGACATTCGGACACACCATTATGTTGTGGTGTTCCAGGCGGTGTCAATTGTGAAACAATTCCACACTTTCTGAAGTGACTGCCAAACTCATAACTCAGATATTCACCTCCTCGATCAGATCGCAGGAATTTAGTCTTCTTGTTACGATGATTGTCAACTTCATTTTGAAATTGCTTGAACTTTTCAAATGTGTCAGACTTGTGCTTCATTAAGTAAATATACGCATATCTACTTAAGTCATCGGTGAAGGTGAGAAAAAAATGATATCCACCGCGCGCCTCAATGCTCATCGAACCGCACACATCAGTATGTATGATTTTGAATAAGTTACTCGCTCGTTCCATTGTTCCAGAGAACGGTGTTTTAGTCATCTTGCCCATGAGGCATGGTTCACATGTGTCAAGTCATTCAAAAGCAAGTGACTCTAAAAGTCCATCAGCATGGAGCTTCCTCATGCGTTTTACACCAATATGACCCAAATGGCAGTGCCACAAGAAAGCGGTATTATCATTATCAACTCTACATCTTTTGGCATCAATGTTATGAACATGTGTATCATCACTATCAAGATTCAGCATAATAAACCTCTCACATTGGGTGCATGACCATAAAATATATCACTCATATAAATAGAACAACCATTATTCTCCGATTTAAATGAGTAACCGTCTCGCAATAAACAAGATACAGATATAATGTTCATGCTTAACACAAGCGCTAAATGACAATTATTCAAGTTCATCACTAATCCCGATGGTAATCGAAGAGAGAGCATGCCTACGGCGATCACATCAACCTTGGAACCATTTCCTATGTGCATCGTCACTTTGTCCTTTGCCAGCCTTTGTCTATTCCGTAGTTCCTGCTTTGAGTTGCAAATGTGAGCATCCGAACCGGTATCAAATACCTAGGCACTACAACAAGAGTTGGTAAGGTACAAATCAATAACATGTATATCATATATACCTTGTTTGTTGTCGCCCGCCTTCTTCTCAACCAGATACTTGGGGCAGTTCCGCTTCGAGTGACCAGTTCCCTTGCAATGAAAGCACTCAGTTTCTGGCTTGGGTCCAGCCTTGGGTTTCTTTACGGGAGGGGAAACTGATTTGCCACTCTTCTTGGAGTTACCCTTCTTGCCCTTGCCATTCTTCTTGAAACTAGTGGTTTTATTGACCATCAACACTTGATGTTCTTCTGGATTTCTGACTCGGCAACTTTCAGCATCGCAAACAGCTCGGCGACTGACTTGTTCATCCCGTGCATGTTATAGTTAATCACAAAGCTCTTGTAGCTAGGTGGCAGTGATTGAAGAACTCGCCTCTGGCGGAAGGGGCATCGCTAACTTCACCAGACGAGTCAAATACACAGACATTCTGAGTATATGTTCACTGATAGACACGTTCTCCTCCATTTTGCAAGCATAGAACTTATCAAGGGTCTCATACCTCTCGATCGGGGCATTCTTCTTAAAGATAACCTCCAACTCATGGAACATCCCATATGCTCCATGAGCATTCAAAATGTCTTTGAAGTTCCGATTCTAAGCCATACAATATTGCACACTGAACTATTGAGTAATCTCGAGAACATGCCTCCCAAGCGTTCTTAATGTCTTTGGAGGACATGTCTGCGGGTTGGTCACCAAGTGGTGCATCAAGGACATATGCCTTCTGGGAAGTTGTGAGGATAATCCTCAGATTACGGGCCCAGTCCACAAAGTTACTTCCATCGTCTTTCAACTTAGCTTTCTCTAGGAACGCATTAAAATTCAGGGGTGCTACTACGCAAGCCATTGATCTACAACATAAATAAGCAAAGGTTACTAAGACTATTGTTCAAGATAATGAGTTTAGTTAATAAATTTACTAAATCTCCCACTCAAATTGACATCCCTCGGGTCATCTGAGTGATACATGATCCAAATTCACCAACTCAAGTCCGATCATCACGTGAGTTGAGGTGGTTTCAACGGTGAACATCATCATGTTGATTATATCTACTGTATGACTCATGTTCGACCTTTCGGTCTCTTGTGTTCCGAGGCCATGTCTGTACATACTAGGCTCGTCAAGTTTAACCCAAGTGTTCTGCACGTGCAACATTGGCTTGCACCCATTGTATGTGAACGTAGAGTCTATCATACCCGATCATCACATGGTGTCTCGACACGACGAACTTACGCAACGGTGTACACTCGGGGCGAACACAATTTATCTTGATATTTAAGTGAGGGATGACCTCATAATTCTAACCGTCATTCTAAGAAAAACAAGGTGCATAAAAGGATTAACATTACATGCAAATCATAAGTGACATGATATGGACATGAACTTGTGCTTGTGATCTCTATCTTGAAAGCACCAGCATGACTTCATCGTCACCGGCATGACACCATGATCTCCATCGACGTGTCGCCATCGGGGTTGTCGCGCCCACCATGCTTATACTACTATTGCTACCGCTTAGCGATAAAGTAAAGCATTACATAGCGCTTAATGATTGACACACATGTCATACAATAATTAAAGACAACCCTATGGCTCCTGCCGGTTGTCGTACTCACCGACATGCAAGTCGTGATATTCTATAAAACACATGATCATCTCATACATCACATATATCTCATCATGTAATTGGCCATATCACATCACAACATACCCCGAAAAAACAAGTTAGACGTCCTCTAATTGTTGTTGCAAGTTTTACGTGGCTGTTACTGGTATCTAGCAAGAAAGATTTGCACCTATGCAAAACCACAACGGTGATACATAAGTTGCTTTTCAACCTTCTCAAGGACCGCCTTTGTCGAATCCGATCCAACTAAAGTAGGAGAGACAAACACCCGCCAGCCATCTTTGTGCAACGAAGTTACACGACAGTTGATGGAACCGGTTGCTCCTAAGCGTACGAGTAAGGTTGGTCCGGGCCGCTTCATCCCACAATACTGCTGAACCAAAACACGACCAAGGAAGGAAGCAATTTATGCATCAAATCCCACAAACTCTTTGTGTTCTACTCGAGATCTCATGTACACATAGACCTAGCTCATGACTCCACTGTTGGGGAACGTTGCATGGGAAACAAAAAATTTCCTACGCACACGCAAGATCTATCCCTGGTCATGAGCATCTACGAGAGGGAGAGTGGATGTACATAACCTTGTAGATCACTAAGTGGGAAGCGTTAACAAACACGGTTGATGCAGTCGAATGTCTTCGCGATCCAAATCGCCGAGCGTCCCGCGATCCAATCACGATTTGTCCCGATCTAGCTCCGAACGGAAGGCACCTTCGCGTTTAGCACACGTACGGCTTGATGACGATCTCCGCCTTCTTGATCCAGCAAGAGGGAGCGGAGAGGTAGAAGAGTTCTCAAGAAGCGCGACGGCGTTGCTGTGATGGTGGTGGAGCTATTCCAGTAGGGTTTCGCCTAAGCACCGCTGAAACTGATCTAGAGGAGAAACTACGATCTAGAGGAGAGGGCAGCACGTGGCTAAAATTCTATTTCAAAAACCTTCCTATATATCAATATTTACCACCGGACCATTCTGGAGCTCTTCGTGATGTCTGTGATCTCATCCGGGACTCCGAAAAACCTTCGGTCACCACCATACATAACTCTATACTATCGAAATGTCAATGAACCTTAAGTGTGCAGACCATCCGGGTTCGAGAACTATGTAGACATGACCGAGACACCTCTATGGTCAATAACCAATAGCGGGACCTAGATGCCCATATTGGTTCCTACATATTCTACGAAGATTTTTATCGATTGAACCTCTATGTCCAGGATTCAGATAATCCCATATGTTGTTCCCTTTGTTCTTCGGTATGTTACTTGCTCGAGATTCGATCCTTGGCAACTCCATACCTAGTTCAATCTCGTTACCGGCAAGTCTCTTTACTCGTTCCGTAATACAAGATCTTGTGGCCAACACTTAGTCACATTGCTTGCAAGGCTCATTGTGATGTTGTATTACCGAGTGGGCCTTGAGATACCTCTCTATCACACGGAGTAACAAATCCCAGTCTTGATACATGCCAACTCAACAGACACCCTCAGAGATACCTGTAGAGCACCTTTATAGTCACCAAGTTACGTTGCGGCGTTTAATACACAGAAGGTACTCCTCTAGTGTTAGTGAGTTGTATGATCTCATAGTCATAGGAACAGATACTTGACATGCAGAAAACTGTAGCAATAAACTGACAGGATCATATGCTACGTTTGTAGTTTGGGTCTTGTCCATCACATCATTCTCCTAATGATGTGATCCCGTTATCAAATGACATCTCATGCCCATGGATAGGAAAACTTAACCATCTTTGATCAATGAGCTAATCCATCAGAGGCATACTTGGGACATGGTATTGTCTCTGTATTGACACATCCATCTGAGTTTCCGATCAATACAATTGTAGCATGGATAATAAACGATTATCATGAACAAGGAAATATGATAACAACTAATTTATTATTGCCTCTAGGGCATATTTCCAACAGTCGGGGGCTTATGGTTTAGGGTTAGGGTTTAGGCAAAAAAAGACGGCATCATTCAAAGCCACATCATCAATTTTCAACCCCTTGTGACTTAATTTGGTATTTTTCATGCATTTACTTCATTTTTTGAGTTAAATGACCCTAAAATTGAAAATCACTACAAATAAACTCTGAAAAGGTTGAAAGTTGGCATGGTGTCATCATTTGATCCACATAGCATGTGCTAAAAAGTTGACAGGGTTACGACAAACACTGGATGCACTTCCTGTACAAAATGGACAATCCTTTTCAAAGTATCAGGGTTTCGAACGAAAACCCATCTGTTACAAAAGGGATTTCATGTTTTGAACTTATTTGAACTCCAGACTTTTTGTGTGTTCAAAATACACCATTCAAAGTCACATCATCAATTTTCAGACCTTTCCGACTTCATTTGGTATTTTTCATACTTCATTTTTTGAGCTAAATGACCCTGAAATTGAAAAGCACTACAAATGAACGCTAAACAGGTTGAAAGTTGGCATGGTATCATCATTTCATCCACATAGCATGTGCTAAAAAGTTGAGAGGATTACGGCAAAAACTAGATGCACTTCGTCTACAAAATGGATAATCACTTTCGAAGTATCAGGGTTTTGGACAAAAACTCATCTGTTACAAAGGGATTTCATTTTTTTTGAACTTATTTGAACTCCAGAATTTTTTTGTGTTCAAAATGCACCATTCAAAGCCACATCATCAATTTTCAACCCTTTTCGACTTCATTTGGTATTTTTCATGCATGTATTGATTTTTTGAGCTAAAGGACCCTGAAATTGAAAAGCACTACAAATGAACTCTGAAGAGATTGAAAGTTGGCATGGTATCATCATTTCACCCACATAGCTTGTGCTAAAAAGTTGAGAGGTTACGGCAAAAACTGGATGCACTTCGTGTACAAAATGGACAATCTCTTTCGAAGTATTAGGGTTTCGGACGAAAACTCATCTGTTACAAAGGGATTTCATTTTTTGAACTTATTTGAACTCCAGACTTTTTGTGTGCTCAAAATGCACCATTCAAAGACACATCACCATTTTTCAACCCTTTCTGACTTCATTTGGTATTTTTCATGCATTTACTGATTTATTTGAGCTAAAGGACCCTGAAATTGAAAAGCGGTACAAATGAACTCGGAAAAGGTTGAAAGTTGGCATGGTATCATCATTTCACTCACATAGCATGTGCTAAAAAGTTGAGAGGGTTACGGCAAAAACTGGATGCACTTCGTGTACAAAAAGGACAATCTCTTTCGAAGTATCAGGGTTTCGGACGAAAACTCATCTGTTACAAAGGGGTTTCATTTTTTTGAACTTATTTGAACTCCAGACTTTTTGTGTGTTCAAAATGCACCATTCAAGGCCACATCACCAATTTTCAACCCTTTTTGACTTCATTTGGTACGTTTCATGCATTTACTAATTTATTTGAGCTAAATGACCCTGAAATTGAGCATTTGAGATTGACTAAAGGACACCATTTGTTCTCGGTTCCAGCCCCAAAACGGGACCAATGGTTGTGAGACAGGAGCAAGGCCCATTGGTCCCGGTTCGTTTTTGGAACCGGGACCAAAGGGGTCAGACGAACCGGGACCAATAGCCCACGAGGCCCGGCTGGCGCCCTAGCGTCACGAACCGAGACCAATGCCCTAATGGGTCCCGGTTTGTTAGTGAACCGGGATTAATGGGATTTCAGGCCTAGACCAAAGCCTTGGTTTCTACTAGTGATATAATCCCGGTGACTTTCCGGGCGCGTTTTCTTACTTGCATCGTTGTTTGCCAGTTTGCATACTTGTCCCTGTTGGGCCTGGCTGAACATATATAGGCTAAAAACAACATTTGCATGTTGATTGATTGCCTGCATATCGTCTATCCTGAATGTGCTAAAAGAAAAGGCCTATTGTTTGGTCACAGACTTGTTTGAGGGGAAACACAAGTCAGGTTGTTTGGTTACATCGAGAACAGTTGTGTAGTAACCTACTACCAATGTGGTGAGGTTACCAAAGGCACACATAAACTAGTAAGAACTAAACTAGTAGCAACATGACAATGTTAGGCAGAAACATAAGTCTTAACAATGCACAACAAGTTTTAAATAAACACAGTACGATAAGTTCTAAACGAAATCGAAGTCTTAAAGCAAAAAACAACCAAGGATTGGACTACAGGAGATCACGCAGTCACGGTGAAGGTATTGCCATGCTCCTTGCGCTTGGTGATCACCTCCACGGCCTCGTCATTGAAGTCGATCACCTTCATGGTGTCGGGGGGCAGCAGCTTGAACATCACATGAGTAGATAACAGACCTTTTGTCCGCATCATTAGTCCCGGTTGGGTTTTGAACCGGCACTAATGTGCCCATTTGTCCCGGTTCGTGACGGGCATCATTAGTGCCGGTTTGTTCCGGACCTTTAGTCCCGATCGTGCCACGAACCGGCACTAAAGGTGTGGTGGCAGGCTGGCGTCAGCCTGGGGCCCCACGGGAACCATTAGTCCCGATTGGTGGCTCCAACCGCGACTATAGGCTAACCTTTAGTCGTGGTTGGAGCCACCAATCGGGACTAAAGGTCCCCTATATGAAACCATTCAGCGTCAGCCCGAGCAGAGTCCTTTGTTCTTCCCCTTGCCTCTCCTCTTTGTTCTTTCTCTTTTCCTCGAGCTCATCCTCCATTTTTGCCAAAATTTGTCAAGATTTGGAGGCAGCCCATCCATCCAAGTGTTCACAAAGCTTAGCAAGTTTGTCCTTTCATCTCTCATTGCTAGATTAGCTCTTGCAATGCTCTATAAGTATAGTAATTTTGGGGTTTTAATTTTTATGTGGTAGTTTATTGGATTTATGCAATTTGAGCTCAAATTAACTTCTTACTTTGCATTTGTAGGTGTGGTTTACTTACTGTCTTCTCGTCCCCGTCCTAACCACCGTCAATCGCCCGCACTGTCCTGTCGTCGGCACCACCTTGGTGAGCCTCTTGTTCTTATACTTTTTTATAATAAAAAAACAATGTTTGTAAGATTTAGTTAGTTAATTGTATAGTTTTCTTACCTATATGTTTGTTTGTTATACATAGTGGCATGGTTTTCAAATCTGTCCCCGTCGGCCCTTGTCCGATTTATGATGTGGATGTGGTATATACTCTCTTTTATAACTCTTTGTTCCATTTCGTGTTCATGACAAATATGCCAATCAAGTTGACATAGATGTTTTTATCTAGGAGGTATGTGAACCAGAGATTCCAACCGACATAGATATGATTGTCAAGAAGTTAAATTTAGTTGAAAAAGAAAATGAGTATTTGAAAGAAAATTTGAAAAGAGTTGAAGAAGAGAAGATGAAACTGGAGTTGTATGTTGCCGATGTCGTTGATGATCACAAGATCAAGATGGGTGCAATGCGCTTGAAGATTAGAAAATTTAAAAGATATGCCATTGATAGTGAGGCTTGGTATCACTATGCTGTTCGATCAATTGTTACCTTAGTTGCGATGTTGATCGCATTTGTTGTTGCATTTAAATAGTTTAGCTAAAGAGTTTGCATGTTGTTATATGAGAACAAGTGTGTATGAACTTTATGTACGAACTTGTATTAATTTGGTCTTTTTGGTGTTCTATAATGAAGATGAGTCGGCAATGGATGTACGACGACCGATGCTCTCCCCAGTTCATTAATGGCATGCATACTTTTCTGGTTGCGGCTGAGGCAAACAAGCAGGCAGATGCTTTTATGTATTGTCCATGTGCTGGCTCTAAGAATGATCGAAATTAGTCTAACTCAATAACCATTCACGTCCACCTATTTGAGTCCGGTTTCATCTCCGGCTATAACAATTGGACCAAGCACGAAGAAAGAGGGGGTCCTAATGGAAGAGAATGAAGAAGAAGAGGATGTCGACAACTATCCTGGCCATGGGTTCCATGAACACAATGGTACAACAATTGGGGAAGAAGCTGAGCCGACAATGGGGGAAGGAGCTGAAGAAGAGGCATCAGATGAGCCTACTGATGATCTTGGTCGGGCCATTGCCGATGCAAAGAGAAACTGCACAAGTGAAAAGGAGAACCTAAAGTTGCAGCGCATGTTAGAGGATCACAAAAAAGGGTTGTACCCAAATTGCGAAGATGAAAATAAAAAGCTGGGTACCACATTGGAATTGCTGCAATGGAAGGCAGAGAATGGTGTATCTGACAAGGCATTTCAAAAGTTGCTGATAATGTTAAAGAAGAAGCTACCAAAGGACAACGAATTGCTAGGGAGTACATACGAAGTAAAGAAGGTTGTCTGCCCTCTAGGATTAGAGGTCGAGAAGATACATGCATGCCCTAATGACTGCCTTCCTCTACCGCGGTAAGTACGAGGATTTGAATGCATGTCTGGTATGTTGTGCATTGCTCTATAAGATTGGCCACGATGACCCTGGTGATGTTGAGGGTGAGCGCCCCAGGAAGAAGATTGTTGCCAAGGTGATGTGGTATGCTCCTATAATACCACGGTTGAAACATTTGTTCCAAAAAAATAGCATGCAAAGTTGATGCGATGGCACAACGAAGTCCGTAAGAAAGACGGGAAGTTGAGAGTGCCTGCTGACGGGTCGCGGTGGAGAAAAATCAAGAGAAATTGGAAAGACTTTGCAAAGGATGCAAGCAACATATGGTTTGGTTTAAGTGCAGATGGCATTCATCCTTTTGGGGAGCAGAACAGCAATCATAGCACATGGCCTATGACTCTATGTATCTATTACCTTCCTCCTTGGTTGTGCATGAAGCGGAAGTTCATTATGATGCCAATGCTCATACAAGGCCCCAAGGAACCCGGCAACGACATTAATGTGTACCTAAGGCCATTGTTTGAAGAACTTTTACAGCTGTGGAATGGAAAAGGTGTACGTGCGTTGGATGCGAAAGATTAGGAGGAATTTGACCTACATGCGTTGTTGTTTGTAACCATCAACGATTGGCCTGCTCTCAGAAACCTTTCAGGACAGACAAACAAGGGATACCATGCATGCACGCACTGTTTAGATGATACCGACAGTATATATTTGGATAAATGTAAGAAGAATGTGTATTTGGGGCATCGTCGATTTCTTCAGAGCAGGCATCCCGTAAGAAAGAAAGGCAAGCATTTAAAAGGTGAGGCAGATCACCGGAAGAAGCCTCGCCACTGTACGGGTGATGAAATACTTGATATGGTCAAGGATTTAAAAGTAATCTTTGGCAAGGGTCCTGGTGCACAATTTATTCCGAATGACGCTCACAAACGCGCACCCATGTGGAAGAAGAAATCTATATTTTGGGACCTATCGTATTGGAAAGACCTCGAGGTCTGCTCTGCAATCGATGGGATGCACGTGACGAAGAATCTTTGCGTGAACCTGCTAGGCTTCTTGGGCGTGTATGGGAAGACAAAAGATACGTTGCAGGCACGGGAGGGCCAGCAACATATGCACGGAAAAGACGACATGGATCCAAAGCAGTTTCAAGGTCATGCCAGCTATGCTCTTACCAAAGAAGAGAAGGAAATCTTCTTCAAATGTCTGCTCAGTATGAAGGTCCCGTATGGCTTGTCGTAGAATATAAAGGGAATAATATATATGGCAGAGCAAAAGTTCCAAAACCTAAAGTCTCATGACTGCCACGTGATTATGACGCAACTACTTCCGGTTGCATTGAGGGGGCTTCTACCGAAAAACGTTCGATTAGCCATTGTAAAGCTATGTGCATTCCTGAATGCAATCTCTCAGAAGGTAATCAATCCAGAAATCCTACCAAGGTTAGAGAATGATTTGGTGCAATGTCTTGTCAGTTTCGAGTTGGTGTTCCCACCATCCTTCTTCAATATCATGACGCATGTCGTAGTTTACCTAGTCGAGGAGATTGACATTCTGGGTCTTGTATTTCTACACAATATGTACCCATTTGAGAGGTTCATGGGAGTCTTAAAGAAATATGTTCATAATCGTGCTAGGCCAGAACAAAGCATCTCCAAGGGCCATTAAACAGAGCAGGTCATTGAGTTTTGTGTTGACTTTACTCCTGACATTAAGCCGATAGGTGTTCCTGAATGGCGGCATGAGGGCAGACTGGGTGGAAACGGCACGATAGGAAAGAATTCACTAATATGCTGGGACAGGGATTCTTTGGCGCAAGCACACTACACAGTTCTACAAAGTTACTCCTTGGTGGCTCCATATATCGAGCAACACAAGAATATTCTACGCTCCAAATGTAGGGTAAGAAGCACAAAACAAAAAATTCCGACCTACGCACTAGCCCAGGACCACTATGGAGACTGCATACAAGGTTTGATCTTTTCGTTACCGACTCGTAGCACAACGGAAGTAGAGTCGATGACGATCGGTGGTGCAGATCCCCGTATCTAGGATTTACATCCTCCCAACCGCGAGGATGTATACCCTGATCTGCCCCTCGAACATCCCTCCGGGAGGCGGTCGCACAGTCCCCCGGAGGGTGTCACGGACAGCCCTTCGGGAGGACCTTCAAAATTCGGACGGTCACTCGGACAGCCCTTCGGGAGGACCTTCGAAACTCGGATGGTCACACGGAAAGCCCTTCGTGAGTAACTCTCCAACTAAGAAAGAAACTACGATCTCTCTGTAGAGTTGAACACATACGGTGTCATCTATCCGGCAGGGCTTCGCCGTCTAGAACTAGTTCCCACTGGAACCCAGACAGCCTTTCGGCTCTACGAAACTATTTCGCTAGGAGGGAGAGAGAAAGCTAGATCATGCATGGCACTAGTATGTGAGAAGGGATGAGATTTGGGCTTCCCCCTCCACCTCTATTTATAGGAGAAGGAGGGCTGGAGGGGCTGAAATTTCAGCCACATCTATCCATGTCATCTCCAAGATATTTTGGAGCAAAAGCCCAAAAGGGTGGCTTTCCAAAAAGTAACCATAAAGCTGATTTCACTATTCACGACGACATTTTTCAGCGTCTGATCGAACTGAAAATATTTATGTGGGCTTAAAACACTTCCAGTACCCACTAAAATAATTTTCAACACTTTCCGAAACAATTCCGGTTTAGTGATTTTCATGTGCGAAAAGCATCTGAAGCGGTTCCGGCAGCTCCGGAACATTTCCGGTTTTCATCCCGAAAAATTCCAAAAAGTTTCCAGAACAATTCTGGCACCCTCCAAGAATTATCAGGCATGTGCCGAAACCAATTTGACTTTATGGTATGCCCTGAAACAACTTTTCAGTTTCACCGGAACTGTTCCGGTGTTCTCTGTGCGGAACTTTTCCGCTGTCCGAAACTTTTCCGCTGTCCAAAACTTTTTCGGCGATTTTCTCTCAGACTCTCTGTCTAGTATTCAGAAGATAGATGACCCTTAAGCGTATGACCCTATAGGTTCAGTGAAGTATAGACATGACTCGGAACCCCATTCCGATCAATGATCAACATCGGAGCCATGGACACCCATATTGACCCCTATACCCACACGAATGAATATTCGAGTGAACCTCCAGTCGTCGTGTGCTATTCCTGTTGCTTCATGATATGTTACAAATACCCTAGGTGAGACATGTTGGCATCCCCGTGGATCAACAACTTGTCCACTATGCCAGTTACCTCGTTACCGGTATTGTTCTCTTTTCTCGTTCCCGTGTTCCGGCATCCCCATGATCAAGTCACAAAGTGTCTGGCCAGACGATGATAGATACCGTAACACCGAGAGGGCCCATAGATATCTCTCCATCGCCGGAGGATCAAATCCCAATCTTGAGCTATCAAGTTACTTGACACACTTTTCCATGAACCCATAAGCCGCTGTAATAGCCACCCATTTACGGATGACGTTTAACAAACCCCAAAGTTCATGAAGCAAGCATGAAGAAACTCGATAATCTCATGGTCTAAGGAATTATGCAAACATTAACTACTCTATGTTATTAACAATTAACTTATGACGAATGTATCTCATAGCATAACATCAATTTGAGTCGATTCAACACAAATGTTCTTCTAACATTGTGCCCTCAAAATTGCCGGCATAACCATGCCCATGATCAGGAAAACAGGATCATCATGCAATACTTGACCTAGTCTTAGAGGCCACACTAGGAATACAATTTACCGTTTATTATTCCACATGTGCATATGGGTCTTCCTCCGAGCCTCGTGCTTATTGTAGACTCGAGAACCATATCAGTTATAGCATGGACCATAAACCTAATTATGAACTGGAAGATAATCAGTAACATTTATTATTGCCTCTAGGGCATATCTCCTACAGACTCCCACTTGCACTAGAGTCAATAATCTAGTGAATGCTAATGCACTTTACACCTATGACATACTGGTGTAAAATATGCTTCGCTTGTGGTATAGCCTGATGCCCAACGGATCTGACGACTTCAGCTCCGTGTGTAACTTTGCATATCCTTGCGTTTTCACGCTTTCACAAAATTCATATTTTGTGTGGACTTGGCTTTGCATATGTGTGAATCATTGGTCGAAACCTGATTCCTCAGACTGAGCTATGGAGCAACTATCTACAATAGTGTCCCATAGACCAAATCCATCTTGGAACCATACTAAGTTCATGAATGAACTATATGATTCAACAACTTGTTTTTCACTTCTAAAGCATCAACATACTTAGCCTTTGTTATAGAATTCGCCACAGTATCTTGTTTGGAACAATTTCCAGCTACCATGCCACCATGTTGTGTATTACACAATAACCCTTAACTTAAATCGAAAATCGGATGGAGCATTGATGAAGACTGTATCGATGTAATTACTTACAACGAGTACTTCATAATCTCATCTTGCGAGAAAACATGTCATCACTACTACTCCAGTACTTAATGACATCTTTCACTATTGTCCTATTATTAGTACTTTGATCACTTTGGTATCCATACTCGTAACAACTTCGGAGTATTGGATATATCTGGTTGTTTTACATACCATGGAATACATGATTAATCCAAACACAAGAGTGTGTGGAATCTCCATCATGTATTTCACTCATCAGTGTTTTGGGACACTGAGTCTTGTAAAAACTCTTTCCATGTGACTTCGGAAAGAGTCCCTCCTTGGCGTTTTAAATGCTAAAAGGTTTTAGCATCTTGTCAATATGTATTCATTGCTTAGCCCTATTAGGTAAATCTATCTCCATATATCATCATGCCTAATATTGAGTCTATTTAGCCCAAGCACTTCATCGAAAAAATATTTTTAAATGAAGTCCTAATTTGTGTCAAGAAATTTATTTCCAATTCACTATGTGTCAAGTACACAAGGTTTTTAGAAATATTATTATGCTCCCACTTACTTTCTTGAATCACAAGAATCTTCGATACCCATTTGATGAAGTCAAACCCCTTTGACCATTCCATCAAAAACGAAGATTCCAAGTCCACTTTGATCTCTTCTGTCCATCGCTGGAACTCTGAAGTTTGCATACTTACTAGCATCCTTTGGATCGACAAATTACTTTGGATTGTATCACATACAAGTCCTAGGCCTCATTTCCATCAGATGGAAATCCTTTTGTCATCCATGTTTCATATCTCATGATTGAAATATGTATTAATTGATAATTCAACCTGAGCCGACTTTAAGCATCGCTACGGTGAGACAATCTCATTGTAGTCAACTCCGTGAACTTGTTATTGCAACAAGTCGAGCTTTATGGATAAAACATTTTATCCGTATCAGTTTTTACTTCCATAAATATTCGTTAGACTCTGACTCTTCCGAAAGGTGTATCAAGATTTTAATCTCGTATCACTTATATGGAAACTATCTCGGATTGTATTGGCATTTAGCCAATTCCGGAGTCAGGGCCCATCAACGCTTCCTTGTGTATTGTAGGTATACTGTTGTCTAACAACAATATCTCATTTGCGCACCTGATAGGTTTGCACGAGCTTTTCCTATGTGGTTCAGCTACAAGTTCGACCGAAGAACATACATTTTATTGTAGAGACTTCCGCATCAGTCGCAGTAGGAAACTCCAGAATCACTTCCAGGGTTTCTTTCCTTTGATCTGATGACGAAGATACTGGTTATCTCGTCGAGTTGCACTGTCCTCCCACTCATCTTTTGAAAGAACTATTTTCTTTAAAAGCGTACCGTTTTTGCGGCAAAATCCTTTGCCTCGGTATAGTGGTGGGGGAATACCTAATGACTTGGGATAACCTTACAAAGTAGCACTTGTCTGATTTGGAATAGGTTTGTAACCTTTTACACAAGCCCAATATTCCAAATGTTAAGAAAAGATATAACATGGTTGGGAGTACCATACCATGGCGTCATTTCAACAGACCTGATGGATCTCTTTTCAGTGTAAAAGCCACAGTCTCTAAAGTGTTAGTCTATAAAAGGGATAATGGAAAATCTATTTATGTCATCTTTGATCTTACCATGCCATAAATGGTTCGACTACATCTTCACGGACTTTCCACCTGAAGTGGTGTTCCGGGAGGTGCAAGTTATGAAACCCCTTTCACAACTCATCAGACATTCGCTAAACGTGTAACTCAAATATTCCTTTCTGCAATCGAATTGTAGAAAAATAATTTTCTTGTTACAATATTTTCTTCTTCATTTGAAAACCTTTCAAATGATTTCATAAGATCCAGACTCACATCTCATCAAGTAAATATCCATATATCTACTCGAGTCATTTTTGAAGATAGATAAATCCACTACTTGCAATAACATTTGTTGGACTACACACATCATAATGTATGATCACCAAAAATATGTTCTATGCTTGTTCCTTATGGCCTGTGAACGGTATTTCAGTCACTTCACTTTTCGGAGGAAAGTTGCAAGTGTCAGATGATTCAAAATCAAATGACTTCAAAATCCATCATAATGGAATTTTCCATGCGGGTTTCTCCAATGTGACCAAATGCAGTGCCACACTTGTGTGGTATTCTTTTAGTCTTGCGGCATTTAGCATCAGTGTTATGGATGTATGATATTTCCATCAATACTCATAACATACATCCCATCTAGGATGGAAGCATGGCCCTTCATGTTATTCATAATACTGAACAACAAATGTTGTTTTTATGGACAACTCTTTTGCAACAAAAATTGTGCAATGGGCTAGAGTGTATGAAACTCTAAAATGAATTATGAAAGTAAACCCAGAGGTAATGTATTATTATCAATATTCATAACATACGTCTCATTCATAATGAAAGTTGTGCCCTTATGTTATTCATAACACCAAACATCAAAAGTTCTCTTATAAACAACCTTCTTGCAAGATACTTTATGCAAAGGCTTAGAGTGTGAAACTCTAAAATGAATTATGAAAGTAAATACATAGGTAATACACTGATGGAAGGCATAGTAACATTTACTATGTTCCCTGCGTGTATCTAAACCTCATTCCTGGCTAGTCTTTTATGCCATAGTAGTTCTTACATCGAGTTGCAACAGAATGCAATCGAGCAAGTATCTTTGTGCTTAACTCACAATACCAAAGAATTAGTGATTAACATGTTTAACCATAATACCCAAGAACTATATCTTTGACTAGCCTTCCATACATCAAAAAACTGGTATGACATTCATACATGAGCTGGATATTCCAGTCTTCTTTCCTTTTGCCGTTATATTTCTAACAGTTTAACTTTCAGTATTTCTCCTACTCTCAGAAGAAGCACCCAACTTAAGAGTGGTGTTAGCCGCGGACTTCCTAAGCGTGAAAGTTTCACTAACACCCTTCGGACACTTCCTTTCCCTTTAAGTTGTTGTTTTATTCACCATCATCATATGACATGTGTTCTTCTGGATCCCTCTCTTATCATTCAAATGCATAGTAAACACCTTTACTAATAGTTTGCAAAAAAATATTGCTTTGGATATTTCATATCTTTCAGCCTTTGTTTGTATCTAAAAATGATTTTCAGATTCCATGAATATCACATAACTATCCAAACTTTCGAAGTTCGGGTCTCATGGAAGCAAGCATATTTCACTTGGACATAACGAAATTTTAGCTTTTGGATCGAAGGACGAGAGTCATATCATCCATAGCATTAGCGGGAGAATACCGAAAGCATGCGATAAAACAAGTCCTTCTTGGCACTCTTGAGGACAATTCTCACATTACGTTACCAACCGTAAAGTTTTAACCAGATATTAACAGCTTGTTCAATTTTAACAGGGAAGGTGGAAACGCGAGCCATTATTCTACAACTATTATGCAAATTTCACTTAGACAGTGTTCAAAATTAATTGCACCGAGAATTAAACAAGTTAATTCTATAGTGCGCTCCCACTCAAAACAATATCTCTAATATTTGATTGTGAGTGATGCAAGACCCAACTTTCAATTCAACGTCAAGGATGTAACCATCTCAAGTGACGAGAATTTCAATTGGTAGGCCATCTTGCCATCACATCTCTATGTGACTCTTGTTCATCTTTCGATGGGTGTGTTCCGAGCTCAGGACGACACTCCAGAACATCAAGATAACCAAGTGATCTTGCTGCGAGGTCTCAACTCACCAGCCTCACACTTCTCTCATCATTTGTACCCATGTAACCATGTGATACCCCGAAGAGATAGGTGCCGTGACGGTGCTACACTTGGGAGAACACTAACTACTTGATATTTTGTGAGAGATCACCCTAATAAAAAGAGACTACCGCGCAATCAAGAAGGGTGCATCAAGAGGGATAAACATCTAGGCAATTCATAATAGCATGATATGGTATAGCCCCTTCTGACGGAGAAGTCAAGTATTTCTTCGTCTTCGGCATTCGCGTCGGGGTTCACCTTCGTGAAGATTGCCACCACCTTGTCGATGCACCAGATAATATTGCTATCTCTATAGCTAATAAAAAGTTTTCGGAGACAACGGAGAAGTTTCGAAGAGAGAGGTCACTGGGTGAGTTCCGATGAAACTGAAAAGTTCTTCCAGGGGATACCATAAAGTCATCTATTCTAGATCATAACATGCATCTACGCATTACCTAGCTCTTGATGCCACTGTAGGGTAAGCAGCAGAAAACAAAAAAAAATTGACCTATGCACTAGCCCATGACCACTATGGAGACTGCATACAAGGTTTGATCTTTTCGTTACCGACTCGTAGCGCAGCGGAAGTAGAGTCGATGACGATCGGTGGTGCAGATCCCCTTAGCTAGGATTTACAACCTCCCAACCGCGAGGATGTATACCCTCATCTACCTCTCGGACATCCCTCCGGGAGGCGGTCCCATAGTCCCCCGGATGGTGTCACGGACAGCCCTTCGGGAGAACCTTCGAAACTCGAACAGTCACTCTGACAGCCCTTCCGGAGGACCTTCGAAACTCGGACGGTCACACGGACAGCCCTTCGCGAGGCACTCTTGAACTAAGACCAAAACTATGATCTCTCTATAGAGTTGCACACATACGGTGTCATCTATCCGGCAGGGCTTCGCCGTCTAGAACTAGTTCCCACCGGGACCCACACAACCTTTCGGCTCTACGAAACTATTTCGCTGGGAGGGAGAGAGAAAGCCAGATCATGCATCGCACTAGTATGTGAGAAGGGATGACTTTTGGGCTGCCCCTCCACCTCTATTTATAGGAGAAGGAGGGGTGGAGGGGATGAAATTTCAGCCACATCCATCAATGTCATCTCCAAGATATTTTGGAGCAAAAGCCCAAAAAGGTTGCTTTCCAAAAAGTAACCATAAAGCTGATTTCACTATTTAGGATGACATTTTTCGGTGTCTCGCTGAACTGAAAAAATATTTATGTGAGCTTAGAACATTTCCAGTACCCACTAAAATAATTTTCAACACTTTCTAAAACAATTCCGGTTTAGTGATTTTCATCTGCGAAAAGCATCTGAAGCGGTTCCGGCAGCTCCGGAACATTTCCGGTTTTCATCCCAAATAATTCCAAAACGATTCTGGCACCCTCCAAGAATTATCAGGCATGTGCCAAAACCAATTTGACTTTATGGTATACCATGAAACAACTTTTCAGTTTCACCGGAACTGTTCTGGTGTTTTGTGTGCGGAACTTTTCTGCTGTCCGAAACTTTTTCGGTAATTTTCTCTCAGACTCCTTGTCTGGTATTCAGCAGATAGATGACCCTTAAGGGTGTGACCCTATAGGTTTGGTGAAGTCTAGACATGACCCGAATCCCCTTTCGATCATCGGAGCCGTGGACACCCATATTGACCCCTATACCCACACGAATGAATATTCGAGTGAACCTCCAATCGCTGTGTGCTATTCCTATTGCTTCCCCGAGGTGAGACATGTTGGCATCCCCGTGGATCAACAACTTGTCCACTATGCCAGTTACCTCGTTACCGGTATTGTTCTCTTTTCTCGTTAACGTGTTCCGGCATCCCCATGATCAAATCACAAAGTGTCTAGCCAGACGATGATGGATACCGTAACACCGAGAGGGCCTAGAGATATTTCTCCATCGTCGGAGGAGCAAATCCCAATCTTGAGGTATCAAGTTACTTGACACACTTTTCCATGAACCTGTAAGCCGCCGTAATAGCCACCCATTTACGGATGACGTGTAACAAACCCCAAAGTTCATGAAGCAAGCATGAAGAAACTCGATACTCTCATGGTCTAAGGAATTATGCAAACATTAACTTCTCTGTGTTATTAACCATTAACTAATGATGAATGTATCTCATAGCATAACATCAATCCGGGTCGATTCAACACAAATGTTCTTCTAACATTGTGCCCTCAAAATTGTCGGCATAACCATGCCCATGATCAGGAAAGCAGGATCATCATGCAATACTTGAGCTAGTCTTAGAGGCCAGACTAGGAATACATTTTACCGTTTATTATTCGACACGTGCATATGAGTCTTCCTCCGAGCCTCGTGGTTATTGTAGACTCGAGAACCATAGTAGTTATAGCATGGAACATAAACCTAATCATGAACTGGGAGATAATCAGTAACATTTATTATTGCCTCTAGTGCATGTGTCCTACACCAAACATTCGGAGATGTCTAACGACTGGATTACACATGAACAAACGGTGAATTTCGCCGGTTGGTTGTAGACATGTCTCATGCATGACGACACTGTTGAAGATGAACTGTACTTGTTGTCCAAGTTACCATCTTCCACTATATTGACATTCAAAGGGTACGAGATAAATGGGAATACATTTTACACGATCGCCCAAGATAAAAAGAGCGCCAACCAAAACAGTGGTGTCCGCTTTGATGCAGCAAACTAAATGGGCCAAAGGACACATACTATGGTTACATAGAGGAGATATGGGAACTTGACTATGGAATTGATTTGAAGGTACATTTGTTTAGGTGGAAATGGGTCACTCTGATAGGAGGCGGGGTAAAGGAAGACCCGCAGTACGGAATGACAACAGTGGATCTCAACAATCTTGGGTACGCAGACGAACCATTCGTCCTAGCCAATGATGTGGCGCAGGTTTTCTATGTGAAGAACATGTCTACCAAGCCAAGAAAAAGATAAGATAAGGAAGAAAATACATCATGCGATGAGCCAAGGCGCCACATAGTTCATTTCATAGAAAAGAAACATCGTGGGAGTGGAGGACAAGACATACATGTCAGAAGATTATGAAAAGTTTCATGAAATTGCTCCCTTCACAGTGAATGTTGACCCCAGCATCAAGTTAAACGATGAAGATTGTCCATGGTGACGATGCAAAGGGACACACGCGAAGAAAAAAATTACACCCAAAGATCCCACTCTAGGATGTGACCGGCTTCTCTAGTTAGTTTCCGCAATTATATATCTAGAAAGTCCCACTTCGGACAAACCAAAGGGAATCTTTGTAATAATAGTATACTTATGTGTTTTGTGTGTTAAGTATGCACCATTCGAAGGGAGCCATCAATTTTCAACCCTTTCCGACTTCATTTGCTATTTTTCAAGCATTTAGTGGGGTTTTTTGAGCTAAATGATCCTGAAATTGATAAGCACTATAAATGAACTCTGAAAAGGTTGAAAGTTGGCATGGTATCTTCATTTCACCCACATAGCATGTGCTAAAAAGTTGAGAGGGTTACGGCAAAAACTGGATGCACTTCGTGTACAAAATGGACAATCTCTTCCGAAGTATCAGGGATTCTGACGAAAACTCGTCTGTAACAAAGGCATTTCATTTTTTAACTTATTTCAACTCCAGACTTTGTGTGTGTTTAGTATGCACCATTCGAAGGGAGGCCATCAATTTTCAACCCTTTCTAACTTCATTTTCTATTTTTCATGCATTTACTGATTTTTTTTGATCTAAATGACCCTGAAATTGATAAGCAATACAAATGAACTCTGAAAAGGTTGAAAGTTGGCATGGTATCGTCATTTCACCCACATAGCATGTGCTAAAAAGTTGAGAGGGTTACGGCAAAAATTGGATGCACTTCGTGTACAAAATGGACAATCTCTTTCGAAGTATCATAGTTTTAGACGAAAACTTGCCTGTTACAAAGGCATTTCATTTTTTAAACTTATTTCAACTCCAGACTTTTTGAACGTTCAGTATGCACCATTTGAAGGGTGGCCCTCAATTTTCAACCCTTTCTGACTTCATTTGCTATTTTTCATGCATTTACTGATTTTTTGAGCTAAATGACCCTGAAATTGATAAGCAATACAAATGAACTCTGAAAAGGTTGAAAGTTGGCATGGTATCATCATTTCACTCACATAGCATCTGCTAAAAAGTTGAGAGGGTTACGACAAAAACAGGATGCACTTCGTGTACAAAATAGACAATCTCTTTCGATGTATCATAGTTTCAATCGAAAACTCGCGTGTTTCAAAATCATTTCATTTTTTTAACTTATTTCAACTCCAGACTTTTTGTGCGTTCAGTATGCACCATTCGAAGGGAGGCCATCAATTTTCAACCCTTTCTGACTTCATTTGCTATTTTTCATCCATTTACTGATTTTTTTGAGTTAAATGACCCTGAAATTGATAAGCAATACAAGTGAACTCTCAAAAGGTTGAAACTTGGCATGGTATCATAATTTCACTCACATAGCATGTGCTAAAAAGTTGAGAGGGTTACGGCAAAAACTGGATACACTTCGTGTACAAAATGGACAATCTCTTTCGAAGTATCATAGTTTGAGACGAAAACTCGCGTATTTCAAAGGCATTTCATTTTTTAACTTATTTCAGCTTTAGACTTTTTGTGCGTTCAGTATGTACCATTCGAAGGGAGGCCATCAATTTTCAACCCTTTCTGACTTCATTTTTCTATTTTTCATACATTTACTGATTTTTTTGAGTTAAATGACCCTGAAATTGATAAGCAATACAAATGAACTCTCAAAAGGTTGAAACTTGGCATGGTATCATCATTTCACTCACATAGCATGTGCTAAAAAGTTGAGAGGGTTACGGAAAAAACTAGATGCACTTCGTGTACAAAATGGACAATCTCTTTCGAAGTATCATAGTTTCAGACGAAAACTCGCCTGTTACAAAGGCATTTCATTTTTAAGTAACCTAAGAATTACCAAATTGGATATAATGGTAAAACATGATAATATTAAACAGAAGAAAAAAGAATCACTGAAAAATCTATTTTTAAAGTAAAGTTATTCACAAACTAGTGATTCACAGAAATTTCAAATATTCGAATTTGAAAACTACTGCCACTAATAGAAAGTTTATAAATTTTTTGACCTAACCCAAAAAGATTCACTCATTATCTCTCAATAACGCACAAAAAACCTCAGAAAATAAAGAAAATAAAGAAAGAAAAAACAAAAAACAATAAATAAATAAATAATAGGCCGCCTACTCGGCCGCCACCGCCTGCATACGACTAGAAACCCAACATGGGCCAAGATGCAGGCCCGCAAGGCCCAGTAGGCCCAACAGGGCCGCACAGGTTCAATAGGCCCATATAGGGCTACTTAGAGAGGAGCTCGAGGGAGCAGCCACAGCGGGGCTTATAAACCAGTACGGCTGCCCCTCACTTGGCGACGTGGGAATAATGTTTCCCTGCACCGCGCCTGCGCGAGCACCACCTTTAGTCGCGGTTGGTGGCTCCAACCGCGACTAAAGACCCCCCTTTAGTCACGGTTGGAGCCACCAACCGCAACTACAGAGTTTCGCTTCCCGCTGCCCGTGCCCGCTGAAATTCACCTTTAGTCGCGGTTGATGGCTCCAACCGCGACTAAAGACCCCCCTTTAGTCGCGGTTGGAGCCACCAACCGCGACTAAAGGTCTCCTTATATAAACTACACTTCAAAAAAATTCAGTTACTCTGCTCTTCGACCTCTTCGCGACATCGCCGCGCCGTCGGCGTCTTCCCTCCCCGGCACCAGAGCTCGTTGCCGCCCCCGATGCCGGCTGCCCGCGCCTCCTCGCGCCGATCTCCGACGCCGCCCGCGCCCGTTCCTCCCCGAGCCTGGCCTAACGCCGCCCGCGCCCGCTCCTCCACCCCGATCGAGCTCCTCACCGTCGTCGCCCGGACTCGCCTCGCCTCGCCTCGCCGTTGCCCCATCGCCCTGCTGTGAGCTCCCCTCTCTCCCCCCTCTCCCTCGCCCTTGTGCCGCCATGGCAGCCGCTGGCGCCTCCCCGGCCCGAACACACCAATTTTGATGAACACACACTAATTAATTTTGATGAACACACACTAATTACTATATATAGAAATTAGTATAGAAATATATAACATTAGTATATATATATTGAAATTAGTATATATATAGAAATTAATATATGGAATTTTTACATTTTGATCCAATATATGTATAGAAATTAGTATATATATATATATATGTATAAATACAATGTATAGAATTAGTATTTGCAAAAGTTGCATATTTTAATGTTGTATTTGCAAAAGTTTATTATGTATTAATTTGCAAGTAGTATTTGTTATGTATTTGCAAAAGTCGTGGGTCGTAAGGTTAAGAGATTCCGTTAGGATTCTGAAGGTTGCTCGTATATAAGAAATCACAATCAAGCATTTAATTTTTTTAATTTGCATATAATTTCTTTTCGGAGTCAACAATGCCTGTCACCATCCTCGTCGTCGACTCATTCGCGACGACGTCCTGCTTTAGAGGGGCAACGTTCGGGACTGGGCCCTACCGGGCTAGCATTAGGAGGTGTTACCTTCAGGGGCGCGTAGCTTGGTGAGGAACCCGTGTCCCATCGCCAACCCAGATCTTCTTTGGTGGCGTTCGCGTGGGCCACTTTTGGTGCGGAGGCAGCCGGCCCCGCCGGAGGTTGTACGCCATCGTGCCAGGGAGGAGGACAAGCATGTCCATCGGTATATGGATGCGTTGGACGTCAGGTTCTCCAATACCTGGTAGGTTCTTCAGGGATCTCACCCGAGCTATGATCCTGTCATAGTTCCTTCTCTTTGGGTGTCCACCGCCTGCCATGCGAGACGTCAACTGGATCTGTAGTAGTGATATTATATAATCTATAATATTTGAGATGTATTAGTAATAATATTCGAGATGTATTCAAGATTCTATTCGATAATATTTAAGACGATTTATTCGAGATTATATTCCATCATGCATATTATGTACTATGATTCACTTTTCCTTATTGATTGCATGCATTCTAATTTGAATACTAAATTGTTTTATCTTTCTTCTGGGTTAGTTAAATAAAAGCTATGGACAATAGCGGCAGAGAAGGAGAAGAGGCTCTGTTTAACATCATACGCTCCACGAGCCCAGAGCATGAACATGAAGATGATGACGGCTCGCAATATCTGAACAATTCCGTTGAGGGTTGTATGTTTGATGAAGACGAGAGAATAGATGAATTCGACAACGATGTTGCGAATAAAATGTTCTTCAAATAACAAAGACTGGCAGGGTATATTTATTATATAAGCCATCTGATGATCATTACATGTCTTAATTGAGCTGTATATGTATTAACGAATCGATCTTTCTTCTTTTAGGCCTCTCAATCGAGAAAATCTTCCACAAGCGACAGGGTAGTTCGAGGCCCAGCCAAAAAGTTGGACCCTGCCGTAAAGTTCAGCAGCGATTCCATCAATACATCAACTGGCGAACCGCTTGAACCTAAGAAAAATGCGACCAATTTAAAGAATCAATGCAGAGTTATTGTCAGGGACCAAATCCCGATATCCACACAAGAATGGAAAAAGCTATCAAAGGGAGATCGAGAAGGAGTTACTTTTGTCCATGAAAGAGCAAAAGATGTGCTTTGGACCGAGCTGATGTCACATTTCATACTACCAGATAACTTGACAGGTGTAGATCTAAAGAAAGTCAGAAACTATGATCTTAAAAAGATGGCGATCGCATTCAACACCTTCAAGAAAAATGCATGGGCTGCGTACGTCAAAGCAAACAAGACGACTCCAAAATTCGAGGGAGCACTGGTGAAGGCAAACGATAACTGGGACGATTTCGTGAAGTTTATCGAATTGGAAGTACCCAAGGAACGATCGAGAAAGAACAAGATTAATGCTGCGAAAAAGGAGTGGCACCATACTTTGGGGCCAGGTGGCTACCAGACAGCCCTGCCTAAGTGGGATCAATCCGAAAAAGATATGATTAGTGCAGGGGTCACTCCAGTTGCAGTGACCTGGCCCCCGAGGTGCAGGACATGGTTTTATGCGCATGAGGGGAAGTTGGACCCAAAGACAGGGGCTATTATGGTGAAGGTAAGTCTTAAAAGAGTGACAGACGAAATTCTGATGAAAATAGAAGAACTCGAATGGGGGTGTTCACGCCCAATAGAGAGGACGACGAGCTTACGCGCTCCCTAAAGAATCCTGAACACCCGGGAAGAACACGAGGGAAAGGCGTTGTTCCGTGGTTTGAGGGGTTTGCTGGTTGGAACGACGACTACAGAAGTCGTGCGAGAAAGAAGATGCAGGAGGAGCGGAAGAAGAAGGAGGAAGCACTCCGCCTTGAAGGCCTCGAATCAAAGCACCTAGAGTTGGAATCCAGAGTCAGGTGACAGTAGGAGGAGATCGGCTCACTCAACCAGGAAAGGGTGTCTCAGCGGCAGCATGAGCAGATCGATCCAGCATTGGATAGCACCGTCCCATCTATGCCAAGAAGCAGCGTGGGTTCCGCCCCAGCCAATATCGATGATGATGCACTGCTAGCTAGCTACCCTGTGAATGATATCAAAGATAGGATTAACTGTGAGCTACACGTGAAAGTGAAGAACTTATCCATGAAGGTGGCGGACGGCTATGCTTAAGCAAATCCCCAGAAGCAACCTTCCATTGCAATCCCATTCCAGCTGGCTATGCTCGTGTCGGAGTTGATGAAGTGATGTCAGCATATCACGAGCTACAACTTGACATTCCTGGAGGTGACGAGGAGAGAACACTGGGAGAGGCCATACATCGTATCATTCCATGGAAAAAGGATTGCATCATCTTTCCAAGGCCACCGACTCCTCCTCCTCCAAGTCCGCCACCGCGTCAGTCGACTCCTCTTCCTCCTCCAAGTCCGGCATGGTGTTAGCCGACTCCTCCTCCAAGTCCGGCACAATGTCAGCCAACTCCTCCTCCTCCAAGTCCGGAACCGCGCCAGCTGACTCCTCCTCCAAGTCCGGCACGGCTTCAGCGTGCTCCGTCGCCTAAGCAACAACGGAAGAGAGAGGCCGCAGCTATGATGACTAGCGGTACAACAGGCAAGAAATTAAGATATGGTCCAAGATGCCTCAAGCCTCTTCCAAAGTTGCCTTACCACCTGACCGGGAAGGAACTCGAGAGCGTAGTGGATGCCAAAGTGAAGGCCCATTTTGGACCAAAACCGCCCCAGCCGCCAACACTTCATTGATATGGCTCGACCGGCTCAGAAGGACAGCGACTATGTGCGGTCTATCAAGAAGTCATATCTTGCAGGACAAAAGGAGTCGAGCTCGAGCTCGAGCCAAGGAGTTGTCAAAAAAGCGGGAAAACTATCCAATCGATACCCCGTTCATTGTACAAACACATGTGGGTACCGCCGGTTGGCCAGAAGTAACCGAAGAACATATTAGGATGGCTAAAGAGGCTGGTGTCAGTGTTGAACAACTCCTAGGCCTTGAGGAAATCCCCCGGCTTAAAGAGTCAGAAGTAAAATATCAATATGCCCGCGGCAAACCTCTGGTTAAGCCTGAAGATGTCAAGTATCTACCAACGAGATTGTACGATTTGCATACGTGGTACATGCAAGAAACAGCAAATACCAATACAAAGTCCCTCATGGTGAGAGTCAAAGGGAGGCATTACTTCCATAAAAAAGATTTGTGGATTCACTATTCAGAGTTGTTTTAGTTATTTAATCAAGACGCACTCGACAAATCTTTAGTCAGTTACTATTGTCTGTAAGTGATTTTTTTCTATAATTTAAGTCTCTAGCTAGTTGTGCTCTCGTTCATTACCTGTAATTATCCTTACTATATTCGTCTCTATGGTATTATGCAGAATGAAGATGTATGAAATGAAACAAGCTGGACGCTATGGCATTGGGTTCATTGACCCAAATACGATTAATCAGGCAATATGGGAAACTCAATATTCGAGAAAAGACACAGAGAAATTCATGCTAGAGTTTTTGAGGCATCTAAACACCCAACCGGAAATACTACTTCCTTACAACTTCGGGTGAGTGTTACTATATATATACATATATATATATATATAGAAACTCTATTCATCACCCAGGGTGCAGAATAAGTTATTCTTCACCCAAGATAATCTTACGATCATTTTATAAATAAATTACGTTCGGAATACAGAAAGTTACATTTATATTGAATCACGACGTAAAATTTCATATAAGAAAACAAAAATATTGAATCACGATGTTAATAAGTGTTGTTGATGAGTTATGCACACATGTCCGCTTAATTATATAAAACGTGTGCGCATGCAGTTACCACTAGATCTTGTTAATTATTGAAGTTGACAAGGAAAAAGTTGAAGTAGTCGACTCACTATATAATGATCCATCCGAATACGCAATCGTGAGGTGAATTGTTGACAGGTAATTTCAATCATGATTGCACTACATATGTCGGCCTCTTTAATTACTTCATTTCCTGATATTAACTAGTTAATAACTTCTTTATTCATTTTTTTTGCCAACGGACAAGGCTTGGGCCAAGTTCATCAAACAGGTCATAGGCGAGTGGGCACAACAGCTGAAATGGGTGCGACCCAAGTTAATTAAGTACTACTAGCTAGCTACGTCCATGCATCTCTTTAATTATAGTTTCAATACCATTATCATGCTTCATTAATTATTACCTGATTACATTTTATTATCGTAAAATGCATGACGCAGGAGCATGGGACCAGTTTATGCGCGTACTACGTTTGCAAGAACATTCGCATGATCACCTTTGAAAGGAGCAGAAACGAAAGAAATCTTTGGATACGTTTGCCAGAACACTATCCATAATTTTTTTATCATGATCTAGTTAATATATATACACACAATTAATATATTCATCTTGATCTCCATTTTGTAGCTGACGAAGATGCGGGCCAGCTCATACCGAAGGCTCGGGTATGAGCAATTCAACAGGAATTAGCTAGATTTTTGGTCGATCAGGTCATAGATCCCAAAGAAGAATACTATTACAAGATCAAAAAGTAATGTCTGCATATATATATATAGAAACTCTATTCATCACCCAGGATAGGAGAAATGCCTGCATATGTAATGATCTTCAAATTGTAGGAGAAATTGTATATATATATATATATATATATATATATATATATATATATATATATATATATATATACACACATATATATACATATAGAAACTCTATTCATCACCCAGGGTGTAGAGTAGGTTATTCTTCACCCGAGATAATATTACGATCAGTTCATAAAAAAAATTACATTCGGAATACAGAAAGTTACATTTATATTAAATCACTACATAAATGTTGCCATAAGAAAATAAAATTATAGGTCACAAGACAAAAAATTGAAATTACTGTATATTTTAAACTATTTTTGAGTTTGTAATTTTACGTGACATAAAATATTTTTTACGGTGATTATATATTTTCTTACGGTTTCTTTTTACATATGAAATGAGAAAAAAATTACGGAACGTAAAATTATGGTGCATTCGTGTTAAAATAGAGGGGGTGAAGAATAACTATTCATCACCCATGATGACGAATAGCGCGACCCTATATACATACATATACATATATATACATACATATACATATATATATATATATACATATATATATATACATATATATATATATATATATATATATATATATATGATCGGTGATCCACGAGAAATTCTATTTACATATATGCACAACGTGTGTACAGTATGTACTAGCATAATATATGTTTAAAATGAAAAATAATTAAATGGAAAACACATAATTAAAAGGAAAATTAAACCATAATTAATTCATAAACCCCTAAAGGATTACCAACCGGGACTAAAGGTCCCCGGCCCCACGACGCCGGCGTATGCCACGTGGAGGGCCTTTAGTGCCGGGTCATGTTGAACCGGGATTAAAGGGGGGTAGGATTTAGTCCCCACCCATTAGTGCCAGTTCGAGAACCGGCACTAAAGGCCCTTACGACCCACAACTAAAGACCGGTTCTGCACTAGTGTCAGCATATACTCGATCAGGATCTAGTTAACAGTGGCGAATGTGGCCCAACCCTGATCAAAGGGTGACCCTGTCGTTGATCATCCTCACCGTCGCCCTCCATGCACAGCCGGTGTTTGTCTTCAGCTTGAACTCTGTAGGAATTGTGGGGAAGTGCTTTGTGAACTCCAGAGGAAATTGCAGACACTCCATCTTAGGAGCAAGGATAACCTTGCATAAGTTGTTTGGTCCTGACTCTTGATGGAATTGGCCATAGTTCCTCCACTTGGGGCGTGGGTGATCTAGCACTTGCACTTCATCCAGTGAAGGCACATCCTCCTTGCCCTTCTCCAATGGTGACACAACACCCAGTTCAATGGTCAGCATTCATTCATACCACCTCTACTCTTCCACCTCTCAGTTTCACCACCTCTCCTCTTCCATCTCTCTGTTTCACCACCTCTCCTCTTCCACCTCTTTGTTTCACCACCTCTCCCTCGCCATGAACTCCAACTCCAACCCAAGGGGAAAGGGTTGGGGTTGGAGTTGGAGCTCATGGCGAGGGAGAGGTAGTGAAACAGAGAGGTGGAAGAGGAGAGGTGGTGAAGTTCGAGCACACCATGGACATGCTGCGTTGGGTCATGAATCACGCAGACTCCTGCGACGCTCGGGTACTGGAGTAGTATGCTCGGATCGTCGGAGTCCGACAACGACGAGGTGCTCTAATCCTTCCCCACCCCCTCCTGATGTGTTCAATCCCCTCCCTAACTCTTCAATTGTGTGCTTTAATCGAATCTAGCCCAAGTTGAAAGCAATGAATGTACAAAGAGGATGAGGTCCTGCCGCCATGGCCGATGCGCTCCGGTGGAGGTCTGCATAAGCTCCGGTTGTTGTCGCCGCCGTCTTGGATCGATTCGCAGTAGAGCGCAGGTGGTCTCCGCCGTCGTCGCCGCTGCCCCCGATGTGAGTGGAGAGAAGGGGAGAGAGCGGTGAGGAGGGGGAGGTAAGGGTAATTTATGACGACGCATCTGGAAACAACACGACGTCTCGAGACCGCACCCACAGGTGCAACCGTCCACGCCCACGTGGCTAGGGTTGCATCGCTTGGGCCTGACTGAGGAAAAACGGCCGATTTAAGTGTTCCCACGATGCAGGTCCAGACATGCTTTAATGTAATTGCTATGCATGTCCAATAGTGAATGCGGGTAACCAAGCGGTCTTTTTTCTTCCTGCGTAGGCCTGGCTAAGGTATATGCGGGCAACCAAATGCGTCCTCGGTCTCGATGGGCATGCACATTTTCAAACAAGCTCCGCGCAGAGAGTAGCGGGATAATTGGTGGATGGAATGCGTTGAAGATATGCTTTGTGACGACTTTCATGCCAAGGCCATGCATGCTCCAGATGCTACTGGGTTTGATACCATGCATGGATATCGTATAGCATTTGCATATTAATTGGAGAGCAGGAAAAGTCAACTATAGATGTTTCATAGCTAGCTTTGGCTTATACATACATGGTCATTGGTCTGGACACGTACGCCTGTGGAAAAGATTAAAGTATCCAGGCACTCAAGGACGGGTCTAGGAATTGAAGACTGTGTATTTAAATTTTGAAAAATAACAATCAAAAGTCTATGGACTTCCTTTTGAGCGTATAACCAACTATAGAAGCACATTGTAGTAGTTCTAAACTACATAAAAGATACCACATAATATATTGTATTTATAAAAATTGATGAAACTTGTACTGTTCAACCTATGGAAGTAAAACATTGTTTAACATATAATAGCAAATTCAAAGATATATAGAGGAATAAAAATAGTAATTGAGAAAAAAATTACAAGTTACATGATAACTTTGCGATCCTTGATGCTTTAAAAATGAGTGATGATGTCTTTACCCTTAACTTCTCAGAAGAAATCCCTTTCAATGAATGTGAGAAGCAGTCATTTAACTACTTTTGCTCCATGTTGCTTTTTAGCTTGTTTTTTTATATGGTGATACAAAAATTCACTTACAACACAGATGTGAATCAGCATGAGAGCACTGAGCCCAATTTCAGGGTCAAATAAGTACATCTAATTAGTGATTATACCTTCGATAGTTGAATTAGAGTTGTAGCTTTGATATTAAATCGAGTCCTGCAATGCTGCTACCCGCACCTACAACAGAGATTAGAAAGTTCAGAATCAAACAAGGGTGAGCCATCGAGGGATCGACGATGGATTCCTTAATCGGCCGGCCACATGTAAGGCCGATCTACTATTATTTTTTAATTATATTTTTTACTAATATATTTGAGAAACAAATGTTAATGCGAGTTTCAGAGATGCAAAATCATTTACTTTTAAAAAAATGACAAATGTTCAGGTAGCTCAGTATAAATAGTCATATATTTGATACAAGTGCTCATCTCATGTTTAAAACATATTCCTATATACGAAACACATTTCTTAACAAGAATTATGCATGCACAACTGAATATATATATATATATTCATATGTATTTATACTAGCACAAAGTGCATATACAAGGAAGAGATAGGAGCTATAATTGTAATACTCCCTCTGTTCACTTTTATAAGTCCTTGTAGACATTTTAGATATAGTGCAAAACAGTTCAATTTGAGTTGTCTCAAAGGACTTATAAAAATGAACGCATGGAGTACAATACAAGGTCTACCATCTTCCCATGAATCTACATATGCATGCATGCATGTACTACGTACGCTAGCTGTTAGGTCAAACATGCATGATGTGGCCATCTTTTCATTTCACACAATTGATCGAGATCGGCAAGCTGTACGTACATACCGTTACTGATTCTTTGCAGGAATTTGCTGCCCACCTCACGCACTGATCGAACGTTCTCAATTGGATTGCTAGCTTGTCGTTTACCTATAACCCATGGAACATGCAAGTTGATCGACCATTCATGCAAGTGATCTCGAAGTCAGTGCGGTGCTGGAATTCTCGTAATATTGTTCTATTTCCTTGAAGTTTCATATATGGTCAATCGTGTGTGCACATCGATATATATATTTCAATGTCGGTAGGGTTGCCTAGCTAGAAAGACACATACATGCACGTCGATGTCCATTAGTTCGGCAGAGAAGCTCGAGATAACTACTCCTACTTAACTACCTGTATAAGTGATGGAGGCTGCACTAGGATATACTAACGTGGATGCATCCGAAACTTGCTCTCTCTACCTGCTTGATTTACCCACATGCTAAAGAGCAGCGATTCGGTGCACAGGCTCATCTGCATGCCGATGAAGAAACAATTCAAAACAAATACTAGAAAAATCAAAATATTCCTTTTTTATGCATGGTAGATATATAATTTGGTGCATGAAATGCGCTTCAAATTTCAAATCATTTGAATATCTGAGCAGCTCTTGGCCAAAAAGACAAATTTATGATCTGTATTTTTTTACTATTCATGATTATTTTGATCCAATTTGCCTGTTTTTTTGCTGAACGCTACCCATATGTCCAAATAATCTGCAATTTAAGCTCACCTCACACACCAAATTATTTACCATGCAAAAATTTGATTTTAATTTCTTTTCTATTTTTTGTAAATATATTCTTGGCCAGGTGCAGATGAGCATGGGCTCAGAAATGGATACTCGCAATCACTGAATCAATTTGTACAAGAAGGAATCACTTTAATACTCTGGCCCTAACTAGAGAGTTGACATCTTCAAATCCAAGAAGGGAAGAGCCTATCCGATCAATATTCCAATCACAAGACGGAGTGAAAATTTCCTTACAAGAACTGATATTTTTCAGGATCAACAGCGACAAAATGGGTCTTGTCTCATGTATATCAACGTTTTTGTTTCCTTTCATATTTACCTGTTGGGTGTACTTTTTTAATTCACTGAAATGTGATATCTTTTACATCGACAGAGAGTGTGCAACTTTGGCCACACATTTATATTTCAAAAAATATGTTACAACCAATTAAACTACAATATTCTACAAGAAGTTCTACAGACAAATCTATGCACATCATTTTCAAGTTTAAACAAAAATATTTTTAAAAATAATTGGAGATGAAAGTTTCAAAATTTTATTTAAGATAATAAAAACAGTCATCGTCTTTTTGTATGGAGGGTGTATATATATTTTTCATACATTTCTTCTGTACCAATCATTTCGTGCGGACTGAGCAACAATAAAGGGACTAGATTCAGAATAATCCATAGTTAGTGTTTTGGCAAATATTCTATTAGGTTTCTAAGTGCAAACCACTAAGCCTCATAAATATATAATATTATATGGAAACATTTTAGTTCGCTCACGAATTGCAAGGAATTTCATGAAAAATATAGGTACCAGTTATATTCACGCATAAAATTGTGAATAATCTAATTGATTAAACAAGTAGATGAGTAGACAATATGTAACAAGTGCTCATGAAGTTGGGGAAACAAGAAAGCATAGGATTCTGACTTCCTTACTATTTGCCAAAAGAAATATCCCCCACCCACCCCATGTTGTTCAGGAATGACCAAAGTCAAATGTTAACAACTTTGGCTCACATTCACAATATTTATGAGAAATCTGAGTATTGATCAGAGGAAAATAGTATCATTAGGTTTGTTCATTTAAAGATATTTAAATATAAGAGGACATGCCACTCAAATTGTGTGCAATGTATTTCGATGAGATTTTGTTTTATATAACATTTATATTGTCTTAATAATAAGAGTACTGAAACAGAAAATAACATATGGTTTATTGTAATTATTTCACAAGGTGGAACTTTCATTTCCATGTACTACCTCTGGATGGAAATATAAGTCTGGACAGTAAATTTAGGTATATTGTTTACCTAGCAAAATATGTATAATAGGTTGTAGAAAATATATTTTCAGAAAATTCTTTCGTCAATGAATATACAAATATTTATTCATTACATAAAGACATATTTTGCTAATCAAATCAAAGACCTAAAAATCCTCTCCCTACTTATATTCCCATCCGGATGAAGTATGCATGTTAAGTCAACACTCTTTCCCATGCAAACTTTCATAATGAGGTGGCATGGACGCATGTGGACAGAAATATGTTAGGGCGGATTATATGTGCATTTCACAATAGGTGATGCTCGGAAATTGGTTGTAACGTACTTTGATGAGATTTGATTGTACAAAACATATATATTTTGCTTAATAGATGAGGACTAGAACAAAAAATATAAAGGATTTACTATGTTTACTTCTTGAGCTGGACCTTTGCCCATTTATGCATCTACAGCCGGAGTTGTTAAATCTGACTCCTTAAACACCCGCGGACGAGACAGGGCACGTCCGTGGACAGTAACCGGCCAGGCATCAAATTTGGTTCTCTGCATTAGAGTCTGTCATAATTTATCCTCAAGATCCATATAAACCATATAAAATAAACATAAGTACTAAGACACGCTAGCTACGATTGTTGTTGGAGATGTCCACGACGTCGGTGCCGGGCGCGTAGGAGGGCTTCGGCTCCTCCTCATCCTCCTACTCATCCATTACAGGCATTTTCCTATGCAAATTCGCAGCTGGCGTGGCTTATGTGCATGTTAAGGAACTATGATAGTGGCAATCACCTATTTAGTTATATATAGTTTGGATCAAAGAGCCTGTGATGAAAAAAGTAAACCTATGACAGGTTTGAGTGGATGATTTTTTAAAACAATAGAGTTCAAAGCAGTAGTTAGACTTTTGTTCCAAGAATTACAATCTGGTCCTGGGGAATTAGAATACCTTTGTAGATAAACCCACTAGTGCGGTTGTAAGATGGAAATATTGGTGTCCTGCTGTTGCTTGGTGATATATATGTATGACGCTAATTAATAATAAAACCATTACTGCAGTTGTAAGAAATTGCAACTCTGCTGCATGGACTGCAGGGTAGTTCGGAATAAAATGATCGTCACGGTAAAAAGCAGGAAATAATACATTCGTGCGTGCTTACGTGTACATGCAACACAAGCTGGCATATCATGGGCCGAGTTAACATAAACTGAACAAACTTTTCATTCACCGTACATATACAATATCTATATCTTTTAAAAATATGCGAATCATCAAGATACCATAAGGGGATGATACAAGACATCAAACGAAAGCATGGATGCAGGAGCGATATATGAAATATACATGCGTGAGCTGGAACAGGAAAAATACATTGGCGTGTCAACAGGAGTAATTACGAGTACGACGATGATGCATGTATAATATCTACGATTTGTGATGTATACATCAATGGATGGGTGGATCTAGTTGGGGCAGGTGAAGTCGGCGGGGCAGGTCTTGCCGCACTGGTTGAGGAGGAGCACGAGGTCCACACGCACTTATGTCCAGTTACTGATCATTGGATGAATCTGCTGCCCATTTCACGCATCAATCGATCCTTGTCAAATGGACTTATAGTTTATCGTTAATGTAAGTTTTCTCGAAGTTTGTGCGGTGCTTGTACTCTCACATATATTACTGGTTAGGTTTATTCTATTTACTTGTAGTTTTGTATGGTCGATCAAGGGTTGACATATGCATGGATATATCCTTACATAGTTACATGTCAGCAGGGTAGCCTAGCTAGCAAGAGACATATACGCACATCGATCTCCATCAGTCGGGCAGAGAAGCTCTACATATCTAGCTGTACATGTGATCGAACGATGATGTACTAGTATATAGGAGTACTAATGAGGATGCATCCAAAACTTGCTCTCTCTAGCTCCCTGAATTTCCCATATATGTACAAACATTGAGTCAACTCCTCTGCTACAAGAAAGATCATTTCAAGACTATGACACCGACTAGAGAGTTGACAACTTGAGATCCAAGAAAGGGACAGCACATCCAACAGAATGGAGTGCAAATGGCCTTACAAGAACTGAAAATTTTCAGCATCAACAACTAGAAAATGGGTTGTTTCTGGTGGATGGCTTTTCAGTCTTCGTCCATATTTACTTGTCAGGTTGCTTTTCTTAGTTCACCTGAATGTGATGTTGTGAACATTCACAAAAAGTGTAACTTTGACCACAAGTTGACATTTCAATAGATGTATAACGACAATAAAATAAATTACACTTCGCAATACAAATCTAGGCATATGATTTTCTAGTTTAAAATCAAATAATATAAAATAGATATCCTTTCGAGGAATATAAAATAGAATTGATTGTTGAAATTATCAACTTTCATTTGAGACCAATCCAAAATGTTATTTGTTTTTATGTACGCGGGGAGTATATATTTTGAGTCCTTACAGTACTCAAATTGTTTTTGGCCATTTTGTTTTGATCCAATGGCTCAAATTAGACAATACCACAAAACAATATGGCTATATATTTGGAGATCAAGGGCATAGGCGATTCACTGTTATAAACCGCAAAGAAAATTCCAGCAAGTTCCCTCCAAAAGTGAGCTAAAGGTAGATTACAGTTTTCATATTATCAACAAACAAACTCGTTTACCATCACAATTCACTTAGGTAAATGTTCCTTGTCCAAGTCGAATTTGTCTTGATCTCTGGATCAATAGCTCTGGTACAAATTCTTAATCGAAGGCATCGGCAATTTGCAAATATCCTTAACCACACCTTATGTGCTGAGGCAATCAAAGATCAAGCTATCCAAATCATACCACATAATTTCTACTAGTATCTCTGAGACTAGCCTACATACTACTCCCTCTTATCCATATTAAGTGTCGCAGTTTTGAACTGGGATTAGTACAAAACTGCAACACATTTTATGGATCGGAGGTAATACAAATCAAGCACCATACCAACTATTACTGGTTCTCACGTTAGAAGTTTGATGAGTGATAAACTCATTTCTAAGAGACGAGGATATGCGGCTGGTGCTTGGCTAGGCGGGCAGATGGATAGCTGAGCTGGGCAGGACGTGAAGGCATGCATGCAACACAGGGAGAGACGCTCTGGTGTGCGGCGGGCAGGGGGCGGTGGTCGGCAACACAATGTGTGGTCAGTTAACTGCATCAGCAGCTGCAATTATTAGAATAATTACAGATTAATTCGAATCAATAACATATGAAACAGAAAATATGCGCATATTAGGCTAAGTGGAAATTACCAAGTTAACCTCGAGGCTAACAACAAGTCGAACCATATGAACCATATGATCAACTAAATACTACTACACAATGATGTGCTGTAAAAACTTCCTATATTTTTGTCATGTATCCCTTCTGTACCGAGGATTTTGTGCAAGAGAGGACCACAATAAAGGGGCTGGACTTCATATAATTTCTAGTTATTTCTCTTCAATATTTTTATCTATAACAAATACCAGTAAACGTTATAAATACACAATAGTTCTAGAAAACAGTTCAATTCGTTAAATAATTTCATGAAAATTATTGGTAGAAGTTCTAGTCTTGCAAAAATGAACCTTTCAAATTGATCAAATTAGTAAATAAGGTAGACTAGTTTTGTAACACATGATCTTGAAATTGAGGGAACTAGAAAGCGTCATTTCTAGTTTCCCAAGAAAAATGCTCCTCCATTTGGAAATAAATGTTTTCTAGAAATATGAGAGTAAATAATGAACAACTTCGAAACACAATAAGAAAAATGGGGTGCAAAAAATCTCCGCACGGTCATTCAAATTAAGACAAGCAATGAGATGCATGATGCATCTTGTCCATAATATGTGTGAAATTTAGGAAGCAGGATTTAGTTGTTCATTAAGTAAAAATATGACGCCTACAAGAACGTACAAGGATTGACACAAAGCAGAACTGGACACAAATGTAGAAGCACAATTTTGATATGTACAAAGTAAAGTGGACTCGGTGTAGAAGCGGCATGGTAAATATGAAGCAGAGTTTAAGCAGCAATGGTGTAGTATTGCTACATATATGTACGAAACACGAAAAGCTGAAAGCATTGTATAGATGCAATCTCAACACACTTTCTATATAACAAGGATACTCATGATAAGGATGGATGAGGATGGTATGGCGGATTCGCACGACCAACAACATGTGCTCCCTTCAATTTTGAAGATAGATAATAAAGAGGGGTGGGGAAACGCAACAAAATTCTTCTGAGTTCTCACTCATATTACAGCCAAAATTAGAAAGGACATGTACGTCATGTACATACCAAATTCAGAGATATTACTCCGATTCAGTCATATAATACGCAATGGTGTGGGCAAAATAATGAATCGGTTATAACAAGTAAGAACACACAGTGGAAATGAACAAAATTAGTCAAACAACACTCTTGACATAGAGATTTGTTAAAAATCACAGAATGCTATATGAAGATTTCCCAGAATTACCTAAGTCATATGAGGATGCAAGTAGATTCTACCTGCAGAGGAGGTCGGGGGCGACTCCAGTAAGGTTCCTCGCGTGATGGATTCGTTAAGCAGCCGAGTCGAAGCTCCACCGCGGTGGCCTAACGCTGGGGGAGCCGAATCGAGTGTAGATGACCGGGACGACCATGGACTGCGAGTTCGTTCATCACACGCGTTGTGGGTACTGCCGTCCGCAACAATCGGATGGGACGGTGCACTTGCATGGTGAGTCTCACGGGAAAAGGAGAGGCTTGTTCATGGCGGCGAGAACAAGGACGGGGATGATATTGGTGAGCTCCGGAGCAGGTGATAGGGATGGGGACGGGTGGATTTGGGCAGTCGAGGTTAATGCGGGAGTAGTTATGGGTGGAAAATCAGGCTGTTTTGGAAGCTAGTCAATGTATTTCGGATGCAATCTCGGTCGTGAGATGAAACAAGCATCGACGGTGTGCGACCAGTCTGACAAACAATTTTTATCAGATGCCTGGTAGAAAGCGTTTCCCATATAATTATTTGCATGTTAGAGCAAAACCACCATCACCACCACCACCACTATTTTAGCAGGAAAAAAACAAGTCTCCGTGTCGCCCTCCTTGGGCAACGCATCCACACCGGAGGCAACCTCGTCCATTGCCGGTTATTCCAGCTCCAGGAAAAGCCTCGACGGGTGATGGGTGGCGCCAGGGTTTCCCTCCGTCCCTCTCCATCCCATTCTTCTCTCATCCTGTTGATCGATCTGGCCCGGCGGCTATCACCTATGGACTCCTCCATTCTTATAATGTGGCCGCCTACTGGTCGAGATCTGGCTGTGGCCAGCGGGCACGGTGACCATCTATCCCATGGCTTGGACCGGAGCGCCTCCCCAAGTAGGTTCAGTTCTAGATCTAGGGTAGAACCATGGTCAGTGGCATGGGTGGAGGTGGTGATGAGCAGGTGGGTTGTGGCCACTTCGTTCTCACTCAAGGGTGGGACTCCTTTGGCAGTGGAGTTCCTGTGCCCCAAAGGTGATTATGGGCATCAAGCTTTACGGCGAGCAGCGCTGTAGCAGTTGTGCCTTTTTCTCTTGGCTTTGTGGCCATCTCGAGCGACGGGTGACCCTAACGTGGTGTATCTGAGATTGTGGCGTGGAGGTCTGATTTGATGGTGACGGACATGGTCACCATGGTACCCCGGTGTGGCGCAGGTGAGACTCGGGACGAAAGCTCTAGGCTCCGGCGTCAGCTTCAATGATGCCTGGGGGTGGCGTGTCCCTCTAGTGGCATCTAGTCTCTGCACATGACATCGTGGTGATATGTCTCACGTTCCTCACTATCTACAGGCAGGATCAACACTTTGAGGTCCAAAGTGAGAGGGTAGAGGGCCCTCTCCGGCAACAACTTGGAGTGTCTATTGCATTGACGTTTGCTGGTTTCTCAAGGAGGCATGATTTCACTTCTTGTCAGTAGCCTCGGGTATTTCTTTGTGGGGTGTTGTTAATCTTGTGATCTTGTTTTATCTTTAATCTGCTTTGTAAACGAGTTTTCTCTTATATCGGTTTAGTTGGGTTGTTGTATATATAAAGCCTATTACGAGGAGGACAACTGTAGCATGTTACACATACGTGTACCATTATTGGAGCTGCGCGAGGATACTTTCTGATATGCATCTTGTTTCTGTTGTGCATATATATGCTTGATGAGATTGCAAATTTACCTGTAATCTTGAGAATACACATAGTATAGGCCAAAGAAAATATATCTGACAGCGCTACAAGCTGGCACAGAACCTGATCTTCAGGCTCACGGGAGGAATTATAGGAGAGTACATGTGGCCATGCATGCACATGCAAGCTACTACCAGCGCGGAGGTGTCTACTATACGTTTCGTACTTTGATTTATTATTATACTGGCTCGTTGGCAGACATAGACACATACGCTACAACTAGCTGTCCAATTATTAGTTAAATCGTCCCCAATTGGCAGTGGTTGTGCTGGCAAATAATTTCCATATTTACAAGGGAATTATACTGTTGTACTGTAGTAGCTAGCTTACAATATCGTTGCAAAAAAAAACTATCTTACAAAATTCATGTCATGGAGCTAGGTCGTTGTGGACGCGTGAAGAAATTAGTAATTTTCTATTTTTTAATTTTCGATTATATATTTATATTTCAGTTATCTCTGAATCTTTGGATGAACACCTACACATATCGTACTTTTTTTGCTGAGATGGCGCATTTTGAGTAGTACTACAAAACTTCTCTGTTAGGTAAGTAGTATGCAGCTCCAGGTAATCAATATTTTTAAAGTATTAGAACGCTGAGATTTAGTAAAAGTGAAAGCATAGGCATTCTATCCACGGAAATGTTGTATGACGCTGTTGAGCATCTATTCTAGGTAAAATAAATGAGTGTACTATTGTTGTTTGCAAAGACCGACACTACCACCAATCTGTAGCAAAGAGATTAATTACTAGTTTTTGCAAGGATGAATCTATCTTTATTTCGCAATGGTGTAATTTGTAGCTAACGAATGTCTAGTGTATGAAAGGATGAATGAATCATCCTTTTCAATGTTTTATGCGAAGGATAGTGGTCATTGCACCTTGACAGATCGTTAATCCTTAATGGTGTAGCACACAAACTAATAGTTTTTATTTGTTAGGAAGTACTAAAATATTGTGTTTCAGAAACAAATGTTAATGTTAGTTTCGAAGATGGCTAAAATCAAATATTGCATTCTTGTTCAAAACGTACATGTACCTCATTGTAAGTATTCATATATTTGTTGGCGCCGCCTCTCTCCCAGCGCCGCTTCTTCTTCTTCCTCGACCTGCCTCAGACAACTCTCTTGTGGTTTCTCTCAAGAACACTCTGATGAACATAACTCACAATAGCACACACCAGGGGAACACACACATGCATGTACCAAGGGTGACCACCAAGGCTTTGCCGAGGCACTCTTCCTTGGACACCACCATGGCTACATTGTTTCCTCAACCCTCACGTGTCTTCTTTCTCATTAACTCAAGTAATACTTATACACAAGAGGTTAGTCTGACGCACACAACCCGGCCGCCATGCCCGGCCACTAACCCAACTACTCCACTTCCTGGAATCTCTCCAGGCGCATAGGACTCGGCCAACATGCAAGGCACATCAGTAGAGTCACAAATTCACTCGCGCATGCACCTAGACCTATTGTCTTGCTGCTACTAACTGACTCACCTAATCCCACTACAAACTTGTGTGTACACACATTAACTCATCTTCACGTGACTACACAACCGCAGTCTAGTAGCTTGGACATACATGACTCAAAACTACATGCTGGTACAAAGCATCAAGATTAGTTCTAACATTCATCCCCTAATCTTGATGTCATAGTCTTCGACGCGGATCACCTGCAGCTTCTTGTCGGCGCCATCGCAGCGCCGCCGACCACCACGCTTCATCATGTCGTGGACAACTCCATCGCGGTGCCGATCACCACAACATCTTGCCGGAGACCACACCGTCTTCATCTTGCCGTGGTCGACACCATCACAGCGCCCATCACCACGTCCTCTTGCCGCACATTGCAGCCACCTCTTGGCGTGGACGACGCCGTCGTGGTGCAGATCATGATGCCCTCGTTATCTTGCGGCATTGCACCGCAACCGCATGTCGCCACCGGTGCCACAGCTCCCCGGTGACTCGCCTTCATGTTGTCGACGATGACGCACCTTGTCGACGACTCGGACATGGAACTCTTCATGGCAATGGACTCCGCTCCATGGCCATCACTTCCTTGCTGCCGGTGCCACAACTCGCCGGTGACTCACCTCCATGTTATCGACAATGACGCACCTTGTCGACGACTCGCACATGGAACTCCTTATGGCAATGGCCTCCGCTCCATGGCCATCACCTCCTTACCGCCGGTGACACAACTTACCAGGCAGCATACCATTCTCCATCGGTCGTGACGCAGCTCGACGATGATCGATGGAGACACACACCGGCCGCTAGCAGCATCGTGCCGCCAGCGACGTCCACCTCGCTGGACGACGAAGTCATGTGCCATCACCACGTCCGGAATCGCCGCACATCGTCGTCGCTACACGCTCGCCGCACACCGCAGCCGTGCCATCGAGGCATCCACACCCGTCGCGCTCGTTGCGGACTCACCACCGACGCCTTCGTGTCCGCCATGACTGTCATCACGCCGCACACCTCCATAGGCCGACACATAGGCCCGGTGTGAGCTTCACGCACCTGACGTCAAACGCCGCCATCGCGGGCACGCCTCCATGCCCAAGACAACCAAGCTCATGATACCAATTGGTGGCGCCGCCGCTTCTTCTTCTTCCTCGAGCTGCCTCAGACAACTCTCTTGTGGTTTCTCTCAAGAACACTCTGATGAACACAACTCACAATAGCACACACCAGAGGAACACACACATGCATGTACCAAGGGAGACCACCAAGGCTTTGCCGAGGCACTCTTCCTTGGACACCACCATGGCTACATTATTTACTCAGACCTCGCCTGTCTTCTTTCTCATTAACTCAAGTAATAGTTATACACAAGAGGTTAACCTGACTCACACAACCCGGCCGCCATGCCCGGCCACTAACCCAACTACTCCACCTCCTGGAATCTCTCCAGACGCATAGGACTCAGCCAACATGCAAGGCACATCAGTATAGTCACAAATCCACTCGCGCATGCACCTAGACCTATTCGCTTGCTGCTACTAACTGACTCAACTAATCCCACTACAAACTTGTGTGTACACACATTAACTGATCTTCACGTGACTACACAACCGCACTCTAGTAGCTTGGACATGCATGACTCAAAACTACATGCTGGTACAAAGCATCAAGATTAGTTCTAACAATATTTGGCTGAAGTAGTCATCTCATATTTCAAATGTGTTTATAAATAAAAAACAAATTTATGAAGAGCAAGTCACGAAAATCCAAATATATGTTCATATGATTTAAATATATTCGTGTAGTTTCCAAAAATAAAATGAAAAATGAAACATAACAGAAAATGAGCAAAGTGCAGGAATTGCACGTGCTCAGCTCAACTCAGGCTCACTTTCGGCCCACTTCATCAAGAACTTTGAATTGCACGTCGGATACACAAGAAGGAAACCGCGCCATGAGGCACAATAGAACACTCTCCCGCCTATGGTCGCACCAAGCCATAAGCAGCTTCCACTTTTGTTGCAAATTGCAATGACTTCCATGCAAAGAAAATGCCACTCTAAAAACATGGACTGTGCTTCGAGAAGTTTCTGGGTCCGTAACTGCATGTAAGGATGAGATGAACTGCCAGGCCGATACAAAGATCGCTGCAGCATGGTCCCGCCTTACAGCTCCCTTGCCATGTATCTGCGTCGGTGGCGATAAGGCTCTCGTCAATACAAAATTAATCCATACTTGATCCGATTTAATTCTGTTTCTCTTCCTTCGATCCATATAAAACGTAGGGTTGACTTTGATCGAGGTGCATGTATATGTTTTAGTACTGGACTATGACGCGGCAGAACATATATGACACACAGGTCGAGTTGACACAACTTCAACAGATTGCAGATAATTAATACAAAGGTAGGGGCATCTTAGCCGGTACCGTATATCAGATAATGATCAAAGTTACAAACCCCGGTTACGTGGGTCATTTATTTGGACATCACAACAGGACACACTTTCATGCAATTACGTATCTACCTAGTGATCACTGCATGCATGCATAATGCTAATTCATGACAGGGAACTTAGGCATCCACGAGACGTGCATATAGATGAACTTGAACACAAACTGGAGTAGTATATAGGAAGCATGCATGGCATGTGTACGCAGCATGCCATGCTTGGACGAGTACGTCCATCGATCAGAGCGGGCACGTGAAGCTGGGCGGGCAGGTCTTGTGACACTGGTTCAGGAGGAGGACGAGGTCGACGGGGACGTTGAGGTTGACGACACCGAGGACCTTGGCCCTGATGGCGGTGCAAAGGCAGACCGCTGCGTCCAGATCGGCCAGCCCGGCCAGCAGCGGGCAGCACTGCTCATTATGCGGCACGCCGAGCCTGAGCTTCAGCAGGTTCAGAACGTTTGCGCACACGCCCAGCTTTAGCGTGTCGATCGGGCACGAGCCGCTGCTGGTGGACGGTGGCGGCGGCGAGGTCGGGGTAGGCGTCGGGCAGTGACGTCCGCAGCTGCCGTGCACAGCGGCGATCATCAGGTTCAGGCCAAGGAACAGGAGGACAAGCTTGGTCAATACCGCCATTGCGCAAGCTGCAATCGAGAGGAAGCAAGGCTTACTAGGTAGCAAGGGTTTGTAGGTGTTTTGCGTTTGGGCTTTTGCGCAGGGTGCTATTTATAGCCCGGTTGCACATGCATGCATGCAAGTGTGTTCGTACCACTAACTTATAATTTAATAAACCATATACTATAATAAATAAAATACATCTTCGTACGTGTACTCTTAACATTATTGATACTCTGAACTTCTGTGCGCTAGCCAAAAAAATGATTAGCGACTTTCAGTCTTGATGGGCATGCGCATTTTCAAACAAGCTCCGCAAACAGAATAGCTGGATACTTGGTGCCTGGAATGCGCTGAAGATATGACGACTTTAATGCCATGACCACGCATGCTCTAGATGCTACTACTGGGTTTGATACCATGCATGGACAAGTATAGCATTTGCATATAATTGGAGAGCAGGAGAAGTCAACTATAGATGTTTCATAGCTAGCTTTGGCATATACATATTGTTAGAAATATTAGCACTTTTCCAATTAGACTAATCCGTGAGTAAATAACAAACATGATAAATAGGGTATGCATTTCATAAAGATACCTGAGCACACTACAACACATACAGTACATACAAATAGAATATCTATGAACATGACATATACGAGAACGAGTAAACCGGGATGAACAAATCATACCCTTCGGTTGGCCAAGCTAACGCGGCGGCGGTGGCAGCAACCTCGGCCTCCTTTGTGGCCTTCTTCTTCTTGGCGGCGGCGATGACGTCTCCGTCGACCATGGTGTCGATACAGAGGAAGTAGTCAAAGCAGAGGAGGACGAAGTCAAAAATGGATCGGGAGCAGTCGCTTCAAGACGCTCCCAAAAACCTTATTGCCGTTCTCACAGGTAGGATCTCGAACGACAGGGTTCCGGAGGCACCTGCTCTCCCGACCAACCTGCACACGATCGTTGGGATGGGATCGCCGGAAGCAACACATTGAGAGAAGCAGTAGATGGTGGCTAGGGTTGTGAAGAGAGGGAGAGAGTGAACGGATTAGGTTACACTCCACAGTCGGCGCCTCCTTATATAGGTCGTCGGGTAGATGGGCCTTGGCGAGGCCCACGACTGAGTCCTGAAATAGCCCACGGTCCAACGTATCGGACAGTGGTTCATCCATTTAGCGAGTCGTTAGTTAATCCATAATTAATTAACCATTTTTGACTGACAATAATAAGGCTCGGCTCGGGTCACTCCCGCAACCTACGGTGCGTGCGTCTCATGACAAGGCGAGGCGTGGCGGGCAGCGGAGGAGGAGGAGCGCGCGTGTACAACTCCTCTTGTCAAGCTCCCAATGGCAAGTGATACAACATCCTTTATAAAGGGGTCTCACTCTTACTACTGTAGCATTATGTTATTAGAGTTTCCATCACTTGTCGTACACTTACATGGGCCATAGAGATTAACCAGGGATTATTTTCTTATATGGACCTAAGCCCATCTACAATCCAACAATCCCCCACCAGATCTTGAGGCACATATATTTGTCAACTATTCCAAACAATGTTTGATATACCAGAATTTTGAGTGGAGACTCTTAAGTTGAACTTTCACCTAGAGCAACAGGATTAGACTTCTTCACAACTGAACAATGGACTATGCCTTGAATTGTCAGTTTAGCGTGCGGAAGTTTTGCCTATTGTCAGCTGATACGTGACTGCCGAAGGCTAAACCCCATGGGTGGAGCTTATTAGTCATACTCCTTACCTTCTCATGAGCTTCCTAGAGATTACCTAATCTCATAGACTGTTACCAGCAGTCCGAATCACATAGGTGTGTTCCTCCAAAGAATGCTCTGTTGGTTAGGCTGTTGCTTTCACAAGCTTTGGAACACATTAAGACAAAGTTAGGCTGCCTTACAGATTATGAGAGTATTGCATCTCCAACTGAGTGGGTTAGTAAGGATACTCTCCTTAGTTGACCGCTTGATTGTTTTCCCAGGTCCTAATTCACGAGATCTCCGATCACATAAATTGGGTTACCCCATGGCAACGTACATAGGTTTCATGCCCATCTCCCTTGATGCATTTTCTATCACAATTGGTGATAGCCCTTCTATAAATAAATCTGTCAGATTCTTAGCCGTCTGGATATAATCCAAAGCTATTACTCCAGAGTTTCTTGAATGCATGAGAGATTTCAACCTTCTTCTTATGTGCTTTGTCGATTGCATGTTGTCCTTTGAACTCTTAGCCTTGGCAATCACTGTTTGATTCTCACAATTCATAAGGATATCCGGGACTGGCTTATCAACCACCAGCAAATCCATCAAAAGCTTTCGAAGCCATTCTTCTTCGATGCATGACATGGCTAATGTTGTGAGTTCTACTTCCTTAGTCGATCTCGTCAGCAAGACTTCTAGAAAACAGCACCACCACCAAGTGTGAAGACATACTCGCGTGTGGCTTTAATCTTGTCAGCATCAGATATCTAATTCGAATTACTATACCCTTCGAGTACCGTCGGGTATCTAGAATAGTGAATTCCGTACTTCACAGTACCTTGCAAATAACGCATGACTCGCTCAACAGCATGCCAATGCACATATCCCGGGTTGAAAACAAACCGACTCAGCTTGCACACAGCAAATGAGATGTCAGGCCGAGTAGCACATGCTAGGTACATGAGTGAACCGATCACTTGAGAGTATCTCAATTGATCAACAGTCGTGCCTTCGAATTTTCGAATACGCACGCTAGGATCGTATGGTGTTGTGATACGTCTCCAACATATCTGTAATTTTTTATTGTTCCATGCTATTATATTATCTGTTTTGGACGTTTTATATGCATTAATATGCTATTTTATATTATTTTTGGGACTAACCTATTAATCTAGAGCCTAGTGCCAGTTTCTATTTTTTTCTTGTTTTTGAGTATTGCAAATAAGGAATATTAAACGGAGTCCAAATGGAATAAAATATTTCCGATGATTTTTCATGGAACAGAAGACATCTACCAGACTTGAAGGGGAAGTCAAGAGACCTGCGAGGAGGTCACAAGCCAGGAGGCGCGGCCACCTCCACTAGTCGCGCCTGGCAGGCTTGTGGCCCCCAGCTGGTCTCCTAACCCTATTCTTTGGCCTATAAATTCCCAAATATTCCCCCAATACCAAAGGGAGCCACAAAAATACTTTTCTGCCGCCGGAAGCCTCCATCATCGAGAGATCCAATCTTGGAGCCTTTTCCGGTAATATGCCAGAGGGAGATTCGATCATGGAGGGGATCTACATCAACTCCACTACCCCTCCGATGATGGTGAGTAGTGTACCACAGACCTTCGGGTCCATAGCTAGTAGCTAGATGGATTATTCTCTCTCTTTGTGCTTCAATATCATGTTCTTCATGATCTTCATGTAGATCTATGTGATGTAATACTCTTTTGCGGTGTGTTTGTCGAGATCTGATGAATTGTGGGTTTATATTCAGATTATCCATGAATATTATTTGAGTCCTTTCTGAATTCTTATATGCATTATTTCATATCTTTGCAAGTCTCTTCGAGTTATTGGTTTCGTTTGGCCAACTAGATTGGTAATTCTTGCAATGGAAGAAATGCTAAGTTTTGGGTTCAATCTTGCGGTGTCCTCAACCAGTGACATAGTAGGGATAGCGAGACACGTATTTGTATTGTTGTCATCAAGGATACAAAGATGAGGTTTTCATCATATTGCTTGAGTTTATCCCTCTACATCATGTCATCTTACCTAATGTGTTACTCTATTCTCCATGAACTTAATACTGTAGATGCATGCAGGAGTCAGTCGATATGTGGAGTAATAGTAGTAGTTGCAGAATCATTTCGGTCTACTTGACACGAACGTGATGCCTATATGCATAATCATTGTCTTGGATATCTTCATAATTATTCACTTTTCTATCAATTGCTTGACAGTAATTTAATCACCCACCGTGTTATTTTCCTTCAAAAGAGAGGCCTCTAGTGAAACCTATGCCCCCTGGGTCTACTTTCCATATTATATTTTCAGATCTATGTACCAAAAATACCAAAAATACCTTGCTGCAATTTTATTTACCTTATACTTTCCACAATCTTTACATCTATCTCTATCAGATCTAATCCTTGCAAGTAATCGCGAAGGGATTGACAATCCCTTTATAGCATTGGGTGCAAGTGTTTGATTGTTTGTGTAGGTCCATCTATTGGTGACTTGCTTGTTCCTCCTGCTGGATTGATACTTTGGTTCTCAACAACCGAGAGAAATACTTATCTACTTTGCTACATCATCCTTTCCTCTTCAAGGAAAAACCAACACAAGCTCAAGAAGGTTTGCAGTCAGGATATCCAAAATGACTCTAAATCTTCTCCACATAGTGGGATTGCACAAGTGTAATCCCACCCTCATTATCTCGCGGCAGCTTGACATTCAAGATAACATCGGCAACACCTAGGTCTTTCATCTCAAAGTGATGAGATAGAAAGGCCTTGACCTTCTCAATGACTTTGAGGTGGGGCCCAAATATCGGTATGTCATCAACATACAGACAAAGTATAACTCATTCGCCCTCACCATGGCGATAATATACATATTTTTCAGCTTCATTAACAACAAAGCCAACAAATGTCAAAGTTGTATTAAATTTATCATGCCATTGTTTAGGCGCTTGTTTCAGGCCATACAAATATTTCAATAGCTTGCACACCTTTCTTTCCTGACCATTTACTACAAAGCCATCTAGTTGTAGCATGTAAATTTCCTCGTCTTGCTCTCCTTAAGGAAAGCCGTCTTAACATCCATCTGATGAACCAGCGAAGAGAGAATATTTATTTATGTCTCTATACACCGCTGGAGACAGTTGCTACAGTTTCTTAGTGTGTGATTATGTGTATAGGAAAAGAATTGAAAAACTTTAAAAATGTTGGGAATTGTTTGACCTAACGGTGACACAATGTAAGTAAAAAAAATGTGGGCCATGGTACAAGACATGTGCTACCCAGAAACCGGTCCCACTCCAACCAATAATGGGGTGCACCAGCTCCTACGAACCCGCAAACGCCCCGTGCAGAAATTAGTTGTGTTATACAAATGTCCTATGAACCATGTGTCATGCAAAATAGATATGTCACAACGGGATGTAAAATACGAAAGGCCTAGAATAACCCACGCAACCACACACGGGTGTAAATAGTAACAATTGTGTGCCATGCCTCGTCGCGTACCCTCACCAATGGTGGTTGGTCGTCGCTAGTGGCTCCACTTAGTCTTCCCGCGCTCTAGCCAAGGTTTCCCGCACAAGCGCAAGCGAAAGGGATAAATTGTAAAATACCCAATCCCCTAGCTAGCTGCTAGCTATAGATATCCACAACGATGGCCGACATCGATGACTCACTGATCCCGTAGTTAGTGACCACTACACATGCCGTGATACCCTCAATTTTCGACAAAGGGATAGAGTTGGGCGATGGTGGAATAAAAGTTGCCGTAGTGTTGGTCGTCTTGGTGGTTGACAACCATGTCGCCGCCTCTCCTGACGACAGCCAGAGGAGGGAGGAGTCACGATACGAGCAAACCACCAGGTTAGTCAGGGTCGTCCTAAAAACGGCTAAGCATCTCGAGTGGGCGATATTTTGAACTCGGCACAGAGTGCGACAGATGGTGCGGCGGCGGAGCATAACCCACGACGATTCAAGGACAACTATTGTAGTGGCCGACGCACTAGACGCAAGCTTATGTCCCAAATGAAGAAGAATGCGGTGTCGGTTGCCGGCGTGATAGAGCACGCTTGTCATATAGATGCATCTATAGGCGACATGGTGGAGCGCACTTGATCATCTAGTGTTAGTTTGAAAGATGGATAAAACCATATATTGCAAAAGAAATGTAAAAATTTCATGTACTTCATTATAAATATTCATATATTTGATGAAGTGGTCATCTGATATTTAGAATGTTTACTTAAATACAAGAAAACATGTTTTAAAGAAGAGTTATTCATGAACATATAAATGGATGTTCATATGCTTTAACTATATATATATATATATATATATATATATTCATGTATTTTCCAAAAATAAAAGAAAAACAAATGAAAAAACATAACAAGTGTGTTCGTGCCACTAGATATAACTTAATAAACAATATATATACAGTAATAAATAAAATACATGTACGTACGTGTATCCTTAACCTTATTGATACATTTCTGTGCGCTAGCCAAAAAAAAATGATTAGATGGGAGATATACGCCCGGCGACTTTCAGTCTTGATGGGCATGCGCATTTTCAAACAAGCTTCGCACACATAGTGGTGGCTGGAATGCTCTTTGTGACGACTTTCATGCCATGGCCATGCATACTCTAGATGCTACTGGATTTGATACCATGCATGGACACGTATAGCATTTGCATATGAATTGGTGAGAAGGAGAAGTCAACTATAGATGTTTTTTATCCTAAAAAACTATAGATGTCTCATAGCTAGCTATGGCTTATACATACACGGTCATTGGTATGGATACGTACGCCCCGTGAAAAAGATTAATGTATCCAGGCAGTGTTTTCTTTCTAAATGTTCAACGTATATACGAATAGTATTCAGCATATATTTGAAAATCCTTCAACTTCTTGTTTCAAAAAAAAATCTTTCAACTTGTATCTATTCTTTATTTTGTTTAAACACATTCAATGGGTATTCGAAACTTCGGCATGTATCCAGAAAAAAAACGAACAGAAAAACAGAACGTCCAAAATAAAAAAAGCCGAAAGAAAACCGATGGCAAGTGACAAAGAAAATATCCCTCTGTTGAGCTTCTTGCTGAAATAAATGAATCTACTATCTGTTGTTCGCAAGGACGCAGACTCCTGCTAATTTGTAGAAACAAATTAATTATTAGTTCATGCAAGGATGAATCTAGCTTTATTTTTTTGATGGACTGATTTGTAGTTAACAAATTATTCACGTATGCAAGGATTAATATATATGCCATCCTATTCAATGTCTTTCATGAAAGATAGTGGGCATTTCACCCCAACAGATCCTTAATAGGCCAGCCACATGTAAGGCCGATCTCCAATTATTTTTTAATTATAAATTTTTAGTAATAGATTTGAGAAACAAATGTTACTGCGAGTTTCAGATATGGAAAATCTTTTTTTATGGAAAAATTGAAAATGTTCAGGTAGCTCAGTATAAATATTTATATATTTGAAACTAGTATTAATGTCATATTTAAAACATATTCCTATATACTAAAATACAACTGTTACGGTGATTGGCGATTTTAGGAGCCGTCCATCCACCCTACTCCGACGGTGGAAAAATAGGAGTTACGACGAGTTACAAGATTAAAATTACGGGAAATTACATATAATGGTGGGACCGTTACAAAATTTAGATGGGACCAATTAGTTTGTGAAAGCAGCCGCCTCCTGTCCAGTTTTGCCGACTGAATCCTATACATATTGCAGCCGCCGTGAACGCACAAACTAAATTATGAATATGAATCAAGCGATTCGAGAGAAAATAATGGATGAGATAAGGTTCAGGAAATTCACAGCACGCCTTTTCCTTAAGCTGGTTGGAAGCTACATGTTCAAGTTTCACCAAGGTTGATTAAGTTGAATTGTGGACATGCAAAAACATAAGTAGAACTGTCGTGTGTTGTCGTGTGTAATCAGTACAGGGCAAATGACAATGCTTAAATGTATTGCTCTGAACTAGCAGCTGGTTGGGCGTTGTTGACTGGCAATCACACCATGGGACAGCCACCGCGCCAACATGAAGGAGCTAGTACAACATGCATGTAAGGTCGCCGTCGGCACTGACTCAGGTAGTAGGGTATCCTGCCTAAGGGGGAGAGAAATCCTCTGTCGCCGGCACCGCGACGTACGACCTGCAGTACAGCCGGCCGGCCGGAACCTTGACGGCAGGAGTGACAGCAAGGTAGCGGATTACCGCTTCTCGTCTGGATCGGGGCCGCCGCGCGGGAATGATCCAAAGGGGGCCCGAGCTACCGATCTACGGGCGGGATGTGCGGCGGCGGCGGCTATCCAATGGTCAGAAGAAATCAGAGGTGGAGTTACATCAAATTACGAATCGTAACTCTCCAATCACTGTAAAAAAGCTCATACTAAAAAAGTATTGTAACATGCGTTATTCATGCACAACTGAATATATATTCATATGCTTTACAAGTAAACTTGAATGAAAGTAAAAGGATTAAAATAAGAAAACATATAAATTAATATAAAAAATTAAAAGTAAAAATATCACACAAAAGTGAAAATCCAAAAAAAGACACTTACAACATGCGCCAGCGTATGCATGTCTGCTCTTTGAGGGAAACACCCGCACTCCTTTGCACAAAGTCTATAGAAGTGAAAGGACAACCTGGTTTGAAAATGAAATCTATTAGTTGGGGTAGGAGTTCGGTAAGACAAAAAAGAATAATAAGGGTCTTTTCTCCATTACGCGGTGGTGATTCTTGAAGCCTACTACCCCATTTGTTTCAATCATCCCTTCGGATACATTCTAATTTTCTTCCAGAGACAGACTGGATTTTGTATCATCTTTTACTCGTCTGGAAGTTGGAGAAATTATATATAGCACCAAAAGAACAAAAATTGTAATAGGGTTTGCCATAATGAAATCTCGGCATCCATGCATACTGGGTACCACCATAAGCGCAAGTATTATTTTCAGGTAACTAATAATAACGGAACCCATAGCAAACTCGGAAGGACCAGATAAAACTACCAGCCCACGAAGCATCCAAGACATGTACTATGCAGGTAGGTTTAAGGGTGTGAAATGTCATGTTAAAATTGGTGGAGTAGGAAACGATGAGGTAGTTTACTTTCAGAATGACGCTAGAAGCGCACTGCGTCTGTGTTGCGTCGGAATAGGTTGTAGTTTAACTTATCCTGCTTGTTGCAAGCACCACCAGCGCTACTATACGTTTCACACTTTGCTTTATTTTTTTACGAAACGGAGGCAAAAACTTTGCCTCATCTTATTAATAAAAAAGAAGTTTCAAACATAGTTATAAGGTCCATTACACCTCTACAAATGGCCGACAACGAAAGAACTACTATCGTGGCATGATTGCACCCAAATTCTTTGCCCCGGCAACTACCTAAGTCCTTGCCTCATTCTTTATCAAGGCAACCACCCAGGATGGCATGGACGACGTGCTCCAAAACACCCTCACGTTCCTTTCTTTCCAAATCTCCCACACCACCAACATCAGAAGAGAAGCGGCCGCCTTGCGCCTATGGCCCGTGTGAAGCAGAGTCCGCTCCCACCACTTTTGAACAGAATGTATCCCAGGCCAAGCATCGATCTCCAGCTCGTACATACATCAAGCCTCGCCGATCTCCAGCTCGTACATACCAAGCCAAAGCTCGATGTCGCACCAAATCCTAATGGAGTACCTACACTTAAATAGCAAGTGAGACGCAGACTCATTCTCTCGTTTGCATAGCTGGCAAAGGCCACAGTTTGGCCACCCTCTCTTTTGGAGCCTATCCGCCGTTCACACCCTATTCTTGATAATGAGCCAGGCAAACAAATTGCATTTTGGTGGGGCCCAATTGCTCCACACCATGGGTCTCATGCTAGTGGCGACCTGACCCGCAAAGAGAGCCTTGTATGCAGAGGAGGCCGAGTAGACTGCCGAAGCCGTGAATTTCCAAGAGATGTCATCCATGGCATCCTCCGTGAGTTGGTCCTGCTGGATTTTTCTCCCAAAGGATGTGAAATTGTTGAAGATGGGAGACGTTCGGACCATTGGAGGTGCTGATTCTTTGTATCCGAGCGTGATCCTGTAGCGCGTCGTGGACCGTGTCCCCTTTTCTCGCGGAAAGCTGGAAAATGGCTGGCGCAATATCTTTCGGCTTCTCCCTTTCAAGCCATGGGGAGTGCCAAAAAGACGCAGTCTTCCCGCCACCAATTGTCATGGTGGTATCTGCGGGTACACCTAGCTGTCTAATTAATAGTTTATCTGCCCTCACTGGTTGTGCTTGTGCTGGCTAATAATTTCAATATTGAAAAAGGAATTACACTGTTATTGTGCTAGCTTACAATATTCTTTTGCGAAGACGGCACAGGAAGAAATTATTAATTGTCTAAAATATAATTATACTTAATTCATTCTTCACGGTGTTTGGATCAAGACCTACATTTACGTATGTTCTGATAAACTTGCGCGCTTTGAGCACAAAATTTTCTGTTATATAATAGTATGCAACTTAGATAATAAAGATTGTTTAAAAAAATTACTTTATCCTTTGGGTTAAAAGAAGTTGCTTTATCCATGGACAAGGTATATGTCTTATCTATAAAAAATCGGTACTGCAAAATTAAAAAAAAAATTGTGCTAGAAATTGTTCATCACAAACACAGTGTATACATACGAAATACATACGTAATTAACCCTAGTTCGCCACCGTCCTCACCCGTTGATGCCGAGGTAGTACTTGGCAGCTGAGTTGCGAAGCGCGGTGGTGAGCTCGTGCCCGTTCATGTCGGCGGCGAGGCAAGTGAGAGCAGCTTCTTCCCTGTTCGCCATCGCATGCACTGCGGCGACGAGCTCCTCATTGGTGCCGCGACACCTCTTGATGTGCGGCAATTTGTGCTCGTTGAGCACATCGAAACCGGCCCAAGGATTTGGCCTACCGCACCGGGAGTACTGGCCGCAGTCCCACTCATGCCTCGACCTCCGTGGCTGGAGCTCCTGGACCCCTTGTCATGTAACGTGTGCATGATTACAGGCGACCTAGTGTGGTTGCCATGGCTTGCACCCATATTGCCCGCTATCAATATTTCGGAGAAGGGGTAAAGCTAGAGGATAGGAGGACTAAATTTCCCGCTAGAAAAATGGGTCACTGACCAAACCATTGAAAAAATGATTTTTACCAATAAATAATTATTATTTTCACTGTTCATTAGAAAATATAATCAAAAATGTTGTGTGTGTGTGGGGGGGGGGGGTGCTGGTCCCATGTCTCCGCCAATGCTCACCAGAGCAAGTCTAATCTAACAGTAGATGATGAAATCACAACGAAGGGGATGTTTGGAGGAGGGGGGGGGGGGGGGGGGTAGCCCTAAATGCGTTCCGGCAATATGTATAGAGCAACGAGGCGGCGCATATCCGGGTCCCCCATAAGACATAAGAGGTGCATGTTCGGGCCGCCAAAAATGCAAAATCCAAATATTGGCTGGAATTTTGCGTGCTGGGGGCCTTTTATGGAATCTAATAGAGATGCTCTTAATGCTTAACGTGCCAGTAACAGCACGACCAATCTATTAATATATTATGTATTAGTTAGAAACTACGTGCAAATAAACGTTTACGTGTAGATTGTGACACGGCGGCATAATACGTATCACACACAGTCCAAATTAACACAACTTTAAAAGACTTCAGATGATACAAGCTGAGGGCAAACATGCACATCACATGTGGATATAGCCGGGACAGTATTTTAGATGATACAAACCTCTTGGTACGTGGATCTTTTATTTTTATTTATTTTGCTTGGTAATACGCGTCTCATTTATATCATAAAGATCAAAGTATAAGTCACATAAAGACCGACATGACACAACTGAAAAGATAGAAAAACATCTTTGAGTTTGACACCAACGTCTGTCACCTGCCTTCGACACCTCCACAACAGCCACCGAAGAAAACAATGACGAATCACCTCCTCACCCGAGCTTAATGCGGCTCCATCGCCGATATGCAGCTTTGCGGAGGTGGCTCACCAAATGTGAAGCCCTTGCCGTTAAACGAATCAGACCGGGACAACGCATTGAAAACGTCATGGAACTTATTTATACACCACAAAAAGACACACTTTTACGTATATGCATGTATAATACTTTCTTTGTTTCTAAATATAACTCCTTTTAAAGTTTTCACTGTGAACTACATAGGAGCGAAATGCTATACTATAATGTAGGTTTGTATATCAGTATGTAGTTTAAAATGAAATATTTAAAAAACCATATATTTAAGATTGGAAGGAGTATATGACTTGGAACTTGGGCATGCATGAATACTGACGTATAGGTGAACAGGAAGACAAACTTGAGTAGTATATCGGAAGGTGCAAGTCGGTCGATCAGAGCGGGCAGGTGAAGCTGGGCGGGCAGGTCTAGTGCATATATACTATCCATTATATCACCGTCTTTCCTTGGAACTAGTGTATATATATAATTTTTCATTATATTGTGTGTGTTGAGGACACAAGAGATTTCTTATATTTCATCGCGGAGTTGTTTGAGCAACACCATCTTCATCCCACACCTCTAGCGCATTTATAAATCTTAGGTCATCCACTTAAGGAAAATTTGTATTGTCCTATAAAACCTCTGCGCTTGAAGATTCAACATAGTCTACCAAAATAAAGTTACATAGTATATATCACTTCCATCCATGCAACCCAGCCTGGCCCTACTGTTGCTCCTTGTCAGCCACCATCGCTACTCCTTGAATGACCGGCCCTTGTGCCGCACAGGAAATGACGCCCATGGTTGGAGCAGACGGAGATAAGAAAATATAGAAGGAACAAGAGATAGCTTACATGTGGGTCTCACATATAATATAAGGGTCAAATAAAATAGTCACACAAACGTATTGTTTAGGAGCGGGCCCAACCTATCATAAACCGGTTTGTAATGTTAGCAACATATGAATTGGGTTTTTTGAAACAGCCGACCTCAATCTGGTAGATGCTACATTCGATAGGCGTTGGGATTAACCTGAGTTAAGGTTTGTCAAACCACTAGAAGACTCACGCGAGCAAACGGAGGCAAGAGGGTTGTCAATCCTGTTGTACACGTGAATTGCAAATATTAGTTATGATAGTGATCGATTGATAAATATAAAATAAAAGACAACAAATTGCAGCAAGGATCTTTTTAGGATTTTAGTAAATATATAAAGTGAATGGATCCGGGAGCCATAAATTTCACTAGAGGCATCTCTCTCATGAGCATAGTAACGATGGCTTAACAAATTACTGTTGGGTAATTGATAAAAAATTAAATAATTATGACTATCTTCATGGCATGATCAATATATAGGCATTATGTCTATGACAAGTAGAGTGCAATCCATCCGCATCTACTGCTATTACTTCAAGCCTCGACTGCCATCCAACATGAATATTAAAGTATTAAATTCATAACAAACAGAGTAATGCTTGGCACATAATTGTCATAATTTAGACAAAGTAAGACCAAATAATATGGTCTAACCTTGTTGTTTTACTCGTATTAACAACAATACAAATACGTGTCTCGCTACTCTCCTAACACCGAGTGAGGACATCACAAGGACGAACCTACTAATATACACTATTTCCTCTCAATATCTACTCACCAATTTAGCCCAAACAAAACTCTTTATATCAAAAAGCAGAAATAGATATAAAATCAGACATAGATAAATCTCAAAAAGGACTCAAATACTTTACATCTATGGACATGTAGATCATGTAGAAACTACTCACATATCATCGGAGAGGCGGCAAGGTTGATGAACATAGTCGCCGTTATGGATTCCCTCCCCCCACTACTAGGAAATAGCTTATAGGTAGATGTTTACCGGTAGCGATGGATAAGTGACCCACATTGTTGTTAAATAGTAGTAGCACCGGTACTAAACAGTCATTATTGGTACATTTTAGTAGTAGCGTGCTACTTGTAAACCGTGTTGAGATTTTCTCCGAATAAGAGAGGAGACACTAGGGTAAAAAAGCCTAGCTATGTGGCAAAAATGGCCTTACTCGCATGGACACCCGACGCTAGATATGATGCCATAGTTAAAAAATAGTGGTGACGTTATAGCCTATCCCAACAGTATTTCATATACCTATGGCATTGATTTTATCTGCATGACGGCAATATTATATGTATCTATGACGTGTGATCTTTCCAAACATCATAAAGTAGAGAGATCATTATGGGTGTCGTACCTTTTTCCGCACGCCAGTACTAATTGACAAAACACAGCAAAAATTGCTACCACGGCAGCATAATTTTGCATCAGTATATACATAACTACATTTGTCTCACATGTTATTCCGATCAAATATGACAACACACACAAAATAATTAATATTGTGGTACACATCATCTATATATACGCATAAATTAACCATTGTAACTACTAGTATGGTACTTCCCTATTTTTTGTGCCGAGTTTGTTTTGAATTTTGTATTATTTTCTTTCCTCTTTTTATTGCTTTTATATTTTATTTTCTTCCATTGAAATTTTGTGATAAGTTTTCTGACTACGGGTCATTTAAAACTTTGTAAATATTTTTCAAATTCTAAATTCATGTATATTTTTAAAATTAGTTAAGATTTTAAAATAGATGATTTCTAAATTTATGAATATGGTCTGAATTGACAAAAATATTTTCGAATTTTTTTATAAATTCCTGACATCACTTTAATTTATAAACTATTTTAAGTTTACGGGCATTTTTTCACTTTTATGAACATTCAAATTTCAAGAATAATTTTTAAAATTCCATGTATATATTTTTATCGTCCGTGGAGGTTTTCCAATATTCATAGATATTTTATTTTTGGGTGATTTACATTTATGCACGTAATTGTGTCCACTCTCGGATTTGCCCCTAAAATATCATGTGCTCAATTTTTCCCCTGTTTAGTTACGTGCGCTTATACAAATACCGTTCCATAAATTTTGTGTCTAGTAAAAGGGGCCTTTGACCGTCCAATTTGTCTATATGTGCTCCTAGCAGTCAAATGCCTTTGACTGGACGGAAAATGTACGAAAGGATATTTTTATAAGCGCACCTAACGGAACAAGGGCAAACCTGAGCACGAGATTTTTAAGGAGTAAATCTGAAAGTTGGTGCAAATTAGGGGCATAAATGTAAATGTCTCTTTATTTTCCTAACATTTTTTTAATCTCTGTTCAATTTAGTTATATGTAAGTTGCTTGAAAATGCAATTTGGGTCATTCGATTGTTTGGGCCATTGATTTCTGCTTCAAGATTTGTAGCTTTATTTTTTTGCGACTACTAATTAGTTTTGGTCCCAAATATTCGGCCAGACACTGTTTTGGGCCTCTCGATGTTTTATTGAGTTTAAGACCATTTTGTTTGCCTATTTTAGGCTGATGTTGCTCTGCTTTATTTTCGGTTTGTATGCATTTTTTGCATTTCTTTTTTCACCGATTTTAATAGGTATTCTTGTGATGTTGGTTGAGTGTAAATTGTATATATGTAAGCACTATATTCCCAAAATTGCACCAGTATATTTTTATTTATTATACATATAAGTATTGTCTTGCCAAAATTGCACCACTATATGTAAATTGTATACATATAAGTACTATATTGCCAAAATTGCACCACTATATGTTTTGCAATTTTGTTTGCCCGTTTATAGGCTGATGTTGATCCGCTTTGTTTATAGGCTCATGTTTTAGCAGCCTTTGTATAAATTATACTAGATTCCCAAAATTGCACCACTATAAGTTTATTACTTATACATATTTAAAATGTGCAAAATTTTGTGCAAGTTTTTCTAAGTTTTTTAACTTTTCTTTTTAAAGGGCAAAAAAATCAGCCACCATCACGGCCTTCCTTCTGAGAGCATCTTCAATAGCTGCCTTATATTAGGTTCCCTGTTCAAGAATTCATCCAATTAACCAGTTAACTTGTCGATTAATCCTTACTCATAGGATCATCAAGTAGCCGATAAACTGAAAAATTGTCCAACTAATTGATTAAATAGCCGATATACTTGCCGATTAGCCCATTAATTCCCTACTCGCCACTCAACTGAGCAGGTACCAGTTGATGATTTTCTCAACAATGATTAGGTTACTTGGAGGCTAAAAAAAAACTTCTCCAACAAAAGCCCTGTGACAAATATTTGCCAAAAAATATCGCAACCATAAAATACAACATCAAGTGTTGCAAATATACAAAGCTTGGGTTGCTGCCGTAAAAGGAAGACACCGTTGCAGGCCGCCAACTTGCTTATCGATCCCCTCCCTACGTCCTCCATGGCCGGCCATCCTTGCCGCTCTGCCGACCGATTTCACAAGTGCTCCACAGATTCGGTCGATTCGGTCGTGAGTGGTCGCTTGCCGCCTCGCTGGCCCTACTGTTGGCCTACAGGCGCCACGCCCAGGCTCTTGCCAGACTCAAGCATAGTGTCATTCCACTGCCCACCAGCAGATGCACCAGTGCCCCTCCTTGCCTCATGCGGTTCATGAGGAGATGAATGATCTTCTTCTTCGGTGTGCACGGGCTATGGCTGCACAACATCGGCATCCATCTCTTGGCCCTGTCTGGCGGTGTCTTGGCCGTCCCTAGTCGCTGCCCGTCACTTCGCCCATCACCGACGCTCTTCGTTAATGCTGATGACACCTCTCCACCTCAGCCGCTGCTCTCCTTCGACCACATGCTAGATGTGATCTCTCCTCATCTCGTGGTTCCTCTCTGTTCATCTTCTCTAGATAAATGTATAGACGGCTACATGTTAGATATATGGTTGTATGGATTGATAGATGGATGTATTGTTGTCGTACTCCAGCTGACCAGTACTCCAATTGGTAGCAATGTTATTAGGAACAACTGTTAGCACTCGGTGAATGAATGGATGTGCATAGATGATTAGATGAATGAATGAATGTTGGTTAACAATTTCTCCTCATAACATTTCTATATATTATCGAAGATTTCAATGCATATTTCAGTAAATGGAAGCAATTGTGAAGAAGAAAAACATAGAGTTGTGTTGTCCTATTTTAGGGCAGCTGTTAGAGATGTCATTTTCTCATGCCCAAAATATGCACTTTTGGTGTCCTAAATATTACTTCGAGCCCAAAACGGTGCCCTAAAATAAGGCATCTACTGGAGATGCTCTTATGCAGCTCCCTTGGTCCTATGTGTGAATGCGCCCTGCTACAACACCGCCATGATAATTTCGTCGCACCATTCGCCGTTGTGCCCCCGCGCCAGCCCCAGCCTGCTTCCTTGCTACTCCCACTCAACCGACGGCTACCTTGTCGCATGGTAGTACGTGAGTGGTTTCTCAGCTCCTGGGTGACCCTACACCCTCCGTGAACAGTAAACTGAAACTATACAACATCAAATATGATCAAACTGTCTAGGTGCTTGCAAGTTTTCATGCCTGAAAAACATTCGAGCAGCTCTACACAAGAAAAATATTTTGGTGTTTGAAGTTTGGAGTCTTGCAGCAGTGAAATCTGAAATTCATGTCTATATCTTTCTCTTTATGATATTTTGTTATGAAAACTTCCAAGAACTTACAAAGTTTGACCATATTTGATGTCACCAAGTTTCAGATTTTTTTCTATTTATTGAATTATTATTTATAGAGGGTGGATGGGCACCCGGGAGCTATCACACCTTCCACATGGCACAATACAACACGAAACTTTCAACTTCTTTTGCAATGGCTCTAGGCATTTTGACTATACGTGCTTCAAAAAGTTTCTGTGTTTGTAATTGCACGTAAGGATGATATTCACATTACAACTCCACTGACACGTATCCAACGTCTTTGGTCGTAAAGCTCGCGTCACTATTACATTAATACCACTAGTAGAAAACAGGGCTTTGATCCAGACCAGATTAGAGCATTAGTCCCGGTTCTGTTACAAACCAGGACCAATGGGTGCATTAGTCCCGGTTCAAGCGGCCAGGGTGCCTGCCGGGCATCGACAGGATCCAGTCCCGGTTCTGTTACGAACCAGGACCAATGGGTGCATCAGTCCCGGTTCAAGCGGCCAGGGTGCCTGCCGGGCATCGACAGGATCCAATCCCGGTTCGTCTGACACATCTTTAGTCCCGGTTCCAGACACGAACCGGGACTAAAGGGTCTCACTCCTGGCCCAGTCCCTTTAGTCCCGGTTGGTGGCTGGAACCGGTACTAAAGATGCACCTTTAGTCCCGGTGCTTGCCCCTGCCCGCTCACTCCTCTGTATTTTGGCCGGCCGGCGTTTGGGAGGTGTGTTGCTTTTTGTTCCCACCTGCTATCCACATGAGGTGTTCGATTAAATGTCGTAGCCACACTTAAGTTTTCTTCTCTCCAAGCTCGACCACCAAGCTACACTTTCCCCAAGATTTGTTTAGGTTTGGCGGTGCACCAACTACACAAGTGTTCTACGAGGTTAACGACTTCATCGTTTTATCTCTCAGTGCTTGTTGATCTCATTTCAAATGCTCTTGAAGTAGAGTGTGGTTTGTGGGTTTTAGTGGAGGAGTATATGTGGGAGTTCTTTTGATTTAGACACACAATTAGAGATGAAATTAACTTCCTAGAGTCTCCATGTGAAGGGTGTCGTCTCCATCCCCGTCCTCACCGCCGTCGATCGCCCAAGCCGATCTCGTCGCCGGCACTACCGTAGTGAGCCTCTTATTCTTATCCTTTAAAAAAATTCTTACTTGTATTATTTAGACAGATACTGTATAATTTTCTTACTTGTATATTTTTTATGAGAACTATGTATGAACTTTATGTATTTACATGTGAAGACTTTCTGTCCAGAACTATTCTCATGATGGATTTCATCTAGAATATCACTGCATTTACATGTGAAGAATTGAAATCCTTTTATAATAGACGTGTTTTCGTCCGAAACCCTCATACTTCAAAAGAGATTGTCCAGTTTGTATACAAAGTGCATTCTGTTTTTTCTTTAACCCTCTGAACTTTTTAGAACATGATATATGGGTGAAATTATGATACAATGCCAACTTTCAACCATTTCAGAGTTCATTTGTAGTGCTTTTAAATTCAGGGTCATTTTAGCTCAAAATAAATCATGAAATGCATGAGAAAGAGCAAATAAAGTCAGAAAAGGGTTAAAAAGTGATGATGTAGATTTGAATGGTGCATACTGAATGCGGAAAAAGTGTTGAGTTCAAATATGTTTAAAAATTTGAAATCCTTTTGTAATAGACGAGTTTTCGTACGAAACTGTGATACTTCGAAAGAGATTGTCCAGGCTGTACACGAAGTGCATCCAGTTATTCTGACAACCCTCTAACCTTTTTAGCACATGCTATGTGGGTGAAATTATGATATCATGCCAACTTTCAACCATTTCAGAGTTCATTTGCAGTGCTTTTCAATTCAGGGTCACTTTAGTCCAAAATAAATCATGAAATGCATGAAAAATAGCAAATGAAGTAAGAAAAGGGTTGAAAGCGATGATGCCGCTTTTAATGGTGCATATTGCATGCAGAAGAAGTCTTAAGTTAGAATATGTTTAAAAAATTGAAATCCCTTTGTAATAGACGTGTTTTGGTCCGATTAAAGTTATTTAACTTAATATTATATAAAATTTATGCAACTAAATTATCAAAGTTATGTTTGTTAAAAACTTTAATGGCAAAAAGAATATTCATAAAGTATTTTTTGTTAAAAACTTTTAATATGCAAAAAAATAACATAAAAATAGCAAAAGTGACACATAGATGCGCTTATAGAGCAAATCCAACCTAGATTCAAAGTGCATTCTACTAGCACTTTGAATTTAGGTCGAATTTTCTCTATAAGCGCATCTATTTTCACTTTGAGAGGAACTTAACAAGGCAGAGAGGGGCAGGCTTATAAACCGGTGCAAGCGCTTCTTGCTTGGCGAGGTGGGACTAAACTCTCACAACAGGCAGGACCAACCTTTAGTCACGGTTGATGGTGCTAACCAGGGACTAAAGGGCTGGGCTTCACGCCCTTTTGGGCTGCTGAAATTCACCTTTAGTCCCTGTTGGTGGCTCCAACCGGGACTAAAGGGGGACCTTTAGTCCCGGTTGGAGCCATCAACCGGAACTAAAGGCGGGGGTATATAAGTAGACCAAAATCCACCTACAGCTTTCGATCTCCATCTCCTCCGACGGCGGCAAAGAAAACCTCGATGCCGCCAGGTTGCCGAACCGCGTCGTCGCCTCCTCGACCCCGCTCCTCATCACCTAGCCCCCGTCCTCGTCGTCGCCCCCAACGCCATCCTCGTCGCCATCGCCGCCCCTAGCATGCTCCCCGCCTCCTCCCTTGTGAGCCGATGGCACACCACCGTTCCCCTCCTCGTATCCCCCCCCCTGCGGTCACCGTCATCACCCGTCCCCGTCGCCGGCCGAAGCAGTGTGGTGGAAGAATTTTGCAGTCACAATGCACAAATAGAACACTCGCCTTTGTCTTGGAAGGAAACAAAAAATAATTGTCTAGGCTCTTTTTTGTTAAGAAGAAGTAGTATAGCGGTGATATTTTGATATGTTTTTAGATAAACGGAAGAAAGCTTTGTCTAGGGTCTTTTTTGTTTTTGATTGAAATGTGGAGGAGAGAAATCAACCATATGTTGGTATAGTTATGCATATTAAATATGGTATTGTTGTTATTGTTGTTAAACAAATGATATTTGCTATATAGCCATAATTTGTTCTTGTCGATGATGCCAATCCCGCATCCTCCTCATCGACTCGGCGCCGACGACCAGTTTGAGAGGTGCCATGTATGAGACTGGGCTCCCCCGGGTATCCTCCTCGTCGACGCACACCTTGGTGACAAATCCGGGTATTGTCCTCGATCCGGAGATTTTTGGTGGCGGTCACGTGGGCCACTATCGGTGCATAGGGAGCCAGCCCCCATGAAGGTGGTACATTGTCGTGTCATGGAGGAGGACGAGCACGTCCGTCGCTATGTGGCCGCATTGGATGCCAGGTTTTCCAATACCTGGGAGGTTACTTAGGGATCTCACCCGAGTTATGATCCGGCGATGGTTCCTTCTCTTTGGGTGTCCACCTCCTGCATCATGAGACGTCAACTCAATATGTATTAATTAATGATATTATATGACAATATTCGAGTTGTATTAGCGATAATATTCGATTCTTCATTATCTGGATTATTCAAGATGTATTAGTAATATTATATGAAAATATTATATGGAGATTCCCTGACGATCGCCGGTGATATCATCTGTATTAGTGATATTATATGATCACTAGTAGAAAACAGGGCTTTGATCCAGGCCGGGCCAACCCATTAGTCCCAGTTCACTCACGAACTGGGACCCATGGCGGCATTGGTCCCGGTTCGTGAGGCCAGGCCGCCGGCCGGGCCTCGTGGGCCATTGGTCCCGGTTCGTCGGACCCCTTTGGTCCCGGTTCCAGCCACGAACCGGGACCAATGAGATGCCTATATATACCTCCTCACCAGCGAGCAGAGCACTCCACATTGCTCTGTTTTTCTGGCCGGCGAGGGGAGAGCTTTGTGGTGCTCTAGATCACCTCCTATGCACATGAGGTGTTCTTTGAAATTCCCAAGCCATACTTAAGCTTTCTCCTCTCGAAGCTACATTTTCCTCAAGATTTCTCTAGGTTTGGCGGTCTGTCCTGTCCCGTCCCCGTCCTCACCGCTGTCGATCGCCCATGCCCATCTTGGTGCCGCCACCACCATGGTTAGCCTCTTCTTCTTATATTCTTTCTAAAAGAATTTTTTTATTTGTATGATTTATATATATACTTGTGTAATTTTCTTACTTTCATTATTGTTTCTTATTATATATTGTGATGGTTTTCGTATCCGCCTTCGTCGGTCTTCGTCCTGTCTATGATTCGTATGTGGTATATATTATCTTTTATAACTATTTGTCTTATTTAGTGTTTATGACAATTATGCCGACCAAAGTGAAATACATTTTTTAATCTAGGAGGAGGTAGTTGAACAGGAAATTCCAACCCACATAGCAACTCTTGTCGAGAAGTTAAATTTGGTTGAAAAAGAAAACAATGACTTGAAGGAGAAATTACAAAGAGTTGAAGAGGAGAAGATGAAGTTGGAGTTGCATGTTGCCGATGTCGTTGATGATAAGAAGACCAAGATGGACGCAATGCGCTTGAAGATTAGAAAGATTAGAAAATATGCCATTCATACCGAGGCTTCGTATCATTATGCCGTTGGATCAATTGGTACCTTAGTACCGGTAATGATCACATTTATTGTTGCATTTAAATTTTTTACATAGTTTTGCTGTATGTTTTAATTAGATGCTCTAGAGAGCTATATGTTGTTCAATAATGAGAACTATGTATGAACTGTATGTATTTATTTTGGTCACTATTGTACTTTGGCTTTAATGTGATGATGAATTTCTATTAATTTGGTCACTTCTCTATTCATGATATGTTGTAATGGTTTTTAATACACTGTATATATAACTCACATAGATGAACCGACAATGAATGTAGGGTAACCGACGCACCTCCGAGTATACTAAGGGCCTGCATAATTTTATCGAAGCAGGTGAGGCAAACACGCAAAATGGTTTTATTCATTGTCCATGTACTATTGGGGATCAGAGCAGCAAGCATAGCACATGGCCTGTGACTCTATGTATGTATAACCTTCCTCCTTGGTTGTGCATGAAGCGGAAGTTCATTATGATGCTAGTGCTCATCCAAGGCCCTAAGCAACCTGGCAATGAAATTGATGTGTACCTAAGGCCATTAGTTGATGAACTTTCACAGCTATGGAATGGAAGAGGTGTACATGTGTGGGATGAGAACGAATAGGAGCAATTTGACCTACATGCGTTGTTGTTTGTAACCATCAATGAGTAGCCTGCTCTGAGTAACCTTTCTGGAAAGACAAACAAGGGATACCACACATGCACACACTGTTTAGATGACACCGACAATATATATTTGGACAAATGCAGGAAGAATGTGTAACTGGGGCATCGTCGATTTCTTCCGACCAACCACCAATGTGGAAAGAAAGGAAAGCATTTCAAAGGTGAGGCAGATCACCAGAAGAAGCCCGCCCTCCATACTGGTGATCACATACTTGCTATGGTCAATGATTTACAAGTAATCTTTGGAAAGGTTCCCGGCGGACTATCTATTCTGAATGATGCTGAGGGACGCGCACCCATGTGGAAGAAGAAATCTATATTTTGGGACCTACCCTATTGGAAAGACCTAGAGGTCCGCTCTGCAATCGATGTGATGCACGTGATGAAAAATCTTTGCGTGAACCTGCTAGGCTTCTTGGGAGTGTATGGGAAGACAAAAGATACACCGGAGGCACGCGAGGAACACCAACGCGTGCATGAAAAGTACGGCATGCATCCAGAGCGGTATGACGATCCTGCCAGCTATGCTCTTACCAAAGAAGAGAAGGAAATCTTATTTGAATGCCTCCTCAGTATGAAGGTATGGTCTGGCTTCTCGTCGAATGTAAAGGGAATAATAAATATGGCACCGAAAAAGTTGTAGAACCTAAATTCTCATGACTGCCACGTGATTATGATGCAACTACTTCCTGTTGCATTGAGGGGGCTTCTACTGGAAAACGTTCAATTAGACATTGTGAAGCTATGTGCATTCCTTAATGCAATCTCTCAGAAGGTGATCAATCCAGAAATCCTACCAAGGTTAAGGAGTGAGTTGGTGCAATGTCTTGTTAGTTTCGAGCTGGTGTTCCCACCCTCCTTCTTCAATATCATGACGCACGTCCTAGTTCATCTAGTCGACGAGATTGTCGTTCTGGTCCCTTTATTTCTACAGAATATGTTCCCCTTTGAGAGGTTCATGGGAGTCCTAAAGAAATATGTTCATAACCGCGCTAGGCCAGAAGGAAGCATCTCCATGGGCCATCAATATGTTCACCTTAAGAAGATTGGTCTCCCTCAATCGCGGTATGAAGGGAGACTGACTGGAAAAAGCACGCTAGGAGCGGACTCAATAATATGTAGGGATGGGCATTCTTGGTCTCAAGCACACTATACATTTCTATAGAATTCTACCTTGGTGACCCCGTATGTTGACGAACATAAGAATATTCTGCGCTCCAAACACCCGGAGCAGTGTGACGACTGGATTACATGTGAACACATCAGAACTTTCGGCAGTTGGTTACAAACACGTCTCATGCGTGACAACATTGTTTCTGATAAGCTGTACTCATTGTCCAGGGGACCATCTTCGAATGTAATGACTTACAAAGGGTACAAGATAAATGGGAATACATTTTACACGATCGTCCAAGATCAAAAGAGCACCGACCAAAACAGCGGTGTCTGCTTTGATGCACCAACCAAGAGGGGAAAGGACACATATTATGGTTACATAGTGGACATATGGGAACTTGACTATGGACATGATTTCAAGGTCCCTTTGTTTCAGTGCAAATGGGTCAATCTGTCAAGAGGCAGGGTATAGGAAGATCCACAGTACGGAATGACAACAGTGGATCTGAACAATCTCGGGTACACAGACGAACCATTCGTCCTAGGCAATGATGTGGCGCAGGTTTTCTATTGGAAGGACATGTCTACCAAACCGATAAAAAGAAAAGATAAGGAAGGGAATACATCGTACGATGAGCCAAAGCGCCACATAGTTCTTTCAGGAAAAAGAGACATCGTGGGATTGGAGGGTAAGACATACATGTCTGGAGATTATGAAAAGTTTCATGAAATTCCTCCCTTCAAAGTCAAGGCTGACCCAAGAACCCTGTTAAACGATGAAGATTATCCATGGTTACGGCACAATAAGCAAAGGACACAAGCGAAGAAAAAGTGAAGACTTTCTCTCCACAACTATATCATTGCACTTACATGTGAACAAATGAAATCCCTTTTGTAACAGATGAGTTTTTGTCCGAAACCCTCATACTTCGAAAGATATTGTCCGTTTTGAACACGAAGTGCATCCAGTTTTTGTTGTAACCCTCTGAAATTTTTATAACATGCTCTGTGGATGAAATTATGATACCATTCCAACTTTCAACCTTTTCAGAGTTCATTTGAAGTGTTTTTCAATTTCAGGGTTATTTAGCTCAAAGAATCAGTAAGTGCATGAAAAGTACCAAATGAAGTCAGAAAGGGCTGAAAATTGATGATGTGGATTTGAATGGTGCATTTTGAACACACAAAAATTATGGAGTTCAAATAAGTTCAAATAATGAAATCCCTTTGTAACAGATGAGTTTTCATCCGAAACTGTGATACTTCGAAGAAGATTGTCCAATTTCTACACGAAGTGCATCCATTTTTTGCCGTAACCCTCTCAACTTTTTAGCACATGCTATGTGCGTGAAATGATGATACCATGCCAATTTTCAAACTTTTCAGAGTTGATTTGAAGTGCTTTTCAATTTCAGGGTCATTTAACTCAAACAAATCAGTAAGTGCATGAAAAATACCAAATGATCAAGTCAGAAAAGGTTGAATATTGATGATGTGGCTTGGAATGGTGCATTTTGCACACATAAAAATTATGGAGTTCAAATAATTTCAAAAAAATGAAATCACTCTGTAACAGATGAATTTTCGTCCGAAACCGTGATACTTCGAAAGAGATTGTCCATTTTGTACACGAAGTGCATCCAGTTTTTGCCGTAACCCTCTCAACTTTTTATCACATGCTATGTGGGTGAAATTATGATACCATGCGAACTTTCAAACTTTCTAGAGTTCATTTGAAGTGCTTCTCAATTTCAGTGTCATTTAGCTCAAATAAATCAGTAAGTGAATGAAAAATACCAAATGATCAAGTCAGAAAGGGTTGAAAATTGATGATGTGGCTTTGAATGGTGCATTTTGAACACACAAAAAGTATGGAGCTCAAATAAGTTCAAAAAAATGAAATCCCTTTGTAATAGATGAGTTTTCGTCCGAAACCGTGATACTTCGAAAGAGCTTGTCCATTTTGTACACGAAGTGCATCCAGCTTTTGGCGTAATCCTATCAACTTTTTAGCACATGCTATGTGGGTGAAATGATGATACCGTGCCAACTTTCAACCTTTTCAGAGTTTATTTGAAGTGCTTTTTAATTTCTTTCAAAACATCGTGGGAGTGGAGTTCAAAAAAGAATCAACTAAAAAGATTTTATAAACCTCTAGTATTTTTGAAACTATAATTATATAAAAATTATGCAACTAAAATTATCAACGTATTTTTCGTTCAAAACATTAATAGCAAAAATAATATAATGATAAAACACACTGGATATAAATAAAGCAAAAAACAAAACAAAAATAAATAAAGCAAAAAACAAAACAAAAATAATGGAAATTATGCAACTAAAATTATCAAAGTATTTTTTGTTCAAAACATTAATGGCAAAAGGAATATAATGATAAAAGACACTAAGCCACCATAAAGTACTTTTTGCTAAGAACTTTTTATATGCAAAAAATAACATAAAAATACCCACCTACTAAGCCACCATGGCCTGCATACGACTAGTAACCCAATATACATGGGCCAAGACCCAGGCCACGGGGCAAGTAGGCCCAACAGGGCAGAGACAGTTAGACGTGCAATGTCTGCGGTAGAGAGGAGCTCGAGACGGTAGGTGTGGCGCTTATAAACAAGTACGACCGCTCCTCGCTCGGCGAGGTGGGACTAAACTCCCACCGTGCGAGGAACAGGGCTTTAGTCCCTTTTGGTGCCACCAACCGGAACCAATGCCAACCTTTCGTCCCGGTTGGTGCCACCAACCGGGACCAAAGGTCTCTGCTTCCCTCCCTTTGGGATGACAAAAAGGGACCTTTGGTCCCGGTTGGTGGCACCAACCGGGACTAATACCCACCTTTAGTCCTAGTTGGCGCCACCAACCGGGACCAAAGGTCCCTGCCTCCCGCCCTTTGGGCTCACAAAAAGAGACCTTTGGTCCAGGTTGGTGGCACCTACCACGAATAAAGGCGGGCATTGGTCCCGGTTGGCGCCACGAACTAGGACCAAGGCTTCTTGTATATAAGTAAACACTTAGAAAATTTATGTTTTCATCTACCAGGTCCCCCGAGCCTGCTATACTCATCCCCGTCACTGCGTCGTTGCCCCCCTGAGCCCGTCATCCTCGTCACCGTCGCCTCCCCGAGCCTGCTGTCCCCGTCGTGGTCGTCGCCTCCCCATCGCCGCGTCGTCGCCTTCCCGAGCCCGCCGTCCTCCTCGTCGCCGTCGCCTCCCCGTCACCGTGACGTCGCCTCCCCGAGCCTGCCGTCCTCGTCATCATCGCCTCCCCGAGCCCGTCGTCCCCGTCATTGTTGTCGCCTCCCCGTCATCGTTGTTGCCTCCCCGTCGCCGCGTCATCGCCTCCTCAAGCCCGCCGTCCTCGTAGTCGTCGCCTCCTCGAGCGCCCGCCTTCCTTGTCCCCGTCACCGCGTGCCGTGCCGAGGCCATTGCCCCCCCCAGTGAGCCTTCCCCTTTCCCATGGCCTACTCCGCGTAACCGTGTGTCGCCCCATCGTCGTTTACGGGTTTTTCGCGGGCATGTATATGTGTATATGTTCATGTATATGTTTTTTTTCATGTATCTGTGTGTATATGTTCATGTAAAAAGTCTTCGTTGTTCTTCATATGTACGGAAATGTAGAGTGAAAACGAAAACAAACATATAAGAAAAAACAAAGGAAAAAATGAAGGAAAAGAAAACCGCCCGGCCCAGCCACCACTGCATTTTCATAAAGTTTTTCCACCGAGTCCACGTCGCACCGAGCACCCGCGGCGAAGCAAGTCTTTTTTTGAAGGTAGTTTATTTGTTAAATGAAAATGTTGGCATCGGCTCTATCATCACGTTGGCATCGGCTCTATCTATCAACAAGGCCACAGTAGCACCCCGGCCTCCTATCATCACATTGGCATCCGCTCCCCGAGAGCTTTCCAACGGATCCGAAATGTATGTCTTTGTCGATATACCCCCTCCCCGATAAGTTCGACATGAGGGGGGGGGGTCGATATACCCCCTCCCCGATAACATTTTTTTCTATGTTACTAAGGTAAAATTTTCACCCCCCTCTCGATATACCGGGCGACCAACTCTCGAGGCGACCCTAACTGTAGAGAAAAAGCATTGTCGATATACCCCCTCCCCGATAACATTTTTCTTCTAGGTTACTAAGGTACAATGTTCACCCCCCCCCCGCTCGATATACCGGGCAACCAACTCTCGAGGCCACCCAAACCCAAGAAAAAAAGTGTTGTCGATATTCCCCCTCCCCAATTAATTTTTTTCTAAGTTACTAAGGTAAAATGTTCATATAGAAAACTCCGGTAATATAGATTTATCAAGAATGCCCCCATTATGGATGTGCACAAGTTGATCCAATTTTTTTCTGATCCCATCTATATATATATATATTCTTCTATATGTCATGTTGTGTGTCAAAGTATCGAAGAAATCCATGGCTTCATTATCAGCCAGAAGTAACCGGCGTATGATGCTACGAAGCTCTTCAAAGTTGTTTTGGACCGGAGTTCCGAATAGAATAATTCGCTTTTTGGTACGAATTTCAGCAACGGCCTTCCAAATAGCAATATTCGGAACGCTCTTGCTGAACTTCGTACCAAAAAGCTAATTATCCTATCCGGGACTCCGTTCCAAAACAATTTTGGAGGGCTTTGTACCATTATGCGCCTGTTACTTTTGGCTAATGATGAAGCCCTGGTTTTCTTGAATCCTTTGACACTAGACAACGTGACATATAGAAGGGTAGATCAGATCAGGAAAATATGGACCATTTTCTGCACATCCAGAATGGCGCCATTTTGTTAAGTCCCTAAAAGGTTAAGAGAATCCCCGCCCTCTCGCCCGACCAAACCTTAGAAGCGGCGAGGGCCACCCCTAACCCTGGAAGTGTTGCTGAGGCCACCCCAAATCATAGAGAAGTATATTAATTGCCATGTTTTAATATTTGTAGAAACTATGGATCAAAGAGACTTGGAACAAGAAAAGTTGTTGGGGGACATCATCTGAGGCGGAGGTGATATCTTGTCATATCTCAATGACACCTATGGTCTTGAAGGAGAGGAAGGACATGATCATGATGGCTCCGGTGACCGAATGCCAGAGGAAGAAGGAGACCATGGTGACAGCTCCGGTGACCGAACAGAGGAGGGAGATGTTGCAAAGTCCGGCGAGGTATATATATTAATTAAGCATGTGCTGACTAGCTAATTGATGCATTAATTGTTTTGGTATGTACATATATTAACTCTTATTTCTTCTTTTATATAGCCCTCCGGATCGAGCCAAACTTCGGTAATGAGACGAGGCCCGAAGAAAAGGTTGCTCAAGGAAGAAAGGTTCACGATCACAGCACTCGCGGATGATGGCCTACCGATTGAACCAAAGCAGACCAAGGACGCATTTGCTGCTCAATGCGGAGCTATTGTTAGGGACAACATCCCGGTCAGCATCAAGCAATGGAATAGGCCTAAGGATGGCTCCTATGAAGGTGATTATGTCGTCGATAGACAGAAATATGATCTTTGGACCGTGCTGAAGGCAAATTTCACCCTACAGCCAGAGGAGGATCCGAATAAGCCAGTTATAGAGCCACTGGTCAAGGCGTGTGCTCTTAAGAAGATGGCACATCTATTCAGGAGGTGTAAGAATGAGTTGAAATCAATGTTTGTCGACAAAGGGAAGACTCCAAAATTCATCGACGGATTTGAGAAGATAAGAGATCACTAGCTCGCATTTGTGGCCTACAAGACATCGAAGAAGAGTAAGGAAATGTCTAAGACAAACAAGATCAATGCTTCAAGGAAGCAGTATCACCATCACACGGGGTCAGGTGGCTACCTCAAAGCCCAGCCGTTGTGGGACAAAGCTGAGAATGACCTGCTTGCTAAAGGGGTCCAACCACAGACATATAACTGGTCAGACCGTTCAAGGACTTGGTTCTTCGGTGTTGGGGGAACTCTTGACACTGAAATAGGGAAGTGCCGTTGGACAAAAGAGCAACTTGCAATACCCGTCACGAAGCTTCAGAAGTATATCACCGCAGCGCAGGAAGGGGACATTCATTGCCGACAGAGAGAATGACGAGCTAATTGAGGCCCTAGGGAATACGCGTCCGAACGGTCCGCCTCTTCCGGTGCCTCGTCGGCAACGGTAGAAAACAGATGCCGCCGCTCTGGATCCTCCGGTGCGTCAGAGCACTCCTCCTCCTTCTCCGCCTCGTTAGCAAGGACGGAAGAGAGAAGCCGCCGCTCCGGCGGCTAGAAGTACAAGTAGAGGCGGGATGCAATTTAGATACGGTCCATCTCTCAAGGATCCAAAAAAGTTACCATATGAAAGGACGGAGAAGGAAAACGAGGACATATGTCGTGCCCAAGTGAGGGACCATTTTGCAAAGAAAACTCCACCTCCGAAGGAGAAGCCAGATCCGGTGAATGTGAAGCGCACTATTGAAGCCCTGAAGCGACCACCATCGCCAGAGCCGGATTCCAACTATGTACGATGTCTTAAAAAGACATATCAAGATGTGCGGCGGTCAGGAAGTACTTCCAGTGATGCAAGGTTAGCAAAAGGAAGAAGTGGGAAAAAATTCCCCACCTCGGCGAACAGGAGAATCAATCGTGCCCCCCGCTCAAGGTGTCTAGCGATATTGCCGCTAGTCATCGGGGGGTGGTGCCCGGTACCAATCCTGCTGATTACATGAGCGATGATGTAGTATTTGCACCATTGGAGGTGGACGAATTCAGATATCGGTACGGACAGCCGCTCGTCAAACCTGATCATCCTCCTCTAACAACAATGATGCAAAGATTCCATGATTGGTACCTGAAAACCTGTAGCGAATCTGGGAAGGCTACTATGATGATGGGAATTAAAGAGGAGCACGACCTCGTTGGAATGGATCAGTTGTCTGTTGAATTTGATGAGGTATTCCAGTTATAGAATCAAAAGGCCATCGACAAAACAATCGTGACTTGCTACTGTCTGTAAGTACTACTTCTATAATTAAGTCTGTATATATAGCTCATCTTTTTTATTGCATGTATATATAATTATCCTCACTATATTATGAAGATTGAAGATCGTCGAATGCACAAAAGCACAAATCTATGACATCGGGTTCATTAACACAAATATCATACATGAATGGACGGTTAAACACAGAGTCACAGAAACCGAGGACAACTTGCTACAATCGTTGCTTAAAAATCAAAACAAAGAGACAATACTCTTTCCTTACAACTTCAAGTGAGTGTTACCGTCTTCTGCATATTCGGTTTCCCTTATTATTCGAGGTTATAGTAATGTAAGTGATGAGTTATGCATCTGTGCGCAACTACCACTTTATTCTGCTAGAGATTAAGCTTGAGCGACGAGTAGTAACCGTCTTAGACTCGAAACGAAAAGATCCTCATGACTGTGTGGACATGACTGAAATGCTCCAGAAGTAAGTTCAATCAATCATTATCGCATCATATCGGTAACTTTGTTCATTTCCTGATATCAAGTAATTATTTTCTTTGTCTTGCAGGGTTTGGAAAGAGTTCACCGCAGTACCACATAAGGTTGACACGCATGTCATTAAAGTGCAATCATATGGCTCCAGCCATCATGCCGAATCATGACACACAGGTCATGTTAATTACATCATATAGTCATCTCATACATAATCAAATTGAATACGAGCATTGCTATACCACATCACATGCAAACCATCCTGCAAAACCAAGTTAGATGTCTCTAATCGGTTTATACAAATTTTTTACGTGGCTTCTAAAGTTTTGACTCAAACCGCAGCTACCAACGTTTATCATCAACTATGATAATTCAAGTTGGTAGATTAACTTTCCAAGGTGTATGAAACACGAGATAATAAAATCTTGATCCCCATACTAAACTTCGTCATACGTGTGACCCCCATGCAGATCACATCTACATTGCCCTTTCGTCTGCAAAACATCCATCTTTCTATAACTATGGTGTAACCCAAAGAACTATTAGCACTTCGTTGATTTATCAATCAGTATACTCAGGAGTAGCATGAAAGGATCGCAGATTGCCAAAACTTTGTGAGATTCCGCCATCACGTCAAGATCAGGACTACACAAATTCAAGGGAAGCAACAGGAACATCGGGTAACAGATTTCATCTGCTACCCGCACAAATAATTTTCAGTAATAGATGTCATCTACTACAAAATTATAATGTGCAATACCCATACATCTCATGTATTCTAGATCATAACATGCATCTACGCATAGCCTAGCTCTTAATGCCACTATTGGGGAATGCGACATAAAACAAAAATTTCCGATATAGCGAGCACGCCCAGGACCACTATTGAGACTGCATACAAGGTTTGATCTGATCCGTACTGACTCGAAGCGCAGCGGAAGAAGAGTCGGTGGAGATCATTGGTGCAGATCCCCGTAGCTAGGATTTTACAACCTCCCAACCGCGAGGATGTACTCCCTTGTCGGACAGCCCTTCGGGAGGCGTTCAGACATTCCCCCGGACAATGTCACGGACAGCCCTTCGGGAGGACCTTCGAAACTCAGACGGTCACCCGGAGAGCCCTCCGGGAGGACCTCTCAAACTAAGACCGAAACTACAATATCTCTACAGAGTTGCACACATACGGTGTCATCTATCCGGTAGGGCTTCGCCGTCCAGAACTAGTTCCTGTCGGAACCCAGACAGCCTTTCAACTCTACGAAAAACTCTTTTCTTGGGAGGGAGAGAGAGAGCTAGCAAATCATAGCATGTGTATGAGAGTAAGGGATGAGAGTGGAGAGTGCATCTCCACCTCTATTTATAGGAAAACCCAAGGGGTTGGGTGACACTTGAAATACCCAAAATGCCCTTCACAAGGGCACAAAGGTAAAACAAGTGGGCGGCCCATATCCTTCCATGTCATCCCAAAACATCTTGGGAAGATATTTGTGGAAATTCAACTTCCAATGATAACCATAAATGCATTTTCACAATTCACGAAACCAATTTTTCGTGATTGATAAATCCAAAAATATTTCTATGGGTCCTAGAATAATTCCAGTACCCACCAAAACAATTTTGACATCAACCGAAACATTTTCAGATTAGTAATTTTCATCTGTGAAATGCAACCAAAGCACTTCCGGTAGTCCGGAACATTTCTAGTTTTTCTTCCGGAAAATTCCAGAAAATTTCCAGAACGATTCTGGCATCCTCCAAGAATTATCAGGAATGTGCCGAAACCAATTTGACTTTATGGTATCCCCTGAAACAACTTTTCAGTTTCATCGGAACTCATCCGATGACCTCTCTCTTCGGAACTTTTCCGCTGTCTCCGAAAACTTTTTTCGGAAACCTTCTCTCCGTCTCCCTGTCTAGTGTGCAACAGATAGATGACCCTTAAGCATGTGACGCTATAGGTTCGGTAAAATATAGACATGACCCAGAACCCCTTCCGATCAATGATCAACATCGGAGCCGTGGACACCCTTATTGACCCCTATACCCACACGAATGAATATTCGAGTGAACCTCCAGTTGCCGTGTGCTATTCCTGTTGCTTCATGATATGTTACAAACCCCCGAGGTGAGATCTTTTGCATTCCCATGGATCAACAACTTGTCCACTATGCAAGTTACCTCGTTACCGGTGTTGTTCTCTTTTCTCGTTTGCGTGTTCCGGCATCCCTGTGATCAAATCACACTGTGTCTGGCCAGACGATGATGGATACCGTAGCACCAAGAGGGCCCGAGAATATCTCTCCATCGTTGGAGGAGCAAATCCCAATCTTGAGCTATCTTGTTACTCGCCATACTTTCCGTGAACCCGTAAGCCGCCGTAATAGCCACCCAGTAACGGATGACGTTTAACAAACCCCAAAGTTCATGAAGAAAGCACGAAGGAACTTGATACTCTCATGGTCTAAGGAATTATGCAAACATTAACTATCTCTATGTTATTAACCGTTAACTTGTGACGAATGTATCTCATAGCATAACATCAATATGGGTCGATTCAACACAGGTGTTCTACCTACATCGTGCCCTCAAAATTGTCGGCATAGACATGCCCATGATCAGGAAAACAGGATCATCAGGCGATACTTGAGCCAGTCTTAGAGGCAAGACTAGGAATATAATTTACCGTTTATTATACCACACGTGCACATGAGTTTCCCTTCAAGCCTCATGGTTATAGCAGACTCGAGAATCATTGCAGTTATAGCATGGAGCATAAAAATTCATTACAAACTCAAAGATACAAAATAACTATTATTACAGCCTCTAGGGCATATCTCCTACAGACTCCCACTTGCACTAGAGTCATAATCCAGTTACATGGCTTCCCTAACACCAATGGCTATCCGGTGTTGCTCGTGCTTTGCTCGTGGTAGAGGCTTTGTCATCGGGTCTGACGCATTCAAATCCGTGTGAACTTTGCTTACTTTCACTAAACCTTCTTCGACATGATGTGGAATGAGATTATAATTGCGTTGAATATGCATTGTCTTATGGTGCGAACATGGCTCCCTTGCCTGAGCCACGGCGCCACTATTATCACAATAGATCTCCACCGGGTCCAGAGCACTTGGAACCACACCAAGGTCTTCAAGAAATTGTTTGATACCGTCAGCTTTCTTGGAGGCTTATGAAGCAGCAACATATTCTGCCTCCATCGTAGAATCCACCATAGTCTTTTGTTTGGAACTTTTCCAATCAACTGCGCCACCGTTCAATATGAAAACATAGCCAGATTGAGATTTGAAGTTATCTGGGTCAGTCATGAAGCCTGCATCAGTGTAACAACTTACAATGAGCTCTTCATCACCTCCATACACAAGGAGTAAATCCTTGGTCCTTCTGAGGTACTAAAGGATACCCTTGACTGCGGCCCAGTGTTCCAATCCTGGATCACCTTGGTACCGGCTGCTAACACTTAACACATAGGAAACATCCGGTCTTGTACATAGCATGGCATACATAATAGAACCAACTGCCAAAGCATATGGAATATCATTCATTTGTACTCTCTAATCGAGGGTCTGAGGACTCTGATTCTTGCAACGCACTGTGCCTGATGACATGGGGAGTAGGCCTTTCTTGGAGTTCTCCATGTCGAACCTTTTCAACACCTTGTCAATGTGCGTGCTTTGGCTAAGCGCTATCAGGCGTTTTGGTCTATCTCAATAGATTCTGATGCCAAATACATATGCCGCTTCGCCTAAGTCTTTTATTGAAAAACTCCTTTTCCATGAGTCTTTTATTTCGCTAAGAAATTCCACGTCATTTCCAATCAACAATATGTCATCCACATACAATATTAGAAATGCTTTTGGGATCCCACTAAACTTCTTGTAAACACAAGATTCTTCATCGTTCCTCATGAAGCCAAACTCTTTCACCACTTCATCAAAACGAATGTTCCAGCTCCTTGCTGCTTGCTTCAGACCATAAATGGCTTTTTGAAGCTTACATACCTTTCCAGCATTCTTAGGATCGACAAAGCCTTCTGGCTGTATCATGTATACATCCTTTTCAAGGTTTCCATTTAGGAAAGCCATTTTGACATCCGTCTGCAATATTTCATAATCGAAATAAGCAGCAATTGCTAGTCATATCCGAACAGACCTAAGCATAGCTACGGGCGAGAAAGTCTCGTCGTAGTCCACTCCTGGAACTTGCGCGAACCCTTTCGCGACAAGTCTAGCTTTGTGGATAGTAATGTTACCATCCGCGTCCGTCTTTCTGTTGAAAATCCATTTACAACCAATGGGTTTTATGCCATCTGGAAGTTCTTCCAGGTTCCAAACTTGGTTTTCGTACATGGATTCCATTTCGGATTTCATGGCCTTGTGCCATTCCTCTGAGCTAGGCCCCGCCATCGCTTCCTTGTAGTGCGCAGGTTCATCTTCTTCAAGAATGAAGATTTCGTTATGAAACCACTCAGGTGGCTGGATAGCCCTACCTGATCTGCGCAGTTTAGTTACAACATTGTCTCGAGTTACCGCATCATATGCGATGACTTCCGATTCGGTTGTATGGATAATTTGTGGAATTTCTTCCGGTTCCTTAGCCATATCAACGGTCGCCGAAGATTCACTAATCTCATTAAGTTGTACTGTCCTCCCACTCAATTCTTTAGCGAGAAATTCTTTCTCGAGAAAGCGTCCAACCTTTGCGACAAACGCTTTGCCCTCAGACTGGTGGTAGAAGGAATATCCAATGGTGTTTTTGGATAAACTACAAAGTAACATTTGTCTGATCTAGGTTCTAGTTTGGTTGGCTGTAAACGTTTTACGTATGCCTCACAACCTCAAACCTTGAGATGCGACACACTAGGTATCTTCCCATACCACATCTCATGTGGTGTCGTCTCAACAGACTTAGACGGTGCTCTGTTTAATGTATAAGCAACAGTTTCTAGTGCGTGTCCCCAAAAACATATCGGTAGATCTGTAAGAGACATCATCGACCTTACCATGTCTAACAGGGTTCGGTTACGTCATTTCGACACTCCGTTTTGCTGTGGAGTTCCGGGAGGCGTAAGCTATGAAACGATTCCACGGTCACTCAAATGTTGGCCAAACTCATGACTAAGATATTCGCCTCCGCGATCAGACCGCAGAAACTTAATGTTTTTGTTACGATGATTTTCTACCTCATTCTGAAATTCCATGAACTTTTCAAAGGTTTCTGATTTATGCTTCATCAAGTAGATATATCCATACCTACTTAAATCATCAGTAAATGTTACGAAGTAGAAATACCCACCCCATGCGATTGTGCTCATTGGCCCACATACATCACTATGTATTATTTCCAATAATTCACTCGCCCGTTCAGGATGAACCGTGAACGGCGTCTTGGTCATTTTTCCCATCAAGCAAGCTTCACATGTGTCAAATGATTCAAAATGAAGGGACGATAAAACTCCGTCTCTATGGAGTCTTTGCATGCGTTTCTTTCCGATGTGGCCAAGGCGATAGTGCCACATCTAAGTGGTGGTGGTATCAGCCTTCCTATGGCGTTTAGCATTCACGTTAAAAACATAATTTTCACATTCAAGATTTAGTATGAAAAGGCCCCAACAATGGGTGCAAATCCATAAAACATATCCTTACAATAAAGTGAACAACCATTGTTCTCAGAATTGTAGGAGTACCCATCGTATACCAAACATGATCCAGAGATAATGTTTCTACACAATGCCGGAACAAAATAACAGTTACTTAGTTCCAAAATAAATCCTGAAGGGAGACGTAGAGGCATAATGCCGACGGCTTGAGCGGCGATCCCAGCGTCGTTCCTGACACACATCACGACTTCATTCTTTGCCAGCTTGCGTACATTCTGAAGCCCCTATATCGAGATGCAAATGTGAGAAAGCGATCCGGTATGAAATACCCAAGACTTAGAATTTTCGCTAGCAAGCAAAACGTCAATGACATTAACTTGTATAACAATTATACCTTTTCCGGTTCTCTCGGACTTCTTATCTTCCAGATACTTCTTGCAGTTTCTCTTCCAGTGTCATGTGCCCTTGCAGTAGAAGCACTCAGTTTCATTCTTGGCTCCGCCCTTAGATTTGCGTTGGAAGCCGGTCTTACCGGCGCCCTTGCCCTACTTTGGCTTGCCTTTCTTATTGAAATTGGCAGTTTTATTCACAAGCAACACTTGCTTGTGATTTTCCACAGTCCTCCTTCAGCAGTTTTCAGCATGGCAAGCACCTCATTTTCTGTTTTGTCCATCCCATTCATGTTGTAGTTCATGATAAAACCACTGTAAGACGGGGGGAGTGAACCAAGCAACATGTCCATAACATGCTCTGGTAGAAGTGGAAATTCTAGGGTTTTAAGCCTTTCAGCGTAGCCAATCATATTGACTACGTGCTCGCCAACTGAACTGCCCTCAGCCATCTTGTTCTCTGCCATCATTTTCATGATATCAAAACGTTCAGACCGTGCATTAAACTTGTAAAGAGCATCCAGATCCTTTATCATATCAAAGGACTTATCGAATTCAAAACATTTTTTGAAGCTCTGAACTCATGCAAGACAGCATGAGGCACTGCACTAAGTTGTAATCATCATCCTTAGTGTCCCAGACATTTTGTATATCTGCCGCGGCTGTTGCCGCCGGCTTAGGTGGAAGAGATCCGTCAATCACGTACACTTTCTTAGCACCCCTGAGGACAATCCTCAGGGTACGGACCCAGCCCGCATAGTTGTTCCCGTTCGCAGCTAACTTCTCTTTCTCAAACATCGGGCCTAAGTTGAACACGCTGTTGCGAGCCATTTGATCTACAACGGAAAACACAAGTTCACTTAGACTTTGTTCATAATGGTTTTTGCACTAGTGAATAAACAACTTTATTCTAAAGTGTGCTCCCACTCAAATCAATATCTCTCATAATTGATTGTGAGTGATGCAAGACCCAACTTTCTATTCAACGTCAAGGATGTAACCACCTCAAGTGACGAGAATTTCAGTTGGTAGGCCAACTTGCCAATCACATCTCTATGTGACTCTTGTTCATCTTTCGATGGGTGTGTTCCGTGCTCAGGACGATCCTCCGGAACGTCAAGATAACCAAGTGATCTTGCTGCGAGGTCTCAACTCACCCACCTCACACATCTCTAATCGTTCGTACCCATGTAACCATGTGATACCCCGAAGAGATAGGTGCCATGATGGTGCTACACTTGGGAGAACACTAACTACTTGATATTTTGTGAGAGATCACCCTAATAAAAAGTGACTACCGCGCAATCAAGAAGGGTGCATCAAGAGGGATAAACATCTCAGGCAATTCGTAATAGCATGCTATGGTATAGCCCCTTCTGACGAAGAAGTCAAGTATTTCTTCGTCTTCGGCATTCGCGTCGGTGTTCACCTTCGCGAAGATTGCCACCATCTTGTCAATGCACCAGATAATATTGCTATCTCTATAGCTAATAAAATAAGTGCATTACATAAGGTTGACACGCAGGTCATTAAAGTGTAATCATATGGCTCCAACCATCATGCCAAATCATGACACGCAGGTCATGTTAATTACATCATATAGTCATCTCATACATAATCAAACAGAATACGAGCATTGCTATACCACATCACATGCAAACCATCCTGCAAAACCAAGTTAGACGCCTCTAACCAATTTATACAAAAAAATATGTGGCTTCTAACGTTTTGACTCAAACCGTAGCTACCAACGTTTATCATCAAGTATGATAATTCAAGTTGCTAGATTAACTTTCCAGGGTGTATAAAACACAAGATAATAAAATCTCGAGCCCCATACTAAACTTCGTCATACGCCTGACCCCCGTGCAGATCACATCTGCATTGCTCTTTCGTCTGCGAAACATCATCTTTCTTGAACTATGGTGGAACCGAAGGAACTGTTAGCACTTCGTTGATCTGTCAATCAGCATACGTAGGAGCAGCATGAAAGGATCGCGGATTGCCAGAACTTTGTGAGATTCCACCATGCTGTCAAGATCAGGACTACGCAAATTCAAGGGAAGCAACAGGAACATCGGGTACCAGATTTCATCTGCTACCCGCACAAAAAAATTTCAGTAATAGATCTCATCTACTACAAAATTATACTATGCAATACCCATACATCTCATGTATGCCACTGTTGAGGAACGCGACAGAAAACAAAAATTTCCGGTATAGCGAGCATGCCAGGACAACTATGGAGACTGCATACAAGGTTTGATCTGATCCGTACCGACTCGAAGCACAGCGGAAGAAGAGTCGGTGGAGATCGTTGGTGCAGATCCCCGTAGCTAGGATTTTACAACCTCCCAACCCCGAGGATGGACTCCCTCGTCGGACAGCCCCTCGAGAGGCACTCGGACAGTCCCCCGGACGATGTCACGGACAGCCCTTTGGGAGGACCTTCGAAACTCGGACGGTCACCCGGACAGCCCTCTGGGAGGACCTCTCAAACTAAGACCGAAACTACGATCTCTCTACAGAGTTGCACACATACGGTGTCATCTATCTGGCAGGGCTTCACCATCTAGAGCTAGTTTTTGCCGGAACCCAGACAACCTTTCGGCTCTACGAAAAAACTCTTTTCGTGGGAGGGAGAGAGAGAGCTAGCAAAGCATAGCATGTGTATGAGAGTAGGGGATGAGAGTGGAGAGTGCATCTCCACCTCTATTTATAGGAAAACCCAAGGGGTAGGGTGACACTTGAAATACCCAAAATGCCCTTCACAAGGGCGCAAAGGTAAAACAAGTGGGCAGCCCATATCCTTCCATGTCATCCCAAAAGATCTTGGGAAGATATTTGTGGAAAGCCAACTTCCAACCATAACCATAAATCCATTTTCACTATTCACGAAACCAATTTTTCGTGATTGATAAATCCGAAAATATTTCTATGGGTCCTAGAATAATTCCAATACCCACCAAAAAAATTCTGGACATCATCCGAAACATTTTCAGATTAGTAATTTTCATCTGTGAAAAGCAACCAAAGCGGTTCCGGCAGTCCGGAACATTTCCGGTTTTTCTTCCGGAAAATTCCAGAAAGTTTCCAGAACGATTCTGGCATCCTCCAAGAATTATCAGGCATGTGCCGAAACCAATTTGACTTCATGGTATCCCCTGAAACTACTTTTCAGTTTCATCGGAACTCATCCGGTGACCTCTCTCTTCGGAACTTTTCCGCTATCTCCGAAAACTTTTTCCGGAAACTTTCTCTCCGACTCCCTGTCTAGTATTCAGCAGATAGATGACCCTTAAGCTTGTGACCCTATAGGTTCGGCGGAGTATAGACATGACCCGGAACCCCTTCCGATCAATGATCAACATCGGAGCCGTGGACACCCTTATTGACCCCTATACCCACAAGAATGAATATTCGAGTGAACCTCCAGTTGCCGTGTGCTATTCCTGTTGCTTCACAATATGTTACAAACACCTGAGGTGAGATTTTCTACATCCCCGTGGATCAACAACTTGTCCACTATGCAAGTTACCTCGTTACCGGTTTTGTTCTCTTTTCTCGTTTTCGTGTTCCGGCATCCCTGTGATCAAATCACACTATGTCTGGCCAGACGATGGTGGATACCGTAACACCGAGAGGGCCCGAGAATATCTCTCCATCGTCGGAGGAGCAAATCCCAATCTTGAGTTATCTTGTTACTTGCCATACTTTTCTGTGAACCCGTAAGCCGCTATAATAGCCACCCAGTAACCGATGACGTTTAACAAACCCCAAAGTTCACGAAGCAAGCACGAAGGAACTTGATACTCTCATGGTCTAAGGAATTATGCAAACATTAACTATCTCTATGTTATTAACCATTAACTTGTGACGAATGCATCTCATAGCATAAGATCAATGTGGGTTGATTCAACACAAGTGTTTTACCAACATCGTGGCCTCAAAATTGCCGGCATAGCCATGCCCATGATCAGGAAAACAGGATCATCATGTAATACTTGAGCCAGTCTTAGAGGCAAGACTAGGAATACAATTTACCGTTTATTATACCAGACGTGCACATGAGTTTCCCTTCAAGCCTCGTGGTTATAGCAGACTCGAGAATCATAGCAATTATAGCATGGAACATAAACATTCATTACAAACTCGGAGATACAAAATAACTATTATTACTGCCTCTAGGGCATATCTCCTACAGATACTACGTTTGCGAGTTCATCTACAACGCGACGACCCCTAAGCGGGGATACTCTAAAAAACAATATGAACTGCGTAAGCAATAATATTCACAATTTTATTTTATTACAATGATTTGTGTTAAGTTTCATTCATATATATGTATGGACCCTTCTTCTTCAAATTAGATGTGGCAGATGCAGGATGAACTCCTACCACATGATCGCATACGAGCAATTCAAGAGGAATTGGTGGGATTCTTTCTTGACCATGTCATAAATAAAGCCAGAGAATACCATCTGCAATTTGACATTAGATGTTAGGGATTGTAAGAGATCTTATATTGTATATATGTAGCTAGTAGCGTCGGATAGATATACGAAAACTTGTTGTTCAACCAATCTCTCAGAGAAAGAGAGGTCGATCACTTCTCTCTATATATATGTTCATGACGATCTTTTGTACTTAATGGTTCCTTCATTTGGTTAATAGCTAGCGTGTCTAGTTCTCTCTATAGTAGCTAGCATCGACCAAGCACGGAGAAAGAGAGGACACTTCTCTCTATTAATTAGCTAGCTAACACAATATTAAACCCCGAAATTAACCCTCCAAAACCCCGAACCCCCCCCCCTTTCAAAAAAAACCCAGCAACTGCTAGACGCTGACGCGTGGATGCCTTTTGGTCCCGGTTGGTGTTACCAACCGGGAGTAAAGTTACTCCTGCCTGGGCTCCCCGCAGCGGGCACGTGGAGCCCCTTTTGTCCCGGTTTGTAAGCAAATGGAAACTGAAGGTTTAGGGCTTTAGTCCCGGTTCCAGAACCGGGACTAATGGGCCTCTGGAACCGGGACAAATGGGTCGTTTTGTACTAGTGGATGATCTTGCTTCAAAATTTTGCAGTCGATTTTAATCTTAGAATCATGAACACATGAAATGACGACGTCGTCTGACGACGATAGGATCCCTCAGTGCCCTTTGTGCCAGGACGACAGGGGTCTATGCGACATTTATCCTCACCTGGACAATGATAGGTTGTTTACCGTCAAGCTAACAAAATAATTTTGTGTTATTACGGTATGTACACACGACATGTATTTTTTGTAAATGAAGTATGACATGTGGTTTTTTTGTTTTAATTAACCATTAATTTTCTTTTGTACATTTCGACTAGTGCGTTCCTTGTCATGCAAGATTCGCTGTCTTGGACAAGTTCCATTTCAAAGAGAAGGATAGTAGAGAGCCTAAGAAAGCTCACCTAAGAACGGAGCATTACACTTTCATTATTAAGGTGAAAACTAACGAAGATCACACATATTTTGGTTGTTCTAATTGGAGAGCATTGTGCAATGCGTATGTGTTGGATGAGGACATGAACATTACCTTCGATCTTGGTAATGACGATGTTCGTTATAATAATATAGATATTTGGATGCATTCGGAGGATGACTTGATTCCAATGCTACCTCCAGGTGTGTTTCTCAACAGATTTGTTAGGTACTTTATATTGATTATGAAAAGTATTTGATACTCATCCTGACTAAAAAAGTTTATTTTTAATTATCAGCTTATTTCCATGCTACAAGAACTACCGATAGATAATAGATCGAACGTACTACAATCATGACTCCAAATTTACTTGTTTGGAGATAAATCATCTCATCTCATTTATTCATGATGTTGACGATTATGCTAAATATTACCAGACTGACAACATATATAATGGATATGTGCCACTAGTGCACAAGTTGAACCATCATAACATCACTTCAAACAACTTTGTAAGATTTTTTTTACCATTGCATACTAGTCCATCCTTTTCATATATACATTGCTCTTAAGCAAAACTAGTTTGCTAACTATGTTATTATTACTAATGTTTTTCAATAGGGTACCCCCAAAGACCGTGTCTAGATGGATATTCACAAATGGTGATTTACAAATGGTTAGCTTACGGCCACTCCCGATTAATTACAGTGGTAGCTATAGAATATCTAAAAGCGAAGAAACCTTGAAAATCATAGGATGGAGAAATGCAATACAATAATTTACGCTACCACTTGGAGAGGAATACTTGCGCATCTCACAAGTTGGAGATAGGTTGATCTGTGTTCCTCAATCGGGAGATGGCGGAGTTCGCCTTTATTTTGCTTTTTTACCTAGCAGTAGTTAGTGTTTCAACCTTTTGATAACTAACAATAATGAGGATCGTTGATTAAGATGATGATGAGTTGTTGGATGTTGAATGATGAAGAGTTGATTAAGATGATAATGATGAGTTGTTATATGATATGTATGAGCACAAATTAGATGGATGCAATAGACCAAGTTGAATTAGTGGTTCCTCTAATTCAACTTGGTCTATTGCATCCATCTAATTTTTAGTGATGTTGGTTCTTTTTTCCATAATTTGTACTGATATTGTTGTATAGTAATATGTTTAACCCCGTAAAAATACAATATAAATATAAAACAAAATGAAAATAAAAATGAAACACGGCCCTTTAAAAAAAATAGCGTCTTATTGTCCCGGTTCATGTTACGAACCGGGACTAAAGGTCCTCCAACCTCGACGCCGCGCAACGGCCACGTGAAGCACCTTTCTCCATTAATTTCAACATACTGCAGATGACACTAACCGGTTATATCACATTAATTTCAACAGACTGTAGAGACAGCGTAAATATATGACACACGGTTCTAATTAACATAACTTCAACAGACTGCAGATGACACAAGAGCTAGGGGCAAACATGCACATGTGCATATAGCCGGTACAGTATTTCGGATGATACAAGCCTCCGGGTACATGGATCGTTTATTTAGACACCACGACACGACGCAATTTTGCGTAGCGTGCGTGCATAGGGATCCCTGCATGCGTGTCAGGGAACTTAATCATGCACGAGACGTACACATGTACTGGAAAGCAAACTGGAACATTATATAGGAGTACATAGGAAGCTGCGTGCAAGGTATGTGTAAGAAACCTTCCACGAGTATACGTTGGTCGATCAGAGCTTGCAGGTGAACCCGGCGGGGTAGGTCTTCTTGCACTGGTTGAGGAGGAGGACGAGGTCGACGGGAACGTTGAGGTTTATGAAACCGAGGACCTTGGCCCTGATGGCGGTGCAAAGGCACACCGCGGCGTTCAGGTCAGCCAGCCCGCCCAGCAGCGGGCAGCAAGGCTCCTTGGGCGGCACACCGAGCCCCAGCTTGAGCAGGTTAAGCACGTTGGCGCACACGCTGAGCTTCAGCGTGTCGATTGGGCACGAGCCGTTGGTCGTTGAGGGTGGCGGCGGCGGGGTCGGGCAGTGGTGTCCACAGTCGCCGTGCACAGTGACGACCATCAGGTTCAGGCCGAGGAACAGAAGGACGAGCTTGGGAGATGGCGCCATTATGAAATCCTCAACGAGAGGAAGCAAAGCTCGTGTGATCTCGAAGTCGAAAGGTAGCAAGGGTTTGTAGGTGTTGTGTGTTTCGGCTGTGCGTCTACTGGTATTTATAGCCCCGTTGCACATGCATGCATGCAAGTCTGTTGATGTCATGCATGATCGCTTAACTTAAACTATAGTAAAATCCATATACATATGTGTACTCTGTGCGAGATCTACGCCCTGCGACTTTCAATACTTCATGGTCGCATGCATATTTTAAAACAAGCTCCGCACACAGAATACGGGAAAGTAGCAGCTGGAATTCTGCTGAAAATATGCTTTGTGATTTTCACGCGATGACCACCACGCATGTCATAGTTGCGACCGTTACAGAATATAGTGCGTATATAATTTTCTTAAAGTTCAATTTTAAAACTTTGATTAAGTTTTTAGCGATAACTAATTATATCTGCAATATCGAATATATAAAGTATTAAATTTAACTTATAATGAATATAATTATATTTGTTTGGTATTGAATTAATAATCCAGCCAGTTCTTCTAAAAACCGAATTGATGGAGAGATGGACAACATACTGTATTTCAACACTTTCCCCAACATGCAGGCTATCTTTATACGTGTGATCAACATAATAGATTTTTTATATTTTAATATTGCATTGGTAGACCTCTTAACTCAGATATCATATTAATATAATACTCCAACTAGTTGGTTCAAATGGCTGAACTAATGAAAAGAGAAGGGCAATATATTTCAACATTTCGCATTCTATGCGCAAATGTTTTTCTCCACAAATTTAATCAAAGTTTATGATACTTCACTTCTGGAAAAAACTATATGCATCACATTATGTAACAGAGGGATTACCATGCATGGACAGAGTGGCGGAGCCAAAAATTCAACATAGAGGGGGCCATACCTGTCATATAATCTCAGGAGGGGCCAAATCAATTCAATCTACCTGATTTTCTCTCGCAAGTAGAGGATTAGGAGCAGACATAGGCGTAATTTTTTGAGCTTAGGGGGGCCACCCCCCCCCCCCCCGACATGTATAGTACTGTATAGATAGAAGCCTGCTTGTATACAGTGACTGGTCAAGAATAAAATGGTGGGTGTGCACACTCTAAAATAATTGATTGGCTTCTTATTTATTAGGGCATGTGTATATAATGGTTGATAAGATATTCTTATCCTGAGTCTTGCATGTGATTTAGAGATGATAAAAAAAAGTTTACAATGGATCATCTCCTAGTATTATCTTCAATAATTAGCTATTTATAAAAATATGGTGAGACATATTGTGCTAAGAGATTACCTCTTGTCTTCTCTCAAATAAGAGAAGGCAAAGCCTTTTCTATAAGTTATCTCTCCTTCATCTAATTATTTATCCTACGTGGCATTCCTAAGATAACATCATTATACATGCCCTTATGCTTCGAGGTTGTTTGAAATTATTAATTTGGATTAACTTTTATATGGTAGAAAATACCTCAAATTATGGATGTGCTACGGCACACCCGGCATACCCGCTAGCTACGCCACTGCTTGCATATGCATATTAATTCGACAGCCGGAGAAGTCAACTATAAGTTTCATGGCTAGCAGATTTATACATGCATGATACATGGTCGTTTGTGTGGACACGTACGCGTGTGGAAAAGGTACTTCCGGCAGGGCAATTCCAGTGCCGACATAGGAGCTCGGTCGGGTGACAAGATATTCTTCCGTAGCTGGAAAGGAATGCGGGCCATCGTTGCCGTTCTTCCACTCGGCAGTTTTTGAGATTTGAAACACCTTCGCGCAGCCTCGGCGCTACACGAACACGCAAGGATATAACAAAGAAACCACACCAACGCATCCTTAGAGCATCACTAACACACGCGTCAAATAAAGTGCGCGTCCGAAAAACGGTGTGCGTGCGGTTGTTTTGGCGTGTGCTGACGTGCGCGCGCTATCCAACGTTCCTTCACGTGCCTTTTCCACAGCTCTGCCTGGTCACGTGTTCTTTCCACCCCTCTTCTTTCTCGCCTCACCGTCGTTGTGTCATCATGCCTCCGTGCCACTGGGGAAGCTCGGGCTACCGTGGCGTCCGCGTGCGCCCCTTCGCACCTTCTACGTCGAGATTTGTTCCGGCGAGATGCACCTCGGCCTTGGCACATTCGACACCGTCGAGAGGCCGTTCGCGCGTACAACGCGGCGGCATGGCGCCTCCGGTGGCCTCGAAAGGAGATGAACTTTCCCGAGGTGATGACGCGGGAGTGGGCGCAGTGGCTCGCACCTCCCCCGCGGCTTGTCATCGAAGAGGACCGTCACGAGAACCGGAGGCGGGAGCACCGCCTCGGCATCGCTGAGACGGACGAGTAAGCCATGGCGGCATGGCGCCAACGGTTCTCACAAGACATCCTTGACAAGCGTGAATTCTTCGCGCAAAGAAGGATGGAGAGGAGGGCGGATCGAGCCGCCTGTCGCTAGGATGGGCGTGTGCAGAAGAAGGCTGGGCTCTTCAACATCGAGCTCAAAGAAACATTGACCTAGGACCCCAACGGTGAACGGTGGAATGACGCCTTCATCGGAACGGAGGAGTCGGAGGAGGACACCACCGAGCCGGAGGAGGACATCACCGGGTTGGAGGAAGACGACGAGGAGTAGTTTTTATCATTTTTTAGCTATGAACTATGTTTTTTGACCATTTTAATCTATGAACTATGTTTCTTTATTGTTTTTATCTATGAATCATGTTTTTATCTGTGAACTATCGATGAGTAGTAGTTTTATCTATTAACTATGGATAAAGTATGAGCGGCGCGTTGTAGTTTTAGCGTGATTGATGAAGCCCTACAGCAGGGCGGTGAAATTTATAGCGTCTAATGAAGCAACTGCCTACTTGGACGGAAAAAACGCCCTTGCACGGTTTGGAAGAAAAAAATTATGCGCACGTCTGTTGAAGGTGCACTTAGGAAACATACAACCACAAATAAATGTGCCAAACAAACCAAACACACCGGAGAAAATGCACAAAATTCATCCAAAGAATGTTGGCACTACAACCATGCATGGACGCAAATCCGGGAATGCAAAGTAACACATAAGACCGAGTCACATGGCCAAGGTAGTATCAGCGACATGTATACCTTTCAAAGGTCACTCTCACCTTCCCAGGCCACGATAAGTGATGCATTCCACTTGTGTCACTTGTCATAAACTTAGAGTTTATCTTTTTCCTAGATTCATTTATCCAAAAGGTTTTATCCCGTAAAACGTGCATCCAAATATCGAATCATTTTCAACGTTGGATTCCTCGCGTCGATATCTTTAAAACTAGATTCCATGTTTATAGGTTTTGATAAACTTAAAAAAACGGACGAAAAGACCGTGCCTTTGGCGAAAGAAAGTAAACTTGTTCTTTCCTTTTTTTCGAGAGACACGGCCTTGCCTCTTGCGGAAGCAAAACCGTGCCACTCACGGAAGAAAAAAAAAGAAATCATGTTTTTTTTCGTTTTCAAAAGGCACGACCATATCTGTCGTGGAAGCAAATCTGTGTGTCTCGCGAATCAAAAACCGAGCCCCTCGAGGAAGAAAAAAACGATTTTTTTTCCATTTCCAAAAGGCACGGACGTGTCTCTCGTGGAAACAAAACTATACCTCTCAAGGAAGGGAAAAATGCATTTTTCCTTTTTTAAGAGGCACGGTCATGCTTCTCGCAGAAGCAAATCCGTGACTCTCACAGAAGCAAAATTGTTCCTCTCGGGAAAGAAAAAGGGGGAACGTTTTTTCGTGAAAAAAAAAGTTCAAAAAAGTTGGTCGAAAAGATAAGTAAAGCTGTAGAAAGCCGAAAATAAACAAGAAAAAACAATCTAAAAAGCCAAAAACACGTGCGAAAAAATTAAAAATATGTGAAGGAAGCATCCAGAACGCAAGACGTGACGACGGCTGAAAACGTGTCAACTGACAATGCCTTAGAGTGACCTTTTGGATGCTCCGAAAGAAGTGTTTTTCAATTAGTTGCTCTCTGGTACCACAGACCGCAACATACACAAACAAGGCTTGACCATGTGCCTGACAAGTAGCCACCAATGGCACCCGCGAAGCCTTAAACAGCCTGAGCTCACAAAAATCTAGCCTCAATATGTGCCCCACCACCGAGCAGGCCCAAACCCAACAATACCGAACCAGACCACTAATTAGGGGCGTTGACCTGGCATACCACTGCATGGTGTAATATGTCAGTCTTGATATAACGCCCATAAGACACCATCTAATGTATCTTAGATCCCTCAGAGTAGTACAACTGGAGCATAACGGGTCCAACCAATACTTGATAGACACACCAACTCACAAACACATTCAAACAAGGTCCAAAAGTTTCAAACTACAGGTACCAAAATACAGAGTACCCCTATGAAACCATGATCTGGTAATCTTACCCTTTGTCCGGAATTGTCGTGACTAAGTGATATGTCTTCAATGTATCTATAATTTTTTATTGTTCCATGTTGTTATATTACCAATTTTGGATGTCTTATATACATTTACTAGCAACTTTATATCTTTTTTTGAAACTAACCTATTAACTTAGTGCCCAGTGTCAGTTGCTATTTTTTTGCTTGTTTTTTACTTTGCATAATATCAATACCAGACGAAGTTCAAATGCCACGAAATTTTTTGGAGATTTTTCTGGCAAGAAGAGACCCTAGAAGCTTCTGGAGCCCACGAGAGGAGGCCCATGGGGCCCACTATGCACCAGGGCGTCCCAGGGGCCTCCAGCGTGCCCTGATGGGTAGTGGAGCCCACGAGAACCGCCTTGACCTACCTCCAACTCTATAAATACTCTGAAATCCCAACAACCCTACTGGATCGATGAAATACTTTTTTCGCAAGTATAAATACTCTATAATACTCTAAAATCCCAACCATGAGTTCTAGAACAACGAAATCCAATCTAGAGGCCTTTTCTGACACTCTGCCATAAGGGGCAACTATCACAGAGGGGTTCTTCATCATCCTTGATGCCCCTCCGATGGTGCATAAGTAGTTTACCACAGACCTACGGGTCAGTAGTTAGTATCTATATGGCTTCTTCTATCTTATTGATCTCCAATACAATGTTCTCCTCGATGTTCTTGGAGATCTATTTGATGTAACTCTTTTTGCGGTGTGTTTGTTGGGATCCGATGAATTGTGAGTTTATGATTTGATCTATCCATGAATATTATTTGATTATTCTTTGAACTCTTTTATGCATGATTGTTATAGCCCCGTATTTCTTCTCTGATTTATTGGTTCGGTCTGGCCAACCGGATTGATTTGTCTTGCCATGGGAAGAGGTGCTTTGTGATGGGTTCGATCTTGCAGTGATCAATCTCAGTGACAGAAAGAGACATGACACGCATGTATCATTGCTATTAAGGCTAACAAGATGGGGTTTATTCGTACATGAGTTTATGCTGTCGACATCGTGTCATCGTTCTTAATGCATTACTCCGTTTTCCCATGAACTTAATACACTAGATGCATGTTGGATAGCGGTCGACGTGTGGAGTAATAGTAGTAGATGCAGCCAGGAGTCGGTCTACTAATCTTGAACTTGATGCCTATATACATGATCATTGCCTTGTATATTGTCATGATTATTTGCTTTTCTATCAATTGCCCAACAGTAATTTGTTTGTCCACCGTATGTTATTTTCTTGAGTGAAGCCTCTAGTGAAAACTGTGGGCCCCAGGTCTATTTACTATCATATATTTAAACCAAAAATATGTTGCAACAATTTTATTTTATTTATTTTATTTTATTTTTTAGTTAGATTTATTTATCAAGTCCTATACAATTTAATCTATCTCGGTATGGTTGAGGGATTGGCAACCCCTCTACGCGTTGGGTGCAAGTATTTGTTGTTTGTGTGCAGGTGTTGTTTACATAATGTTCCTTGGTTCTCCTACTGGATTGATAACCTTGGTTTCAAACTGAGGGAAATACTTATCTCTATTGTACTGCATCATCCCTTCCTCTTCGAGGAAATCCCAACGCAGCTCACAAGTAGCATTAACTTACTTATATATGACTAACATATGCATCATGATATGACATTTCTTCAGCTAGGTCAACTCCGTCGGTGATGATGTGGTTGACACCTCAGTTGGCTCCTTCATGAAAAGGCTAGCTTCTCGTAGAAGAACTCTGCATCTGCTTCGGGATTCTCCGGTATCTCATCTATAAGGATTCCTAAGAGATTAGAATACAAGGGATGAGTACAAGAGGTAGTCAGCAAGTTCATAGATATTGCGGGTGGAGATGTACTGAGGCTACTATTGATTCCAAATAGGTCTCGGCGATGATTAAGAAAAAAATATTTGTAGCATCAAGTTTTACTTAAAACATTTAGTCATCAGACTTGACGGGGTGTTAGAATGTCAAATAGACTCCTTTATCGCCGCAATCACAGATCTTTTCCTGATCAGGGAGTGACAAGTCATAATTCATTACACTCCATGGACGTGTGTTACTTTACCGACGGGCGATTAAATTAGCCCTATGCAAAGGTTCGTCAACCCACCACACGTCCATGAGTGTGAGGATGACCAAGATCCCAGTCCTTCCACCCTTCTATGGCTTGAGACGTATTTCCTCGTTTTCTCAAAATCGGCAACATGTAGGGATTCTACGACCACATGACCGATGAGCTTACATTTCTCTGGCGATAGCGGATTGACACCCCCATGCCGAAAGGGTCTTAACAACATCCATTGATGATGGGATGTATAGCTCATTGGACTGGCTCACAGATTGCGCCCCACGGCCATAACCTATGCGAGAGGACATCGGCATTAAGAAGCACTACTACGACTCACCCATGCCATACCAGGTTCCATGGTCAACACAGTCACTACGATGCTAGAATGCTTGCTAACTTTGGTTATTGAACCTGGTGTGATGGAACTCTACCACCGTGTAACCATCCTGAGTTCCACCGCCCACCAATGAGTTGATAGTACTAAACATAGCTTCATGTAATGCAAGTAAGTACTGTAAGTACGGACTTTTGTAAAGATGCTTTTACGAAAGAATAAACAAGTGACATGCAAGGTATGCACTTGTTTGATAACAAAAAGGTGATGTGACTCGATACTCCTGAAAACATTGGTGCATCGGGTTCTGTAAGAAGCAAATAGTCCTATAATGGCTAACATTCGAGAAACATGGCAATGCCCTTAATGCATACGATGCTTATGTATTTTCTACCCCGGTGAGTCTCTAATTTGATCCCCGAAGTAGTTTAATAGGTTTTATCTTACTTAATTTCATATTTGGGTATTATTTATTTAATTATATTATTTTACAAAAATTATTTTAATTGCCTTAGTTAAAAAGGTTGTGTTAACGAGGTTATGGATTTGATATAACTCTAAGTCTCTTAAGGTTTTATTTTTAGGTCATAAACAATTATTCTTAGTCACTTTATGTTTGGTTTATTTACTTCATAATTATATTTCCTAAGAGCATGGAATAAATTTTATTGAGGACATTTAATAATTATTTTATAATGAATAAATTTCCTAAGTATTTATTCTAGGTTATAATAATATTTTATTATTTGTTTAACAATTGATTTAAGTATTTGATAATTATTTTGGGCACAAAATTCTTGGAACCAATTTTATTAAATCAAGAATATTCTTAATTGTAATATTTTTTATAACTCTTTTAGTATTTACTTTAGGATTGAAATTATCGGTTCATAATGGTTTAATATTTGGTTTCATTTTTGAACAACTATAGTTGTCTAATCACCTTGGAAATACTTATATAAAATTAATTATATTTTTGTGAGAAAGCTGAACATTTTTATATGCTTTCTAAATTAATATGTATTTTTAGCATTTTCCTAAAGTGAACTAAAATTATTTTGTAAAACAAAACAAAAGGACCTCTGTCCCGCGTGGCCCAACTCGACTTTGGGCTTCGACCCACTAGGCCCAGCCGCCAGTGGGTTAACCCCAGCCCGAGCTACCCCACTCACCCACTCAGTCCATCTCTCTCGCCCTTGCATGCCACCTCTCTCTCTCTCTCTCGCTATGTGTGTGTGTGTACCTTTAAGCCCCGATCCCCTTTCTCGTCGTGGACGTCGCCGACCATCCCGAGCCACCATCGGCAGTTTCTGGCGCCGCCCAACACACCCCTCAAACCGCCTCGCTCCGCTCTAATTCCTCCGCCACGACGATCCGTTGCTCGCCTCTTCTGTTTCTATGCTAGGGTTTCGGTTTGGTGACCTCCTTATCTTGTTGATGTAATGTGGCGCATGGATCCGGCCATTCGCACCCATGAAACCCGCCCTTCTAGTGCGCCTACGCCCATAGGATAACGTTCGGCACAACCCGACATGGTTGTTGCGGGTGTCGTGTTGTGGTGCTCCCCTCGCCGTGTCGGGATGGCAATGGTGCACTCTATCGCAACCACGCAGGGAAATTTCTCGGCATCAGCTACAAACCACCACAGTGATCTCCTCCCCTCTACTCCTTTCCTGTGTGATAATCGACATGGCCATGGTGACCTTTGTGCTACTGCTCTTCTGCTAGTGTTAGTTGGTCCTAGTGATGCACTAGCCTGTGATTATGGATTTGGTGCTGTGATACTTGTGATGTTCATGATCTTCGTGCACTAGTTCATGTGTGCTTGGTGGTCTAGTTGTTTTGCCTCGCTCCTGAAGTTACTAAATTCGAACATTAGTGCATGTTGGTGTTGTTCCCCAACAGGAACTATGTTGAAATGGTCACTGGCCTGTGTAATTCTACTACGATCTTATAATTGCTCATGTTTTGTTTTAGAGGCCACTCTTGGTCAATAAAATAGGTGTACGGCGGTGTTAGTGCAGCGTTGAATGCTGTTTAGAACTTGATGTGTACCTATAGTCATTCCCTAATCATGTGAAGCTTGCTAATTGGGCTTCACTAAGGTGCAAGCTGACAATTAGTTTCAGTTCACTATGATTTGGCTTCAGCTGACAATAGATAATTAGTAGGTGTGCTATTAGTGGTCTATTTCTTTCTACTTACTTAACTTCCACTCCCCTAATTCTGAGAAGGATGGATACTCCATTTGATATGTGTTTCCCTAACATGCCAAGAATTTATAGTACTTTGATCTTATCCTCTCCTCACATATCTCTCCCAATCTAATAAGAACAGATGCTACACTTGCTTTCCTTTCTTCCCTTTCTTTCTTTATCTCCTAATTCCTATAAGAACAGGTGATCTTTGATCTTTGCATGCATATGATGCTCGTATGAGGATCTCACTAGATACAATAGAACATGTAGATGTTATAGTGCCCGTGCTCCAATGATGATATAGTCCTACAACTTCTAGGATATGTTGTGGACAATAACAACAAAATTTCCTACCTTGGTGTCTTGTTACAATTACGTATCGAGGATTCTGGCAAAGCCTCTTATTGTGGTGTGCCTCCTCATCCTAACCGCTTCATGCTATGTCCTCTAGTTTGGATTCGGTACAATCCTGTTTGACGTAGTTGCATCAAGTAGCTATCATTCTCTCTTCTCAGCTGGGTTGCTCCATATATTTTCTGATGTCTCTAGTCTTGGTCTCCTTCATCTCTATCTCACAAGCTACTGACTAGCTAAATGATGTGGGAACTTGCCCCCTGACGCCTGGTGTGATACTTATCTTGATGTGGCATTTATTTCCTCACACGAAAGGTGTTTCATATTTGGCGATTGACAAATGATTTGCTATAGGCTCTCGTTTAGTTAGATTTAAAGTGAAAACTAACCTATTTTAATTGAGGGATTTCCTAATTATGGAGCTAGTGATGTTTAGGTTGGTCAATTGGCTTTGATCTTCCTTTGCCGACTATATCCCTTTGGATCATTTCCTCACTGGACTTGCTGATATTGCTACCGTTGCCACTCTTCATTCTATTGGCATTATTTACACTTTTTCATTAGACATTGATACGTCTCCAATGTATATATAATTTTCTTGTTTCATGATATTATATTATGAATCTTGTATGCTTAATACATCATTTTATATCATTCTGGGCAACTAATCCATTAACCCATTGCCAAGTGCCAGTTACTATTTTCTGCTTCTTGTTAGTTTTTCAGGAAAATTGTCCCAAATGGAGTTCAAACACGGTAGCAAAATTTGACGTTTTTTTGTGAAGAAGACACCTGGGAAGCTTTGGGAGGAGGCTAGAGGCCTCACGAGTAGAAGACGAGGCAGGTCGCGCCTTGCCCCCTTGTGCCCCTATTCCGTTTGCCCTATTACCTAGGCCTCACTTGGTTTTGCCCGCAATCCCCTGGAACATGCTGTGTATCGACGCGGTGACAACAAGTCTTTTCTGCTGGTGGGCGTTTATGTGGATGATCTGGTGATCACAGGAACAAGTCTGACAGAGATTGAGGAATTCAAGAAGCAGATGAGCCAGTTGTTTCAGATGAGTGACCTTGGTCATCTTAGTTATTATTTGGGAATTGAAGTGGCGCAAACAGATGGAGCGATCACCCTCAAGCAGCAAAGCTACGCTGAGAAAATCTTGGAGGTAGCTGGGATGAGCGACTGCAATAGCAGCACTACACCTATGGAGTGCAGGCTGAAGCTGATCAAGGAAGATGGAGGAAAACCAGTGGATGCAACTCTGTACCGCAGTGTCATTGGAAGCCTTCGTTACCTGGTAAACACCCGTCCTGACATCGCTCACGCTGTTGGCATTGTCAGTCGTTTCATGGAGAAGCCAAGCACTCACCATTGGGCGGCGGTGAAGCAAATCCTGCGCTACATCAAGGGCACCCTAGACTATGGTTGCAGCTACAAGGCTGGCAGCGGTAGTGCACAACTGCTCGGGTTCAGTGATTCAGATCATGCCGGAGACATCGGGGATAGGAAGAGCACATCGGGGCAAGTCTTGTTCCTCGGTGGAAACCTTATCACTTGGAGCTCCCAGAAACAGAAAATAGTCGCTCTCTCCGCTTGTGAAGCAGAATATGTGGCAGCTTGTGCAACTACATGTCAGGGTGTGTGGTTGAGTCGTCTACTTGCAAAGATGAAGGTAGACACACCGGAGAGCTTCAGACTAATGGTGGACAACAAATCAACAATTGAACTGAGTAAGAATCCTATTCATCATGACCGAAGTAAGCACATTGACATCAAGTTTCACTATGTGCGTGACTGTATGGAAGCCGCAATAGTGAAGATAGATTATGTGGGCACCAAGGACCAGCTAGCTGATCTACCGACGAAGGCACTAGGCAAGGTGCAGCACATTGAGCTGCGGCAGCGTCTGGGAGTGACAGGGATTGGAAGTGGGCAAAAAGATTAAGGGGGTGAAATGTTAGCCTTTAGTAATCTCTGTTGCCAGGTAGTTTTGTTTTTCTGTTAATAATGCATGGTCGCCTGTGACACATGCACGTAGCTAGGCTGGGCGTGTAGCCTCCGTGCACACGATCCCACGTTTTCAGTAGTACTCCTGATTTGCAGGATGCCGCGAGAAGAGGCCGTGGGATGGCACGGCACAATCGGATCGCAGCAGGTGGATCAGGAGATAGTTAGCTAGCTCAGTCAATTCTTCTATGTACCTGATATAGCGAAAGGAATAATAGAAAAACGCTGCAACATCGGCAGGACAAAACCAACTCTGTCCTCCTCTTGTTTTCTCTCTGAAACTCATGGGAGTTCTTGCTCTAGTAGTGATTCGGGCAACCACAAAAGATTGGATCTAGCATACCACACAGTTTCAGAAACGATACATAGAATTTAACGCTCTCGTCTTCTTGTACTATCAAACTTAAAGGTTGGGCATCTGATTTTTTTTCATAGAATAATTTAGCCTACAATAGAATGGAGTGGTCTGAATATTGTTAACAACATAACATTGCAGACAAAAAGTTTCAACGCAAATCACATAGTTGCAGGCTACATTTATTAATCAAAATTGATTACTCACAGGCTCACTATTCTTAATAATAATCTGAGTTCTAATCACAAGGGCCATTCAATTAGGAAAACGCATTATTAGGAAGGCATAATTGCTTTATCTTCTAGTGTTGGCCTGAATAGTTTTGCTAGACATAGTTGCTTTACTTTTAGCATCACCGCCTCCAAATAAGCCAAAGTAGACATCGATAGTCATGTTAACATACGAAGGTAGTATGACTAGGCTTGGAAATGAGGAATGCACTTTAGAACTCACCAAAGCAACAAGGGTAGCATTATCTCGTAGACGATACTGGGAATTATCCACAAACTCAGCATTATGGTTTGCTTACTCAGTTAACCTAGCAGGAGAGAAGGTCTCCACATCATCGTCATGTTCCTGGGCAGACAGGAAAAACATGATCAATTAACAGCCAAGGAATAAGGACAGATAATCTATCATGCCAAAGCAACGTAAATAGAATTTCATAGCACGAAACGGAACACATTCTATAGGAAACCACAACAATATGAGCAAGTTGCAACCTATCCATGTACTACACACATTCACCCATAGAAATGTTATCAAGCAAACCAAATGCACCAACAACAACACAATATAACCAATATGGGTAGCATATTCCAGTCTGTATAAAATAACTCAGCTACAAAATCGTCATGTTTATCTTGAACATCTGACTAATGGTCCTTCCGTAAAGGACAAACAGCTGAATTTGTCACAGAAAACTTATGTCATATCTCTGTTCAACTATGTATTTATCACGAAAATGTCAACAGATAACCGATCAGGCACACATAAAGCACCCACATTAGTTAGGACAAAAGGTTGATCATATATATATCAACATCACTGCTAGGTGGATATATTATTAAACTCTAGCAAGACCATAAGTACTCGCCAAAATTAGTAAAAGAAATAGCAGCAAGTATCCAACCATTACATCAGAGGGGCCTCACATATCTAGTTAAGTTCTGATTCTTGGATTTACAAAACCATAATCGAACTAACTATATACAACAACGGAAACGGTATAATAAAGGAGTAACTGTATAAATTGTATCTTAAATTATCTTTTTGGTGAATTCTGGAAGTACATATGATTTTTATCAAATAGAGATAAAAATATACAATATGATGGAAAATAGCTGAAAAAATCAGTGACGGACGGGCTCACATGTTGCTGCAAAGTGTGGCGGGTTGATGTAACAGAATTACGCTCATTTCAAATTAATGATACCGGCTTAAAGATCATCACTCCGCACATAAGGCATCAACCATGTGCTTGGGATGACAATCCTAGAGTAGGCAATCACCAAGGTTTATTTTATTAAAGTCGGTTGTTTTCATCACATCAATGAAAGCAGCAACTTAGAGAATCATAACCAAAATCTTGATAGTCCACAATCATAGAATCAACCACGGTTAGGTCCCAAAATAAACCAAAATCATGATGGATGGCACACAGAGAGGGTCGAAAGCTAGGTCCCAGAGCAAGAGGGGCAGAGGGGATGGCTGAGAAAAACCAGGAACATACCAGAACGGTTGTATGCTTGTAGCCGCGGTCATAGCTTGATCTGTCTTCTTGCCTGGGACCGACCTCCGGAAGATCAAACTTCCCGATGGTTGTGGGTCCACCATCTCCAGCATAGATTTGTTCATCTTCCTTGCCAACAAGGCAGGCCACTGGCAGGAGAAAGAAGAAGATTAATTGCCAAGGAATGAGGTACCACAGCCAGTAAAGGACAAACAACCTATATGCCAAAGCAACGTTAATTCTGGAAAGGAAAAATAATCAGCTAATCAAATTATAGTTTAATATTAAATCACTACATGACTGTCATACACATCATCAAACAATTATGTCAATTAAATAGAACAATTCCTCTAGAGGGAAGCTCTGAATAGGACCAAACAATCTCTTCATAGTAGCAAATTTAGCTAATATAACTGTGAGCTAGCATGTGATCATTGACCCCACAAGCATCATGATGTAGCATCACATGAGTTTTCCAAGCACAAGGGCTTAAGTAGTCAAGCAGCAACACCTACATCGGTACTGGAGTTCCAAGAGAACATAGGCCAGAGGCCACTTTCACACAATGGAACCTTTGCATGCCATGTCAAGAAATAGTAGTTACTAGGCTCGAGCTAGCAACTACTCCATTGAACAGGAGCACACTGCAAGTGTCTAAAAACTATGCTAGAGTAGAGCAGCAATAACTTGGGAAAAATCAACACCTTGGGTGGGATGGAGGAGCAGGGAGCTATTGGAAATATGCCCTAGAGGCAATAATAAAATGGTTATTATTATATTTCCTTGTTCATGATAATTGTCTATTGTTCATGCTATAATTGTGTTAACCGGAAACCGTAATACATGTGTGAACACATAGACCACAACATGTCCCTAGTGAGCCTCTAGTTGACTAGCTCGTTAATCAATAGATGGTCACGGTTTCATGACCATGGACATTGGATGTCGCTGATAACGGGATCACATCATTAGGAGAATGATGTGATGGACAAGACCCAATCCTAAGCATAGCACAAGATCGTGTAGTTCATCTTCTAAAGCTTTTCTAATGTCAAGTATCGTTTCCTTAGACCGTGAGATTGTGCAACTCCCGGATACCATAGGAATGCTTTGGGTGTGCCAAACGTCACAACATAACTGGGTGGCTATAAAGGTACACTACGGGTATCCCCAAAAGTATCTGTTGGGTTGGCACGAATCGAGACTGGGATTTGTCACTCCGTGTGACGCAGAGGTATCTCTGGGCCCACTCGATAATACATCATCATAATGAGCTCAATGTGACTAAGAAGTTAGCCACGTGATGATGTATTACGGAACGAGTAAAGAGACTTGCTGGTAACGAGATTGAACAAGGTATAGGGATACCGACGATCGAATCTCGGGCAAGTATCATACCGGTAGATAAAGGGAATTGTATACGAGATTGATTGAATCCCCGACATCGTGGTTCATCCGATGAGATCATCGTGAAGCATGTGGGAGGCAACATGGGTATCCAGATCCCGCTGTTGGTTATTGACCGGAGAGATGTCTCGGTCATGTCTACATGCCTCCCGAACCCGTAGGGTCTACGCACTTAAGGTTCGATGATGCTAGGGCTATAGGGAAATAGTGTATGTGGTTACCGAAGGTTGTTAGGAGTCTCGGATGAGATCCTGGACATCACGAGGAGTTCCGGAATGGTCCAGAGGTAAAGATTCATATATAGGAAGTGAGGTTTTGGTCATCGGAAGTGTTTCGGGCATCATCGGTAATGTACCGGGACCACCGGAAGGGTTCCGGGGGTCCACCATGTGTGCCACCTGTAGGGTAACGCAGCAGAAAACAAAAAAAATCCGACCTATGCACCAGCCTAGGACCACTATGAAGACTGCATACAAGGTTTGATCTTTTCGTTACTGACTCGTAGCGCGGCGGAAGTAGAGTCGATGACGATCGGCGGTGCAGATCCCCGCAGCTAGGATTTACAACCTCCTAACCGCGAGGATGTATACCCTCATCTGCCCCTCGGACAGCCCTCCGGGAGGTGGTCAGATAGTCCCCCGGACGGTGTCGTGGACAGCCCTTCAGGAGGACCTCCAAAACTTGGACTGTCACTCAGACAGCCCTTCGGGAGGACCTTCGAAACTCGGACGGTCACACGGGAAGCCCTTCGGGAGGCACACTCAAACTAAGACCGAAACTACGATCTCTCTACAGAGTTGCACACATACGGTGTCATCTATCCGACAGGGCTTCGTCGTCCAGAACTAGTTCCTGCCGGAACCTAGACAACCTTTCGGCTCTACGAAACTATTTCGCTGGGAGGGAGAGAAGAAGCCAGATCATTGCAATGGCACTTGTATGTGAGAATGAGTGAGTTTTTGGGCTGCCTCCTCACCCCTATTTATAGGGTGAGAGACTATGGTAAAAATACCAAAATGCCCTCAGATATTTTCACTATTCATAATAGTGATTCCATTATTCATAAATAGTGTTTCCCACTATTCACAATCCTGTTTTCCACTATTTCGTAATAGTGTTTTCACTAGTCATGAGATATTTTCTCCCAATAGTGTTTTCCACTATTCATAATAGTGTTTCCACTATTCACGAGATATTTTCTCCCAAAAAGCACTTTCACTATTCACGACGACATTTTTCAGCGTCCGGTCGAACTGAAAATATTTATGTGGGTTTAGAACATTTCCAGTACCCCACTAAAATAATTTTCAATGCGACCCGGAACAATTCCGGATTAGTGATTTTCATCTGCGAAAAGCATCTGAAGCGGTTCCGACAGCTCCGGAATATTTTCGGTTTTTCTTCTGGAAAATTCCCAGAAGTTTCCAGAATGATTCTGGCACCCTCCAAGAATTATAAAGCATGTGCCGAAACCAATTTGACTTAATGGTATCCCCTGAAACAACTTTTCAGTTTTATCGAAACTGTTCCGGTGTTCTCTGTGCGGAACTTTCCGATGTCCGAAACTTTTTTGGTGATTTTCTCTCCGACTCCCTGTCTAGTATTCAACAGATAGATGACCCTTAAGCATGTGACCCTATAGGTTCGGTGAAGCATAAACATGACCCGGAACCCCTTCCGATCAATGATCAACATCGGAGCCGTGGACACCCATATTGAGCCCTATACCCACACGAATGAATATTCGAGTGAAGCTCCAGTTGCCGTGTGCTATTCCTGTTGCTTCGCGATATGTTACAAATACTTGAGGTGAGACATGTTGGCATCCCCGTGGATCAACAACTTGTCCACTATGCTGGTTACCTTGTTACCGGTATTGTTCTCTTTTCTCGTTCCCGTGTTCAGGCATCCCCGTGATCAAATCACAAAGGGTCTGGCCAGACGATGACGGATGCTGTAACACTGAGAGAACCCAGAGATATCTCTCCATCGTCGGTGGAGCAAATCCCAATCTTGAGCTATCAAGTTACTTGACATACTTTTCCATGAACCCGTAAGCCGCCGTAATAGCCACCCATTTACGGATGACGTTTAACAAACCCCAAAGTTCATGAAGCAAGCATGAAGAAACTCGATACTCTGATGGTCTAAGGAATTATGCAAATATTAACTTCTCTGTGTTATTAACCATTAACTTATGACGAATGTATCTCATAGCATAACATCAATTCGGGTGGATTCAACACAAATGTTCTTCTAATATTGTGCCCTCAGAATTGCCGGCATAGCCATGCCCATGATCAGGAAAACAGGATCATCATGCAATACTTGAGCCAGTCTTAGAGGCCAGACTAGGAATACAATTTACCGTTTATTATTCCACACGTGCATATGAGTCTTCCTTCAAGCCTCGTGGTTATTGTAGACTCGAGAAACATAGCAGTTATAGCATGGAACATAAACCTAATTATGAACAGGGAAATAATCAATAACATTTATTATTTCCTCTAGGTCATATCTCCTACAGACTCCCACTTGCACTAGAGTCAATAATCTAGTCAATGCTAATGCACTTTACACCTATGGCATACTGGTGTAAAGTATGCTTCGCTTGTGGTATAGCCTGATGTCCAACAAATCTGACAACTTCAGCTCCGTGTGTAACTTTGAATATCCTCGCATTTTCACGCTATCACAAAATTCGTATTTTGTGTGAACTTGGCTTTGCATATGTGTGAATCATTGGTCGAAACCTGATTCATCAGACTGAGCTATGGAGCAACTATCTGCAATAGTGTCTCATAGACCAAAGCCATCTTGGAACCATATTAAGTTCATGAATGAACTACATGATTCAACAACTTATTTGTCGCTTCCAAAGCGTCAACATACTTAGCCTTTGTTACAGAATTCGCCACAGTATCTTGTTTGGAACAATTTCCAACTACCGTGCCACCATATTGTGTATTTCACAAAACCCTTAACTTAAATCGAAAATCGCATGGAGCATTGATTGAGACTGCATCGATGTAATTACTTACAACGAGCACTTCATAATCTCTGCTTGCGAGAAAACATGTCATCAACACTACTCTAGTACGTAATGACATCTTTCACTGTTGTCCCATTATCAGTGCTTTGATCACTTTGGTATCTATACTCGCAACAACTTGGGAGTATCGGACATATCTGGTTCTTTTTACATACCATGGAATACATGATTTAATCCAAACACTAGAGTGTGTGGAATCTCCATCATGTATTTTACTCGTCAGTGTTTTGGGACACTAAGTCTTGCAAAAACTCTTTCCATGTGACTTCGGCAAGAATCACTCCTTGGCATTTTTAAATGCTAAAAGGTTTTAGCACCTTGTCAATATGTATTCATTGCTTAGCCCCATTAGGTAAATCTATCTCCATAGATCATCATGCCTAATATTGAGGCTATTTAGCCTAAGCACTTCATCGCAAAACTATTTTCAAATGAAGTCCTAATTCGTGTCAAGATATTTATTTCCAATTAACAATGTGTCAAGCACACAATGTTTTTAGAAATATTATTATGCTCCCACTTACTTTCTTGAATCAAAAGCATCTTCGCTACCCATTGATGAAATCAAAAAACCCTTTTTACCATTTCATCAAACCACGAAGATTCCAACTCCATTTTGCTCTCTTCTATCCATTGTTGGAACTCTGAAGTTTGCATACTTACTAGCATCCTCTGGATCGACAAATTACTTTGGACTGTATCACATACAAGTCCTAGGTTTCATTTCCATCAGATGGAAATCCTTTTGTCATCCATGTTTCATATCTCATGATTGATATATGTATTAATTGCTAGTTCAACCCGAACCGAACTTAAGCATCGCTACGGTGAAACAACCTCATCGTAGTCAACTCCTTGAACTTGTTATTTCAACAAGTCGAGCTTTATGGATAAAACAATTTTTTTATCCGTATCAGTTTTTAGTTCCATAAATATTCGTTAGACTCTAAGTCCTCTGAAAGGTGTATCAAGGTTTTAATCTTGAATCATTTATATGGAAACTATCTCGGATTGTATTGGCATTTAGCCAATCCCGGAGTCAGGGCCCATCAACGCTTCCTGGTGTATTGTAGGTATACTGTTGTCTAACAACAATATCTCATTTGCGCACCTGATAGGTTTGCATGAGCTTTGCCTACGTGGTTTAGCTGCACGTTTGACCGAAGTCCATACATTTTATTTTAGAGACTTCCGTATCAGTCGTAGTAGGAAACAACGGAATCATTTCCAGGGTTTCTTTCCTTTGAACTGATGACGAAGATACTGGTTATCTCGTCGAGTTGCACTGTCCTCCCACTCACCTTTTGTAAGAACTATTCTCTTTAAAAGCATACCGTTTTGTGGCAAAACCCTTTGCCTCGGTATAGTGGTGGGGGAATACCCAATGACTTGGGACGACCATACAAAGTAGCACTTGTCTGATTTGGAATAGGTTTGTAACCTTTTACACAAGCCCCATATTCCAAATGTTAAGAAAAGATATAACATGGTTGGGCGTACCATACCATGGCGTCATTTCAACAGACCTGATGGATCTCTTTTCAGTGTAAAAGTCGCAGTCTCTAAAGCATCTCTCTATAAAAGGGGTAATGGCAAATCTACTTATGTCATCTTTGATCTTACCATGTCATAAATGGTTTGATTACATCTTCACGGACTTTCCACTTGCAGTGCTGTTCGGGGAGGTGCAAGTTATGAAACTCTTTTCACAACTCATCAGACATTCGCTGAGCTTGTAACTCAAATATTCCTTTACACAATCAAATTGCAGAAACATAATTTTCTTGGTACAATAACTTCTACTTATTTTTGAAAACCTTTTGAATGATTTCAAAAGATCCATACTTATGTCTCATCAAGTAAATATCCATATATCTACTTGAGTCATTTTTGAAGGTAGACAAATCCACTGTTTGCAACAACATTTATCGGACTACATACATCAAATGTATGATCACCAATAAGTTCTTTGCTCGTTCCTTATGGCCTGTGAACGGTATTTTAGTTAGTTCACCTTTTGGAGGAAAGTTGCAAGTGTGAGATGATTCAAAATCAAACGACTTCAAAATCCATCATATTGGAATTTTCCATGCAGGTTTCTCTAATGTGACCAAATGCAGTGCCACACATATGTGGTACTCTTTTAGTCTTGCGACATTTAATGTTAGTGTTATGGATGTATCATATTTCCATCAATATTCATAACATACATCCCATATAGGATGGAAGCATGGCCCTTCATGTTTATTCATAATACTGAACAACAATTGTTGTTTTTATGAACAACTCTTTTGCAACAAACATTGTGCAATGGGCTAGAGTGTATGAAACTCTAAAATGAATTATAAAAGTAAACCCAGAGGTAATGTATTATTATCGATATTCATAACATACGTCTCATTCATAATGAAAGTATGGCCCTTATGTTATTCATAACACCGAACATGAAAAGTTCTCTTATGAACAACCTTCTTGCAAGATACCTTATGCAAAGGGCTAGAGTGTGAAACTCTAAAATGAATGATGAAACTTAATACATAGGGAATACACCGATGGAAGGCATAGTAACATTTACTATGTTCCCTGCGTGTATCTAAACCTCATCCTGGTTAGTCTTTTAGGCCATAGTAGTTCTTACATCGAGTTGCAACAAAATGCAATCGAGCGGGTATCTTTGTGACCAACTCACAATACCCAAGAATTAGTGATTAACATGTTTAACCATAATTCCCAAGGACTATATCTTTGACCAGCCTTCTATACATCAAAAACTTGTATGACATTCATGCATGAGCTGGATATTCCAGTCTTCTTTCCTTTTGCCATTATACTTCTAACAGTTTTAACTTTTCAGTACTCCTATTCTCAGAAGAAGCATCCAACTTAAGAGTGGCGTTAGCCCTGGACTTCCTAGGCGTGAAAGTCTCAATAACACCCTTTGAACACTTCCTTTCTCTTTTAGGTTGTTGTTTTATTCACCTTTCATCATATGACAGGCGTTCTCCTGGATCCCTCTCTTATCAGTCTAATGCGTAGTAAACTTATTTACTAGTAGTTTGCAAACAAACATTGATTTGGATATCTCATATCTTTTAGCCTTTGTCTGTCTCTGAAAATGATTTTCAGATTCTATGAATATCACATAACTATCCAAACTTTCGAAGTTCGGGTCTCATGGAAGCAAACATATTGCACTTTGACTGAAAAGGATTTCTAGCCTTTGGATCGAAGGACGAGAGTCACATGATCCATAGCATTAGCGGGAGAATACCAAAAGCATGCGATAGGTCAAAGTACTTCTCGGCACTCTTGAGGACAATCCTCACATTACGTTAGCAACCGTAAAGTTTTAACCAGATATTTAACAGCTATTCAATTTTAATAGGGAAGGTGGAAAAGCGAGCCATTATTCTACAACTATTATGCAAATCACATTTAGACATTGTTCAAAATTAATTGCACTGAGAACTAAAAGGATTCAATTCTATAGTGCGCTCCCACTCAAATCAATATCTCTCATAATTGATTGTGAGTGATTCAAGATCCATATTACAATTCAACGCCAAGGATGTATCCATCTCAAGTGACGGGAATTGTAATCGGTAGGCCAACTTGCCAATCACATCTCTATGTGACTCTTGTTCATCTTTCGATGCGTGTGTTCCGAGCTCATGACTTTCATGCCTGAATGTCAAGATAACTGAGTGATCACGTTGCGAGGTCTCAACTCACCCGCCTCACAACCGTACAATCGTTCATACCCATGTATCCACGTGATACCCCGAAAGGAAAGATGTCGTGACGGTGCTACACTTGGGAGAACACTAACTACTTGATATTTTGTGAGAGATCTCCCTAATAAAAGAGACTACCACGCAATCAAAAGGGTGCATCATAAGGGATAAACATCTCAGGCAATTCATAATAGCATGATATGTTATAGCCCTTTCTGACGGAGAAGTATTGTATTTCTGTTGGAAATATGCCCTAGAGGCAATAATAAAATGGTTATTATTGTATTTCCTTGTTCATGATAATTGTCTATTGGTCATGCTATAATTGTGTTAACCGGAAACCATAATACATGTGTGAATACATAGACCACAACATGTCCCTAGTGAGCCTCTAGTTGACTAGCTCGTTGATCAATAGATGGTCACGGTTTCATGGCCATGGACATTGGATGTCATTGATAACGGGATCACATCATTAGGAGAATGATGTGATGGACAAGACCCAATCCTAAGCATAGCACAAGATCGTGTAGTTCGTTTGCTAAAGCTTTTCAATGTCAAGTATCGTTTCCTTAGACCATGAGATTGTGGAACTCCCGGATACCGTAGGAATGCTTTGGGTGTGCCAAACGTCACAACGTAACTGGGTGGCTATAAAGGTGCACTACGGGTATCTCCGAAAGTATCTGTTGGGTTGGCATGAATCGAGACTGGGATTTGTCACTCCGTGTGATGGAGAGGTATCTCTGGGCCCACTCGGTAAGACATCATCATAATGAGCTCAATGTGACTAAGGAGTTAGCCACGGGATGATGTATTACGGAACGAGTAAAGAGACTTGCCAGTAACGAGATTGAACAAGGTATGGGGATACCGACGATCGAATCTCGGGCAAGTATCATACCGATAGACAAAGGGAATTGTATACGGGATTGATTGAATCCTTGACATCGTGGTTCATCCGATGAGATCATCGTGGAGTACGTGGGAGCCAACATGGGTATCCAGATCCCGCTGTTGGTTATTGACCGGAGAGGTGTCTCGGTCATGTCTACGTGTCTCCCGAACCCGTAGGGTCTACACACTTAAGGTTCGATGACGCTAGGGTTATAGGGAAATGGTATACGTGATTACCGAAGGTTGTTCCGAGTCCCGGATGAGATCCCGGACGTCACGAGGAGCTCCGGAATGGTCCGGAGGTAAAGATTGATATATAGGAAGTCCAGTTTTGGTCACCGGAAAGTTTTCGGGCTCATCGGTATTGTACCGGGAGTGCCGGGAGGGTGCCGGAGGACCCCCGGGAGGGGTGTGACGACCAGAGGACTTCATGGGCTGTTAGATAAAGTGTGTCAGCCCTTATTGGGCTGGGAAATACTTTTGCTAAAGGCCCATGTGGCTGGAGATAAGGAGATAAGGCAAAAAGGATTTAAAAGGAGGAGATCCACCTCCCTTGTGGGAGGTGGACTCTCCCTTTAATTCAGCCGGCCATCTCCTCTTTGGAGTAGAGGCCAAGCCAGCCCTCCACGTCCCTCCTCCTATATATACTTGAGGTTTTGGATGTTTTGAGACAAGATTTGATCTCTCTCTCTCACGGCAAAGCCCTACCTCTCTTCTTCCTCCTCCGCAGCGCTTAGGCGAAGCCCTGTCGGATTACCTTGCTACTCCACCACCACCACGCCGTCGTGCTGCTGTTGGAGCCCTTCCCCAACCTCTCCATCCTCCTTGCTGGATCAAGGTGTTGGAGACGTCACCGGGCTGCACGTGTGTTGAACGCGGAGGTGCCGTCCGTTCGGCACTTGATCGGATCTACCGCGATCTGAATCGCTGCGAGTACGACTCCATCAACCGCGTTCTTGTAACGCTTCCGCTTAGCGATCTTCAAAGGTATGAAGATCCACTCTCCCCTTGCTCGTTGCTGGTTTCTCCATAGATGGATCTTGGTGAACGCGTAGGAAATTTTTTGATTTACTACTACGTCTCCCAACAGTGGCATCATGAGCTAGGTCTATGCGTAGAATCTATGCACGAGTAGAACACAAAGTAGTTGTGGGCGTCGATTTTGTTAATATGCTTGCTGTTACTAGTCTTATCTTGATTCGACGGTATTGTGGGATGAAGCGGCCCGGACCAACCTTACACGTACGCTTACGTGAGACCGGTTCCACCGCCTGACATGCACTAGTTGCATAAGGTGGCTAGCGGGTGTCTGTCTCTCCCACCTTAGTCGGATTGGATTCGATGAAAAGGGTCCTTATGAAGGGTAAATAGCAATTGGCATATCACGTTGTGGTTTTGACGTAGGTAAGAAACGTTCTTGCTAGAAACCTATAGCAACCACGTAAAAACTTGCAACTACAAATTAGAGGACGTCTAACTTGTTTTTGCAGCATATGCCGTGTGATGTGATATGGCCAAAAGGATGTGAAGTGATGCATTGTGATGTATGAGATTGATCATGTTCTTGTAATAGGGTTCACGACTTGCATGTCGATGACTATGACAACCGGCAGGAGCCATAGGAGTTGTCTTATATTATTGTATGACCTGCGTGTCAATCATAAACGCCATGTAATTACTTTACTTTATTGCTAAATGTTAGCTGTAGTAGTAGAAGTAATAGTTGGCGAGACAACTTCATGAAGACACAATGATGGAGATCATGATGATGGAGATCATGGTGTCGTGCCGGTGACAGTGATGATCATGGTGCCCCGAAGATGGAGATCGAAGGAGCAAGATGATATTGGCCATATCATGTCACTATATTGATTGCATGTGATGTTTATCATGTTTACATCTTATTTGCATAGAACGACGGTAGTAAATAAGATGATCTCTCAATAAAATTTCAAGAAAGGTGTTCACCCTAACTGTGCACCGTTGCTAAGGATCGTCGTTCCGAAGCACCACGTGATGATCGGGTGTGATAGGTTCTAACGTTCGCATACAACGGGTGTAAGCCAGATTTACACATGCGAAACACTTAGGTTGACTTGACGAGCCTAGCATGTACAGACATGGCCTCGGAACACGGAAGACCGAAAGGTCGAACATGAGTCGTATAGAAGATATGATCAACATAGAGATGTTCACCATGGATGACTAGTCCGTCTCACGTGATGATTGGACACGGGCTAGTTGACATGGATCATGTATCACTTGGAAGACTAGAGAGATGTCTATCTAAGTGGGAGTTCATTAATAATTTGATTAAGTGAACTTAATTATCATGAACTTAGTCTAAAAATGTCCTTGCAAATTATGTCGTAGATAGCTCGCGCTGTAGCTCCCCAGTTTTATTGATACAATCCTAGAGAAAAGTAAGTTGAAAGTTGATGGTAGCAATAATGCGGACTGGGTCCGTGATCTGAGGATTGTCCTCATTGCTGCACAGAAAGCTTATGTTTTTGATGTACCGCTAACTGCATCACTCCCTCAAGCGTTGTCTGTAGATGTTGTGAACATATGACATGCACTTTTTGATGACTACGTGATAGTTCAGTGCGTCATGCATTACGGCTTAGAATTGAGGCTTCAAAATGTTTTGAACATCACAGAACATATGAGATGTTCTAGGAGCTGAGATTGTGATCTCAAGCTCGTGCCTATGTTGAGAGGTATGAGACCTCCAACAAGATTCTTTGCCTGCAAGATAAAGGAGAATAGCTTAATCGGTGAGCGTGTTCTCAGATTGTCTGGGTGCTACAATCACTTGAATCAAGTGGGAGTTAATCTTCCAGATGAGATAGTGATTAATGCAGTTCTCCAAGTCACTGCCACCAAGCTACTAGAGCTTCGTGATGAACTATAACATGCCAGGGATGGATAAGATGATCCCTGAGTTGTTCGTGATGTTTGACACCACGAAGGTAGAAATCAATAAGGAGCATCAAGTGTTGATGGTTAAGTGAAAACCACTAGTTTCAAAAGGGGCAAGGGCAAGAAGGGAAAAACTTCAGGAATGGCAAGCCAGTTGTTGCTCTAGTGAAGAAACCCAAGGTTGAGCCCGAACCCGAGACTAAGTGCTTCTGTTATGAGGAGAATGTTCGCTGAAGCGGAAAAACCCTAGATGATTGGTAGATAAGAAGGCTGGTAATGTCAATGGAAGTATATTTGATATACGTGTTAGTGATGTGTACCTTGCTGGTACTCCTAGTAGCACCTGGGTATTAGATACCGGTTCGGTTGCTAAGTGTTAGCAACTCGAAATAAAAGCTACGGAGTAAATGGAGACTAGCTAGGTGAAAGGTGACGATGTGTGTTGGAAGTATTTCCAAGATTGATGTGATCACCATCGCACGCTCTCTCTACCTTCAGGATTTGTGATAAACCTAAATAAATGTTATTTGGTGTTTGCGTTGAGCATAAACGTGATTAGATCATGATTAGTGCGATACGGTTATTCATATAAGTTAGAGAATAATGGTTATTCTGTTTACATGGATAATGCCTTCAATGGTCATGCACCCACTCGAAATGGTTTATCGAATCATGATCGTAGTAGTACACATATTCAAAACATTGGTACCAAAAGATACAAAGTTAATAATGATAGTACCACATGCTTGTGGCACTGCCACGTAATGTCATATTGGTATAAATCGCATGAAGAAACTCCATGATGATGGATGTTTTTTGACTCACTCGATTTCGAATCGGTTGAGACATGCGAGCCATGCCTCTTGGGCAAGATGACTGAGACCCCGTCATCCAATATGATGGAGCGGGCAAGTGGCTTATTGGAATTAATACATGTTGATGTATGTGGTCCAATGAGTGTTGAAACACACAGTGGATATCGTTGTTTTTCTTTACCTTCACTGATGATTTGAGTAAATATGGGGATATTTACTTAATGAAACACGAATCTGAAATGTTTGAAAGGTTCAAGGAGTTTCAGAGTGAAGTTAAAGATCATCGTGACAAGAAGATAAATGTCTATGATATGATCATGGAGGTGAATATCTAAGTTACGAGTTTGGTATGCAATTTTAGACAATGTGGAAATTGTTTCACAGCTCACGCCTCCTGGAACACCATAGTGTGATGGTGTGTTCGAACGTCGTAGTCGTGCTCTATTGGATATAGTGAGTACTATGATGTCTCTTATCGTTTTACCACTATCGTTATGGGGTTATGCATTAAAGACAAATCCATTCACTTTAACAGGGCACCATCTAAGTCTGTTGAGATGACACCGTGAGAATTATGGTTTGACAGAAGCCTAAGCTGTCATTTCTTAATGTTTGGGGCTGCGACGCTTATGTGAAAATGGGTTTTTCACCTAGCGAGCTCGAACTCAAAGCAGACAAATGCATCTTCATAGAATACCCTAATGAGACATTGGGTATACCTTCTATCTCAGATCCAAGCGCAAAAGGTGTTTGTTGCTAAGAACGGGTCCTTTTTTGAGAAAGAGTTTCTCTCGAAAGAATTGAGTGGGAGGAAGATAGAACTTGATAAGGTTGTTGAACCTTTGTTTCAACCAGAGAATAGCGCAACATAGAAAGATGTTTCTCTAGAGCCTACTCAGTTGAAAAGAAAGTTAATGATGATGATCATGAAGCTTCGGATCAAGTCACTATCGAACCTTGTAGGTCGACAAGGACGCGTACTGCTCCTGAGTGGTACGACAACCCTGTCTTGGAAATCATGTTGTTGGACAACGATGAACCTACGAACTATGGAGAAGCGATGGTGGGCCCGGATTCCAACAAATGGCTAGGAGCCTTGAAAGCCGAGAAAGGATCCATGTATGAAAACCAAGTATGGACTTTGGTAGACTTGCCTGTTGAATGGCGGGTCATTGAGTACAAATGGACCTTTGAAATAAACATAGACGCTAATGGTGAAATGTCACCGTTTATAAAGCTCGATTTGTCGCAAAGAAGTTTCCGCCAAGTTCAAGGAGTTGACTATGATGAGATTGTCTCATCTGTAGCGATGCTAAAAGTCTATTAAAATTTTGTTAGCAGTTGCTGCATTTTTCGATTATGAAATCTGGCAGATGGATGACAAAACAAGGTTTCCGTAATGGTTTCTATGAGGAAGAGTTGTATGTGATACAACCAGAAGGTTTTGTCAATCCTAAGGATGCTAATAATATGCAAACTCCAGCGATCCTTCTATGGACTGGAGCAAGAATCTCGGAGTTGGAATATATGCTTTGATGAGGTGATCAAAGTGTTTAAGTTTATACAAAGTTTATGAGAAACTTGTATTTGCAAGAAAGTGAGTGGGAGCACTATAGAATTTCTTATAAGAATATGTAGTTGACATATTATTGATCGGAAATGATGTAGAATTTCTGGAAGAGCATGAAGGGTTGTTTGAAAAGTTTTTTTTCAAAGGAAGACCCAGATAAAGCTACTATTTTATTGAGCATCAAGATCTATAGGGATAGATCTATTCGCTTGATAAGTTTTTTCGACGAAGACATACCTTGACAAGTTTTTGAAGGAGTTCAAAATAGATGGGTCAAAGAAGGAGTTCTTGACTGTATTGTAAGGTGTGAAATTGAGTAAGACTCAATACCTGACCACGGCAGAAGATAAAGAAAAGATGAGTGTCATCTCCTATGCTTTAGCCATAGGCTCTATATAGTATGCCATGCTGTGTACCGCACCTGTGTGTGCCTTGCCATGAGTCTGTCAAGGGGTACAAGAGTAATCCAAGAGTGGATCACTGGACAATGGTCAAAGTTATCCTTAGTAACTTGAGAACTAAGGAAATATTTCTCGATTATGGAGGTGATAAAGAGTTCATCGTAAAGGGTTACGATGATGCAAGCTTTAACTCCAATCCGGATGACTCTTAGTAGAAATCTGGCTACGTATAGTGGAGCAGCCATTTGGAATAGCTCCAAGTGGAGCGTGGGAGCAGTATCTACAAATATGACATGGAAAGTTTGTAAGGTACACACGGATCTGAATGTCGCAGACCCGTTGACTAAAACCTCTTTCACGAGCAGGACATGAACAAACCCCAGAACTTATTGGGTGTTAATCACATGATGATATGATCACATGGTGATGTAAGTGTTAATCACATGGTGATGTGAACTAGATTATTGACTCTAGTGCAAGTGGGAGACTGTTGGAAATATGCCCTAGAGGCAATAATAAAATGGTTATTATTGTATTTCCTTGTTCATGATAATTGTCTATTGGTCATGCTATAATTGTGTTAACCGGAAACCATAATACATGTGTGAATACATAGACCACAACATGTCCCTAGTGAGCCTCTAGTTGACTAGCTCGTTGATCAATAGATGGTCACGGTTTCATGGCCATGGACATTGGATGTCATTGATAACGGGATCACATCATTAGGAGAATGATGTGATGGACAAGACTCAATCCTAAGCATAGCACAAGATCGTGTAGTTCGTTTGCTAAAGCTTTTCAATGTCAAGTATCGTTTCCTTAGACCATGAGATTGTGCAACTCCCGGATACCGTAGGAATGCTTTGGGTGTGCCAAACGTCACAACGTAACTGGGTGGCTATAAAGGTGCACTACGGGTATCTCCGAAAGTATCTGTTGGGTTGGCATGAATCGAGACTGGGATTTGTCACTCCGTGTGATGGAGAGGTATCTCTGGGCCCACTCGGTAAGACATCATCATAATGAGCTCAATGTGACTAAGGAGTTAGCCACGGGATGATGTATTACGGAACGAGTAAAGAGACTTGCCAGTAACGAGATTGAACAAGGTATGGGGATACCGACGATCGAATCTCGGGCAAGTATCATACCGATAGACAAAGGGAATTGTATACGGGATTGATTGAATCCTTGACATCATGGTTCATCCGATGAGATCATCGTGGAGTACGTGGGAGCCAACATGGGTATCCAGATCCCGCTGTTGGTTATTGACCGGAGAGGTGTCTCGGTCATGTCTACGTGTCTCCCGAACCCGTAGGGTCTACACACTTAAGGTTCGATGACGCTAGGGTTATAGGGAAATGGTATACGTGATTACCGAAGGTTGTTCGGAGTCCCGGATGAGATCCCGGACGTCACGAGGAGCTCCGGAATGGTCCGGAGGTAAAGATTGATATATAGGAAGTCCAGTTTTGGTCACCGGAAAGTTTTCGGGCTCATCGGTATTGTACCGGGAGTGCCGGGAGGGTGCCGGAGGACCCCCGGGAGGGGTGTGACGACCAGAGGACTTCATGGGCTGTTAGATAAAGTGTGTCAGCCCTTATTGGGCTGGGAAATACTTTTGCTAAAGGCCCATGTGGCTGGAGATAAGGAGATAAGGCAAAAAGGATTTAAAAGGAGGAGATCCACCTCCCTTGTGGGAGGTGGACTCTCCCTTTAATTCGGCCGGCCATCTCCTCTTTGGAGTAGAGGCCAAGCCAGCCCTCCACGTCCCTCCTCCTATATATACTTGAGGTTTTGGATGTTTTGAGACAGGATTTGATCTCTCTCTCTCACGGCAAAGCCCTACCTCTCTTCTTCCTCCTCCGCAGCGCTTAGGCGAAGCCCTGTCGGATTACCTTGCTACTCCACCACCACCACGCCGTCGTGCTGCTGTTGGAGCCCTTCCCCAACCTCTCCATCCTCCTTGCTGGATCAAGGTGTTGGAGACGTCACCGGGCTGCACGTGTGTTGAACGCGGAGGTGCCGTCCGTTCGGTACTTGATCGGATCTACCGCGATCTGAATCGCTGCGAGTACGACTCCATCAACCGCGTTCTTGTAACGCTTCCGCTTAGCGATCTTCAAAGGTATGAAGATCCACTCTCCCCTTGCTCGTTGCTGGTTTCTCCATAGATGGATCTTGGTGAACGCGTAGGAAATTTTTTGATTTACTACTACGTCTCCCAACAATTTCTTCGTCTTCGGCATTCGCATCGGTGTTCACCTTCGCGAAGATTGCCACCACCTTGTCGATGCACCAGATAATATTGCTATCTCTATAGCAAATAAAATAAGTGCATTACATAAGGTTGACACACGGGTCATTAAAGTGCAATCATATGGCTCCAGCCATCATGCCGAATCATGACACGCAGGTCATGTTAATCAAATTACATCATATAGTCATCTCATACATAATCAAATTTATATGAGCACTGCTATACCACATCACATGCACATGCAAACCATCCTGCAAAACCAAGTTAGACGCCTCTAATCGGTTCATGCAAAAACTTGCTTTACGTGGCTTCTAAGGTTTCGAAACAAACGGAAGCTACCAACGTCCATCATCAAGCATGATAATCCAAGTCGCTAGATTAACATTGCGAGGTGTATGAAACACGACATAATAAAATCTTGAGCCCCATACTAAACTTCGTCATACGCATGACCTCCGTGCAGATCGCATCTGCATTGCCGTTTTGTCTGCGAAACATCCATCTTTCTCAACTATGGTGGAACCCAAAGAACTATTAGCACTTCGTTGATCAGTCAATCAACATACTCAAGAGCAGCATGAAAGGATCGCGGATTGCCAGAACTTTGTGAGATTCCACCATGCCGTTAAGATCTGGACTATGCAAATTCCAGGGAAGCAACAAGAACATCAGGTGACAGATTTCATCTGCTACCCGCACAAATAATTTTCAGTAATAGATCTCATCTACTACCTAATTATATTGTGCAACATCCATACATCTCTATGTATTCTAGATCGCAACCTGCATCTACGCATAGCACGACTCTTGATGCCACTGTAGGGTAACACAACAGAAAACAAAAAAAATCCGACCTACGCACCAGCCCAGGACCACTATGAAGACTGTATACAAGGTTTGATCCTTTCGTTACCGACTCGTAGCGCAACGGAAGTAGAGTCGATGACGATCGATGGTGCAGATCCCCGCATTTAGGATTTACAACCTCCCAACCACAGGGATGTATACCCTCATCCACCCGGACAACCCTCCGGGAGGCGGTCAGATAGTCCCCCGGACGATGTCACGAATAGCCCTTCGGGAGGACCTCCAAAACTTGGACTGTCACTCGGACAGCCCTTCGGGAGGACCTTCGAAACTCGGACGGTCACACGGACAGCCCTTCGGGAGGCACTCTCAAACTAAGACCGAAACTACGATCTCTCTACAGAGTTGCAAACATACGGTGTCATCTATCCGGTAGGGCTTCGCCGTCCAGAACTAGTTCCTGCCGGAATCCAGACAGCCTTTCGGCTCTACGAAACTATTTTGCTGGGAGGGAGAGAAGAAGCCAGATCATTGCAATGACACTTGTATGTGAGAAGGAGTGAGTTTTTGGGCTGCCTCCTCACCCCTATTTATAGGGTGAGAGACTATGGTAAAAATACCAAAATGCCCTCAAATATTTTCACTATTCATAATAGTGATTCCACTATTCATAAATAGTGTTTCCCACTATTCACAATAGTGTTTTCCACTATTTCTTATTAGTGTTTTCACTAGTCATGAGATATTTTCTCCCAATAGTGTTTTCCACTATTCATAATAGCGTTCCACTATTTACGAGATATTTTCTCCCAAAAAGCACTTTCACTATTCACGACGACATTTTTCAGCGTCCGGTCAAACTAAAAATATTTATGCGGGTTTAGAACATTTCCAGTACCCCACTAAAATAATTTTCAATGCGATCCAGAACAATTCCGAATTAGTGATTTTCATCTGCGAAAAGCATCTGAAGCGGTTCCGGCAGCTCCGGAACATTTCCGGTTTTTCTTCTGGAAAATTCCCAGAAGTTTCCAGAATGATTCTGGCACCCTCCAAGAATTACCAGGCATGTGCTGAAACCAATTTGACTTAATGGTATCCCCTGAAACAACTTTTCAGTTTTATCGAAACTGTTCTGGTGTTCTCTCTGCGGAACTTTTCCGTTGTCCGAAACTTTTCCGGTGTCCGAAACTTTTTCGGTGATTTTCTCTCAGACTCCCTGTCCAGTATTCAGCAGATAGATGACCCTTAAGCGTGTGACCCTGTAGGTTCGGTGAAGCATAGACATGACCCGGGACCCCTTCCGATCAATGATCAACATCGGAGCCATGGACACCCATATTGACCCCTATACCTACACGGATGAATATTCGAGTGAACCTCCAGTTTCCGTGTGCTATTCCTGTTGCTTCGCGATATGTTACAAATACCTAAGGTGAGACATGTTGGCATCCCCGTGGATCAACAACTTGTCCACTATGCCAGTTACCTCGTTACCGGTATTGTTCTCTTTTCTCGTTCCCGTGTTCAGGCATCCCCGTGATCAAATCACAAAGGATCTGGCCAGACGATGAGGGATGCTGTAAGATTGAGAGGACCCAGAGATATCTCTCCATCGTCGGAGGAGCAAATCCCAATCTTGAGCTATCAAGTTACTTGACATACTTTTCCATGAACCCGTAAGCCGCCGTAATAGCCACCCATTTACGGATGACGTTTAACAAACCCCAAAGTTCATGAAGCAAGCATGAAGAAACTCGATACTCTCATGGTCTAAGGAATTATGCAAATATTAACTTCTCTGTGTTATTAACCATTAACTTATGACGAATGTATCTCATAGCATAACATCAATTCGGATCAATTCAACACAAATGTTCTTCTAACATTGTGCCCTCAAAATTGCTGGCATAGCCATGCCCATGATCAGGAAAACAGGATCATCATGTAATACTTGAGCCAGTCTTAGAGGCCAGACTAGGAATACAATTTACCGTTTATTATTCCACACGTGCATATGAGTCTTCCTTCAAGCCTCGTGGTTATTGTAGACTCGAGAACCATAGCAGTTATAGGATGAAACATAAACCTAATTATGAATAGGGAGATAATCAATAATATTTATTATTGCCTCTAGGGCATATCTCCTACACCATCGACACTAGAGGGCTGCATGGGCTGCAGGTGGGAGGGAACCAGCCCCTAGGTGGGATGGTGCGCCCCCCACAAGGGCCCAAGGCGCAGCACAAGGTGGGAGGGGGTCAAACCCCTGGGGGCAGATGGGCCCTAGGCCCACCTAGGGCACCGCCCCTCCCTCTCCTCCTCTGGCCGCCGCACCAGATGGCATCTGGGGCTGCCGCCGGCCCCTAGGTGGGAACCCTAGGGCTGTGCCCTCCCTCCTCCTCCTCCTATATATAGTGGAGGGTTTGGGGTTGCCAAAGACATGCATCTCTCTCTCTCTCTCTCTCTCTCTCTCTCTCTCTCTCGGCGCAGCCCTACTCCTCGTCCTCCGTAGTGCTTGGCGAAGCCCTGCCGGAGTACCACGCAGCTCCACCGTCACCACGCCGTCGTGTTGTCGGAGCTCTCCCTCAACCTCTCCTTCCTCCTTGCTGGATCAAGGTGTAGGAGACGTCACCGGGCTGCACGTGTGTTGAACGCGAAGGCGCCGTTGTTCGGCGCTTAGATCGGAATCCACCGTGATCTGAATCACTGCAAGTACGACTCCACCAACCGCGTTCTAGTAACGCTTCTGCATTGCGATCTTCAAAGATATTAAGATGCACTCACCCCACTCGTTGCTGGTTTCTCCATAGATTGATCTTGGTGACACGTAGAATTTTTTTGATTTACTACTACGTCTCCCAACAGGAGCGACCACGTGCTGGGTGTCGTCGTCACTGTCGAGGTTGAGGTCTGACTAGACGATGTCCTGGTGGAGCTCGACAGCTCAGGAGCGGGGTCACGCATGTTCCTCGTTGCTGTTGTCCATGAAGGGCGTCTGCTGCTCCAAATCAAACAAATAAATAAATTAGGGTAAAATCAAGTAATCCTTTTCATGTTCACATATCATCAAGATAAATAGATGAACTCGTAACTAGAAAAACAAACTGAAATGGATGTTTCTTTTCACGTTTACATAACGTCCTGGCTTGCAACTGACCGAAGATTATTTTCTACAAGTACAACAAGAACACCTTCTGTTGTTATTACTAAGCTAAACGGTTGTTTCTTTGAAATAAGCTAAATGGATGTTTCCGCACACCAATATTAGAAGATTCACGAAAGCTTGCATGCACAAATTACAGCCCATGTAAAAGCTACCGTGTAAAAGATTGGAGCTAGCATACCACACAGTTTCAGAAGTGATACATAGAATTTAACGGCTCTCTTGTTCTTCTACTATCGAACTTAAAGGATGGGCACCACAAAGTGGAGTGGTGTGAACATTCTTGACAATATAACATTGCACAACACAAGTTTGAACCCAAAGCACATAGCTGCAGGCTATATTTATTAGTCAAAATTCATTACCCACAGATTCACTACTTTTAATAATAATCTGCGTTTTAAGGGCCATTCAATTTAGAAAAACCAATTATTAAGAAAAGATATAATTTCTTTATCTTCTAGTGTTGGCCTGAATAGTTTTGCTAGACATAATTGCTTTACTTTCAGCATCGCCGCCTCCAAATGAGCCAAAGTAGACATCAATAGTCGTGTTAACATAAGAATGTAGTATGACTACACATGGAAATGAGGAATGCACTTTAGAACTCACCAAAACAACATGGGTAGAGTTCTCTGGTAGCCGACACTGAGAATTATCCACAAACTCATCATAATGGTTTGCATAGTCAGTGAACCTAACGGGAGAGAAGGTCTCCACACCATCGTCATGGAATGCCGCCGGTCTGTCCAAATCAATCATACGGCAACAAGACCTCCCCTGTACCAGCACGGTCAGGATTTCTCCTAATAGAACACTCGGCAGCAAATTCCCTCCATCACATTGCCACATCAAACGGCCTGCTTGCGCAGCTCATAAGAACCACCCAAAACAGGCAAAGGGTTTTCATCATCATCCAAATCATTCTGCGACAGCAAGCAGAGAAACTAATCTGTTTAGCTGCACAAAATTGGAAAAGTTTAGGTAATTCATTTTTAACCTGAATAGCATAGCTCACCATGTGGGAAGAATCATCCAGGGAATGGGTAGCATAGATGAGATTCTTGTGAGCGTGATACCCCTGATGCAACGGCATGAGCAAGTAAGTGAGCTGTTTATAAAAGTACAACTAATTAACTTTGTGTCATCTGTGGAAAAAATTGCAAAAATAATTAACTTTCTCTGTGGCTATATTTTGTTTAAGCAAGAATTACATGTGTGTACATAGAAAAAAGAAAAGGAAGAAGATTTGCATGTTCACATATCATCAAGATAAACAAATGAACACAAGACAACTGAAAGTCAGTACCCAGCTTGGAACTGACCGAAGATTATAGTTTGTGAGTATGGAGAAGAGAATTACAACAAGAGTTATTTTTTCTTTACTGGGCTAAATGGATGTTTCACCACGCTAAGACTAGAAGATACACGAAAGCTTGCAGGCACAAATTACAGCAGCATATGTAAAAGCTATACCATATTGGAGCTAACATACCGCATAATTTCATATCTGGTACATAGAATTTTTTGGCCATCTTGTTCTTATACTATGAAACTTAGAGGTTGGGCATGTACATAGGATTGCTCATACGTATGACGACCGAAAACAACCGGTTGGTTAGTGCATATCATCTTGATTAGTTAATACGCTGATGCGTTATTAAATAAGCAATGAAAAAACTGTAAGAAGTAAAAATATTGTGTCGTTGAGACTCTTGTATCACAAACAATGCCTGAAAAAGTCACGTAAAGACAGGAAAAATATATTCTAAGAAGCCCTTTCATGTTTGCATATCATCAAAATAAACAAATTAACTCATGACTAGAAAACAAACTGAAAGATAGGCCCAGCATTGGAACTGACTGGAGATTACTTTGTCCGAGTACAGAGAATTACAATAAGAGCAACCTCTATTGCGAATATCCAATTCTGAGCCCGGGCTCATCTACACCCCGGTAAAATGTGAAAACAAAATGTTTTCTAGAAAAATTCAAAAATTCCATTTTTTGCATGGAAGATATTTTAGTGTGTGAGGTGCATGTCAAATTTCAAAGCATTTAAACATCTGAGTAGCTCTCAGCAAAAAAACAAAATCAGGTCCAAACAGTAAACCTTTTCACATACCTCAAATTTGCCCTTTTTTGCTGAGAGCTACTCAGACATTCAAATGCTCTAAATTTTAGCACGACCATCACACACTCATCTGATTTTTTTTTGAATTTATTTAGTATTTTAACAATTGTTTTGTTCACTCTAGATGAGCCTGGAGCCAAAACGCCTCTCTCCCCTCTGTTGTTCCCAAGCTAAAGGGATGTTTTTCCTGTAAGTAAGCGAAATGGATGGTTTCTTTGAAATAAGGTAAGTTGATGTTGCAGCCACCAAGACAAAAAGAATCAGAAAAGCTAGCAAGCACAAATTACAGCATATGTAAAGGCTATAGTGTAAAAGATGGGGGTTAGCATACGACACAAGAAATTGATGCTCAATTTACTTCAACCACAGTCGAAAATTTTGCCGGCCTTTGAAAGATGGGTAGAGTAACCTGCCAAAACAAAGAGGTGCTTTTCTTCTTCTTTCGGGCGACGCATATTAGGCAGGAAAAGTATGGCGCGAGAAATTGGGCGGCAAGTCCACAAGCCAAAATATTCTTACTGTCAATGAATCAATCTAGCTCTGCCGCAAAAACAAAAAAAACAATATAGCTAGTTGCAAACACATGTCACCATGCTATGGTCTTATCGTACATAAAATAATATCAAACATTTTGTAAATTTGAGTTTCGAAAACTAAAAGTGGACCTTAAAAACACACTTAAAGTGTGCTTCTAGTTGCCGATTACAATCTGATTGGCCAGCTAAGTGAATGGTGTCATGCCATAAAAGATAGAATTATATACGCCGTAAGCACATGGTTTCAACCGCATTCAATCCTGGATCGTCGGCATCATTGACTACCTCTGGTAATAGTATGTAGTAGGGGGCTTAGTTCGACCTCCGGGATCCAAGCCCGATCGACGTAGTCCACCTAGGTATCAAACAACCATCGTCCCTACCCCTCATCCCCACTAATCAAAAGAGGGAGGTAAATATAGTGAGCTCAAAACTTGAAATGTGAAAACTTTTTGGTGTGTTTCATCATGTCGATAATTAAATGTTTTAGTCGGGAGGGCAGTTGGTGGGGATCTTGCGCGTGGCTGTTGTGTCCACCAAGCAATGAATATGAATGTTCGACGAAATCAAAATCTTCCACTTGGCGATGCCGGCAATGGTATGTTGATCGATCAGGCGGCCCCTTGTGATGGCGGCGGCGTGTTTGTTAGTTTTTAAAGTAAAAGTTTCTTTCTTTTCGAAATGGTTTTCTTTTCTTTTAAGAAGTAATCCATTTATCTATACATAATAAACATAATAAGGAATTTTAGGCTATCAAAAGCGTCCTATATCATCAAAGAGAGGCGTTTTAGGATCTCAAAAGTTAGTCGTGTGTACAAATGCACTCAGTGGTGGAGGCCTCCAATGGGCAAGGTCTGGCAGCCGCCACACCTTGATTTGTTCAAAAAAGTCAATATATGTATGTATACCATCATTTGCTAGCTTACTGGCTTATGAAAAAGAATCGCCTAAAAAAGAAAAGGGACATGCATCCATCCTAATTGGGCCTATGGCAACGCCCAGCGACACACGCAACCCCGCTATTTGGGCCTAATCCCTGTCACGATCAGAGTCAGACAGCTCACTCCAACACGTGTGAAGCAATTCCCCAACCCCCAGCAAAACATGTAGGAGATATGCCCTAGAGGCAATTGTTGGGAGATGTAGTAGTAAATCAAAAAAATTCCTACGTGTCACCAAGATCTATCTAGGAGAAACCAGCAACGAGTGGGGAGAGATTGCATCTTCATACCTTTGAAGATCGCTAAGTGGAAGTGTTACAAGAACGTGGTTGGTGGAGTCGTACTCGCAGCGATTCAGATCGCGGTGGACTCCGATCTTAGCGCCGAACAACGGTGCCTCCGCGTTCAACACACGTACAACCCGGTGACGTCTCCCGCACCTTGATCCAGCAAGGAGGAGGGAGAGGTTGAGGGAGAGCTCCGGCAGCACGACGGCGTGGTGACGGTGGAGCTACGTGGACTCCGGCAGGGCTTTGCCAAGCACTATGGAGAATGAGGAAGAGGAAGGGTAGGGCTGTGCCGTGAGAGAGAGAAGTTGTGTCTCAAATCAGCCCAAACCCTTGGGTATATATAGGAGGAGGGAGAGGTAGGGTTGCCTTGGCCCCTCCTCCAAGGAGGAGAGGTTCGGCCGAAGGTGGGAAAGAGTCCACCTCCCACAAGGGAGGTGGATCTCCTCCTTTTAAATCCTGTTGCCCTTTATCTCTTTATCCCAGCCGCATGGGCCTTTCTAGAAGGTCTTGGCCAGCCCAAAAAGGGCTGGCACACCTCCTCTAAGGGCCCACAAAGTCCTTTGGTCGTCACACCCCTTCCGGGGGTCCTCCGGCACCCTCCCGGCACTCCCGGTACACTACAGATGAGCCCGAAAACTTTCCGGTGACCAAAACTGGAGTTCCTATATATCAATCTTTACCTCCGGACCATTCCGGAGCTCCTCGTGATGTCCGGGATCTCATACGGGACTCCGAACAACCTTCGGTAACCACGTACAACATTTCCCTATAACCCTAGGGTCATCGAACCTTAAGTGTGTAGACCCTACGGGTTCGGGAGACACGTAGACATGACCGGGACACCTCTCCGGTCAATAACCAATAGCGGGATCTGGATACCCATGTTGGCTCCCACATGCTCCACAATGATTTCATCGGATGAACCACGATGTCGGGGATTCAATCAATCCCGTATGCAATTCCCTTTTTTCTATCGGTATGATACTTGCCCGAGATTCGATCGTCGGTATCTCTATACCTTGTTCAATCTCGTTACCGGCAAGTCTCTTTACTCGTTCCGTAATACATCATCCCGTGGCTAAATCCTTAGTCACATTGAGCTCATTATGATGATGTCTTACTGAGTGGGCCCAGAGATACCTCTCCGTCACACGGAGTGACAAATCCCAGTCTCGATTCGTGCCAACCCAACAGACACTTTCGGAGATACCCGTAGTGTACCTTTATAGCCACCCAGTTACGTTGTGAAGTTTTGCACACCCAAAGCATTCCTACGGTATCCGGGAGTTGCACAATCTCATGGTCTAAGGAAACGATACTTGATATTGAAAAGCTTTAGCAAACGAACTACACGATCTTGTGCTATGCTTAGGATTGGGTCTTATCCATCACATCATTCTCCTAATGATGTGATCCCGTTATCGACAACATCCAATGTCCATGGCCATGAAACCATGACCATCTATTGATCAACGAGCTAGTCAACTAGAGGCTCACTAGGGACATGTTGTGGTCTATGTATTCACACATGTATTATGATTTCCGGTTAACACAATTATAGCATGAACAATAGACAATTATCATGAACTATGAAATAAAATAATAACCATTTTATTATTGCCTCTAGGGCATATTTCCAACAGTCTCCCACTTGCACTAGAGTCATCTAGTTACATTGTGATGAATTGAACACCTATAGCATTCTGGTGTTGATCATGTTTTGCTCGTGAGAGAGATTTAGTCAATGGATCTGCGACATTCAGATCCGTATGCACTTTACAAATATCTATATCTCCCTCCTGAATGTAATCATGGATGGAGTTGAAGCGGCGCTTGATGTGTCTTGTCTTTTTGTGAAACCTGGGCTCCTTCACAAGGGCAATAGCTCCAGTGTTGTCACAGAATAGAGTCATCGGGCCCGACGCGCTTGGAATTACTCCTAGGTCGGTGATGAACTCCTTCATCCAGACTCCTTCCTTTGCTGCTTCCGAAGCAGCTATGTACTCCGCTTCACATGTAGATGTTGTCACGACGCTTTGCTTGCTACTGCACCAGCTGATTGCCCCTCCGTTCAAAATATACACGTATCCGGTTTGCGACTTGGAGTCGTCCGGATCTCTGTCGAAGCTAGCATCGACGTAACCCTTTACGATGAGTTCTTCGGCACCTCCATATACGAGAAACATGTCCTTTGTCCTTTTCAGGTACTTCAGGATATTCCTGACCGCTGTCCGGTGTTCCGCTCCGGGATCACTTTGGTACCTCCCTACCAAACTTATGGCAAGGTTCGCATCAGGTCTGGTACACAACATGGCATACATAATAGAGCCTATGGCTAAAGCATAGGGGATGACACTCATCTCTTCTCTATCCTTTGCCATGGTCAGGCATTGAGTCGTACTCAATCTCACACCCTGTAACACAGGCAAGAACCCCTTCTTGGACTGATCCATATTGAACTTCTTCAATATCTTTTCAAGGTATGTGCTTTGTGAAAGACCTATGAGGCGTCTCGATCTATCTCGATAGATCTTAATGCCTAATATGTAAGCAGCTTCTCCAAGGTCCTTCATTGAAAAACACTTATTCAAGTAGGCATTTACACTTTCCAAGAGTCCTATATCATTTCCCATTATCAGTATGTCATCCACATATAATATGAGAAATGCTACAGAGCTCCCACTCACTTTCTTGTAAATACAGAGTTCTCCATAAACCTGTACAAACCCAAACGCTTTAATCACTTCATTAAAGCGAATGTTCCAACTCCGAGATGCTTGCACCAGACCATAGATGGAGCGTTGGAGCTTGCATACTTTGTTAGCATCTTTAGGATCGACAAAACCTTCCGGCTACATCATATACAGTTCTTCCTTGAGGAAGCCATTAAGGAATGCCGTTTTGACGTCCATTTGCCAGATCTCATAATCATAAAATGCGGCAATTGCTAACATGATTTGGACAGACTTCAGCATCGCTACGGGTGAGAAAATCTCATCGTAGTCAATTCCTTGAACTTGTCGATAACCCTTAGCGACAAGCCGAGCCTTATAGACGGTTACATTACCATCCACATCAGTCTTCTTACATTACCATCCGCATCAGTCTTCTTCTTAAAGATCCATTTATTTTCAATGGCTCGCTTATCATCAGGCAAGTCCACCAAAGTCCATACTTTGTTGTCATACATGGATCCTATCTCGGATTTCATGGCCTCAAGCCATTTGTTGGAATCCGTGCCTGCCATTGCTTCTTCATAGTTCGAAGGTTCACTATTGTCCAACAACATGATCTCCAGGACAGGGTTGCCGTACCACTCTGGTGCGGAACGTGTCCTAGTGGACCTTCGACATTCAACAGTAACTTGATCTGAAGTTTCATGATCATCATCATTAACTTCCTCTTCAGCCGGTGTAGGCTCCACAGAAACAACTTCCTGTGCTGCGCTACTCTCCGGTTTGAGTGGAGGTACAATTACCTCATCAAGTTCTATTTACCTCCCACTTACTTCTTTCGAGAGAAACTCTGTAGAGAGAAAGGATCCATTCTTGGCAACAAAGACTTTGCCTTCGGATCTGAGGTAGAAGGTATACCCAATAGTCTCTTTGGGATATCCTATGAGGACGCACTTTTCCGCTTTGGGTTCGAGCTTCTTAGGTTGAAGTTTCTTCATGTAAGCATCGCATCCCCAAACTTTTAGAAATGACAGCTTAGGTTTCTTTCCAAACCATAATTCATACGGTGTCATCTCAACGGATTTTGATGGTGCCATATTTAAAGTGAATACGGCAGTCTCTAATGCATATCCCCAAAATGATAGCGATAAGTCGGTAAGAGACATGATAGATCGTACCATATCTAATAGAGTGCGATTACGATGTTCAGACACACCATATCCCTGAGATGTGCTAGGCGGCGTGAGTTGTGAAACAATTCCACATTTCCTTAGTTGTGTGCCAAACTCGTGACTTAAATATTCTCCGCCACGATCAGATCGCAGGCACTTTATTTTCCTGTCACGTTGATTCTCTACCTCACTCTGAAATTCCTTGAACCTTTCAAAAGTTTCAGACTTATGGTTCATTAACTAGAAATACCCATATCTACTTAAGTCATCTGTGAGGGTGAGAACATAATGGTAGCCACCACGAGCCTCGACACTCATTGGACCGCATACATCGGTATGTATTATTTCCAACAAGTCAGTTGCTTGCTCCATTGTTCCGGAGAACGGAGTCTTGGTCATCTTGCCCATGAGGCATGGTTCGCACGTGTCAAATGATTCGAAATCAAGAGACTCCAAAAGTCCATCAGTATGGAGCTTCTTCATGCGTTTGACACCAATATGACCAAGGCGGCAGTGCCACATGTAAATGGGACTATCTTTATCAACCTTACACTTTTTGGTACTCACAATGTGGACATGTGTAACATCACGTTCGAGATTCATCAAAAATAAACCATTGACCAGTGGGGCATGACCATAAAACATTTCTCTCGTATAATTAGAACAACCATTATTCTCAGATTTAAATGAGTAGCCATCTCGCATCAAGCGAGATCCAGATACAATGTTCATGCTCAAAGCTGGTACTAAATAACAATTATTAAGGTTTAACACTAATCCCGAAGGTAGATGTAGAGGTAGCATGCCGACGGCGATCATAGTGACCTTGGAACCATTCCCGACACGCATCGTCACCTTGTCCTTTGCCAGCCTCCGCTTATTCCGCAGCTCCTTCTTGGAGTTACAAATGTGAGCAACTGCACCGGTATCAAATACCCAGGAGCTACTACGAGCGCTGGTTAGGTACACATCAATAACAAGTATGTCACATATACCTTCTTATCCGCTAAGTACTTGGGGCAGTTCTGCTTCCCGTGACCGGTATCCTTGCAATAAAAACACTCAGTCTCAGGCTTGGGTCCATTCTTGTTCTTCTTCTTCCCAGCAACTTTCTTACCGGGCACGGCAACAGCTTTGCCGTCCTTCTTGAAGTTCTTCTTACCCTTGCCTTTCTTGAAACTAGTGGTCTTATTCACCATCAACACTTGATGCTCCTTTTTGATCTCGACCTCCGCTGATTTTAGCATCGAGTACAACTCAGGAATGGACTTCTCCATCCCTTGCATATTGTAGTTCATCATAAAGCTCTTGTAGCTAGGTGGAAGCGACTGGAGGATTCTCCCAATGACCGAGTCATCCGGGAGATTAACTCACAACTGAGTCAAGCAGTTGTGTAGCCCAGACATCTTGAGGATGTGCTCACTGACAGAACTGTTCTCCTCCATCTTACATCTGAAGAACTTTTCGGACATGTCATATCTCTCGACCCGGGCATGAGCTTGAAAAACCAGTTTCAGCTCTTGGAACATCTCATATGCTCCGTGTTGCTCAAAACGCTTTTGGAGCCCCGGTTCTAAACTGTAAAGCATGCCGCACTGAACAAGGGAGTAATCATCACAACGAGAATGTCAAGCGTTCGCAACGTCTTGCTCTGCTGGGAGAAGGGATGGGTCACCTAGTGGTGCATCGAGGACATACAATTTCTTGGAAGCTATGAGGATGATCCTCAAGCCACGGACCCAGTCCGCATAGTTGCTTCCATCATCTTTCAGCTTGGTTTTCTCTAGGAACGCGTTGAAATTGAGGATGACATTCGCGTTGGCCATTGGATCTACAATATAGATTGTAAAGATAATTTTAGACTAAGTTCATGATAATTAAGTTCACATGATCAAATTATTTAATGAACTCCCACTTAGATAGACATCTCTCTAGTCATCCAAGTGACACGGGATCCATGTCAACTAGCCCATGTCCGATCATCACGCGAGACCAACAAGTCATCCATGGTGAACATCTCCATGTTGATCGTATCTTCTATACGACTCATGTTCGACCTTTCTGTCTTCCGTGTTTCGAGGCCATGTCTATACATGCTAAGCTCGTCAAGTCAACCTAAGTGTTCCGCGTGTGTAAATCTGGCTTACACCCGTTGTATGCGAATGTTAGAACCTATCACACCCGATCATCACGTGGCGCTTCGAAACGACGATCCTTAGCAACGGTCCACAGTTAGAGTGAACACTTCTCTTGAAATTTTATTGAGAGATCATCTTATTTACTATCGTCGTTCTAAGCAAGTAAGATGTAAACATGATAAACATCACATGCAATCAATATAGTGACATGATATGGCCAATATCATCTTGCTCCTTTGATCTCCATCTTCGGGGCACCATGATCATCACTGTCACCGGCATGACACCATGATCTCCATCATCATGATCTCCATCATTGTGTCTTCATGAAGTTGTCTCACCAACTATTACTTCTACTACTATGGCTAACATTTAGCAATAATGTAAAGTAATTACATGGCGTTTATGATTGACATGCAGGTCACATAATAAAATAAGACAACTCCTATGGCTCCTGCCGGTTGTCATACTCATCGACATGCAAGTCATGAATCCTATTACAAGAACATGATCAATCTCATACATCACAATGCATCACATCACATCCTTTGGCCATATCACATCACAAGGCATATGCTGCAAAAACAAGTTAGGCGTCCTCTAATTTGTAGTTGCAAGTTTTTACGTGGCTGCTATATGTTTCTAGCAAGAACGTTTCTTACCTACGCCAAAACCACAACGTGATATGCCAATTGCTATTTACCCTTCATAAGGACCCTTTTCATCGAATCCAATCCGACTAAGGTGGGAGAGAAAGACACCCGCTAGCCACCTTATGCAACAAGTGCATGTCAGGCGGTGGAATCAGTCTCACGTAAGCGTACGTGTAAAGTCGGTCCGGGCCGCTTCATCCCACAATACCACCGAATCAAGATAAGACTAGTAGTGGTAAGCAAATTAACAAGATCGACACCCACAACTGCTTTGTATTCTACTCGTGCATAGATTCTACGCATAGACCTAGCTCATGATACCACTGTTGGGAGACGTAGTAGTAAATCAAAAAAATTCCTACGTGTCACCAAGATCTATCTAGGAGAAACTAGCAGCGAGTGGGGAGATATTGCATCTTCATACCTTTGAAGATCGCTAAGCGGAAGCGTTACAAGAACGCGGTTGGTGGAGTCGTATTCGCAGCGATTCAGATCGCGGTGGACTCCGATCTTAGCGCCGAACAACGGCGCCTCCGCGTTCAACACACATACATGTTGGAAATATGCCCTAGAGGCAATAATAAAATGGTTATTATTGTATTTCCTAGTTCACGATAATTGTCTGTTATTCATGCTATAATTGTGTTAACCGGAAACCGTAAGACATGTGTGAATACATAGACCGCAACGTGTCCCTAGTGAGCCTCTAGTTGGCTAGCTCGTTGATCAATAGATGGTCACGGTTTCATGACCATGGACATTGGATGTCATTGATAACGGGATCACATCATTAGGAGAATGATGTGATGGACAAGACCCAATCCTAAGCACAACACAAGATCGTGTAGTTCGTTTGCTAAAGCTTTTCAATGTCAAGTGTCGTTTCCTTAGACCATGAGATTGTGTAACTCCCGGATACCGTAGGAATGCTTTGGGTGTGCCAAACGTCACAACGTAACTGGGTGGCTATAAAGGTACGCTACGGGTATCTCCGAAAGTGTCTGTTGGGTTGACACGAATCGAGACTGGGATTTGTCACTCCATGTGACGGAGAGGTATCTCTGGGCCCACTCGGTAAGAAATCATCATTATGAGCTCAATGTGACTAAGGAGTTAGTCACGGTGTGATGTATTATGGAACGAGGAAAGAGACTTGCCGGTAACGAGATTGAACAAGGTATGGGGATACCGACGATCGAATCTCGGGCAAGTACCATACCGATAGACAAAGGGAATTGTATACGGGATTGATTGAATCCTTGACATGGTGGTTCATCCGATGAGATCATCATGGAGTATTTGGGAGCCAACATGGGTATCCAGATCCCGCTGTTGGTTATTGACCGGAGAGGTGTCTCGGTCATGTCTACGTGTCTCCCGAACCCGTAGGGTCTACACACTTAAGGATCGATGACGCTAGGGTTATAGGGAAATAGTGTACGTGGTTACCGAAGGTTGTTCAGAGTATCGGATGAGATCCTGGATGTCACGAGGAGTCCCGGAATGGTCCGGAGACGAAGATTGATATATAGGAAGTGAGGTTTTGGTTACCGGAAGCGTTCCGGGTGTCTCCGGTAGTGTACCAGGACCACCGGAAGGGTTCCGGGGGTCCACCGAGTGGGCCCACCTGCCCCGGAAGGTTCCATGGGCCAAGAGTGGGAGGGAGCCAGCCCCTAGGTGGGCTGGTGCGCCTCCCACCCCAGCCCAAGGCGCATCAAGGGTGGAGGGGGCAAACCCTAGGCTTAGATGGGCCTTAAGGCCCACCCTAGGGCGCCTCCACCTTTCCCTGACCTGGCCGCCGGCCAGATGCCATCTGGTGGCTGCCGCTAGCCCCTAGGGTGGAACCCTAGGGCGCAGCACCTCTCCTCCCCTCCCCCTATATATAGTGGAGGTATTTGGGTCTGCACAGGACACGAGTTCATCTCCTCCCAGGCGCAACCCTACCTCCTCTTCTCCTCGTTCTCCGTAGTGCTTAGCGAAGCTCTGTCGGAGTACCACGCAGCTCCACTGCCACCACGCCGTCGTGCTGCCGAAGCTCTGCCTCAACCTCTCCTCCCTGCTTGCTGGATCAAGGCGTAGGAGACGTCACCGGGCTGCACTTGTGTTGAACGCGGAGGCACCGTTGTTCGGTGCTTAGATCGGAATCCATCGCTATTTGAATCGCTGCGAGTACGACTCCATCAACCGCGTTCTAGAAACGCTTCCGCTTAGTGATCTTCAAAGGTATGAAGATCCAATCTCTCCCCGCTCGTTTGCTGGTTTCTCCATGGATAGATCTTGGTGATCGTAGGAAATTTTTTGATTTACTACTACGTCTCCCAACAGTAGAACCCGGTGACGTCTCCTGCACCTTGATCCAGAAAGGAGGAGGGAGAGGTTGAGGGAGAGCTCCGGCAGCACGACGGCATGGTGACGGTGGAGCTACGTGGACTCCGACATGGCTTCACCAAGCGCTACGGAGAACGAGGAGGAGGAAGGGTAGGGTTGTGCCGTGAGAGAGAGAGAAGTTGTGTCTCAAATCAGCCCAAACCCTTGGGTATATATAGGAGGAGGGAGAGGGAGGGCAGCCTTGGCCCTTCCTCCAAGGAGGAGAGGTTCGGCCGAAGGTGGGGAAGAGTCCACCTCCCACAAGGGAGGTGGATCTCCTCCTTCTAAATCCTTTTGCCATTTATCTCTTTATCCCAGCCGCATGTGCCTTTCTAGAAGGTCTTGGCCAGACCAAAAAGGGCTGGCACACCTCCTCTAAGGGCCCACAAAGTCCTTTGGTCGTCACACCCCTCCCGGGGGTCCTTCGGCACCCTCCCGGCACTCCCGGCACTTTCGGTACACTACCGATGAGCCCGAAAACTTTCCGGTGATCAAAACTGGACTTCCTATATATCAATCTTTACCTACGGATCATTCCGGAGCTCCCCGTGACGTCCAAGATCTCATCCGGGACTCCGAACAACCTTCGGTAACCACGTACAACATTTCCCTATAACCCTAGCGTCATCGAACCTTAAGTGTGTAGACCCTACGGGTTCGGCAGACACGTAGACATGACCGAGACACCTCTCTGGTCAATAACCAACAGAGGGATCTGGATACCCATGTTGGCTCCCACATGCTCCATGATGATTTCATCGGATGAACCACGATGTCGGGGATTCAATCAATCCCGTATGCAATTCCCTCTGTCTATCGGTATGATACTTGCCCGAGATTCAATCGTCGGTATCTCTATACCTTGTTCAATCTCGTTACCGACAAGTCTCTTTACTCGTTCCGTAATACATCATCCCATGGATAACTCCTTAGTCACATTGAGCTCATTATCATGATGTCTTACCGAGTGGGCCCAGAGATACCTCTCCGTCACACGGAGTGACAAATGCCAGTCTCGATTCGTGCCAACCCAATAGACACTTTTGGAGATACACGTAGTGCACCTTTATAGCTACCCAGTTACGTTGTGACGTTTGGCACACCCAAAGCATTCCTACGGTATCCGGGAGTTGCACAATCTCATGGTCTAAGGAAACGATACTTGACATTGAAAAGCTTTAGCAAACGAACTACACGATCTTATGCTATGCTTAGGATTGGATCTTGTCCATCCCATCATTCTCCTTATGATGTGATCCCGTTATCAACGACATCCAATGTCCATGGCCATGAAGCCATGATCATCTATTGATCAACGAGCTAGTCAACTAGAGGCTCACTAGGGACATGTTGTGGTCTATGCATTCACACATGTATTACGGTTTCCGGTTAACACAATTATAGCATGAACAATAGACAATTATCATGAACTAGGAAATACAATAATAACCATTTTATTATTGCCTCTAGGGCATATTTCCAACAGCAATAATAAATGTTATTGATTATCTTCCTATTCATAATTAGGTTTATGTTCCATGCTATAACTGCTATGGTTCTTGAGTCTACAATAACCACCAGGCTTGAAGGAAGACTCATATGCACGTGTGGAATAATAAATGGTAAATTGTATTCCTAGTCTGGCCTCTAAGACTAGCTCAAGTATTGGATGATGATCCTGTTTTCCTGATCATGGGCATGGCTATGCTGGCAATTTTGAGGGCACAATGTTAGAAGAACATTTGTGTTGAATCGACCCAAATTGATGTTATGCTATGAGATCCATTCGTCATAAGTTAATGGTTAATAACACAGAGAAGTTAATGTTTGCATAATTCCTTAGACCATGAGAGTATCGAGTTTCTTCATGCTTGCTTCATGAACTTTGGGGTTTGTTAAACGTCATCCGTAAATGGGTGGCTATTACGGCAACTTACGGGTTCATGGAAAAGTATGTCAAGTAACTTGATAACTCAAGATTGGGATTTGCTCCTCCGACGATGGAGAGATATCTCTGGGCCCTCTCGGTGTTACGGTATCCATCATCGTCTAGCCAGACATTTTGTGATTTGATCATGGGGATGCCGCAACACGGGAACGAGAAAAGAGAACAATACCGGTAACAAGGTAACTGGCATAGTGGACAAGTTGTTGATCCATGGGGATGCCAACATGTCTCACCTCGGGTATTTGTAACATATCGTGAAGCAACAGGAATAGCACACGACAACTGGAGGTTCACTCGAATATTCATTCGTGTGGGTATAGGGGTCAATATGGCTGTCCACGGCTCCGATGTTGATCATTGATCGGAAGGGGTTCCGGGTCATGTATATACTTCACCGAACCTATAGGTTCACACGCTTAAGGGTCATCTATCTGCTGAATACTAGACAAGGAGTCCGAGAGAAAGTCACTGGAAAAGTTTCGTAGACAACGGAAAGGTTCCGGAGAGAACACCGGAAAAGTTTCGATAAAACCGAAAAGTTGTTTCGGATAAAACCATTGATCCAAAAAGGTTTCGGCAAGCACCGGGAATGTTTTGGAGGTTGCCAGAGTGGTCTGGTAATTTCTGGAATTTTTTCGGAGAATAAACCGAAAAAGGTTTTCGGAGCTGCCGGAATTGTTTACCGGGTAAACGAAGATGGTTTTAAATTAAACCACCATACCGGAAATGTTCCGGAGCGCGTCCAGATAATTTTAGAGGGTGCCGGAAATGTTCTGGGACCTTCCGGAATTTTTCAGAAGTAATAGTCGCGGAAAACATCTTGTCCCAGCGTGAGGGGACAAGATCCCACGATGCGTGGGGCTGTTTTGGGGGCGCCCCGCCTTGAGGGGGCAGCCCCTTGTGGCTGGACAAAAGGTGTTGGGGGCCCCCATGGTGGGGGCAGCCTCCACAAATGGTGGAGAGTGTTGGGAGGAAGGTGGGGCCCCATGGGGGAACACCATGGACAAGGGAACATGTTTTCTCCATGTTTGGTGGGAACATGCTTCCTTGTTTTGTGGGTGCTTGTCATGTGGCTGAAATTTCAGCCACCCCACCCCCTCCTTCCCCTATAAAAGGAGGTGGAGAGGAGCTCTCCATCCCCACTCCAACTCTCATACACATGCCATGCATTATCTGGCTTCTTCTCTCCCTCACGCGAAAAGAGTTTCGTAGAGCCGAAAGGTTGTCTGGGTTCCGGTGGGAACTAGTTCTGGACGGCGAAGCCCTGCCAGATAGATGACACCGTATGTGTGCAACTCTGTAGAGAGATCGTAGTTTCAGTCTTAGTTCGAGAGTGCCTCCCGGAGGGCTGTCCATGTGACCGTCCGAGTTTTGGAGGTCCTCCAGAAGGGCTGTCCGAGTGATAGTCCGAGTTTCGGAGGTCCTCCCGAAGGGCTGTCCGCGACACCATCCGGGGGACTGTCTGACCGCCTCCTGGAGGGCTGTCCGCGAGTCAGATGAGGGTATACATCCTCGCGGTTGGGAGGTTGTAAATCCTAGTTGCGGGGATCTGCACCGCCGTTCGTCATCGACTCTACTTCCGCTGCGCTAGGAGTCGGTAACGAAAATGATCAATCCTTGTATGCAGTCTTCATAGTGGTTCTGGGCTGGTGCGTAGGTCGGTAAATTTTTGTTTTCTGCTGCGTTACCCTACAAAGCACGCACACCACGAACCCTAGATAGCACGGCGGCGGCCAAGCGTACGGTTGTGGGCGTCGAGCGAGTGGACGCAATGGAGGACAGCAGTGGCCAAAGGACAAACAGCGCAACTGGTTGCGATTGAGGTCAGGATTGGGGCATGGCCAGGGCGCCACTGCGCATTGAGCGTTAAACGGCTGTTGTGACCAGGTGGACGACGCGGCGGTCGCCAGCTTCGCCTCCCTCACGGGTCTGATCGTCCACTCCGCCTCTCTAGATGCCGGCTCCGTCTCCCGCATAGTCCTCCCCCTCTCTATTCGCTCGATTGATGAAGACGGAGATTGGATCGAGCAAACATAGAGTCTTCCGGTGCGCTGGCTATGGGGCACACGCTTGCTGGTTGCACGTCATTTTTTATTATCTATATATTTTTGCCTTATGGTCGTATGATTGGTTCTAGAAATTTTTATATCCATATCGTTGTGTTCGTGTCCTATATGTTTTGTATGTATATGCGGCGCCCGTTAATATTTTCTCTTGTTTTACCAGCAAAAAAGGAATATTTGCTCTTGTTTTGATGAGAGAGAAGAAAAGGATTCGTATCGTATGCCAAAAGAAACGAAACTGCACCGGATGTGCGGATGGATGCATGCATGACGGCAGACGCGCGGATCGACTTTTCGCTCGTGTAATAAACAAAAAATAAATATAAAAAAGAAACACTGTAACGATTAAATCTAGGACTTGAACTCGGTCTGTCTTGCAGGTGCTGCGTGATCCTGGAGCATCCAACGGATCCATCACACAAATATTGTAGTACCACAAGATCTGGAAACAAAATTGTGGTTTCTTTTTGTGGATCGCTGACCCACTTATTATAAAATTAATTAATGAGGATCATGCACCATGCATGCATGCATGCGACCAGAGCCGTGAAGGACTAATTTGCTGCTGCCATGAGGCCGAGATGTTCGGCGGTGAGAGGCTTGAAGATGCGCTGCTCGTCGGAGTCCAGCGCGGCGGCGAGCTTGGGCCAAACGGACATGCCGAAGATCCAAGAGCCACCACCACCGTCAACCCCCGGACGCGCGATGATCTTCACGAAGCCGGAGCACAGCCTCCCGCAGTCCACCCACGTCGGCATCGCCATGGCGGCGTGCCCGAATCCGAAGTCCGTGTCGATGCTAAAGGATGCGAACGACGTCAAGCCCATCGCCGGGCTGCCCAGCCCGACGGTTGCCGTCTCCACGAACTTGAGCGCAGCCTTGCCATCGCCGTTGCCCTTGTGCTCCTCAACCCAGTCCACCAGCTCCTGGAAGTGCTCGTCGGTGGCCGTCGACCTGATCGACTCGCGCACCATCGACGCGATCTCCGGGAGCGGCCGTCGCCGGATTGCGTTCGCGCTCGCCTCCGCCACTGCGAACGTCGTGACGTTGCCGATGTAGCTGCGCATGGCTTCCTCCGGTGCGGTGGTTAGACGCCGTCGGCCGTTCACCCACCAGCCCATGCGGCAACTATCGTCGGACGAGCCTACAGTGGCGGCGAACACCTTCCACAGGTACGCAGACACCGCCTCGACGCGGCTCGCGCCGCGCTCCCCGTCGCCGCTCGCCTGCGCGCGCAGCATGGCGAGGGCCTGCTCCTCAACGTAGTAGGTGCGGCCGGCCAGGGAGCCCCCAGCCGTGAGAGAGTTGACGAGACGATCGCTCACCAACGGCATGAACAGCTCGCCCACCGAAGGGCCGTACGACGGCGCAGCGCGAGGGCAGAACACCGAGCGGTCGTAGTTCGGGCCGGCGACGATCGTCCCGGAGCGCGCGAGCTCAGACCACGCGTTAACGATCATGCACAGCGCGCAGCCGTCCGCGAGGCCGTGGTTGGTGCTCCATGCCACAACGAACCCGCCACAGGCGAACGACACTAGCTGCACGGACAGAGCGACGTCCGCACCGTATTGGACGGGGACGCCGACCGTCGCCAGAGACGTGTCCAGGTCGCCGAAGTCCAGGCTTCCCAGCTCCACGTCGACCTCGCCGACGACGAGCTCTGCGCCCTGGTTGTCACAGTGCACCTCCGGGAGCCCTGAGCGCGGGTTGGCCACGATACGGCCAGCAAGGGGAAAGAAGTGGTCCAGCAGGGACGACAGCTTTGCCTCGAAGACGGCGACGATGTCGACGAAGCCACCGCCGAACGAGGGCCTGCGGTAGGCGCAGACCATCGAGAGGGGCATGGGGTAATACAGCAGGTCGAGGTTGGAAACGGGAAGGACGGCGCTGGGCCGTGTGACGGAGGCCTTCACGGTGTTCCTGCGAATCACTCGGACGCGCGAAGAATCGTTTACCATTTCTGTTTGCCGCTTACTACAACTGACCTGCTCTGAGATACGCTTTGCCTTCCCTGCACTGAAGTTATACAAGTGTTGCAGTAGAAGTTAACCTTGAAACTTCCAAAGTCAGCGTGGAATCTTTTGTTCTGGCTAGGCAGCGCCTTGGATGCCAAAATGATAACATATACAAATATATGATCGGATCGAAGATGCATGCATTCTTATAGAAGAAAAAAGTAATGCATGCATGGATAACATGATTCCAAAATAATGACAATAATGAAATAAACTTGTCCTACACATGGATCGAGTTTATGTATGATAGTGAAAAAAAATTATTTTGGATGAAACTTTGTTTCAAGAAACTTTCTAGATTTAGCTGCAAATGAAATATTTATGGGGATAACACTTGGAGAAGCTATAAAATTTCTCAACAACATGACGGCCAACTATATTCCCATTGGCACACCGAGTGCGCTCCAAGTGATGAGAAGGTAAATTTTGTCGAGAAAGTATCCTATTTGACTAACAAAAATGATGCTATTATGACTATGCTTAGTACAAAGAGTGCTCCTATTGATCCAAATGATTTTACTTTGTCTACTTTGAGTGAGCAAACAATCATAATGTTGATGTGAATTTTATTTCAAGGAATAATTTTAAAAATAATGCCTATAGAGGGAACTTCAATAATACTCGTAGAGCATATCCCGGTAATCCCTCGAATAATTATACCAACTCCTATGGTAATTCTAAAGGTAGTCCACATGATAAAAGATTGTCTGAGATTGAAAAGACTACTAAGAACTTTATGCATGCTCAGTATGAACAAAATTAAATTTTTGCTAAGGAAATTACGGTACATTCTGCTATGCGATTAGTAAACAACTTGATGACATCAATAAAGAAGTGGTTGATCTTCAACTACAACTTGCCAACACTAAAGGTGCTCTAAGAAAAATATCCGATAAGAAACGTGTTAGTTAATAAAATGGCAGCCAAACCGGAGTCACATTTTCTTGCTAGGAAATTGATGTATCAACTATTGAATCATTGTTTAATATCATTAAAATTGATAATAATGGGACAGGAGATTAGTCAACTTTAGAAAAAAAAGGCGTCGTAATTGTTCGGAGGGTGATGATCATGTAGCTAAAAAACATAAAAATGGGTTTGTAGAAGTCAAAACTTTAGATAGTAATGCACCCACTACTTTGAAGTATAAGGATTTTCATTATGATAACTTTTCGCTTACTAAATATATTTCCTTACTTCAATTCATGATTAATTCATCTAATGCCTATGAACAAAACAACACCTTTGCCAATCATATTGTAGAATCTTTCATTAAAACCAACTAGGTAAAACTCGAATTAGAAGTTTCTATTCCTAGAAAATTACATGATGAGTGGGAACCTACTATTAAGACTAAAATAAATAATTATGAGTCCAATGTTATGAGTGATTTAGGAGCTAGGGTTTCAACTATGCCAGAAGCATTGTATGATGTTCCGAGTTTCTCCAACATGAACGAATGGTCATTGAATTTTTATCTAGCGGGTTCCACAATTAAAAACAATATGGGCAGAGTCAATGATGTGCTTATTCTTGCTAATAGAAATTATGTTCTCGTAGAATTTATTATTATCTATATTGAATTGAATCCATCTTCTACAATTATACTTGGGAGACCTTTCTTAAGTACTATAGGTGCAGTCATTGATATGGAGGAGGGTAACATAAGGTTTCAATTTTCCATAAACAAAGGGATGGGACATTTTCCTTGAAATATAATTAAACCTCCTTATGAATCTATCATTAGAGCCACTTATGGTATTACATTAGAAGATGATAAAACTTGATAGATTGCATTATATATGCCTAGCTAGAGGGCATTAACCGATAGCGTTTGTTTGGAGAGAACCCAATATTTATCCTTTTATTTTTATTTTTCCTGTGTGTCAACATGATTATTGACCTTGTAGTAATTATGTGTGTGTCTTTTATTTTTCTTGTTTGATGAGTAAAGCCTTTGGAATGATTTGAATGCTTGTTTATTTGGTTTTGTGCAGAATCAGAAACCATTCCGCCCAAATATAAATTGTCATTCTGTACTGGAAAGTGATCAATTGCTCAAATTTTTACACATTACTTCTATGCAATTTTTTTATTTTGTCCTTGTTTTTCAAAAATTTCAAAGTTACAGAAATATGATTGTTAATTAGATCTTTATGTATTATTATATGAGAGACATATTCTGCTTTCGTTTCTATGCTTGCTTCTTTTAAAGTTTATAATGCTTGTATTGGGGGATATAAGTCATAAAATGGTAGGATATAGAGAACATTGATTTAAAATAATTATGAATCTTCTTTATACAGTACCTAAGTTAAATATTTGTTTATTATGCTAATGCTTCTTAGAGATACGCTTACCACATATTCACCTGCATGGAGATACGCTTTGCCTTTCCTGCCCTGAGGTTATACTAGTGTTGCAGTAGAAGTTGACCTTGAAAACTCCAAAGTCAACATGGAATCTTTTGTACTGGCTAGGGAAGTGCCTTGGATGCCAAAGTGATAATATACACAAATATGATCAGATCGAAGATGCATGCATTGTTAGAAAAAAAAGTGTCTTTTTATTTACTTACAGTCATCAACGTGGAACCTTTTGTATTGGCTAGTAGCTAGGGCATCCTTGGATAACATGATTCCACTCCGATATGTATGTATATGTCATTGAATCTTTTTAATGATTTTACAGTCATCAGCAACATCAATTGTCGCCTAGCAAAAGAAAAGTAACACAAGCAATCGCGAAGGAACACTCCCCACTAACAAACCATCATATTTAACATAAAAGTGGCTACCTATGGGTCAAACAATTGAAAATTAATTTTGGGTTGTTTAACTCCTGTGCGGAAGATTGACATTTTGTTTCTGTTCATCCTGGAGCTGGTAGTTTCGTTGGGATAGTTTTTCTAGTATTGATCTTTAGTAACATGCCCAAACATAAATGATGGGCCTGGGACTTTTGTATGAACTTGGTCGAGGTTTCTTTCTTAATGAATGGAAAATGGGGGAAAACATTAGAAAAAATAAGTTTGGGTCAAACAAAACTAGGTGTGCAATAACTAAGGCACATCTAGAGGTGCCCTAGACACACCAAAAGTTGTATTCAATAATCTCTTGGGGGTGTCGAAGTCTCCTTCACTCTTTCAACATTTGACTTTCCTAATCATCATATATTTGTTTCTTTTCCCAAACATAACGTGCTGCAAAGATATCCAAATCACAAAGTAATGACGACAATAATATGGAGAAATATATGAAAGATAAAGAACCACATTTTCTAGTTCATGTGATACAATTAATTTAGCATTTAGTTTAGACATACTAATTTCTGTTTATGGGCAATGTGCTCGATATTTCACGTCACTTCTTCAGCATCATTGACATGTCATCGATGCTTCACATGCTCTATTAAGTTGACACTGATGTGTATAGTGTCCCAATAGGGGATTGTCATCAATTAGAAGATATATGTCCTAGTGACACCAAAACTACTAACATGGATGTGTTTAAGGTGTGCCTCGCGTTACAACACTTTTGTCCTAATGATCAGAGTTGAACATCAAAACATATCCATTTCTTTGTTAAGTGAAACCAACACAAGTTCACACTATCTGAGGAAGACCAAAATACGTTAAAAAACAAATGAGTACAACTTTTGTCATCTAATCTTTTTTCATTTGATTTCTTCATTTTAATTTGTTGATGGCGCCATATAGTACATTTGGCAGGGTGTGCTTGAATTGGTGTCTGTAGTTTTCTTTGTCTACGTCATCTTGGGAAGGCGGTAACGCAAAGGTGAGAGGCGAGAGCAGGGTGGGACGATAACCCGCACGGATGATAAACTGGCATTACAAAATTTCTCGTGATATTTTAATCGCCCGGAGTTTGAGCCTTTGGTCCCACCGCAGCTATTGACCCTGGTTAGGAATCAGCAGTGAGCATGTTCTCGTGACATGCTTGTACAAGGTGTTGTTGCTCATGTAGCAGAGAATCTTGTCGCCATCGTCAACCCAGGCGCTCCAAGCCCTGAAGATGTGGAAAGGTTCCCTGACATGAAAGTTATAGCGCAGATCCCATTGTGGAGGTTTTCATCCTCCGGTAGCGACATGACCCAAAAGTGAAGGCCCATGTGAAGGACGTGTTTGACGAAGCACAACTGGTCGTCGAGCTCAAAAGAACCCACTAGCTGTACGGCATCGTCGAGAGTCTCATGCTCTCGGAGATGGTACAACGAGAACATCTTATAGAGCTTATGTATCCTGGTCCACTGTTCTTGGCGTGTGTTCCCTTAGGCTCTGCGTCATATTCGGGTGGAAAATAAAGTCACATGGACACTTTGACCCTAACCCTGTCAGGATTAACAGGCATATGCCTCTGACCAGCACTAATAGAAAACAGGCCTTTCGTTCTAGTTGAACCGGAGCAATAGTCCCGGTCGCGTTACGAACCGGGACTAATGCACATTAGTACTGGTTCGAGCGGCTAGGCTTCGGATGGAGCTCGGCAGGCATCAATCTTGGTTCTAATGGGACCTTTAGTCCCGCTTGCAAACACCAACCGGGACTAAAGGGGATGTGGCAGGCTGGGGCCCCCGTGTGGCCCTTTTAGTCCCTGTTGGTCTCCAACCGGGACTAAACGTATGTCTTTAGTCCCGGTTTTAGATCCTAACCGGGACTAAAGATTTGCCTATATATACTCCTCGCCCTGCCCTCTCTCCTGTTTTTTCCTCATACAAGGTGGGAGGTGTGTGCTACTTTGTTTCCGCTTCCTATGCGCAAGAGGTGCTCGATGAAATGCCTGAGAGCATGATCGATGTTAGCAACTTTATCCTTTCATCTGTCATTGATACAATGCATGTGTTGATGTACACTAACATGGACTAATCGGGACTAAAGGTTTACTGCACATATGTCATTGTGCCCGAGCCACACAATCCATTCTTCTCCTTTGTTCTTCCTCTAAGCTCGACCTCCAAGATTCATTTTCCCCAAGATTTGTCTTGATTTGATGGTGCACCAACTATCCAAGTGTTCTAAAATGCTAGCAACTTCATCCTTTTATCCTGTTAATTAGGTATCACTAGTATAAAACATACGTTTTGTCCGCCTCATTAGTCCCTATTGGGTTTTGAACCAGCACTAATGTGCTCATTAGTCTCGGTTTGTGATGGGCATCATTAGTGCTGGTTCATTCCGGACCTTTAGTCCCGGTTCGTGCCACGAACCGACACTAAAGGTGTGGTGGCAGGCTGGCGTCAGCCTGGGGCCCCACGAAAACCTTTAGTCCCGGTTGGTGGCTCCAACCGTGACTACAGGCTAACCTTTAGTCGCGGTTGGAGCCACCAACCGAGACTAAAGGTCCCCTATATGAAACCCTTCGGCCAGCCCAAGCACACTCCTCTCTATTCTTCCCCTTTCCTCTCCTCTCTGTTCTTCCTCTCTTCCTCGAGCTCATCCTCCATTTTTGCCAAAATTTGTCAAGATTTGGAGGCATCCCATCCATCCAAGTGTTCAGAAATGTTAGCAACTTTGTCCTTCATCTCTTATTGCTAGATTAGCTCTTGCAATGCTCTATAAGTATAGTAATTTGTGGGTTTTAGTTTGTATGTTGTGTTTTACTTGATTTATGCAATATGAGCTCATATTAACTTCTTACTTTGCATTTGTAGGTGTGGTTTACTTACTGCCTTCCCGTCCCCATCCTAACCACCGCCGATCGCCCGCACCGTCCCGTCGCCGGCACCAGCTTGGTGAGCCTCTTGTTCTTATCCTTTTTATAATAAAAAAAATCATGTTTGAAAGATTTAGTTAGTTACTTGTATATTTTTCTTACCTATATGGTTGTTTGTTATACATAGTGGCATGGTTTTGAAATCCGTCCCCGTCGGGCCTCGTCTGGTTTATGATGCGGATGTGGTATATACTCTCTTTTATAACTCTTTGTTGCATTTCGTGTTTATGACAATTATGCCAATCAAGTTGACATAGATATTTTTATCTAGGAGGTATGTGTAACGGAGATTCCAACTGGCATAGATATTCTTGTCAAGAAGTTAAATTTAGTCAAAAAAGAAAACGAGTATTTGAAAGAAAAATTGAAAAGAGTTGAAGAAGAGAAGATGACACTAGAGTTGTATGTTGTTGATGTCGTCGATGATCACAAGATCAAGATGGGTGCAATGCGCTTGAAGATTAGAAAATTTAAAAGATATGCCATCGATAGTGAGGCTTGGTATCACTATGTTGTTGGATCAATTGTTACCTTAGTTGCGATGTTGATCGCATTTGTTGTTGCATTTAAATGCTTTAGCTAGAGAGTTTATATGTTGTTTTATGAGAACAAGTGTTTATGAACTTTATGTACGAACTTGTATTAATTTGGTCTTCTCGGTGTTGTGTAATGAAGATGAGTCGGCAATGGATGTACGACGACCGATGCTCTCCCCAGTTCATTAATGGCATGCATACTTTTCTGGTTGCGGCTGAGGCAAACAAGCGGTCGGATGGTTTTATGTATTGTCCATGTGCTGGCTGTAAGGATGATCGAGATTACTCTAACTCAAGAACCATTCACGTCCACCTGTTTGAGTCCGGTTTCATGTCCAGCTATATCTGTTGGACCAAGCGCGGAGAAAGAGGGGTCCTAATGGAAGAGAATGAAGAAGAAGAGGATGACGACTGCTATCCTGGCCATGGGTTCCATGAATACGATGGTACAACAATGGGGGAAGAAGCTGAGGCGACAATGCAGGAAGGAGCTGAAGAAGAGGAATCAGATGAGCCCGATGATGATCTTGGTCGGGCCATTGCCGATGCAAAGAGAAACTGCGCAAGTGAAAAGGAGAAGCTGAAGTTGCAACGCATGTTAGAGGATCACAAAAAAGGGTTGTACCCAAATTGTGAAGATGACAACAAAAAGCTGGGTACCACACTGGAATTGCTGCAATGGAAGACAGAGAATGGTGTATCTGACAAGGCATTTCAAAAGTTGCTGATAATGTTAAAGAAGAAGCTACCAAAGGACAACGAATTGCCAGAAAGTACGTACGAAGCAAAGAAGGATGTCTGCCCTCTAGGATTAGAGGTGGAGAAGATGCATGCATGCCCTAATGACTGCATCCTCTACCGCGGTGAGTACGAGGATTTGAATGCATGCCCGATATGTTGTGCATTGTGCTATAAGATCGGCCATGATGACCCTGGTGATATTGAGGGCGAGCGCCCCAGGAAGAAGAATCCTACCAAGGTGATGTGGTATGATCCTATAATACCACGGTTGAAACGTTTGTTCCAAAACAAAGAGCATGCCAAGTTGATGCGATGGCACAACGAAGACCGTAAGAAAGACAGGAAGTTGAGAGTGCCCGCTGACAGATCGCAGTGGACAAAAATCGAGAGAAAGTGGAAGGACTTTGCAAAGGACTCAAGGAGTGTATGGTTTGGTTTAAGTGCAGATGTCATTAATCCTTTTGGAGAGTAGAAAATCAATCATAGCACATGGCATGTGACTCTATGTATCTATAACCTTACTCCTTGGTTGTGCATGAAGCGGAAGTTCATTATGATGCCAGTGCTCATCCAAGGCCCCAAGCAACCCGGCAACGACATTGATGTGTACCTAAGGTTGTTCGTTGAAGAACTTTTATAGTTGTGGAATGGAAAAGGTGTACGTGCGTGGGATGCGAAAGATCAGGAAGAATTTGACCTACATGCGTTTCTGTTTGTAACCATCAATGATTGGCCTGCTCTCAGTAACCTTTCAGGACAAACAAACAAGGGATACCACGCATGCACACACTATTTAGATGATACCGACAGTATATATTTGGATAAATGTAAGAATAATGTGTATCTGGGGCATCGTCGATTTCTTCAGAGCAGGCATCCCATAAGAAAGAAAGGCAAGCATTTCAAAGGTGAGGCAGATCACCGGAAGAAGCCTCGCCACCGTACAGGTGATGACATACTTGATATGGTCAAGGATTTAAAAGTAATCTTTGCAAGGGTCCTGGCGCACAATATGTTCCGAATGACACTGACAAACGCGCACCCATGTGGGGGAAGAAATCTATATTTTGGGACCTATCCTATTGGAAAGACCTCAAGGTCCACTCTGCAATCGATGTGATGCACGTGACGAAGAATCTTTGCGTGCACCTGCTAGGCTTCTTGGGCATGTATGGGAAGACAAAAGATACGCCGGCGGCATGGGAGGACCAGCAAAGTATGCACGGAGAAGATGACATGGATCCAAAGCAGTTTCGGGGTCATGCCAGCTACTCCCTTACCAAAGAACATCGAATGCCTGCTCAGCATGAAGGTCCCGTCTGGCTTCTCGTCAAATATAAAGGGAATAATAAATATGGCAGAGAAAATGTTCCAGAACCTAAAGTCTCATGACTACCACGTGATTATGACGCAACTCCTTCCGGTTGCATTGAGGGGGCATCTATCGGAAAATGTTCGATTAGCCATTGTGAAGCTATGTGCATTCCTGAATGCAATCTCTTAGAAGGTAAACGATCCAGAAATCCTACCATGGTTAGAGAATGATTTGGTGCAATGTATTGTCAATTTCGAGTTGGTGTTCCCACCATCCTTCTTCAATATCATGACACACATCCTAGTTCACCTAGTCGAGGAGATTGCCATTCTGGGTCCTGTATTTCTACACAATATGTTCCCCTTTGAGAGGTTCATGGGAGTCTTAAAGAAATATGTTCATAATCGTGCTAGGCTAGAAGGAAGCATCTCCAAGGGCCATGAAACAGAGGAGGTCATTGAGTTTTGTGTTGACTTTATTCCTGACATTAAGCTCATTGGTGTTCCTGAATTGCGGCATGAGGGCAGACTGAAAAGGCACACTAGGAAATAATTCACTAATATGCCGGGATGGGTATTCTTTGGCGCAAGCACATTACATAGTTCTACAAAGTTCCACCTTGGTGGCTCCATATATCGAGCAACACAAGAATATTCTATGCTCCAAACATCCGGAGAAGTCTGACGACTGGATTACACATGAACAAACAGTGACTTTCGCCGGTTGGTTGCAGACACGTCTCATGCATGACGACACTATTGAAGATGACATGTACTTGCTGTCCAAGTTACAATCTTCGATTATATTGACTTTCAAAGGGTACGAGATAAATGGGAATATATTTTACACGATCGCCCAAGATAAAAAGAGCGCCAACCAAAACAGTGGTGTCCGCTTTGATGTAGCAAACATCAATGGGCCAAAGGACACATATTATGGTTACATAGAGGAGATATGGGAACTTGACTATGGACTTGGTTTGAAGGTCCCTTTGTTTAGATGCAAATGGGTCAATCTGACAGGAGGCGGGGTAAAGGAAGACCCGCAGTACGGAATGACAACAGTGCATCTCAACAATCTTGGGTACGTAGACGAACAATTCGTCCTAGCCAATGATGTGGTGCAGGTTTTCTATGTGAAGGACATGTCTACCAAGCCAAGAAAAAGAAAAGATAAGGAAGCGAATACATCATGCGATGAGCCAAAGCGCCACATAGTTCTTTCAGGGAAAAGTAACATCGTGGGAGTGAAGGACGTACAAGACAGACATGTCAGAAGATTATGAAAAGTTTCGCGAAATTGCTCCCTTCACAGTGAATGTTGACCCGAGCGTCAAGTTAAACGATGAAGATTGTCCAAGGTTACGACGCAAAGGGACACACGCGAAGAAAAAGTTTTACACCCAAAGATCCCACTCTGGGATGTGACCGGCTTCTCTAGTTAGTTTCCGGACTTATATATCTAGAAAGTCCCACTTCGGACAAACCGAAGGGAATCTTTGTAATAATAGTGTACATATGTGTTTTGTGCGTTCAGAATGCACCATTCGCAGCCACATCATCAATTTTCAACCCTTTCTGACTTCATTTGCTATTTTTTATGCATTTACTGATTTTTTTGAGCTAAATGACCTTGAAATTGATAAGCACTACAAATGAACTCTAAAAGGGTTGAAAGTTGGCTTGGTAACATCATTTTACCCACATAGCATGTGCTAAAAAGTTGAGAGGATTACGGCAAAAACTGGATGCACTTCGTGTACAAAATGGACAATCTCTTTTGAAGTATCAGGGTTTCACACGAAAACTCGTCTGTTACAAAGGCATTTCATTTTTTTTAAACTTGTTTCAACTCCAGACTTTTTGTGCGTTCAGTATGCACCATTCGAAGGCAGGTCATCAATTTCCAACCCTTTCTGATTTCATTTGCTATTTTTCATGAATTTTCTGATATATATTTTTGAGCTAAATGACCTTGAAATTGATAAGCACTACAAATGAACTCTAAAAAGGTTGAAAGTTGGCATGGTATCATCATTTCACCCACATAGCATGTGCTAAAAAGTTGAGAGAGTTACGGCAAAAACTGGATGCACTTTATGTACAAAATGGACAATCTCTTTCGAAGTATCAAGGTTTCATACGAAACTCGTCTGTTACAAAGGCATTTCATTTTTTTAAAACTTATTTCAACTTCAGACTTTTTGTGCGTTCAGTATGCACCATTCGAAGGCATGCCATCAATTTTCAACCCTTTCTGACTTCATTTGCTATTTTTCATGCATTTACTGTTTTTTTGAGTTAAAAAACTCTGAAATTGAAAAGCGCTGCAAATGAACTCTAAAAAGGTTGAAAGTTTTCATGGTACCATCATTTCACCCACATATCAGGTGCAATAAAATTGAGAGGGTTACGGTAAAAACTGGATGCACTTCGTGTACAAAATGGACAATCTCTTTCGAAGTATCACGGTTTCGGACGAAAACTCATCTGTTACAAAGGGATTTCATTTTTTTGAACTTATTTGTAATCCAGACTTTTTGTGTGTTCAAAATGCACCACTCAAAGCCACATCACCAATTTTCAACCCTTTCTGACTTCATTTGCTATTTTTCATGCATATAATTTTTTTTGAGCTAAATGACCTTGAAATTGATAAGCACTACAAATGAACTCTAAAAAGGTTGAAAGTTGGCATGGTATCATTATTTCACCCACATAGCATGTGCTAAAAAGTTATGAGGGTTACGGCAAAAACTAGATGCACTTCATGTACAAAATGGACAATCTCTTTCGAAGTATGAGGGTTTCAAACGAAAACTCGTCTGTTACAAAGGCATTTCATTTTTTTTTAATTTCTTTCAACTCCAGACTTTTTGTGCGTTTAGTATGCACCATTCGAAGGCAGACAATTAATTTTCAGCCCTTTCTGACTTCATTTGCTATTTTTCATGCATTTACTGTTTTTTTAGTTAAATGACCCTGAAATTGAAAAGCGCCGCAAATGAACTCTGAAAAGGTTGAAAGTTGGCATGGTATCATCTTTTCACCCACATAGCATGTGCTAAAAAGTTGAGAGAGTTACGACAAAAACTGGATGCACTTCATGTACAAAATGGACAATCTCTTTCAAAGTATCAGGGTTTCAGATGAAAACTCGTCTGTTACAAAGGCATTTCATTTTTTTAAACTTATTTCAACTCCAAACTTTTTGTGCATTCAGTATGCACCATTTGAAGGCAGACCATCAATTTTCAACCATTTCTTACTTCATTTGCTATTTTTCATGCATTTACTGATATTTTTGAGCTAAATAATCCTGAAATTGTAAAACAGTACAAATAAACTCTGAAAAGGTTGAAAGTTGGCATGGTATCATCATTTCACCCACATAGCATGCGCTAAAAAGTTGAGAGGGTTACGGCAAAACTAGATGCATTTCGTGTACAAAATGGACAATCTCTTTCGAAGAATCAGGGTTTCAGACGAAAACTCGTGTGTTAAATGACCTAAGTATTACCAAATTGAATATAATGATAAAACACAGTAAAATTAAATAGAAGAAAAAATAATAACTGAAAAATCTATTTTTAAATGACCTAAGTTATTCGCACAAATTTCTAATAATTCAAATTTGAAAACTACTAGCACTAACAGAAAGTTTATATATTTTTTTACCTAAAGCAAAAGGATTCACAAAGAAATTTTAAATAAAGAAAAAACAACTCAGAAAAAAGCAGAAAACGAAAAAATGAAAAATAAAAAAACTAAAAAAATCCTGCCTACTAGGCCACAAGGACCTACATACGACTAGAAACCCAACTTGTAGTTGGGCCAGGACGCAGGCCCGCAAGGCCCAGTAGGCCCACAGGGAATCGCAACAAAGGTAGGCACAGAAGGCCTGGATTAGAGAGGAGCTCAATGCAGTGCCCGTGCCGGGGCTTATAAACTGGTCGAGGCGCCCCTCAGCTAGCGAGGGTGGACTAAACTTCCACCGTAGTGCGCCGTGCCAGGAATAGGTCTTTAGTTGACTAAAGACCCCCCCCCCCCTTAGTCGCGGTTGGAGCCACCAACCGCGACTAAAGGGTTTCGCTTCGGCAGGAAGCGAAACCCTTTAGTCGCGGTTGGTGGCTCCAACCGCGACTAAAGTGGGGTCTTTAGTCACGGTTGGAGCAACCAACCGCGACTAAAGGTCCTCCTATATAAGCAGTAGTTGAAAAAATTTCATTTTCCCTCTGCTTCTTCGTCTCTTCCCAGTGTTCTCTCCGCCCGCTACGCGCCCACGCCGTCGCCGCCCCCAACATGCCGCCCACGCCGTCACCGCCCCCGACGCGTCGCCCCCCGTTGCCGCCCCCATCGTGCATTGCCCCCTCCTCGAGCTCGCGTGCCGTCGCCGTCGCCGTCGCAGTCGCTATCACAATAGCTTCGCTGTGAGCCCCTGCCGCCATGGATTTTTTTTATAAATTAGATGTATATAATGTTAATTAGATGTTAATTATATGTATAGAAATGGTAGATCAATTTTATATAATGTATAATTAGGTTTTCTTTGCATTATTTTATATAATGTTAGATGTATAGAAATGTTAGATGAATTTTATAATATTTGACAAATTTGTATAATTAGGTTTTCTTTGCATAATTAGGTTTTCTTTGCTTAATTAGAAGTGTTTTATATAATGTTGTTTTCTTTGCTTAATTAAAATTTTGCATAGGAAATTATATTTGAGAAATTTTTCAGAATTTTTTATTGAGAAAGGAATATTATTAGGGTAGTTATAACCTAGGAATTTTTTTTCATAAGAATTTTTTTGGAGTCAACGATGCCTAGCCCTCATCCTCGTCATCGACTCGTTCGCGACTACGTCCTACTTCAGAGGGATGACGTTCGGGACTGGGCTCCGCCGGGCTGGCACTGGGAGGTGCTACCTTCAGGGGCGCGTTGCTTGGTGAGGAACCCGGGTCCCGTCGTCGACCCGGAGCTTCTTTGGTGGCATTCGCGTGGGCCACTTATGGTGCGTAGGCAGCCGGCCCCGCCGGAGGTGGTACATCGCCGTGTCAGGGAGGAGGACGAGCACGTCCTTTGCTAGATGGATGCGTTGGACGTCAGGTTCTCTAATACCTCGCAGGTTAATCAAGGATCTCACCCGAGCTATGATCCTATCATAGTTCCTTCTCTTTGGGTGTCCTCCGCCTGCCGCGCGAGGCATCAACTGGATCTGTAGTAGTGATATTATATAATTAATAATATTCGAGATGTGTTAGTAATAATATTCAAGATGTATTCGAGATTATATTCGATAATATTCGAGACGATTTATTCGAGATTATATTCGATGATGCATATTATGTACTATGATTCAGTTTTCCTTATTGATTGCATGCATTCTAATTTGAATACTAAATTGTTTTATCTTTCTTCTGGGTTAGTTAAATAAAAGCAATGGACAATACCGACAGAGAAGGAGAAGAGGCTCTGTTCAACATCATACGATCCACGAGCCCAAAGCATGAACATGAAGATGATGACAGCTCGCAATATCTGAACAATTCCGGTGAGGGTTGTATGTTTGATGAAGATGAAAGAATAGATGAATTCGACAACGATGTTGATGAAGAAAATGTTCTTCAAATAACAAAGACCGGTGAGGTATATTTATTATATAAGCCATCTGGTGATCATTACATGTCTTAATTGATTTGTATATATATTAACGAATCGATCTTTCTTCTTTTAGGCCTTCGGATCGAGCAAATCTTCTACAAGCGGCCGGGTAGTTCGAGGCCCGGCCAGAAAGTTGGACCCTGGCGTAAAGTTCAACATCGATTCCATCAATACATCAACTGGTAAAAGATCACTGGGACGATTTCGTGAAGTTCAAGAGCCGGAACTAGCTAAGGAATGGTCGTGAAAGAACAAGATTAATGCTGCAAAAAGGCAGTGGCACCATACTCTAGGGCCAGGTGGCTACCAGACGGCCCTACCTATGTGGGATCAATCCGAACAAGATATGATTAGTGCAGGGGTCACTCCAGTTACAGTGACCTGGCCCCCAAGGTGCAGGACATGGTTTTGTGTGCATGTGGGGGAAGTTGGACCCAAAGACAGGGGCTATTATGGTGAAGGCAAGTCTTAAAGGAGTGACAGACGAAATTCTGATGAAAATAGAAGAAGCTTGAACGGGGGTGTTCACGCCCAACAAAGAGGATGATGAGCTTATGCGCGCCCTGAAGAATTCTGAACACCCGAGAAGAACACGAGGGAAAGGCGTTGTTCCGTGGTTTTAGGGGTTTGCGAGTTGGAACGACGGCTACAGAAGCCATGCGAGAAAGAAGATGCAGGAGGAGCGGAAGAAGAAGGAGGAAGCACTCCGCCTTTAAGGCCTAGAATCAAAGCACCTAGAGTTGGAATACAGAATCATGCGGTAGCAGGGGCAAATCAACTCACTCAGCCAGGAAAGGGCGTCTCAGCAGCAGCATGAGCAGGTCGATCTAGCATTGGATACCATCGTCCCATCTATGCTGAGAAGCATTGTGGGTTCCGCCTCGACTGATATCGATGACGATGCACTGCTAGCTAGCTACCCTATGGATGATATCAAAGACAGGACTAACTATGAGCTACACATGAAAGTGAAGAACTTATCCATGAAGATGGCAGATGGCTATGGTTTAGCAAATCCCCCAGAAGCAACCTTCCATTACAATCCCAATCCAGCTGGCTATGCTCGTGTCGAGGTTGATGAAGTGATGTCAGGATATAACGAGCTACTACTTGACATTCTTGGAGGTGACGAGGAGAGAACACTGGGAGAGGCCATACATCGTATCATTCTATGGAAAAAGGATTGCATCATCTTTCCAAGGCCACCGACTCCTCCTCCAAGTCCGCCGCTGTGTCAGTCGACTCCTCCTCCTCCAAGTCTGGCACCGCGTCAGCCAACTCCTCCTCCTCCAAGTCCGGCACCTCGTCAGCTGACTCCTCCAAGTCCGACACACGGCGTCAGCGTCCTCCGTCGCCTAAGCAATAGCAGAAGAGAGAGACCGCAGCTATGACGACTAGCGGTACAATAGGCAAGAAATTCAAATATAGTCCAAGCCTCAAGCCTCTTCCGAAGTTGCCTTACCACAGGACTGACGAGGAACTCGACTGCGCAATGGATGCCAAAGTGAAGGCCCATTCTGGACCGAAACCGCCCCATCCGCCATAGGAGAAAGTATCTGAGCATGTCTCACAACACTTCATTGATATGGCTCGACCGGCTCAGAAGGACAACGACTATGTGTGGTCTATCAAGAAGTCATATCTTGCAGGACAAAAGGAGTCGAGCTCGAGCTCGAGCCAAGGAGTTGGCCAAAAAAGTGGGAAAACTGTTCCCCAGCTGGGAGAACAGGCAGTGCAATCGATCCCCCCGCTCATTGTACAAACACATGTGAGTATCGCCGGTCGGCCAGTAGGAGTAACCGACGATCTTATAAGGCAGGCTAAAGAGGTCGATGTCACCGTTGAACAACTCCCAGGCCTTGAGTAAATCCCCAGGCTTAAAGAGGAGGAAGTAAAATATCAATATGCCCACGGCAAACCTCTGTTCAAGGCTGAAGATGTCAGGCATCTACCAACGAGATTGTACAATTTGTATACGTGATACATGCAAGAAACAGCAAATACCAATACAGAGTCCCTCATGGTGAGAATCAAAAGGAGGCATTACTTTCATAAAAAAGATTTGTGGATTCACTATTCAGAGTTTTTTTAGTTATTCAATAAAGATGCACTCGACAAATCTTTAGTCAGTTTCTATTGTCTATAAGTGATTTCTTTTTATAATTGAAGTCTCTAGCTACCTGTCCTCTCATTCATTACCTGTAATTATCCTCACTATATTCGTTTCTGTGGTATTATGCAGAATAAAGATGTATGAAATGAAACAAGCAGGACGCTATGGCATTAGGTTCATTGACCCAAATACGATTAATCAGGCAATATGGGAAACTCAATATTCGAGAAAAGACGCACAGAAATTCATGCTAGAGTTTTTGAAGCATCTAAACACCCAACCGGAAATACTACTTCCTTACAATTTCGGGTGAGTGTTACTATATATATATATTTTTTTTTTTTTTACTTAATATTCTATTTTTTGATTACTAGATGTTAATAAGTGTTGTTGATGAGTTATGCACACATGCCCGCTTAATTATACAAAACGTGTGCGCATGCAGTTACCACTGGATCTTGTTAATCATTGAAGTTGACAAGAGAAAAGTTGAAGTACTCGACTCACTATATAAGGATCCATCCAAATACGCAATCGTGAGGGTGATTGTTGACAGGTTATTTCAATCATTATTGCACTATATATGTCGGCTTCTTTAATTACTTCATTTCCTGATATCAACTAGTTAATAACTCCTTTATTCATTTTCTTTGCTGGCGGTCAGGGCTTGGGCCAAGTTCATCAAACAGGTCCTAGGAGAGTGGGCACAACAGCTGAAATGGGTGCGACCCAAGATAATTAAGTACTACTAGCTAGCTATGTCCATGCATCTTTTTAATTCTAGTTGCAATACCATTATCATGCTTGATTAATTATTAACTAATTAAATTTTATTCTCGTAAAGTGCATGAGGCAGGAGCAAGAGACCAGTTTATGCGCATACTACATTTGCGAGAACATTCACATGATCACGTCTGAAAGGAACAAAAACAAAAGAAATCTTTGGATACGTTTGACAGAACACTATTCATAATTTTTTTATCATGATATAGCTAATATATATACACACAACTAATATATTTATCTTGATCTCCATCTTGTAGCTGACGGAGATGCGGGGCCAGCTCATACCAGAGGCTCGGGTACGAGCAATTCAAGAGGAATTAGTTTGATTTCTGGTTGACCAGGTCATAGATCTCAAATGAGAATATCACTAGAAGATCAATAATAATGCCTGCATATATATATATATATATATATATATATATATATATATGTGTGTGTGTGTGTATGTGTGTGTTTGTGTATGTGTGTGTGCGTGAAAGGTCGTCGTACGAGCAATTCGATAATAGTATTCTCTGTATATATATGTGATCGGTGATCTACGCGAAATTCTATCTATACATATGCACAACGTGTGTATAGTATGTAGTAGCGTAATATATGTTGGAAATGAAAATTAATTAAATGGAAAACACATAATTAAAAGAAAATTAAACCATAATTAATTCATAAAACCCTAAAGGATTAAAAAGAAAAAAGAAAACAAAATAAAAAATATTTTTAGTCCCGATTGGTGTTACTAACCGGGACTAAAGGTCCCCCGCCCCACGGCGCCGGCGGATGCCACGTGGAGGGCCTTTATAGAGCCACATGCCCGCAAATTTCACCCTACCGTCAGAGGAGGATGAGAGTAATCCAGTTATAGAGCCACTGGTCAGGTCGTTTGCTCTTAAGAAGATGACAGATCTTTTCAGGAGGTGGAAGGATGAGTTGAAAGCTAAGTTTGTCGACCAAGAGAAGACTCCAGTATTCGTCGGCCGATATGCGGGGATAAGAGATCAATGGGACGCGTTCGTGGCCTACAAGACTTCTGAAAAGAGTAAGCAAATGTCAGCGATAAAAAAGAAAAATGCTAAAAAGAAGTTGTTTCACCATCGCATGGGGTCAGGTGGTACCTCAGAGCCCGGCCGTTGTGGGCTAATGGGAGGATGACCTGCGAGCTAAAGGGGTCGAACCAAAGACAGCGAACTGGCCAGACCGTTCAAGGACTTGGTTCTTCGGGGTTGGGGGAACTTTGGACCCTGAAACAGGAAAGTGCATTTGGACAGACGAGCAACTTGCAATACCCGTTAGGAAGCTTGAGCAAGTTACCAAGAAAGCGCTAGAAGGGAGGTTCAATCCCGACAGAGACAAGGACAAGCTGGCTGAGGCCCTCGGGAATCCTGAGCACCCTGGACGAACACGAGGCACGCCAGGATCCGTTTCGTGGAAGCTTGGGTTTCCCGGCAGGCGGTTACAGAAGCCGGGAGAGGAAGAGGAAACAGGAGCTGAGCGTTGTGCAGGAGCTCAATGCAAGAGTACGAAGGCTAGAGGAAGAAGTTATGAGCCAGCGAGCTCCCGACCAGTAGCTTGTTCAGAGGCACGAAGCTACCCCAGAAGCTACCCCACCATCTCAGCGGAAAAGCAGCGTGGCTTCCACGGAGGTCCTTCAGGAGCCTGACTTCACGGCTCCTAGCTAACCCGTGGATGCTATCATAGATGGCCAACATTGTGAGCTTATGACGAAATGCGTTAACCTCACCTTCAAGGTGGCTGACGGCTTTGTCGCACCTCCTCGAACCGTCGAAACTTTTCACCACGGTCAGATTCCACATGGCTATGTTGTTGTGCAAGTGGATGAAATAATGGGGGGATTTGAGGAGCTCGAGCTTGACCACCCTACAAGTGAAGGGGAGACTCAGCTAAGATTTGCTCTGAGGAGTACATGTCTATGGCGGAAGGAGCACATCAAGCTTCCCAACCGGAGCCTCCGCCTCCTCCTCCTCCTCCGGCGAGTGATGAAGGCACTCATCCTCCTCCTCCTCCTCCGGCGAGGGATCAAGGCACTCCGCCTCCTCCTTCGCCTCGTCCGACGCGTGACGTCGATGATCAAGGCACTCCGCCTCGTAAGCAACGACGAAAGAGAGACGTCGTCGCTTCGGCTGCTAGCAGTACAGCCAGTGGCAGGAGGCCATACAAATACGGTCCTAAGTCTCTCAAGCCATTGGAAAAGTTGCCATACGAGAGGACCGTTGAGGAAACCACGAAGATATCTCAAGACCAAGTGAGGGCCCATTTTGCAAAGAAAGCTCCACCTCCGAAGCAGACGATAGATCCGGTGGCAGCGAAGCGCACTATCGAGGCTCTGAAGCGACCACCACCACCTCTGCTGGATACCAACTATGTCTGCGCTACTAAAAAGGTATATCAAAATGCGGTGTGGATGAGAACTACTTCCAGTGATGAGAGGTTAGCAAAACGAAGAAGTGGGAAAACAATTCCCCAGCTCAGCGAACAGGCTAACCAATCATTCCCCCGCTGAAGGTGTTTACCGATATCGTGCCTAATCTGGCGCCAGGGGTGGTGGTGGAGGGGATGGCGCCCGGTTATAATAGTATTGCCGATTACCTCGATGTCGAATTCCCAATAGCGGAGGTGGAATACAAATACCAGTACGGGAAGCCTCTCGTCAAAGATGGAAGTCCTCCTCTAGGTACGATTATGAGACAATTGCATAATTTGTACATGAAAACCTGCAGCGAGTCTGGGATGGATTGTTTGATGATGAGTATTAAAGAGGAGCACGACTTCTTTGGCCAGGAGTTGATTCCAGCTGAATTTGACGAGCTTTCCCAGTTTTACAATCAAAAGGACATCGACATACAAATCATGACTTGCTACTGTCTGTAAGTACTTCTGTAATTAAGTCTCTATATATAGCTCACCTCTTTCATTGCATGTATATATATAATTATCCTCATCATTATATTATGCAGACTGAAGATCGTCGAATGCAGAAAAGCAGGAATGCATGCAATTGGGTTCATTAACCCAAATATCATACATGAATGGACGGTTAAATACAGAGTCAGAGAAACCAAGGAGAACTTGCTACAATCGATGCTTAAAAATCAAAATAAAGACAAAATAATCCTTCCTTACAACTTCGAGTGAGTGTTACTGTCTTGTGCATATTCAGTTTCTCCCTTATTACTCGAGGGTATAGTAATGTAATTGATGAGCTATGCATGTGTGCGCAGACACCACTTTATTCTACTAGAGATTAAGCTTGAGCATGGAGTAGTAACCATCTTAGACTCGAGACGAAATAAATCCGAGTTGTATGCGAACTTGACTGAAATGCTCTAGAGGTAAGTTCAATCGATCATTATCGCACCATATCGGCAACTTTGTTCATTTCCTAATATATATCAAGTAATTATTTTCTTTATCTGCCAGGGTTTGGAAAGATTTCAGCAAAGTTGCTCTGGGACTGCCTACCGAGCTGCAATTTAGACACCCGAAAGTAAGTAATATATACTACCTAGTTCCGCCCATCTCCCATTGATTCTAGCTAGTTTCATCAATATATACCATTTAGCATGCTTGCTTATCAGTTTGATTGACCTCTATTTCTCGTATAGTGCTTGTTTCAGGAACAAGGGACTAATTTTTGTGGATACTCCGTTTGCGAGTTCATGTACGATGTGACGAATCCTAATAAGTGGGGCCACACTGAACAAGAATATAAAGTGCGTAAGCAAAAATATTCACAATTTTATCTTATTACCATCATTCGTGTTGAGTTTCATTCATATACAGGTATTGACCCTCTTCTTCAATTTAGATGTGGCAGATGCAGGATGAACTCCTACCACAAGATCGCATACGAGCAATTCAAGAGGAATTGGCAGGATTCTTTATTGACCACGTCATCAATAAAGCGAAGAATACCATATGGAACTTGATATTAGATGTTAGGGATTGTAACATAGGATAGATATACGAAAACTTGTTGTTTGACCAATCTCTCGGAGAAGGAGGAGGTCGATCACTTCTCTCTATATATGTTCATGACGATCTTGTGTACTTAATGGTTTCCTTCATTTGCTTACTAACTAGCGTGTCACGAGTTCTCTCTATACGTATAGTACGTAGCGTCGCGACCAAGCACGGAGATAAGAGATGTCACCTCTCTCTGTTAGCTAGCTAACAATATATATGAAACCCCTAAATTAACCCTCCAAAACCCTCAAAACCCCCCTCTTTAAAAAAAACAGCTCCTGAGCTGCTGACGCGTAGACGCTCTTTGGTCCCGGTTGGTGTTACCAAACGGGACCAAAGGCCCTCCTGCCTGGGCTCGACGGAGCGGCCACGTGTAGCCCCATCTGTTCCGGTTCGTAAGTGAACCGAGACTAATGGTCATGGGCTTTAGTCCCGACCCTTTAGTCCCGGGTCCAGAATCGGGACAGATGGGCCTTTGGAACCGGGACAAATGGGCCTTTTTTTCACTAGTGTTAGTGTCGGGCCGTGTTGAACCGGAACTAAAGGGGGGTAGGCTTTAGTCCCCACCCTTTAGTGCCGGTTATAGAACCGGCACTAAAGGCCCTTACGACCCGCGAATAAAGGCTGATTCTGCACTAGTGTATCTTAATTTTGTGGTTAGTGGTACTATTAGTGAGTTAGTGTGTTAATTAGCTAGTGCAGGTATCTCAATTTTGTGTGTTCAAATTAACTTCTTAGTTTGCATAGATGTGGTTTAGGGTGTCGTCTCGTCCCCATCTCCGTCCTCATCACCGTCGATTGCCCGCATCGATCTCGTAGTCGGCACCACCGTGGTGAGCCTCTTGTTCTTATCTTTAAAAAAATCCTACTTATATGATTTAGATAGTTACTTGTATATATATCTTTCTTACTTGTATTATTGTTTGTTATTATATAGTGCCATGGTTTTGATATCCTCCCCCATCCGCTCTCATCCGTTCTATGATTCGAATGTGGTATATTATATTTTATAACTATTTGTTTCATTTAGTGTTTATAAAAATTATGTCGACCAACTTGACATAGATATTTTTATGTACGTAGGAAGTATGTGAACCGGGAATTCCAACCGATCGACCCTGTTGTCGACAGGTTAAATTTAGTTGAAAAGGAAAATAATTTTTTGAAAGAAAAGTTGAAAATAATTGCAAAAGATAAGATGAAATTGGAGTTGCATATTCCGATGTCGTCGATTTACAGAAGATACAGATGGATGCAATGCGCTTGAAGATTAGAAATATTAGAAAATATGTCACTAATAAAGAGGCTTGGTGTATTATGATGTTGGATCAATTTTTACCTTAGTTGCGATTTTGATCGCATTTGTTGTTTCATTTAAATGATTTACATAGTTGTATGTTAGTTTTAATGTATGTTTTAGATACTCTAGATAGTTATATGTTGTTTTATGAGAAGTATGTATGAATTTTATGTATTTATTTTTGCAGTAATAACATTTGTTACTACTGTACTTTGGTTTTAATGTGATGAACTTGTATTAATTTGGTCATTTATCTATTCATGATGTTCTGTAATGGTTTGTTCCTATAATACCAAGGTGATGTGGTATGCTCCTATAATACCACCGTCGAAACGTTTGTTCCAAAACAAACAACATGTCAAGTTATTGCGATGTCACAAAGAAGACCATAAGAAAGACACGATGCTAAGAGTACCCACTGATGGGTCGCAGAGAAGAAAAATCGAGAGAGGGTTCACGGACTTTGCAGATGACGCAAGAAACTTATGGTTTGCGGATGGTGCGATGTCGATGGCACAAAGAAGGTTGTGTCCTTGGGACATCATCGATTTGTTCCGATCAGGCATCTCTTACGAAAGAAAGGCAAGCATTTCAAAGATGAGGCGGATCACCGGAAGAAGCCTGACCACCGTACTGGTGATGACATATTTGATATGGTCAAGGGTTTAAAAGTAATCTTTGGAAAGGATCCTGACGGTCAATCTGTTCCGAATAACGCTAACAGACATGCCCCATGTGGAGCTATCCTATATCTAGAAATCTTATGGTTTGATGAAATTCGTTCCTTCACAGTGAAGACTGACTCTAGCATCATCTTAAATGATGAAGATTTTTCATGATTACGGCGCAATAATAAGCAAGGAACATACGCGAAGAAAAAGTCGTATACCCCAAGATCCCACTTTGGGATGTTAGGGTATACATGTGTTTTGGGGTGTTCCTAGGGATTACCCTAACACAAGCAAGCAAAAAAGTTTCACTTTGCTACCCCCTTCTGACATCGGAATCTTTGTAAGAGCTAGGGAATTTTGACATTTGAAACATGTTTTTTTGAGGAGTTAATCAATGCATTATGTCCAAATAAAATATGAATATGTAGATTATGTTAAGAAAAAGAATTTGACATCTTATTTGCTCCATTTGGCTTAACACTAATATTAAACAACAGGAAAAAATCACGCAAAAATCTATTTTTAAATTAAAATTATGTACAAGCTATTGATTCAGCATAAATGTAAGTGTCATGTGTATGAATTACATATTAACATTTAGTTACTTGTTCCTTTGTCAGGTGATTACACGTTTTCTTATGTTTATTGGTGTATTTATTAGTAAAAAGTATATTGTTTTATTGCTTAAAAGCCCGACAATCAAACCGGTGAATCGATGATCTGACCGGTAAAAAGCCGAACTAGCAGCCTTTCCGGTTTGATTTTTTAAACTCCACCGGTATTATCAATTGATGGTACCTTTCTCACTCAAAAGTACAAGGCCAGCTCACGGCACATGTGTATTCCTCCATTAGAGCCCGCCTATTAACCTGGAAAAGCATGCCGCACACATCACATCTATACAACGCCCGGACTAGATTAAGAGAATCATGGAACTCGTCCTTCAAAACACCTCTCTAAAATATGTAAATACATGGTGTCGTTGCTTCCAGTTAAGATTTTTTTTTAAGAAATCCAGTTAAGAGGATTGTTAATTCTAAAACTGTTAAACGTTCCAAAGTAATTAAATATTCAAGCACCAGTGGTCTAGTGGTATAATAGTACTAACCCAGGTTCGATTCCCGGCTGGTGCATTCTTTTTTTCCATATTTGTGTGTGCTCTTTCTGCTTTATACTTCTTCATTCATCTTTTTTAGGCGTTGTCCTACTAAAAAAGACGAGACGGCGACGGCTCCTTGAAAAAAAAAAAGTTCTCCCTGCCTAGTCCCTCTCCTTATGTTGTAGCAGATCTCGCGGGAATCGATCGGCATTTTTCTTAGGTGAATTCACTTGGATCCATTCTTTGTTTGGGTGTCCATAAGTTTGATCCTTCCTATGTATACTTTTTTTCATAGATGATGATTGTTGCTCTGGTGCGTTGATCCTATAAGGCCTTAGCATGTCGACTTTTCGACTGTCTATGATAAATAAAAAAGTGAAAACAAAAAAAATTAGAAACAGAAAAAAACGACGAAAGACAAAAAAAAAAGAAACTAAAACAACATCTATGCTTTTCACATTTTTGGGGGAAGCGCACCCGTGTAACATATGTATGGTGCCATGCAATACTTAATTTATTAATTTGTAGACTCATCTTGTCTTGATACGTGTGATGTTACTTATAGTGTGAGTAACTAGCTATGTTACTTAAATTCATCCGTCTTCTCATTAAATCATTGCCACATAAGTAAAATTACTGACTTGGACTTTATATTGCTACTGAAGTTACTTTTACTATGGGTAGTCTTAAACTCAGGTCAACGATGAGTTTACTACCTGGCCTGTTCTCTGGATTAGTTCTTGCCGAATTATCTGCCATGTCATAGTTCATCTACAATGTGGCCTGTCGGCTTCTTCTCTTCGTCTCGTACAACTATAATGATACATAAATACCTGCCCAAAGTGGATCGAAGTAGCATTAAAATACGTAAATACATCAATTGTGGATTGAATATGCCTTTGTTTCCAGTTAATTTTTTTTGTTAATGCTAAAACTGTTATACTGTTCAAAGAAATTACACATCAAAGCACCAGTAGTCTAGTGGTAGAATAGTACTTCCTTTGTGAACAAATATAAGATGTTTTAAGTCATTGTTTCAGTGATCTGAAACGTCTTATATTTATTTACGGAGGAAGTACTACAGACCCGGGTTGGATTCCTCGCTGCTGCACCTCTTTTCTTCTTTTTTTCCCACTTCATCACTCAAATCTTGATGTCAGGCACAAAAGTTATTGACGTTGCGGAGAAGGAGAATGATGCAATCCACGAAGTGTACATCAGAGATACTTGACGAGATCACGGTGCGCTTGGTCCAGCAGGTGGGCGTCGTCGTCCCACTCGTCCCGGTAGCTCTCTGGCCGGCCCCTCAACCTGCCTCTCGCCGCGACGTAGATCATCTTCCTCCACTCCTCCATCCTCTCCAGCCCGCACCGCTCCGCCACCCAGTCCTCGTACTCGAACTGCAATGCCAAGTCCAGTCATTCATTAGCCAAGCATGAACAAAATTGTGTCGATCCACGTGTACTAGGTTTTATATTTCCTTCTTTGCTTACATTTACATACTAGGGTATAGAGATGGATGGGTGCACGCACCGTGCTTCCTCCCAGGTCGTGCGTGAACCTCTTGGGGCATCCGCGGGCTTCCATCTCCGAGTAGAACGCCGCCACGTCCTGCGTCATCTCCTCCGGCGACGGCAGCTCGATCCTCCCCGACAGAACCCCTGCCACCCAGCTGCTCTGCAGCTCGAACACCGGGAAAAGGATCGACTGGACGTACGTACATGCACGTGCAGATCAAAGTGAGCTCGATCCCATCTAAAACGTAACCCGGCAAATGATTAATGATGCGAACGACTGACCTTGAATGGCAATCCGATGAAGGAGATGTGAGGTGCCAGATGCGGCGGGAACACGTGCTTGTACAGCGGGCCCACTCGGTTGTCCTCGACGGCGATCACGGAGTCACCGTCTTGGTCGTCATCATCGAGGAACGGGAAGCTGTACTTGTACCTATGACGACCGAGCACATGTCCATCGGTCAACATCGATCTCCATTACTGGCATAATTTGAGACCCCATTGGAGCCTAAATTTGGCAAGATGCACGCAAGTACCCAGTGCAGTGCACGATGGCGTCCGCCTTCACCCGGCTGCCGTCCTGGAACACCACGCTGCCGTCCTCCTCGGCATGATCGATCTGCATCCAACCATTTGAAGTAGCTCGAGGTGATGAGGGGATTGGATTTGGGCGTCATGATGTTGTGTACTACTCTCTTCATCCTAAGATGTGTAAGACTTTTTTGACACTAATTACCATGGGATGTAGCCACAGGTTGGCATGGGCAGTGGTGCTCTCCATCTCAGCAGGCGCCGCTCGAATTGCGACATGAACCTCCTTGGCCACGCCGGCGATGTCCCTCGAGATGTCCATCCCGCTGGGATTGTATCCTATTATCACCACAACCTACCAATCCAATAAGATACATGTTGCAAATTCTAATTAATCAATCCAATAAGATGCATGTCCACATTGATTAACCGTCGTCCTAGCCACAAAATTAAGAAGAGATGAAGGCGATGGATGACAGTACAGTAGTAGTAATGTAGTATATTCTACGCACTTGGCCGTGGAATGGGTCGGGCAGACGGTAGCTGTGGCTGTGCGTCTGCTTCCCGGGCCAACCGTCTATGCCTGCACATCATCCATCAATCAACAAAGCTTAATTACTCAATCAATCGATCGCCATGAAAATTCTAGTGTACTAGTACCTAGAAACTTCACTGACCAACACACCACCTGCACACAACTCCAATATATAATACGATCCATAATTAATTAACTGACATGGATCGATGCATTACCGGCGATGTCCGCGAGGCGGGGCTCGGCGAAGTGCCCGTTGCAGACGACAACGGCGTCGAACACCTCCGACCGCACCTCCTTTGGTTCGCCGGCGAGCTTCGTCGGGCAGTACGACACCATCCATCCCCCGCTCGTGTCCCTGCGGCGGACGCTGACGACCTCCGTCTCCAGCCGGATCAGCCCGAGGAGATCGAACCGCCGGGCGAACACCTCGAGGTACCGGAGCACCTCCTGGTGCCCGGGGAACCTGCGCGGGTCAACGGAGCCCTCATCGGCGACGAAGGGGAAGTCGAGGAAGCCCATGCACTCGCGGGGCAGGTTGGTGCGGAGGGACGCGTAGAGGCTCCCGTGGACGCCGCCGGAGCCGAGCGGGTCCGCCGACGCCGCGTCGTCGTACAGCCATGTACCGCCCACGCCGGCTGCGCGCTCGAATACGACGGGCGTGTGGCCCTCGCGCCGCAGCTCCCGCGCCGCCACCAGGCCGGCCGCTCCCGCGCCGATCACGGCGACCCGCGACGATGCCATCGGAGGAGGAAAAGTCTCCAAGTCTCGGCTGGCCTGGCCTGGCCTGCTCTCTCGTCGTCGCGTCCGTCGTCTTTTTCATGTGGAGCAGTTGATGGAGCTGGCCATTTTCCTCCGTTCCCATTCGCGCGTGAATCTTTAGTTTCTTTATAAGACTACCAGTTGCTGCTTCTCCTATTTGCACAGCCGCCTCTCTCTATATTTCTTTAACACTACTAGAGGTCAGTCGACTCAAAAAGTAATTCGGGGGCAGTTGACAGACCACAAACATGTTTCAGTCGTCTTCACCGTTTTGAGAGCATTGAGATCCGAGCGCGTACAGGACTACATCAGCTGCTTGGATGGTCCATTAGCTAGGAAATGTGTCTGTTAGAACATCTACAATCATGATAGTTACATTTGGCTTCATATATATACATATGTGAACAGTGACCGATCACCTATTATTTCTCCGCGTGGGCAGTCATCCCCTTCACACATATCCGGCCCCAAATCCATACGACACATGCAATGTGAGATGAGAACTACATTGATCATATTTGAACTTTTTTTTTGAAAAACAGAATATATTAATATCGTGAAGATACAAAATACACCCAACCTCTGCAACAAGGCAATATCTTAATGGCATTACGGATGTACACAGCCAAAACAAAAAGAAGAAAAAGCTAAAAAAAATAAAAGTCCCGCTATAGAGTTGCAGTCCTTACAACAGCAGTACAACCACCGCCAAAACAACACCTGAAGTCCAAGTTCTCCAAAAAGCGACGCCTCAAAGAAGGAAACAGTGCACCAGCGTCGTCGTCACCCGATCATAGATCTTGGTTTTCACCCTGAAGATAGTCCTTGCTCTCAAAACAATGCCTTCACCAAGACCATTGCCAGTCACAACCAATTAAGGCCAGGGCTTGGATTTTCATCCTGAAAGGTAAGACCTTGAACATTCACATGTGTTGTCGTCCCCACTTACATACCAGTGCTACAAATCCCGAAACTCCAAGCAAGTTCCTCAGCGTCGTAGGCTCCAATCAACATTACCGGTCCTCCAACCTCGGCTTCCATGACATTCTCCGTCTCCGACTTCACCGTGGAGCAAAGATAGCTCATGATGGCAACAGATAGCAGAGCTTCACGCCACTCCCTCTCTAACGGAGGACCAATGGGCACGACGGAATCCCACCCGATCCACCAGTCTCCAAACATAACACGCCCATGGGAGTTCGCCAGCGGAGCCTTCCGGAACCCGACATTCTGGCCAGATCAAACGGACAAGCGTTAGACAGATCTTCGTCTTGACGTAAGAGAAACCCTAAGACCAAGAGCCGCCGCTCGAGCCCCTCCACCGGTCGGAAAGTCGTCCAAGCCAGCAACCCCCACGCTGCCAGTCGGCTCCCTCATGGACCGGTCGTCTCGAACCTCCACTAGCAGCCGGAAGGCCAGTCCGACAGGGAAGAAGACGAACCGCGTCGCCCGAAGCCCGCGACAATGGACGCCACAACCTCGAGCACGCCAGATGCGAGGACGCTACCACGTTGTCGATGCACGGCTGCGCGAACAACACCACCGCATGACCACGCCACCGTGCCCCTCGCGTAGCGCTACGTCCCGCCGACAAATGCGGCCCGAGCCGCCATCCGCCATGGGAGGACCACCACCAGATCCAGGAGCCGCCGCCCTGAATCCCTATCTTCGCCACCATCATTGTGCCGTCCTAGGCGACGCGCCGACATGACCGGAGAGCTCCCTGCGGGGGAGAAACCGCCACGCGAGAAGGCAACCCCGCCACCGCCGTCGGCCATAGGGCTTTGCCCATCGGCGTCCTCCGGCGACAACGGGGGAGACGAGAGAGAAAGCTGGTGCGGCAACGGCTAGGGGAGCGACGCGGGGGTCTGACTTGTCGAACACTTTAGCTGGATCATATTTGAACATAACAACATATAGCATAGATCGGGGATAGAGTTTTACAATTGACCGAAAATGTATAGGTTCATCATCACACCTACATACAAACGATAGATAAACTATAGCTAGATAGATAGACGGAGGGGGAGGGTGCCAGACTTCACCATTTCCTCATTGGTCCCTTCCTCTTGGGGTCACTGGAGTGCCGGTTGTGCTCCTCGGCGTAGAAGTTGGCCGCCGAAGGGGAGTCATTGTTGTTGTCTCTCGTCGTGCCACTATTAGACGAGGAGGAGGAGATGATCCCGACTAGAGGTCGTGCGACAATGAGTAAGCTTGCTTTCTCTCCAGTGGCCACCCTCTCCTTCACGAGGGGCTCGGACTCCTCAATGTCGAGCCGGAGCACCATCTAAAAAGTGATCGGCTCTGAATCATTGCCTCAGTCACCAACTTGAAACAGGCTTTCATCCCGCTTTACAAATAAAGCAACAACCAAAGAAAGTACATGGACGAACGACACCAGATGGTGAGGTCGCCCTCTTACACAGATGATCCTAGGATACACTGATCATGCAGAACGCACGCCCCTACGCTCCCAACAAAGAACATAGGAAGAAATGAACACACCGCCACACTACGAACTAGTACACCTAAGCTCCATGACAACACCCTCAAAAGGGAAAACAGCATTGAGTATCCTCATTGCCAAGTCCACAATGGACAAAGGTATTCACCCCGATCCCTGACACGGAGAGAAGAACCACGACGACGTCCTCGGGAAGAGCGTGACACACATGGGCGTCACCGTCATTGGGACCATGGCGCTTTCAACTCACCCGTGCCACCACGAGGACCCTAGGACGAGTGCGATGAGGTCAGGTCCCTAGAGCCGGATCAGGACACCACCCCTATGGGGTTAGAGGGCATACCTGGGCAAACCATCGCTACAGCTCATGTCGCTCACACAACCAAGAGGAAAGCCACAGCCGCCGCGATCATGCCTGCTGACGAGCAAACCTTGCGGACCGCCATCCAATCCGCCGCCTCGGCATCCCTGTTGCCAGATCCCAAATGCCACTCACTTCAGGGCACACTCAAACACGATAGGAGGAACAGGGGCACACCAAAACTACTCCTAGACGAGTCTTTGTAGGCACCTCCGTCGTAGGAGGCACCCACGCTTGCATCCCCATCCCCAGCCAATCCCGGTGGATTGGGGGGAGGGGGGGGGGACAAGATCCTATGCCTGACGACGGCCGTCAGTGAGCCAGCCCCGAGCCCTAGCCCAAGCTAGCGCACACAAGACCATGTCAGGGACTATCATCCTGAAAAAACAGATACATCAGGGACTATCACATCCTTCTGCTGGAACATCCATCCATAATCTGTCGGTTGCAAAGGCGTCTTGCACCAGCTAATTGTTGAATCCCCAGCCTGCATCGATGGACATTACCTAGGGCGGGCTTGATTTGCTACTTGCTCGAAAACATTTACCTCCGACATCAGTTTTGTCACTAGGATCGACCAAGAATTCAACTAGCTACCATGTGTATGCTTAGACTGCATTTCTAAAATGATTGACTTTCTTCTGCAGTGGAAGCCTTCAACTCTGCTAGAGATCAGGGTGTGTTATGCAGCATGCCTCTAGGATCCGAGCCTCGCTTGATGCTCTTTGTTCTTCGACTGTTCCATCATTTGTACCTCTCTGTTTCAATGTGTACATTTGGCTTTACTTGCAAAGCCAGGATTCAGCCTAAGTGATTGATGGAAAATAATGGAGTAAAAGGTATTGTTGTTTGTTTGCCCATCACAGATTTTCTTGCTCGCCTGAAGATCGAGTTGTCTTTCTTAATTTGGTTTAAGGTCTTTTTTTTTTTTTGCAGCAAGAATGTGTTGAAGGATGTATAAATGGACATAGTTCGACGAAAAATGCCCGCAGAGGCCGAGCTCCATTGAACTCTTTATTTTTTTTCAGCAAAAATACTTTTTTCACACCTCAAAAAATCTGAAAAAAGTATATGTGTAGACATATATTTGTAGTATACATGTACAAAATTTCATGAACATATATATTCATATGTGATGTACACAAAAAAGACAAATACACATATAAAAATCGGATTTTCCTTTATTGTATTTGGGCTAGATATTTGTCCTTTTTGCGTAGCATGCAAATAATCAATTTATTGATGGAATTTTATACATACTTGAAGAATATGCATATGTGTTTCTAGAAATAAGTTTGACATTTTTGGAAACTTCTAAATACATTTTGAATTATTATTTTTTTGCACAAGGAGCTCCATGAAGCTCGGTCTTTGCAACGCCATTCTCCATAGATGGACTCTAATTGACTCATCAAAAAGGTGGGCAGCACAAACATGCAACCTCAGGTCTACGTTGAATTCCTCGTGCATGGTTACACCCACACAAGCAGTTTCGTTTTTTGTGTGTGCGAATTATCACAAAAGCTGTTTCGATTAGTTCCTGTCGAATTATGTGATATCAGAGCAGCTCATCTGCAATCTATCTTTTCGTTATGACGTCTTCCCTCATAAATACATGCCCATATTGTGAATCGAAGTAGCATTAAAATACTAAAAGGACTGTTAGTACTAAAACTATTACTGTTTTGAAAGAAATTGCACATGGAAACACTAGTGGTCTAGTGGTAGAATAGTACCTTGCCACGGTATAGACCCGGGTTTGATGCCCGGATGGTGCAACTTTTTTTTTTCTAGTTCATTTCCATTGTCACTTGAGTGTTATAACTTAGAGTACATATTAATGTCACTTGTTCGTACAATTTATACTAAAGTTTCTTGCATTTCCCATACAAAATTGAGGAAACAGTTCGAAAGAGATGTTGAATTAAGGAGTGGATAATAGAATATCTTCTCCCCCAACTTCCCTAGCACGTGGCTAACTGATTTTCATTTGGGGGGAAATCATGTTGTCATCCCGTGGATTCAAGTCAACCTGACGTGTACCTCTGCGTCCAATTGACCTTTTTCAGGTTATCGATTTTTGTTTATGGTTTACTCTGTTGCTAGGTTTACCGGGTCTCTTCCGGTCGATCCGATTTTTCAGACAAAGCCTTTTTTTCTTCCAAAATAATATGTGTCCAGGCGAGCCGGGTGGCATTTGTCTGTCTTCGACCCAGAGCAAGAGTTGTCGTTTTTTATTTGGTGGGAGATCATGTTTTCGTCCCTTAGATTCATCTCAACTCGCTTTTTTGGATTATTCATTTTTGTTTTTGGTTTACTGTGTTGCTGGGTTTACCTCTTCCAACTGATCCACTTGTCCAGATAGTGTATTTTGCCATTTGCCCTTCTTCGACCTAGAGCAGGAGTTTTTGTTTTTTATTTGGTGGGAATTCATGTTTTTCATCACTTAGATTCAATTCAACCTGGCTTGTTCCTTAGCGTCCAACTGGCCTTTTTGTTGGGGAACGTTGTATGGGAAACAAAAAAAATTCTACGCACACACAGATCTATCCATGGTGATGAGCATCTATGAGAAGGAGAGTGGATCTACGTATCCTTGTAGATCGCTAAGCGGTAAGCGTTAAGAAACGCGGTTGGTGTAGTCGAACGTCCTTGCGATCCAAATCGCCGAGCATCCCGCGATCTCATCACGATCCGTCTCGCGATCCAATCACGATCCGTCCCGCGAACTCATCACGGTTCGTCCCACGAACTCATCACGATCCGTCCCGCAAACTCATCACGATCCGTCCCGCGAACTCATTACGATCCGTCTCGCGATCTTGATCACGGTCCTTCCGATCTAGCGCCGAACGGACGACACCTCCGCGTTCAGCACGCGTATGGCTTGATGACGATCTCCGTCGTCTTGATCCAGCAAGAGGGAGCGGGGAGGAAGAAGAGTTCTCCGGCAGCGTGACGGTGCTCCGGCGATGGTGGTGGAGCTATTTCGGCAGGGCTTCGCCTAAGCACTGCAGAAATCCGATCTAGAGGAGAAACTATGCACTGAAGGAACAGGCAGCACGTGGCTAAAAATTATGTCCAAAAACCCTAAAACTTTCAGTATATATAAGAGGGAGGGAGGAGAGGACTTGGCGCAAGGCCCAAGCCTCCTTGGGTCGGCCGAAGTGGGGAGGAGAGGAGGACTCCTCCTCCAATCCTAGTAGGACTAGGATTCCTCCCTTTTTGGCCTTTTCACCTTTTTTCCTTTGGGCTTTTCTTCACAGCCGCATGGGACTTGTGTGGGACTTCCACCAGCCCACAAAGGGCTGATATTTACTATCCCACAGCCCATGTAGCCTCTTGGGTCGAAATACCCCTCCCGATGGTCTCCCGGTACACTCCCGGCACTCCCGGTACACTACCGATGAGCCCGGAACTTTTCCGGCGACCAAAATAGGACTTACTATATATCAATCTTTACCTCCGGACCATTCCGGAGCTCCCCGTGACGTACAGGATCTCATTCGGGACTCCGAACAACCTTCGGTCACCACCATACATAACCCTATACTACTGAAACGTCACCAAACCTTAAGCGTGCAGACCCTGTGGGTTCGAGAACTATGTAGACATGACCGAGACACCTCTACGGTCAATAACCAATAGCGGGACCTGGATGCCCATATTGGTTCCTACATATTCTATGAAGATCTTTAGCGGTCGAACCTCTATGTCAAGGACTCAGTTAATCCCTTATGATGTTCCCTTTGTTCTTCGGTATGTTACTTGCTCGAGATTCAATCGTCGGTATCTCCATACCTAGTTCAACCTCGTTACCGGCAAGTCTCTTTACTCGTTCCGTAATACAAGATCCCGTGACTAGCACTTAGTCACATTGCTTGCAAGGCTTGTTGTGATGTTGTATTACCGAGTGGGCCCTGAGATACCTCTCCGTCACACGGAGTAACAAATCCCAGCGTTGATCCATGCCAACCCAACAGACACCCTCGGAGATACCTCTAGAGTATCTTTATAGTCACCCAGTTACGTTACGATATTTGATACACACAAGGCACTCCTCCGGTGTCAGTGAGTTGCATGATCTCATGGTCATAGGAACAAATACTTGACATGCAGAAAACAATAGCAATAAATTGACACAATCTTATGCTACGTTTGTAGTTTGGGTCTTGTCCATCACATCATTCTCCTAATGACATGATCCCGTTATCAAATGACATCTCATGTCCATGACTAGGAAATCATACCCATCTTTGATCAACGAGCTAGTCTATTAGAGGCATACTAGGGACATGGTGTTGTCTATGTATCCACACATGTATCTGAGTTTCCGATAAATACAATTATAGCATGGATAATAAACGATTATCATGAACAAGGAAATATGATAATAACCAATTTATTATTGCCTTTAGGGCATATTTCTAACAGTCTCCCACTTGCACTAGAGTCGATAATCTAGTTCACATCACCATGTGATTCGCATTGTTATGAATCTAACACCCAATGAGTTCTGGGGCTCAATCATGCTTTGCATGTGAGAGAGGTCTTATTGTCAATGGGTCTGCGACATTCAGATCCGAGTATACTTTGCAAACCTCTATGTCAAACTGTAAACACTGCTACCACACTTCCACTTGGTACTATTCCAAATGGCTGCTCCACTATACGTATCCAGATTGCTACTACAAGTCATCCAGATTAGTGTTAAAGCTTGCATCGACATAACTCTTTACGTCGAACTCTTTATCACCTCCATAATCAAGAAACATCTCCTTAGTCTTTTAGTTACTAAGGATAATCCTGGCCGCTGTCCAGTGATCCACTCCTGGATCACTTTTGTACCCCTTGATAGACTCATGGCAAGGCACACACTGTTGGGGAACGTCGCATGGGAAACAAAAATTTTCCTACGCACACGCAAACCTATCCATGGTGATGAGCATCTACGAGAGGGAGAGTGGATCTACGTACCCTTGTAGATCGCTAAGCGGGAAGCGTTAAGAAACGCGGTTGGTGTAGTCGAACTTCTTCGCGATCCAAATCGCCGAGCGTCCCGCGATCCAATCACGAACCGTCCCGCGAACCAATCACGAACCGTCCCACGATCTCGTCACGATCCGTCCCACGATCCAATCACGAACGTCTCGTGGCCTTGATCACGATCCTTCCGATCTAGTACCGAACGGACGGCACCTCCGCGTTCAGCACACGTGCAGCTTGATGACGATCTCCACCGTCTTGATCCAGCAAGAGGGGTGGAGAGGAGAGAGAGTTCACCGGCAGCGTGACGGCGCTCCGGTGATGGTGGTGGAGCAATTCCGGCAGGGCTTCGCCTAAGCACTGCGGAACTACGATCTAGAGGAGAAACTATGCACCGGTGGAACGGGTAGCACGTGGCCGGAAATTCTGTCCAAAAACCACCCAATCCACTAGTATATATAGGAGGAGAGGAGAGGAGAGGCAGCCAAGGCCTTTGGGTCGGCCGAAATAGGAGGTGGGAGCAATCCTACTTCACCTCCAATCCTAGTTGGAGTAGGATTGCCTCCTATTGGCTGATTTTCCACTTTTTGCTTTAGGACTTTCTCTCCTGCGCCATGGGCCTTTGTGGCTGTTTTCCCAGCCCACTAAGGGCTGGTTATTATTCTCCCACAGCCCATGGACCTCTTGGGGTCGAAATACCCCTCCCGGAGGTCCTCCGGTACACTACCGGCACTCCCGGTACAATACCGATACTCCCGGTACACTACCGATGAGCCCGAAACTTTTCCGGAAACCAAACTGGGACTTCCTATATATGAATCTTTACCTCCGGACCATTCCGGAGCTCCTCGTGACGTCCGGGATCTCATCCGGGACTCCGAACAACCTTCGGTCACCACCATACATAACTCTACACTACCGAAACGTCACCGAACCTTAAGTGTGCAGACCCTGCGGGTTCGAGAACTATGTAGACATGACCGAGACACCTCTACGGTCAATAACCAATGGCGGGACCTGGACGTCCACATTGGTTCCTACATATTCTACGAAGATCTTTATCGGTCGAACCTCTATGTCAAGGATTCAGTTAATCCCGTATAACGTCCCCTTTGTTCTTCGGTATGTTACTTGCCCGAGATTCGATCGTCGGTATCTCCATACCTAGTTCAACCTCGTTACTGGCAAGTCTCTTTACTCGTTCCGTAATACAAGATCCCGTGACTAACACTTAGCCATATTGCTTGCAAGGCTTGTTGTGATGTTGTATTACCGAGTGGGCCCTGAGATACCTCTCCGTCACACGGAGTAACAAATCCCAGTCTCGATCCATGCCAACTCAACAAACACCATCGGAGATACCTGTAGAGCACCTTTATAGTCACCCAGTTACGTTGCGACGTTTGATACACACAAGGCACTCCTCCGATATCCGTGAGTTGCATGATCTCATGGTCATAGGAACATATACTTGACATGCAGAAAACAGTAGCAATAAACTGACACGATCATATGCTATGTTTGTAGTTTGGGTCTTATCCATCACATCATTCTCCTAATGATGTGATCCCGTTATCAAATGACATCTCATGTCCATGGCTAGGAAACCTTAACCATCCTTTGATCAACGAGCTAGTCCATTAGAGGCATACTAGGGACATGGTTTTGTCTATGTATCCACACATGCATTTAAGTCTCCGATCAATACAGTTATAGCATGGATAATAAACGATTATCATGAACAAGGAAATATGATAATAACTAATTTATTATTGCCTCTAGGGCATATTTCCAACAGTCTCCCACTTGCACTAGAGTCAATAATCTAGTTCACATCACTATGTGATTTACATGGTAATGAATCGAACACCCATACAGTTCTGGTGTTGATCATGTTTAGCCCTTGGAAGAGGTTTAGTCAACGGGTCTGCAACATTCAGATCTGTGTGCACTTTGCAAATATTTATGTCCTTCTCCTCGATGTAGAACCGGATGGAGTTGAAGCGTCGCTTTATGTGTCTGGTCCTCTTGTGAAACCTTGGTTCCTTGGCTAGAGCAATGGCACCAGTGTTGTCACAGAACAGATTTATTGGATTCAGTGCACTAGGCACTACTCCAAGATCTGTCATGAACTGCTTCATCCAGACACCTTCCTTCGCTGCCTCCGAGGCTGCGATGTACTCCGCTTCGCACGTAGAATCAGCTACCACGCTTTGCTTGGAACTGCACCAGCTTACCGCTCCCCCGTTAAGAATAAATACGTATCCGGTTTGCGATTTAGAATCGTCCGGATCAGTGTCAAAGCTTGCATCGACGTAACCCTTTACGACGAGCTCTTCATCACCTCCATAAATGAGAAACATGTCCTTAGTCCTGTTAAGGTACTTAAGGATATTCTTGACCGCTTGCCAGTGCTCCATTCCAGGATCACTTTGAAACCTTCCAGCCATACTTATGGCAAGGCTGACATCAGGTCTTGTGCACAGCATTGCATACATGATAGAGCCTATGGCTGAAGCATAGGGGATGACGCTCATCTTTTCTTTATCTTCTGCAGTCACTGGGCATTGAGTCTTACTCAACTTCACACCTTGCAACACAGGCAAGAACCCCTTCTTGGCCTGTTCCATTTTGAACTTCTTCAAAACTTTATCAAGGTATGTGCTCTGTGAAAGTGCTATTAAGCGTCTCGACCTATCTCTATAGATCTTAATGCCTAATATGAAAGCAGCTTCTCCTAGGTCCTTCATTGAAAAACTCTTATTCAAATATTCCTTCACGCTTTCCAGCATTTCTATATCGTTTCCGATCAGCAATATGTCATCCACATATAACACTAGAAACGCTATAGAGCTCCCACTCACTTTCTTGTAAATACAAGCTTCTCCATAAACTTGTATAAACCCAAACGCTTTGATCACCTCATCAAAGCGTTTATTCCAACTCCGAGATGCTTGCACCAGTCCATAAATGGATCGCTGGAGTTTGCAAACTTTGTCAGCATTCTCTGGATCGACAAAACCTTCGGGTTGCATCATATACAACTCTTCCTCAAGGAAACCGTTGAGGAACGCCGTTTTGACGTCCATCTGCCAAATTTCATAGTCGAAATAAGCAGCTATTGCCAACATGATTCTGACAGACTTAAGCATCGCTACGGGTGAGAAAGTCTCATCGTAGTCAACTCCTTGAACTTGTGAAAAACCCTTTGCCACAAGTCGAGCTTTATGGACGGTGACATTACCATCCGCGTCCGTCTTCTTCTTATAGATCCATTTGTTCTGAATGGCCTTTCGCCCTTCAGGTAGTACTTCCAAAGTCCATACTTTGTTTTCATACATGGATCCCATCTCAGATTGCATGGCCTCTAACCATTTCTCGGAATCCGGGCCCATCACTGCTCCTCCATAGCTCGTAGGTTCATTGTTGTCCAACAACATGACCTCTAAGACAGGGTTGCCGTACCACTCGGGAGTAGTACGCGTCCTTGTCGACCTACGAGGTTCAATAGCAGCTTGATCCGGAGCTTCATGATCATCATCATTAACTTCCTCTTCTACCGTTGTAGGTTCCACAGAAACATCTTTCTGTGCTGCGCTACTCTCTGGTTGAAGTAAAGGTTCAATAACCTCATCAAGCTCTACTTTCCTCCCACTCAATTCTTTCGAGAGAAACTCTTTCTCAAGAAATGTTCCGTTCTTAGCGACAAACACTTTGCCCTCGGATCTGAGATAGAAGGTATACCCGACTGTCTCTTTCGGGTATCCTATGAAGACGCACTTTTCCGCTCTGGGTTCCAGCTTTTCAGGCTGAAGCTTTTTGACATAAGCATCACATCCCCAAACTTTAAGAAACGACAACTTCGGCTTTTTGCCAAACCACAGTTCATATGGCGTCGTCTCAACGGATTTTGATGGTGCCCTATTTAAAGTGAATGCAGCTGTCTCTAATGCATAACCCCAAAACGATAGTGGCAAATCGGCAAGAGACATCATAGAACGCACCATATCCAATAAGGTCCGATTACGACGTTCAGACACACCATTACGCTGTGGTGTCCCGGGCGGTGTCAACTGTGAAACAATTCCACACTGTCTTAAGTGATTGCCAAACTCATAACTCAGATATTCACCTCCTCGATCAGATCGAAGAAATTTAATCTTCTTGTTACGATGATTCTCAACTTCACTCTGAAATTGCTTGAACTTTTCAAATGTTTCAGACTTGTGCTTCATCAAGTAAATATACCCATATCTACTCAAGTCATCAGTGAAGGTGAGAAAATAACGATAACCACCGCGCGCTTCGACATTCATTGGACCGCACACATCAGTATGTATGATTTCCAATAAGTCACTCGCCCGTTCCATTGTTCCAGAGAACGGCGTTTTGGTCATCTTGCCCATAAGGCATGGTTCACATGTGTCAAGTGATTCAAAATCAAGTGACTCCAAAAGTCCATCAGCATGGAGCTTCCTCATGCGTTTTACACCAATATGACCTAAACGGCAGTGCCACAAGAAAGTGGTACTATCATTAACTACTCTACATCTTTTGGCATCAATGTTATGAACATGTGTGTCATCACTATCAAGATTCAATATGAATAAACCCCTAACATTGGGTGCATGACCATAAAAGATATTACTCATATAAATAGAACAACCTTTATTCTCTGATTTAAATGAGTAACCGTCTCGCAATAAACAAGATCCAGATATAATGTTCATGCTTAACGCAGGCACTAAATAACAATTATTTAGGTTCATCACTAATCCTGATGGTAATCGAAGAGAGAGCGTGCCGACGGCGATCACATCAACCTTGGAACCATTTCCCACGCGCATCGTCACTTCGTCCTTTGCCAGTCTTCGTTTATTCCGTAGTTCCTGTTTTGAGTTGCAAATGTGAGCAACCGAACCGGTATCAAATACCCAGGCACTACTACGAGAACTAGTAAGGTACACATCAATAACATGTATATCATATATACCTTGTTTGTCGTTGGCCGCCTTCTTGCCAGCCAGGTACTTGGGGCAGTTCCGCTTCCAATGACCAGTTCCTTTGCAATGAAAGCACTCAGTTTCTGGCTTAGGTCCATGCTTAGGCTTCTTTGTAGGAGTAGCAACTGCTTTGCCATCCTTCTTGGTTTTACCCTTCTTGCCTTTGCCTTTGCCGTTTTTCTTGAAACTAGTGGTTTTATTGACCATCAACACTTGATGTTCTTTCTGGATTTCAGACTCAGCGACTTTCAACATCGCAAACAGCTCGGCGACTGACTTGTTCATCCCGTGCATGTTATAGTTCATCACAAAGCTCTTGTAACTAGGTGGCAGCGATTGAAGAACTCTATCAGTGATCGCCTCCGGCGGAAGGGTAATTCCCAACTCCGCTAGACGGTTTGAGTACCCAGACATTCTGAGTATGTGCTCACTAATAGACCCATTCTCCTCCATCTTGCAAGCATAGAATTTATCGGAGGTCTCATACCTCTCGATCCGGGCATTCTTTTGAAAGATAAACTTCAACTCCTGGAACATCTCATATGCCCCATGACGTTCAAAACGTCTTTGAAGTCCCGGTTCTAAGCCATACAATATTGCACACTGAACTATTGAGTAGTCTCCAGCACGAGCCTCCCAAGCGTTCTTAACGTCTTCGGAGGTCATGTCTTCTGGCTGGTCACCAAGCGGTGCATCAAGGACATATGACTTCTGGGAAGCCGTGAGGATAATCCTCAGATTACGGGCCCAGTCAACAAAGTTACTTCCATCATCTTTCAATTTAGCTTTCTCTAGGAACGCATTAAAATTCAGGGGTGCTACTGCGCGAGCCATTGATCTACAACATAAATATGCAAAGGTTACTTAGACTATTGTTCAAGATAATGAGTTTAGTTAATCAAATTACTAAAGCTCCCACTCAAATTGACATCCCTCGGGTCATCTGAGTGTCACATGATCCAAATTCACCAACTCAAGTCCGATCATCACGTGAGTTAAGGTGGCTTCAATGGTGAACATCATTATGTTGATCATATCTACTATATGACTCATGTTCGACCTTTCGGTCTCTTGTGTTCCGAGGCCATGTCTGTACATGCTAGGCTCGTCAAGTTTAACCCGAGTGTTCTGCACGTGCAAATCTGGCTTGCACCCGTTGTATGTGAACGTAGAGTCTATCACACCCGATCATCACGTGGTGTCTCGACACGACGAACTTTCGCAACGGTGCACACTCGGGGAGAACACAGTTCATCTTGAAATTTAAGTGAGGGATCACCTTATAATGCTACCGTCGTACTAAGCAAAACAAGGTGCATAAAAGGATTAACATCTCATGCAATTCATAAGTGACATGATATGGCTATCAACTTGTGTTTAAGATCTCCATCTTCGAAACACCGGCATGATCTCCATCGTCACCGGCATGACACCATGATCTCCATCATCTTGATCTCCATCAACGTGTCGCCATCGGGGTTGTCACGCCCTGCATTCTTCTACTACTATTGCTACCGTAGCGATAAAGTAAAGCATTACATAGCGCTTAATGATTGACACGCAGGTCATACAATAATTAAAGACAACCCTATGGCTCCTGCCGGTTGCCGTAATCACCGACATGCAAGTCGTGATAATCTATACATCACATGATCATCTCATACATCACATATATCTCATCATGTAATTGGCCATATCATATCACAACATACCCTGCAAAAACAAGTTAGACGTCCTCTAATTGTTGTTGCATGTTTTACGTGGCTGCTACGGGTATCTAGCAAGAACGATTCTCACCTACGTATAAACCACAACGGTGATACATAGATTGCTTTTCAACCTTCTCAAGGACCGCCTTTGTCGGATCCGATCCAACTAAAGTGAGAGAAACTGTCACCCGCAAGCCATCTAAGCAACAAGTTGCGTCGAGGGAACCGGTCTCTCGTAAGCGTACGAGTAATGTTGGTCCGGGCCGCTTCATCTCACAATCCCGCTGAACCAAAATCCAACCAAGGGAGGAAGCAATCTAAGCATCAACGCCCACAAACCTTTTGTGTTCTACTCGAGATCTCATCGAACCATCAACCTAGCTCATGATGCCACTGTTGGGGAACGTCGCATGGGAAACAAAAATTTTCCTACGCACACGCAAACCTATCCATGGTGATGAGCATCTACGAGAGGGAGAGTGGATCTACGTACCCTTGTAGATCGCTAAGCGGGAAGCGTTAAGAAACGCGGTTGGTGTAGTCGAACTTCTTCGCGATCCAAATCGCCGAGCGTCCCGCGATCCAATCACGAACCGTCCCGCGAACCAATCACGAACCGTCCCACGATCTCGTCACGATCCGTCCCACGATCCAATCACGAACGTCTCGTGGCCTTGATCACGATCCTTCCGATCTAGTACCGAACGGACGGCACCTCCGCGTTCAGCACACGTGCAGCTTGATGACGATCTCCACCGTCTTGATCCAGCAAGAGGGGTGGAGAGGAGAGAGAGTTCACCGGCAGCGTGACGGCGCTCCGGTGATGGTGGTGGAGCAATTCCGGCAGGGCTTCGCCTAAGCACTGCGGAACTACGATCTAGAGGAGAAACTATGCACCGGTGGAACGGGTAGCACGTGGCCGGAAATTCTGTCCAAAAACCACCCAATCCACTAGTATATATAGGAGGAGAGGAGAGGAGAGGCAGCCAAGGCCTTTGGGTCGGCCGAAATAGGAGGTGGGAGCAATCCTACTTCACCTCCAATCCTAGTTGGAGTAGGATTGCCTCCTATTGGCTGATTTTCCACTTTTTGCTTTAGGACTTTCTCTCCTGCGCCATGGGCCTTTGTGGCTGTTTTCCCAGCCCACTAAGGGCTGGTTATTATTCTCCCACAGCCCATGGACCTCTTGGGGTCGAAATACCCCTCCCGGAGGTCCTCCGGTACACTACCGGCACTCCCGGTACAATACCGATACTCCCGGTACACTACCGATGAGCCCGAAACTTTTCCGGAAACCAAACTGGGACTTCCTATATATGAATCTTTACCTCCGGACCATTCCGGAGCTCCTCGTGACGTCCGGGATCTCATCCGGGACTCCGAACAACCTTCGGTCACCACCATACATAACTCTACACTACCGAAACGTCACCGAACCTTAAGTGTGCAGACCCTGCGGGTTCGAGAACTATGTAGACATGACCGAGACACCTCTACGGTCAATAACCAATGGCGGGACCTGGACGTCCACATTGGTTCCTACATATTCTACGAAGATCTTTATCGGTCGAACCTCTATGTCAAGGATTCAGTTAATCCCGTATAACGTCCCCTTTGTTCTTCGGTATGTTACTTGCCCGAGATTCGATCGTCGGTATCTCCATACCTAGTTCAACCTCGTTACTGGCAAGTCTCTTTACTCGTTCCGTAATACAAGATCCCGTGACTAACACTTAGCCATATTGCTTGCAAGGCTTGTTGTGATGTTGTATTACCGAGTGGGCCCTGAGATACCTCTCCGTCACACGGAGTAACAAATCCCAGTCTCGATCCATGCCAACTCAACAAACACCATCGGAGATACCTGTAGAGCACCTTTATAGTCACCCAGTTACGTTGCGACGTTTGATACACACAAGGCACTCCTCCGATATCCGTGAGTTGCATGATCTCATGGTCATAGGAACATATACTTGACATGCAGAAAACAGTAGCAATAAACTGACACGATCATATGCTATGTTTGTAGTTTGGGTCTTATCCATCACATCATTCTCCTAATGATGTGATCCCGTTATCAAATGACATCTCATGTCCATGGCTAGGAAACCTTAACCATCCTTTGATCAACGAGCTAGTCCATTAGAGGCATACTAGGGACATGGTTTTGTCTATGTATCCACACATGCATTTAAGTCTCCGATCAATACAGTTATAGCATGGATAATAAACGATTATCATGAACAAGGAAATATGATAATAACTAATTTATTATTGCCTCTAGGGCATATTTCCAACACACACCAGGTGCGGTACACAACATGGCATAATCTAGAGCCTATGGCTAAGGCATAGGGGACGACGTTCGTCCTTTCTCTTTCTTCTGCCGTTGTCGAGCTTTGAGTCTCACTCAACTTCACACCTTACAAATCAGGCAAGAACTCTTTCTCTGACTGATCCATTTTGAACTCTTTCAAAATCTTGTCAAGGTATGTACTCCTTGAAAGTCTCATCAGGCAACTTGATCTATCTCTATAGATCTTGATGCTCAACAATTAGGTAGCTTAATCCAGGTCTTTCTTTGAAAAAACTCTTTTCAAACAACCGTTTATGCTTTCCAGAAATTCTACATCATTTCCGAATAGCAATATGTCATCCACATATACTTATCAGAAACTCTATAGTGCTGCCACTCACTTTATTGCAAATACAAGTTTCTCATAAACTTTGTATAGGCTCAAAAACTTTGATCACATCATCAAAGTGTATATTCCAACTCCGAGATGCTTGCTTCAGTTCATAGAAGGATCACTGAAGCTTGCACACCTTTTAGCATCCTTAGGACTGACAAAAACTTTCTGGTTGTATCACATACAACCTTTCCTCAAGTAAACCGTTAATGAAACGATGTTTTGACATCCATCTGCTAGATTTCATAATTGAAAAATGGAGCAACTGCTAACATAATTCCAACAGACTTTAGCATCGCTACGAGTGAGAAAGTCTCATCGCAATCAACTCCTTGAACATGTTGTAAACTTCTTTGCAACAAGTCGAGCTTTACAAATGGTGACATTTACCATGAGCGTTTGTATTCATTTTAAACATCCATTTGTACTCAACGACCTGCCGTCCAATGAGCAAGTCTACCATAGTCTATACTTGGTTTTCATACATGGATCCCTTCTCGGATTTCATGGCCTCTAACCATTTGTCGGAATCCGGGCCCATCATCGCTTCTCCACAGCTCATAGGTTCATCGTTGTCCAACAACATGACCTCCAAGACAGGGTTGTCGTACCGCTCAAGAGCAGTACACATCCTTGTCGACCTACGAGGTTCGATAGTAACTTGATCCGAAGCTTCATGATCATCATCATTAACTTCCTCTTCAACTAACGTAGGCTTCACAAAAACAAATTCCTGCGCTGCGCTACTCTCTGGTTGAACAAAGGTTCAACAACCTCATCAAGTTATATCTTCCTCCCACTCAATTCTTTCGAGAGAAACTCTTTCTCGAGAAAGGACCCAGTTTTAGCAACAAATAATTTATGCTTCGATCTGAGACAGAAGGTTTACCCAACTGTTCTTAGGGTATTCTATGAAGATGCATTTGTCCGCTTTGGGTTCGAGCTCATTAGGTGAAAACATTTTCCACACAAGCGTCGCAGCCCTAAACATTAAGAAATGACAGCTTAAGTTTCTATCAAACCATAATTCACATGGTGTCATCTCAACGGATTTAGATGGTGCCCTATCTAAAGTGAATGTAGTTGTCTCTAATGCATAACCCCAAAACTATAGTAGCAAAATGATAAGAGACATCATAAAACGCACCATATCCAATAGAGCATGACTATGACGTTCGGACACACCATCACACTATGGTGTTCCAGGTGGCGTGAGCTGTGAAACAACTTTCACATTGTCTAAAGTTGTATGCCAAACTCGTAACTCCGGTATTCACCTCCACGATCATATCACAGACATTTTTATCTTCTTGTCACGATGATCTTAAACTTCACTCTGAATTTGCTTGAACTTTTCAAATGATTCAGACTTGTATTTCATTAAGTAAATATACACTATATCTACTCAAATCATCAGTGAAGGTAAGAAAATAACAATATCCACCGCACGCTACAAGACTCATTGGATTGCATACATCAACATGTATCATTTCCAATAAATCACTTGCCCGCTACATCAAACCAGAAAACGGGGTCCTTAGTCATCTTGACCAAGGGGCATGGTTCGCATGTCTCAACCGATTCGAAATCGAATGAGTCCAAAGATCCATCAGCATGGAGTTTCTTCATGCGTTTTATACCAATATGACATTAGGAGCAGTGCCACAAGTATGTGGTACTATCATTATTAAGTTTGTATCTTTTTGGCATCAATGTTATGAACATGTGTATTACTACGATCATGATTCAACAAACCATTCTCACTGGGTGCATGACCATTGAAGGTATTATTCATGTAAACAAAATAATCATTATTTTCTAACTTAAATGAATAATCGTGTTGCAATAAACACGATCTAATCACGTTCATTCTCAACGCAAAATACGAAATAACATTTATTTAGGTTTGTCACTAATCCCGAAGGTAGAGAGAGTGTGTGATGTTGATCACATCAACCTTGGAAACATTTCCAACACACATCGTCACCTCACCCTTAGCTAGTGCTCCGTTTATTCCATACCTTTTATTTTCAGTTACTAACATTCAGCAACCGAACCGGTATCCAATACCCAGGTGCTACTAGGAGTACTAGCAAGGTACACATCAATAACACGTATAGCAAATATACTTCTGTCGACGTTGCCAGCTTTCTTATCTACCAAGTATCTAGGGTTGTTCCGCTTCAGCGACCGCTCTCCTCATAATCGAAGCACTTAGTCTCGGGTCTGGGTTCAACTTTGGGTTGCTTCACTGGAGCAGCAACTGACGTGCTATCCATCAAGTTTCCCTCCTTGCTCTTGCCATTCTTAAAACTAGTGGTTTGACTAACCATCAACACTTGACGCTCCTTCTTGATTTCTACCTTCACGGTGTCAAACATCGCGAATAGCTTAGGGATAATTAATTCTATCATTGGCATTTTATAGTTCATCACCAAGTTCTAGTAGCTTTAGTGACATCGACTTAGAGAACTATATCAATCACTATCTTATCTGAAAGATCAACTCCCACTCGATTCAAGCGATTGTAGCACCCAGACAATCTGAGTACATGCTCAACGATTGAGCTATTCTCTATCATCTTGCAGGCAAATGATCTTGTTGGAGATTTCATATCTCGCAACACGGACACGAGTCTGAGATCCTAATTTCAGCTCTTAGAACATCTCATATGTTCCGTGACGTTCAAAACGTTTTGGAGCCTCAATTCTAAGCCGTAATGCATGACACACTAAACTATCAAGTAGTCATCAGAACGTGCCTGTCAGATGTTCACAACATCTACAGACGACGCTAGAGGGGTTGGCGCACCGAGCGGTGCATTAAGGACATAAGCCTTCTATGCAGCAATGAGGACAATCCTCAGATCACCGACCCAGTCCGTAGTATTGCTACCATCATATTTCAACTCTATTTCTCTAGGAACATATAAAAATTCAAGGGATCTACAACGTGAGCTAGTAATCTACAACATAATTTTGCAAAGACACTACTGACTATGTTCATGATAATGAGTTCAATTAATCATATTACTTAACAACTCCCACTCAAGTTGACATCTCTCCGGCCATTCGAGTGATACATGATCCAAATTCATCAACTCAAGTCCGATCATCACATGAGTTGAGGTGGTTTCAATGGTGAACATCATCATGTTGATCATATCTACTATATGACTCATGTTCGACCTTTCGGTCTCTTGTGTTCTGAGGCCATGTCTGTACATGCTAGGCTCGTCAAGTTTAACCCGAGTGTTCTGCATGCGCAACAATGGCTTGCACCCGTTGTATGTGAATGTAGAGTCTATCACACTTTATCATCACGTGGTGTCTCGACACGACGAACTTTCGCAACGGTGCACACTCGAGGAGAGCACAATTTATCTTGAAATTAAGTGAGGGATCATCTTATAATGCTACTGTCGTCCTAAGCAAAACAAGGTGCATAAAAGGATTAACATCACATGCAAATCATAAGTGACATGATATGGCCATGAACTTGTGCTTTTGATCTCCATCATGAAAGCACCGACATGATCTCCATCATCACCGGCATGACACCATGATCTCCATCATCTTGATCTCCATCAACGTGTCGCCATCGGGGTTGTCGCGCCCACCATGCTTCTACTATTATTGCTACCATTTAGCGATAAAGTAAAGCATTACATAGCGCTTAATGATTGACACGCAGGTCATACAATAATTAAAGACAACCCTATGGCTCCTTCCGGTTGCCGTACTCATCGACATGCAAGTCATGATATTCTATACAACACATGATCATCTCATACATCACATATATCTCATCATGTAATTGGCCATATCACATCACAACATAACCTGCAAAAACAAGTTAGACGTCCTATAATTGTTGTTGCATGTTTTACGTGGCTGCTATGGGTATCTAGCAAGAACAATTCTCACCTACGCATAAACCACAATGGTGATACACTAGTTGCTTTTCAACCTTCTCAAGGACTGCCTTTGTCGAATCCGATCCAACTAAAGTGAGAAAAACTGGCACCTGCAAGCCATCTATGCAACAAGTTGCGGTTGAGCGAACCGGTCTCTCGTAAGCGTACGAGTAATGTTGGTCCGGACTGCTTCATCTCCCAATACCGTTGAACCAAAACACGACCAAGGGAGGAGGCAATCTAAGCATCAACGCTCACAAACTCTTTGTGTTCTACTCGAGATCTCATCTACACATAGACCTAGCTTTGATACCACTGTTGGGGAATGTTGCATGGGAAACAAAAATTTTCCTATGCACATGCAGATCGATCCATGGTGATGAGCATCTACGAGAGGGAGAGTGGATCTACGTACCCTTGTAGATCGCTAAGCAGGAAGCGTTAAGAAACGCAGTTGGTATAGTCGAACGTCTTCGCGATCCAAATCGCCAAGCGTCCCGCGATCTCATCACGATCCGTCCCACGATCCAATCATGATCCGTCCCGCAAACTCATCACGGTCCGTCCCGCGAACTCATCACGATCCGTCCCGCGAACTCATCACGATCCATCCCGCGAACTCATCACGATCTGTCTCGCGATCTTGATCACGGTCCTTCTGATCTAGCGCCGAACGGACGGCACCTCTGTATTCAGCACACGTACGGCTTGATGACGATCTCCGCTATCTTGATCTAGTAAGAGGGAGCGGAGAGGAAGAAGAGTTCTCCGGTAGCGTGACGGTGCTCCGACGGTGGTGGTGGAGCTATTCCGGCTGGGCTTCGCCTAAGCACTGCAGAAATCTGATCTAGAGGAGAAACTATGCACCGGAGGAACGAGCAGCACGTGGCTAAAAATTCTGTGCAAAAACCCTAAAACCTCCAGTATATATAAGAGGGAGGGAGGAGAGGACTTGGCGCAAGGGCCAAGCCTCCTTTGGTCGGTCGAAGTGGGGAGGAGAGGAGGACTCCTCCTCCAATCCTAGTAGGACTAGGATTCCTCCCTTTTTGGCCTTTTTCCACCTTTTTCCCTTTGGGCTTTTCTTCCCAGCCGCATGAGCCTTGTGTGGGACTTTCACCAGCCCATAAAGGGCTGATATTTACTCTCCCACAGCCCATGTAGCCTCTTGGGTCGAAATACCCCTCCCGATGGTCTCCCGGTACACTACCGATGAGCCCGAAACTTTTCAGGCGACCAAAATAGGACTTCCTATATATCAATATTTACCTCCAGACCATTCCGGAGCTCCTCGTGATGTCCAGGATCTCATCCAGGACTCCGAACAACCTTCGGTCACCACCATACATAACTCTATACTACCGAAACGTCACCAAACCTTAAGTGTGCAGACCCTGCGGGTTCGAGAACTATGTAGACATGACCAAGACACCTCTATGGTCAATAACCAATAGCGGGACCTGGATGCCCATATTGGTTCCTACATATTCTACGAAGATCTTTATCGGTCGAACCTCTGTGTCAAGGATTCAGTTAATCCCGTATGATGTTCCCTTTGTTCTTCGGTATGTTACTTGTCCGAGATTCGAACGCCGGTATCTCCATACCTAGTTCAACCTCGTTACCGGTAAGTCTCTTTACTCGTTCCGTAATACAAGATCATGTGACTAACACTTAGTCACATTGCTTGCAAGGCTTGTTGTGATGTTGTATTACCGAGTGGGCCCTAAAATACCTCTCTGTCACACGGAGTAACAAATCCCAGTCTTGATCCATGCCAACCCAACAGACACCCTTGGAGATACCTGTAGAGTACCTTTATAGTCATCCAGTTATGTTGCGACGTTTGATACACACAAGGCACTCCTCCGGTGTTAGTGAGTTGCATGATCTCATGGTCATAGGAACAGATACTTGACATGCAGAAAACAGTAGCAATAAACTAACACGATCTTATGCTACGTTTGTAATTTGGGTCTTGTCCATCACATCATTCTCCTAATGACATGATCCCGTTTTCAAATGACATCTCATGTCCATGACTAGGAAACCATAGCCATCTTTGATCAACGAGCTAGTCTATTAGAGGCTTACTAGGGACATGGTGTTGTCTATGTATCCACACATGTATCTGAGTTTCCGATAAATACAATTATAGCATGGATAATAAACGATTATTATGAACAAGGAATATGATAATAACCAATTTATTATTGCCTCTAGGGCATATTTCTAACACTTTTGGGGTTATCGATTTTTGTTTCCTATTTACCGTGTTGCTAGTTTACTGGGTCTCTTTCGACTAATCCGCTTGTCCAAACAAAGCATATTTTTCCTTAAAACGATATATGTCTAGGCGAACCACATGCCATTTGCCCTTCTTCAACCCAGAGTAGGAGTTGTTGTTTTTTCATTTGGTGGAAAATCTATTCAATTCAACATGGCGTGTACCTCAGTGTCCAACTGCCTTTTTTGGTTATTGATGTTTGTGTTTGGTTTACTGGGTCTCCTCGATTGATCCACTTGTCCATATAAAGCATATTTTTTCTATCAAAAAAATATATGTCCAGGCGAGCTGCGTGCCATTTGCCCTTCTTCGACCCAGAGCAATTTTTATTTTTTCAATATTCAATTCAACCTGGGTGTGTACCTTAGCGTCGAACTGGCCTTTTTTGGGTTATCGATTTTTGTTTTTAATTTACTGTATTGCTAGGTCTCTTCCTGACTGATCCTCTTGTCCAGACAGAGCGTATTTTTTCTTTCAAAAAAATATATATCCAGGCAAACTACGTGCCATTTGCCCTCCTTTGATCCAGGATCTGTTGTCTTCTATGGGGAACGGCAGGACTCTACTGCATGTATTTATATTTTTCTTCTGTAGTGTACCTATTTACAAGAAAGTTGAAGCTAAATGAAGGAGGCTACCCACGTTTAGAGATGTACATGATATTTTCGGGTAGTTCCATGAGTTAGTAATTTAAGTTGCTTTTTTCAAAACTCTGATCACCCCATTTGTTAGCTAGTGATCAAAACATTGTCTTTTACAATCAAATAGATGATGGCATCTGGTGCTAGATCAAACTAGGAGCTAGGGAGAGATATTTTTACAAATTCGAGCTAGCCCACCAGCCACAACATTTGCTTCCCTATGGCAATGCTCATAGCGCACATATGTGAAGTCCATCGCCATATGGAAACAACCATCCAAAATTGCAGCTGAAGATCCTGATGTGTTCCCCCCATCTTGCATTACCAATATCATGGCAGTACTAACAGAATTGACGATCACTTTAGCACAAACCAACAGATGAAGCTAGGTTTAAACCAAACCGGAGGGCTAGCACTTCTGCCATAAACACATCTGTGCAGACCCCAGCTATGTTGTTGCTCGCTACCAAGAATTGCTCTGTACTACACAAATCAGCACCCACTGTTTCCTTTAAGTGAATCAGCATCAAATGAGGCATCAACATTCAATTTGATCTATCCTGACGGCGACCTCCACCATGGATTCCTTTTCTCTTTCGTATAGCTAGTTTTTGCAGCCAAGAAGTTGTCAGCTAGGATGCAGATAGATAGGACAACTTGGTTTGGTTGTTGAGTGCATTCTCCATGGACCAGCTTCCTCCTTTCCCACCGCAAGAACTAGCAAAAGATTGCAATGATCAAGGGGCCTTTTCCTTGTCCGAGAACCATTGCCTCATTTGCAAGAACAAATAAGTGCTCAAGTACTGCTTCTCTTGCTCGGTCGAGAGAACATCCACGCTAGCTCAATGACATTCTGGAGTCCCAACATATTCCAGAGTTCAGTTGCTATTTAAATCTAAGATGCAACCATACAGAAAAAAAGACTAGGGTCCTTCCACCTCAAGATGTAATCATTCCTTGTACCCAAAATCACTGATATTACTAACACAATCAGTTCCATGAAGTATCGTTGACCAAATTCATTTTTTAGTTGACCCAATTCATTCTTGATCAAGACACGAACAAGCGACCAGTCCTACCCTAGCTCACGAGATGCACATAAGACAAGACTTCCTGCCTTCCGTCGAAGCCACCGCCGATTTGCCTTTTCTCCGGTGGCCTTTGGGCCATGTAGGCATGGCGGATCCTAGCCCTTGCCGGGGGAGAGGGAGGGGGAGACTTCCGTTTTAGGTGTTTTTTAATTTGGTAACGGTTTGTGTCCTATTCAGGCACGCGAGACAGTGATATGGCTTCCTAAAGATGAAATAAATTTCTCCAAGCCTAGTCCCTCCCCTGGCGGTGTATCTAGCATCGTGAGATGGCATGTGGAGGTGTGTTTTAAGCAGATCTTGCGGCCACCGTTGTTTATCTTAGGAGGATCTGCTTGGACCCATTCTGTGGTCAGGTGTCCATAGTTGGATCCTTCCTATGGATGCTTCTCTTCATCGGCGATGTTTGTTGTTATGGTGTACTGGTCCTATGAGAAAACTTCCTACTATAAGTGTAAACCAAAAAATTCAGAAATAAAAACAAAAAACAAAAAACACCAAAAACCAAAAATTGGAAACTAGAACAACACCTATGATTTTCACTTTTTTTAGAAGCACACATGTGCCTTTTCACTTTCTGAGAAGTGCAGCTGTGAATAAATAATTATCATTTTCACTTTTCTTGAAAACACGAAAGCACAAACATGCTTCACCCTTTTCGGGAAGCACAACCGTGTTTTTCTCACACAGTGTGCTTCACGCAAGAAAAATATTTTCTTTTCATAAATACATAGGAAAAACCAAGATAAATCTGAAAACCGTTGGAAATAAACTCGGAAAACACGTGGCGTCAGCTAGGCGAACCACGTGGGGAGCCTTCGCGCGACCCACGCGTCCCCGGGATCCCTTCGTAGGGGGTACCTGCGTTTAGGTGCTTCCATGTTTTGATTATCCGTGTTGGAGGCTTTTTTAGGAACTTTAACAAGTTTTATTGATCAATGTTTGTAAGGGTATACATGATGGGTCTAGCAAAAAACCAAGCCACAAGTGATGACCTGATCTAGTGATAGTGCAAAACTTAGCAAGACTATGAGCATCATAATTCGACTCTTTACCTTAAAAATAATAAAAGAACTACTATCAAAATCCTTAATTCTAGAGTGCAAAACTTAGCAAGACTACGAGATTCATAATTCCACGTTTTGATGATCGATGTTGGAGGTGCTCTTAGCACTTTGAAAAAGGATAATTAACAGCTACACATGGATTCATAATTCCACATTTTGGTGATCCGCATTGGAGGTGCTCTTAGCACTTCGCACTTTGGAAAAAGTTAATTAACTGCTATACATTGCCACTATTTTTTATTTTTTATTTTTGAGAAACGGCTCAGAGCTACTAAGACGTGTGAAGCTTTAACGGCCTGCCGGCCCGGCCCGGCCTGGCCCATTCTTATCTCCCTTTCACTTGGACCAATGGACCAGAGAAATCTCTGACAAACCCTAACCAATCTAACGCGAGGGAGTTCCACGGGACGACGGCGGCCGCCCTGCGCGCATCTAAGGCTGCCGGCGGCTGCAAAGAAGTGGGACAGCGGGACGAATTCGGTTCATACTCCCGCTGCGCGACTGCCCCTCCGCCACGAAGCGCGCGCTCGCCTTCCCCTCCGGGACACCCTTCCCGGCGGGCGCGCAACACCTGTTCGACGGATGGTCGAACCAGCCTGCACCGCTGCCACATTCAACTGCTCTGGACGGCGCCGCGCCAGTCCTCTGGTTGAATTTGTCCATAGCATCGGCCATCCTACCATTCAACCGCGGTGGCTCCCTACCTTTTGCATGATGGCTGATGCTACGGATAAATTCCACCCGATGGTTGTGCATACCCGACTGAAAGAAGAGGCCTCGTTTAGCCGAAAATCAGTTTGAAGCAGGGAGTGGCTCGTCCCATTTGCCCTGTTGAATTATTTTGTATGTGATACAAACTGCCATTAGACTCTCATAGGCTCCTTTTGCAGAATGGGTAGGATGGATGTTGTTGTGTATGAATTCTCCCAGATGATTCATATCCGACTACCACCTGACGCCGTTCCGGTTATTCTACTTATACTGACTCTTATTTTTATATGTCTTACTATAAATGTATTTTGTAATCTAAAAAGGATAGTCAAAATCTAGACCTAATTAACCCTGATTTGTTTTGACAGTTCTAGGTTGCATACATGGTACCAACGACCATGGTCTGGACAGTGCAAAATTGATGAAGCGAGAGGGCCGGTTGAGTGAGTACTGTAACTGTTTTCACACGATTCAGGACTTTCCTGGTGTTCAAGTTGTTTGTATGGTGTCCTACAGCATGATTCATATGCATTGTTGGTCTTTTAGGTCCAGTTTGCTGTGACAAATTCTGCTAGAAATTCTTTTTGCCTAAAATTTCTGCTAGAATTTGTTGCAGCGAACTTGTGGTCAGCTACACGTCGTAGTTTTGCAAGTGTGCATAGTTTAGAAGGTTAGAAAGCTCGGTCATGTATGGAATTTGTACTTTTGAACTGAAAATTTAAGGGGCTTTTCCACCCAATGGTGTCCCCTCCATTTCTCGTGGGTATTAATTTATGCACAACTAGCTCTTTCATGTTGGATGGTAAGCAAGGTTTGCAGGTCGCATATTTGCTTGGTTTGCATGAGCCATTTTGCTGTCAGCTAAATCATTCAAGTCAGCTGTAAGATCATGTTTCTGAAGTTTGATAGATTTTAACCTCTTATGCATGTTTGACATAAAAAGGAGCTAGAAATGCGCTCTTTTCAATTTTCAGTGATGACCTTCTAAATTTGCACAGAAAGGGAAGAATATATTTTTATTACTTGCTGTATCTGGAAAGGGTGTGATTATCAGTTGAGCAATTTCATATAACATATAGTCGATGTTAATTTCTATGAATTGGATCTTATATTCTTTTTGAGGAATGGATTCTTATATATATTGATCTCCACAGGTTCATCTTTGTAGGACACCGTACAAACAACTTGAACACCAGGAAAGTTCCTCATGTGCATGTTATTTTCTGTTGCTGTTTGTTCAATTGCTTCCAAATTTGAGATACCGTTCGCAAATATGTACCTATATATTTTGAGAAGTATCGTATATCCATTTTTTTGTAAGAAAGATGTGGCTTGATCACCTTGTGAGAGATATCAAATTAAGCAAAAGATTTGCATGTGGTATGCTCTTTTGCATACATATTATTGACATAAATATTTATCTTCTGTTCTGTATATTTGCCTTGCATGCAGGCTATGCCTTCCCAAGCACAAGGAAATTTGAAATACTAAGAAATTAATGATATATCAAATTGTTGCCCGTACAACCATAGGTTGGCACCGAAACATTAATGCCATCAATCTTGAATTCAATCGGGCTTCAAAATGTGAATATTTCTGTTTGTTCATGTTCAAAGAACCATGCACACTGGGTGCTATGGGTTTTTCATTCTATCTCCGTTAAAAGCGTGTGCCGGCTGAGCTGAGCCTTCTTTGAAAATTTGGTGCATGCATGTAGTGTTAATCTTAAGATGTTGCTGACGTTGTTCACATGGCATCATTCTAGTTGATACTTCCTCAGTCCCAAAATAAGTGTCGTTGATTTGGTACAACTTTGTACTAAACCAACGACACTTATTTTCGAATGGAAGGAGTATTTCTTTAGTATGGATTGTTGCTTTGATCTTTCCGCCAAAGAAAAACTTTGCAGAAGACCAGAAAGCCTTAGCTCCTTAGCATGAAAGCAGTATACTTATATCACCTTCAAGACATTGTTCCTAAAAAGAAGGATCTCATCCCATCACTCTTTTTTTTGACCAGGAACTGTGGTGGAAACCCCCATGGTATAGTTTTATATTAAATAAAAAACAACCCAAGGGTGATCTTAGCAATTGAATCAGAAGCTGCCCAAGTGATCTTAGGAAGATTCTAGCAGGGAGCAACAAAAGGGCATTGAAAAACAAATATCTCTTGTTTCCAAAGTGCTTTGAGAGCAGAGAACACAATTAGGTCCAGACTCCAATTGCCATGTCTTCTCAACATTAAGTCCTTGTTATTTAGGCAATCCATCAACAACAATCATGAAAAAACTTCTTGCTTGCTCAAACACTTGCTCTTCCAAAGATATGGGAAAATAGCATCCACCTCTTGTGCTCCAAATAAGAATTTGTAAATTAGACAGAGATCATGTTCATTCTCAGAACTTCCATTGGCAGGATGGCAGCAAGTAAATTAGACAGAACTAGCAGTTCCTTTATGCCTGTTCAGACAAAGGAAGGATAAAATAGTGTGGTGATATCAGCAGACTGGATGGCCTTGCTCAGAGAGATGTCAGGGTCTAGAGCAAAACAGAACAGTCTGGGAAGAAGTTAGCCAAAATACCCTCAGGGGACCAATGACCCTTCCAAAGCAAAACAGAAGTACTAGTTCTAGAAATGGATTTGGATATTGCATTCACATCATTCTTTCATTAGCAGCATGTGCAGGAAAGTAGGACATTTTAGCATTTAACTCTTTAGCTAAAATGAAGTACGTGGCAAAATTAAACAGCTGCGGGTAAAATAGTAGTAGTACATAACAAGGACCCCTCTATCATTTCACGTCATTTATGTCAATTAACTTCGATCACTGATGTACACAAAATATAATAGCCCTTGAAACTTTAATCAAAGTAGATTTATGTGTCCTTTTAATAAATTTTATAAACTTAAGGGGAAGATAGAGTAAATGTTGGTGCAACATGAAATTCAAATATGGGACTGAGGAGGCCTGTAAGCAATGGCCCAAACTCATGTTCCTACATGCATGTTTTTCTTTTTTTGAGGATTTTTCTTTCTTTCTTTTTGGACGGTTGCAATCTAATTGCATTAGTTTCACTCGAGAAAAATATAAGTACATTACTCTTGCGAATAAGTAACACTAAGAAGCAACCACTGACATGCTTTTGGAAAGGCAAGAACAAATCCAAACACACCATACAACACTATTCAAAATGAAACAAGGTAATGGAAATATGCAAGCCACCACACCAACAGTCATCAAGGGATGAAGCAGCGCCCACCACAGAAGCATGCCAAGCTATCCTTGAAATGGGCGTGCACAAGATGCCAACGCTCTATGGTTCAAATGAATGTTGTGCTGCCTTCCAGGGTGCAACAGTCGGTCTGGTTATGCCAGTATGTGTGCACAGTGCCCATAGCACAGTGATGAACTCGCCTCCGTGCGCGAGTGCCTCCTTGTGGGCCTTCACGTGCAACTCGCCGCCCGACGGTGCAATGTACACCATGAGCTCCGTCCAAAGGTCGGCCAAAAGCTCCCACAGAAACTCATGCGCGCCATTGTCTTTGGTCTTTTCAATCAGAGCCTTCCCCAACTTTGCCCCCTTCTGCACCGTCGCCGCTGCCTCTTGCTGCCATCTACCGATCTCTATCAGCCTCTTGTACCTCGTTCCTTGTAGTGATAGGTGGTACCACCAACACCCACCAAGCTCCACCTTCAACTCCTTCTTCATGCCCTTGTAAGCACGCTCTGTCCCATCCTTGTCTTCAGGGAGCAGCTCTGGGGAAAAGCCCACCAAGTAAGCGCAGTACTTGGACAGTGTCGTCGCCACCTTGCGATGAGGTCCCATCTCATTCTCCTTTTGTGGGTACATCTCTTCCAAGAGGCCAGTGGCGATGTGACATGTGAGGATGAACTCCGCGATGCTCTTGCTTTGACACACCGAAGATATCAGTGGGCGGTATGGTCTGTGCTTGTCCAACTGCAGTGTGGACCAGCCAGTATTGAGAGGGTCAATGCGACCATCAGTGTCATAGCCATCCATGTGAGCCATCATGTAGTCCACGATGGACTTCTTTACTTCCTTGGGAACTGCCTTGGTTGGCATTGTGAATGACATAAGTGACAACAATGGGCACAACCCTAGCACGGAGAATTGCTTGAAGCAGAGGTTAGGGTGGCTTAGCTTACTTCGCACCCATAGGATGCGACGCATGAGACCGCGCACGATGCTGCTCTCACGCCAGGGGCGTTTGGCGGTGTAATCACAGAGCAGTGACACAATGAGCCAGTTGGACAGGATGAAGACGAGGAACTCCCAAACTTGCTCATAGATGAAGGCGAGTATAAGCAGAGTGGTGGTGCCTAGGTCGACACTGGCGAATAGCACCTCCGGTGAATGGATGACGCTTCTCAGGAGGCATTTGGCCAGTGTTGGTGCGCCGGTATATATGATGTAGTTGTCACTCGTGATGCTATGGTAGGTATAGAGCACGTTTCCATTGCCACAAGCAATGAAAGTCAGGAAGCAAAAGGCCCAAACTACAATTGGAAACAAGATGTAGTTGGTTAGGAAGAAGAAAGGGTTGGAGAACACGACCGGTAGAACGGAGTGGTAGTACTCGCAGATGAAATGGATCTCGTCGTTGAAGACTTGGAGCAATGCAACCTCCGCTTCTTGTTCCTCATCCTTAGGCACCTTCTCATGGCACAAACCTTTGAAGATGCGGGCCCAGCAATTGCGGGTCTCATCACTGGTGATGGGGATATCCTCAACCCTTCGGCGCATTACCTCTTCCCCGTACAAACCTTTGAAGATGAGATCACGACAATTGCGGGTCTCATCACTTGTGATGGGAATGTCCTCAAACCTTCGGCGCAGCAGCTTGTAGAGGGCGAAGGAGAGGCATAGCCTTTTGAGTCTCGGGTCTTTCTGGAGCAGACCGTCCTCCTCGCTGGCTGCGACCTTCCAAATGTCACCAACCGTGACAATGGTGGAGCTAGTGTCGTTGGTGCCCGCGGCAGTTGTCTTCTTCATCTTGACTTGGTAGCCATGCGGACCAGCTTCCTTCCCCAAGTTGTCTTCTCCCATCACGGTGTACTTGCACGTCTTCAGCAGCTCCGATCCCACGCCCTGGTTGACATTCTCGGCCTGCTCTTGCTGTTGTTGCATGACCTGGGAAATATACGAGTTGAGCAGCTGGGTGTTCCTGCCGTAGGCGAAGGAACGCTTGAACAACTCGTTGACAATGACCCGCTGCAGGAACTTCGCAGCAGCAAGGACCCATAAGGTGCCATAGATTGCCTTCTTGCCTGCGCTTTTGACGTTGTAGAAGACAAGGTAGCCCTGCCAAACGATGCGGGCAAAGCGATCGATGGTGCCTGAGTACCATTGCATGCCCACGTTGACCAGGATCACCTCCACCTTCTTGCGGAGGAGCTCCACCAGAAGTATCCACATGAGGATTGTCCTTGCTCGCAGTGACAGCTCGTCACCGAGCTGGCTGTAACTGGAGCTATTAGTATTACTATTAGTAGCAATGGAGGCACCTTCGTTCTTGGTCTCGGAGAAGAGGTAGGACATGACAGGGAGGAAGAGGGACAGCGAGGTGGAGAGGAAGAGGCGGACACTGGGGTTGAGGATGGCGCTCACGTCGGAGAATGTACTGAAGAGGTTGAGGTTGAAGAAGAGTGCTGCAAGAATGAACATGATGATAGAGGTGGCCACCATGGTGCCCTCGTTTTTCTGGTCGGCATAGGAGGAAGTCAGGTTATACACATATGGGTAGACTGTGTTGTTGCAGAATGGATCTAAGCCTTTCATCTTCAGCCACGCTAAGGTACTAGAGATAGCTACTGAATTTTCTTGAATGGATTGAATTGGCTCAGCATATATATACACAGATCACGACATGCGAACACAGAGTTTCTTACCTGACCGGATGTACGTAACACAAAGTTAAAGCACCGACAATGGCATTATCATTCCGTTAGCATTAACTATTCTTTCTGTTCTTTTTGCAAAGCTTAAGTCAGAATCTCCCTAGCTCGAACTTGCTTTTTGTTCACTTTAGGGAAATTTGTAAGCTCGACCTAGTGATAGAAAATATGCTCCGAAATAATTGTTGTCATTTTCATGCAATTGTGTGTCATCATTTGATAGGGGTTCGAAGCATATCTTCTTTCTCATTTTGTTCCTTTTCTCTTTGTGTACTTTTTATTTGTCAAAGATGATAGGAAGGTACCGGAATGTCTTTGGAAATATTTGTTTAATTTTATGGAAAAGGTCTTAAGACATGTGCTCGGGGAGTTTATTGCTAAATCAGTAGTACATATGCATGGCTATATGATGATCATCCTTACCTTTCTCTTTTTCTTTTTCTTTTCGTACACTTCTCTTTGCCAAAATCAGTAGGCAATCTAAGACCAATTATACTTGGTAATCTGCTTTAGTAAGATACAAAGTTATTAAGGCAGCTGTGTGCTACACGTTTCTTAGTTTATTCAGCGTGTTTTGTCCAGTACAAGCACTTCTCTTTGGCACAAGGAATCAGGGACCCAAATCCTGTGCAATTAATAACCCTAGTCCAAAGTTCTTAGCCAAGCGTACACGAAAAGTATAGGTAAGCATTGCTTACCTGACCGGATAAACACAACACAAAGTTAAAAGCACTAACAATGACATGACCATTTCGTTAGTATCAACTTTTCTTTCTGTTCTTTTTTGCAAAACTTAAATCATAATCACTCTAGCTCGAACTTTCCTTTAATTCACTTTAGGGAAATCTGTAAGCTCGACCTAGTGATATAAAATATGCTCCGAAATAATTGTTGTCATGTTCATGCAATTGTGCGTCATCATTTGATGGGGCTTTTGAAGCATATCTTGGTTCTCATTTTGTCCCTTTCCCTGTGTGTACTTTTTATTTGTCAAAGATGATAGGAAGGCACACCAGAATGTTTTTGGGAACATTTGTTTAAATTTTTTGAAAGCTCCAAGGCATGTGCTCGGAAAGGATATTGCTAGTTCAGTTATACATATGCAAGGGAGGCATAGATATATGATGATCATTCCTACCTTTTTTTTCTGTCCATACACTTCCCTTTGCTAAAATCAATTAGGCCATGTAAGACTAAATTATCCTTGGGAATCTGCTTTAGTAGGATAGTACAAGTTATTATGGCAGCTGTGTGCTACACTCTTCTTAATTTATCCAGCGTATTTTTCCCAGTACGAGCACTTGTCTTTCGCACAAGGAATGAGGGACCCAAGTCCTGGCGATTTTATAACCCTAGTCCAAAGTTGTAAGACAAGTACAGGAAGAGTATAGGTTAACTATTTGTTAGCTGCTATCGTACCTGCATACATGACAATACTTATTGAATTCTACTGACCCCAAACAATGACAGAAGATCTGTCATTTGGGACTTATTTTATGCTCCTTTCCATCTCATCCACTTTTTCTTTGACAAAGGTAATGAGGGGACCCACCTTTTAAGAAACGATCGTGGCATAATAATTTCATCCATCCATATTGGTCTTTCTTTGATTAATATATGCTTCTTCTACCTTTTCTATTCCAAGGCCTGGATTAAATCCCTAACATCTGTAGCTGGGATTTGCTTGTAAATCACACTTCCATCATGGTGAGATTTGTACGGTGGATATAGGGGTAATAAATAAATGGAGCTAAGAGAATGTTGTCATTTGTATGCTATTGCGTATGGCCCATTTCATGAATTTTTTTTGTCTAGTTTTCATAGCATCTTGTGGGTCTTGTTTTGTTATCTTTTCTCTTTCATGTGCATTTTCATTGTCAAACATGGTAAAGGTACCACAGTAGTATTGCCGATGGTTTAGTTCTCGCTTATTCTTCTGGCATGATAATCTTTATGAATATATATCTTTCTTTGTTTCAGTTTGCTTCCTCGATGTTTGTTTGGCATGGCTTGAACTACAATGTGATTTCAGTAAGTTGGTGACACCTCATTAAGGCATGACGACGCATACAAAGAGAGCGTCAGTATGTATTGTATGCCCTCTTTCTATATATTGGAGGGTCAGATTATTGAGGAGTTGATGATGAGATCTGATGATGGAATTCACATTATAAAACAAAACAATGTCAAAAGAGAAAACGGTCAGGTGAGAGCACACGAGCTGCATAGTAAGACATAACTTGTACAAAATAATTAACTCGGTATATTTTGATAAAAGGACAGTACATTAATATCAAGACAACGTTACGAGAGCCAGTCGAGAATTAACTTGAACATATAAAAATATTACAAGCTAGGTGGGTGGAGATCAGTAGATACAGTCGGCGTAGGGAGTCTGAGTCCGGTTTTCGAAGTTCACCGGGAAGCAGGACACCCTGATGTGGTACGGCCGCGTGCGGGCTACCCCGACCTTGAACCACACCTTGGCTATCACCATGACGGTGCAGTTTGGCCAGTGCCCCGCGCCGCTGCCCTGCGCGGACGCCGTTGGGCTATCATACTGTGCCCACTGAGCCTGCCAGTGTATCTTGGTCACATTGCGCGGAGGCTGGACGTACCCCTGCTGGAACTGGAACCCACTGGTGTTCACCTCGGCAGAATACCATATAGTCGGGTTGATCCATATCTCGGTGTCGACACTGGTGTAGTGCACTTGCGTGCGCCGGCTTGTATTGTTGGCTGAGAGGATGAAGGGGTAGAATTTTTGATCCCTGCACTGCCCGTCTAGCAGGGTTGCATCTTGGATGTAGAAGAGGACTTGTGGCGGGGTTAGACTGATGGTGACGACGGCTGCTATGGCGATGACGACCAGGGTTCCTATGCTAGCTGCAACAACAAGGTGCTTGTTGCCCCATTTGTTGAGAGGAGGGATGCCAATCGCCATGGCAACTATGAGTATGTCTAGCAGCATATGACTTGCTGGCTGGCCAGGCATCTGGAGTATATAAAGGACCATGTATGAGTATGCTATCTATTTGGTGTGTGTCTCCTTCCTCTACTCTAGACATCTAACTATGGTTATTATTTACATATGTTAGGGCAAGAAAAAATGTACCTATCTTGCTGGAGAAAGAATATGAGTAGTTATACGCAGTTGTGCCGATGCACCGAGCAAACACTTCTCGCTGCAACACGACATAATCCAGGTCATGCTTCAAATCATCTATTTCAGCAGAATTTCATCCTCTAATACAAGGTAGCAATGTACTCCAGAAATCAGTATGATGTCTATGATCACAACTACTCTTCTATATTGGCTGGCTAGCTTGTTCCTTATTGTTCTTTGCACTTCAGCGCATGCAGTGTTTGTATAAATTGTATGGGTTCTGTGTAGTTTTGTTCAAGCTTTTACTGGTAGAGATAGGAATTTGTAGCAGTTCCGTGGTCGACATGGAAGGCCATGAATGCAGCGCATTTTAGTGGTAAATACCCTAATAATCCCACAGCAGTAGTGTCGCAATCTTCTCATTGGATATCCTTTTGGTCTGGTATTCAAAACTCAATGCAAGCAGACTCGGAAGATGCAACGAGGTGCAAAAAAACTCCAGCGGACGGCATTTGAGATTTTTCATCAATGACGAAGGTGGGGGTGGCATTTGAGATTCTTCGTCGATGATGAAGGTGGGGGCTGATGGTGAGCAGGATCACCATATGAGCCGTGACTTTACCCCTGACCTGTATTTTTGCTCCTGGAGTTATATTTCTGGATGATGTTTTGTAATATAAAGGGCATACATGCAATGCAAGTCATGTTGCCTGGGCATCTGTGGACAAAACACAAAGACGATATGATATCCAGCATATGTGTACTTTATTTATCGATCATCGTGCTTGTAATTGCTGTCCACCCCATACTTAAGTTGCACCGACATGTACTATATATTTGCTCTTTCATAAAGGAGAAGTAACATGTGCTCCGGGTCCTTGCTTTGGTTATTTTCAGATATATTAATTTACAATTGTTAGATACTCATAAATTGAAGTTGTTTTCGAAATACTTAAATTAAAGAATTAACAACTTTACCCATTTACTATGTTTTATTGAAAATATAATAAAGAAATGAAACATGAGCTTTGTCATATATCCTCTTTCTACGAAAACACAAATGCAATTTATTTGTACTTTTATTTTATTGGGATCTTGCAGTAGTCAATAGGTTCCAAATATTAGATTATGAAATTCATTTTGCAACCTACAAATTTCTACCTTTTTAATAATAAATTATGTTTATATATAAGGGAAGATATTTCACATTGGAATATCATTACAAACTTTCAACATATACAGTTCAAAACTAAGAGCAACTCTATCATATTTGGAGTCCTATGCTACATTTGTTTGCTCTTCTATATTTTTCTTATATGTGTACATAGGAAATCTATTTCACCTTCAACTCATGGTATGTTTCAAACATTTCTTTTGCAACGTTGCACAATTTAACAAAAATCATGTCCATATTCAAATTAATCGTAGGGTCCAAATGCATAACATTCTATTAAACCTAGATTATTCTTACTATTTTTCTACTCAAACCATCACATTATACTTTTTCAATCTGAATAAACTGATCCACCTCTTGCGCACCTCTCGAGGCATGTTGATTGTCCATAATAATGAGCGCACCTACCTTCGCACATGGCACATGAGGATCTTCCTGTTGGGAGACGTAGTAGTAAATAAAAAAAATTCCTACGATCACCAAGATCTATCCATGGAGAAACCAACAACGAGTGGGGAGAGATTGCATCTTCATACCATTGAAGATCGCTAAGCGGAAGCGTTACAAGAACGCGGTTGGTGGAGTCGTACTCGCAGCGATTCAGATCGCGGTGGATTCCGATCTCAGCGCCAAACAACGGCGCCTCCGTGTTCAACACACGTGCATCCCGATGACGTCTTCTACGCCTTGATCCAGCAAGGAGGAAGGAGAGGTTGAGGGAGAGCTCCGGCAGCACGATGGCGTGGTGACAATGGAGCTACGTGAACTCCGGCAGGGCTTCGCCAAGCTCTATGGAGAACGAGGAAGAGGAAGGGTAGGGCTGCACCAAGAGAGAGAGAGAGAGAAGTCGTGTCTCAAATCAGCCCAAACCCTTGGGTATATATAGGAGGAGGGAGAGGGAGGGCTGTCTTGGCCCCTCCTCCAAGGAGGAGAGCTTCGGTCGAAGGTGGGAAAGAGTCCACCTCCCACAAGGGAGGTGGATCTCCTCCTTTTAAATCCCTTTTCCCTTTATCTCTTGATCCCAGACGCATGGGCCTTTCTATAAGGTCTTGGCCAGCCCAATAAGGGCTGGCACACCTCCTCTAAGGGCCCACAAAGTCCTATGGTCGTCACACCCCTCCCGCGGGTCCTCCGGCACCCTCCCGGCACTCCCGGTACACTACCGATGAGGCCGAAGACTTTTCGGTGACCAAAACCGGACTTCCTATATATCAATCTTTACCTCCAGACCATTCCGGAGCTCCTCGTCACGTCTGGGATCTCATCCGGGACTCCGAACAACTTTCGGTAATCACGTATACCATTTCCCTATAACCCTAGCGTCATTGAACCTTAAGTGTGTAGATCCTACGGGTTCGGAAGACAGGTAGACATGACCGGGACACCTCTCCGGTCAATAACCAACAGCGGAATCTGGATACCCATGTTCGCTCCCACATGCTCCACGATGATATCATCGGATGAACCACGATGTCGGGGATTCAATCAATCCTGTATACAATTCCCTTTGTCTATCGGTATGATACTTGCCCGAGACTCGATCGTCGGTATCTCTATACCTTGTTCAATTTCGTTACCGGTAAGTCTCTTTACTCGTTCCGTAATACATCATCCCGTGACTAACTCCTTAGTCGCATTGAGCTCATTATGATGATGTCTTACCGAGTGGGCCTAGAGATACCTCTTCGTCACACGGAGTGACAAATCCCAGTCTTGATTCGTGCCAACCCAACAGACACTTTCGAATATACCCGTAGTGCACCTTTATAGCCACCCAGTTACGTTGTGATGTTTGGCACACCCAAAGCATTCCTACGGTATCCGGGAGTTGCACAATCTCATGGTCTAAGGAAATGATACTTGACATTGAAAAGCTTTAGCAAACGAACTACACGATCTTGTGCTATGCTTAGGATTGGGTCTTGTCCATCACATCATTCTCCTAATGATGTGATCCCGTTATCAACGACATCCAATGTCCATGGTCATGAAACCGTGACCATCTATTGATCAACGAGCTAGTCAACTAGAGGCTCACTAGGGACATGTTGTGGTCTATGTATTCACACATGTATTACGGTTTCCGGTTAACACAATTATAGCATGAACAATAGACAATTATCATGAACTAGGAAATACAATAATAACTATGTTATTATTGCCTCTAGGGTATATTTCCAACACTTCCAAGGATAGTCTTGCTCGTCGTCATCGTCAACCTCCTCGAAGGCCTTTCCCTTTCCCTTCTTGGTGACCTCCCCATTTAGCTCTGTCTGTATTGCCTCTCACTCCTTGGTAGCCTTGGCGGCTTGCTTCTCCTTCTTGGCCTTCACAACAGCCTCTAGCTCAGCCCACGTCACCTCATGCACACCTTCTCTTTCTCGATCTTGGCCTCTAACTTTGCCGAATTGCCCATGTTGTCATTGTCACACGCAAAGAGGGCGTTGTGCGACAATGCGTCAAACAATTGGCATGGTTCTTTGTCGCCTGAAGTTGCATGACTAGAGGTGGTGAGATGAGGCCGAGAGCGGGTGTCGACATGGAGAAGATAGAGAGGTAGATGATGAACAAGGGAGGGGCGAGTGGATAGAGAGCATCCACTCCCAGGTCGCTCCTCGGGACAGCCAGAGGCACCCCTAGCTGACACCAGAAAACTTGTTCGACATCACCAGTAACCTTGTCATCGTCGGAGGAGGTCATCCAATGGCAGAAAGGGCAGCCGGGGGGGGGGGGGTGCATTCCCTTTCCACCTACCTTTGCTATCGACTTTTCATGGATGCTTCGCTCCCTCTTCAACTCTCGCCGCTCGGACTCGGTGGCCAAGCATCCCTCCTTGAGGTGGCCTTGCCCTTAGCAGGGGCGACATATACATTGTTAGAACTAATCTTGATGCTTTGTATCAGCACGTAGTTTTGAATTTTGCATGTAGCTAGTTGTAGTCGGTGCCGGCAAGATGTACGTGTGATACGTACAAGACGGCAAGTGGCGTCGGCTGGAGGCCGTGCATGGTGAGATGCTAATGCCGTGCGAGGCGGCGTAGTTGCGAGATGAGTACCGTGTGATGCGGGTGCACGAGACTTGGAGCCAACGGCCAACAAGAGTTCTAGCCGAGTGAATCGTTCAGGTAGTGTATGCATGTAGTTGGCCTGGTCACAGGTTGTTGCGGAGTCATTTGTATCATGGGATAGATGACTTAGTTAGTTAGTGCATGCAAAGTTGTTAGCCACATCATGTAGACCATGGAGAGAATCCAGGGTGGTTAGCTGGGCATGCGTTACGTGGTGTTAGTGGCCGGACCTGCCGGCTACTTAGTGCGTAGTGGTGTGAGTTCATGGCACTAGGTGCCCAGGTCCTTGTATAAATATGTTGTGTTGTGATAATGAAAGGGCCGTGAGGGCTGGACAAAATGTAGTCTTCTGCGTTCACCAAGGGAGAGCGTTATGGGCAAAGCTGATGGCCTTCTTCCTTGGTTGGGTGCGTGGGTGTGTTCTTGTGTGTTTGAGAGAAACAACCAGAGAAAGAAAGCTGTGAGACACAGCAAGAGGTAGAAGAAGAAACGGCGCTGCCACGAGGCGGCGCAAGCATACATTGTGTCGTGACCCTGGGAAAGCTAGGATTGATGTGCTGCTGGCCATGCGAAGGTTTGCCTCTTGCCCACTCGATCATGGAACTCATCCTCAGGGGCTTGTGCTTGTGAGGGTTGGAGTTAGAGGTTGCTCCCTCTTGTGTTAGTGGCCGTGTGTGACTAGATCTAGCAGAAGCCGGTTGAGCTTGTGGCCACTAGCGGCCACAGGGGCAGCTAAGGTGACATGTCCATTGTGGTCTCGGAGAGCTGTAGAAGACATGTGACAGACCGACACCATACAATTGTGTGGGCGATGATATATAGATTCTGCACCGGAGTCCATGATCCCATCACTACCGGAAAAGGATGCTAACCCGACGGCCAAAACAATGCCGACGGCCCCCGTCAGCCTAGTCGTAGCTATGCCGACAGCCTGGTCCTAACCGTCGGCGTATCCAGGCCGTCGGGCTACCCCGATCTAAGCCGACGGCTGCCGTCGGCACAGAAAGGCTGTCGGCCTAGATTCGAGCACGCCGACAACGGCCATCAGCATACAATCGCTGTTGGCATACTCGCGGACCCGGCGACCCAACGCGTGCCGGGCGGCCAATGTCGTCAGAGCTATGCCGACGGTGGAGACGTGCGGCCGTCGGCATAGGTCCGCATGCCACATCACCAATCCGCAGCGCACAGTCCAGCATATATGCCGACGGCTGCCGTCGGCATACCTGCCACGGCAGCGATCCACGGGACGCAGCCCGCCCCTGGCCGTCGGCATAGTTAGATTTTTTTTACATTTTTATGCTTTTTTATGTATTATTATATTAACTGACATGTAGCATGTGTAAATATAAACATACATATGAATATATATGTAGTTTGTATTTTTTCCATAGATTATGAATATATATATAGTTTGTATTTTTTTCAAGCACGTTAATATATAATGTGCCGTCATGTTCTTTTGAATATAGGTCCTTATATTTTATTAAAATCAAAACAGCTATCCGACAGTAGTTTTGTGGCGGTTGCAAACGCCCGGCACCCGTCTCCGGAGTGTGACCCCCCTCACGGCTGCGGTGTGCCCCCCTCACGGACGGCGCTGTCGCCGGCACCTGGAGGGCAAAAACAACCGCATCGGGTCTATACAGTAGTTTATTAAAATCAAAAACAGCTATCCCACAGTAGTTTTGTGGCGGTTGCAAACGCCCGGCACCCGTCTCCGGAGTGTGACCCCCCTCACGGCCGTGGTGTGCCCCCCTCACGGACGGCGCCGCCGCCGGCACCTGGAGGGCGAAAACAGCCGCATAGGGTCTATACGGAGGGGACATTGCTCCCAAGTGTTTCTATGGGATGACCTACCACAACCGGATGGTGTTGTGGCATGTTCAAAGAGGAGGCACGCGTCTCCGGGGTGTGGCCCCCCTCATGGACGACGGCGCCACCGGCACCTGGAGGGGGGAAACGGACGCGTCGGGTCTACATGGAGGGGATGTAGCTGTGGGTTTACCCGGATGTTGCTCCTAGGTGTCCCTCTAGGCTGACCTGACACAACCAGGTGGAGAGGTCCACTCGTCAAAGCCCGTCCGTGGAAAGTCAAAGCGCTAGATCTCGTGGTCAACCGCTCCAGGGTTAGGCGGGACGGGGGCCCTAGAGGGTAGCAATGCCACCGGAGCGTCGCACCGGCCCCTCATACATGCGGGGTGGTGTTGTGGCATGTCCGAAGAGGCGGCACGCGTCTCCGGGGTGTGGCCCCCCTCACGGACGGCGCCGCCACCGGCACGTGGAGGAGGGAAACGGACGCGTCGAGTCTACACGGAGGGGATGTAGCTGTGGGTTTGGCCCGGATGTTGCTCCCAAGTGTCCCTCTGGGCTGACCTAACACAACCGGGTGGAGAGGTCCACTGGTCAAAGCCCGTCCGTGAAAAGTCAAAGCGCTAGATCTCGTGGTCAACCGCTCCAGGGTTAGGCGGCACGGGGGCCCTGGGGGGTAGCAATGCCACCGGAGCGTCGGGCAAACCTATGCCGACGGCATAGCTTAGTTCTATCTGTTTTTTACTTATTTTTGTATTTTAGTTTTTTTCTAAATTAAAATTTGATTAACTTAAATGTGCCTTATCTAAAGTAAATTTTAGTTTTAGTTTTAGACGGGACGGTGTACTTGGGGGGTAGCTATGCCACCAGGTCTTGCGCTGGGCCCTCTTACAGGTCTGGAAGCATGGTGGCACGTGCAAGCACCCGGCACGCGGCTCCGTAGTTTGACCCCCCCTCATGGACGTCGTTGTCGCCGTCGCACGGAGGGGGGAAACGGCCATGCTAGGGCCTATCACAGCCAGGTGAAATTGTCCCTCGGTCAAACCCCGTCCGGTGAAAGTCAAAGGGGTAGATCTGTTCGGTCAACAGTGTCAGGGTTAGACGAGACGGGGGACCTGGCGGTGGCAATGCCCCCAGATTTTGCCCTGGGCCCTCTTACGTTTGGAAACTGTCGCATCGGGTCGATACCGAAGGGATCTTGCGGTTTGTTTGGCCCGGACCTTGTGCTATGGGCTGGCCTATCACAGCCAGGTGAAAATGTCCCTCGGTCAAACCCCGTCTGGTGAAAGTCAAAGGGGTAGATCCGTTCGGTCAACAGTGTCAGGGGTTAGACGGGACGGGGGACCTAGGGGTGGCAATGCCGCCAGGTCTTTCCTTGCACCCTCTTACGTTCGGAAACTGTCGCATCGGGTTGACACCGAAGGAATCTTGTGGTGGGTTGGGCCCGACCTTGTGCTAAGATGTTTTTATGGGTTGGCCTATCACAGCCAGGTGAAAATGTCCCTCGTTTAAACCCCGTCCTATGAAAGTCGAAGGGGTAGATCCGTTCGGTCAACAGTGTTGGGGTTAGACGGGGCGGGGAACCTGGTGGGTGTCAATGCTGCCAGGTCTTGCCCTGGGCTCTCTTACGTTGGGAAACTTTCGCATCGAGTCGGTACCGAGGGAATCTTGCGGCGGCTTGGTCCCGGACCTTGTGCTAAGATTTTGTTATGGGCTGGCCTATCATAGCCAGGTGAAATTGTCCCTCGGTCAAACCCCGTCCGATGAAAGTCAAAGGGGTAGATCCGTTCAGTCAACAGTGTCAGGGTTAGACGAGACGGGGGACCTGGGGGTGGCAATGCCGCCAGGTTTTGCCCTGGGCCCTCTTACGTTGGGAAAATGTGGCATCGAGTCGATACCGAGGGGATCTTGCGGTTTGTTGGGCCCGGACCTTGTGCTAAGATGTTGCTATGGGCTGGCCTATCACAGCTAGGTGAAAATGTCCCTCGGTCAAACCCCGTTCGGTGAAAGTCAAAGGGGTAGATCCGTTCGGTAAACAGTGTCAGGGGTTAGACGGGACGGGGGACCTGATGGGTGTTAATGCCGCCAGGTCTTGCCCTGGGCTCTCTTACGTTGGGAAACTTTCGCATCGAGTTGGCATCGAGGGAATCTTGCGGTGGCTTGGGCCCGAACCTTGTGCTAAGATGTTGCTATGGGCTGGCCTATCACAGCCAGGTAAAAATATCCCTTGGTCACACCCCGTCCGGTGAAAGTCAAAGGGGTAGATCCGTTCGGTCAACAGTGTCACGGTTAGACGAGACGGGGGACCTGGGGGTGGCAATGCCGCCAGGTTTTGCCCCGGGCCCTCTTACGTTGGGAAAATGTGAAATCAGGTCGACACCGAGGGGATCTTGCGGTTTATTGGGCCCGGACCTTGTGCCAAGATGTTGCTATGGGCTGGCCTATCACAGCCAGGTGAAAATGTCCCTCGGTCATACCCCGTCCGGTGGAAGTCAAAGGGGTAGATCCGTTCGGTCAACAGTGTCAGCGGTTAGACGGGATGGGGGACCTAGGGGTGGCAATGGCGCCAGGTCTTGCCTTCACCCTCTTACGGTCGAAAACTATCGCATCGGGCCTCCGTGGTGTGACCCCCTCGGGGGAAATGGCTCGTGAGAAAAGTATCTATTCCGACGGGTAGAATGCATTCACTTTGTTTTTTGTGAGAACTAATACACATGTGTAATATTTATGTGTTAGGGAAAATGCAACATAAAATAATGAAAGGAACTAAAATAATGAAAATACCTATGCCGACGGCCACGCCGACGGTATGGCCGTCGGCATAGGTGTACACGTGGCATCCAATCTATGTCGACAGCCTGGCCGTCGGCATACGCTCGCCTTATCCACTCGACCCACATCGGCCCTCGCTCCTCCACTCATCTCCCACACCCCCGACCCCCCCTTCCTCCTATGCCGCCGCCCGTCTCCACATGCGCCGCCGCCGTCTCCACCGGTCACACCCCGCCCTCGCCGCTGCCAGGCCGGCCGGCCACCCCGTTGCCCCGCCCTTGCCACCCCGAGCCCCCCATTCCTCCTGCGCCGCCGCCCGAAAGTGCCCCGCCACCGCCCGCCCTCGCCACCCCGGCCGACCACACCGACGCCCCGCCTCGACCTCGGCCCGACCTGCGTCAACCCCGCCCCGCCCCGGCCTCCCCGACCCGCCTGGCCGCGGCTCCGGCCGACCCGAGCCCCTGCCCAGCCGGCCCTGCTGTTGCTCCGGCCGACCCGAGCCCCTGCCCAGCCGGCCCTGCTGCTGCTCCGGCCGGCCCTCCTCTGCTGCTTCGGCCGGCCGACCCTCCTCTGCTGCAGCTGCGGCCCTGGCCCCCGTCCACCCTTCCTCGGCTGCGCCGCCGGCCTCCCTGCACGCGCGCTGCACCGGCGCCCAGAACGCCCTCGGTGAGTTTTTTTTTCATTTTTTTTCATTATGTTTATGTTTGGTATGTGCATGGATGCATGGGTAAATTTTGTGAGATGGATTGATGAATATTGGTAGATGGATGGATTGATGAATGTTGGTAAGTTTTGTTAGATGGATTTGTGATAGATGGATGGATTGATGAATTTGTTAGATTGATTTGTGATAAATTGATGGATGAAATTTTGTTAGATGGATTTGTGATAGATGGATGGATGATCTAACATGCTAAAAATGTTGATGGTCTTGCTCAAAATAGATATTGTGTCGGGTCTCCCCGGAGTGACCCTCGTCGGAAGCGGTTGTCTCCGATGAGTGTGTTTTTGGATGGATGGATGCTATCATTTTTTCATCAAAGATTGCTATACGAGATGTGATGACCTATTTTTTCACTTGTTGGAATCTACAGGATTTTTGGTGTTGCATCTCCCTAGAGTGATCATCGACATCAGAGCTGTTGGTCCTCGATCGTCCTCTGTTGTTCAACTACTTCCTCTAGAAATCCACCACCTCCTCATCTGCTTTTTTTATGTCACTAGATTTTCTTTTCACGTCAAGTCCCGTAAACTAGGCGTCTCCCGTCCGAAAGGGTTGCATCGATAAATAAGCATTCAATTGCATATTTATCACCGCAACTCTTTTGGATTGTCCAGCGTTTTCCACACAGCCCGAGGATGTCTAGATTGGGTACGTTCTCCATGCCCTACCCCGTTCCGAGACAAGATTTCGGTGGCGCCGCCCCGTTGTTCTCCGAAGCACATTCTCTCGGCTATTTGCCGAGATGTGTATCTGGAGAACAGGGGGGAGGTGCTGCCGAAATTTTGTCTCGGAACGGGGTAGAATGGAGAACGTACTCAATCTACACATCTTCGGGTGGGATTAGGACCCATCTTTACCTATTAGAGATGTAGGTGGATTCAACGCGGTGAAACTGAAAATTTGATGTGATTAATTTAAGTGAATCCTTAATTATGTTGTGTGGCTTGCAAAAAAGCAGAGGATGGCAGATAATCAGTGGATGTACAGTGGTTTTATCCGTCGGAATCGAGTAACATCAGAGTGGATCATGAAAACCGATGTGTATTTGAAGGATATATTCCGTCGTCCAATGAGAATTATCCCACCATGCCCCTGTGCGAGATGTGAAAGACGTCACCGTAGAAATCAAAAGGACATGAGTGAGCACCTTCGCATGCACGGATATATGCCAAAGTTTGACATTCCACCGATAAACATAGCCGAGCAGGACCGTGGTAGAGAGGAGGTGATGCGACAACACATCGATGAATATGAGGACGACGGGGTCAGGGACATGCTAGATGATGTCATTGTTGCAGAAACGACAAATGTGACACCTCCAGAGAATGAACCAGAGGAGCCGGAGGTAACCGCAAATGCCTTCTTGGAGGTCTTGGCCTCGTCGAAGAAACCTCTTTATGTGGCTGCGAAAATATCTCAGCTGGATGCCACCTCGCAACTGATTGCAGTCAAGTATGAGTATGGTTGTAGCCAGAAATGCTTCGAAGCGTTCCTGGGAGTATGGGCTAACGCCTCCCTGAGGGTCATGAACTGCCGAAAAGCATGTACGCTACAAAGAAAATCATGAAGGCGCTCTCTATGGATTATGAGAAAATACATGTTTGTCCGAAGAATTGCCTTTTGTTTAGGCACGAGTATGCGGATGACAAGTACTGTAGGGAGTGTGGTTCGTCTCGGTACCTTGAGGTGGTCGGTGAGGATGGTGAGAAGAGGCAACTAGACATCCCCGCAAAGGTGCTTCGGTATCTCCATTTCATTGAAAGACTGCAGCGTCTATTCCTCATGGAGGAGACTACCAAAATGATGAAGTGGCACAAGCAAGGTATAAGGTACCATCCGCATAAAATCATACATCCATCGGAAGCAGAAGCATGGAAGTCGTTCGATGAAGAATACCCCGAGGAAGAACCGAGGTTGGGAACGTCAGAATTGGCATATCAGGTGATGGGTTAAATCCATATGGTATGTCTCCAACCCATACAGCTGCTGGCCCGTGTTTGTAATTCCGCTCAATCTCCCTCCTGGTGCCCTAATGCAACGGAAGACCATGTTCTTGTCGCTCATCATTCCGGTTGTTATTTATTTTGCTTGTCACATGATTCTTTTGCAGCAACTGGATATATTCTAAAGGGGTCCGTATTCCCAACGGCCTCATCACCATCTTGCCGAAGTTATACTGGCCGGGGTTGTACTGTTCGGATCCAGTCAAGCACCCGGACAGTCGGGTTTTGGCCACGAGCTGGGACCACTGGAAAGCGGCCCTTCACGTGGAGCATGAGACCCATGCCAAGGTCGTGATCACTACTTTCTGGGTGAGTTCTCTTCAGAAGCACAAATCCATTCTAGTTTCATGAATGATTTAACACATGGCTTCTTCCATTCTTGTTTCATGCATGATTGTAGAAATTCTATCAAGTTCTTCCGGAGCACAAGGCCAGAGCCGACCAGATCGTGCTGCGCCAATGCAAGAAGAAGGCCTGCCAGATGCAGTACGAGGTGCGCTATGTGGCCATCTCGACATACTATCACGACGCTCTTGGTGTGAAGATGACCAAGGAAGATGCGCGGAGGATGGGCATTACCTTGGAGAGGGACCAGTACTTGGCGGGAAGTATAAAAGATTTTTCATTCCGATGTTTGTGGTACATTTTATCGTTTCGTGTTGACATGCCATTATGCTTTCATTATGTAGGTGTGTCCAAATTGGTGTTATGGAAAAGCCGAGTCTTGGGCGGCATTGGTGGATGTTTGGCATGATAAGGATGGAGCCTGGGCGGCTACGAGCATCAAAAAAAGGCTAACCGAGGGACGGAGGGAGTACATGCACAGGGAAACCGAAACCACTTTCTCCACAAGGCACTTAATGTATGACTAACCTCATTAAACATTCTTCTTCTTCTATTTACCGTCACTTTGTTATGTATGACTAACCTCTGTTTGGTGGTGCAGGAGGAGAAACTGAAGCGGCCGCTCTCACACATGGAGGCGTGGGAGATCGCCCATACACGTAGGAGCGCTAAGCCTGGCGAGCCCAAGTACTACTGCAACACCGCGGAGAAGAAGCAGGCCTACTTTCAAGAGTATCTCAGGTTACATCCTAGCACATCTGACCCCATGAGTGCGGATCTGGACGAGAGGGTGGTGGTGGGCATGGGGCCCAAGAAGCACGGTCGACAGGTGGTTCTCGATGCTGTTATCACTCCTACTATCTCCTACATGCAGCTCCGAGCTACCGACCCTAGCCTGAGCCAGCGCACGAGCACGCCCATGACTAGTGCGCAGTCACAGTCCCTCTTTCAGGAGCGGCAATTTGTAAGTATTTTCCCTCTTATCTACATTGCTCACTTTATTTTCCAGCATTGAGATGTTTATGAGTTCCATCATGTCATACCGTAGGCCTACATGGAGTACACACGCCAGGGGACCATGACGTGGCACACGAGCCTTTATGCATACCATGAGCAGAACAATGCCAGGATGCAGCGCGCTCTTGAGGAGATGATGGCCGGACGGGTTCCTCAATTTGCAGTAGCACCACCTCCTCCAGCACAACCAACGCTGCTTACCTTTGAGGAGTTTGTGGCACAACAGCATGATGGCCCCTCGCCGGTATGTACATCCCCCACTATTCACCCAAAGCATATCATGCCTTTCAACACAGTCATATATCCCATTAATATGTATTTTCAACATCCAAGGAACCGTTGGATCAACCGTTGGTGGTGGTCTTCGCAGCACTCCCGAGTCACGGAGTCCGACCACTCCGATCCACGGAGGCGGAGGTGGAGGCGATCTTGGCGGTAGCGCTGCCACTAGCAGTGACGACCTGGGCTTCGGCGGTCTTGGCGGTGACAACCTCCGCGGTGCTCGACGTCCTGGCACTTAAGACTTTCGGTTACTTGTGTGCTTATGCTTATGTTTCTTTAGATGACTTGTGTGTGGTGATGATGATGATAAACTTGTGGTCTTTGATGGTCTTTTAGATGACTTGTGCGCTTCTTTATATGCTTATGCTTATGTTTATGTTGATTGTGATGATGCTTATGCATATATGTTGTGACGGTGTCGGATGATACTTAGATGTGTTCTATATGTCTATTTCCATCATATATATCTGATGTATATTTGAATTGAATTGATCTGAAAACAAACAGAAAAAAAATCAAATACAATTTATGCCGACGGCCTAGCCGTCGGCATAGTGCTGGCGTGTGCACCCAGTTGCTGACACGTGGCAGCTATGTCGACGGTTTAGCCATCCGCATAGTTTGAAACTAAGCCGACGGCTAGGCCGTTGGCATAGCTCCCACGTGGCAGCAACTGGACACACCTGGGGCAGGGCTATGCCGACGGCTTAGCCGTCGGCGTAGTTCCAAACTAAGCCGACGGTTAAGCCGTCGGCATAGCCCTGCCCCAGGTGTGCCCAATTGCTGACAAGTGGGAGATATGCCGACGGCCTAGCCGTCGGCATAGGCCTGCCCCGTGGCGAGCAGCCGATGGTCAGCACTTGACGGCGACCGGCATTAGGCGGGAACGTTGCCGACGGCCAAGGCCGTCGGCATAGATGTACGGACGTCGTCAATATAGGACCTATGCCGACGGCCTTTCTATGCCGATGACCCCCGGGTTACGCCGACGTATATGTTGCCGACGGCCCTATGCCGACGGCCCCCTGTCCCGACAGGAATCAAGGCTATGCCGACGGCCCGACGGCCAGGGCGTCGGCATAGGGTGCGATTCTGTTAGTGCATGATGTACGTGTTAGTCGTGAAATGATCTGCATCCTTATGACACGGTACTCCACTAGGACACGCGGGTTGCGTCGTGAGCAGGTTGCGTCGTGAGCGTCCTGAACTAGGATTGTGGCAGTGCGAGTGTCCTTCCTCCTTTGGGATCAGAGAAAGTGGAGGCGACAAACACATGCGGCGATGGCAGGGCTTGCATGCCGCTCCCTTCGTGTAGATGTTGCGGCTAGAGAACGTTTTTCGTATCATGTGTGTTGTCATGACATGGTTGGTATCGATGGTGGTTAGTTGTATTAATTTCATCAACCGCTTCATGCTTTTCTTCGCGCCTAGTCATAGCTTCAATCTTGTATTACTATGCATGATTCCTTGTATGTGTGCGCCAGTATTGGTTGTGTGATCCTAGTCGTGCAGAGAGCGTTTGTATTTCTATAATGCGACATTATAAGTTAAAAATAAAAGCGTCCTTTATATGATAATAAAATGCCGTCAAACGACTAGAGCTAGGAGTGTGCACTGGACTAGCCCATCCATTCCACCCTAGAGAAACTGACGGAAGAGGATGGCAGCCAGGCGCGAAGGGGAGCACACAAGATTCCCGTTCCTCGCCACGGTGCGGTCATTGGTGGTCATCGTGGCCACCGTGCTCGCCGTCTCAGTGGTGGTGATGGTCATCGCCGTGGTCCACCGCCCTGTGGACATGGCCTTCCAGAGCACCGGCCATGTCCACACGGAGCAGTCGTGGTGGATACAGCATAACACCACGGTTTGGCTTGCGAAGGCGGTGGACTACTTGATCATCTTCAAGGCGGTCAACCCAAGCGGGCGTGGCCAGATCCATGGCAGCATCAACGCCGGCCGTCCGCATCCTGGACGTCCCAAACGCATCCTTCGCCGGGATGGTGCAGTTCTCCGAGTACCAGCTGGAGTCGGCCCTCTTCGACCTGCCGCCGCACAGCTCTCACAGATACAGGGAATGGAGGCGCAACCACGATCAAGCAGAGCTGCAATACCTCTACGACGAGCACTGCCACGACGACACCGGGTTCACGGTGATGTTGCTGGTGGAAGCCACCTACAAGCCGGCGCATTCCCACAAAAGCATCAACGCCACCTATTACTGCTGGCCGGTGACCTTCCTCCACTCCCATGCCATGGACACCCCGGCCGCCGCCGACGTCGTCGATTGCAAAACGACCCAAGAGATGGGCGTCGAGGTCTCATGGGAGACGCTACCATCGACGCCGCCGCCAACTCGGAACTAGTACTTGATCATCGATTCCATTGTATCAACAATTTTTTAACTTCTGTTTTCCGTACGTCATCGGATTGACCTCTACGATTTTAGTTTCCTGGTTGTCTTGTTTCGCCTACTTGGTTGTATCAATTTTCCTGAGCGTGCTCTAGTTCAACTGAGTATTCTTACGGCTCCTGGTCTCCAATTGTATTTCCTCAACTGTGTTTATCGATAAACTGGCATGTACCTGCAGTAAACCTTTTCCTTGTTTGTCTGCACGGATGGCCATGTTAAACAAAGGGGCATATATTTTTTTTTTTGATAAGGAGGAACGGAACAAAGGGGAATATATAGCTATTTGCTTTTGCTTTTGATTTCCTGGAAAGAAATGGTGACAGCTGAACAATGCTAGCTTAGTTTTCTAGGTGCCAGTACTGGAATTTCAGTGTACGCCAAGTGTCGAGCTTTTCGACGAGAGCCAAATCGCGGATACTAGGCAAACACACCTACACGGCAAAGACAAGGACATGCCAACAATATGTTGTTGCCAAGAATAAGACCCCGCGAAGAAGATGGAGTCGGCAAACTCTATTTTTATTGAGTGGCAACCAGTAAACCACAGTAAAGTGGTGCCACATGGCACATCCGGCGGTGGCTAATCGTTTGGTGACGGTGACAATGTTTTGTGAGTCTCTGACTTGGCTCTCGGTAAAAGGGTTGTCTCGATAGGAGCTTAGTTTAGTCCCACCTCGTCTAAGCTGAGCGTTATGAGTGGTTTAGATAGTAGAATGGTCCATTGCATGACACTTACAGAACCGCACCTTCCTTCATATGGCTTGCGTCGTTGCGGGAGCTTGTCCTGGCTGCTAGCTACTACTAGCGCCTACCCTAGTACGACAAGCTCAATGCAAAGGCGCAACCCACATCATGGCACTGCCGTCTCATACGTGGCATCGTGAAGTGGCACATGAAATCATGTCCAACAGCGGGTTTGGTATGTCGTGCCGTAAAATGTAGATATGTAGGTTGTGGTAAAAATTTGGGCGTATTTCAAATAAGCCTCACCTAAGACACTTGTAAACTACACCATTGATGGTGTCCTGGACTAGGGGGTCCCAGCCGAAGCTGGTCTAGTCCATGGGCCGGAATGGAGGCCTTTCAAGGAGGAGGGACTTCGGAGGCCTGAGCATATCAGGCTTACCGAAGACATGTCGTATACTACAAGAATATGTTTTATTCGACATTGCCATTTCTAGATTGCAACCGACATTAGTGTAACCCTACATACCCCTAGTTCCTATATAAGCCAGAGGGTTTAGCCCGTAGAGGATACCCATACACATTCATCATTGCCCCTAGGGTTTTAGACCACAACATACGATCTCGAGGTAGATCAACTCTGTACTTTGCTGCACTAATAATACAACAAGAGCAGGACATAGGGTTCTACTCTCCATTGAGAGGGGCTGAACCTGGGAAATACTGTGTGCTTATCGTCTCCTATTACCCATAGATCCGATTTCATAGCTCGCCCCCCCTGCTCGAGGTTTGCCGGTTTTAACACTCACATTGGTGCTTTCATTGCTAGCTCGTTGTCTGATCACCAGGATTAATGGCTCGCTCGCAATTTGATAGCAGCACTGGCTGTGGTGACATCTTTGTCCTCGGCCAACTTTTCGCCTTCGACAATGTGATACTGCACGCCGATCCGACTGGCCGTCTAGGCTGCGTCGAAACCTTCGCCCCGAACCAGGTCGTCATGTTTGGAAGACTACGTATGTCACTGATGCCCGAGGTATTCTGTTTTTTTGGAATAGATCGCGGTCCAATCCGAAGATCCCTTGGGGCCAGACGCGTCGGAGCAGGCCCCCGATCTAATCCTCGAATCCGACCTCCCAGCGGAGCCAACCCCATAGATAGATCTAGGGTCCGTCACGTCTGACCCGGCCTACGCCTCCTTGGATGATACCTCAAAGATGAACTTATCTTTGGATCGAGCAGCAGTCTTTGAGGAAGCCTCCTCGGTTGTCAAATCAGAGTCGACTCAGAGTGACCAAGACAACGGTCCTGCGTCAGGCAGCCCGGATAGTCTTTTTCATATCTGCCCGGCTTGCCGCAAGGCCCTCGATGCGCAGGAGCTCTCACAAATAAACGAGGTCCTGGACCAAATCCAGAACCTTGCAATCTCATCCGCAGTTTATGATCAGATGAGATGTAAAGCCGACGATCGGGAAATTGTCACCCCACCCACCACCCACCTAGTCTCTATGGTCGAGGTCTTGACCAACGCGCTCGACTACGGATCCGACCCATTAACATGGATAAAGATGACCACGAAAATTCTGGATTAAGCTCACTTGCGGCCATACCCCAAATGGGGAAGTGGGACGCAACGTCTAATTGCAACGTCTACATGGTCGAGAGTACTAAGGAAGACCCAAACGAGAAGCCTAAAGAAGGCTCCAAGCGTCGCCGCACCAAGAGGAAATCAAAGGGAAACAATGGAAACAAAAATAATGCCGCCGCCATCGATGACAACGCCACTCTGGACGCAGACAACGGTGAGGCCAAGCTGGTGCAACTGAACGGGCCCATGGATGCACCTACTCATGATCCCAAGGATGGCGGGTCGGATGACGACTACCTCCCAAAGACCGAGGATGATAATAGCCTCAGACCCGAGGACTTCAAAGTGCCCGAAAGCCCATGTGAACAGATACATTTCCAGCGTCGGCTAGTCGCAACTGCGCGGAACATGAAGAGGAAACAACAGGAGATGTACACTCATGAAAACGCGCTTAACAAAAAATGGGAGCAAGTACTCGCGGCCGAAGTAGATCTCGAAGTGCGGTGCACTAAAGCCAAGTCATTCCCATGACGGCCGTTGCTACCCGAATTCAATGACGAGGTGGCGGATGCCGATCCTCTCGCATACGGCCATGCAGAACAAGTTGATCGTCCCCTAGAGGTCAAGATCGGTCAGTAGGGGCATATAAAGAACCCCCGGCAAAGACTCGCCCTCACGAAAAGAGCCCGACAACTATCCCAAGCCCTATGACCTGCGCACTGAGATACATAGGGATAAATTACCTCCCTGATCCATATACGAAATAAGGGACCATGTGCCCGCTGGCTTAGAAGGGTACGACGCCTCCATGGACAGGCAATGACGACCTTAGGAGCTGAGAAGAGAATGGCGATCGCCAACACCAGCCAGGATGCATTCCGTAACTGCGCACCTGTGCACCTAGACTATTTTACAGAAGAAGTCATGGAACACCAGTTCCTGATGGGGAACGCTGCATGGGAAACAAAAAATTCCTACGATTACCCAAGATCTATCTATGGAGATGCATAGCTACGAGAGCGAGAGTGTGTCTACGTACCCGTGTAGACCATTAAGCGGAAGTGTATATAACGCGGTTGATGTAGTCGTACTTCTTCACGATTGAATCATGATCCATTCCAATCTAGCACCGAACGGACAGCACCTCCGCATTCAGTACACGTGCAGCTTAATGAAGTCTTCGCCTCCTCGATCCAGCAAGCGAGGCCGCAGTAGTAGATGGGATCGCTGGCAGCACGACGGCGTGCCGCCGATGGTGGTGGTGCTATCCCAATAGGGCTTCGTCGAGCGCTACAGCAATCGTGAACGGGGGAGAAAACGAGCTAGGGAGAGAGGGAGGGCTCCACCAAGGCTTGGGGGTGCGGCTGCCCTCCCTCTCCCCACATATATATAGGGGCAAGGGGAGAGGGGCGCCATCCCTAACCCCTCCTCCAAGGGAGGTGGCGACAGACTAGGGGGGAGTCCTCCCTCCACAAGGGAGGCGTGCACCTAGGGGAGGAGGGTACCTCCCCACCAACCACCAGGCGTATGGGCCCATAGGGGAGGGGCGCCGATCCCACCAGGGGCTGGTGCACCTCCCTCTTCAGCCCATGTGCCCCCCTGGGTGGCTGGACCCTCGGAACCCTCTCACCACTCCTGGTACACTGCCAGAAATACCCGAAACTTTTCCGGAACCCGAATATAACTTTCCCATATGTAAATCTTCACCTCCGTGCCATTACGGAGCTCCTTGTCACGTCCAGGATCTCATCTGTGACTCCGACCAACATTTGATCACCAACGTACTGATACGTCCATTTTGCATCATGATTTCTGATAATCCCCAAGTGCAAGGAATCATCGTAGCAATTTCCAAAGGTGAAAGTTATAAGTATGGAGTGTTGAACCCACAAGAAGCTAAAGGTAAGATCAATATTCTCTCAAGTCCTATCTCCCACCGATACGACTCTACGTACACCGAACGTTTGCTTCCATCTAGAAACGAGAAATAAAACTATGTTGTGGGTATGAAGAGGATAGCTTTGCATGATATCGGAGAACTAAAATATAAAAGTAGGTGTTGTTATCATAATATTACAAATAGCGAGTGTGGAATAATGATGGGTCGGTGTGCAGAATTATCCTAGGAAATTGTTAACAAGATCGGAAATCATTATTGCAATTTTATATGAGGGAGAGGCATAAGCTAACATACTTTATCTACTTGGATCATATGCACTTATGATTGGAACTCTAGCAAACATCCACAACTACTAAAGATCATTAAGGTAAAACCCAACCATAGCATTAAAGCACCAAGTCCCCTTTATCCCATACGCAACAACCCCCTTACTCGGGTTTATGCTTCTGTCACTCAAGCAACCCACTATAAGTGAATCATGAACATATTGCAACACCCTACAGTGGGAATCCTTCACGTTTGCGCGACATGGAAGGCACCATAGGACAGCACCAAAATAAACATACAACTCAAACCAATATAGATCATCAATCAACCCAAAGGACAAAAGTAATCTACTCAAAACATCATAGGTTGGAAACACATCATTGGATCATAATATGTAGCATAAAGCACCATGTTCAAGTAGGTGATTACAGCGGGGTGCGGGAGAGTGGACTGCTAAAAGGAGATGAGGATGGTGATGAAGAAGGTGATGTTGATGAAGACGATCACTACGGCGATGGTTCCCCCGATGGCACTCCGGCACCACCGAGAGAGAGGGGGAGAGGTTCTACCCCTTGTGCTTCCTCCTCCTTGTCCTCCCCCTCTGTGGGGAGAGGTTGTCCCTCTGGTCCTTGGCCTCCATGGTGTTGATGGACCCTTCGGGACGATGAAGATGGCCTCCAGTGATGGTGACCCCCTCCGGCAGGGTGTCGGAGAGGGCCAAGATTGGTTTTTCGTGGATCTAGGTTATGCCTTGGGGGTTTCGGAATATTTTAGGATTTATAGAACTGAGAGGGAGGTCGGTGGACTCCCGAGGGGCCCACAAGCCTGGGGGGCATGCCCTAGGGGGTGGCCGCGCCCCTGAGGCTTGTGGCCTCCTCGGCCTTCCTCTCTGATGACTCTTTGCTCCAGTATTTTTTATATTTTCCAAAAATATTCTCCGTAAATTTTCAGCTCATTCCGAGAACTTTTATTTCTACACAAAAACAACACCACGGTAGTTCTGCTGAAAACAGCGTCAGTCCGGGTTAGTTCTAATAAAATCATACCAAAATCATATAGAATTATTGCAAACATGACATGAATACTTCATATATTATAGATACATTGGAGACGTATCAACATCCCCAAGCTTAATTCCTCTCGTCCTCGAGTAGGTAAATGATAAAAGAGATAATTTATGAAGTGTGAATGCTAGCAACTGTACAAGTTTGATCAATGATAATTCCAATCACTTTTTCTAGCATCATCATAAACAGTATCTCGTCTCATAAAACCTCTCATGATTAAGTTTAGGGTTTAGGAAGGGTCTATGTAAGAGCTTTGATTTATAAAATTCCACATACTCAACTATCATATAGTCTACCATGATTGCTAACTCTCAAAGCATATTTTTAGAGCAAATGACATCCATCGAACACAGAGAAAGATAGGGGCTTAGAGTTTCACCTCCCAACTTATTTATCATATAGATAATTGTCAACAATAATAATTCATGATCAAATATATTTGAATGGCCATGTATGCTTGGATCTTTCCCCACCACATGATGCTTGCCAAGAGAAAAAGGCGAAATATAGGAAGTGGTGAAGATCACCATGACTCTTGTATAAAGGTAAGTACTAGAAAATAAAAGATAGGCCCTTCGCAGAGGGAAGCATAGGTTGTCATGCGCTTTTTGTTTTTAGATGTGCAAACTCTTAATGCAAAGGAACATCACGTTGTATTGCCCTTTGTGATAGCAATCTTTATTATGCAGTCCGTTGCTTTTATTTCTTTGTCATCACAAATTCTTACAACGCTTATTTTCCCTTACAATAAAGATCTCACATACTTAGGAGCAATTTTTATTGCTTTTTTGCACCGATGATAACTTACTTCAAGGATCTTATTCGATCCATAGGTAGGTATAGTGGACTCTCATGGCAAAACTGGTATAAGGGTATTTGGATGCACAAGTAGTATTTCTACTTGGTGCAGAAGTTTTGGCTAGTATGAGGTGGAAGCGAGCACCATATGTTGGAGGATACAAAACAATATAACTTCTATGCAAATATACCCAAGCATAACTCATTGCATTGTCTTCCTTGTCCAACTTCAACTAATTTGCTCAAGTTTGAAAATAATTAATGGGTATTCACAATCATAGAAGATGTCCAAGATATTATATTTATATGTGAAATCTCTCTTCCTTCAATATTGTTTCATGAATTGTTCAAGTGACCAATGCGGTGTTTGCGAACTTTCAATAAATTTCACCACCTATACTTATTATGTGTGAAGTCATTACTCCCCATGGGATAAGTATATGAAGCATTTTTAATTTCAGATTTATGATATTTAATTCATTCAACCATTTACTCGTAGGATATAAGTGAAGCACGAGAGTGAATGACAAACTACTCCAAAAAGATATAAGTGAAGATCAATGCGTAGTTAATTAGATAAATAGCCATGTAAGGACTCTCTCTTATTCAAAATTTCAGATCCAATGATTTTATTGAAACAGAAAACAAAATAAAAATGGCACTCCAAGAATAGCATGCATCATGTCAACGAATAAAAATTTAGGCTCAACATAGGCTAACCGCTAATTGTTGATGAAGAGAGGTGGGATGCGTAGCATTCCTAAGCTTAGATACATGAGAGTTCTTGAAATATTTTCTTGGGGTGCCTTGGGAATCCCCAAGATTGAGATTTTGTATCTTGTTCAATCCTCTCATATCCCGGTTTCACCTATTCTCAAAAACTTCATCCATACGAAACTCAAAAAGAACTCGTGAGATAGGTTAGTACACATAAGGACAAATCAACACTTCATGTGCTGCCAAGACAAGTTGCAAAATAATTTTCAAACATTAGGTATTGTATACTATCATTTCCACAATTTATATCTACCAATATTGGTTTTGGAAACTATAGGATAAGTAGATAGCAAAACTATGACAGCAATCTGTCCAAACAGAACAGTCTGTAGTAATTTATTAAATCAGTGTAGCTATGGAACTCTAAAAATTATTAAACTTTAGCTAAGTAATTTATATTCAAATACCTTGTAAAACTTTTAGAAACTTTCTACGTTGCGGTAAAATATGAAAATTCAAACACTACAGAAAAAGTTACTGTTTTTACACAGGACACATAAAACATGCAATGCAAGCATCCTAAGGCAATTCTTGGAACTTTTTATTGAAAAACAAGATTATAAATAACACCTCATAGAGAACAGAAAAATAAAATGACGCTCCAAGAAAGAATCATATGATGTCACGAATAAAAATATAGCTCTAAGTAAGATATACCGATAGTGTTGAAGACGAAAGAGGGGATGCCTTCCTGGGCATCCCCAAGCTTAGACCTTGAGTGTTCCTTTAGTATTACCTTGGGGGTGCATTGGGAATCCCCAATATTAGGTTCTTGTCACTCCTTATTCTCCTCATATCTGTGTCTCACCCAAGACTTGAAAACTTCAATCACACAAAACTTAACGGAACTTCGTGAGAGAGGGTTAGTGTAATAAAGATAAATCATTCACTTAGTTACTGTCAAGACAAGATTCATAATTGTGACCCCATGATAACTACTGTATTATATCATTCCCATAGTTTATATTACTCAATATAAGCTATAGGAACACTTGAAACAAGCAAACTATTCATGCAAAACAGAATCTGACAAAAACAGAACATTTTGTAAATATCTGAATGATCACCATAATTAACTGACTCTAAAACTTCTGAAAAATTATGAAATATCACAGAATTTGCATATAAATGTTGTGTAAATTTTTTTCAGAATTTTTTGACTCTCCAGTAAAATCATACAATTCAAATACTGGACGCAAAACTTTCTGTTTTTGCACAGAATCAAGCAAGCAAGTATCCACACTATCCCAAAGGTTTTACTTGGCACTTTATTGAAATGAAAGGCACAAAACATGATTACTACAGTATCTTAATCATGTTAACACATCAAAACATAAAGTAAAAGTATTGGTTTGTCTCCCAACAAGCGCTTTTCTTTAATGCCTTTTTAGCTAGGCATGATATTACAATGATACTCTTCCAAGCCAAATTCCGATGATCATTATATTCATACTCTAAAAGATATAAGTGAAGTTCATAGAGAATTCTACAAATCCATCAAGTACTATCTCATACTAGAAGGGATCATAAAGGAAAAGACAAACGTTAAAGACACATATCATGTGAATAAAACAAAAACCAAGGTATACCGATAATTGTTGAATAATAAAGATGGGATGCCTTCCGGGGCATCCCCAAGCTTAGGTGTTTGAGTCTCCTTGAAATATTTACTTGGGGTGCCTTGGGTATCCCCAGGCTTGAACTCTTGTCTTTCCGTATTCTTCTTATATCGATACCTCCTCGATCTTCGAACACTTCAATCACGCAAAACTTAACACAACCCTCGTGAGATCCGTTAGTATAATAAATCAAATTACAACTTTAAGTACTGTTGTGAACACATTTCAAATTCATATTAGCATTATATATACTGTAGTCCAACTTCACCATGGTTCATACCCCCCGATACAAGCCATAGATTCATCAAAATAAGAGAACAATGCATATAAAACAGAATCTGAAAATTTCGTATACTTATGTAACTCAAAAAGTTCTGAAAATTTAGGAACAATTAAACAAATTCATATAAATACTGTGTAAAAATTTAAGAAACTTTTGACGTTCCAATAAAAAATGTAAATTCACGCACTACAGCCAAAGTTTCTGTTTTTGCACTGCACACACAAAACAAGAAATCTAATAATCCTAAAAGTAAATTTTGGCACATTATTTTTATAATACAGTGGATATATACAAGGTGATAATTATTTTACACAAGCTTCCATGAAAAATTCTACATTCTTTCCATGAGCATGAACACAAGTGTTCAAGGTCGACCCTCACTTCTCCAATGCACAACCTTCCAATCACTTCTCTTTTTGAAAAACTTCTTAGGGGAAAGGGGCAAGTAACACTTTTTGTATTTTTCATTTTTCATTTTTTGTTAGTTTCACCCACAACTACAGAATGTAAAAAGGGAAAACAAAATCTATTTAGTGAAGAAAGCAAAGAAGCATACACAAGAATATCAACCCCACACTATTGCTCCCCGACAACAGCGCCAGAAAAAAGCTTGATAATCCCCAAGTGAAAGGTCATCGTAGCAATTTTCAAAGGTGGAAGTGATAAGTATGGAGTGTCGAACCCACAAGGTTGTAAAGGTAAGATGAATATTCTCTCAGGTCCTATCTGCCTCCGATATGACTCTACGTACACCGAACGTTTGCTTCCATCTAGAAACGAGAAATAAAACTACATTGTGGGTATGAAGAGGATTGCTTTGCATGATATGGGAGAACTAAAATATAAAAATAGGTGATGTTATCGTAATATTACAATATACTACAAATAGTGAGTGTGGAATAATGATGGGTCGGTGTGCGGAATTATCCTGGGAAATTGTTAACAAGATCGGAAATCATTATTGCAACTTTATATGAGGGACATGCATAAGCTAACATACTTTTTCTACTTGGATCATATGCACTTATGATGGGAACTCTAGCAATCATCCGCAACTACTAAAGATCATTAAGGTAAAGCCCAACCATAGCATTAAAGCATCAAGTCTCCTTTATCCCATACGCAACAACCCCCTTACTCGTGCTTCTGTCACTCAAGAAACCCACTATAAGAGAATCATGAACGTATTGCAACACCCTACAGCGGGAATCCTTCACATGCGCGCGGCACGGACAACACCAAAATAAACATACAACTCAAACCAATCTAGATCATCAATCAACCCAAAGGACAAAAGTAATCTACTCAAAACATCATAGGATGGAAACATATCATTGGATCATAATATGTAGCATAAAGTGTTGGGGAATGTTGCATGGGAAACATAAATTTTCCTACGCACACGCAAGATCTATCCATGGTGATGAGCATCTACGAGAGGGAGAGTGGATCTACATACCCTTGTAGATCGCTAAGCGGGAAGCGTTAAGAAACGCGGTTGGTGTAGTCGAACGTCTTCGCGATCCAAATCACCGAGCATCCCGCGATCTCATCACGATCCGTCCCGTGATCCAATCATGATCCGTCCCGCGAACTCATCACGATCCGTCCCGCGATCTCATCACGATTCGTCTCGCGATCTTGATCACGGTCCTTCCGATCTAGCGCTGAACGGACGACACCTCCGTGTTCAGCACACGTACAGCTCAATGACGATCTCCGCCTTCTTGATCCAGCAAGAGAGAGCGGAGAGGTAGACGATTTCTCTGGCAGCATGACAGCGCTTGGGCGATGGTGGTGGAGCTATTCCGGCAGGGCTTCGCCTAAGCACTGCAGAAATCCGATCTAGGGGAGAAACTATGCACTAGAGGAACGGGTAACACGTGGCTGAAAATCTCGCGCCAAAAACCCTAAAACCTCTAGTATATATAGGAGGAAGAGAGGAGGAGACTTAGCCCTCAAGGGGCCAGCCCTTGGTTCGGCCGAATCAAGGAGGAGAGGAGGACTCCTCCTCCAATCCTAGTAGGACTAGGATTCCTCCCTATTTTGCCTTTTTCCACCTTTTTCTCTTTGGGCTTTCTCTCCCAGCCGCATGGGCCTTGTGTGCGACTTCCACCGACCCACTAAGGGCTGGTATTCACTCTCCCACAGCCCATGTAGCCTCTTGGGTCGAAATACACCTCCCGATGGTCTCTCGGTACACTACCGGCACTCCCGGTACACTACCGATGAGCCCGAAACCTTTTCGGCGACCAAATAGGACTTCCTATATATCAATCTTTACCTCCGGAACATTCCAGAGCTCCTCGTGACGTCCGGTATTGTTGGGAGACGTAGTAGTAAATCAGAAAATTTCCTACAATCACCAAGATCTATCCATGAAGAAACCAGCAACGAGAGGGGAGAGATTGCATCTTCATGCCTTTGAAGATCGCTAAGCGGAAGCGTTACAAGAATGCGGTTGGTGGAGTCGTACTCGCAGCGATTCAGATCGCGGTGGATTCTGATCTTAGCGCCAAACAACGGCGCCTCCGCGTTCAACACACGTACAGCCCGGTGACGTCTCCTATGCCTTGATCCAGCAAGGAGGACGAAGAGGTTGAGGGAGAGCTCCGGCAGCACGACGACGTGGTGACGGTGGAGCTACGTGAACTCCGGCAGGGCTTCGCCAAGCGCTACGGAGAACGAGGAAGAGGAAGGGTAGGGCTGCACCGAGAGAGAGAGAGAAGTCATGTCTCAAAGCAGCCCCAACCCTTGGGTATATGTAGCAGGAGGGAGAGGGAGGGCTGCCTTGGCCGCTCCTCCAAGGAGGAGAGGTTCGGCCGAAGGTGTGGAAGAGTTCACCTCCCACAAGGGAGGTGGATCTCCTCCTTTTAAATCCTTTTGCCCTATATCTCTTTACCCCAGCCGCATGGGCCTTTCTAGAAGGTCTTGGTCAGCCCAAAAAGGGCTGGCACATCTCCTCTAAGGGCCCACAAAGTCCTTTGGTCATCACACCCCTCCCGGGTGTCCTTCGGCACCCTCCCGGCACTCCCGGTACACTACCGATGAGCCCGAAAACTTTCCGGTGACCAAAACTGGACTTCCTATATATCAATCTTTACCTTCGGACCATTCCGGAGCTCCTCGTGATGTCCGGGATCTAATCTGGGACTCCGAACAACCTTCGGTAATCACGTATACCATTTACCTATAACGCTAGCGTCATCGAACCTTAAGTGTGTAGACCCTACGGGTTCGGGAGACATGTAGACATGACCGAGACACCTCTCTAGTCAATAACCAACAGCTGGATCTGGATACCCATGTTGACTCCCACATGCTCCACGATGATCTCATCGGATGAACCACTATGTCGGGGATTCAATCAATCCCGTATACAATTCCCTTTGTCTATCGGTATGATACTTGCCCGAGATTCGATCGTCGGTATCTCTATACCTTGTTCAATCTCGTTACCGGCAAGTCTCTTTACTCGTTCCATAATAAATCATCCCGTGACTAACTCCTTAGTCACATTGAGCTCATTATGATGATGTCTTACCGAGTGGGCCCAGAGATACCTCTCCGTCACACGGAGTGACAAATCCGAGTCTCAATTCGTGCCAACCCAACAGACACTTTCGGAGATACCCGTAGTGCACCTTTATAGCCACCCAGTTACGTTGTGACATTTGGCACACCCAAAGCCTTCCTATGGTATCCGGGAGTTGCACAATCTCATGGTCTAAGGAAACAATAGTTGACATTTTAAAGCTTTAGCAAACGAACTACACGATCTTGTGCTATGCTTAGGATAGGGTCTTGTCCATCACATCATTCTCCTAATGATTTGATCCCATTATCAACGACATCCAATGCCATGGTCATGAAACCGTGACCATCTATTGATCAACGAGCTAGTCAACTAGAGGCTCACTAGGGACATGTTGTGGTCTATGTATTCACACATGTATTACGGTTTTTGGTTAACACAATTATAGCATGAACAATAGACAATTATCATGAACTAGGAAATATAATAATAACCATTTTATTATTGCCTCTAGGGCATATTTCCAATAGGTATCTCATCCGGGTCACCACCATACATAACTCTATACTACCGAAACATCACCGAACCTTAAGTGTGCAGACTTTGCGGGTTCGAGAACTATGTAGACATGACCGAGACACCTCTATGATCAATAACCAATAGAGGGACCTGGATGCCCATATTGGTTCCTACATATTCTACGAAGATCATTATTGGTCGAACCTCTATGTAAAGGATTCAGTTAATCCCATATGATGTTCCCTTTGTTCTTCGGTATGTTACTTGTCCGAGATTCGATCATCGGTATCTCCATACCTAGTTCAAACTCGTTACCGGCAAGTCTCTTTACTCGTTCCGTAATACAAGATCCCGTGACTAACACTTAGTCACATTGCTTGCAAGGCTTATTGTTATGTTGTATTACCGAATGGGCCCTGAGATACCTCTTCGTCACATGGAGTAACAAATCCCAGTCTTGATCCATGCCAACCCAACAGACACCCTCGGAGATACCTGTAGAGTACCTTTATAGTCACCTAGTTATGTTGCGACATTTGATACAGACAAGGCACTCCTCTGGTGTGAGTGAGTTGCATGATGTCATGGTCATAGGAACAGATACTTGACATGTAGAAAACAGTAGCGTTAAACTAACACGATCGTATGCTACGTTTGTAGTTTGGGTCTTGTACATCACACCATTCTCCTAATGATGTGATCCCGTTATCAAATGACATCTCATGTCCATGGCTAGGAAACCTTAACCATCTTTGATCAACGAGCCAGTCTATTAGAGGCATACTAGGGACATTGTTTTGTCTATGTATCCACACATGCATCTAAGTCTCCGATCAATACAATTATAGCATGGATAATAAATGATTATCATGAACAAGGAAATATGATAACAACTAATTTATTATTGCCTGTAGGGCATATTTCCAACGGTCTCCCACTTGCACTAGAGTCAATAATCTAGTTCACATCACCATGTGATTCGCATTGTTATGAATCTAACAACCAATGAGTTCTGGGGCTCGATCATGCTTTGCATGTGAGAGAGGTCTTATAGTCAAGGGGTCTGCGACATTCAGATCCGTGTGTACTTTGCAAATCTCTATGTCAAACTATAAACACTGCTACCACACTCCACTTGGTACTATTCCGAAATGGCTGCTCCACTATACGTATCCAGATTGCTACTACGAGTCATCTGGATTGGTGTTAAAGCTTGCATCGACGTAACTCTTTACGACGAACTCTTTATCACCTCCATAATCGAGAAACATCTCCTTAGTATTTAAGTTTCTAAGGATAATCTTGACCACTGTCCAGTGATCCACTCCTGGATCACTCTTATACCCCCTTGATGGACTCATGGAAAGGCACACACAGGTGCGGTACACAGCATGGCATACTATACAGAGCCTATGGCTAAGGCATAGGGGACAACGTTCATCCTTTCTCTTTCTTCTGCCGTGGTCGAGCTTTGATTCTCACTCAACTTCACACCTTACAAATCAGGCGAGAACTCTTTCTCTGACTGATCCATTCTGAACTTTTTCAAAATCTTGTCAAGGTAAGTACTCATTGAAAGTGTCATCAAACATCTTGATCTATCTATAGATCTTGATGCTCAACAATTAGGTAGCTTTATCCAGGTCTTCCTTTGAAAATCACTTTTCAAACAACCATTTATGCTTTCCAGAAATTCTACATTATTTCCGATCAACAATATGTCATCCACATATACTTATCAGAAACTCTATAGTGCTCCCACTCACTTTATTGCAAATAAAAGTTTCTCGTAAACTTTGTATAGACTCAGAAACTTTGATCACCTCATCAAATTGTATATTCCAACTCCGAGATGCTTGCTTCAGTTCATAGAAGGATCACTGAAGCTTGCACACCTTTTAGCATCCTTAGGACTGACAAAACCTTCTGGTTGTATCACATACAACCTTTCCTCTAGTAAGCCGTTAAGGAAACGATGTTTTGGCATCCATCTGCCAGATTTCATAATTGAAAAATGCAACAACTGCTAACATAATTCCAACAGACTTTAGCATCGCTACGAGTGAGAAAATCTCATCGCTGTCAACTCCTTGAACTTGTCGTAAACTTCTTTGCAACAAGTCGAGCTTTACAAATGGTGACATTTACCATGAGCGTCTGTCGTCATTTTAAACATCCATTTGTACTCAACGACCTGCTCCCAACGAGCAAGTCTACCAAAGTCTATACTTGGTTTTCATACATGGATCCTTTCTCGGATCATGGCCTCTAACCATTTGTCGGAATCCGGGCCCATCATCGCTTCTCCACGGATCCTAGGTTCATCGTTGTCCAACAACATGACCTCCAAGACAGGGTTGTCGTACCGCTCAGGAGCAGTACACATCCTTGTCGACCTACGAGGTTCAATAGTAACTTGATCCGAAGCTTCATGATCATCATCATTAACTTCCTCCTCAACTAACATAGGCTCCACAAAAACAATTTTCTGCGCTTCGCTACTTTGTGGTTGAAAAAAAGGTTCAACAACCTCATCAAGTTCTATCTTCCTTCCACTCAATTCTTTCGAGAGAAACTGTTTCTTGAGAAAGGACCCGTTTTTAGCAACAAACACTTTGCACTTGGATCTGAGATAGAAGGTATACCCAACTGTTCTTAGGGTATTCTATGAAGATGCATTTGTCCGCTTTGGGTTCGAGCTCATTAGGTGAAAACCCTTTTTCACATAATGCTTGCAGCCCCAAACATTAAGAAATGACAGCTTAGGTTTCTGCCAAACCATATGGTGTCATCTCAACGGATTTATATGGTTCCCTATTGAAAGCGAATGTAGTTGTCTCTAATGCATAACCCTAAAACGATAGTGGTAAAACGATAAGAGATATCATAATTCGCACCATATCTAATAGAGCACGACTATGACATTCGGACACACCATCACCCTATGGTGTTCCAGGTGGCGTGAATTGTGAAACAACTTTCACAATGTCTAAAGTTGTATGCCAAACTCGTAACTCAGATATTCACTTCCACGATCGTATCACAGACCTTTTTATCTTCTTGTCACGATGATCTTAAGCTTCACTTTGAATTTGATTGAACCTTTCAAACAATTCAGACTTGTGTTTCATTAAGTAAGTATACACTATATCTACTCAAATCATCAATGAAGGTAAGAAAATAACGATATCCGCTGCACGCTATAAGACTCATTGGATTGCATACATCAACATGTATCATTTCCAATAAATCACCGCACCATAGGACAGCACCAAAATAAACATACAACTCAAACCAATCTAGATCATCAATCAACACATAGGACAAAAGTAATCTACTCAAAACATCATAGGATGGAAACACATCATTGGATCATAATATGTAGCATAAAATGTTGGGGAACGTTGCATGGGAAACAAAAAAAATCCTACGCACACGCAATATCTATCCATGGTGATGAGCATTTACGAGAGGGAGAGTGGATCTACATACCCTTGTAGATCGCTAAGCGGGAAGCGTTAAGAAACGCGGTTGGTGTAGTCGAACGTCTTCGCGATCCAAATCGCCGAGCATCCCGCGATCTCATCATGATCCATCCCGTGATCGAGTCATGATCCGTCGCGCGAACTCATCACGATCCATCCTGCGATACCATCACGATCCGTATCGCGATCTTGATCACGGTCCTTCCGATCTAGCGCCAAACGGACGGCACCTCCGCGTTCAGTACACGTACAGCTCGATGGCGATCTCCGCCCTCTTGATCCAGCAAGAGGGAGCGGATAGGTAGACGAGTTCTCCGGCAGTATGACGGCGCTCCGGCGATGGTGGTGGAGCTATTCTGGCAAGGCTTTGCCTAAGCACTGCAGAAATCCGATCTAGAGGAGAAAGTATGGACCAGAGGAACGGGTAACACATAGATGAAAATCTCGTGCCAAAAACGCTAAAACCTCTAGTATATATAGGAGGAAGAGAGGAGGAGGCTTTTCCCTCAAGGGGCCAGCCCTTGGTTCGGTTGAATCAAGGAGGAGAGGAGGACTCCTCCTCCAATCCTAGTAGGACTAGGATTCCTCCCTATTTTGCACTTTTCCACCTTTTTCTCTCTGCGTTTTATCTCCCATCCACATGGGCCTTGTGTGGGACTTCCACCAGCCCACTAAGGGCTGGTATTCACTCTCCCATAGCCCATGTAGCCTCTTGGGTTGAAATACCCCTCCCGATGGTCTCCCGGTACACTATCGGCAGTCCCGGTACACTACCGATGAGCCCGAAACTTTTCCGACGACCAAAATAGGACTTCCTATATATCAATCTTTACCTCCGGACCATTTCGGAGCTCCTCATGATGTCCAGAATCTCATCCGGGAATCCGAACAACCTTCGGTCACCACCATACATAACTCTATACTACCGAAACGTCACCGAACCTTAAGTGTGAAGACCCTGCGGGTTCGAGAACTATATAGACATGACTGAGACACCTCTACGATCAATAACCAATAGCAGGATCTGGATGCCCATATTGGTTCCAACATATTCTACGAAGAGCTTTGTCGATCAAACCTCTATGTCAAGGATTCAGTTAATCCCATATGATGTTCCCTTTGTTCTTCGGTATGTTTCTTGCCTGAGATTCGATCGTCGGTATCTCCATACCTAGTTCAAACTCGTTACCGGCAAGTCTCTTTACTACTTCCGTAATACAAGATCCTGTGACTAACACTTAGTCACATTGCTTGCAAGGCTTATTGTGATGTTGTATTACCGAGTGGGCCCTGAGATACCTCTCCGTCACACGGAGTAACAAATCCTAGTCTTGATCCATGCCAACCCAACAAACACCCTCGGAGATATCTGTAGAATACCTTTATAGTCACCCAGTTACGTTGGGACGTTTGACACACACAAGGCACTCCTCCGGTGTCAGTGAGTTGCATGATCTCATGGTCACAGGAACAGATACTTGACATGCAGAAAACTGTAGCATTAAACTGACGTGATCATATGCTACGTTTGTAGTTCGGGTCTTGTCCATCACACCATTCTCCCAATGATGTGATCCCGTTATCAAATGACATCTCATGTACATGGCTATAAAACCTTAACCATCCTTGATCAACGAGCCAGTCTATTAGAGGCATACTAGGGACATTGTTTTGGCTATGTATCCACACATGCATCTAAGTCTCCAATCAATACAATTATAGCATGGATAATAAACGATTATCATGAACAAGGAAATATGATAACAACTAATTTATTATTGCCTCTAGGGGATATTTCCAACATAAAGAACCATGTTCAAGTAGGTGATTACAATGGGTTGCGGCAGAGTGGACCGCTAAAAGGAGATGAGGATGGTGATGAAGAAGGTGATGTTGATGAAGATGATCACCACGGCGATGGTTCCCCCGGTGGCACTCTGGCACCACAGGGAGAGAGGGGGAGGTTCTCCCCCTTGTGCTTCCTCCTCCATGGCCTCCCCCCTCTATGGGGAGAGGTTCTCCCTCTGGTCCTTGGCCTCCATCGTGTTGATGGCCCCTCCGGGGCGATGAAGATGGCCTCCGGTGATGGTGACCCCCTCCGACAGGGTGCCGGAGAGGTCCAAGATTTGTTTTTCGTGGCTCTGGAGGTGTGCGGCTGCAGAACTCCCGATCTAGGTTATACCTTGGGGTTTTTGGAATATTGCAGTATTTATAGAGCTGAGAGGGAGGTCGGTGGACTCCCGAGGGGCCCACAAGCATAGGGGCGCGCCCTAGGGGGGTGGTTGCGCCCCTGAGGCTTGTGGCCTCCTCGGCCTTCTCTCCGGTGACTCTTTGTTCCAGTATTTTTTATATTTTCCAAAATATTCTCCGTAAGTTTTCAGCTCATTCCGAGAACTTTTATTTCTGCACAAAAACAACACCACGGTAGTTCTGCTGAAAACAACGTCAGTCCGGGTTAGTTCTAATAAAATCATACCAAAATCATATATTATTATTGCAAACATGGCATGAATACTTCATAAATTATAGATACGTTGGAGACATATCAGTTTCCTCCTGTTATTTATAATATTTTTATGCATAATAATGCTTTACGGAGCGATTCTAATGGCATTTCTCTCATAATATGCAAGGTTTACACAAAGAGGGAGAATGCGGGGAGCTGGAATTCTGGACCTGAAAAAGCATATCAAAGATACCTATTCTGCACATCTCCAAAAGATGAAACTTTACGAAGAATTATTTTGGTATATATGAAAAATACTGGAGCAAGTAACTACTGGACGGGGGGCGCCTGGTGAGCACAAGACACTAGGGCGTGCCAGGCCCCTTAGGCATCCACTGGTGGTTGTGCTCAGCCTAGCCCAGCTCCAGTGCCCATCTTCTGGTACTTAAGGTCTTTTGACCTAGAAAAAATAAGGGGAGGACTTTTGGGATGGAACGCCGCAGTCTTGAGGCGGAACTTGGGCAGGAGCACTTTTTCCCTCGAGAGGAGCAATTCTGTCGGGGGAACTTCCCTCCTGGAGACGAAAAACGAATCCGTCGTCATCACCAACACCCCTATCATCCTTGGGAGGCCAATCTTCATCAACAACGCCATCTCCTCTCAAACCCTATTTCATCTCTTGTGTTCAATCTTTGTGCCAGAACCTCAGATTGGTACGTGTGGGTGACTAGTAGTCTTGATTACATCTTGTAGTTGATTACTATATGGTTTATTTGGTGGAAGATTATATGTTCAGAACCATTATGTTGCTTAATAACCCTCCGATCTTGAGCATGAGTATTATTTGTGAGTAGTTACCTTTGTTCTTGAGGTCACGGGAGATGCCATGTTGCAAGTAATCATGTGAATTTGATATGTGTTCGATAATTTGATGATATGCATGTTGGGATTCCCTTAGTGGTGTCATGTGAATGTCGACTACCTGACACTTCACCATCTTTGTGCCTAAGGTAATGCATTGTGGAGTAGTTATTAGATGATGGCTTGCTAGAGTGACATAAGCTTAAACACTAGTTTATGTGCTACTTCGTAAGGGGCTGATTTGGTTCCAAACTTTTAATGCTATGGTTAGATTTTATCTTAATACTTTTCTCGTAGTTGTGGATGCTTGTGAGGGGTTTAATCATAAGTGGGATGTTTTTTCAAGTAAGAACAACACCCAAGCACCGGTCCACCCACATATCAAATTATCAAAGTAGCGAACGCAAATCAAACCAACATGGTGAAAGTGACTAGATGAAATTCCGGTATACCCTGAAGAACACTTTGCCTATTATTAGCGACTGTTCTGGCCTGTCCTTTGCCACAAAAGGATTGTACTACCTTTTTGCACTTTATTTACTATTATAGTTACCATCTTGTTACCAATTATCTTGATATTGGACTATTTGCTACCTAAAATTTCAGTGCTTGTAGAAATTACCTTGCTGAAAACCGCTTGCCATTTCCTTCTGCTCCCCGTTGGGTTTGACACTCTTACTTATCGAAAGGACTACGATTGACTCCCTACACTTGTGGGTCATCAAAACTCTTTTCTAGCGCCACTGCTGGGGAGTGAAGCGCTCTTGGTAAGTGGAAATTGCTAAGGAAAAACGTATACGACATGCTGAAATTTATTATCACTTGCTACTATCGAAAACAATCCTTTGAGGGGTTTTCTCGGGGTATCTTCTGTTGGAAATATGACCTACAGGAAATAATAAAATGGTTATTATTATATTTTCTTGTTCATGATAATTGTCTATTATTCATGCTATAGTTGTATTAACCGGAAACCGTAATACATGTGTGAATACATAGACCACACCATGTCCCTAGTGAGCCTCTAGTTGACTATCTCGTTGATCAATAGATGGTCATGGTTTCCCTGCCATGGACATTGGACGTCATTGATAATGGGATCACATCATTAGGACAATGATGTGATGGACAAGACCCAATCCTAAGCATAGCACAAGATCGTGTAGTTCGTATGCTAGAGCTTTTCTAATGTCAAGTATCATTTCCTTAGTCCATGAGACTGTGCAAATCCCGGATACCGTAGGAATGCTTTGGGTTATCAAACATCACAATGTAACTAGGTGACTATAAAAGTTGTACTAAAGGTGTCTCCGAAAGTGTCTGTTGGGTTGGCACGAATCGAGACTGCGATTTGTCACTCCGTGTAACGGAGAGGTATCTCTGGGACCACTCGGTAATACATCATCATAATGAGCTCAATGTTACTAAGGAGTTAGTCACGGGATCATGTGTTACAGAACGAGTAAAGAGACTTTCTGCAACTAGACTAAACAAGGTATAGGGATACCGACAATCGAATCTCGGGCAAGTAACATACCGATGGACAAAGGGAATTGTATACGGGATTAATTGAATCCCCGACATGGTGGTTCATCCGATGAGATCATCGTGGCACATGTGGGAGCCAATACGGGTATCTAGATCCTTCTATTAGTTATTGGCCGGAGAGGTGTCTCGGTCATGACTGCATGGTTCCCGAACCCGTAGGGTCTACACACTTAAGGTTCGATGACGCTAGAGTTGTAATGGGAATTGTTTGTGGTTACCTAAAGTTGTTCGGAGTCCCGAATAAGATCCCGGACATCATGAGGAGTTCGGGAATGGTCCGGAGGTGAGGATTTATATAGGGGAAGTCCAGTTTCAGTCACCGGAAAGGTTTCGGGGTTTATCGGTATTGTACCGAGACCACCGAAGGCATTCCGGGTTCCACTAGGAGGGTCGACCTGCCCTGGAGGACCTAATGGGCTGTAGTTTGGTGGGAACCAGCCCCTTAGTGGTCTGGTGTGCCCCCCCCCCAAAGGGCCCAAGGCGCTTAGGGTTGAAAATCCTAGGGGGTGGGGGCTCCTCCCACCTAACTTGGGGGCCAAGTCCCCCCCTTGGCCGCCCCCCCCCTCTAGATGGATCTAGGGGGCCGGCCCCCTCTTCCCTCCCCCCTATAAATAGTGGGGGTGGTAGGACAGCCACACCCCTTTCGACACCTCCTCCTCCTCCGTAGCTCTTAGCGAAGCTCTGCCGGAGAACCACGAGCTCCACCGCCACCATGACGTCGTGTTGCCGGAGCTCTCCCTCAACCTCTCCTCCCCCTTTCTGGATCAAGAAGGAGGAGACGTCCTCGGGCTGTACGTGTCTTGAACACGGAGGCGCCGTCCATTCGGCGCTTTGATCGGATCTTCTGTGATTTGAATCGCCGCGAGTACGACTCCATCAACCACGTTCTTTGTAACGCTTCCGCCTAGAGATCTTCAGGGGTATGAAGATGAACTCCCTCTCTCTCATTTCTAGCATCTCCTAGATTGATCTTGGTGACACGTAGGAATTTTTTTGAATTATTACTATGTTCCCCAACAGTGGCATCATGAGCTAGGTATATGTGTAGATTCTATGCACGAGTAGAACACAAGTAGTTGTGGGCGATGATTTGGTCAATTTGCTTGCGGTTACTAGTCCTATCTTGATTCAGCGGCATTGTGGGATGAAGCGGCCCAGACCGACTTTACACGTACGTTTACTTGAGACTGGTTCCACCGCCTGACATGCACTTGTTGCATAGGTACCTGGCGGGTGTCTGTCTCTCCCACTTTAGTCGGATCGGATTCGATGAAGAGGGTCCTTATGAAGGGTAAATAGCAATTGGCATATCACCGTTGTGGCTTTTGCGTAGGTAAGAAATGTTCTTGCTAGAAACCCATAGCAGCCACGTAAAACTTGCAACAACAATTAGAGGATGTCTAACTTGTTTTTGCGGGGTATGCTATGTGATGTGATATGGCCAAAAGGATGTGATGAAATATATGTGATGTATGAGATTGATCATGTTCTTGTAATAGGAATCACGACTTGCATGTCGATGAGTATGACAACTGGCACGAGCCATAGGATTTGTCCTAATTATTGTATGACCCGCGTGTCAATCAAAAAACGCCATGTAATTACTTTACTTTATTGCTAACCATTAGCCATAGTAGTAGAAGTAATAGTTGGCGAGGCATCTTCATGAAGACACGATGATGGAGATCATGGTGTCGTGCTGGTGATGATGGTTAATATGTCGCGCCCCAAATATGGAGATCAAAGGCGCAAGATGATATTGGCCATATCATATCACTTTATAATTTGCATGTGATGTTTATCATGTTCATACATCTTATTTGCTTAGAAAGAAGGTAGCATAAATAAGATGACCCCTCACTAAAATTTCAAGAAATGTGTTCCCCCTAAAGTGTGCACCGTTGCGAAGGATCGTTGTTTCAAAGCATCACGTGATGATCGGGTGTGATACATTCTAACGTTCGCAGACAACGGGTGTAAGCCAGATTTACACACGCGAAACACTTGGGTTGAATTGATGAGCCTAGCATGTACATACATGGCCTCGGAACACGAGAGACTGAAAGGTCGAACATGAGTCATATAGTAGATGCAATCAACATGGATATGTTCACCATTGATGACTTGTCCGTCTCACGTGATGATCGGACATGGCCTAGTCAATGTGGATCATGTATCACTTAGATGACTAGAGGGATGTCTATCTGAGTGGGATTTCCTTAAATAATTTGATTAGATGAACTTAATTATCATGAACTTAGTCTAAAATTGTCTTTACAATCTATCTTGTAGATCCAATGGCACACGCTAATGTTGCCATCAACTTCAACGCGTTCCTAGAGAAAACCAAGTTGAAAGACGATGGAAGCAACTATACGGACTGGGTCCATAACTTGAGGATCATCCTCATAGCTTCCAAAGAAATTATATGTCCTTGATGCACTGCTAGGTGACGCACCCGTTTTCCCAGCAACTCAAGATGTTATTTACGCCTGGCAGTCACGTAGTGATGATTACTCCCTGGTTCAGTGCAGCATGCTTTACAGCTTAGAACCGGGCCTCCAAAAGCGTTTTGAGCAACATGGAGCATATGAGATGTTCCAAGAGCTAAGAATGGTTTTCCAAGCTCATGCCCGGGTCGAGAGATATGAAGTCTTCGACAAGTTCTTCAGTTGTAAGATGGAGGAAAATAGTTCTGTCAGCGAGCACATACTCAAAATGTCTCGGTTGCACAACTGCTTGTCTCAGCTGGGAGTTAATCTTCGGAATGACTCGGTTATTGACAGAATCATCCAGTCGCTTCCACCTAGCTATAAGATCTTTGTGATGAACTACAATGTGAAAGGGATGGAGAAGTCCATTCCTGAGTTATACTTGATGCTGAAATCGGCGGAGGTGGAGATCAAAAAGGAACATCAAGTGTTGATGGTGAATAACACCACCAGTTTCAAGAAAGGCAAGGGTAAGAAGAACTTCAAGAAGACGGCAAAGAAGTTTCCGCACCCGGTAAATCATTTGCCGGGAAGAAGCCCAAGAATGGACCCAAGCCTGAGACTGAGTGCTTTTATTGCAAGGGAACCGACCACTAGAAGCGGAACTGCCCCAAGTACTTCGTGGATAATAAGGCCGGCAGCGTCAAAGGTATATGTGATATACATGTTATTGATGCGTACCTTACCAGCGCTCGTAGTAGCTCCTGGGTATTTGATACCGGTGCGGTTGCTCACATTTGTAACTTAAAACAGGAGTTGTGGAATAAGCGGAGACTGGGAAAGGACGAGGTAATGATGCGCATCGGGAATGGTTCGAATGTCGATGTGATCACCGTCGGCACGCTACCTCTACATCTACCTTCAGGATTAGTTTTAAACCTCAATAATTGTTATTTAGTACCATCTTTGAGCATGAACATTATATCCAGATCTCGTTTGATGCGAGATGGCTACTCATTTAAATCCGAGAATAATGGTTGTTCTATTTATATGAGAGATATGTTTTATGGTCATGCCCCGCTGGTCAATGGTTTATTTTTATTGAATCTCGAACGTGATGTTACACATATTCATAATGTGAATACCAAACGATGTAAGGTTGATATTGATAGTCCCACATACTTGTGGCACTGCCGCCTTGGTCATATTGGTGTCAAACGCATGAAGAAACTCCACGCAGATGGACTTTTGGAGTATTTTATTATCAATCATTTGACATGTGTGAACCATGCCTTATGGGCAAGATGACAAAGACTCCGTTCTCCAGAACAATGGAGCGAGCAACAAACTTGTTGGAAATAATACATATCGATGTATCTGGACCGATGAGCATTGAGGCTCGCAGTGGCTATCGTTATGTTCTCACCCTCACTGGTGACTTAAGAAGATATGGGTATGTCTAGTTAATGAAACACAAGTCTGAGACCTTTGAAAAGTTCAAGGAATTTCAAAGTGAGGTAGAGAATCAACGTGACAAGAAAATAAACTTCTTATGATCTGATCGTGGAGGAGAATATTTGAGTCATGATTTTGGCACTCACTTAAGGAAATGTGGAATTGTTTCACAACTCATGCCGCCTGACACACCTCGGTGTAATGGATTGTCCGAACGTCATAATCGCACTCTATTGGATATGGTGCGATCTATGATGTCTCTTACTGCATTACCGCGATCATTTTGGGGATATGCATTAGAGACTGTCGCATTCACTTTAAATAGGGCACCGTCTAAATCCGTTGAGACGACACCGTATGAATTATGGTTTGCGAAGAAACCTAAGCTGTCATTTCTGAAAGTTAGGGGACGTGATGCTTATGTCAAGAAACTTCAACCTGAAAAGCTCGAAACCAAATCGGAAAAGTGCGTCTTCATTGGATACCCTAAGGAAACTATTGGGTATACCTTCTACCTTAGATCCAAAGTCAATATCTTTATCGCCAAGAATGGATCCTTTCTAGAGAAAGACTTTCTCTTGAAAGAAGTAAGTGGGAGGAAAGTAGAACTTGATGAGGTAATTGTGCCCCGTCTCTAACCGGAAAGTAGCGCAGCACGGGAGAATGTTTCTGTGGTGCCTGCACTGACTAGAGAGGAAGTTAATGATGATGATCATGAAACTTCTAATCAAGTTACTACTGAACTTCTAGGTCCACGAGGACACATTCCGCACCAGAGTGGTACGGCAACCCTATCTTGGAAATCATGTTGTTAGACAACGGTGAACCCTCGAACTATGAAGAAGCCATGGCGGGCCCAGATTCCAACAAATGGCTTGAAGCCATGAAATCCAAGATAGGATCCATGTATGAGAACAAAGTATGGACTTTGGTGGACTTGGCCGATGAGCAGTAAGCCATAGAAAATAAATGGATCTTTAAGAAGAAGACTGATGCAGATGGTAATGTGACCATCTATCAGGATCGGCTTGTCGCTAAGGGTTATCGACAAGTTCAAGGAGTTGACTACGATGAGACCTTCTCACCCGTAGCGATGCTGAAGTTCGTCAGAATCATGTTAGCAGTTGCCGCATTTTATGACTATGACATCTAGCAAGTGGATGTCAAAACAACATTCCTTAACGGTTTCCTTAAGGAATAATTGTATATGATGCAACCGGAAGGTTTTGTCAATCCTAAGAATGCTGACAAGGTATGCAAGCTCCAGCGCTCCACGTATGTGTTGGTGCAAGCATCTCGGAGTTGGAACATTCACTTTGATGAGGTGATCAAAGCGTTTGGGTTTATACAGACTTATGGAGCAGCCTTTATTTACAAGAAAGTGAGTGGGAGCTCTGTAGCATGCATTTCTCATTTTATATGTGGATTACATATTGTTGATAGGAAATGATATAGAACTTTTGGAAAGCATAAAGGCCTACTTGAATACGTGTTTTTCAATGAAGGACCTTGGAGAAGCTGCTTACATATTAGGCATCAAGATCTATAGAGATAGATCGAGACACATCATTGGTCTTTCACGAAGCACATACCTTTACTAGATATTGAAGAAGTTCAATATGGATCAGTCCAAGAAGGGGTTCTTGCCTGTATTAAAAGGTGTGAGATTGAACACAGCTCAATGCTCGACCTCGGCAGAAGATAGAGAAAAGATGAGTGTCATCCCCTATGCCTTAGCCATAGCTCTATTATGTGTGTCATGCTATGTACCAGACCTGATGTGAACATTGCCATAAGTTTTGTAGGGAGGTACCAAAGTGATCCTGGAATGGAACACTGGACAACAGTCAAGAATGTCCTTAAGTACCTGAAAAGGACTAAGGATATGTTTCTCGTTTATGGAGGTGCCGAAGAGCTCGTTATAAAGGGTTACGTTGATGCTAGCTTCGACGTAGATTCGGATGACTCCAAGTCACAAACCGGATACGTGTATATTTTGAATGATGGGGCAGTTAGCTGGTGCGGTTGCAAGCAAAGTGTTGTGGTGCCATCTATATGTGAAGCGGAGTACATAGCTGCTTGGGAAGCAGCACAAGGAGTCTAGATGAAGGAGTTCATCACCGACCTAGGAGTGATTCCCAATGCGTCGAGGCCGATGACTCTCTTTTGTGACAACACTCGAGCTATTGCCATTGGGAAGGAGCCCAGGTTTCACAAGAAGACCAAGCACATCAAGCGCCGCTTCAACTCCATTCGTGGCTACGTTCAGGATGGAGATATAGATATTTGTAAAGTACATACAGATCTGAATGTCGCAGATCCGTTGACTAAACCTATTTCATGAGCGGAACATGATCAGCACCAGAACTCTACGGGTGTTCGATTCATCACAATGTAACTAGATTATTGACTCTAGTGCAAGTGGGAGACTGTTGGAAATATGCCCTAGAGGCAATAATAAAATGGTTATTATTATATTTCCTTGTTCATGATAATTGTCTATTGTTCATGCTGTAATTGTATTAGCCGGAAACTGTAATACATGTGTGAATACATAGACCACACCATGTCCCTAGTGAGCCTCTAGTTGACTAGCTCGTTGATCAATAGATGGTCATGGTTTCCTGGCCATGGACATTGGACGTCGTTGATAATGGGATCACATCATTCGGCTAATGATGTCATGGACAAGACCTAATCCTAAGCATAGCACAAGATCGTGTAGTTCATCTTCTAGAGCTTTTCTAATGTCAAGTATCATTTCCTTAGACCATGAGATTGTGCAACTACCGGATTCCGTAGGAGTGCTTTGGGTGTATCAAACGTCACAACGTAACTGGGTGACTATAAAGGTGCACTACAGGTGTCTCCGAAAGGGTTTGTTGGGTTGCTACGAATCAAGACTAGGATTTGTCACTCCGTGTAACAGAGAGGTATCTCTGGGCCCACTCAGTAATACATCATCATAATGACCTCAATGTGACTAAGGAGTTAGTCACGGGATCATGTGTTACGAAACGAGTAAAGAGACTTGTTGTACCGAGGTTGAACAAGGTATAGGGATACCGACGATCAAATCTCAGGCAAGTAACATATCGATGGACAATGGGAATTGTATACGGCATTAATTGAATCCCCGACATCGTGGAACATGTGGGAGCCAATATGGGTATCCAGATCCCGATATTGGTTCTTGGTCGGAGAGGTGTCTCGGTCATGACTACATGGTTCCCGAACACATAGGGTCTACACACTTACGGTTCGGTGACGCTAGAGTTGTAACGAGAATTGGATGTGGTTAACGAAAGTTGTTCGGAGTCCCGGATGAGATCCCGGAAGTCGCGAACAGTTCCAAAATGGTCTGGAGGTGAAGATTTATACATGGGAAGTCCAGTTTCAGTCACCAGAAAGGTTTCGGGGTTTATCGGTATTGTACCGGGACCACCGAAGGGGTTCCGAGGGTCCACCTGCCCCAGAGGACCTAATGGGTTGTAGTTGGGTGGGAACCAGCCCCTTAGTGGGCTGGTGAGCCCCCCAAGGGCCCAAGGTGCCTAGGGTTGGAAACCCTAGGGGGTGGGGGCTCCTCCCACCTAACTTGGGGGGTAAGTCCCGCGCCCCCCTTGCCCCCCGTCTATATGGATCTAGGGGGGCTGGCCCCCTCTTCCCTTCCCCCTATAAGTAGTGGGGGTGGGAGGGCAGCCGCACCCCTTCCCCTGGCGCAGCCCTCCCCCCTTCCTACACCTCGTCCTCCTCCGTAGCGCTTAGCGAAGCTCTACCAGAGAACCATGAGCTCCACCGCCACCACGACGTCATACTACCAGAGCTCTCCCTCAACTTCTCCTCCCCCCTTGCTGGATCAAGAAGGAGGAGACCTCCCCGGGCTGTACGTGTGTCGAACGCAGAGGATCCGTCTGATCGGCTCTTCGATCGGATCTTCCGCAATTTGAATCGCCGCGAGTACGACTCCATCAACCGCGTTCTTTGTAACACTTCCGCTTAGCGATCTTCAAGGGTATGAATATGCACTCCCTCTCTCTCGTTGCTAACATCTCCTAGATTGATCTTGGTGACACGTAGGATTTTTTTGAATAACTACTATGTTCCCCAAAATCTTCACCTCGGCCGGAACCACAATTAGTTGCCCCTAAACCTACTGCACTTACTGAAAATATTGGTTATCAAATTCCTTCGGGTATGGTAAAACAACTGCAAGATAATCCATATAGAGGAGACAGAACTGAACATCCTGATATGCACCTAATACATGTGAATGAAATTTGTGGATTATTTAAGCTTGTATGTTTATCCGGAGATGAAGCTAAGAAGAAGGTTCTCCCTTTATCTTTGAAGGGAAAATCATTGACATGGTATAGGCTATGTTATGATATTGGATCATGGAACAGGAATCGGTTGCAATTAGTATTCCACCAAAAGTTTTATTGTATGCATCTAGTTCATCGTGATCGAAATTATATATATAATTTTTGGCCTCGTGAAGGACAAAGCATCACTCTATCTTGGGGGAGGCTTAATTCAATGTTATATTCATGCCCCAATCATGATATCCTGAGAAAAATTATTATTCAGAATTTTATGCTCGACTTTCTAATAATGATCGATCCATTCTCTTCTCGTGATGGTTCTTTTATCAAGAAGACTATTGAATTCAAGTGGGATCTTTTAGAAAGAATTAAATGCAACTCTGAAGATTGGGAACTTGATGAAGGTATTGAGTCGGGTATTAAGCTCAAGTTTGATTGTGTTAAATCTTTTATGAATACCGATGCTTTTCACAAGTTTAGCACTAAATATGGACTTGACTCTGAGATAGTAGCCTCTTTCTGTGAATCATTTGCTACTCATGTTGATCTCCCTAAGGAAAATTGGTTTAAATATCATCCCCCTATTACAGAATAAATTAAAGAACCATTAAAGGCTAAGGATGAAACCATCATTTACAATGTTGATCCGGTTGTGCCTACTGCTTATATTGAAAGCTCACCTTTCCCAGTTAGGATAAAGCAACATGCTAAGGTATCAAATGTGGTCTGCAAAAGTAATAGTAAAGCACCTAAGCCCTCTAAGCAAATTAAAGTAGAACCTAGTGTTGTTGTGTTTAAAGATCTCTTGGTAGAAAATATTGATGGGTATGTTATTTACTTCTGTGATGAAGCTGCTAGAATTGCCAAACCTGATGAAACAGATAAACATAGACCCATAGTGTGCATGCCTGTTGTCTCAGTAAAAATAGGAGATCATTGCTATCATGGTTTATGTGATATGGGTGCTAGTGTGAGTGCTATTCCTTTTACCTTATACCAACAAATTATGGATGACATAGCATCTGCTGAAATAGAAGACATTCATGTTATGTTACTATTAAACTTGCTAATAGAGACACCATCACACCACTTGGGATCCTTAGAGATGTTGAAGCCTTGTGTGGAGAAATAAAATATACTACTCATTTTCTAGTTCTTGGTTCCCCACAATATGACTTTTTTCCCATTATCTTTGGGAGACCTTTCTTGAACACTGTTAATGCGAAGATAGATAGCAAGAGAGAAACCGTCAGCATTAATTTTGGTGATGTCTCCCATGAATTTAGTTTTTCCAAGTTTAGTAGGCAACCTCGTAATAAAGAATTATCTAGTAAGGATGAACTAATTGGTCTTGCTTCTATTGTCGTATCTCCTACTGGTCCACTAGAACAATATTTGCTTGACCATGAAAATGATATGCAATTGCATGAAAGAAATGAAATAGATAAATTTTTCTTTGAACAACAACCACTCCTATAACACAATTTGCCTATTGAAACTCTAGGAGGTCCTCCTCCACCTAAAGGTGATCCTGTGTTTCAATTAAAACAATTACCTGACACTTTGAAGTATGCTTATCTTCATGGGAAAAAGATATATCATGTTATTATTAGTGCTAACCTTTTAGAACATGAAGAAGAAAGATCTTAAGGGAATTAGTCCCACTCTATGTCAGCACAAGATCAATGTGGAACTTGTGCTAAACCTATTGTTGATCATCAACGGCGATTGAATCCTAAGATGAAGGAAGTGGTAAGAACTTAAATATTAAAGCTTCTTGAAGCAGGTATAATCTATCCCTTAGCTGATACAAGATGGGTAAGTCCCATTCATTGTGTCTCTAAGAAAGGAGTTTCTACTATTGTACCTAATGATAAAAGTGAACTTATCCCCCAGAGAATTGTCACTTGCTATATAATGGTAATTGATTTTAGAAAATTAAATTAAGAAACTAGAAAAGATCATTACCTTCTGCCTTTCATTGATCAAATGCTAGAAAGATTATCTAAGCACACACACACACACTTTTGTTTTCTGGATGGATATTCTGGTTTCCCTCAAATACCTATCTCACAATCTGATCAAATATTCTGGATGTCTCGGTCCGGCGGAGTCCACTGACGCGACGGAGACAGCTAAGGCGGAGGAGTGTGCCAACGCGGCGAAGATGACTGAGGCAGTGGAGATAGAGCTGGACTATGAGGAGTCTGCTAAGGGGCCTCCTCCGGCTGAGACTGCTGATGTGGCGTCCATTCTGGAAGTATGATGTTTTCCTTTCTCCATAGAATGGTAGTCCTTAGGGCATCTCCCAGACGAGTCTCCCCTTCACCTGTAGGGTACTCAAGGTCCAGCCTCTCAAATCCATTGGTAACTTCATCCACCCTAACAACAACATAGCCATCTGGAATCAGATTGTAATGGAAAGTTTCATCAGGTCTAGGAGGTAAGACATATATAGCCAACTGCCACCTTCAAGGTTATGTTCATGCATTTCACAATTAGCTCACAATGTTCCCTCTCTGTGATATCATACACGGGGTAGCGAGGAGCCGTGATATCAGGCCGAACGAGCTCCGTGGAAGTCATGCTGCTTTTCCGCCGAGATGGTGAGGTAGCTTCATGGGTAGTATTGAATGAAGGATCTTTGTGCTGCTGAGATGGTGGGTCGATATCTTGCCGACTGGTAAACGCCTCTAATTTCTTCTCCTGTAAAACTAATATTTCTTCTACCTTCTGCATCTGGTCTGCTTCATGTTTCTTCTTTCTCCCTTGGCTTCTATAACCAGTATTGTCGGGAAACCCATGCACCCGTAGAACGGAGTCTGGTGTGCCTCATGTTTGTCCAGGGTGTTCTGGATTCCCAAGGGCGCGTTACAACTCATCATTCTCTTTGTTGTGATGGAACCTCCCTTCTTGCACGTCCTTTATTGTGTCTTGAATGGATTTGATGGGTTTTTTTAAGTTGAGCTTTCGTGTAAATACACTTCCCTATTTCTTGGTGCAAAGTTCCCGCATGCCAGAAGAACCAAGTCCTTGACCGTTCGGGCCAGTTCAATGCCTCTGGTTCGATCTCTTTAGCAAGAAGGTCATTCTTAGCTTAGTTCCATGTAGGCGGGCAACCTTGTAGCCACGTGACCACGTAACATGGTGACATAGCTTCTTTGCAGCATTTTGCTTATTTATATGTCACCTTTTCTTAGCTTTCTCCGATTTCTTGTACGCAACAAATGCGGGCCAGTGATCTTTTATCTTCACATATTCACCGGTGAATTATGGAGTCTCGTCTTTCTTGACAAACTGTTCGTTCAATCTTTTCTTCCAGATCTTGAATTTTTCTGCCATCTTCTTAAGATCCCACACCTTGACTTTTCATTGTGTAACTGGGTTATTTGGATCCTCCTCTGACGGTAGGCTGAAATTTGTCATGAGCGAGTTCCAAAGCTCATCTTTGCATCTATTGTCGACATAAGAAACATCATCGTCCTTCTTCTTATTCCATTCTTGGATGCTGATCAGAATGTTGTCCCTAACAACAACTCTACAATCATGTATAAATCAGTCTTAGTTCCTCTTGGGAAGAGTCGGTTCGCCATCTGGAGCGACTTCTTCGATCGTGAACCTTTCATTATGCCCAACTTTTTCTTCGGGCCTCGTCTCCTTATAGAAGGTTGACTCGATTCGGAGGTCTAAAAGAAGAAAGATGTGTTAATATATGTACATACAAAGCAATTAATGCATCTAATCAGTAGAGGCTTAATTAATATATATACCTCGCCGGACTTTGCAACAGTTAAGGCTCCAACATCGACGGAGCCGTCATCTCCTCATTCCATTAGATCACCGGAGTCGTCATCCTCTCTACCCTCACCATCGGTGTCGTTCAGAAACGACAAGGTGATATCATCATCTCCCTCGTAGATCATTCCCCCCCCCAACAACTCTTCTTGTTCTAAGTCTCTATCGTGTTCCATAGTTTCTGCAAATATTTTAAAATGGCAATATACAACCATGAGAGATGGATTAGTGGCAAACATAGGCCTAATCACAACAAGGAATCCTACGCATATGAGAAATGGATTATTGGCAAACATCATACAAAGTTCACAAGTTTTATAACAGTCAGTTTCAGACGATCGTCGAGGACTCATCCCCCCTCATGTTGAAGTTATACCAAAATTATCGGGGTTATGTTTTAATGCCCCCCCCCCACTCATGTCGAATTTAATGAACAACATGAAAATTTCTAAGTGATTGCTAAACTTTATGCTTCATTTATATGAAGATCAATTATCCAATATAACTATGTTCGCGATATGAGGCATTGGACATCAAAGTTGTCAGAATCGTGATTCTGAATCGGATCTTAACTCCATTGCTCGTGAATCATAGAATCATAACCATCAGGATCGTAGAAACTTAGATTCTATGAGCAAAATCGTAGAATCGGAGGGGCTAATTTGGATCGTAAGATTGTAAGATTCTAAGACTTGAGTCACGATTCTGACAACTTTGTTGGACATTATCTAGAATAATATCTGATGAGTCGTCCTATCTTTTGGGAGAGGATACTTTACGGAATGCCTCTCTCATGCCAGTCCGACGTGCATATCATGTTTTCATATGCCTCAAACTCAAAATTATCTGGGTTATGTTTTAACGACCCCCCTCATGCCAAAGTTATGACGATATTTGTACAAGATGAATACATGATTTATACACAAGATGAATACAAGATGAATACACAACTCAACAAATGAACCAACCATGATCCTATGAACAAAACTCAACATACAACAAATGGACACCTTTTGTCGAACAACGGAGGGACGATCACAGACCAACTCCAGGGAGATGCAACACCACAACCTATAATTCCAGCAAGTGAAAAAGAATTAGGCAAACCCAAGTATGCCACTGGATAAAATGGAATATTTTAGTTGAAATGGACCGAAATATCATGGCAAATGGATGCACGGAGCTCAAATGGTGATCAAAGCAATATGCAATGTAAATCTGTCCATTATAGCTAGATACCAATTTGAAAGCAAGATTTTAACATGCTATAGAATTTCTACATGGCAACAAATGGCATGACATGAATGTACATGTAACACATGGAAAAACATACTTACTGAACTAATTCAAATGACCCCTAGATCATTGGCAATCATCATGACAAGTTGACAAGTATTAACAGATTTTCAGACTTGGTGATATTTGCATAGTGGCAGAAAACAGATTCATGATGCAACCTTTGAGACAAGTAAAATATATGCTACAACAGTTTTTCATGGCAACAAAGAACATGGCAAGCATGTACTAATTACCCTCAACAAAACACCCTTACATATTATGATCCAAATATGCACAGATTTGTTGCAAACCTCAAGGCCAAATGCAAAGTATTAATACTGCTAGTTTCAAAGTTAGAGAAAAATAGCATGGCACGTCAAACTTGGTCACACATACAACGTTGACACTTCAAACTAGCTATCAAGTTGAGTATATGTATCTAAAAACCTAGTAAAACTACACAAAACAAATAAAAAAATTGAGCATTTCTCTATGATCTACAAGATAGTAGCGCTTGCATTCATAGTAGAATGAATTTGCTTGTTCATCCATGTAAAAAAAGATAAGAACTTGACAGAAACTTGACAAAAGTTGCATCGGAGTGTGTATCATCCATGAGTGCCATGTGTAGCTTGTTGCCCTAAATTCCTTGCCAAAGTATTGCATTCTCATAGAATGTGTTCTGTCTGCGACTGAAAAATTGTATTTTTTGATGACTGTTCTGTTTGTGGCTGAAAATTGTATTTTCATTGATAAAATTTTGAACTTCCAATACCAGTTTTTTCACCATGTCGTCCTTTCTATATTTTGTGGCATGGCATATATGGCCACTTCCCTCGCTTGTAGTACATTTTCTCTACCAATCTGGACTAAAATCCCATGCAAGCAAAATCTTTTGCTAGACTTGTCAGTTCATCCTTTCAATTCATTTCGTCCTTTCTCTACCAATGTGGAAAGAAATGAATATGATTTGCGGCCACAAGGACTAATCGAGGAAGGAAACAGAGGGGGAAAGAGCAGTGCTCACCGAGGAGCACACGAAGGCTCGTTGAGGGACTAGTAGTAGTAGATGACAGCGGGATCGACTGAGAATGGCGACCACAGGAGGATCAGTGGATCTTGACGGGGGTGGGATCAACAGAGAATGGCACCAGTCCTCGTAGTCAAAGCAACGAAGATTGACGAGGTCGGCGATGGCGAGGAGGCCTGGCGACCAGGTCGAGCGGGCTCGAAGGCAATAGCGATCTCCAGTGCAGCAACCTGACGGCGTCGTGCTGTGGTTCGGTGTCAGGGGAAACAATGGGAGAGATTGGGCGGAAATTCTCTAAGTGTTGCTTATATACCCCACCCCTTAGTCCTGGTTGGTGGCTCCAACCGGGACTAAAGGCCCCCCTTTAGTCCCAGTCTGAGCCACCAACCGGGACTAAAGGTGGATTTCACCAACCAAAAGGGCGTGAAACCCAGGCCTTTTGTCCCGGTTGGTGGCTCAGACAGAGAATAAAGGGGAGCCTTTAGTCCCGGTTGGAGCCACCAACAGGGACTAAAGGGTTGGTCCTGGCACAACCGAGGGGTGGTTGGAGTTTAGTCCCACCTCACCAAGCGAGAGGCACTCGCACCAATTTATAAGCCCACCTGTAGCTACCTTGGCAAGTTCCTCTCAAATCAGAAAGCTCATCGATTAATCTGGCACCTCTCTTCCCCGTGGGGCCTACTAACAATAGATATTCCTACCCCATGGGCCTGCATCCTGGCCCATATATAGTTGGGTTTCTAGTCGTATGCAGGCCGTGGTGTGTGAATTCTCCTGCTAGTAAGCGGGCATTTTTTCTGTTTTTTGCATATGTTATTTCAATTTTTTAACCTTCTTCAAATCACATCCTAATCTTTATACATACTCACTATATTGTAATACACATGATTGTCAAAGAATTTGAACAAAATGTATGAAATTCTAAAAAATGCAAAACTTTAATATTCTTTCTGTGTTAATGAAAGAGATCATGCCTATTTTTTTATTTTAATCCTAAAGTTTTCTTTTAAACAGATGCATACATGCCTAGTTTTCATTTAATTCTTTTTGCTATTAATGCTTTTAACAAAAAATACGTTATGAAAAGTTTAGTTGCATATATTTTATATAATTTTAAGTTCATATTATTTGTATCATAACTAGAGTTTCATAACCCAGCATACTCATGGTGTGGGTTTCAAATCCTAGTGTAAGCTAATATAAAGGTGCATGGATGTTCATGAGAATGGCCATTTGATATGATGTCCGCAATTTCCACAGAAAGCAACCAGAGAACTCCTCATCTGGACTTGGCTCGGCATGAGGGATCCCCCGATTAGAGAAACCACATAGTACGACCAACTTTATGTCATACAACGCTTCTCTCTTATCACCTCTGATGCTTCTGTTGTATTCATCTATGTCAAGACGTTCAAGCCATGTCTATATTAACCTTGTTATTTTATATGGAGCACCAACCGACACTAACCGCGCATGATCAACCTTGCATAACTTGGGACTAAAAGGATGGGAATAATTGAAATTTCATAACTTAATAAATAATTAATATAAAATCATGCTTCAAATGCCAAAATGCCCTACCTAGATCTTCCAAAGATTCCCTCCAGTTTGTCTGAAGTGGCACTTTCCAGCTATAAGTCTGGAATCTCACACTAGAGAGAAAGTGATGGCGATGAAGCCGGTCACATCCTAGAGTGTATCTTGGGGTAGAAGACTATTTCTTCGCATTCGTCCCTTGCTTATTGTGTCGTAACCATGGATAATCTTCATCATTTAACAGGATGCTTGGGTGAGTCTTCACTTTGAAGGGAGGAATTTCATGAAACTTTTCATAATCTTCAGAAATGTCAATCTTGTCCTCCACTCCAATGATGTTTCTTTTCCCTAAAAGAACTATGTCGCGCTTTGGCTCATCATATGATGTATTCACTTCCTTATATTTTATTTTTCTCGGTTTGGTAGACATGTCCTTCACATAGAAAACCTGCGCCACATGATTGGCTAGGACGAATGGTTCATCTGTGTATCCAAGATTGTTGAGATCCACTGTTGTCATTCCGTATTGCGGTTCTACCTGTAGGCTGCCTCCCGACAGATGGATCCATTTGCACTGAAACAAAGGGACCTTAAAATCACATCCATAGTCAAGTTCCCGCATGTCCTCTATGTAACCATAGCATGTGTCCTTTGCTCTATTGGTGTTTGCTGCATCAAAGCGGACACCACTGTTTTGGTTGGTGCTCTTTTTATCTTGGTCGATCGTGTAAAATGTACTCCCATTTATCTCATACCCTTGGAAAGTCAATATAGTCAAAGATGGTGTCCTGGCCAGCATGCACAGATCATATCCAATTGTGGTGTTACCCATGCGATGTGTTTGCAACCAACCGCCAAAAGTCTCCATGTGTTCACGTGTAATCCAGTCGTCAGATTGCTCCGGGTGTTTGGAGCATAGAATATTCTTGTGTTCATTGATATACGGGGCCACCAAGGTAGAATTTTGTAGAACTATGTAGTGTGCTTGCACCCAAGAATGTCCATCCCTACATATTATTGAGTTTGGTCCTAGCGTGCCTTTTCCACCCAGTCTCCCCTCATGCCGCCATTCGGGAACACTAATCGTCTTAAGGTCAGGAATGAAGTCAACACAAACCCCAATAACCTCCTCTATGTCATGGCCTGTGGATATGCTTCCTTCTAGCCTAGCACGATTACAAACATATTTCTTTAAGACTCCCATGAACCTCTCAAAGGAGAACATATTATGTAGAAAGACAGGACCCAGAATGGCAATCTCATCGACTAGGTGGCCTAGGACGTGCGTCATAATATTTAAGAAGGATGATGGGAACACCAACTCGAAATGTACAAGACATTGGACCTAATCATTATGTAACCTTGGTAGGTTTTCTGGATCGATTACCTTCTGAGAAATTGCATTGAGGAATGCACATAGCTTCACAATGGCTAATCGAATATTTTCTGGTAGAAGCCTCATCAATGCAACCGGAAGTAGCTGCGTCATAATCATGTGGTATTCATGAGACTTTAGGTCCTGCAAAAAATTTTCTCTGCCATATTAATTATTCCCTTGATATTCGACGAGAAGCCAGACGGGACCTTGATACTGAGCAGGCATTAAATATACATTTCCTTCTCTGTTTGGTAAGAGCGTAGCTGGTAGGACCTTGATATTGCTTTGGATGCATGTCGTCTTTTTCTTTCATATGTTGCTGGTCCTCCCGTGCCTCTGGTGTCTCTTTTGTCTTCCCTTACACGCCCAGGAATCCTAGCAGGTTCACGCAAATATTCTTCGTCACGTGCATCACATCGATTGTAGAGCGGACCTCTAGGTCTTTCCAATAGGGTAGGTCCCAAAATTTATATTTCTTCTTCCACGTGGGTGCGCGTCCGTCATCGTCATTTGGAACAGATTTTCCGTTGGGACCCTTTCCAAAGATTACATGTAAATCCTTGAGCATATAAAGTATATCATCACCAGTACGGAGGACGGGCTTCTTTCGGTGATTTGCACCACCTTTGAAATGCTTCCCTTTCTTTCTTAAGGCATGCTTGGCCGGAAAAAATTGACGATGTCCCAGGTACACATTCTTCTTGCATTTGTCCAAATTTATACTTGAAGTCTCATCTAAACAGTGTGTGCATGTGTGGTATCCCTTGTTTGTCTGTCCTGAAAGGTTACTATGAAGCAGGCCAACCATTGATGGTTACAAACAACAATGCTCGGAGGTCAAATTTCTGTTGTTTGTGCTCATCCCACACACGTACACCTTTTTTATTCCACAGATGTAAAAGTTCATCAACTAATGTCCTTAGGTACACATCAATGTCATTGTCGGGTTGCTTAGGGCCTTGTATGAGCACTGGCATCATAATGAACTTTCGCTTCATGCACAACCAAGGAGGAAGGTTATAGATACATAGAGTCACGGGCCATGTGCTATGATTGCTGCACTATTCCCCAAAAGGATTAATGCTATCTACACTTAAAGCAAACCATAAGTTCCTTGCGTCACCTTCAAAGTCTAGCCACTTTCTCTCGATTTTTCTCCACTACGGCCCATCAGCGGGTACTCTCAACTTCCCATCCTTCCTACGGTATTCTTTGTGCCATCGTAACAACTTGGCATGCTCTTTGTTTCTGAACAGACATTTCAAATATGTTATTATAGGAGCATACCACATCACCTTGGTAGGAACCCTCTTCCTGGTCGCTCGCCCTCAACATCACCAGAGTCATCTCATGTGATCTTATACCGCAATGCACCGCATACTGGGCAAGCATTCAAATTCTCGTACTCCTCACCGCGGTAGAGGATGCAGTCATTAGGGCATGCATATATCTTCTACACCTCTAATCCTAGAGGGCAGAGAACCTTCTTTCCTTCGTACGAACTATCAGGCAATTCGTCATCCTTTGGAAACTTCTTCTTCATTCTTTTCGGTAGCTTCCCAAATCCATTGTCACATACAACATTCTCTACCTCCCATTACAGCAATTCCAGTGCGGTAGCTAGCTTTGTGTTTCCATGTTCTCTATTTGGGTACAACCCTTTTTGTGATCATCTAACATGCGATCGAACTTGAACTTCTCCCTTTCACTTTCGCATCCTCTCTGTGCATCAACAATGACCTGGCGAAGATCATCATCAGGCACATTTCGTGCCTCTTGGTCTTCAGCTTCCCCATTGCAGTATCACCGTATTCAGGGAACATAGGATAGTTGTCATCATCCTCTTCTTCCTTGTTGTCTTCCATCATAACCCCTCTTTTCCATGCTTGGTCCAAACATTAGAATGTGGCATCAAAACCCTTCTCAAAAAGGTGGAAATGAAGCGTTTTCAAGGAAGAGTAACCCATCGTATTCCCACAGACAGTACGTGGACAATACATAAAACCATTCTGCTTGTTTGCCTCACCTACTTCGAGAAAATTATGCAGGACCATAATGTAGTCGGAGGTGTGTCGGTCACCATACATCCATTGTCGGTTCATCTGCATGCATTATATAATTAAGTATATCAAAACCATTAGAGAACGTCATGAATAGAGAAACGACCAAATTAATATAAGTTCATCATCACATTAAAACAAAGTACAGTAGTGATCAAATGTTATTACTTAAAAAATACATACATAAAGTTCATACATAGTTCTCATAGAACAACATACAGCTCTCGAGAGCATCTAATTAAAACATACATTGAAACTAACATACAACTATGTAAAACATTTAATGCAACAAAAAATGCGATCAAAATCGCAACTAAGGTAACAATTGATCCAATAGCGTAATGATACCAAGCCTCATTGTCAATGGAATATTTTCCAATCTTTCTAATCTTCAAGCGCATTGTATCCATCTAGATCTTGTGTAGATCAACGACATGCAACTCCAATTTCATCTTCTCTTGTTCAACTCTTTTCAATTGTTTTTCCAAATAATTCTATTCTTTTTCAACTAAATTTAATCTCTCGACAAGAGGGCTGGTTGGAATTTCTGGTTCACATACCTTCTAGATAAAGATATCTATGTCAAGTTGGTCGGCATAATTTTCTTAAACACTAAATGAAACAAATTGTAATAAAAGATAATATACCACATCCGAATTATAGACCGGATGAGAGCCGATGGGGACGTATACCAAAACCATGGCACTGCATAATAACAAATAATCTAATACAAAGTAAGGAAATTATACAAGTAGCTATATAAATCATACAAGTAAGAATTTTTTTTCTTAAAAAAAGATAAGAATAAGAGCCTCACCATGATGGTACCGGTGACGAGATCGGCGCGGGCGATCGACGACGGTGAGTATGGGGACGGGGACGGGACGACACCCTACACATGTGCAAACTAAGAAGTTAATTTGAGCTCAAATTGTGCATCTAAATCAAATAAACTCACAAATACAGTCCTCCACTAAAACCCACAAACCATACAAATTCTAGAGCATTTGAAATGAGCTAAACTAGCAGTGAGAGATGAAAGGATGAAGTTGCTAACCTTTTTAGAACACTTGGATAGTTGGTGCACCGCAAAACCTAGACAAATCTTGGGAAATTGGAGCTGGGAGGTCGAGCTTGGAGGAAAAACAGAGAAGAAAGCTTAAGTGTGGCTCGGGCATTTCATTGAGCACGTCATGTGCATAGGAAGTGAGAACAGAGAACAACACACACCTCCCACCACCTACGACCAAAAAACAGAGAAGAGGGCTTGGGCCGGGTTTATACATAGGAAACCTTTTAGTCCCGGTTGGTGTCTAGAACCGGGATTGAAGAATGGCCTTTAGTCTCAGTTCCAAACACCAACCGGGACTAAAGGGGCTGTTCCAGGAGCGAGGCCCGTTAATCCCCTTGGTGTTTGGAACCAGGACTAAAGGTCCTAGCCGAACTGGAACTGATGCCTGTCGAGGCCCGACTAGCGTCCTGGCCGCTTGAACCGGGACTGATGCTCCCATTAGTCCCAAATCGTAGCATGACCGGGACTGTTGCTCTGATCTAGCCAGAACCAAAGTCATGTTTTCAACTAGTGCATGTCTATGGTTATGAAAACTTAACTATCTTTGATCAACGAGCTAGTCTAGTAGAGTCTCACAAGGGACATGATGTCGTTTATGTATCCACACATGTATCTGAGTTTACAGTCAATATACAATTCTAGCATGGATAATAAACGATTATCATGAAGAAGGAAATATGATAATAACCACTTTATTATTACCTCTAGGACATATTTCCAATAGTCTCCCACTTGCACTAGAGTCAATAATTAGTTTCCATTGTAATGAATCTAACACCCATAGAGTTCTGGTGCAGATCATGTTTTGCTCGTGAGAGAGGTTAAGTTAACGGGTCAGCAACATTCAGATTCATATGTACTGTGCAAATGCATATGTCCTCCTCCTTGATGTAATCACGGATGGATCGATTTGAAACGGCGCTTTATATGCTTGGTCTCTTTTGAAGCCTGGGCTCCTTGGCAATGGCAATGGCATCAATGTTGTTACAAAATAGAGTCATCGGATCCAATGCGCTAGACACAACTCCTAGATCCATCTTGAACTTCTTCATCCAGACTCCTTCATGTGTTGCGTCCGAAGCCGCTATATATTCTGCCTCACACGTAAATGCTTCTACAACGCTTTGCTTGGAACTACACGAGTTGACTGCTTCATCATTCAGAATAAATATGTGTCTGGTTTGAGACTTAGAGCCATCCGGATCAATGACAAAGCTAGCATCTGCGTAAACCTTTAAGACGAGCTCTTGATCACCTCCATAAACAGAAAACATCTCCTTAGTCCTCTTTAGGTACTTCAGTATATTTTTGATCGCCGCCCAGTATTCCACTCCTGGATCACTTTGAAACATTCAGACCATACTTATGGCAAGACTCACATTCGTTCTTGTGCACAGCATTGCATACATGATAGATCCTGTGAACGAGGCATAGGGGACGACTCTCATCGTTTCTCTATCTTATTACATTGATGGGCATTAAGTCTTACTCACCTTCACACCCTGTAAGATAGGCAAGAACCCTTTCTTAGACTGATCCATTTTGAGCATCTTCAAAACCTTATTAATGTATGTACTCTGTGAAATTCCTATTAAGCGTCTAGATTTATCTCTATAGATTTTGATGCCTAATATGTAAGCAGCTTCTCTGAGGTCTTTCATTGAAAAAATCTTGTTTAAATATATTTTCACACTTCCCAAAAATTCTATATTGTTTCCAACCAACAATTTGCCATCTACATATAATATTAGAAACGTTATAGAGCTCCCACTCACTTTTTTCTAAATACAAGCTTCTCCATAAACTTGTACGAACCCGAATACTTTGATCACCTCATCAAAGCAAAGATTCCAACTCCAAGATGCTTGCACCAGTCCATAAATCGATAGCTGGAGCTTGCATACTTTGTCAGCATTTTTAGGATCGGCAAAACCTTTCGGTTGCATCATATACAACTCTTTCTTAAGAAAACCATTAAGGAACGTTCTTTTGACATCCATATGCTAGATTTCATAATCGAAAAATGCAGTTATGCTAACATAATCCTGTCAGACTTAAGAATCACTACGGGTGAGAAAGTCTCATCGTAGTCGACCCCTTGGACTTGTGAAAACCCTTTTGCTACAAGTCATGCTTTATAGACGATGACATTACCGTCGGAGTCCGTCTTTTTCATAAAGATAAATCTGTTTGAATGGCCTTACGATCATCAGGTATGTCCTCCAAAGTCCATCCTTGGTTTTCATAGTTGGACCCTATCTCGAATTTCATTGCCTATAGTTAAACGCCGATAGTGTATCAGAATATCTAGATACCGAATCCGGAACTACCCAAGCTGGCAGCCGAAAATATCAGCATACTCCGATGCAGACTCGGTAGCATCATCGAAGTAGAATAGCTCACTTTTATGGAAATTAATTTGATACCGGAGAGTTCCTGAAATGCACATAGAAGCACTTGAGATTTCTTGCTTTATCTAGGTCATGATCCATAAAAAGGATAGTGCCATCCACATATTATAGAATAGATAGGCTATGTTCTACCAATTGAGGAATGACACAGCTAATCTGACCATCCACCTTAGCCCTCTCTACAAGGATGGCTAACATGTCGGCCACAATGTTGAACAAAATAGGGGACACGGGGTCCCCTTGGCGAAGCCCCTTCCTACTCTGGAAGTAGTTGCCAACATCATCGTTGACTTTGATAGCCATGGTACCTCCAGAAACAAAATTCTCTACCCATCTACACCATTTGGAGAAAACCCCTTCGTACGTAAAGTTTGCGAAAGAGATAGGGCCATATGGGAGGTGACATATGTAGGACATATGTGATGAGGTGGATATGTTGTATGTTAAGGTAAATAAGACAGTAATGATGAACTTCTTAGGTATATAGAATAACTACACAATCGTTTGGTCTTTTTTTCTGTGATGACTTATTATGTTGCATAGTACTTTATGATAGTTATTGAATTTTCAAAAACTTGCAACCAATAGAACAACAAGTCGACTATGAAAAGATAAACGTGAGTCTTTAATTAGTTGGTTCTTTTATTTTGGAGCTAACAATAATTTGCAACCGATCAATTACTCTTCAATGTGAGGAGATTGTGGATAATAAGTTTTCCATACCACTTACTTTTTAATGTGTAATACTTTATGTCGACAACAACAAATTATCGAAGTGAGAGACTGATACAGACGGTGGGGTAGAAGAGAGACCTTTCCATTCTAGCAACAAGATTGGAGCATGATAGTTGTCAATAGGGAAACCAGTCAGTCATACTTGGTGAAATCCTGGTGTGCTTGTGGCAGCAAGTGGTCATCGTCCCATTCATCCGGGTAGCTCTCCGAGCGATCCACCACGTTCTTCCTTGCCGCGACATACATCGCTTTCCTCCACCCGCCTATTCCCTCATGCCCGCATTACTCCGCAACCCAATACTCATAATCAAACTAAATGCACAACTCGAAATAAAAATAGACTAGTTGGACATGATCATGATCGTCTATTCATTGATCTAGAAGTACATATGTACAGGAATGAATGCAGTAAGTAAATGTATAGGTACATACTGTCTTGCCTCCTTCGAGATCATGAGTATATCTTTTGGGGCATCCCTAAGCTTCTAGCTCCGAGTAAAACACAGCCACATCCCGCATCATCTCCTCTTGTGATGGCAGCTCGATCCTTTCCGAAAGAACTCCGACAACCCAGTTACGTTGGAGTTGGAACACGGACACACTAGTAGAAAATGGCCCATTTGTCCCGGTTCCAGAGGACCATTAGCCCCGATTCTAGAACCGGGACTAAAGGGTCGGGACTAAAACCCAAAACCTTTGGTCTCAGTTCACTTACGAACCGGGACAGAAGGGGCTCCACGTGGCCGCTGTGGGGAGCCCAAGCAGGAGGACCTTTAGTCCCGGTTGGTAACACCAACCGGGACCAAAAGGCATCCACGCGTCGGCATCTCGCAGGAGCTGAGTTTTTTTTGACACGGGGGTTAGGGGGGTTTGGAGGGTTAATTTAGGGGTTTCATATTGTGTTAGCTAGCTAATAGAGAGAAGTGTCCTTTCTTTCTTCGTGCTTGATGGACGCTAGCTACTATAGAGAGAACTCGACAAGCTAGCTAGTAAGCAAATGAAGGAACCATTAAGTACACAAGATCGTCATGAACATATACAGAGATAAGTGATCGACCTCTCTTTCTCCGAGAGATTGGTCGAACAACAAGTTTTCGTATATCTATCCGATGCTACTAGCTACATATATACAATATGAGATCTCTTACAATCCTTAAGATCCAATCACAAATCCATCGTAGTATTCTCCGTATTTAGGTATGACGTGGTCAAGAAAGAATCCTGCCAATTCCTCTTGAAATGCTCGTATGTGATCATGTGGTAGGAGTTCATCCCGCATCTGCCAGATCTAATTTAAAGAAGGGGGTCAATACATGCATATATATGAATAAAACTAAACACAATTGATGGTAACATAATATATAAAATAAAATTGTGAATATTATTTACGTACTTCAAATTGTTTGTCAGAGAAGCCCCGCTCACAGGTTGAGTGGCGAATGAACTCGCGTACGTAGTATCCACATAAAACAGTCCCTTCTTTCTGATACAAGTACTTTACGAGAATATAGTTCAATCAAACTGATAAGCAAACTTGATAATGATATATTGAAGAAATTTTGAATCAATTAGAGATGTGTAGAACTAGTTAGTACTACTTACTTTGGGGTGTGTAAATCGCAACTCTTTGTTTAGACCGGGAACCTTTCAGGTGAACTTCTTCCAAACCCTGACACGCAAAGAAAACGATTACTTGATATCAGGAAATTAACGAAAGTTGCATGCCGATATGGTCCCGGTATTGACTGAACTTACTTCTTCAACATTGCACTCATATCCGCATAATTCTCGGGATCTATACGTCTCGGGTCGAAGACAGTTGACAATGCCCCCTCAAGCTTAATGGATAGCAAAATATAGTGGTTATTGTGCACGCATATATAACTCATCAATTACATTACTTAACCTCGAGTAAGCAAAACCGAGTATACATAGAAGACATCAACACTCACTTGAATTTGTAAAAAAAGAGTATTTCCCTTTTGTTTTGATGTGTAAGGAACGACTTTAGCAAGTTATCCTCGGTCTCTTGGGTTTCATTTCGTATCGTCCATTCATTTACGACATCTGGGCTAATGAACCCAACGTCGAAGATTCCTACTTTTTTGCATTCAACGATCTTCAATCTGCATAATATAGTGAGGATAATTATATATACATGTAATGAGCGAGCTAGCTAGAGACTTAACTATAGAAGTAATACGTACAGACAGTAGGCAGTCATGAGTTGTTTGTCGAGGGGCAGTTGATTGAATAACTGAAATAACTCCACAAATTCGATAGGCATCACGCTGAGTCCAATGAATTCATGCTCTGGTTTCACTCTAACATACATAGTGTCTCTCCCAGACTCTCTGCGGGTTTTCATGAACCACTCATGCAATTTGTACATCATCGTTGTTAGAGGAGGAGGATCAGGTTTGATGAGAGGCTTCCCGTGCACGTATTTATATTCTTCTTTTGTTATCTCAGTTGTTTCAAAAATTACATCATCCCCCAAGTAATCACCAAGTTTGGTAACGGGCAGTAACACCGGATGATTAGCAATATCGCTATACACCTTGAGCGGAGGGGCATGATTGCTTCTCCTGTTCGCCGAGCTGGGGCATTGTTTTCCCACTTCTTCGTTCATTGACTCTTGCAGCACTAGAAGTACTTCTCGACCGCTGCGCTTCATTATATGTCTTTATAATACAACATTCATAGTTTGATGGAAGCGGAGGCGGTGATGGTCGCTTCAGGGCATCCAGAGTGCGCTTCGCTTTCACCGGATCTACCATTTCCTTTGGAGGTGGATGTTTCCATGCAAAATGGGCCTTCACTTCAGCTTTACTGATTTCATCGTTTTCTTCGTCAGTCCTCTCGTATGATAAATTTGGAACAGGCTTGAGGCTTGGACCAAATTTGAATTTCTTCCCGCCTATTGTACTGCTAGCCGCCAGAGCAGCGGCGGCGTCTCTCTTCCGTCATGGAGGAAGCGGAGTGTCCTAACGTGCCGGAGGAGGAGGCTGAGTGGCCTGACGAGCCAGAGGAGGCGGAGTGGCCTCACGCGTCGGAGTAGGCGGAGTGCCCTCACGTGCTGGAGGAGACGTAGAAGGAGGCGGAGTGCCCTGATCACTCGCCGAAGGAGGAGGAGGAGGAGGAGGAGGAGGCGTGTCTCTGGAAGCTTGATGTACTCCTTCTGCCACAGACATGTACTCCTCAGAACATGAACCATCTGATTCTCCCCTTCACCTGTACGGTGGTCAAGCTCGAGCTCCTCAAATCCCTCCATTACTTCATCCACCATCACAACAGCATAGCCATGTGGAATCGTAAGGCAGTGAAAAGTTCCGTTGGGTTGAGGAGGTGTAACAGAGCCGACAGCCGCCTTGAAAGTGAGGTTCCGGAATTTGTTCATAAGCTCGCAATGCTGAGCCTCCGAGATAGTATCCACGGGGTAGCTAGGAGTCATGATGTCGGGCTAAACGACCTCCATGGAGGCCACGCTGCTTCTTTGCTGAGATGGCGGGGTAGCTTCTAGGGTAGCTTCGTGCCGCTGAGATGGTTGGTCGGCAGCTTGCTGGCTCTCAAGTTCCTCTAGCTTTTCTAGTCTTGCATTAAGCTTCTGCATTTCGCTCAGCTCCTCTTTCCTCTTTGTCTGCCGGCTTTTGTAACCACTTGCATCAGGAAACCCAACCTTCCACGGTATGGAGCCTGGTGTGCCTCGTGTTCATCCATGGTGCTTAGGATTCCCGAGGGCCTCAGTCAGCTCATCCTTTTCTCTGTCGGGAATGAACGTCCCTTCCTTCGCTGCGGTGATATACTTCTGAAGCTTCTTGACAGGTATTGCAAGTTGCTCGTCCGTCCAATGGCACTTCCCTGTTTCAGGGTCCAAAGTTCCCCCCAACCCCTAAGAACGAAGTCCTTGAACGGTCTGGCCAGTTCAATGTCTCTCGTTCAACCCCTTTAGCAATCAGGTCCTTCTCAGCTTTGTCCCACAACGACCAGGCTTTGAGGTAGCCACCTGACCCCGTGTGATGGTAATATTGCTTCTTTGCAGCATTGTTCTTGTTTGTCTCTGACATTTTCTTACTCTTGTCTGATGTCTTGTAGGCCAAAAATGCGGGCCAGTAATCTCTTATCTTCTCAAATCGGCCGACGAATTCTGGAGTCCTCCCTTTCTCGACTTACTTTGATTTCAAATCATTCTTCCACCTCCTGAATAGATCTGCCATCTACTTAATAGCACACGCCTTGACCAGTGGCTCTATAACTGGCTTATTCGGATCCTCCTATAGCGGTAGGATGAAATTTGTCTTCAGCCAGGTCCAAAGATCATCTTTCTGTCTATCGGTGACATAAGAATTTTCAAGGTTGTTTTCCTTAGGCTTATTCCATTGGTTTGTGCTGATCGGGATTCTGTTCCTAACAATAGCTCCACACTGAGCAGCAAATGCGTCCTTGGTCTGCTTTGGTTCAATCGGTAGGCCATCGTCCACGAGTGCTGTGATCGTGAACCTTTCTTCCTTGCCCAACCTTCTCTTCGGGGCTCGTCTCATTACCGAAGTTTGGCTCGATACGCAGGGCTATAAAATAAGAAAGAAGTGTTAATATATGTACATACCAAAACAATTAATGCATCAATTAGCTAGTTAGCACAGGCTTAATTAATATATATACCTTGCCGGACTTTGCAATAGCTCCCTCCTACATTCGGTCACCGGAGCCGTCACCATGGTCTCCTTCTTCCTCCGGCATTCGGTGAGGCTTAATTAATATATATACCTTGCCGGACTTTGCAACAGCTCCCTCCTCCGTTCGGTCACCGGAGCCGTCACCATGGTCTCCTTCTTCCTCCGGCATTCGGTGACAGGAGCCATCATGATCATGTCCATCCTCCTCCATTGTTCGATTACCAGAGCAGTAATCCTCTCCTTCAAGACCATCGATGTTGTTGAGAAACGACAAGACATCACGTCCGCCTCGGATGTCCCCCAACAACTGTTCTTGTTCCAAGTCTCTTTGATCTATAGTTTCTGCAAATATTAAAACACGGCAATTAATATACAAACATGAGAGATGTATATATTAGTGGCAAACATAGACCTAGCTAGCTAATCACAACAAGGAATCATGAGAGATGGCCTCGACGCTTCTATGGTTTGGGGTGGCTTTGACAACGCTTCTAGGGTTTGGGGTGGCCCCAACGCTTCTATGGTTTGGTCGGGCGAGAGGGGCTTGATCGACCTCCCCCCTCATGTTGAAGAGCCACCCGAGTTTTCTATGAACAAAAAAATACTACCTATCACATGACATGTCCGGCGATCGGACCGGACCGCCTCTCTCATGAATGTCTGACATCCAGACCACCTATCTCATGAATGTCAAACAAGGGATTCTCTTAACCTTTAAGGGATTTAACAAAATGGCGCCATTGTGGATGTGTAGAAAATGGTCCATAGTTTTCCTGATCTCATCATCCCTTCTATATGTCATGTTGTCTAATGTCAAAGGATTCAAGAAAACCATGGCTTCATCTTTAGCCCGAAGTAACAAGCGCATAATCCTACGAAGCTCTCCAAAATTGTTTTGGAAAGGAGTCCCGGATAGGATAATTGGCTTTTTGATACGAAGTTCAGCAAGAGCCTTCCTAATATCACTATTTGGAAGGCCTTTGCTGAAATTCATACCAAAAAGCGAATTACTCTACCCGGAACTCCATTCCAAAACAACTTTGAAGAGCTTCGTAGCATCATACACCTGTTACTTCCGGCTAATGATGAAGCCATGGATTTCTTCAATACTATGACAGACAAGGTGACATATAGAAGAATATATATATATATATATATATATATATATATATATATATATATACATACATATATATGAGATCAGAAAAAAAATGGATCAACTTGTGCACATCCATAATGGGGGCATTGTTGATAAATCTATGTTACCGGAGTTTTCTATATGCACAAAAAAAATCAACATGACATGTCCGACGTCCCCCTCATGTCGAAGTTATCGGGGAGGGGGTAGACGACAACGACGCTCACCCTCATGTCATGTACCACGTCCCCCCTCATGTTGAAGTTATCGGGCAGGGGGTAGGCGACAACGACACTCACCCATCGTGTCATGTCCTACGTCCCCCTCATGTCCGACGATGTCCGGACCGCCTCTCTCATGAATGTCCAACATCCGGACCTCTTATCTAAAAAACTAAAAAAAATCTCTTCCATCTCATCTCATCTCCACAAAACATCTATCTATCACATTGAGTTATTACATTTCATCCATCTATCTATTCATCTAAAAAACAGAGCACATCTAAAAAACATCTCATACATCTAAAAAAACATCTCATACATCTCATCTCCACAAAACATCTCATGCATCATCTCATCTAAAATAAAGAGAGCACATCTAAAAAAACATAGCACATTTCATACATCTCATCTCATCTCATTATGCAACAAAAATCCATCTGTCTATTCATCTAATGGTCACCGACGACCATGTCCACAGCCATGGTAACCCTAGTTAACCACAAAATTGTGGCCGTGGGCCATGGCGCCGCCGCGCTCGGGCATCCACGGGCACGGCAAGGGGGCGAACAGAGAGGCGCCGACGGTGGTGTTAGGGTCGGTGACGGCGAGGAGGGGGTGGGGAGGAGCGGCGGTGGCTCACCGTGGGAGTGGCGGGGTCGAGGAGGGGGGTGGGGGAGGAGCGACGACGGCGGTGTTGGGGTCGGAGATGATAGGAGCGGCGTCGGGCTCGGGAAGAGGGGAGGAGTGGAGTCGACGACGATGTCCTCCAGCAGCCTGGCGGCGGCGTGCGTGGGTTCGACGTCCCAGGAGTAGAAAGGAAGATTGATGGGGAGGCCGCGAGCGCTTATATACCCCATGATTTAGTCCACCAATGCCCCCCTTTGATCCCGTTTGGTGCCACCAACCGGGACCAATGGTCAGTTTTCAGCAGCCCAAGCGGCAGGAAACGGGGACCCACCAACCGAGACCAAAGGGGGGCATTGGTCCCGGTTGGAACCACCAACCGGGACTATAGGTCTCTCCTTCCCGCAGCCACAACTTTAGTCCCACCTCGCTAGTCAAGAGGAGCTCGTAGTTGTTTATAAGCGCAACTACCAATGCACTCATGAGCTCCTCTCTAATGCAGGCAGTACATGCCTATCTGACGTCCTGTTGGGCCTGCTAGCACTACGGGCCTGCATCCTAACCCATTTCTAGGGTTTCTAGTCATATGCAGGCCGTGGTGCCTAGTAGCTGGGTCTTTTTTTATTTTTTCGCATATATTATGTTTTAAAAAATTATTTATTTACTCCATATGTTATTTTTTAGTTATATAATTTTAGTTGCATAAACTTTTATGTGTTTTTGCATATGTTGATTAGTTTTGCTTTTAGAGTTTTATAAAAGCTTTTTAGTTTATATTAAATCTTGTAACAAAATATACTTTATGGAAATTATTTTTTGCTATTAATGTTTTGAACAAAAATTACTTTGATAATTTAAGTTGCATAAATTTTAAATAATTTTAGTTTCAAAAATACTAGAGGTTTATAAAAGTTTCAAAAAAATTAGTTGAACAGAATCATTTTTTGAATAATCAATCATCTTTTTTAGAACACAAACATTTTTAAAACTCGGAACATATTCGATTTTTTCTGGAAAGTCCCAGAAAATAATTGAATATGCTCTACTATTTTATGAAATTGCACACATTTTTTAAAATTCCAAAAAAAATTAGAAAGTAAAACAAACCAACAAAACCGATAACAAACAGCAGGAAAATGAAAAAATATCTAACCTGAGCCGGTCAGAAAAATGTTTGCAAAACCAAAATATGTAGAACGGGAAATGGGCCGGTCCAATTAAGTCGCTCAGACACCCAGCTCTGTGCACCAGTGTGGGACAGTCTGCCAGAATTTTTTATTGGCTTCTCATTGCGACAAACTGCCGGAGCTTCGCGCATAGCGAGCGACCGAGAAACGCTTTTTCGGACTGCCCAATCCAGATCTGTTAACCTTCTAGAAAATCCCTGAACCAGATTTTTCTTTCTTTTCTCGTTTTTCCTCTTTTTTGCACTTTTCTGTATCTTTTTATGTTTTTGTTTTCGATTTCTTTTTCATTTTTCGTTTTTTTCTTTTATTTCGAAACACATTTGCAGTTTTACAGAATGTTCAAGATTTTCCAAAATTAACTGAATTGTTCAGATGTTTTTAGAAAAAATATTTATGTTTTTAAAAAAATGTTTCATAAAATACATGAAAGTTTTAAAAGAATCGTGTTTAAAAAAGATCATGTTTTCATATTTTTGTTCAAAATTCAGAAAACTTGGGGGAATTTAAAAATCGTGCATTTAAAAAACTTTTCAGAATATTAAAAATTGTCCCTATTTTTTAATTTTTTTCACGTCTTAAAAAAATGTTTAGGAGTTTTAAAAACATGTTTGTGATTCTAGAACATTGGAAACAATTAAAATAATGTTCCCACTATTAAGAATTCTTCAGAATATTATAAACTGTCTCTCAAATTCAAATATTGTCCGTGCTTTCAAAAAATGCTCATGCTTTTGAAAAATTATTCAACAATGCAATGAATGTTTGATTTTTTTTACAATATGCGTGAATCTCATAAAACAGCTGGGTATTTTTCAAAATTATTCCCGCTATCATGTTTTTGTTCTCAAAATTCAATAAGTGTTCGTATTTTCAGCAAATGTTCAGGAATTTTAAAAACAATCCTTCAAAAAATGTTCAAAAATTGCTGACTTATTTTAAAATGTTCAAACATTACTTTTTCTTATTTTTTGAGTTTTTTAAATAATTAAGGGACTTTCAAACATTGCTCGTTGTTAAAAAAATTACAATTTCCAAGGAAAGTTCGTAAAATTCGAAAAGCTGTCCAGATTCTGCCTTGGAATTAGTTCTTATACTAGCACGCTCCCATTTTCGGACCAACGCTTGTTAGCTCTACTGGTTTGCTGATCTCATACACAATATGGTGGTCATGAGCTTGGATCCTAGGGAGACTTTGCGCGTTTGCGTTTTTGTAATATTGCTGCGCTACTGCTGCAGTATACAGGCAAACAGGCGCGCTTGCTACAGCGCCCACTTATGGGCCGGCCCAGTCCGGGGGTCCGTGCGTGCGCCGCGGCAAATGAGATTTGCTAGCCCAGGTACTCATCGGTATTGAGTAATTAATTAGTTCTGTGTGCCTAAAAAGCTGCACGTGCACGCATGCATAGGTACTCGATCAATCGTCGCGTCGAGATTCGCACGCCAGCTGACATAGGAAACGTAGTATCCCTTTTTTCCCTTTTTGATTTGAGTCATATTGAATTCAATTTTCCTATCATATCACATGACACAGATGTATAATGAGGTGTGCTACTGAAGGGGCTTTTCAGAGAAATAAATGAATAATTATTAATTAGTGGACTAAATTCAGGCAGATAGATCGATGAGTGCATAAACAAAGTATTTGCAGCATCACCTACAAAAATGTCCTCCACCATCTTACCTTTCGGCCGGCTATCTAGCTAGTAGTACAGATTTAGATGGCTAATGGTTCCTTACTGGTTGATTTATGTCTAAACCTAAAGGTGGAAGATAAAGTATCAGCATCTGGGTCTATATACATCCACCTTTGAGTTCATGCTTCCCGTAGTAGACAGTGATCATTGTCCAGTTTATTTAGCAGTAGTACTATTCTCTGTTGTGTCTGGTGGACCAGACGGCCACTTGCCCCCCGTACTCTATTGGCATTAACTATTTAATGGCACCCTGCCTGCCTTGTTTCCTCCTTTCGTGACCACGTGCTTTTTTTTCTCTCGATACAACTAAGAACAGATACAATAAGATGATGTAGACATGTTTTAAGACTTTACATATTATATTTTTACTAAGTTGAAACAGAGAGAAGTAGTGACAGAAGAGAAGCTGACTACTCACTTCATTTCATAATGCAGTGTGTCTGTGGTTTTTGAGATTTAATTTTGATCATAAATTTAGCCAACGCGGATGACTGTGGTGAGAGCAAAAATTAAACCGTTGAAATCGTTTTTCGAATAGAAATTCAATGGTATATTTTTTGCTCACGCTGCAGTCGTTCATGTTGATTAAATTAGTGATCAAACTTAAATTTTAGAAAAAAAAGACACATTATGTTATGAAATGAATTCCGCTGCAGCGCACATGCTCCTAGAGAGACAATTTTTTCTAGATTTTATCAGAGAGTGTTGTGACACATGTATCAATACAGTAGAATATCCAATTATTTTAAGTTTAATTATAAATAACATGAGAAGATCATATAACCCGCAACTGATCATATTATTAACCATGCACTAAACGTACATTGCGCCATGCCAGTGCAACCACCAGTTGAAGCAACTAACAAACAAATGGAGACCGATTTCCAGCGTGGCGTGCCGTGGCACCCCTGATACACGCTAATTGCATGATTATATAAGCCCAGGAAGGAGTACGACTTCGTTTTAAATCACAATAGTTACCACTATATTAGAGCAAGATAACATCGGATGCAACTTAGGTAATACTACTCGTGTGGAAAAGTAGCTAGCTGGTCATGGTACGGGCGTCAACGGACCGACGCGTGGGACCCAGCCCAGCGCAGTTAGGAGTATCCCGACCAGATAATCGTCACCATCATCAATGTGTGTCAGTGTCACTGCAGTCCGCAGCAGTGGGCCCCAACGTCAGCCTGCACTCCACCGGCTTCTGTTGCGACATCTCTCATCCAATGTTGGACAATATTTATGTTATAAACTGTGGTGCTAACCAAATTCAGAATTGATCTTGTTTTTAAAACTATATTATAACTGGCCTGTTTTGGTCACGCCAACATCCCTAACGGTCTAGGTTGTATAGAAGACGCCACGGTTTTTGAAGTCTAGTCTATGCCCCACATGACCGGCTAACATGCTGCCCAACTGACGTGACAAAGGGCCAGACGCCAGGCATCCTGGTGTCTGATTCTGGTAAGTAACCAAACGTCAGGGACCTTGTCGTCAGCCAAGCAGATCACACAACAACGTTTTGGCAATATGGTCCAGGTCATCCAGATCCTAAGGTTTTTGACCTTTGGTCATTTTACCAAGACCAGGTGTCAGGGCGTCTGGTCATTTGCTACGTCAAGACATCACGGACCATGACGTCTTATATGCAATCCATACGTTAGGGATGTTGATATAAAAAAGGGTAAAATCGAAATATCTTTAAAAGCGAGTTTAATTCCTGATTTTGTTAGCACAAAGCCTCTGTTGGGGAGATGGGCTATACTGTACTACATGGGAGCTTTCGTTAATTAATCATTTGTTTGTGAACGTGGTTGATTGGTCAACAGCAGGTACTATACAGTACTATTAGTACGTATAGTTGCATGCATGTGAGCTGCCGTTTTACTGGCTACGTACTGTACCTAAATTTTTGTGTGTCCCAAGTGTACGTAGTGGTACGCCATGGTCACGTGTTGCTGTCCTAGGTCACTTCCATGCCCACTTATTTATTCTACTATCGATCCTTTCTTTTCTTCCCTGTAAATTTCTTAGGGCACGTAAAAGTAAAATCGCCATCAGACACATGTGAGCTGCCATGTTATTTTTTTCCATTTTATTTTGCGCATGAGGCATGTTCTTGCTTTTTTTTTTTGAACAGAGGTTCTTTCTTAGCCGGGCTCTGGCCAACGCAGCAGTAGTGGCCTCCTGGCAAGCTCCCAAACCTCCATGCATGGTACTAGATGTTTCCAGCCTTGTTCATTCCGCGCCCACCCGCGCACAACACCTTCTAGAGATCCTACGAACCGGTTAACGCCGTGCAAACCAAGCCAAGGAGCCCATTAAAACAAAGATTATTTTTGCATTTCCAAATGGCAAAGAACTGTTGCGTGGATAGCATTTGCAACTAGGTGTCCAAAATTACTAATCCACCATCCAGCAATGGCTTCCAGGAAGTATATATTTTCTTCCTAACGTGGCAGGAAATACAAAAACCAGAGCTTCAAAATGCTTTCGAAAGTAGCATTTTCAAAGTATCGTTTTCTTTTTGCCACGGCTTACGAAAATGTGATTTCAGGATGAATTTTTGCAAGCTCTTAGAAATTTGTCAATGTTCGTCACAGAAAAAAACATTTTTATATATTTTTTGGATCTTTTTTGATTTGACAGTTCACCCGAGCGCACTTGAGCTCGAGCTGAGAAACTCGTCGTCCCTTTAATCATAGAATTTCACACGTACAACATTTGTACATGAATTATAAGTAGTACATGTTTGAAAGAAATAATAACAATTTGTACATGTTTGAAAGATTGTTATTATTTCTTTCAAATATGTACTACTTATAATTCATGTACAAATGTTGATTAGCGAATAAGTAGTACAATATAATATTTCTCTTTGATTATATCCTGGGAGTACAATATTTCTCCTTGATTATATCCTGGTTAATCAAGTACAGGAGACTAACTTATTCCAAAAATTTAGAGAAATATATTGTAGGAAAAAATTCCTATAGTTTCACCTCATAAGGCTCTGTTCGGTGAAGGAAGAAGCAACTGCATAGGTATATATTTGAGGTGGAAGAACAAACCTATGGGGCCCTTTGGCCCGTTCCGTTTGCAGGAAAAGGCACCGTTGGACAACGTTGGAGAGATTTAATGATTATAACTTGTTATTGTTCAGAAAAGTGATGACCTTTGACAACCCTTAATGGAGCTGCATTGTTTATCCGGCTGCACCATCATAGAGCCAGCGCTTAGCCTCAGGCCCCGCGAGCACATGAAATTCTACTAGATTTAAGATATTCTATGAAAAGTACTCCTTTGTAAAGAAATATAAGAACGTTTAGATTGCTAAAGTAATATTCTAAACGCCTCATATTTCTTTACCAGGCGGGACATATTTGTGTGACTTTCAGGTGGAACAGAGGACTATTTTTTTTCAAAATGGAGCCAAAAGCTTTGCCTCATCGATTAATTAAGAAGAAAAGAATTTCCCAGTTAGTATTTTCATATCGAGTCAATAAACACAACAATACAAACAAGACTCCTGAGCCCTCCTCCCGCCTGCGTGCGTCGGCGGCCACTCCGGCCTCGGCGGCCACCTCTCTTGCCGGCCTCCGCTCTGCTGCCGGCGCCCACTCCTCACGCATGGCGCCCCGCGTGTCCCTCTCCGCGGATGCTCCATCTGACTCGTCCTCGGCGGCCACCTCCCCCAGTCCGGCAGTGCGGTCCATCATCGTTCCCTTGGTGGTCGGGACGCAGTTCAGCCCGCTGGTCCAGGGCCCTGATGCACCACCGCCCAGGGCGGATCTGTTGGAAATATGCCCTAGAGGCAATAATAAAATGGTTATTATTGTATTTCCTAGTTCATGATAATTGTCTATTGTTCATGCTATAATTGTGTTAATCGGAAACCGTAATACATGTGTGAATACATAGACCACAACATGTCCCTAGTGAGCCTCTAGTTGACTAGCTCGTTGATCAATAGATGGTCACGGTTTCATGACCATGGACATTGGATGTCTTGATAACGGGATCACATCATTAGGAGAATGATGTGATGGACAAGACCCAATCCTAAGCGTAGCACAAGATCGTGTAGTTCGTTTGCTAAAGCTTTTCAATGTCAAGTATCGTTTCCTTAGACCATGAGATTGTGCAACTCCCGGATACCGTAAGAATGCTTTGGGTGTGCCAAACGTCACAACGTAACTGGGTGGCTATAAAGGTGCACTACGGGTATCTCCGAAAGTGTCTGTTGGGTTGGCATGAATCGAGACTGGGATTTGTCACTCCGTGTGATGGAGAGGTATCTCTGGGCCCACTCGGTAAGACATCATCATAATGAGCTCAATGTGACTAAGGAGTTAGTCACGGGATGATGTATTACAGAACGAGTAAAGAGACTTGTCGGTTACGAGATTGAACAAGGTATAGAGATACCGACGATCGAATCTCGGGCAAGTATCATACCGATAGACAAAGGGAATTGTATACGGGATTGATTGAATCCCCGACATCGTGGTTCATCCGATGAGATCATCGTGGAGCATGTGGGAGCCAACATGGGTATCTAGATCTCGCTGTTGGTTATTGACCGGAGAGGTGTGTCGGTCATGTCTACATGTCTCCCGAACCCGTAGGGTCTACACACTTAAGGTTCGATGACGCTAGGGTTATGGGGAAATGGTATACATGATTACCGAAGGTTGTTCAGAGTCTTGGATGAGATCCTGGATGTCACGAGGAGCTCCGGAATGGTCCGGAGGTAAATATTGATATATAGGAAGTCCAGTTTTGGTCACCTGAAAGTTTTCGAGGTCATCGATAGTGTACTGGGAGTGCCGGGAGGGTGCCGGAGGACCCCCGAGAGGGGTGTGACGACCATAGGACTTTGTGGGCCCTTAGAGGAGGTGTGCCAGCCCTTATTGGGCTGGCCAAGACCTTCTATAAAGGCCCATGCGGCTGGAGATAAGGAGATAGGGCAAAGGAGTTTGAAAAAGAGGAGATCCACCTCCCTTGTGGGAGGTGGACTCTTCCCCTAGGGTCGGCCGAACCTCTCCTCCTTGGAGGAGGGGCCAAGGCAGCCCTCCCTCTCCCTCCTCCTATATATATGCAAAGGTTTGGGCTGATTTGAGACGACGACTTCTCTCTCTCTTGGCGCAGCCCTACCCTTCCTCTTCCTCATTCTCCGTAGCGCTTGGTGAAGCCCTGCCGGAGTCCATGTAGCTCCACCGTCACCACGCCGTCGTGCTGTCGGAGCTCTCCCTCAACCTCTCCTTCCTGCTTGCTGGATCAAGGCGTAGCAGACGTCATCGGGCTGCACGTGTGTTGAACGCGGAGGCACCGTTGTTCTGTGCTAAGATCGGAGTCCATCACGATCTGAATCGCTACGAGTACGACTCCACCAACCGCGTTCTTGTAACGCTTCCGCTTAGCGATCTTCAAAGGTATGAAGATGCAATCTCTCCCCACTCGTTGCTTGTTTCTCCATGGATAGATCTTGCTGATCGTAGGAATTTTTTTGATTTACTACTACGTCTCCCAACAGTGGTATCAGAGCTAGGTCTATGTGTAGAATCTATGCACGAGTAGAACACAAGTTGTTGTGAGCGTCGATTTTGTTAATATGCTTACCACTACTAGTCTTATATTGATTCGGCGGTATTGTTGGATGAAGCGGCCTGGACCGACTTTACACGTACGCTTACGTGAGACTGGTTCCACCGCCTGACATGCACTTGTTGCATAAGGTGGCTAGCGGGTGTCTGTCTCTCCCACCTTAATCAGATTGGATTCATGAAAAGGGTCCTTATGAAGGGTAAATAGCAATTGGCATATCACGTTGTGTTTTTGGCGTAGGTAACAAACATTCTTGCTAGAAACCTATAGCAACCACGTAAAAACTTGCAACTACAAATTAGAGGACGTCTAACTTGTTTTTGCAGCATATGCCTTGTGATGTGATATGGCCAAAGAATGTGATGTGATGCATTGTGATGTATGAGATTGATCATGTTCTTGTAATAGGATTCACGACTTGCATGTCGATGAGTATGACAACCGGCAGGAGCCATAGGAGTTGTCTTATTTTATTGTATGACCTGCGTGTCAATCATAAGCGCCATGTAATTACTTTACTTAATTGCTAAATGTTAGCCATAGTATTAGAAGTAATAGTTGGCGAGACAACTTCATGAAGACATAATGATGGAGATCATGATGATGGAGATCATGGTGTCGTGCCGGTGACAGTGATGATCATGGTGCCGCGAAGATGGAGATCAAAGGAGCAAGATGAAATTAGCCATATCATGTCACTATATTGATTGCATGTGATGTTTATCATATTTACATCTTATTTGCTTAGAACGACGGTAGTAAATAAGATGATCTCTCAATAAAATTTCAAGAAAAGTGTTCACCCTAACTGTGCACCGTTGCTAAGGATCGTTGTTCCGAAGCACCACGTGATGATCAGGTGTGATAGGCTCTAACGTTCGCATACAACGGGTGTAAGCAAGATTTACACACGCGATAAACTTAGGTTGACTTGACGAGCCTAGCATGTACAGACATGGCCTCGGAACACAGAAGACCTAAAGGTCGAACATGAGTCGTATAGAAGATAGGATCAACATGGAGATGTTCACCATGGATGACTAGTCCGTCTCACGTGATGATCGAACACGGGCTAGTTGACATGGATCATGTGTCACTTGGATGACTAGAGAGATGTCTATCTAAGTGGGAGTTCATTAAATATTTGATTATGTGAACTTAATTATCATGAACTTAGTCTAAAATTGTCTTTAAAATCTATATTGTAGATCCAATGGCCAACGCGAATGTCACCCTAAACTTCAACACGTTCCTCGAGAAAACCAAGCTGAAAGATGATGGAAGCAACTATGCGGACTGGGTCCGTGGCTTGAGGATCATCCTCATAGCTTCCAAGAAATTGTATGTCCTGGATGCACCAATAGGTGACCCACCCCTTCTCCCAGCAGAGCAAGACGTTGCGAACGCTTGGCATTCTCACTGCGATGATTACTCCCTTGTTCATTGCGGCATGCTTTACAGTTTAGAACCAGGGCTCCAAAAGCATTTTGAGCAACACGGAGCATATAAGATGTTCCAAGAGCTGAAACTGGTTTTGCAAGCTCATGCCCGGGTCAAGAGATATGACGTCTCCGACAAGTTCTTCAGCTATAAGATGGAGGAGAATAGTTCTGTCAGTGAGCACATCCTCAAGATGTCTGGGCTACACAACCGCTTGACTCAGCTGGGAGTTAATCTCCCGGATGACTCGGTCATTGACAGAATCCTCCAGTCGCTTCCACCTAGCTACAAGAGCTTTCTGATGAACTACAACATGCAAGGGATGGAGAAGTCCATTCCTGAGTTGTACTCGATGCTGAAATCAGCAGAGGTCGAGATCAAAAAGGAGCATCAAGTGTTGATGGTGAATAAGACCACTAGTTTCAAGAAAGGCAAGGGTAAGAAGAACTTCAAGAAGGATGACAAAGCTGTTGCCGCGCCCGGTAAGAAAGTTGCCGGGAAGAAGAAGAACAAGAATGCACCCAAGCCTGAGACTGAGGGTTTTTATTGCAAGGGTACCGGTCACTGGAAGCGGAACTGCCCCAAGTACTTAGCGAATAAGAAGGACCGCAACATTAAAGGTATATGTGATATACTTGTTATTGATGTGTACCTAACCAGCACTCGTAGTAGCTCCTGGGTATTTGATACCGGTGCAGTTGCTCACATTTGTAACTCCAAGAAGGAGCCGCGGAATAAACGGGGGCTGGCAAAGGACGAGGTGACGATGCGCGTCGGGAATGGTTCCAAGGTCGATGTGATCGCCGTCGGCATGCTACCTCTACATCTACCTTCGGGATTAGTGTTAAACCTTAATAATTGTTATTTAGTACCAGCTTTGAGCATGAACATTGTATCTGGATCTCGCTTGATGCGAGATGGCTACTCATTGAAATCTGAGAATAATGGTTGTTCTATTTATGTGAGAGAAATGTTTTATGGTCATGCCCCGCTGGTCAATGGTTTATTTTTGATGAATCTTGAACGTGATGTTACACATGTCCATAGTATGAGTACCAAAATGTTTAAGGTTGATAACGATAGTCCCACTTACATGTGGCACTGCCGCCTTGGTCATATTGGTGTCAAACGCATGAAGAAGCTCCATACTGATGGACTTTTGGAGTCTCTTGATTTCGAATCATTTGACACGTGCGAACCATGCCTCATGGGCAAGATGACCAAGACTCCGTTCTCCGGAACAATGGAGCGAGCAACTGACTTGTTGGAGATAATACATACCGATGTATGCGGTCAAATGAGTGTCGAGGCTCGTGGTGGCTACCGTTATGTTCTCACCCTCACTGATGACTTGAGTAGATATGGGTATGTCTACTTAATGAAACATAAGTCTGAAACTTTTGAAGGGTTCAAGGAATTTCAGAGTGAGGTAGAGAATCAACGTGACAAGAAAATAAAGTGCCTACGATCTGATCGTGGCGGAGAATATTTAAGTCACGAGTTTGGCACGCACCTAAGGAAATGTGGAATTGTTTCACAACTCACGCCACCTGGCACACCTTAGCGAAATGGTGTGTCTGAACGTTGTAATCGCACTCTATTAGATATGGTACGATCTATGATGTCTCTTACCGACTTACCGCTATCATTTTGGGGATATGCATTAGAGACTGCTGCATTCACTTTAAATAGGGCACCGTCAAAATCCGTTGAGACGACACCAGATGAATTATGGTTTGGAAAGAAACCTAGGCTGTCGTTTCTAAAAGTTTGGGGATGCGATGCTTATGTGAAGAAACTTCAACCTGGGAAGCTCGAACCCAAAGCGGAAAAGTGCGTCTTCATAGGATATCCCAAAGAGACTATTGGGTATACCTTCTACCTACGATCCAAGGGCAAAGTCTTTGTTGCCAAGAATGGATCCTTTCTCGAGAAAGAGTTTCTCTCGAAAGAAGTAAGTGGGAGGAAAATAGAACTTGATGAGGTAATTGTACCTCCACTCAAACTGGAGAGTAGCGCAGCACAGGAAGTTGTTTCTATGGAGCCTACACCGGCTGGAGAGGAAGTTAATGATGATGATCATGAAACTTTAGATCAAGTTACTATTGAACGTCGAAGGTCCACTAGGACACGTTCTGCACCAGAGTGGTAGGTCAACCCTATCCTAGAGATCATGTTGTTAGACAACGGTGAACCTTCGAACTACGAAGAAGCGATGGCGGTCCTGGATTCCAACAAATGGCTTGAAGCCATGAAATCCGAGATAGGATCCATGTATGAGAACAAAGTATGGACTTTAGTGGACTTGCCTGATGATAAGCGAGCCATTGAAAATAAATGGATCTTCAAGAAGAAGACTGACGCGGACGGTAATGTGACCGTCTATAAGGCTCGGCTTGTCGCTAAGGGTTATCGACAAGTTCAAGGAGTTGACTACGATGAGACTTTCTCACCCGTAGCGATGCGGAAGTCTGTCCGAATCATGTTAGCAATTGCCTCATTTTATGATTATGAGATCTAGCAAATGGACGTCAAAACGAAATTCCTTAATGGTTTCCTTAAGGAAGAACTGTATATGATGCAGCCAGAAGGTTTTGTCGATCCTAAGGAAGCTAACAAAGTATGCAAGCTCCAACGCTCCATCTATGGACTAGTGCAAGCATCTCGGAGTTGGAACATTTGCTTTAATGAGGTGATTAAAGCATTTGGGTTTATAGAGGTTTATGGAGAACCCTCTATTTACAATAAAGTGAGTGGGAGCTCTATAGCATTTCTCATATTATATGTGAATGACATATTGATAATGGGAAATGATATATAACTTTTGGAAAGTGTAAAGGCCTACTTGAATAAGTGTTTTGAATGAAGGACCTTGGAGAAGCTGCTTACATATTAGGTATTAAGATCTATAGAGATAGATCGGGACGCCTCATAGGTCTTTCACAAAGCACATACCTTGACAAGATATTGAAGAAGTTCAATATGGATCACTCCAAGAAGGGATTCTTGCCTATGTTACAAGGTGTGAGGTTGTGTACGACTCAATGCCCAATCACGACAAAGGATAGAGAAGAGATGAGTGTCATCCCCTATGCTTCAGCCATAGGCTCTATTATGTATGCCATGTTGTGTACCAGACCTGATGTGAACCTTGCCATAAGTTTGGTAGGGAGGTACCAAAGTGATCCCGGAGCGGAACACTGGACAGCGGTCAAGAATATCCTGAAGTACCTGAAAAGGACAAAGGACATGTTTCTCATATATGGAGGTGCTAAAGAGCTCGTCATAAAGGGTTACGTCGATGCTAGCTTCGACACAGATCCGGACGACTCCAAGTTGCGAACTGGATACATGTATGTTTTGAACGGAGGGGTAGCCAGCTGGTGCAGCAGCAAGCAAAGCGTCGTGGCGACGTCTACATGTGAAGCGGAGTACATAGCTGCTTCGGAAGCAGCAAAGGAAGGAGTCTGGATGAAGGAGTTCATCACCGACCTAGGAGTAATTCCAAGTGCGTTGGGCCCGATGACTCTATTCTATGACAACACTGGAGCTATTGCCTTTGCGAAGGAGCCTAGGTTTCACAAGAAGACAAGACACATCAAGCGCCGCTTCAACTCCATCCGTGATTACATTCAGGAGGGAGATATAGATATTTGTAAAGTGCATACGGATCTGAATGTCGCAGATCCGTTGACTAAACCTCTCTCACGAGCAAAACATGATCAACACCAGTATGCTATGGGTGTTAGATTCATCACAATGTAACTAGATTATTGACTCTAGTGCAAGTGGGATACTGTTGGAAATATGCCCTAGAGGCAATAATAAAATGATTATTATTGTATTTCCTAGTTCATGATAATTGTCTATTGTTCATGCTATAATTGTGTTAACCGGAAACCGTAATACATGTGTGAATACATAGACCACATCATGTCCCTAGTGAGCCTCTAGTTGACTAGCTCATTGATCAATAGATGGTCACGGTTTCATGACCATGGACATTGGATGTCATTGATAACAGGATCACATCATTAGGAGAATGGTGTGATGGACAAGACCCAATCCTAAGCATAGCACAAGATCATGTAGTTCGTTTGCTAAAGCTTTTCAATGTCAAGTATCGTTTCCTTAGACGATGAGATTGCACAACTCCCGGATACCGTAGGAATGCTTTGGGTGTGCCAAATGTCACAACGTAACTGGGTGGCTATAAAGGTGCACTATGGGTATCTCCGAAAGTGTCTGTTGGGTTGGCACGAATCGAGACTGGGATTTGTCACTCCGTGTGATGGAGAGGTATCGTTGTGCCCAGTCGGTAAGACATCATCATAATCATCTCAATGTGACTAAGGAGTTAGTCACGGGATGATGTATTACAGAACGAGTAAAGAGACTTGCCGGTAACGAGATTGAACAAGGTATAGAGATACTGATGATCGAATCTCGGGCAAGTGTGGCGACACACGCCACATCTCCGCGGACTGCACCAACCCGACCAGATGCACCAGGTGTGTGGGGGGGAGAACCACACGTCCCGTGGATGTACGCGCCCTTGGAGCCCGTCATCGGCGTCCGTGCTGCGTCGGCAGCCGCCGCGCTTCGTCTTGGGCCTGCCTTCCTCGCCCCCTCTCCTCCCACTATGGTTGTCACAAGTCCTGACATGCCACCCTTGGGGCTGCCGCCTCCGGCCCCTTGGCCGCCGCCACCGGGGATCATCAGGCTTGATCGCCCATGGAATGAGGTTGTTTGGATGCCGTCGGTGCTCAAGGCTATGGGGCCTGCATTCTCGGTCCTGTTTGACTCGATGCCCGTGCTCCAGGATGATGCGCCGCTGGATCCCCAGGTGGAGGCGGTCTTCCTTGACGCGTCAGAGGATCTATGGCCGATGGAGGCGGAGCTGTCGCGGGAGGTGTTGGCGACGGTCACCGACAACCGCCCACCGATGGATCCTGATGCGGCAGCTGAAGCTCTGTTCGTGGAGTTTGGTGCTGGACCCGAGGACTTGTCCGTCCGAGCATTCTGGCCGGAGGATATCTTTATTCTCCGCAGTGATGCCTCCTTGCGGAATCACGTGGTGCGCATGGGACAGGCTTCCGTGCAAGGGTTCGACTTGTCGCTATATCTGTGGTTGCGCCAAGCTCAAGCGTCGGCGGCCACCCTAACCCTTCTCGTGCGTGTCTCGTTATGGGGAGTGCCGGCTCACGCATGGAACCCGAGGATGGCGAGCATGATCCTCCACGGCACCGGTTTTGTCGTCAAGGTGGATGAGATGACAGCAAGGCGCCAAGACATGTCAGACTTTAGAGTTTGGCTACGTATAGACAAGCTGGACCGTATCCCCTGCCGGCGAGTGTTGTTTGTGGAGGAGCCGGCTCGCACGCTTTAGGCTGGAGCTAGAGGTCATCGTTCGTCGGGGCGGCGGTGCTCTCGCACGCTTCGATATCCTGTCTTTATCACCATTCTGGCAGAGCCAATCGTAGAACTGGCTGATGATGACGGCAAGGATGCTGCGCCACTCCCGCCAGCCTCCCCTCCCTCTGGTGGTGGAGATTCGCCCTTGAGCCACCAACCTTGCCGGGATGGCCAGAATGCCATGAGAGCCGGTAAGACGCCGACGTCATCTCCTGGGGCCTCGGCGGCGGCGTCTGTGGTGCCTCCGGCTCGACAGGCCAGGGTTCAAACTTCAGCAAATAGCAGGCAGACGCTGGTCCAGCTGCGTCAGGCCCTGCCTCCTTTGGTTGAAAGTGGGCGCGGGGCTCCCTAATCCGCGTTAGCCGCTGGGGAAAGTGGAAGGGATCCAGCAATGAAGTGACACGTGGAAAGTGCGATGCAGACGTCAGTTCCCTCTTCCATGTCCAGTCGTGTTGGAGGTGGACCAAGTCGCCCGGCAGCGGCGTCTTGCGCCTCGGTGTTGTCCGTTGTCGCAGGGGAGTCTAGCGCACCTCGGGATCAGGTTGTGGACCTGTCACCACATTCTGTCTACTTCCCCCGTCGGATAGTGGATGGCAAAGCTGTTGCTCCCATGGGACCGGAGACACGATCGTGAGTTGGATGGTTGGAAGATCCTTCTCGACTATAGGAAGAACCCATCCTAATTGGTTCGCTCAAGATCTTTCCATCGGTGGCAGGCGAGGACGTGCGGGACCCAACTCGCGCATAGCTGGTGGATGGAGTGGTCGTTTGTGTGGATATGGACAGAGATAACTACTCTCATCAGATGCTGGTAGACATGGACTAATCATCGCTAGGTGAACGTGGTCCTTTGTAGGAATTAGAGAGGCAAGTGGTGGAGGACTAGTGGATGGTCAGCCTTTCCGCTGGTGATCAATCACCAGCTCCTCAAGGCGAGTCAGTGGCAGGCTCGAGATGTGGAGACGCGACTATAGGGGCCCCATGCTCCCCACTACCGGCCGGGCAGGCCATACAGGAGGTGCATGCAGGTGGCATGTGAACAGGAGTCGATGCAGAAGGTGCATGTTGATGCATGTGAATAGGGGACATTGAACATGTTCTGCGCTAAGGTTCTCTGCCCCCTTTTGCCGATCCTCTCTACCCCAATTGGGCCATCTTCCCTAGAGGCTGGCAAAAATCGAAGACCTAGAAAGAAGCAGACTTTGTTGGGCTCACCTCGCAAGAGTGTGCGCATTGCCAAGGGACGCGGGGCATCGAGTGCATCAAGACAATAGCAAGCTATAATCTGTAAACTTTGCCTGGCAAATGAAGGCGAGGAGATCGGAGAGGAGGCCCTAAAGATGTACGTTGCACTCTTCCGGTAGCCGCTTTTCGATGGGCATATATCGATGATCCTAGCTCTGTTCGGCTAGGAGCCTTTAGTACTTCCAATGGTGGAGATGTCGGCTGAGCTGGCGGGCGCGGCATGATCACCTTGGGTGTGTGGAGCCATGGATGTAGACTTTCCTGATGAGAACACAACCTCTAAAAGTCCTTGTATGGAATATGCGTGGTCTCAATGCACCGGCACGTCGTAGTGCCGTCTTTCAGGTGGGGCTCGCGGCTAACCCGAGCATAGTTTGCTTGTAGGAGACCAAGTTAGAAGTTGTAACCGCGGCTACTCTGTCCCAATGTTTGGGTTATAGACTTGACCAATTCTTTTACCTTCCGACCTTGGGCACGCGAGGGGGCAATCTCATGGTCTGGGACCCACTCATCGTTCATCTCTCCAACCCACACTATACGGTCAACACGTTCACGGCTCTAGTTAAACCGGTGGGCTCTTTCGCACAATGGCGGATCACGGTCGTGTATGAGCCACATGTGGACGAGCAGAAAGCAGGCTTTCTCTAGGAACTGGTAGAGATCAGATATCTCCATGTTGGCCCATGGGCTGTAGTGGGAGATTTTAACCTAATCGTAAATCCGAAAGACAAGAACAATGCCATGATCAACCGGCGCATGATGGCTAGATTTCGAGGGAAGCTAAATGATTTGGAGCTTAAGGAAGTATCTCAATGGTCGTAGATATACGGTGGTCCAATGAGAGGGGTACGACAATGCTCGAATATATTGACCACATTTTCACCACGACGGACTAGGAATCTCTGTACCCCTCATGTCTTGTATCGGCTCTAAGTACGGCAGTATCGGATCACTACCCCCTGCTGTTAGACTTGCACGCTGACTTCCGAGCCGGCAAGAGGTTCAGTTTTTAACCGTTTTGGGTGAAGGCAAATGGATTCCCAAACATCGTAGTGGTGGCCTCGGACTCTGTCCCATCTTGTGGGAATCCTTTCGTGGCACTTGACAACAAGTTCCGAGCGACAACCAAAGCTCTCCAGAGCTAGCCGGATAAGTGGATTGTAAATGTTAAGTTCCGGATTGGTTGTGCATTGGAGATCATCAAACAATTGGATGTGGCGACGGACCACGGAGTTCTCTCACCCCGCGGTGATCACCTTGAGAAGATTGCTAAAATGGAAGCTGCTTGATCTATGTTCCCTGGAGCGATCGATTGCGAGGCAGTGGTCCTAGATGCTGTGGCTGAAGGAAGGGGATGCTAGCACGGAGTTATTTCACCAACATGCTAATCACCATAGAAGGAAGAATGTGATCATGAACATCAACAAGGCCGAGCAACTCCTCACAGGCCATGATGAAATTGCCGCGGCCACCGATGAGTACTACACGAACATCCTTGGCTCAGTGCCACAACGCGAGTTTGCTCTCGACCTGGAGGTGCTTGGGATGCCTTTTATGGATCTCCATCACCTCAAGGTCCCCTTTGCCGAGGACGAGGTGGGTAATATCATCAAAGCAATGTCGCCGGACAAGGCACCCGGCCCGGATGGCTTCACTGGGCGATTCTATGCAGCTTGCTACAATATTATTAAAGGGATTTCATGCGTGCGCTGGACTGCTTCTTCAGAGGTGATATGCAATGATTACATGCCGTCAACAAGGCCCTTGTAACGCTCCTTCCCAAGAAAGATGGGGTGTCCTAGCTGTCTGAGTGTCGACCCGTCAATTTGGTCCATGGAGCGATCAATATATTTGACAAGATAATGTATGTTAGAGTATCTAATGACCTACCGAGGCTTGTGGGGATGCACCAGAGCGCATTCTTCCATGGAAGATCGCTCCATGATAATTTCATACTGGTGCAATGTATGGCCAGGAAATTGTATTCTCTTAAGCAACCGGTCGCGCTAATCAAGTTGGACATCTCGAAAGCATTCGACATGATACAGTGGCCTTCCATTATAGAGGTTCTGAATAGAATGGGCTTGGGCCCATGGTGGATGTCCTGGATTGCGGGCTTATTATCGACAACTTCAACCAGAATACTCATCAACGACATCCCGAGAGCGCCAATATTCAATCATAGGGGCTTGAGGCAAGGTGGATCACTATCACCCATGCTCTTTATTCTAATGATGGAGCCTCTCCGTCGATTGTTCTCTTTGGTGGACAGTAGAGGAATCCTGACTCCTCAAATGACAAGGGGACCAAGTCAGAGAGTGTTGTTCTTAGTGGATGATGTAGTGCTATTCATCAAGCCCGAGACTAAGGATCTAAACCTATGCATGAGGATCTTTGAGATGTTTGGTGGAGTGTCAGGCTTGCGGATCAACATGGCCAAAACTTCAGCTATGCCCATCAGATGCACGGATGAGATATCCGAAATGATTTTCACTGTTTTGGGGTGCGAGATCGGGACCTTTCCCTATCGCTATCTTGGTTTACCTCTCCGCCTATGGAAGCTAGCAATAGCTTAACTCTTTGAGCTAGTTAATCAGGTTGCGGGCAAGCTGCCCACCTAGAGAGGGGCTTCCCTATCGGAGGGCTGTCGGCTTATCTTGGTGAAATCTATTCTCTTGGCAATCCCCATTCATGCCATGCTAGCTCTGAACATTCCCCCAAAGATGATTAAGGCCATTATCAAGATATGAAGAGGGTTTCTCTAGTGTGGAAAGGATGAAGACAATGGCGGTCAATGTGCAGTAGCATGGAAAAGCATGTGTGCTCCCATATGGGCCGGTGGCCTTGGCATCCCAAACCTGCAATGGTTCAGTTACGCGCTACAGGAACAATGGGCACGGCTGCAACGCACCGATGAGATGCGACCATGGAGGGGTTTTTAGCTGAAGATTCTGGAGGAGGCATGGTCGATCTTCAGAGCGGCCGTGAAAACTCAAGTGGGCGATGGTAAAGGTGCCTTATTCTGGGAGGACCAATGGCTTTCTGGCTTCGGGATTCAGGAGCTCACGCCCAAGATATACGTGCGCCTCCCGTGTCATATTAGGGAGGCTAGAACTATATTTGATGCCCTCCAAGATGGAGCTTGGGCACTAGATGTTGGACCGGACATCGACGAGGGGAGTCTTCATGAGTTTCTCCTTGTTTGGGATAGGACTGAACCCCAGATATTACTACATGGTCCTTGGAAGAGCACGGCCACTTCTCAGCGCGATCAGCATACACAACCAAATTTTGGGCTTTAGAGGTGGCCCCGTAGGCAGACATCGCATAGAAGTCTAAAGCCCCATTACAGTGCAGGTTCTTCACCTTGTTGGCAATGCGGAATAGATGTTGGGCCTTTGATCAGCTGGCTCGGCATGGACTCCCACACCAGCCGGCATGCCCGATATGCAATCAGGACCAGGAGACGATCAATCACATCCTGATCACGTGCGTTTTTGCTAGATCGGTGTGACACGTGGTTCTCGGAGCCTTGGCTAAGCTCCAATGGATGCCAACGCCCGAGGAGGCACTGATTCCCTGGTGCAACACGTGCAAGGCAATGGACATTAATCCTAAGGACATCAGAGCGATCCTGTCCTTGGTTATATGGGAACTTTGGAAGCACATGAATGCGGTTGTGTTCGAAGAGGCTTGTCCATCCATAGCATCCGTCATTGCTAGAGTAGAAAGAGAGTGTAGGGTGTGGAAGCTGGCCAGGCTCTCAAAGGAGGTCTGTGGACTAGCTAGTTGGATAGGAGCGAGTAGTCAGTAGCTTAGCATCGCAGGTCTGGGTCTGTGGAGCTCTTGCATGTAAAATCTATTGTAAGAACCTTGTATGTGGATGGGGATCTTGACCCCCTCTTCTTCTATAATACATGAAACACACACTCATGCGTATTCTAGGAAAAAAGAATTACCCAGTTAATCACGGAAAATCGTATGAAAACCGATACAAACTTATGACAGACGAACAACTCACCAACACTATCACCACATAAAGTAATCCCCAACACAAGACAACGGGTACCGCCAAACCACAACGACAACCCAACCTAAGACGACGGGCCGAGATATCGAAGATCAAGCATCCACATACATATTTCCTATGGCGCCACTCTTCTTGCCTTTGCCCACCTTATCACATTTGCCCCTTATTTTCATCCCCGTCAGGAGGCAAGCAATTGACCTTCCCAAACCAGGTCTAGCAACCTCTACGCTGGAAAGTAAGTCACACAACTCCTTTGCGAAGGGATCATCTTGAACAGGAGTAGCCGCCATCATAGTTGGATCAATGATCAATTGACTCACAAGAATCACCTGCCCTAAGGTCACAGGTGAGTGAGGAGCAGCAACATCTAAAACTTCATGCTCTAAGACACCGAGAGGCTAGCTGGCAGACGCTCGACAAGGCTCCTCGGGTGGGTGGTAAGGGCACCAGGGCCACCTCCGAAGCCTGGAGAGATCCCAACATGAGTTGCTCCGTCGACTGAGACGAAACATGTTCCCCACAGATCACTTGCAGCTCAATCCCGATCTTCAGCACCGGAGACACAACCTTGATGGAGGCCGCACCCTTGGAATCCAGCAACACATGGGGCATCGAACTGGGCCCCGCATGAGGCGAGAAGCTATCAAACAGCTCCACACCCTCCTCATCCACGAAGCCAACAACAGGCTCAACCACAGGAGCCAACGCAAGAGGGAGCTCTAGCAAGTGGCCCAACCAGCCAGCAACAACCTCCATCCGCTCCAAAACTCCCCCGAGCAAAGTCGTCCATCCCCGAAGAGCAGTCATCATATTGCGAAGGGGTTGGACCACCTCCTCCAAATGAGACACAGTGAAAGTCCGCATATCAGGGCACAACACTTCCATCTAAGAAGGAAGGAGAGGCTCGAGAAATCACAACAAGGATCCGAGTCTATTGCAACAAAACTATTTGTTGCAATACATGATGATTTGTTGCGACAAGTACATATTACCACGAAATGACATTCGTTGGCAGCCGCTGCGACTGGACGCATGGTAGTAGGTCATTGCCATGAAAAAGTAATTGTGGCAATAAAGTGTGATATCGCAACGTCCACGTGGGAAGTTGCCACAAGTTTTCCCGCGGCAACACTCACTTGTTGCCACGTTTTGATTTGTGGATATACCTTTGGAAGAGACTAATATTTTGTAACGAATCGTGGTGACTGATAGGTCATCGTGATAGATATTTGTGGCAACAACTTATCCAAACGACACTCGTTTCATGGCACATTGCTCTACCATGGCAATAGTCAATTGTGCCAATAAACTATGGCAACAATCCTTGTTTACATGGCATTAGGCATGTTGCCACGAACCACTACACTTGTGGCATTATCTTATGGCAACAAATATTCTAGTCGCCGTAACAAGAAATTGCAACATACTCGTTTTGGTGGTGATAAATAGCTATCTGATAACCCACAAGTGTAGGTGATCAATTGTAGCCTTTCTCGATAAGTAAGAGTGTAGAACAAAATGAGGAGCTAAAGGTAGAACAAATATTCCCTCAAGTTCTATCGGCCACCGATACAACTCTACGCACACTTAGCGTTCCCTTTACCTAGAACATGTATGAAACTAGAAGTACTTTGTAGGTGTGATAGGATAGATTTGCAAGATAATAAAGAGCACAGAAATAACAACTAGGGGCTGCTAAGATAAAGAAATAACTAAGTTTGTTTAACGAGTGTGGAAAAGTGGTGGTAGGAGTTGCGGAATTGTCCCTAGGCAATGGATAACTAGACCGGTAATCATTATTGCAATTTTATATGAGGGAGAGGGATAAGCTAACATACTTTCTCTACTTGGATCATATGCACTTATAATTGGAACTCTAGCAAGCATCCGCAACTACTAAAGATCATTAAGGTAAAACCCAACCATAGCATTATAAGGTATCAAGTCCTCTTTACTCCCATATGCCACAACCAACCTACTCGGCTTTATGCTTCTGTCACTCAAGCAACCCACCATAGGCAAATCATGAACACATTGCAACACCCTACAGCGAGGATCCCTCATGCTTGTGCGACACGGAGAGCACCATAGGAAAGCACCAATAATAAAACATGCAACTCAAACCAATCATGATCATCAATCAACCAATAAGACAAAATAGATCTACTCAGACATCATAGGATGACAACACATCATTGGATAATAATGTGAAGCATAAAGCACCATGTTCAAGTAGAGGGTACAGCCGGTTACGGGAGAGTGGACCGCTGTATATAGATGGGGAAGGTGATGGAGGTGTTGGTGAAGATGATGGAGTTGTTGGAGTAGATTGTCGTCACGATGATGGCCCCGACAGCGTTCCGGCGCCATCGGGACAGAGGGGGAGAGAGCCCCCATCCTTCTTATTCTTCTTCTTCCTTGACCTTCCCCCTATATGGGAGAAGGATTTACCCTATGATCCATGGCCTCCATGGCGGTAGAGGGGAGAGATCCCCTCCGAGATTGGATCTCTCTCTCTCTCTCTCTCTCTCTCTGTTTCCTTCTGTTTCTGCACTCCCAGATTCTAGACTTTCACCGTTTCTTAAATATCAAGAGATCCGTAACTCCGATCGGGATGAAATTTTGAGAGGATTTTCCTTATAAAAATATCTTTCTTGCGGGTAAAGGACACCTCCAATAGACCTAAGGGGTGACCACAAGCCCTCAGGACGCTGCCAGGGTGGTGGGCCGCGCCTAGCAGGCTTGTGACCTCCTCGGGCATCGTCTCGCGTTGATTCTTTTTCCCAAAAATCACCTATATTCCAAAAAAATCTCCGTATGTTTTTATGGCATTTGAACTTCATTTGATATGGATTTTCTGCAAAACAAAAAACACGCAACAAACAGGAACTGGCACTGGGCACTGGATCAATATGTTAGTCCCAAAAAATAGTATAAAAAGTTGTCAAAAGTATATGAAAGTTGTAGAATATGGGCATGAAACAATCAAAAATTATAGATACGATGGAGACGTATAAACATCCCAAAGCTTAATACCTGCTCGTCCTCGAGTAGGTAAACGGTAAAAAAGATAATTTTGTATGTGGAATGCTACCTAGCATAATCTTGAACATATAATCTAATCATGGCGTTAATATTAAGACACGGGTGATTCAAAGCAATAGTCTATATTGACATAAAAACAGTAATACTTCGAGCACACCAACATGGCAATCGTGTCCTTTCGAAATAACATGGCCTTAGAAAGTTATCCCTACAAAATCATATGGTCTGGCTATGCTCCATCTTCGCCACACAAAGTATCTAAATCATGCACAACCCCGATGAACAAGTCAAGCAATTTTTTCATACTGTTATGCTCTCAAACCTTTTCAACTCTCACACAATACATAAGCGTGAGCCATGGATATAGCACTATAGGTGGAATAGAATATGGTGGAGGTCATGAGGAAAAAGGAGAAGATAATCTCATATCAACTAGGCGTATCAACGGGCTATGAGGATGCCCATCAATCGATATCAATGTGGGTGAGTAGGGATTGCCATGAAACGAATGCACTTAGAGCTATAAGTGTATGAAAGCTCAAAAAGAAAACTAAGTGGTCGTGCAAAAAATTCCACTAGTTATATGAAAGTGACTAAATAGGAGACTCTCTATCATGAAGATCAAGTGTGGAAAAAGATAGTAGCAATTGTCCCTTCTCTCTTTCTCTGCATTTTTATATTTTTTTTCCTTTTTTCCTTTTGGTGGGCATCTTTGGCCTCTTTTTCTATTTGGGATTCACTGGCCTCTTTTATTCTTTTTGTAAAGTCCGGAGACTCCTCCCAACTTGTGAGGGAATTATAGCTTCCATCATCCTTTTCTCACACGGCACAATGCTCTAATAATGAAAATCATCACGCTTTTATTTACTTACAACCCGATACCTAGAACAAAATATGACTCTATATGCAATATGAAAGTGGTGATGCATGTCATAAAAAACGGAACGGTGGAAGTTGCATGGCAATATATCTCGGAATGGTTATGGAAATGCCATCATAGGTAGGTATGGTGGCTGTTTTGAGGAAAATATATGGTGGCTGTTTTGAAGAAGGTGGGTTTGATGCATCGGCGAAAGTTACGCGGTACTATAGAGGCTAGCAAAGGTGGAAGGGTGAGAGTGCGATCGATGCACTCAACATTAGTCATAGAGAACTCACATACTTATTGCAAAAGTCTATTAGTTATCAACCAAAGCATTAGACGCATGCTCCTAGGGGAGAGGTTGGTAGGAATTAACCATCACGTGCTCCCGATCCTCACACAAAGGTTGATAATCATTAAACAAATCATTCTCCGACTTCATTACATAACGGTTCACCATACGTGCATGCTACGGGAATCACAAACTTTAACACATGTATTTCTCCAATTCAAAACTACTCACTAGCATGACTCTCATATTACCATCTTTATATCGCAAAACTTTGCAAGGAATCAAACATATCATATTTAGTGATTTACAAGTTTTATGTAGGATTTTATGACTAACCATGTGAATGACCAACTCATGTTAACTCTCTAAATAGATATAAGTGAAGCATGAGAGTTTAATTCTTTCTACAAAAGTATGCCCACACACTAACAAATATAAGTGAAGCAAAAGAGCATTCTAAAAATGGCGGTTTTCTATGTGTGAGGAATAGGCAATCCAAACTTCAAATGATATAAGTGAAACACATGAAGCATTCTATAAAGCCATACTCAAAAGATATAAATGAAATGCATGAAGCATTCTATAAATAAACCAAGGACTTTCTCATGCCAGCATGGTGCATTATTAAAATAAAAATAAAAAGCACACAACGCTCCAAGATTTACGCATATCACGTGACGAATAAAAATATAGCTCCAAGTAAAATTACCGATGGTCGTTAGAAGAAAGAGGGTATGCCTTCCGGGGCATCCCCAAGCTTAGTTTCTTGTGAGTCCTTGAATATTATCTTGGGGTGCCTCGGGCATCCCCAAGCTTAGTATCTGTCCACTCCTTATTCCTTCATCCATCACGATCTCACCCAAAACTTGAAAATTTCAATCAGACAAAACTTAACAAAACCCTCGTGAGATACGTTAGTATAATAAAGCAAATCACAACTTCTTGTACTGTTGCTAACGAATTCATATTTTATTTTTTGCATTGTAGCTACTGTATTATAATTTTTCCATTGCTTATAATACTGATACAATCGATAGTTTCATCAAAACGAGCAAAACAATGCATCAAAAACAGAATTTGTCTTAAGCAGGAAGGTCTGTAGTAATCTGGACATTCACCATACTTCTGTAACTCTAAAAATTCTAAAACATTAGTACAAAATAAAAAAAATTCATAGCAGTAATTTATAAAATTTTAGAAACTTTTGACATTCCAGTAAAAAATGTAAATTCACGCACTACAGCCAAAGTTTCTGTTTTTGCACTGCAAACACCAAAGAAGCAATCTAATCATCCTAAAGGCAAATCTTGGCACATTATTTTTATAATACAATAGATTTATACAAGGGGATAATTATTTTTGTTGAAAAGTTTCTGTAATTAAGATTCACAAGGTTTCCATGGGCATGAACAAAGTTCAAGGCTAGGTCCCACTTTCACAATGCTCGTCTCTCTCACTTTCACTTTTCTTTTTGAAAAAGTTTTAGGTTTTCCTATTTTTTTGTTTTAATACTATATAAAAGCACACAATAGAATTAAATTACTCTCTAAAACTTCCGAGTTGTCTCCCTGGCAGCGCTTTCTTTAAAGCCATTAAGCTAGGCATAAAGTGCTCAAGTAATTGATCCATGCGGATCCCAAGGTATATCAAAGCCAATTTTAATTAACAATGATTTGTAATTTAGTAGTGAGCACAAAGTGACATATATAATTCAACAACAAAGTCTAACTCTCTTGCTATGCATCGGCATGTCATAAAAGAACAATTCATGCACACAAAGTAAAGGCCAATACATAGCATAAGTAGAGTCTTGCAATTTTATCATAGTGGAAACGTAGAGAGGTGGAGATGTAGTTCCTCTCTCATAATAATCGCAAGTAGGAGCATAAAGCACATGCATATTATATCTATCAAAATCATCTTGTCCAATGGTAAAACACAACCCATCAATATAATCCGTAATAAGCGCAAACTTCTACGATATAGTGTAGTTGGGAAAATTCAAAAAGATAATAGGACTATCATGCGTGGGTGCAATAGCAACAATTTAGTTCTTAACATAAGGAACTATAGCAAGTTCATCTCCATAAGCATATTTCATATTGGCATCATGGCCACAAGCATAGCAAGCATCAAGTTCATCAAAAAGGGATATTTCAAATGAATCCAAGGGATCATAGCAATAAACATAGCATACATCCTTCGGTAAGCACGAAGGGAATTTAAACAATGTATGAGTTGAAGAGTTACTCTCATTAGAAGGTGGGCACGGGTAGCTAATCCGCTCTTCCTCCTTTTGTTCTTCGCTCTCCTCATCTTTTTCATCTAATGATCTCACAGTTTCAGCAATTTCTTCTTCCATAGATTCCTACAAAATATTAGTCTCTTCCAAAGCAGCGGTCATTCTTTCAATAAACTCTTTGACATAAGAATTAAAAGCATAGTTTTCATAGCAATATTTAAGTATGGCAAAATTTTCAGATTCATAAAGGGTACCATCATAACTTTCAATGAAACAAGCAATTTCATAGGCACCCTTAAAAGCAACAAATTCTTCAATTTGTTCAACATCATTATAGCAATAGGCCACCTTGGCATAAGAGGATAATATTTCATTATCATTAAACACACATTGGTAGGGAAGGTGTTTTTTAGCTTCTTTAGAACAACAAGTAAAATCATAAATTTCACATAGATTCCAAGCATAGCAACACAAAGTATTAATTTGATGCCACAAGAGTTTCCCTTTTTGAGATATGTGGTGTCTCACATAATGAGAATGCTCATTTAATGATTTTCCCTCAACTAAGCTAGGTGGGTTTTCAGCATGAGCACAAGTGGATCGAAGATGACCCAAGTAATATTCTTCGGTGGTACGGAACACTAGTGGTTCCTCAACTTTTGGAGCAGCAAGTACAACTAATGTTTTTGGTATTTTGCGTTTCCTACCCACATATAAATATAGAAAACAAGTTTAAATAGAAAATAAAATCTACTTAGTGCTAAAGCAAACAAGCACACACGAGAATATTCACCCCGTGCTATTGCTCCCCGGCAACGGCGCCAGAAAAAGGTCTTGATAACCCACAAGTGTAGGGGATCAATTGTAGCCTTTCTCGACAAGTAAGAGTGTCGAACCCAACGAGGAGCTAAAGGTAGAACAAATATCCCCTCAAGTTCTATCGGCCACCGATACAAATCTATGCACGCTTAATGTTCGCTTTACCTAGAACACGTATGAAACTAGAAGTACTTTCTAGGTGTGATAGGATAGGTTTGCAAGATAATAAAGAGCATGGAAATAAAAACTAGGGGCTGCTAAGATAAACAAACAACTACGTTAGTTTAACGAGTGTGGAAAAGTGGTGGTAGGAGTTGCGGAATTGTCCCTAGGCAATTGATAACTAGACCGGTAATCATTATTGCAATTTTATATGAGGGAGAGCCATAAGCTAACATACTTTCTCTACTTGGATCATATGCACTTATAATTGGAACTCTAGCAAGCATCCGCAACTACTAAAGATCATTAAGGTAAAACCCAACCATAGCATTATAAGGTATCAAGTCCTCTTTAGTCCCATATGCCACAACCCACTTACTCGGGTTTATGCTTCTGTCACTCAAGCAAACCACCATAGGCAAAGAATGAACACATTGCAACACCCTACAACGAGGATCCCTCATGCTTGTGCGACACGGAGAGCACCATAGGACAGCACCAATAATAAAACATGCAACTCAAACCAATCATGATCATCAATCAACCAATAGGACAAAATAGATCTACTCATACATCATAGGATGACAACACATCATTGGATAATAATATGAAGCATAAAGCACCATGTTCAAGTAGCGGGTACAGCGGGTTACGGGAGAGCCGACCACTGTAGATAGATGGGGGAAGTTGATGGAGGTGTTGGTGAAGATGACGTAGTTGTTGGAGTAGATCGCTGTCACGATGATGGCCCCGGCGGCGTTCCGACGCCACCTGGACAAAGGGGGAGAGAGCCCCCCCTTATTCTTCTTCCTTGACCTTCCCCCTAGATGGGAGAAGGGTTTACCCTCTGGTCCATGGCATCCATGGTGGCGAAGGGGCGAGAGCCCCTCCGAGATTGAATCTCTCTCTCCGTTTCCTTCTGTTTCTGTGCTCCCAGATTCTGGCCTTCCACCGTTTCTTAAATATCCGGAGATCCGTAACTCCGATCGGGCTAAAATTTGAGGGGATTTTCCTTATAAAAATATCTTCCCTGCGGCCAAAGTAGACCTCCAACCGACCTAAGAGGTGGCCGCAAGCCCTCAGGTTGCAGCCAGGAGGGTGGGCCGCACCTAGCAGGCTTGTGACCTCCTCGGGCATCGTCTCGCGTTGATTATTTTTCCCGAAAATTACATATATTCCAAAAAATCTCCGTAAATTTTTATGGCGTTTGGACTTTGTTTGATATAGTTTTTCCGCGAAATAAAAAACATGCAACAAACAGGAACTGGCACTAGGCACTGGATCAATATGTTACTCCCAAAAAATAGTATAAAAAGTTGCCAAAAGTATACGAAAGTTGTAGAATATTGGCATGAAAAAAACAAAAAATATAGATACGACGGAGAGGTATCAGTATCACAACAAGTAAGAAAGGTTCGCAGTGATAAACTATTGCGATAATTTACACTTTCTGTGGTGATACTCTATTTCAACAAAACTTTGTTTGGTGGCGCCAAAGAGTTATCGCAACGGGCAATTTTTTTTGGCGAGAAGCTACTACGACAATGCAAACTTTAGTGGTGCTAACATGTGGCAACCAAAAATGTGCGTGGTGCTAACAACGACAACAACAACAACAACAACAACAAGAACAACAACAACAACAACAAAAACAACAACAACAATAACAACAACAATAACGACAACAACAACAACAACAACAACAACAACAACAACAACAACAACAACAACAACAACAACAACAACAACAACAACAACAACAAAAACAACAACAACAACAACAACAACAACAACAACAACAACAACAACAACAGCAACAGTAACAGTAACTACAACAACAACAACAGCAACAGCAGCAACAGCAGTAGCAACAACAACAACAACAACAACAACAACAACAACAACAACAACAACAACAACAACAACAACAACAACAACAACAACAAACTCTTTAGTCCCGAACAAGTTGGGGTAGTCTAGAGGTGAAACCCATAAGATCTTGCAAAGAACTCATGGTTCTGGCACATGGATAGCAAGCTTCCACACCCCCTATCCAAGGCTAGTCTTTTGGTGATGCTCCAATCCTTCATATCTCTCTTTACGGACTCTTGACACTACCATCATACCTTAGCCATCCGCTATGCACTTGGGCTTCTGGAGGCTATTGGGACAAACCCACCGTTGACCCACGCCGAGCAGCCTTCCGGTGACTCAAACGCCGAACGAAGGTAGACGAAGAAGAACAGTGGACACAGGATTTTTTTGGCCGGCGATGAACGCCGCCACGGCACACCAATGCCCTAATCTTCTTGTCTTTTTTTACAGTGGCTACATGGCTCACGCCGATGCACTTAGCGAATTACAAAGAGGGTACTTATAGCGCTCGCACTCACGCCACACTGAGCTCCGGACGCTACCAACTAGCCGCGATCGCATGCCTCGTCGCTCCCGCACGACGTGCTCATACACGATCGGGATGGACGGCTGCAGCTGTTGGACGTGATCACTTCTGTCTGACTCGCTAACAGCTAGCTGAAACCACGCACACGCACACCTATCTACCATGCTACCGAGCAACTAACTCATGAATGTCGCTAACTAATAGTCTAATCAAGATTACTGCTAACATTCTCCCTCCTAATCTTGAACTCGTGATCATGGGACATCGCCACATGCCGTCCCAGCCACCATCTTCTTCCTGGCGCACTGACGCCTTTTCTTTCTTCCACCCGAGCTCAACCTCGTGGTCTTTCGATGGAGTTACAGTGAGGGGTTTTATAGCCGCTCTAGCTCGCACTCACGATGCCACGGCCGCGCACATATGCACCCACTCGCCACGCTCCACACGATCCAACTCGTGGCCATGATTGCACGCTCACGCAATCAACATGGCCGGCCCTGCGTACCCAGGGCGCGGTCTTCTCCCTCCTCGATAGTCCCGCGCACGTACGCGGTGATCCAGTCTACTTCCTCGGCGACACACACTGAGCTTCTTCTATGCCGGTGGCACACAGAACAACCGGAGCGCACACACACGCCGGTCGCCACCGTGCTCACCCCAGTCGCCGCTTCCATGGCTGTCGCATGGCGTCACTACGACGTCCGTGGCCACGTAGCACCTCCATGCCTCCGCCATTCCGCGCCACCACAGCCTCTGCGCCACTACGCAAGTCCGTTGCAGTCTCTGCGCTCGCCGCATAGATGGCATCACCTTGCTGCCTCCGTGTCCAACATGGCAGCCGCCATGCCACACAACTCCACAGGCTGACGCACAGCTCGGTGCTCCGCGCAGCTGCCTACGAACACCGCCATCGTCGGTACGCCTCCAGCACCGTGAATCATGCCCAAGCCAACGAACCTCTGATACCAATTGTTGGGACAAACCCACCGGTGACCCACGCCGAGTAGCCTTCCGGCGACTCAAACGCCGAACAAAGGTAGAGGAAGAAGAACAGTGGACACAAGATTTTTTTGGCCGGCGACGAACGTGACCACGGCGCACCAATTCCCTAATCTTCTTTTTTTACAGTGGCTACATGGCTCACACCGATGCACTTAGGTAATTACAAAGAGGGTGCTTATAGCGCTCGCACTCACGCCACGCTGCGCTCCGGACGCTACCCACTAGCCACGATCTACATGCCTCGTCGCTCCCGCACACACACACCTATCTACCGCGCTGTCGAGCAACTAACTCATGCATGCCGCTAACTAATAGTCTAATCAAGATTACTGCAAACATTCTCCCTCCTAATCTTGAAATCGTGATCATGGGACAGCGCCACATGCTATCACAGCCACCATCTTCTTCCCGGCGCACTGATGCCTTTTCTTTCTTCCACCCGAGCTCAATCTCGTGGTGCTTCGATGGAGTTACAGGGAGGGGTTTTATAGCTGCTCTAGCTCGCACTCACGATGCCACGACCATGCACATACGCACCCACTCTCCACGCTCCACACGCTCCAGCTTGTGGCCATGACCGTGCGCTGACACGATCAACACGGCCGGCCCCTGCATGCCCAGGACGCGGTCTTCTCCCTCCTCGATCGTCCCGTGCACGTACGCGGTGATCCAGTCTTATTCCTCGGCAACACACGCCGAGCTTCCTCTAAGCCAGTGGCACACGGAACAACCGTAGCACACACACACGCCAGTCGCCACTGTTCTCACGCCGGTCGCCGCTTCCATGGCCGTCGCATGGTGTTGCTACGGCCTTTGTGGCCGCGCAGCACCTCCACGCCTCCGCCATGCTGTGCCACCGCAGCCTCTGCGCCACTACGCAGGTCCGCTGTGGCCTCCGTGCTTGCCGCATAGACGGCGTCACCTTGCCGCCTCCGCGTCCTCCATGTCAGCTACCACGCCGTGCACCTTCACAGGCCGACACACGGCTCGAAGCTCCACGTAGCTGCCTACGAACGCCGCCATCGCCGGTACGCCTCCGGCACCACAAATCACGCCCAAGACAACCAAGCTTTGATACCAATTGTTGGGACAAACCACCGGCGACCCATGCCGAGCAGCCTTTCGGCGACTCAAACGCCGGACGAAGGTATACGAAGAAGAACAGTGGACACAAGATTTTTTTAGCCGGCGACGAACGCCGCCATTGGCGCACCAACGCCCTAATCTTCTTGTCTTTTGTACAGTGGCTACATGGCTCACACCGATGCACTTAGAGAATTAAAAAGAGGGTACTTATAGCGCTCGCACTCACGGCATGCTGCGCTCCGGAAGATACCCACTAGCCCCGATCCGCATGCCTCATCGCTCCCGCACGACGTGCTCATACACTATCAGCACGGACGGCTGCAGCTGCTGGACGTGATCACTTCCGCCTGACTCGCTAACAGCTAACTGAAACCACGCACACACACGCCTATCTACCACGCTGCCGAGCTACTAACTCATGCATGCCACTAACTAATAGTCTAATAAAGATTACTGCTAACAGAGGCCTGTGGTGAATATGTCCAAACCATCTCAGACGATGTTGGACAAGCTTCTCTTCAATTGGCGGTGCCCCAACTTTGTCTCTTATATCATCATTCCGGATTCGGTCTTTCCTTGTGTGACCACACATCCATCTCAACATGCGCATCTCCACCACACCTAACTTCTACACATGTCGCCTTTTAGTCGACCAACACTTAGCGCCATACAACATTGAGGGTCGAACCGCCGTCCTATAAAACTTTCCTTTTAGATTTTGTGGCACCCGCTTGTCATAGAGAATGCCAGAAGCTTGGTGCCACTTCATCCATCCGACTTTAATTCGATGGTTCACATCTTCATCAATACCCCCATCCTTCTACAACATTGACCCCAAATGTCGAAAGGTGTCCTTATGAGGCACCACTTGCCCATCAAGGATAACATCCTCCTCCTCCTCATGCCTAGTAGTACTGAAAGCGCACCTCATGTACTCGGTTTTAGTCCTACTAAGTCTATAACCTTTCGATTCCTAGGTTTGCCTTCATAACTACAACTTCCTATTAACCCCCATCCGACTCTCATCGACTAGCACCATATTGTCCGCAAAGAGCATACACCATGGGGTATCTCCTTGTATATCCCTTGTGACCTCATCCATCACCAAGGAAAGAAGATAAGGGCTCAAAGCTGACCCTTGATCCAGTGCTATCTTAATTGGGAAGTCGTCGGTGTCGCCATCAGTTGTTCGAACACTTGTTACAACATTATCGTACATGTCCTTGATGAGGGTATTGTAATTTGTCGGGACATTGTGTTTCTCCAAGGACCACCACATAACATTCGCGATATCTTATCATAGGCCTTCTCCAAGTCAATGAACACCATATGAAGGTCCTTCTTTTGCTCCCTATATCTCTCCATAAGTTGTCATACCAACAAAATGGCTTCCATGGTCGACCTCCCAAGCATGAAACCGAACTTATTTTTGGTCACGCTTGTCATCCGTGCTCAATGACTCTCTTCCATAGCTTCATTGTATGTCACGTCAGTTTAATTCCATGGGAATTAGTACAACTCTGAACATCCCCCTTGTTCTTGAAGATTGGTAATAATATACTCCGTCTCCATTCTTCTGCCATCTTGTTTACCTGAAAAATGAGGTTGAAAAGTTTGGTTAGCCATACTATCGCTATGTCCCCGAGGCCTCTCCACACCTCAATGGGGATACAATCCGGGCCCATCGCCTTGCTTGCTTTCATCCTATTTAAAGCCTCATTGACCTCCGACTCATGGATTCGCCGCACAAAACGCCTGCTAGTGTAATCAAAGGAGTCGTCCAGATCAATGGTAGACCTCTCACTCTCCCCATTGAACAACTTGTCAAAGTACTCCCGCCATCTATGCTTAATCTCCTCGTTCTTCACAAGGAGTTGATCTGCTCTGTCCTTGATGCACTTTATTTGGTCAACATCCCTCGTCTTCCTCTCTTGGATCTTGGCCACCTTATAGATGTACCCTTCGCCTTCCTTCTTGTCAAACCTTTGGTAAAGGTCCTCATACACCTGACCCCTTGCTTCACTCATAGTTCGCTTTGCGGCCTTCTTTGCCATCTTGTACTTCTCTAGGTTGTCTACACTCCTATCCAGATATAGACGTCTAAAACAATCTTTCATCTCCTTGATTGCCTTATGAACATCATAGTTCCACCACCGGGTATCTTTAGCTTATCTTCTACTTCCCCTGGACACTCCAAACTCCCCTAAGGACACCTTAAGAATGCAAGTCGCCATCTTCATCCACATGTTTTCTACATCACCTCCTTCCTCCCAAGGGCCCTCCTTAATGACCCTCTCCTTGAACGCTTGAGCTACCCCCCCCTTGAGCTTCCACCAATTCGTTCTAGGACACGAATCCGAAAGCGAAGGTCAGCAACCACAAGCTTATGCTGAGGGACAACACTCTCTCCAGGTATCACCTGACAGTCTAGGCATGCACGCGTGTCTTGTCTTCTCGAGAGGATGAAATCAATCTGACTGGAGTGCTGCCCACTACTCTAAGTCACTAGATGTGCTTGTCTCTTCTTAAAGAGGGTGTTAGCTACGATCATGTCGTAGGATAATGCAAAGCTTAAGACATATTCTCCTTCTTGATTCCTGATGCCATAGCCAAATCCCCCATGCACCCCATCTAAACCTGTGTTAGATGTGCCCACATGGCCATTGAGGTCTCCTCCTATGAAGAGCTTCTCACTAATCGGTACACTCCTAACCAAGTCCTCCAGGCCTTCCCAGAATTCCCTCTTGGTGTTCTCATTGTGGCCTACTTGCGGGGCATACGCGTTGATCACGTTGAGGACTAAGTCCCCAACTACCAGCTTGACCAGGATAATCTGGTCCCCACATCTCTTGACGTCTACCACTGCGTCCTTGAGGCTCTTGCTGATCAAGATGCCTACTCCCTTTTTGTTTGCAGCCGTCCTCGTGTACCACAGTTTGAAGCCGGTACCCTCCACCTCCTTCGCCTTCTGTCCCATCCATTTGGTCTCTTGGACGCAGAGGATATCCACGCCTCTCCTCACCGATGTATCAACTACCTCCCAAAGCTTACCTATCAGAGACCCTACGTTCCAGCTACCTAATCGAATCCCCCTACGCTCGGCTAGCTTCCTTAACCTTCACACTCGTCGAGTCAAATGCTAAATATGGTAATAGCCTATTGCAACCCTAAAACAATACGTGCATTCAATTAAAATATTCAAAACCATACGTATAATATGTACATTCATAAAATTCATAATTCTCATACATGTCCATCAAAAGAAATTCAAACATAATTTAGCTATCCTAATTAACTATGAAGACTAAATTGTCCATGATCTAAAGTCCAGTTCAACTAGTTCTTTGGATCCTGCTATCAAGAAATCAAAAAGAAAGTTCTAGTTAATGACTCCAACATACATATGCCATACAATTATTTCAGCCCCATTGTTAAGAAGAACTGTCGCCAGACTAACTAGACGATATAAGAATGAGATGCTTGAAACATGAAACCAAATTTAGTAGTGAGGCATACATATTTAGTGAGACTCATACCATCTCAAAACAATGTATGATATGTATAACAAAGATTTTTCTGATTTATATTTGTTATGTCGATGGGCCAATTTTAGATTTCGTACCAGGACTCCTTTTTCTTGGGTACGGCCCTGCACCTACATCGTGGAACAACAAAAGTAAATTCAGATGCGGCCTTCCTACACTAGTAGAAAACACACCTTTTGTCCACATCATTAGTCCCGGTTAGCTTTTGAACCGACACTAATGTGATCATTAGTGCCGGTTTGTGACGGGGATCATTAGTGTCGGTTCGTTATGGACCTTTAGTACCGGTTCATGCCACAAACCAGCACTAAAGGCCTGGTGGTAGGCCAGCGTCAGCCTGGGGCCCCACGGGAACCTTTAGTCCCGGTTGGTGCCTCCAACCACGACTATAGGCTAACCTTTAGTCACGGTTGGAGCCACCAACCGGGACTAAAGGTTCCCCTATATTGAAACCCTTCAGCGCTAGCCCGAGCAGAGTCCTCTGTTCTTCCCCCCATTCCTCTCATGTCTGTTCTTCCTCTCTTGCTCGAGCTCATCCTCCATTTTTTCCAAAATTTCTCAAGATTTGGAGGCATCCAATCCTTCCAAGTGTTCACAAAGGTTAGCAACTTTGTCCTTTCATCTCTCATTGCTAGATTAGCTCTTGCAATGCTCTATAAGTATAGTAATTTGTGGGGTTTAGTTTGTATGTGGTAGTTTATTTGATTTATGCAATTTGAGCTCAAATTAACTTCTTACTTTGAATTTGTAGGTGTGGTTTACTTAGTGCCTTCCTGTCCCCGTCCTAACCACCGTCGATCGCCCGCACCGTCCCGTTGCCGGCACCACCTTAGGGAGCTTCTTATTCTTATCCTTTTTATAAAAAAAACCATGTTTGTAAGATTTAGTTAGTTACTTGTATAGTTATCTTACGTATATGGTTGTTTGTTATACATAGTGGCATGGTTTTGAAATCCGTCCCCGTCAGCCCTCGTCCGGTTTATGATGTGGATGTGGTATATACTCTCTTTTATAACTGTTTGTTGCATTTCGTGTTTATGACAATTATGCCAATTAAGTTGACATAGATATTTTTATCTAGGAGGTATGTGAACCGGAGATTCCAACTGACATAGATATTCTTATCAAGAAGTTAAATTTAGTTGAAAAACAAAACGAGTATTTGAAAGAAAAATTGAAAAGAGTTGAAGAAGAGAAGATGAAACTAGAGTTGTATGTTGCCGATGTCGTCGATGATAACAAGATCAAGATGGGTGCAATGCGCTTGAATATTAGAAAATTTAAAAGATATGCCATTGATAGTGAGGCCTGGTATCACTATGTTGTTGGATCAATTCTTACCTTAGTTGCGATGTTGATCTCATTTTTTGTTGCATTTAAATGCTTTAGCTAGAGAGTTTTTATGTTGTTTTATGAGAACAAGTGTGTAGGAACTTTATGTACGAACTTGTATTAATTTGGTCTTTTCGGTGTTGTGTAATGAAGATGAGCCGGCAATGGATGTACGAGGACCGATGCTCTCCCCGGTTCATTAATGGCGTGCATACTTTTCTGGTTGCGGCTGAGGCAAACAAGCGGCCGGATGGTTTTCTGTATTGTCCATGTGCTGGCTGTAAGAATGATCGAAATTACTCTAACTCAAGAACCATTCATGTCCACTTGTTTGAGTCTAGTTTCATGTCCGGCTATAATTGCCGGACCAAGCACGGAGAAAGAGGGGTCCTAATGGAAGAGAATGAAGAAGAAGACGATGACGACAGCTATCCTGGCCATGGGTTCCATGAATACGATGGTACAACAATGAGGGAAGAAGCTGAGCCGACAATGAGGGAAGGAGATGAAGAAGAGGCATCAGATAAGCCCAATGATGATCTTGGTCAGCCATTGCCGATGCAGAGAGAAACTGCACAAGTGAAAAGGAGAAGCTGAAGTTGCAGCGCATGTTAGAGGATCACAAAAGAGGGTTGTACCCAAATTGCGAAGATGACAATAAAAAGCTGGGTACCACACTGGAATTGCTACAATGGAAGGTAGAGAATGGTGTATCTGACAAGGCATTTCAAAAGTTGCTGATAATGTTAAAGAAGAAGCTACCAAAGGACAACGAATTGCCAGAGCGTACGTACGAAGCAAACAAGGTTGTCTTCCCTCTATGATTAGAGTTCAAGAAGATACATGCATGCCCTAATGACTGCATCCTCTACCGTGGTGAGTACGAGGATTTGAATGCATGCCCGGTATGCTGTGCATTGCGCTATAAGATCCGCCACGATGACCCTGGTGATGTTGAGGGCGAACGCCCTAGGAAGAATATTCCCGCCAAGGTGATGTGGTATGCTCCTATAATACCACGGTTGAAACGTTTGTTCCAAAATGAAGAGCATGCCAAATTGATGCGATGGCACAACGAAGACCGTAAGAAAGACGGGAAGTTGAGAGTGCCCGCTGACGGGTCACAGTGGAGAAAAATCGAGAGAAAGTGGAAGGACTTTGCAAAGGATGCAAGGAACGTATGGTTTGGTTTAAGTGCAGATGGAATTAATCCTTTTGGGGAGCAGAACAGCAAACATAGCATATTTCCTGTGACTCTATGTATCTATAACCTTCCTCCTTGGTTGTGCATGAAGCGGAAGTTCATTATGATGCCAGTGCTCATACAAGGCCCCAAGCAACCTGGCAACGACATTGATGTTTACATAACGCCATTGGTTGAAGAACTTTTACAACTGTGGAATGGAAAAGGTGTACCTGCGTGGGATGCGAAAGATCAGGAGGAATTTGACCTACATGCGTTGCTGTTTGTAACCATCCATGATTGGCCTACTCTCAGTAACCTTTCAGGACAGACAAACAAGGGATACCACGCATGCACGTACTGTTTAGATGATACCGACAATATATATTTGGATAAATGTAAGAAGAATGTGTATCTGGGGCATCGTCGATTTCTTCAGAGCAGGCATGCCGTAACAAAGAAAGGCATCCATTTCAAAGGTGAGGCAGATCACTGGAAGAAGCCTCGCCACCGTACGGGTGATGAAATTCTTGATATGGTCAAGGATTTAAAAGTAATCTTTGGCAAGGGTCCTAATGCACAATCTGTTTTGAATGACGCCGACAAACGCGCACCCATGTGGAAGAAGAAATCTATATTTTGGGACCTACTGTATTGGAAAGTCCTTGAGGTCCGCTCTGCAATCGATGTGATGCACATGATGAAGAATCTTTGCGTGAACCTGCTAGGCTTCTTGGGCGTGTATAGGAGGACAGAAGATATGTCGGAGGCACGGGAGGACCAGCAACGTATGCACGGAAAAGAAGGCATGGATCCAAAGCAGTTTTAGGGTCATGCCACCTACGCTCTTACCAAAGAAGAGAAGGAAATCTTATTGGAATGCCTTCTCAATATGAAGGCCCCATCTGGCTTCTTGTTGAATATAAATGGAATAATAAATATGGCAGAGAAAAAGTTGCAGAACATAAAATCTCATGACTGCCACATGATTATGACGCAACTGCTTCCGGTTGCATTCAGGGGGCTTCTAGCGGAAAAACATTCGATTACCATTGTGAAGCTATGTGCATTCCAGAATGCAATCTCTCAGAAGGTAATCAATCCAGAAACCCTACCAAGGTTGGAGAATGATTTGGTGCAATGTATTGTCAGTTTCGAGTTGGTGTTCCCACCATCCTTCTTCAATATCATGATGCATGTCCTAGTTCACCTAGTCGAGGAGATTGCCATTCTGGGTCCTGTATTTCTACACAATATGATCCCCTTTCAGAGTTTCATGGGAGTCTTAAAGAAATATGTTCATAATCGTGCTAGGCCAGAAGGAAGCATCTCCAAGGGACATGAAACAGAGTAGGTAATTGAGTTTTGTGTTGACTTTATTCCTGACATTAAGCCGATAGGTGTTCGTGAATCGCGGCATGAGGGCAGACTTGGTGGAAAAGGCACACTAGGAAAGAAATCACAAATATGCCGGGACGGGCATTCTTTGGCGCAAGCACACTACACAGTTCTACAAAGTTCCGCCTTGGTGGCTTTGTATATAGAGCAACACAATCATATTCTATGCTCCAAACACCCACATGAACAAACGGTGACTTTTGCCGGTTGGTTGCAGACACGTCTCGTGCATTACGACACTGTTGAAGATGAACTGTACTTTCAAAGGGTACGAGATAAAAGGGAATACATTTTACACGATCGCCGAAGATAAAAAGAGCACCAACCAAAACAGTGATGTCCGCTTTGATGCAGCACACAACAATGGGCCAAAGGACACATACTATGGTAACATAGAGGAGATATGGGAACTTGACTATGGACTTGATTTGAAGGTCCCTTTTTTTATGTGCAAATGGGTCAATCTGACAGGAGGCGGGGTAAAGGAAGACCCGTAGTACGAAATGACAACAGTGGATCTCAACAATCTTGGGTACGCAGAAGACCCTTTCGTCCTAGCAAATGATGTGATGCAGGTTTTCTATGTGAAGGACATGTCTACCAAGCCAAGAAAAAGAAAAGATAAGGAAGCAAATACATCATGCGATGAGCCAAAGTGCCACATAGTTCTTTCAGGGAAAAGAAACATCGTGGGAGTGGAGGACAAGACAAACATGTCAGAAGATTATGAAAAGTTTCATGAAATTGCTCCCTTCAGAGTGAATGTTGACCCGAGCATCAAGCTAAACGATGAAGATTGCCCATGATTACGACGCAAAGGGACACATACGAAGAAAAAGTTTTACACCCAAAGATCCCACTCTGGGATGTGATCGGCTTCTCTAGTTAGTTTCCGGACTTATATATATATCTAGAAAGTCCCACTTTGGACAAACCGAAGGGAATCTTTGTAATTGTAGTGTACTTATGTGTTTTGCGCTTTCAGTATGGACCATTCGAATGGAGGCCATCAATTTTCAACCCTTTCCGACTTCATTTGCTATTTTCCATGGATTTACTGAATTTTTTGAGCTAAATGACCCTGAAATTGATAAGCACTACAAATGAACTCTGAAAAGGTTGAAAGTTGGCATGGTATCTTCATTTCACCCACATAGCATGTGCTAAAAAGTTGAGAGGGTTACGGCAAAAACTAGATGCACTTCGTGTACAAAATGGACAATCTCTTTCGAAGTATCATGGTTTCAGACGAAAACTCGCCTATTACAAAGGCCTTTCATTTTTTAACTTATTTCAACTACAGACTTTTTGTGCGTTCAATATGGACCATTCGAATGGAGGCCATCAATTTTCAACCCTTTCTGACTTCACTTGCTATTTTCCATGCATTTACTGATTTTTTTGAGCTAAATGACCCTGAAATTGATAAGCACTACAAATGAACTCTTAAAAGGTTGAAAGTTGGCATGGTATCATCATTTTATCCACATAGCATGTGCTAAAAAGTTGAGAGGGTTACGGCTAAAACTGGATGCACTTCGTGAACAAAATGGACAATCTCTTTCATAGTATGAGGATTTCAAACGAAAACTCGCCTATTACAAAGGCATTTTATTTTTTAACTTATTCCAACTCCAGCCTTTTTGTGCTTCACTATGGACCATTTGAATGGAGGCCATCAATTTTCAACCCTTTCCGACTTCATTTGCTATTTTTCATTCATTTACTGATTTTTTTTGAGCTAAATGACCTTGAAATTGATAAGCACTACAAATGAACTCTGAAAAGGATGAAAGTTGGCATGGTAACATCATTTCACCCACATAGCATGTTCTAAAAGGTTGAGAGGGTTATGGCAAAAATTGGATGCACTTCGTGTACAAAATGGACAATCTCTTTCGAAGTTTCAAGGTTTCAGAGGAAAACTCGCCTGTTACAAAGGCATTTCATTTTTTAAATAACCAAAGAATTACCAAATTGTATATAATGATAAAACATGATAATATTAAACTGTAGAAAAAAGAATCACTGAAAAATCTATTTTTGAATTAAAGTTATTCACAAACTAGTGATTCACACAAATTTCAAATAATTCAAATTTAAACTATGCAAATTTGAAAACTACTAGCACTAAGAGAAAGTTTATAATTTTTTTACCTAAAGAAAAAAGATTCGGAAAGAAACTCTAAATAAAGCAAAAAAACTCAAAAACAAAAGAAAATAAATAAAGTAGAAAACAAAAAAACATTAAAAAAGCCCGCCTACGGGGCCACCCCGCCTGCATACGACTAGAAACCCAACCGCTTGTTGGGCCAGGACACACGCCCGTATGGCCCAGTATGCCCCATAGGGTGCAGAGGTGAGGTAGGCCGAGAAGGCCTGCTTAAGAGAGGAGATCGACACGGTAGCCGCGACGGGGCTTATAAACCAGTGCGAGCTCCTCTCGAGAAGCGAGGTGGGACTAAACTTCCTCCCCGCTACTTGCCTGTCACAACACCCTTTAGTCGCGGTTGGTGGTTTCAACCGCGACTAAAGACCCCCCTTTAGTCGCGGTTGGAGCCACCAACCGCGACTAAAGGGTTTCTCTTCCCGCCGCTTCGGTTGGTGAAATTCACCTTTAGTCGCGGTTGATGGCTCCAACCGCGATTAAAGACCATCCTTTAGTCACGGTTGGATCCACCAACCGCGACTAAAGGTACTCATATATAAGCAGAAGTTGAAAATTTTCAGTTTCCCTCTGCTTTCTTTTGTCTCTTTGACCATAGGAGATCGCCGCCCGCGCGCCCCCGACGCCGTCGCCGCTCATGCCGTCGCCGCCCACGTCATCGCTGCCCCGACGCCGTCGCCACCACCGACGCGCCGCCGATGTCGTCGCCGCCACCGACGCGCCGCCGATGCCGTTGCCACCCCAGACGCGCCATCCAATGTACAGAAATTAGTATTTGCAAAAGTTGTATATTTTAATGTTGCATTTTTTCTATGTCATTGCTCGATATATGGAACGGGTTGATTTTATGTCTATTTCGGCTCCTTGTGTGTCTTTCAGTGAGGTAGAGTGTCCAACATATATATATATATATGAGAGAGGAATAATCTCAACTGTTGTCGTGGGGGTGGCTTCTCCTTCGTTCGAGTGTGCTAGACATTTTGGTGTAATGCAGTCTGGGACGAATGGAGGAGCTACCATCACCGACGGTCGCAATATCGGAAGGAGTGTGCCCACCATATACGTGAGATGAAAGTCAAGAAGGAAAGGCTTGACAAACCTAAAGTCAACATGTTGCATATTGAGTAATAGTGATCTGTGTGTTGATCAGTTTTCTTGTAGTTTCCTTTGAACGATTTTAAATGTTTTAACTATGAACATAGGAACTATCTAATGACGAAAGGGAATTTCCTATATGCGAGTACTGCGAAGACGAGCGCGGCCTGTGTGACAAGCTTTTCCTAGTTGATGGTAGGCGCTTCAGCATCATGCTGGATGAGACCTTCGAAGCGGATACAGTAAGTCACAACGACAAGTCTTTTTTCATAATTAAGCATGACTTCTACTTCTTTTCCTTCAACTTATAATTTTAATTTTTAACTATTCTACTAGCATATCCCCTGTCATGCAAGAATTGTTGTCTTGGATAAGATTGGTTTCAATCTTAAAAAAAGTATGGAGGTAAAGATAGTTCACTTGAGGACCGAGCATGGTTATACTTTTGCCATAAAATTGTATCATGCAGACACCTACTGCTATTTTGAATGCAAAAGCTGGAGAGCACTATGCAAGGCTTTAGCATTTGAGCCTACTATGCTTATCACCTTTGATATTCGTCCGGAAGATGAAATTGAAGTTAATGTCGACATCTGGGTCGATGTGCAGACGCCTCCAGTTCTACCATTATGTGAGTTTCTCAACCATATTTATTAAGTAATTTATATTGGTTATTTAAAATAGTTGACAACTTATTCCCATTGACAGCTTATTTTCATTCTTCAAAAAATGTACGGAAGATGGTAGACAAAACGTACTACTACAATGATGAAGCAGAATTAACTTGTAAGTAGAAAGATCATCTTACCACATTTCTTAATCATCTTGAGAATTACAATAACTATTACCAAACTCCTCCACATTATGGTCAATACGTGCCACTAGTGCATGTGGTGAACTACGGTAACATCCATGGAGATTGCATGGTAAGATTTTCTACTATTACGACATCCGTGCACTTTTTGCATAAATTCTTATAAAACTAAATTACATTTCTAACTACAAAGTTATTACTATGTTCTCAATGGAAAATCCCGAAGGATTGTGTGCCTCATCTGATGTTTCCGAGAGGTCGCGTTGTTATTATGATCTTAGGACCACCACGGCCAGGTCAGCCTACGCATCACTCCTGTTCATACCGGATTTCTAAAACCGATGAAGACATGACAATCGAAGATTGGAGAAAATGTATGGTCAATCGTAGACAGCTACTTGGAAGCAACATTGTGCGTAGGCCAAGAATTGGAGACAGGATGATCTCCGTTCTCCATAATGGAGAGTCAGGGTCTATCTTGTTTTATGATATTGTACCTAAGAGAGGGTAGAGTAGGTCCTATGAGAGAGGAGTAGGTCCTAGGTACAATGTGTTATTATGTGCTACAATGTGTTAGAGTTGATGATGATGATGAGGAGGAGTTGGTGGTAATGACTATGATGATTATTAGCCATAGTGTTGTTGGTGATGATATGATGCAAGAGTTTTTATATTAATATGATGATGATGTTGATCATGATTATCATGATGATTTGTTATATCATTGGGGGAAGGAAAGCGGATTAGATTCATATGGATGGATCAAAACTGACCAAAAGTTGAATTAGTAGGATCGTCGTCCTAGAAATTCAACTTTTGATCACTTTTTATTCATTTGGATGAATAAAATCCATGTTTCTTCCTCACAATGATATAATAATTCATCATGAACATAATGATATAACAACCTCTTAATTGGTACTGTATCAAAATTTGTATAACCATAATTAATTCATAAACCCCTAAAGAATTAAAAGGAAAAATAAAACAAAACTAAAAAAACTCAATACTTTTAGTCCCGGTTGGTGTTACCAACCGGGACTAAAGGCCCCCCAGCACATGGCACCGTCGGATGCCACGTGGAGGGCCTTTGGTGTCGGGCCGTGTTGAACCGACACTAAAGAGGGTACGCTTTAGTCCCCACCCTTTAGTGCCGGTTCTAGAACCGGCACTAAAGTCCCTTACGAACCGTGACTATAGGCCGATTCTGCACTAGTGCTATCGAACAATGGGCACAGCTGAGCCAAAGCCGTCGCCAGAAACCACTTAGGGCAAGTGATCATGTCGGTGGGAAAGAACCTGGTTGTCTCACGTAATGTGGAGGAGGTGAGTTGTGTGCGGTGTTGATTGGGGTGCAGGAACTGGTGACTGTCTACAGGGACCAGCGGAATTGGAATTGGGCTGCAAGGAAATTGGAATTGGAATTGGACCAGTGGAATTGGAACTTGTGACTATCTATGAGAATACGACTCTGTATTAAACAATTTTTTATTATTTTCATGACACTTATAGGAACAACTAGGGTCACCTTATTCTGTAGTAACGCTATACTAAGGATGGGCGTTTCCAAGAGAAATCGAGTAAATCTACAGCCCTCCTTGGTAAAGTACATCCAACATGCATGTTCCCAAATTGAGACGAGCAGGGTATTTTGACGTGCTATCTTATTTTTAGTCGGTGGGCCTAGGGTCAATTTGGCCTGAGACAAAATACGTACACAACTTTTCTACAAACAATGAACTAAAGTTGTGGTACCAAATAAGATCGCGAGAAAAAGTATAAAATAAAGAGAAAACCGGAGTGATAGGACACCACAAAGAACATTGTTGCAATTTCTCTTTTTTCGCAATGCTAAGGCATTGTTGCAATATGTTGTACGTATTACCATGGATGCACAATTTATTGCAATATGTAATAGTTATTGCCACACAACGAATGTGAGGCAAAAAGTCGCCCTATCACAACCAATAAACGTTTTGTTGCAATACGGAGCCATGTTTTTGCAACAGTATCTATGCCTAGCGCCACATGTCAGAATTGTTGCAATATGTGTGTAAATATTACCACAAAGATTTACTTTGTTGCAATATATAGTCTTTATTGCAACAAAACGACCAATTCACGCAATAGGACAGAAGTGTCGCAATATCACTACCATATTACAATGTTGATGCAGCTTCTGGCAATAATGGCTTCTATTGCAACAAAATGTTGACTTAACATGGCAAAACGAAACTGTGGCAATATGTAGATCCTATTACCACGAACTGGAATTTTATGGTGACATAGCATTTTATTGCAACAAAATATAGTAGTAGCAATAAATTTTGTTGCAATAGACCGAAATCTTTGTAGTGAGTCCCAAATCAGCAGCAACACACTTGTTCAGATCCGATACAACTGGAGGGGCAACAACCGAGGCCCAAGAACATCGTTACGGATGCGGAGATCCAAAAGTCGAGCGGCTGCAGTGGCGAGGACCTCAGCAGGTAGGCAGGTCCCTAGGACGACGCGGGGAAGGCGGAGGTGAGCGAGGATGGAGGTGAGGACCTTCCTCCAAAGGCTTGCGTGACCGACAACCACGCTCACGATGATTCCACTAAAATGAACGTACTACGTATAGAAATTTTCTATGTAAATCCTTCGTCCAAAAGTTCATGCAAAATTGCAATATAGCACCATCTGGTATGAACTTTGGATTTGTCTACTCGGCAACGGTGTGTGTCCCCAACGACAGACGTAGACTTTCCTTGTTGAGCAGGAACTTTTTCACTATTTTGACCTTGTCAGGAAATTTTAGCACAAAAAAATGTCTTCCAAATTATATTTCATGATCTGACTCTTTAGATAATGCCACGACTTGTGGCGTTTCTACCCTACATAGACAAGCCAAACCATGCAATGTTTCTTCACCTAAGAGCATCTACAACCGGACTTTACAAATCCGGCCCCTGAAACGTCCACGGACACACCCGTCATGGCGTTTATACCCTACATAAACAAGCCATCCCATGCAATGTTTCTTCAGTTAAGAGCACCTGGACCATCAAACGCCCGCGGACACTAACTACGCAAATCTCAAATTTATCTTCTCACAGCCAGACACCTCAAATATCATATATCAAATCCATACAAACTCCTGCAACTACTATGTTCACACATTAGACACATCGTCCGGCTATTCCATCACTACTAACATGCCATCGGACCACCAAAATTTGGCATGTTTAGCTACGGTGGAGATCAAACACGACTACCCTTGCCCTTCCTGGAGTCCTTGTCGTCCTTCTCATGGAAGTACCGGTCAAATTCGCAGTACGGATCGAGTCAGATCTACTCCTTGTCGGAGCTATCCTCGCCATCACTGACCTCGTTCTCCATGTTCGGTGGCACTCCGACCATTTCATGGACCTTCCAATTCTTCTCTCGGGTCAGGGTGCGCGTCTTCCTCCGCTGTCGTTTCTTCAAAATACGGGCGCAGATGGCTTCCTCCTCTATGGCCACCCACGTCGCCGCATCAGCCACCTCCCTCGTTTCCTCTGTGAAATGGGCCTCGGCGTCCCTTATCCTCTCCTTGCAATGGTGGGCAGCCCATTTTCGGTGGGACTCACGGTGTGTCAGACCGGTGATGGGGAAGGAGAGATTTTTCGGCTGTCGGGACCGCGATGATCCAGGCAGCCCTAGATGACGCGAGCACCCTTTGAGCCAACTCTATAGAGTCGCGCCGGACATATCCTGCTGTCTGTCGGGCGTTGTCCTTGCGCGAGCGATGGAGTGCAATGCGAACCGTCATTGCCACCACATTTTCGTCTCATTTTCGGTCTATATTTGGGTACTGCTTTGTCGAATCGAATATGGGCGGATGGACGAAACGCGTGCCCATGTCCTTCCTTGAAACTCACGAAACACAACATGGATTTCTTCCCCACCAAGAAGTGGTTTTTATACGCGCCTCGCTCCTCGTCCCCCTCATGTCGTCCCCGCGGGCGACCCGGGGGGAACCCTAACCACCCTCCTCTCGGCGTCCTCCGCCTTCACCTCTCCTCGCCAGCGTCCGCAGTATCGTTGGGCAAAGGTTGGCTAGTTGGGTGGCAGCAGGGGATCTATCCCCCTTGTCCGTTGTGGCTGGCGCGGGGCTGCCAGATCGGGTGGGGCATCGAGCTAGCATGGGGTCGGGCGGCACGGCGGGTGGGTTTCTTGGCGACGTCATGGCATCGAGGCGGTGGCGGCGGCCAGCTCGCGGCGTGGTGATAATTGTGTGGTGGCCAAGATCGGTGGTCGCGGGCGCTGCCGGGTTCAGATCGGATCCAATTCTGGGTCTTGGGCTTGAATGCCATCGGTCGTCGCGGGGTGGAGGTGGTCATCACTGACCACGCCGGATTGCTGGATTCGTCGCCTGGAGATCTAGGATGGATTTCTCGATCCTCCTTCATGGTGGGTTGATCCCCATGGCTCTCTCATGTCTGAAGGTTTCGGTTCGTGCTCCGTTGCCGGATCCGGAGCCGACGAAGGTTTGGTGGTATAGGATGGGGACCGGAGGAAACTTTGATCGGCCTATTCGGTCCAGCATAGGCGACGTTTCTCGACGCTGTTACCCTTCGTGGAGGCGATGTAGAGGTCTCTCCTATCCACCTCCGAACCCCTCCCAGAAGAAAGTCCAAAGTTCAGCATAGATTGGGTGGGGGCGGCAGCCTTCACGTCGTATCATCCAAGGAGGCACCGTCTTGGGACGGTCTGGTGTTCGGCGGAGAGTTGTTGTGGGCGGTGCAATCCATGTAGCTCCAGCAATGGCAATAGTGTGGAGGTTGTCATGAAGTGCGGCGTTGTTTCTACCGCGTCGATGACGAAGAGTATTGGCGGCATGGTGCAACTGGATATCGACAACAGATGCGGCAAGATGGACGAGCGTAGGGAGGTGGCACTGTCTCGCTCCATGGTGGAGTGACAGCTGACCTGGCATGGTCTTTATGTTGGTACCTACTCTGAAGATGGTTAGGTGAATGATGGCATAGGTAGCCTCGGTGAGTGTGCCAGACCGGTGAGTGGCCCATTCCCGATATGTGGCTAGGATGGGGCATCCGACATTAGATGTTAGGTTCCGGTGCGATGTCTGTTTGGTATTAGGCTCGGACCTTCCGCACCCCTACATCAAGGGGTTAGGAGTAGCGACAAGTGTCGCCAAGATGGTGGCTCCAGGCTTACTGATGTAATGCTTTGTAAGGTCTCTAAGAATAATTAATAAAATGGCTGCATGCATCGCTCAGATGCAGACGCCGGAGTAATCCTCCTTTTCTAAAAAAATGTCCTCCCTTGGACCAACGTGCCATACAGGCCTCAAACAGCCGGGATGACCGGCACCCCTCATATACATCCCAAAAATGAGGAGGATATGAGGCGCCTGGGCGCGCCCTCTATGTTAGACTAGCAGGAGTTGGCCCGCAACGACCCCACATATATTCATCCCCATTAAATCGCCGAACCAAACCCTAGACACTTCACGCTCCACTCCCCTTCACTCCCTCCGCCATCCAAGCACACCACAGACGATTTCCATCCGTCTTCAGCATGGCGGGCAGCAGATCTGACCCCGATCAGTCTGGATACATCGACTGGGGCATCATCCTGTGCGGGTTGGAGGAGGCAATGGCGGTCGTCATTGCACTCCGGTGCTCCCGAGAGGACAGCACCTCGCCGATGGAAGGATCTGTCCAGTGTGGCTTCATACCTTCGGCTCAACGGGTGCTCGGGTCCTCTGGGGCTAGATTAGCGAGGTCACAGCAGCCGAAAAATCCCTCCTTGCCCATCACCGGTCGGGCAAACTATGAGTCCCACCGGGTATTGATGGCCTGCCATCGGAAGGAGAGGATGAGGACCGTCGAGGCCCGTATGACGAGGAAATAGCGGCGGACAAAGCGGCTTATGCGACGGTGCGGGCAGCCGCAGAGGAGGAAGTCATCCGCGTTCTCATTGTGAAGAAACGGAAGCGGAGGAACATGTGTGTCCTCTTGGACCCATAAAATTGCCGGACTACCGCCGAAGAAGGAGACGGAGGACAGCGACGGCGAGGGCCGCTCTTGCGATGAGTAGATCTGACATCCACACCTCCATTGCGCCCTGCGCGGTCAACTGACACGACTTTCCGGGGCCATTGCCCCAACATACCACTGCTCACCCTTGAGCTACAATGCTGCACATATTGGAAATTTTCCCTAGAGGAAATAATAAATTAGTTATTATCATATTTCCTTGTTCATGATAATCGTTTATTATCCATGCTATAATTGTATTGATCGGAAACTCAGATACATGTGTGGATACATAGACAAAACCATGTCCCTAGTATACCTCTAATAGACTAGCTCATTGATCAAAGGTGGCTAAGCTTTCCTAGCCATTGACATGAGATGTCATTTGATAACGAGATCACTTCATTAGGAGAATGATGGGATGGACAAGACCCAAACTACAAACGTAGCATATGATCGTGTCAGTTTATTGCTACTGTTTTCTGCATGTCAAGTATCTGTTCCTGTGACCATGAGATCATGCAACTCACTGACACCAGAGGAGTTCCTTGTGTGTATCAAACGTCGCAACGCAACTGGGTGACTATAAAGGTACTCTACAGGTATCTCCGAGGGTGCCTGTTGGGTTGGCATGGATCAAGACTGGGATTTGTTACTTCATGTGACGGAGAGGTATCTCAGGGCCCACTCGGTAATACAACATCACAACAAGCCTTGCAAGCAATGTGACTAAGTGTTAGTCATGGGATCTTGTATTACATAACGAGTAAAGAGACTTGTCGGTAACGAGGTTGAACTAGGTATGGAGATGCCGGTGATTGAATCTGGGGCAAGTAACATACCGAAGAACGAAGGGAACATCATACGGGATTAATTGAATCCTTGACATAGAGGTTCGACCGATAAAGATCTTCGTAGAATATGTAGGAACCAATATGGGCATCCAGGTCCCGCTATTTGTTATTGACCGTGGTGGTGTCTCGGTCATGTCTACATAGTTCTCGAACCTGCAGGGTCTGCACACTTAAGGTTCAATGACGTTTTGGTAGTATAGATTTATGTATGGTGGTGACCGATGGTTGTTCGGAGTTCCGGATGAGATCCTGGACATCACAAGGAGCTCCGGAATGGTTCGGAGGTAAAGATTGATATATAGGAAGTCCTGTTTTGGTCATCGGAAAAGTTTCGGGCTCATCAGTAGTGTACCGGGAGTGCCGGTAGTGTACCGGGGGAACATCAGGAGAGGTATTTCTACCCAAGAGGCTACATGGGATGTGGGAGGAGGTAATACATCCCCTGGTGGGCTGTCCGAAGCCTCCTCTAAGGGCCCATGCGGCTCGAATGGTTTGAGAAGGGAAAAATCCAAAGGTGGAGAGGTGGAAAGACTTTCCAAGTGGAAAGGAGGAATCCTACTCCTAATAGGATTGGAGTAGGACTCCTCCACCTCCAATTTCGACCAAACCTTGGGGGTTTGAGGCTGCCTCTTCCCCTCCCTCCCTCCTATATATACTAGAGGATTTAGAGGAAAAGGCTAATCCTAGTAGCCACGTGCTACCTCTCCTCTAGATAGCAGTTTCTCCTCTAGATCGGTTTTCGGCGGTGCTTAGGCGAAGCCCTGCTGGAATAGCTCCACCACCATCACCGAAGCGCCATCCCGCTGCCGGATAACTCTTCTACCTCTCCGCTCCCTCTTGCTGGATCAAGAAGGCGGAGATCGTCATCGAGTTGTACGTGCGCTGAATGCGGAGGTGCCATCCGTTTGGCACTAGATCGGAAGGGCCGTCATTAAGATCGCGGGACGGATCGTGATGAGTTCGTGGGACGGATCGTGATTGGATCGCGGGACGGATCGTGATGAGATCGCTGGATGCTCGGCGATTTGGATCGCGAAGACGTTCAACTACACCAACCGCATTTCTTAACGCTTCCCGCTTAGCGATTTACAAGGGTATGTAGATCCACTCTCCCTCTCGTAGATGTTCATCACCATGGATAGATCTTGCGTGTGCGTAGGAAATTTTTTGTTTCCCATGCAACGTTTCCCACTAGTGGTATCAGATCTAGGTATATGTGTAGATGAGATCTCGAGTAGAACATAAAGAGTTTGTGGGCGTTGATGCTTCGATTGCTTCCTCCCTTGGCCGTGTTTTGGTTCAGCGGTATTGTGGGATGAAGCGGCCCAGACCAACCTTACTCGTACGCTTACGAGAGACCAGTTCCATTGACTGACGTGTAACTTCGTTGCACAAAGACGGCTGGCGGGTGTCTGTTTCTCCTACTTTAGTTGGATCGGATTCGACAAAGGCGGTCCTTGAGAAGGTTGAAAAGCAATTTATATATCACCATTGTGGTTTTGCATAGGTGAGAATTGTTCTTGCTAGATACCCGTAGCAGCCACGTAAAACTTGCAACTACAATTAGAGGATGTCTAATTTGTTTTTGCAGGGTATGTTGTGATGTGATATGGCCAATTACATGAGGAGATATATGTGATGTATGAGATGATCATGTGTTGTATAGAATATCATGACTTGCATGTCGATGAGTACGGCAACCGGCAGGAGCCATAGGGTTGTCTTTAATTATTGTATGACCTGCGTGTCAATCATTAAGCGCTATGTAATGCTTTACTTTATCGCTAACGATAGCTATAGTAGTATGAGCATGGTGACTGCGACAACCCCGATGGCGACACAATGATGGAGATCATGATGATGGAGATCATGGTGTTATACCGGTGACAATGGAGATCATGCGGGTGCTTTAAGGATGGAGATCAAAAGCACAAGTTCATGGACATATCATGTCACTTATGATTTGCATGTGATGTTAATCCTTTTATGCACCTTGCTTTGCTTAGGACGATGGTAGCATTATAAGGTGATCCATCACTGAAATTTCAAGATAAATTGTGTTCTCCCCGAGTGTCCACCATTGTGAAAGTTCGTCGTGTCGAGACACCCCGGGATGATCGGGTGTGATAGACTCTACGTTCACATACAACGGGTGCAAGCCAGTGTTGCACATGCGGAACACACAGGTTAAACTTGACGAGCCTAGCATGTACATACATGGCCTCAGAACACAAGAGACCGAAAGGTCGAACATGCGTCATATAGTAGATATGATCAACATGATGATGTTCACCATTGAAACCACCTTAACTCACGTGATGATCGGACTTGAGTTGGTGAATTTGGATCATGTATCACTCGAATGACCGGAGGGATATCAATTTGAGTGGGAGTTCTAAAGTAACACTAGTAGAAAACAGGGCATTGGTTCGGGCCGGGCCAGCCCATTAGTCCCGGTTCAGTCACAAACCGGGACCAATGGGGGCAACGGTCCCAGTTCGTGAGGCCAGGGGGCCGGGCAGGCCACATGGGGCATTGGTCCCGGTTCGTCTGGCCCCTTTGGTCCCGGTTCCAGACACGAATCGGGACCAACGTGTCTTGCTCCTGGCCCACACCCATTGATCCCGGTTCGTGTCTGGAACCGGTACCAAAGGTGGTCCTTTAGTCCCGGTTTCAGCCACGAACCGGGACCAATGAGATGCCTATATATACCCCCTCGCCGGCAAGTAGAGCACTCCACACACTGCTCTGTTTTTTTGCTGGCGAGGGAAGACCTTTGTGGTGCTCTAGCTCACCTCCTATGCACATGAGGTGTTTGATGAAATGCGCAAGCCAAACTTAAGCTTTCTCCTCTCGAAGCTCCTTGTCCAAACTCCATTTTCATCAAGATTTGTCTAGGTTTGGCGGTCCATTCTGTCCTGTCCCCGTCCTGAAACCGTCGTTGATCGCCCGCGTGTGGTGAGCCTTTTGATCTTATCTTCTTGCTAAAAGAAATTATACGTACTCGTATGATTTTCTTAATTTTATTATTGTTTGTTATTATATAGTGCCATGGTTATGGTATCCGCCCACGTCGGTCCTCATCTAGTTTATGATTCAGATGTGGTATATTATCTCTTATATAACTATTCCACACATCTAATGTCTATGACAATTAATTATGCCACCAACTTGACGTAGATGTTTTTATCTATAGGAAGTAGTTGAACCAGAAATTCCAACCGACTATGCAATTATGCTCGACAAGTTAACTAAAGCTGAAAAAGAAATCGATCATTTGAAAGAAAAATTGAAAAGAACTAAAGATGCCAAGGTGGGATTGGAGTTGCATGTTGCCGATGTCGTTGACAAGCACAAGACCAAGATGGATGCAATGCGCTTGAAGCTTAGAAAGATTAGAAAATATGTCATTCATACTAAGGCTTGGTATCATTATCCTGTTGGATCAGTTGGTACCTTAGTAGCGATTATGATTGCATTTGTTGTTGCATTTAATTTTTTACATAGTTTTGGTGTATGTTTTAATTAGATGCTCTAGAGACCTATATGTTGTTCAATAATGACAGCTATGTATGAACTGTACGTATTTATTTTGGTCATTATTGTACTTTGGCTTTAATGTGATGATGGATTTCTAATAATTTGGTCACTTGTATTCATGATATGTTGTAATGGTTTTTAATACACTTTATTATATAACGCACGCACATGAACCAACAATGGATGTACGGTGACCGACGCACCTCCGAGTATATTAACGGCCTACATAATTTTCTCGAAGCGGCTGAGGCAAACAAGCAGAATGATTTTGTGCCTTGTCCATGTACTGTCTGTGAGAATACGAAGACTTTCTCCAACTCTAAAACCCTTCACTTCCACCTGCTTCAGAAGGTTTTTATGCCACACTATAATGTTTGGACCAAGCACGGAGAAAGAGGGGTTATGATGGAAGACAACGAAGAAGAAGAGGATGGCGACAACTACCTGTTGGGGAATGTCGCATGGGAAACAAAAAATTTCCTACGCACACGCAAACCTATCCATGGTGATGAGCATCTACGAGAGGGAGAGTGGATCTACGTACCCTTGTAGATCGCTAAGCGGGAAGCGTTAAGAAACGCGGTTGGTGTAGTCGAACATCTTCGCGATCCAAATCGCCGAGCGTCCCGTGATCTCATCACGATCCGTCCCGTGATCCAATCACGATCCATCCTGCGAACACATCATGATCCGTCCCGCGAACTCATCACGATCCGTCTCACGATCTTGATCACGATCCTTCCGATCTAGCGCCGAACGGACGGCACCTCCGCGTTCAGCACACGTGCATCTTGATGATGATCTCCACCATCTTGATCCAGCAAGAGGAGGTGGAGAGGAGAGAGAGTTCACCGGCAGCGTGACAGCGCTCCGGTGATGGTGGTGGAGCAATTCCGGCAGGGCTTCGCCTAAGCGCTGTAGAAAACCGATCTAGAGGAGCACCGGTGAAACGGGTAGCACGTGGCCATAAACTGTGTCCAAATAGCACCCAATCCACCAGTATATAAAGGAGGGAGAGAGAGGAGGGCTGGCGCAAGGAAAAACTCCAACAGGAGTCGGCCAAACTAGAGGGGAGGAGTCCTACTCCTACTCCACTCCTAGTAGGAGTAGGACTCTTCCTTTTTAGCCTTTTTTCCACCTTTTCCTTTAGGACTTTTGCCTCCTGCGCCATGGGCCTTGGTGTGGCTGTTTTTCCAGCCCACTAAGGGCTGGTTATTATTCTCCCACAGCCCATGGACCTCTTGGGGTCGAAATACCCCTCCCGGAGGTCCCCCGGTACACTACCAGCACTCCCGGTACACTACCGATGAGCCCAAAACTTTTCCGGCGACCAAACTGGGACTTCCTATATATGAATCTTTACCTCTGGACCATTCCGGAGCTCCTCGTGACATCTGGGATCTCATCCGGTACTCCGAACATCCTTCGGTCACCACCATACATAACTCTACACTACCGAAACGTCACCAAACCTTAAGTGTGCAGACCTCGCGGGTTCGAGAACTATGTAGACATGACCGAGACAACTCTACGGTCAATAACCAATGGCGGGACCTGGACATCCACATTGGTTCCTACATATTCTACGAAGATCTTTATCGATCGAACCTCTATGTCAAGGATTCAGTTAATCCCGTATAACGTTCCCTTTGTTCTTCGGTATGTTACTTGCCCGAGATTCGATCGTCGGTATCTCCATACCTAGTTCAACCTCGTTACTGGCAAGTCTCTTTACTCGTTCCGTAATACAAGATCCCGTGACTAACACTTAGCCACATTGCTTGCAAGGCTTGTTGTGATGTTGTATTACCGAGTGGGCCCTGAGATACCTCTTCGTCACTCGGAGTAACAAATCCCAGTCTCGATCCATGCCAACTCAACATACACCATCGGGGATACAGGTAGAGCACCTTTATAGTCACCCTGTTACGTTGCGACGTTTGATACACACAAGGCACTCCTCCGATATCCGTGAGTTGCATGATCTCACGGTCATAGGAACATATACTTGACATGCAGAAAACAGTAGCAATAAACTGACACGATCATATGCTATGTTTGTAGTTTGGGTCTTATCCATCACATCATTCTCCTAATGATGTGATCCCGTTATCAAATGACATCTCATGTCCATGGCTAGGAAACCTTAACCATCCTTTGATCAACGAGCTAGTCCATTAGAGGCATACTAGGGACATGGTTTTGTCTATGTATCCACACATGCATTTAAGTCTCAGATCAATACAATTATAGCATGGATAATAAACGATTATCATGAACAAGGAAATATGATAATAACTAATTTATTATTGCCACTAGGGCATATTTCCAACAGTCTCCCACTTGCACTAGAGTCAATAATCTAATTCACATCACCATGTGATTCGCATTGTTATGAATCTAACACCCAATGAGTTCTAGGGCTCGATCATGCTTTTCATGTGAGAGAGGTCTTATAGTCAACGGGTCTGCGATATTCAGATCCGTGTGTACTTTGCAAATCTCTATGTCAAACCGTAAACACTGCTACCACACTCCACTCGGTACTATTTCCAAATGGCTGCTCCACTATACGTATCCAGATTGCTAGTACTAGTCATCCGGATAGGTGTTAAAGCTTGCATCGACGTAACTCTTTACGACGAACTCTTTATCACCTCCATAATCAATAAACATTTCCTTAGTCCTCTGGTTACTAAGGATAATTCCGACCGCTGTCCAGTGATCCACTTCTGGACCACTCTTGTACCCCTTGACAGATTCATGGCAAGGCACACACAGGTGCGGTACACAGCATGGCATAATATAGAGCCTATGGCTAAGGCATAGGGGACGATGTTCGTCCTTTCTCTTTCTTCTGCCGTTGTCGAGCTTTGAGTCTCACTCAACTTCACACCTTACAAAACAGACGAGAACTATTTCTCTGGCTGATCCATTTTGAATTCTTTCAAAATCTTGTCAAGGTATGCACTCATTGAAAGTCTCATCAAGCATCTTGATCTATCTCTATAGATTTTGATGCTCAACAATTAGGTAGCTTTATCCAGGTCTTCCTTTCAAAAACACTTTTCAAACAACCTTTTATGCCTTCCAGAAATTCTACATTATTTCCGATCAACAATATGTCAACCACATATACTTATCAGAAACTCCATAGTGCTCCCACTCACTTTATTGCAAATACAAGTTTCTCGTAAACTTTGTATAAACTACAAAAACTTTGATCACCTCATCAAAGTGTATATTCCAACTCCGAGATTCTTGCTTCAGTCCATAGAAGGATCACTGAAGCTTGCTCATCTTTTAGCATCCTTAGGACTGACAAAACCTTCTGGTTGTATCACATACAACCTTTCCTTAAGTAAACCGTTAAGGAAACGATGTTTTGACATCCATCTGCCAGATTTCATAATTGAAAATGCAGCAACTGCTAACATAATTCCAACAGACTTTTAGCATCGCTACGAGTGAGAAAGCCTCATCGCAGTCAACTCCTTGAACTTGTCACAAACAACTTTGCAACAAGTCGAGCTTTACAAATGGTGACATTCACCATCAGTGTCTGTCTTCATTCTAAAGGTCCATTTGTACTCAACGACCTGCCGTCTAACGAGCAAGTCTACCAAAGTCTATACTTGGTTTTCATACATGGATCCTATCTCAGATTTCATGGCCTGTAACCATTTGTCGGAATCCGGGCCCATCATCGCTTCTCCATAGCTCGTAGGTTCATCGTTGTCCAACAATATGATCTCCAAGACAGAGTTGTTGTACCACTTAGGAGCAGTACACATCCTTGTCGACCTATGAAGTTCGATAGTAACTTGATCCTGAAGCTTCATGAACATCATCATTAACTTCCTCTTCAACTAACGTAGGCTTCACAGAAACATCTTTCTACGCTGCGCTACTCTCTGGTTGAACAAAGGTTTAACAACCTCATCAAGTTCTATCTTCCTCCCACTCAATTCTTTCGAGAGAAACATTTCCTCGAGAAAGGATCCGTTTAAGCAACAAACACTTTGCACTAGGATCTGAGATTGAAGGTTCACCCAACTGATCTTAGGGTATTCTATGAAGATGCATTTGTCCGCCTTGGGTTCGACCTCATTAGGTGAAAACATTTTCCACACAAGTGTCACAGCCCCAAATATTAAGAAATGACAGCTTAGGTTTCGATCAAACCATAATTCACATGGCGTCATCTCAACGGATTTAGATGATGCCCTATTTAAAGTGAATGTAGTTGTCTCTAATGCATAACCCCAAAAATAATAGTAGTAAAACGATAAGAGACATCACAGTATGCACTATACCAATAGAGCATGACTATGATGTTCGGACACACCATCACACCATGGTGTTCCAGGTGGCGTTAGTTGTGAAACAAATTTCACGTTGTCTTAAGTTGTATGCCAAACTCATAACTCAGATATTCACCTCCACGATCATATCGCGGTCATTTTTATCTTCTTGTCACGATGATCTTTAAACTTCACTCTGAATTTGCTTGAACCTTTCAAACAATTCAGAATTGTGTTTCATTAAGTAAATATACACTATATCTACTCAAATCATTAGTGAAGGTAAGAAAATAATGATATCCACTGCACGCTACAAGACTCACTAGATTGCATACCTCAACATGTATCATTTCCAATGAATCACTTGCCCGCTCCATCCAACGGGCTCCTTTAGTCATCTTGCCCAAGAGGCATGGTTCGCATGTGTCAACCGATTCGAAATCGAATGAGTCCAAATATCCATCAGCATGGAGTTTCTACATGCGCTTTATACCAATATGACATTTAGTGGCAGTGCCAAAAGTATGTGGTACTATCATTATTAACTTTGTATCTTTTGACATCAATGTTATGAACATGTGTATTACTACGATCAAGATTTCAACAAACCATTCTCACTTTGTGCATGACCATTGAAGGCATTATTCATGTAAACAGAATAACCATTATTCTCTAACTTAAATGAATAACTGTATTGCAATAAACATGATCTAATCATGTTCATGCTCAATCCAAAACACCAAATAACATTTATTTAGGTTCGTCACTAATCCTTAAGGTAGAGAGAGCGTGCGATGTTGATCACATCAACCTTGGAAACACTTCCAACACATATCGTCACCTCACCCTTAGCTAGTTCTCCGTTTATTCCGTAGCTTTTATTTCGAGTTACTAACATTTAGCAACCGAACCGGTATCCAATACCCAGGTGCTACTAAGAGTACTACCAAGGTACACATTAATAACTTGTATATCAAATATACTTCTATCAATGTTGCCAGCCTTCTTATCTACCAAGTATCTAGGGTTGTTCCGCTTCAGCGACCGCTCACCTCATAACAGAAGCACTTAGTCTCGGGTTTGAGTTCAAGTTTGGGTTGCTTCACTGGAGCAGCAACTGACTTGCTATCCATGAAGTTTCCCTCCTTGCTCTTGCCCTTCTCGAAACTAGTGGTTTGATTAACCATCAACACTTGACGCTCCTTCTTGATTTCTACCTTCACGGTGTCAAACATCGTGAACAGCTCAGGGATCAACATTTCTTTCCCTGCATTTTATAGTTCATCACCAAGTTCTAGTAGCTCAGTGATAGTGACTTGGAGAACTACATCAATCACTATCTTATCTGGAAGATCAACTCCCACTCGATTCAAGCGATTGTAGTACCCAGACAGTCTGAGCACATGCTCAACGATTGAGCTATTCTCTTTCATCTTGGAGGCAAAGAATCTCGTTGGAGATCCTATATCTCGCAACTCGGGCACGAGCCTGAGATCACAATCTCAGCTCTTAGAACATCTCATATGTTCCGTGACGTTCAAAATGTTTGGGAGCCTCAATTCTAAGCCGTAATGCATGACGCACTAAACTATCAAGTAGTCATCGAAACGTGCCTGTCAGATGTTCACAACATCTACAAACGACGCTAGATGGGGTGGCGCACTGAGCGGTGCATTAAGGACATAAGCCTTCTGTGCAGCAATGAGGAAAATCCTCAGATCACGGACCCAGTCCGCAATTTTGCTACCAACATCTTTCAATTCTATTTCTCTAGGAACATATAAAAATACAAGGGAGCTACAGCGCGAGCTAGTAATCTACAACACAATTTGCAAAGACCCTTTGACTATGTTCATGATAATGAGTTCAATTAATCATATTACTTCAGAACTCCCACTCAAATTGACATCCCTCCGATCATTCGAGTGATACATGATCCAAATTCACCAACTCAAGTTCGATCATCACGTGAGTTGAGGTGGCTCCAATGGTGAACATCATCATGTTGATCATATCTACTATATGACTCATGTTCGACCTTTCGGTCTCTTGTGTTCTGAGGTCATGTTTGTACATGCTAGGCTCGTCCAGTTTAACCCGAGTGTTCTGCATGTGCAACACTGGCTTGCACCCGTTGTTTGTGAACGTAGAGTCTATCACACCCGATCATCACGTGGTGTCTCAACACGACGAACTTTCGGAACGGTGCACACTCGGGGAGAACACAATTTATCTTGAAATTAAGTGAGGGATGACCTTATAATCCTACCGTCGTCCTAAGCAAAACAAGGTGCATAAAAAGGATTAACATCACATGCAAATCATAAGTGACATGATATGGCCATGAACTTGTGCTTTTGATCTCCATCTAGAAAGCACCGGCATGATCTCCATCGTCACCGGCATGACACCATGATCTCCATCATCTTGATCTCCATCAACGTGTCGCCATCGGGGTTGTCACGCCCTGCATGCTTCTACTAATATTGCTACCGTTTAGCGATAAAGTAAAGCATTACATAGCGTTTAATGATTGACACGCAGGTCATACAATAATTAAAGACAACCCTATGGCTCCTGCCGGTTGCCGTATTCATCGACAAGCAAGTCGTGATAATCTATACATCACATGATCATCTCATACATCACATATATCACATCATGTAATTGGCCATATCATATCACAACATACCCTGCAAAAACAAGTTAGACGTCCTCTAATTGTTGTTGCATGTTTTACGTGGCTGCTACGGGTATCTAGCAAGAACAATTCTCACCAACGCATAAACCACAACGGTGATACACTAGTTTGCTTTTCAACCTTCTCAAGGACCGCCTTTGTCGAATCCGATCCAACTAAAGTGAGAGAAACTGTCACCCGCAAGCCATCTAGGCAACAAGTTGCATCGAGGGAACCGGTCTCTCGTAAGCGTACGAGTAATGTTGGTCCGGGCCGCTTCATCTCACAATCCCGCTGAACCAAAATACGAGCAAGGGAGGAAGCAATCTAAGCATCAACGCCCACAAACCTTTTGTGTTCTACTTGATATCTCATCGAACCATCAACCTAGCTCATGATGCCACTGTTGGGGAACGTCGCATGGGAAACAAAAAAATTCCTATGCACACGCAAACCTATCCATGGTGATGAGCATCTATGAGAGGGAGAGTGGATCTACGTACCCTTGTAGATCGCTAAGCGGGAAGCATTAAGAAACGCGGTTGGTGTAGTCGAACATCTTCGCGATCCAAATCGCCGAGCGTCCCACGATCTCATCACGATCCGTCCCGTGATCCAATCACGATCCGTCCTGCGAACACATCATGATCCATCCCGCGAACTCATCACGATCCGTCTCACGATCTTGATCACGATCCTTCCGATCTAGCGCCGAACGGACGACACCTCCGCGTTCAGCACACGTGCAGCTTGATGATGATCTCCACCATCTTGATCCAGCAAGAGGAGGTGGAGAGGAGAGAGAGTTCACCGGCAGCGTGACGGTGCTCCGGTGATGGTGGTGGAGCAATTCCGGCAGGGCTTCGCCTAAGCGCTGTAGAAAACCGATCTAGAGGAGCACCGGTGAAACGGGTAGCACGTGGCCGTAAACTGTGTCCAAACAGCACCCAATCCACCAGTATATAAAGGAGGGAGAGAGAGGATGGCTGGCACAAGGAAAAACTCCAATAGGAGTCGGCCAAACTAGATGGGGAGGAGTCCTACTCCTCCTCCACTCCTAGTAGGAGTAGGACTCTTCCTTTTTAGCCTTTTTTCCACCTTTTCCTTTAGGACTTTTGCCTCCTGCGCCATGGGCCTTGGTGTGGCTGTTTTTCCAGCCCACTAAGGTCTGGTTATTATTCTCCCACAGCCCATGGACCTCTTGGGGTCGAAATACCCCTCCCGGAGGTCCCCCGGTACACTACCGGCACTCCCGGTACACTACCGATGAGCCCGAAACTTCTTCGGCGACCAAACTGGGACTTCCTACATATGAATATTTACCTCCGGACCATTCCGGAGCTCCTCGTGACTTCCGGGATCTCATCTGGGACTCCGAACAACCTTCGGTCACCACCATACATAACTCTACACTACCGAAACGTCACCAAACCTTAAGTGTGCAGACCCTGCGGGTTCGAGAACTATGTAGACATGACCGAGACACCTCTACGGTCAATAACCAATGGTGGGACCTGGACATCCACATTGGTTCCTACATATTCTACGAAGATCTTTATCGGTCGAACCTCTATGTCAAGGATTCAGTTAATCCCGTATAACGTTCCCTTTGTTCTTCGGTATGTTACTTGCCCGAGATTCGATCGTCGGTATCTCCATACCTAGTTCAACCTCGTTACTGGCAAGTCTCTTTACTCGTTCCGTAATACAAGATCCCGTGACTAACACTTATCAACATTGCTTGCAAGGCTTGTTGTGATGTTGTATTACCGAGTGGGCCCTGAGATACCTCTCCGTCACACGGAGTAACAAATCCTAGTCTCGATCCATGCCAACTTAACAGACACCATCGGGGATACCTGTAGAGCACCTTTATAGTCACCCAGTTACGTTGCGACGTTTGATACACACAAGGCACTCCTCCGATATCCGTGAGTTGCATGATCTCATGGTCATAGGAACATATACTTGACATGTAGAAAACAGTAGCAATAAACTGACACGATCATATGCTATGTTTGTAGTTTGGGTCTTATCCATCACATCATTCTCCTAATGATGTGATCCCGTTATCAAATGACATCTCTTGTCCATGGCTAGGAAACCTGAACCATCCTTTGATCAACGAGATAGTCCATTACAGGCATACTAGGGACATGGTTTTGTCTATGTATCCACACATGCATTTAAGTCTCCGATCAATACAATTATAGCATGGGTAATAAACGATTATCATGAACAAGGAAATATGATAATAACTAATTTATTATTGCCTCTAGGGCATATTTCCAACACTACCCTCCCCTGAATATGGTGATGGTGCAATGGGGGAAGCTGAAGATCAAGAGGAACCAGACGATGTGCCCGATGATGATCTTCGTCGGGTTATTGTTAATGCACAGAGAGAATGTGAAAGTGAAAGGGACGAGTTGAAGTTCGATCGCATGTTAGATGATCACAAAAAAAGGTTGTACCCAAATTGCAAAGATGACAACAAAAAGCTGAGTACCACAGTGGAATTGCTGCAATGGAAGGCAGATAATGGTGTATCTGACAAGGGATTTAGTTGGCTACTGAAAATAATGAAGAAGAAGCTTCCAAAGGATAACGAATTTCCCGACAGTACGTACGCATCAAAGAAGGTTCTATTCCCTCTAGGATTGGAGGTGCATAAGGTACATGCATGCCCTACTGACTACATCCTCTACCGCGGTGAGTACGAGGAATGGAACGCATGCCCGGTATGCGTTGCATTGCGGTAGAAGATCAGAAGATATGACGCTGGTGATGTTGAGGGCCAGCGCACCGAGAAGAGGGTTCTCGCCAAGGTGATGTGGTATGCTCCTATAATACCATGGTTGAAACGTCTGTTTAGAAACAAAAAACATGCCGAGTTGATGCAATGGCACAAAAAAGACCGTAAGAAAGATGGGAAGTTGAGACCACCCGTTGATGGGTCGAAGTGGAGAAAGATCGAGAGAAAGTAGAGCGATTTTACAGGTGACCCGAGGAACGTATGGTTTGGTTTAAGTGTAAATGGCGTTAATCCTTTTGGGGAGCAGAGCAGCCAGCATAGCACATGGCCTGTGACTCTATGTATGTATAACCTTCCTCCTTGGTTGTGCATGAAGCGGAAGTTCATTATGACAATAGTGCTCATCGAAGACCCTAAGCAACCTGGCAATGGCATTGATGTGTACCTAAGCCCATTAGTTGATGAATGAACAAGAGGATTTTGACCTACATGCATTGCTATTTGTAACCATCAACGATTGGCCTGCTCTCAGTAACCTTTCAGGACAAACAAACAAGGGATACCACGCATGCACACACTGTTTAGATGTCACCGACAGTACATATTTGGACAAATGCAGGAAGAATATGTACCTAGGGCATCGTCGATTTCTTCCGACCAACCATCAATGTCAAAAGAAAGGAAAGCATTTCAAAGGTGAGGCAGATCACCGGAAGAAGCCCGCCCTCCGTACTGGTGATCACATACTTGATATGGTCAATGATTTACAAGTAATGTTTGGAAGGGGTCCTAGCGGACTATCTGTTCCAAATGACGCTGACAAACGCGCACCCATGTGAAAGAAGAAATCTATATTTTGGGACCTACCCTATTGGAAAGACCTAGAGGTCCGCTCTGCAATTAGCGTGATGCACGTAACGAAGAACCTTTGCGTGAACCTGATAGGCTTCTTGGGAGTGTATCGGAAGACAAAAGAGACACAAGAGGCACGAGAGGAACAGCAACATGTGCATGAAAAAGACGGCATACATCCAAAGCAGTATGACGGTCCTGCCAACTACACTCTTACCAAAGAAGAGAAGGAAATCTTCTTTGAATGCCTGCTCAGTATGAAGGTCCCGTCTGGTTTCTCGTCGAATATAAAGGGAACAATAAATATGGCAGAGAAAAAGTTCCAGAACCTAAAGTCTCATGACTACCACGTGATTATGACGCAACTGCTACCAGTTGCATTGAGGGGGCTTCTATCAAAAACGTTCGATTAGCCATTGTGAAGCTATGTGCATTCCTCAATGCAATCTCTTAGAAGGTGATCGATCCAGAAGTCCTGCCAAGGTTAAGAAGTGATTTGGTGCAATGTCTTGTTAGTTTCGAGCTGGTGTTCCCACCGTCCTTCTTCAATATCATGAAGCACGTCCTAGTTCATCTAGTCGATGAGGTTGCCGTTCTGGGCCCTGTATTTCTGCACAATATGTTCCCCTTTGAGAGGTTCAAGGGAGTCTTAAAGAAATATGTTCGTAACCGCGCTAGGCCATAAGCAAGCATCTCCGTGGGCCATCAAACAGAGGATGTCATTGGATTTTGTGTTGACTTCATTCCCGACCTTAAGAAGATTGGTCTCCCTCAATCGCGATATGAGGGGAGACTGACTGGAAAAGGCATGCTAGGAGCGGACTCAATAATATGTAGGGACGGGCATTCTTGGTCTCAAGCACACTACCAAGTTCTATAGAATTCCACCTTGGTTACCCCGTATGTCGATGAACACAGAATATTCTTTGCTCCAAACACCCGGAGCAGTGTGACGACTGGATTACATATGAACACATCAAGACTTCCGGCAGTTGGTTGCAAACACGTCTCATGGGTGACAAAACTGTTTCTGATGAGCTGTACTCATTGGCCAGGGGACCATCTTCGACTGTATTGACTTACAAAGGGTACGAGATAAATGGGAATACATTTTACACGATCGCCCATAATGAAAAGAGCACCAACCAAAACAGCGGTGTCCGCTTTGATGCAACAACCAAGAGGGGAAATGACACATATTTTGGTTACATAGTGGACATATGGGAACTTGACTATGGACATGATTTCAAGGTCCCTTTGTTTCAGTGCAAATGGGTCAATCTGTCAAGAGGCGGGGTACAGGAAGGCCCACAGTACGGAATGACAACAGTGGATCTGAACAATCTTGGGTGCACAGACAAACCATTCGTCCTAGCCAATGATGTGGCATAGATTTTCTATGTGAAGGACATGTCTACCATACTGAGAAAAAGAAAATATAAGGAAGTGAATACATCATACGATGAGCCAAAACGCCACATAGTTCTTTCAGGAAAAAGAGACATCGTGGGATTTGAGGGCAAGACAGACATGTCTGAAGATTATGAAAAGTTTCATGAAATTCCTCCTTTCGAAGTCAAGGCTGACACAAGCACCCCGTTAAACGATGAAAATGATCCATGGTTACGGCGCAATAAGCAAACGACACACGCGAAGAAGAAGTGAAGACTTTCTCTCCAAAACTATATCATTGCAATGACATGTGCAGAAATGAAATGCCTTTTGTAACACATGAGTTTTTGTCCGAAACCCTAATACCTCGAAAGAGATTCTCCATTTTGTACACGAAGTGCATCCAGTTTTTGCCGTAACCCTCTCAACTTTTTATGACATGCTATGTGGGTGAAATGATGATACCATGCCAACTTTCAACCTTTTCAGAGTTCATTTGAAGTGCTTTTCAATTTCAGGGTCATTTAGCTCAAAAAATCAGTAAGTGCATGAAAAATACCAAATGAAGTCAAAAAGGGTTGAAAATTCATGATCTGGCTTTGAATGGTGTATTTTGAACACACAAAAAGTCTAGAGTATAAATACATACAAAAAATTGAAATCCCTTTGTAACAGATGAGTTTTCGTTCGAAACCGTGATACTTCGAATTAGATTGTCCGTTTTGTACACGAAGTGCATCCAGTTTTTGTTGTAACCCACTCAACTTTTTAGCACATGCTAGGTGGGTGAAATGATGATACCATGCTAACTTTCAACCTTTTCAGAGTTCGTTTGAAGTGCTTTTTAATTTCTTTCAAAACATCGTAGGAGTGGAATTCAAAAAGGAATCAGCTAAAAAGCTTTTATAAACCTCTAGTATTTTTGAAACAATAATTATATAAAAATTATGCAACTAAAATTATTAGAGTTTTTTTTTCAAAACATTAATAGCAAAAAGAATATAATGATAAAACACACTGGAAATAAATAAAGCAAAAAATAAATAAAGCAAGAGACAAAACAGAATAATGGAAATTATGCAACTAAAATTATCAAAGTATTTATTTGCTAAAAAGAATGAACTAAAATAACAGAAGAAAAATAATGGAAAAAATTAAACCAAAAACTAAAGCAAAAAACAATACAAAAAAAGTTTTTTTTAAATGCCGCCTACTGGGCCACCACGACCTGAATACGACTAGAAACCCAACAGCTAGTTGGGCCAGGATTCAGGCCCACAGAAGGACCAGTAGGCCCATAGGCAGAGGAGAGTGCAATTAGGCCCGTAAGCCTGTAGTTGAGAGGAGCTCGAGAGGGTTGGCGAAACAGCGCTTATTAACCACTCTCGAGCCCTCTCGGCTAGAGAGGTGGAACTAAACATTTGTCCCCGGGCAGCACCACCTTTTGGTCCCGGTTGGTGGCACCAACCGGGACCAATGACCGCCTTTAGTCCCGGTTGGTTGCACCAACCGGGACCAATGCATCCCTTTTAGTCCTGGTTGGTGCCACCAACCGAGACCAAAGGTCCCTGTTTCCCGCCCTCTGGGCTGCCAAAAACAGGGCTTTGGTCCCGGTTGGTCGCACCAACCGGGACTAAAGGGGGCATTGGACCCTGTTGGTGCCACCAACCAGGACCAATGCTCTGTCTCTATAAGTGACAATTTCGATTTTTTTCAGATTTCATCTAGCACTTGCCCCCGACGACGCTGAGCACCTCGATGCCGCCAGGCTACCTGCGCTCGCCGTTGATGCCCTCTGCCCTAACGCCCCCTGGCCCGACGCGCCGACCTTCCCCGACGAGCCGCCCTGCCCCGACGTGCCGCCCCGTGCTCCGACGTGCCGCCCTGCCCCGACGTGCACCTCCGCCCTAACGCCGGCGCCGCTCCCCAACGCCACCCCACGCCACAGCCCTGCCCAGACGATGCCGCCCCTCCTCCCCATTCGGTCTGGCCAGCCCCCTTTCCTCCCTGTCCAATTTTGCTGATTTAATTAGATTATATTTACATAGATGATAGATGATACATGATAGTTAGATGATGATGTTGATGATAGCTGATGATGTTGATGATAGATGATGTATGCTTTTTTTGTTCATATAAATTTTATAGCATTTTTGGTCCATGTATATATGTGTGTGTGTATGGATGGATGGATGTATGCTAAAGAAAATTATGCTACAGAAAAAAATATCGTAGCTTCCAGTTTTTTTCCATGGATGTATGCTAAAGAAAATTATGAAATAGTTTATGGGAGGTTTCTGTCAAAAGGTTCAATGATTTGTCAAGGCAAAAAATTGAAATAATTAAGGTATCCCATGAGGGGGGATGAGTCCGCAAACCCTATAAGTGTTGTCGAGGCCAGCCCAAACCCTAGAAGCGTTGTCGAGGCCAACCAAATTTACCAAGTTAAATGAGTTAAAAGAGCGTTGTCGAGGCCACCCCAAACCCTAGAAGAGTTGTCAGACATTCATGAGAGAGGCGGTCTGGACGTCGGAAATTCATGTTTGTATATTAATTGCCATGTTGTAATATTTGCAGAAACTATGGATCCAAGAGACGAAGAACAAGAACAATTTTGGGGGACATAATCCACGGCGAACGTGATATCTTGTCGTATCTCAACTTCACCGATGGTCTGGAAGGAGTGGATTATGACGACTCTTGTGATCGAACAAAGGAGGAGGAAGGACATGGTCATGATAGCTCCGGTGACCGAATGCCGGAGGAAGAACGAGACCATGATGACGGCTCCGGTGGCCGATCGGAGCAAGGAGCTGTTGCAAAGTCCGGCGAGGTATATATATTAATTAAGCCTGTGCTGACTCTAGATAATTGATGCATTAATAGTTTTGGTATGTAAATATATTAATTAACTCTTCTTTCTTCTATTATAGCCCTCCGGATCGAGCCAAACTTCGGTAACGAGACGAGGCCCGAAGAAGAGGTTGCGCAAGGATGCAAAGTTCACGATCACAGCACTCGCAGACGATGGCCATCCGATTGAACCCAAGCGGACCAAGAACGCATTTTCTGCTCAGTGCAGAGCTATTGTTAGGGACAACAGCCCGATCAGCATCCAGCAATGGAATAAGCCTAAGGACGGCGCCCCTCATGGTGATTATGTAACCGATAGACAGAAACAAGATCTTTGGACCGCGCTGAAGGAAAATTTCACCCTACCGCCAGGGGAGGATCTGAATAAGCCAGTTATAGAGCCACGGGTCAAGGCGTGTGCTCTTAAGAAGATAGCAGATCTATTCAGGAGGTGGAAGAATGAGTTGAAATCAAAGTTTGTCGACAAAGGGAAGACTCCAACATTCGTCGACCGATATGAGAAGATAGGAGATTACTGGCCCGCATTTGTGGCCTACAAGACATCGGAGAAGAGTAACAAAATGTCAGAGACAAACAAGAACAATGCTGCAAAGAAGCAGTTTCACCATCACACGGGGTCAGGTGGCTACCTTAAAGCCTGGTCGTTGTGGGACAAAGCTGAGAATGACCTGCTTGCTAAAGGGGTCCAACCATAGACATATAACTGGCCAGAGCATTCAAGGACTTGGTTCTTCGGGGTTGGGGGTACTTTGGACCCTGAAACAGGGAAGTGCTATTGGACGGACGAGCAACTTGCAATACCCGTGAACAACCTTGAGAACTATATCACCGCAGCGTAGGAAGGGACGTTCATTCCCGATAAAGAGAAGGACGAGCCGAGTGAGGCCCTAGGGAATGCTGAGCACCCTGGACGAACACGAGGCACAACAGGCTCCATTCCGTGGAAGGTTGGGTTTCCCGATGCAGGCGGTTACAGAAGCTGGGAGAGAAAGAGGGAAGCGGAGCTGAGCGAAATTCAGAAGCTCAATGCAAGATTACAAAAGCTAGAGGAAGCTGAGAGCCAACGAGCTGCCGGCCAACCATCTCAGTGGCACGAAGCTACCCCAGAAGCTACTACCCCGTCATCTCAGCAGAGAAGCAGCGTCGCTTCCATGGAGCCTGTTCAGCCCGACTTCATGTCTCCTAGCTACCCCGTGGATACTATCACGGAGGCTCAACATTGTGAGCTTATGAAGAAATGACGGAACCTCACTTTCAAGGCAGTTGTCGGCTCTGTTGCACCTCCTCAACCCAATGGGAACTTTTCACTGACGTTCGATTCCTCATGGCTATGCTGTTGTGATGGTGGATGAAGTAATGCGGGACTTTGAGGAGCTCGATCTTGACCATTGTACAGATGAAGGAGAGAATAAGCTGGTTCGTGCCCTGAGGAGTACATGTGTATGGCAGAAGGATTACACCAAGCTTCCAAACTAGACGCCTCCGCCTCCTCCTCCTCCTCCTCCAGCGAGTGATCATCAGGGTACTCCACCTCCTCCTACTCCTCCGGCGAGTGATCAGGGCTCTTCGGCTCCTCCTCCTCCTTCTTCTTCTTCTTCTTCTTCTCCGGCTCGTCCGACGCGTGGGGGCACTCCGCCTCCTCCTTCGCCTACTTTGGCACGTCGGAGTAGTACGCCTCCTCCTCAGCCTCGTCGGCAACGGCGGAAGGCAGACGCCGCCGCTCCGGCTCCTCCGGTGCCTAGTAAGCAACGACGGAAGGGAGCCGCCGCTGCTCCGGCGGCTAGCAGTACAAGCATAGGCAGGAGGGAATACAGATACGGTCCATCTCTCAAGCGTGTGGAAAAGTTACATATGAGAGGACCGAGTCTGAAAACAAGGAGATAAGTCAGGACGAAGTGGGGGAGCATTTTGCAAAGAAAACTCCAGCTCCGAAGGAGAAGATAGATCCGATGAAAGCGATGCGCACTATCGATGCCCTGAAGCGACCACCACCACCTCCGCTGGATTCCAACTATGTTCGTAGTGTTAAAAATACATATCAAGAGGCGCGGCGGTCGGGAAGTACTTCCAATGATGCAAAGTTAGCAGAACGAAGAAGTGGGAAAAAATTCCACAACTCGGCGAACAGGCGAACCAATCGTGCCCCCCGCTCAAGGTTTCTAGCGATATCGTCGCTAATCATCCAGGCATGGTCCCCAGTACCAAACATGGCATTTACCTGAGTGATGATGTACTGTTTGACACGTTGGAGGTGGACGATTTCAAATACCAGTACGGGAAGCCTCTCGTCAAACCTGATCATCCTCCTCTAACAACGATGATGTGAAGATTCCATGAATGGTATATGCAACACTGTCGCGAGTCTGGGGCGGAATATTTGATACTGAAAGTTAAACAGGAGCACGACCTCGTTGGAACTGAAATGTTGAATATTGAATTTGAGGAGATATTCCAGTTATACAATCAGAAGGACATCGACAAAACAATCGTGTTTTGCTACTGTCTGTAAGTACTACTTTTGTAATTAAGTCTCTCTATGTATATAGCGCAGCTCTTTCATTGCATGTATATCTAATTATCGTCACTACTATATTATGCAGATTGAAGATCGACGAATGCAGAAAAGCACAAATGTATGACATTGGGTTCATTAACCCAGATATCATACAACATTGCTACAACCAAGGACAACTTGCTACAACGTTGCTTAAAAATCAAAACAAAGGGACAATACTCTTTCCTTACAACTTCAAGTGAGTGTTACTGTCTTCTTCATATTCAGTTTCACTTATATTACTCGAGGTTTATAGTAATGTAATTGATGAGTTATGCATGCATACGCAGTTTCCACGTTATTCTGCTAGAGATTCAGGTTGAGCGGGGACTAGTAACCGTCTTAGACTCGAAACGAAAAGATCCCCAGCAATATGCGAACATGACTAAAATTCTCCAGAAGTAAGTTCAATCGATCATTATCGCATCATATCGGCAACTTTGTTCATTTCCTAATATCATGTAATTATTTTCTTTGTATGGCAGGGATTGGAAAGAGTTCACAACAATTGTTCCGGCACTGCCGGAGGAGCTGCGATTTACACACCTGAAAGTAAGTACTACTAGCTAGTTCTACGCATCTCCCATTGATTATCATGCTTCATTATCAGTTTGATTGAACTCTATTTCTCGTAAAGTGCTTGTGGCAGGAAGATGGGACTAATTTATGTGGATACTACGTTTGCGAGTTCATCTACAACGCGACGACCCCTAAGCAGGGCTACTCTAAAAAACAATTTAAAGTGTGTAAGCAATAATATTCACACTTTTAATTTATTACCATATATATGTATTGACCCCCTTCTTCAAATTAGATGTGAAAGCTGCGGGATCAACTCCTACCACATGATCGCAAACGAGCAATTCAAGAAGAATTGGCAGGATTCTTTCTTGACCACGTCATCAATAAAGCCGGAGAAGACCATCGGCAATTGGACATTAGATCTTAGGGATTGTAAGAGATCTTATATTCTATATATGTAGCTAGTAGCGTCGGATATATATACGAAAACTTGTTATACGACCAATCTCTCGGAGAAAGAGAGGTCGATCACTTCTATCTCTATATGTTCATGACGATCTTCTGTACTTAATGGTTCCTTCATTTGCTTACTACCTAGCGTTTCGAGTTCTCTCTATAGTAGCTAGCGTCAACCAAGAACGGAGAAAGAGAGGACACTTCTCTCTATCAATTAGCTAGCTATAACAATATAAAACCCCTAAATTAACTCTCTAAACCCCCCTAAACCCCCTCCCTTTCAAAATAAAGAAAACAAGCAACTGTCAGATGCTGACGCGTGGATGCCTGTTGGTCCCGGTTGGTGTTACCAACCGGGACTAAAGGTCCTCCTGCCTGGGCTCCCCGCAGAGGCCACATGTAGCCCATTTTGTCCCGGTTTGTAAGAGAACCGGGACTAAAGGTTTTGGGCTTTAGTCCCGACACTTTAGTCCTGGTTCCGGACCGGGACAAATGGGCCTTTTTCTACTAGTGTAATATGATTAGTTGAACTCATTATCATGAACATAGTCAGTAGTGTCTTTGCAAATTATGTGTAGATTATTTGCTCGCGCTGTAGCTCCCTTGAATTTTTATATGTTCCTAGAGAAATAGAGTTGAAAGATGCTGGTAGCAATATTGCGTACTGGGTCCGTGATCTGAGGATTGTCCTCATTGATGCATAGAAGGCTTATGTCCTTAATGCACCGCTTGGTGCGCCAACCCCTCTAGCATCGTCTCTAGATGTTGTGAACATCTGACAGGCACGTTCTGATGACTACTTGATAGTTTAGTGCGTCATGCATTACGGCTTATAATTGAGGCTCCAAAACATTTTGAACGTCACGGAAGAGATGTTCTAAGAGCTGAAATTAGGAGCTCAGGGTCATGCTCGTGTTTCCTGATATGAGATCTCCAACAAGATTCTTTGCCTGGAAGATGAAAGAGAATAGCTCAATCGTTGAGCATGTGCTCAGATTGTCTGGGTGCTACAATCACTTGAATCGAGTGGGAGTTTATCTTCCAGATAAGATAGTGATTGATATAGTTCTCCAAGTCACTTTAACTAAGATACTAGAACTTGCTGATGAACTATAAAATGCGAGGGATACAAATAATTATCCCTGAGCTGTTTGCAAATGTTTGACACCACGAAGGTAGAAATCAAGAAGGAGCGTCAAGTGTTGATGGTTAGTAAAATCACTAGTTTCAAGAAGGGCAAGGGCAAGGAGGGAAACTTCATGGATGGCAAGTCAGTTGCTGCTCCAGTGAAGCAACCCAAAGTTGAACCCAAACCCAAGACTAAGTGCTTCGATTAAGAGGAGAGCGGACGCTGAAGCGGAACAACCCTAGATACTTGGTAGATAAGAAGGCTGGCAACATCGACAGAAGTATATTTGATATACGTGTTATTGATATGTACCATGCTAGTACTCCTAGTAGCACCTGGGTATTGGATACCGGTTCGGTTGCTAAATGTTAGTAACTCAAAATAAAAGCTACGGAATAAACAGAGAACTAGCTAAGGGTGAGGTGACGATGTGTGTTGGAAATGTTTCCAAGGTTGATGTGATCAACATCGCATGCTCTCTCTACCTTCGGGATTAGTGACGAACCTAAATAAATGTTATTTGGTGTTTTGCGTTGAGCATGAACGTGATTAGATCATGTTTATTGCAACACGGTTATTCATTTAAGTTAGAGAATAATGGTTATTCTGTTTACATGAATAATACCTTCAATGGTCATGCACCCAGTGAGAATGGTTTGTTGAATCTTGATTGTAGTAATAAACATATCCATAACATTGATGCCAAAAGATACAAAGTTAATAATGATAGTACCACATACTTGTGGCACTGCCGCTAAATGTCATATTAGTATAAAGTGCATGAAGAAACTCCATGCTGGTGGATCTTTGGACTCATTCGATTTCAAATCGGATGAGACATGCGAACCATGCCTCTTAGGCAAGATGACTAAGGACCCCTTTTTCGGATTGATGGAGCGGGCAAGTGATTTATTGGAAATGATACATGTTGATGTATGCAATCCAATGAGTCTTGTAGCGTGCGGTGGATATCGTTACTTTCTTACCTTCACTGATTATTTGAGTAGATATAGTGTATATTTACTTAATGAAACACAAGTCTGAATCGTTTGAAAGGTTCAAGCAAATTCACAGTGAAGTTTAAAGATCATCGTGACAAGAAGATAAAAATATCTGCAATATGATCGTGGAGGTGAATATCTGAGTTACGAGTTTGGAATAGAACTTTAGACAATGTGAAAGTTGTTTCACAACTCACGCCACCTGGAACACCATAGTGTGATGGTGTGTCCGAACGTCATAGTCGTGCTCTATTGGATATGGTGTGTGCTATGATGTCTCTTATCGTTTTGCTACTATAATTTTGGGGTTATGTATTACAGACAACTACATTCACTTCAAATAGGGCACCATCTAAATCCGTTGAGATGACACCATATGGTTTGATAGAAACCTAAGTGTTCATTTCTTAATGTTTGGGGCTACAACACTTATGTGAAAAAGGTTTTCACCTAATGACCTTGAACCCAAAGCGGACAAATGCATCTTCATAGAATACCTAAGAACTGTTGGGTAAACCTTCTATCCCAGATCCAAGCATAAAGTGTTTGTTGCTAAAACTGGGACCTTTCTCGAGAAAGAGTTTCTCTCGAAAGAATTGAGTGGGAGGAAGATAGAACTTGATGAGGTTGTTGAACCTTTGTTTCAACGAGAGAGTAGCGTAGCGTAGGAAGATGTTTCTGTGAAGCCTACGTTAGTTAAGAAGAAGTTAATGATGATGATCATTAAGCTTCGGATCAAGTTACTATAGAACCTCATAGGTCGACAAGGACGTGTACTGCTCCTGAGTGGTATGACAACCATGTCTTAGAGGTCATGTTGTTGGACAACGATGAACCTACGAACTATGGAGAAGCGATGATGGGCCCAGATTCCGACAAACGGTTAGAGGCCATGAAATCCGAGATAGGATCCATGTATGAAAACCAAGTATACACTTTTGTAGACTTGCTCGTTGGACGGTAGGTCGTCGAGTACAAATGGACCTTTGAGATGAAGATGGACGCTGATGGTAAATGTTACCATTTATAAAGCTCGACTTGTCACAAAGAAGTTTCCGACAAGTTCAAAGAGTTGACTGCGATGAGACTTTCTCACTCGTGGTGATGCTAAAGTCTGTTGAAATTATGTTAGCAGTTGCTGCATTTTTCGATTATGAAATCTGGCAGATGGATAACAAAACATTGTTTCCTTAACACTTTACTTGAGGAAAGGTTGTATGTGATACAACCAGAAGGTTTTGTCAGACCCAAGGATGCTAAAAGGTGTGCAAGCTTTAGTGATCCTTCTATGGACTGAAGCAAGCATCTCGGAGTTGGAATACACACTTTGATGAGGTGATCAAAGTTTTGTAGTTTATACAAAGTTTACGAGAAACATGTATTTACAATAAAGTGAGTGGGAGCACTATAGAATTTCTGATAAGTATATGTGGATGACATATTGTTGATCGGAAATAATGTAGAATTTCTAGAAAGCATGAACGGTTGTTTGAAAAGTGATTTTCAAAGGAAGACCTGGATAAAGCTACCTAATTGTTGAGCATCAAGATCTATAGAGATAGATCAAAATGCTTGATGAGACTTTCAATGAGTACATACCTTGACAAGATTTTGAAAGAGTTCAAAATGGATTAGTCAGAAAAAGAGTTCTCGCCTGATTTGTAAGGTGTGAAGTTGAGTGAGACTCAAAGCTCGACCACGGCAAAAGAAAGAGAAAGGACGAATGTTGTCCCCTATGCCTTCGCCATAGGCTCTGTATAGTATGCCATGCTGTGTACCGCATATGTGTGTGCCTTGCCATGAGTCTGTCAAGTTGTACAAGAGTGATCTAGGAGTGGATCACTCGACAATGGTCAATATTGTCCTTAGTGACTAAAAGACTAAGAAAATGTTTCTCGATTATGGAGGTGATAAAGGGTTCGTCCTAAAGAGTTACGTCGATGCAAGCTTTAACACTAATCCGGATGACTCTTAGTACCAATCCGGATACGTATAGTGGAGCAACCATTTGGAATAGTACCAAGTGGAGTGTGGTAGCAGTGTTTACAGTTTGACATAGAGATTTGCAAAGTACACACGGATCGGAATGTCGCAGACTCGATGACTGTAAGACCTCTCTCACATGCAAAGCATGACCGAGCCCCAGAACTCATTGGGTGTTAGATTCATAACAATGTGAATCACATGGTGATGTGAACTAGATTATTGACTCTAGTGCAAGTGGGAGACTGTTGGAAATATGCCCTAGAGGCAATAATAAATTATTTATTATCATATTTCCTTGTTCAGGATAATCGTTTATTATCCATGATATAATTGTATTAATTGGAAACTCAGATACATGTGTGGATACATAGACAACACGATGTCCCTAGCATGCCTCTAATAGACTAGCTCGTTGATCAAATATGGCTAAGGTTTCTTAGCAATTGACATGAGATATCATATGATAACGGATCACATCAT